>CM057452.1:336352857-337642500 GCA_016271365.2 Neoceratodus forsteri | reverse complement strand
ACTACAGCAGGCTTGTAGGTGTTTCATAGCAGCATCCGTTTTTTTCTTCGTGTTGGACTTTTTGGAGCTCAAAATATAATTTTCTGTATATCTGGGGTCTGGAAAATACAGGTTACTCACCTGTAACAGGAGTTCTAGGAATGGTATATGTTGTTCATCCACACTCATTGGCAGGTATCCTTGCCGCTTTAAATCTTGCCGGAAGGTCTTCAAGCTTGCTCCTCCCACCCACCCGGGTGGTATAACTCTCGGCTCCGCCCCATGACGCCAGATCTGGCCCGCTGGAAGCTCAGGTTGTGCGTCAAGCCGGGAGGTCGGGTGGTCGGTGGATGAACAACATACCATTCCTAGAACTCCTGTTACAGGTGAGTAACCTGTATTTCTGGGACATGGATATGTTGTTCATCCACACTCATTGGCAGACTCTAGCAGTTCTCCGGGAGGAGGGAGGCAAGACGCAACACCCCCATATACTTACTTGGGAAAGAGAGACTGGAGAACCGAGGCCCCAAAACCAGCATCCCGTGACTCAAGGTCGATGTGGTAGTGGGTAATGAAGGTGTTTGCTGACTTCCAGGTAGCAGCCCTGCAGATTTCCTGGATAGGACGCCCCTGAAGCAGCCACCGTTGCAGCAGTATGGCAGAATGAGCTCTTATCCTCTGGGAGGCTCCATGCCCGCCAACTTATAGCAGAGATCTATGCAGGAGGTTACCCACCTGCTTATCGTCTGCTTGGCTGCAGGTCTGAATCGGCTTCAGCGTGGGTGACAAACAGCTGGCGAACCTCTCCCAATTTCAGCCGTGCGCTCCCTATAATAAGCGGCGCCCTTCTAGGGTCCAGAGTATGGAGCCTATATTCGCCTCCGAGGTGTGATTGGGGTAGAACACCGCAGAGTCAACACCTGGTTAAGGTGAAACTCGACACCACCTTCGGAAGGAATTTCGGTGGGGCGCAGGACAACCTTGTCCCTGTGGAAGACCAGGTAAGGAGACTCGATGGAAGCGCCTGAGCTCTCCCATCCTTCTGGCTGACGGATAGCCACCAAGAAGGCGGTCTTCCACGACAGGTGAGAGAGAGCACACCTGTGCATAGGTTCAATGGCTTGCCCATGAGCTTTGCCAGTACCAGCAGTAGATCCCACGGAGGTGGGGGTTCCCGCGACTGGAGGAAATGTGATCAAGGCCTTTGAAAGCGCCAGACCACCTTCTCCTGCGCCATCGACTGCTTCCCTGCCCGCGCCGCAAGCAGAGATGGCTGCCAGGTGCACCCTTAGGGTCGCCGACCTAAGCCCTTGACTAGAAAGGGACCATAAATAGTCCAAGATGCTTGCAAGGAACAGGAGGAAGGTCCAAGCCTTGTTCTGACACCAAATGGAAAACCTTTTCCATTTGAAGGCATAGCATTTTCTGGTCGACTCCTTACGGGACGCCTCAACTACATTGAGGACCTCGTCGGAAAGACCCAAGGCCTGGAACTCTAGCCGATCAGGAACCAGGCCGTCAGGTGCAGGGATTGAAGGTCCGGATGGAACACCTTCCCCTGATTGACTGAGAGCAGGTCCGGCGAGCTGGAAGCTGCCGCGAGTCCTGGAGCTGAGACTGAGGAGATCTGGGTACCAGAACTGCGGAGGCCAGTCTGGGGCTATCAGAATCACCTCGCGCTTGTCCCTCCTCGCCTTGAGAAGCACCTTGTGGATCAAGGAAATGGAGGAAAGGCGTAAAGAGGCCGGGGTCCATTGCCTCAGAAGGC
The DNA here is from genome assembly GCA_016271365.2 of Neoceratodus forsteri. Classification (NCBI taxonomy): domain Eukaryota; kingdom Metazoa; phylum Chordata; order Ceratodontiformes; family Ceratodontidae; genus Neoceratodus; species Neoceratodus forsteri. The sequence goes on along the minus strand of CM057452.1, from coordinate 337,640,750 downwards.
ATCCCCTGCAGCGAGCCCCTGCTGAGGGGGCGGCATGGAACAGACCTCAGCTTCTGCCTCCATGGAGGCAAACAGGTCCACCTGAGGTGTGCCCCAAAGGAGAACAGATGCTGTACTACCTCCGGCAGGAGAGACCACTTGGGATGCAGCCCCTATCCGCTCAGGGCATCGGCCAGGGTGTTGGAGGCTCCTGCCACGTGGAATGGCTAGGAGATCCGCCTCCAGGCTGCGCACGAGTGACCAAATGCGGAGCTTCCTTGCATAGAAGCATGGGCAGCGCCCCGCCTGGCGGTTTAGATAGTACATGGTCGCGGTATTGTCCGCCTGGACTCGACCACTTGACCCCGGAGGAACGGAGCAAAGGCGGTGAGAGCTAGGCGGACCGCCGAGCTCCAGCAGGTTGATGTGGCATCGACTCCGCTGGGACCAGAGGCCATGAGCCCGTGTTCTCCAGATGGGCACCCCAACCCATCAGAGAGGCATCGGTCGATAGAGAGACCGCGCTCGGGCGGACGAACGGATGCCCTCCTGCAAATGATCTGGAACGGTCCACCACTGGAGAGCGTTCCACATCCCCTGTGTCACCGACACAAGCTGGTCCAAGGGATCGCAGCGTTGTGACCACTGGCTGGCCAGTCCCCACTGAAGGGGACGCATGTTCCAGCGGGCCCAACGGACCACGCTGGTGCAGGCCGCCACGAGACCCAGGAGGCGCAGGAAGTCCCGGGCAGGGCGCAATTGCCCAACCAGAAATGATCGGGCAAAGGAGGAAAGAACCTCGGCCCTGTCCGCCGGGAGCCGCGCTCTGGCTCAAGAGAGTCGAGCTGCCCCGATGAATAGAATCACCTGCTTCGCTCGAGTTCCACTTGGCCTCGTTGATAAGGAGGCCCAGTTGAGAGCAGACCTGGAGGGCCAGATCTCTGACCACTCCGCCTCCCTCCTGGAGGAGCTGCTATCAGCCAGTCGTCCAGGTAAGGGTACACCGGACCCTCGGCCAGAGGAATGCTGTCACCACTGCCATGCATTTGGTGAAGACCCTGGGAGCTGGAGACAAGCCGAGGGCATGGCTTGGAACTCGAAGAGGGATCCTTCCGCTCGGAAGCGAAGGAATCTCTGGTGAGACGGACGGATAGGGACGTGAAAAAACGCGTCCTGCAAGTCCAGAGAGCAGAACCACACGCCGCGTTCCAAGGATGGTATTATCTGAGCCAGAGTGACCATCCTGAAGGTTCGAGACCTTAGGAACTTGTTTAGGTCGTGTAGGTCGAGAATGGGGCGCCAGCCCCCCGTCCGCTTCGGAACCAGGAAGTACCTGGACACAAACCCTGGGTCTGAAGGAGGGTCCACCACCTCTTACCACCTCCTTCTGGAGGAGGAGAGCGGCGTCGGCTCGACGACGCCAGTGAGGCTGGGGATCCCGGCCCCGGGGGCGGCGGCTCTGAAGGGTGGTGCCTGCTCGAATTCCAGAGGCAGGCCTCTTCCCACCACTCCAAGACCCACCTGTCCGTGGTAACAGCGGACCAGGCGGAACGGAAGTGCCGGAGCCTGCCCCACGGGGACCCAGGGTAAGGTGACGGGATGGGGGCGACACCCTCAGCCCTCACTGGGCAGGCTTTAGGAGGGACCGCCGAGGGACCTCCTGGGCCCTTCCTCCCTGCCTCCTGTTAGAGGAAGCCGCGGCTTGGGTTTGGGATGCCAAGGCCGAGCCTGCTGGCCCTGGCGTTGCTGGGCCGGGCGCCGGGCACAGAAGGACGAAAGGGCTTAGGCTGTGGTTTGCGGCCTTTGTCCTTCTGAGCGGAAGAGACAGAGTCCAAGGTGGCATTGACTTCTGATCCTCTGCAGGTGACCTTCCACCCCAGGGTCAAGAGGTCAGTCCCAAAAGGGAACATCCGCCAACTTGTGCTGGGTATCCAAGTAAAGGTGGATATCCTCAGCCAAGCTCCGCCGAGATAGCCACTGCGGCCGCCACCGATCTGGCACATGAGTCCCCTATATCCAAAGCAGTCTGGAGCTGCTGTTTGGCCACTGCCCTGCCCTGGTCCCGCACCTGCTTAACCGTAGTCTGCAGATCGGCGGGAAGATGAGGATGACCTCATCCAGGGAGCCCAACAGGGCATGGAAAAATGTGCCATGAGGGGCGGCGAACTGGCCTGGCGAAGCCGAGAGAGGCAGCGCATGAGACTTTTCGCCCGACATAGTCCAATTTCTTGGACTCCTTGTCAGGAGGTTTGTCCACATCCCTGGCGTTGGCGCGGAAAACGCTGTCGGGTAACCAACCCCTCAGCAGAGGGTGTTCCAAAAACCGGACAAGGAACCGTAGGGACCGCATACTTCCTGGCCATCCTGGCCGGCGCAGGGCAGGAAGCAGGCGCTGCCAAAGCTCCAGTGCCGACCCACTATGGCCTCGGCCACCGGAAAGGCCTCGGCCGGAGAATCCCTCGTCCAGAATCTCCGTGAGGGATACCTGCCCGTTGGAACGGGTTCGAGCTCCATCCCGGTAGACTCCGAGATGAGCCGAAGCAGTCCTAGGAAGGACGACGGGCTATCGTCCATTGACTGACCTCCTGAAGACTCCAAGTCCAGTCGCTTGGAGAAAAAGGAGGAATCATCTTCGGACTCGGAAGAGTCCTCGAAGAGCTGCCTCTGGCCTGAGCCACCCTTCACCTGCCGAGGTCGGTCGGGAGTGAGGGTAACTGACAGCCGATGGGGTAGACCCTTAGCCGACCGAGAATCCTTGGTCGGAGCCCCAATTGGTGGCTGTGGAGGGAGGTTCCACCGGAATCGGTGGAGCAGCTGGTTTTGGCCAACAACCGCCTGGGTATAGGCCTCGGATAAGTCGAGGGTTGTGTCGGCCGCTCCGTGACAGCCCATTAATGGCCGGGAAGGCACGGGCCAGCTTATTCCCGCCAGGAGGAGCTGTTGCAACATAAAGGTCCCTGCATCGCCGACGTATTACGCGGCCTCCCTCATCCGAGGAGGAGGACGAGGACCAGCGCGACGCCGCCACCGCGTGCCGAGCCGACCGAGACCGCCTTTGACGGTGGGATCGGCTGGACCGCGAAGAGGTCCGAGACCGAGACCGAGAGTCCCGGAATTTCCGAGGTCGGTGCGGGGAGGTGTCGGCCGGAACCGGCACTCCCTTCGGCTCGGATGGTCCATCCGAGGGCTCCGGAACCGGAGGCACAGGCGAGCCCACGGGATCCTCAACTCCTCCCGGGGGAACCGGGGAGAGGGGAATCTCGACTGCTAAAGGCGACAGCCCGTCCAATGGGTCGAGAAAAATCTCGACTTCATCGGTGGGAGTCTCGGTCAACTGACCTGGCGAGGGGACACTGTGAGGCCAGTGGCGAAGCCGGCGGTCGACGAATCGCTCACTTGCCGACGGCCCGGGGAGAGGACCTTTCCCGCTCCCAAGAGCGCCGACGGAGGGACTTACCCTGTCCCTCTTTTGGACCGAGAATAAGGTCCAGCAGACGAGGAGCCTTCTCCTTTAGTGGAGAGGGACAGACAAAGCTCCTTAAAAGAAGCCGTGTAGGAAGAACCCAGAGAGCGCGGATAAATGCAGCGGCCGAGGAAGATCTGACCCGCGCTGCCTCCTTGAGGCGACCATCCGCTCGAGGCTGATCCGCCCGGCCACCGCCCGCCCGGACACCGCCAGCAGGCCTCCTTGGACTTCACCGGAGGGAAACGCTTCGGACGGCCCAGTTGGTAATCGGGCAGCACGGTCTTCGGGGACGTAGGTCGAAAGATGAGCACAGGTCGCAAGCTCGCGGTCGCTCAAGGCCTACAGTAGACACACGTGGAGTGTGGGATCCGTCCGAGACATCTTCTGCCCGCATGGGCATCTCCGAAACCGGAGTCGATTTGTCCATCGCAGCCGCGAGGGATAGAAGACTGAAGTCTTTTGCAAAATTTATTTTTAAATCTGCAAACGGAGAAATAGGAACCAGTCACAAACGCAGAGCGTTAAGGAGGGAACCTGAGCTTCCAAGCGGTAAGGAAGATCTGGCGTCATGGGGCGGAGCCGAGAGTTATACCACCCGGGTGGGTGGGAGGAGCAAGCTTGAAGACCTTCCGGCAAGATTTAAAGCGGCAAGGATACCTGCCAATGAGTGTGGATGAACAACATATCCATGTCCCTAGAACTGTTTGTTTCTGTTTGGTTTGTGAGAGTTTTGTGTATTCAGGATAGCTGAGGCATGTTGAGAATCCTTCGGTTCCAATAATGGTTCTGTGCCTCTCTCGAATTGCGTGCAGAGATCATTTATTTCATCTTGTTGTCTTTCATATTTGGTTTGATTTTCTAAGATGAGTTTGTTGATCCATGGAGTTATTAGAGCACTTTTTTTGGAATTTGGAAGATCTTGTGTTTGTAGCATGTTTACATGGTTCTAATTGTTTTTTGCTCGATTCACAGGTCGATATTTTGTGGTGCAGGTTTCAGTGATCAAGTGAAGTCGGTTTTTGAAATGCAGCACGAGTGATCTGCAAGTTGCTACAGTGAAAAGCACTGCTCCAGGTGAATCTCATTATTGATGTTAATGGCATTGGTTAGATTGTAGGGAGTATTAGAGAAGTAGGCACATTAGAGGGATGTTAGTGAGTGCTTTCACATACAGGTGGCTTGACGTCAGCAGAGAAGGTATAAATGGTATTTATTTTAACTCTGCTGACATCAGCAGGATATATTCCACTGCAGTGAAAATAACTTGATTCATCTCACTGGAATTGGTCTCACCCCCGTGGTATAAATACATATATATATATATATATATATATATATATATATATATATATATATATATATATATATATATATATATATATATATATACACAATACTGTATAATACATAATATACGTGTGTGTGACACATGAATCCTGCTGAAGATTAGCCTAGGCTTAAAAAGCTACTCCTTTTCTGTGTTTTTATGAATAAACCTACTGTATTTACTATTACCACATCTCTCTTTAGTACTATATTCAGAAGAACTAGCCTACTGTATAAAAGATCAGCAGAATATATTAAAACTACCTTTTTCTAGTCCTTCTTTTTCTTCCTCTTTGTCAAACTCTTTCTGTAGGAAGATCTCTTTGATACCAATCAGTTCATTTTTTAGAATTTCCAGCTCTTCACCCATTAGTGACATCAAAACTGACTGTACCTGAAAATGAGAAACACAAGTGAGAAAATAAATGCAGCCACAACTGTCTACTTATGCAATAATGCATGGCACAATGTGGGTTATGCTGAGATTTACACACGCTAGTGTGGTATGTCACCAGGCTGCAGGCCAACTGACTAACTACACCAGAAGTGGGTAAATCCCAGCATAACCCACACTCTGGAGAGCATTACTGCACTTATACAATGCAAAAATTACTTAAATATTTTAAATATATATATATATATATATCTTGTTTACTTATTTTTTGTAACTATTTTCATAGAAATATTCTTCCATTGTATATTAAATAGCCCCTTGCTGCTGCATAGACTGCGGTTGAAGAAGTTGCACCTCCAGTCTAGTTGTGAAATTTCATTTTTTCATGAGGGTTTTTTTTTTTTGTGTGCGTTTGTTGTGACCCCCTCTAATTGTTCTATTTTATTCGTAGCAATGGGACAGGAAGCAGTGGTATTGTTAGAAAAGAGGTTGGCATTGGCAGAGCGAGGTTTTCAAGATAAATAGCATGAACAAGTGGCAGGCGCTAGGAGAGCGAGCAGTGAAACAGAGGACTCATTCACACGATGGACTGTAAGCCATTGTCAGTGGCTCACAGTGGCAAGATAGATGCCCCTGCCCACGCGTGAACTTACCGTTTTGGTGATTTTCCACTGTGTGGCACTGCCACCATGATCCCTCTTTCCCTGAGTTTGCGGAGCGGTGTTGGTGGTTTCCTGTGCCGTGTGAACATCCAAACCACCTGCAACACCACAATTCTCCACCCACCCAACACGGACCGGGACAACACTTGAATCACTTGAAAGGAAAAGGGCAGCGGCAACACCGATGCCATGTGAATGAGTCTCTCTAGTGCTTCATTAGAATTTTTCAGAATGATTAGAAAGTAGTTGCTGCGGCAAGGCGCAGTGTGAATGAGCCTAGATCGTGTCAATGTAATTGTGAGCAGAATTGAAAGGTTCAGCAGGGTAGCACTGCAGCTCGATTGGGCAGTGATAGAAATCTGTAGCTTTTGCAATGAGGCTGAATCTGTGAGCGGCAGTTAAGTGAAGGAAGACAGAGAGAGAGAGAGTAAAGTGCGAGTGGCGTCATTCGGATGTTGAATTTTCAATAAGGCACTGCAGCAACCATGAGATATTTAGGTCTCTCTGCTGCTGGCAGGAAAGAGCACAGTTGAGGTGGAGTGTATTTTTGGAAAAATTACAAATCTGAGGTATACTAAATTTGCTTGTATGGTAAGCAAAAGTGTGGAAAAACTGAGGCCTAAAAGTTTTGTTTAGTAGTTTCATGCGGGACAGGAGATGACTGGCACTTTTTGCATAGGTTATACAGAAATTTACCCACCACTAAAAGTGCCAGTTAGCCAATGAAATTACAGGATTTTTAGACCCTACTGTACTGCAGAACATAAAATAGCAGGTGGACTTCTGCAGACAGCTGAGGTCCCAATTCACATTTCTGATGCACGTACAGTAATATTGGGTATGACCCTTATGGCCATAAAGCACAAGGGTACACAGTGCTGATCCATACAAAGGTCCACAATTTCAATGGGCTCTAAAAGGGTCGCACTCTGCAGTCAAAGAGTCATAGAATGCAGGACTGTTCGAGATACAAGTGTCCTGCTGCATGAGGTCAAATTGCAGACAACCAACATACTCAGTGGCAGTTCCTCAACATTACATTGGCTTGCAGAAAGATTTTCCCATATGCCCTAGCAAAGTAGCACAGACTGTTTGGGGTGTGCATGGGGTCAGATATTCAGACCCCAGCTGGGCACTGCCTGGCCCAATCCAATGGGCTAGTATAGGGTCACAGCCCATCTGTCCCAATTTTTTTTCTTTTATGAAATGCTAAAAAATATCCTTGATCCTCCCCTGCTTCATAAACTAACCGCCAATCAACCCCCCTTGTGCTTCTGCCCCTTTGGCATAAAACTAATCACTCCTTGTACACGTGACTGGGGAACTGCAGCAACAGTCAGTGCCCTGGCAGTATACTTTCGTAAAAAGTACAGTTATGTAAGAACTTACCGTAACAGCAGATCTTCGAGAGGAGCTCTTGCAGCAGGTAATACCATTAGGACTGAAGCCGTCAGGCATCAGGACCCCATGGAAAACTTGTAGCTAGCAGTCTAAGGCAGGGGACCGCCCCCGACATCAGCTCCGACCGAAATCAGACGTGGTATAAAGGGGGCGGTCCCATGGTGCCACCTCAGTTCTCCCGCTGGAGACCCGGCTAGAAACAAACTGGAGAACCGAGCAGGAAGTCCCCACCATGATCTGGTGATATAAACACCAAAAATACTATCCTGGGGGATGTATGGTGGGAAAGCCACCTGCTGCAAGAGCTCCTCTCGAAGATCTACTGTTATGGTAAGTTCTTACGTAACTGTACTATCTGTCTTCGTGGGTGGAGCTCTTGCAGCAGGTAATACCATTAAGACCGAGTCCCAAGCAGTACCCAAGGACAGGCCCAGTTCTGATAGGGTGGTGGGAGATATGCTGAAAAAACAGTTGATGAAAAGCACCTATGAGAGAAGACCCTGCAGGACTGCCAGTCTGAAACCTGCTCTCCTTCTGGACGCAATGTCCAGGCTGTAGTGCCTGATGAAAGTGCGGACTGAACTCCACGTTGCTGCCGCACAAATGTCAGCTGAAGAGACATTCTTGAGTGTTGCAAAGGAAGAGGCCACCGCTCTGGTAGAGTGGCCCCTAATTGCACCCAGAAGAGGTCTGTTATGGTGCTGATAGCAGAATGAAATACACTGTACCAGCCAACGGGCTAGTGACCGTTTGGAAACAGGAGCTCCCAGCATTCGCTTGGCGAATGAGATGAACAACTGGTCCGACTGTCTGGAGGAGCGAGTCCTGTGGAGGTAATACCTCAAAATACTGTGAACGTCCAAGGTGTGCAACAGTGCTTCACCCTGGTTAGCAAACTCTGGATAATAAACCGGAAGGTTGATGTCCTGGTTAAGAGTCAGCATGGACACCACCTTCAGCAAAAATTTAGGGTTCGTGCATAGGTTCACCCTGTCCCTGTGAAAGACTATGTATGGTTCCTTACACATCAGGGCCTGGAGCTCGGAAACCCTTTGAGCAGAGATAATGGCTACCAAAAGGAGGGTCTTCCATGAGAGGAAGCACAGCTCGCATGAGGCTGCTGGCTCAAAGGGAGGAAGGGTGAGTTTCTCCAGGACGAAAAGAAGGTCCCAAGGAGGAACAATGTCCCTCTTGGGAGGTCTGATATTTAAGACCCCTCGAAGAAAAGTCTTGCAGGTATTAAGCTGTGCCACAGATTTAACCCCGATAGGGTCATGAATCATGATATGCGGAAACTGCACACATGTGCACCTTGATGGATGAATAGCTCAATCCTAGGTCCAGAAGGTGACGGAGATATTCTAGCACGTGCCTAACCAGACAACCTAGGGGATTTAGAGCGCAGGCCATGGCCCACAGACAGAAGCGTTTCCATTTCAGAGTGTAAGTGGCCCTGGTGGAAGGCTTCCTCGCTGCAACCAGTATTTCAGCCACCCTGCTTGACACTCCTAGTCTTTCTTCTGCTAGGACTGCAGGAGCCACGTGTGCAGGTGAAAAGACTGAAGAGCAGGGTGGATGAGAGTTCCCTGTTCTTGTGACAGCAAGTGGGCGGAGAGTGGCAACTGAACTGGAGGCTCCACAGACAGTTGCTGGAGCAGCGGATACCAGATCTGACGAGGCCATAGAGGAGTCACCAGAATCATTCTGGCTCCCTCTGACTGCAATTTCAGCAGTACTCTCTGAATGAGAGGAAAAGGAGGGAAGGCGTACAGGAACTTCCCTGTCCAAGTGAGGGACAATGCATCTCGCCAGAAAACACCAGGCCCTGGAGCGAGCGAGCAAAAACTTTGCAGTTTAGCGTTGTATGGGGGCCATAAGAGGTCTAACCTGGGCGATTGTGACGACCAAAGTTGTCTGCAACATCTTGGAGCAGTTCTCATTCATGGTTCAGAGAGGTAGAGTGGTTGAGAGTGTCGGCAAGAATGTTCTGAACCCCGGGCAGATGAACCACAATGAGGTCCAGTCAGTGTTCCACTGCAAAGTCCCACACTCTCATGGCCTTCCTGCAAAGGGGGTCCGAATGAGTTCCCCCTTGTTTGTTGATGTAGAAGACCACTGGTGTGTTGTCTGTCTGTACCAGGAGAGGACCCTGCGAGAGTTGGTCTCTGAATGTGGTTAGTGCATTCAACACTGCTCTCATTTCCAGAACACTGATATGTAGAGAGCTCTCTGTTGCAGACCAAGACCCCCGGGTCCTGTGATCCCCTAAATGAGACCTCCAACCGGACAGAAAGGCATCTGTGGTTAAAGTCTGAGTAGGGGAAAAGTCTCCGGAAAGGAACTCCTCCTGCTAGACTGTCATGATGGAGCCACCATTTGAGAGAACGATGTACCACCCGAGAGATACGGATTCGGAGATCCAGATCGTCCACCGATTGGTCCCACTGAACCTTGAGGTGCCATTGTAGAGTCCTCATATGGAGTCTGGCTAAGGGTACTGTGGCTATGGCCACCGCCATATGGTCTAGAAGCTGTATAACCACTTGTGCAGGGGAAGAGGGGGTCTTTTAGATCCCCTGGCCAAAACCCAAAGGCGGTCTGCCCTGTCTGGAGGCAGAAAAGCTCTCCCCTATCCGGTGTCCAGAATAGCCCCTATGAACTGCAGCCTTTGTGTTGGCCAGGGGTGTGATTTCGGCCAATTTACTGTAATCCCCAGGGAAGAAAATAGAGCCTGTGTCTCTCGCAGGGCGATTAGGAGCTTCTCCTCCAACCGAGCAGAGAGGAGCCAATCGTCCAGGTAAGGGTAGACAAAGAGGCCTTTCTTGCTGAGGGCCACCACTACCACCACCAGGTACTTGGTGAAGACCCTGGGGGCTGAGGAAAGGCCATAAGGAAGTACCCGGAATTGGTAGTGCTCGTCTCTGAAGCTGAATCGCAGAAACTTTCTGTGGGACTGCAGGACCTTGATATGCATGTAGGTGTCCTGCATGTCTAGGGAGCACAGCCAGTCCCCTTGCTGAAGCAGGGGAAAGAGACCTGCCAGAGTGACCATCCGAAACCTCTGGTATTTTACTGAGAGGTTGAGCTGACTCAGGTCCAGAATTGGACGAAGGTCTCCTGTTTTCTTCGGGACCAGGAAGAAACAGGAGTAATAACCTTTCCCTTTTTGGGCCTATGGAATATTTTGGATGGCTCTTTTCTCTAGGAGCTGTTGAATCTCGGCTTCTAGGAGAAGACTGTGATCCGGTGGACAACATGTCGGGGGGGGGGGGTTGTCCGGTGGGATAGAGATGAACTCTATCGTATACCCTTTCTGAATGGTGTCCAGAACACATTGGTCTGCAGTGATACTGGACCATTCGAGCGGGTAAAGCGCAAACTGCCCTCCTACCTTCTCGCTCTGCTGGTCCACTAGGGGAGGAGGGCGGCAGAGGGAGTCAGGCTGAGGGGTGGGGGGGTCTGGGCCCTAGGAGTTTGGGCTGCTTGGGGCCCTGGGACCCTTGAGGGGCAGGGTAACCCTGCCTCTTGAATCCCTTACCGTGGGATTGTTTACTCCCCTGACCCTGCCCTTGACCTCCATGAAAAGGGCGCTGGCGGGGTTCCCAAGGCTGGGATTTGTACATGCGGTGAACATCAGCCACCGCTTTCCCTGACTGCTGGAGTTGATTTACCATTTGTTCGACTTCCGGGCCGAACAGAACGGGACCCTAAAAAGGGGAATCCAGGATGGACTCCTGCAGATCCAGCTGGAAACCCGTGAGCCGGAGCCAAGACTGCCGTCTCATGCAGACTCCCAAGGCGGCTGCTTTGGAGGCCATGTCCATGGCGTCATACGAACACCAGAGAGCGTGTTTGTCCACATCCAAACCCAACTGAGCACACGGTGCAATTTCCTGTTTGGAGTCGGAGTCTGACATAGCTTCCAAGAGGTCCACTGTCTTTCTCCACAGTGACTGTTGATAGGTGATCATGTGGGCCATAATGTTCAGTGACCTGATGGCCCCAATGGCTAAGGAGAAGACTTTATGACCCCAACCGTCAAACTTTTTGGAGACTAGATCTGGAGTTTGGGAACTCAAGTATTTTGGTTGAGACCCCCTGCCGTGGGCAGCCGTGAGGACCAACGAATTGGCCTTTGGTTGCTCGGCCAGGAAAGGTTCGGACTTTGGAGGCTTATAGAGTCTGTCCGCCTTCCTGGAAACTGCCGGGATGGAGGACGGTGTACACCAGGTCAGGCATGTTACATCCTGAAACAGTTTCACAAATGGTGGACTCACCAAGGGTTTGGGGCCCTTCTCCCCAAGGAACTTGGCCAGGCGTTTATGCTCTGGATCCAGATCCTCTATGTCCCACTCATATATGGTCTGGATGTGCCTCATGATGTCTAGGAATGAGGGATCAACTGGAGGGCACCTAGGGGAATCTTTAGGTTCCGGGGAGGAAGGGAGGACAGAATTCCCCATCTGAAAAATCTGAATCCACGCCACCCTCATCCGAGGAGGACGTGACAGGAGGGGACAAAGGAGATGGAGATGAAGGCTGTTTCCTTCTCTTCCCCTTATATTGTAGGGTGATCACTTCCCGGGTGGCTTCCCACCTTGACGTCTGCAACACAGTCCCTGTTAGTGAAAACCAGGTCTAGTATTGTCCCATCAAGAGTGGGTTCACTGACTGGTTACCTAAGGAATGTCCCTGCTTTTAGCTAAAGAGGAAGTTAGAAGGCTCCTATCTACATCTGTCAGATTTCAGTCCCCCACACGCAGAACCTCCCTCTCTTCTGGCATCTTGCCAATGGCTTTCACCAGTACCTTATCTATCTCCTCCCCCTGTGCTGTATATAACTCTAGGATCAATTACTGAACCCTGGTCCCCTGCAATGTGCACTATACACTATGTGTGTCAGAACATTATTAAAATCACCTTTGACTTTAAAATCTCTCCACAAATAGAATATCTTTTCAAGTCATCTTTAGTATACCCTGCAAGGTGCCCTAGTTGTCCATCAGCTGGAAATGATAAAATATATTTCTATCTTTGACTTTTTAAATCACTCCACAAATAGAATATATTTTCAAATCATCTTTAGTACAATTTTTCTATTATTTTTATTGTTCCAATTTAATGACTTTCATATTGAAAATTTTTTATTTTTGCCAAGAAAATGGGATAGAAATGTGTCAATTAGACATCCTTAAGTAAAACAGTTTTTTTATTATAATGTCGTCTATCCAAAATGTATCTCAAAATGCTTTATGTTCAAGTTCACAGTGTACCTTTGTTTCACTTTCATTGGACAGTATCTCCAGTGCTTCCAGATGCGAAAGTCCCTGAAACTCATCAAAAAGCGTTCCATAGTGAGCTGTCCGCTCAACTATAACCAGCTGACCCCTTCTTTGTTTTTCTTTCTCTTTCGCTTCTTTCAACATCTGTAAGAAATGCAGCAACATAATAAAAACACATCACCACAGTCTCTCTTTCATTGTCTGCGGCCCTTTCATCTTCAGGGCTTCTATGACAACTCATCTCGCTACAGCACATGCACTACTTCTAGATCGAAAGCTTGTATCAAGGAGAATTTCTTTTTTTACATTTGCTTTAATAGTACTCTAACTGCAGAACACAAATCTGTCAGCACCACCACGGACAGACTTGCCTCAGACAGTGCTACATTTTCCTGTTCAAGACCCTACTGTTTTTATATATTTTGCTTGGGATGTGTGCCATTTCCCCACTCCCCTGACCCCACGTCCACCCTATCGTCACCCCTAGAACCTACAGTACATTTGGGTTTGCTGGACTTGAGCAAAAGCCTTCTCTGAGTGAGCTCCTGTTAAGTTTGTCTTTATCCATCTTTTTACTTTTCTATCTAGTCTGTCGCAACACTATTTTCTATGACCCAAAAGCTGATCACCCCGAAGGTCAGACTCTGACCCCCCCTTCTGACTATCTGTTCTCCTTTTATTTCCTCTCTTTCACCTTTAATTCATTTTTTCTTACTATACTTCCCTAAGCCCATATAGCATACATTAGGAAAATCAGAAATAGAGATGTTTATGGCACTGTATACACTAGGAAGCTTAAAATGGTTTAACTGCCTTAAACCATTTTAAGCTCCCGGAACACTGTCAGCGTCCACACTGTAACACGGTTACAACCATGTTCTAAAACTGTGCTAAAGCCCTGCTAGAGAGGTAGTCTTTAGCATGGTTTTAGATAAAAACGACTGCCTTACTCCGTGTTGACAGCAATGTATATGCAAACCGTGCTGTAACACGTGTTAAGGCAACCCGTCATATGAAGAAACCCTTTTTTTTCCCTTTCCTGCAGGATTTAAAAAGAAAATAATGGTATTGCCGAGTCGGCAAGGGATCGCAGATTCCACCAATGTATTTTTTTCCGCAAACTCTTTCAGATCCCAATCACGGGTATCCCACCATGCACTGCAACACTCATAATGCTTTAAGGTGGGTGCCACAGTCATGCCTGGGAACCCACTCGGGATACCACAGTTGTTGGAATGCAGTGTGGACACTCCGACAACTGTGCTATGGACCGATTTATAAAACGTTCTTTAAAACATTTTAAAATTGGTCCCTAGTGTGTATGGGGCCTAAAACATGCATGTATTAGGGACACAATGTGTAAAAATAGCGGGCATGGTCTCTGACACTAAAGAGGTTCGCTCCGGTGTATCCCAAGGCTCCATCCTGGGCCCACTGCTTTTCAGCCTGTTCCTCAACTCCCTTCCCGACTCTACCCCTCAGCAAGTTATACTCTATGCAGATGACGCTGTGATTCTTGCCTTTCGTCATGACCCAAGCCACCTGTAACAAACCCTTCAACATGGTTTCACTTCAGTTGAAAGCTGGTTCAAAGAACATAAGTTAATCCTTAACCAGAAAAAAAGGAAGACCATGATTTTCACCAGCCACCAAAACAGGCACAAACATCTCCAACTCACCTTATATACCTGCCTTGGCGACTTCCTGGAGCAGGTTGACTCCTTCAGATACCTAGGAATCACCTTAGACCCACACCTGTCCTTCGGAACCCATATTACCAATGTTGCTAAAACAGTGAATACCAGACTGGGTTTACTCTACTGGCTCCGTCGGCACCTGACAAAAGAGGCCCTCTATGCCGCTGTTCAAAGCTCCATCATCTCCCAGATTGACTATGGTCTTGTCGTTTATGGCACTGCCACTACCTCAACACTCAGGATTACCACCACCCTTAACAAGGCCTGTCGACTCATCACTGGGGCCGAGCGGCTCACACACACCTGTGACCTCTACTCACAAGCAAACTGGCTTCAACTTGATAATAGAATTCAGTACCAAACCTGCATGGCTGCAAAGAAAATCCAGTTGGGAATTGCCCCTCCCGGGGTCTTTTCACTCATTCAAACGAAAACTAGCTCCAGAATCACCAGGGGATCAAAGCCACAACTGTTCCGTATCCCCCGCTGCCGCACTGGCATTGGCCAGCGCTTCATTGCTTCTCAGGGCACCCACTTGGTTTAACGGTCTTGCCAATGATAATACTATCACTACCACTGGGCTAGGGGCTTTCAAATCCAGGCTCAAACACCCTGGTCGCTTCCAGCATCTGCGACTGCCATGGATAATGCTATGCAACACCACTCCGCGGCTGCTCTCCCATACCTAGCTCTTTTACGTAACGCACTTGCCCTAGTAAGCCTCTGCCCCACCCGCTCTTCTGCATTCTGACAATGCCACCAGCCTGGCTGCTCTCACCCCACCCTCCCCTCCTCCATATCCTTACCTTACCCCTCCTCTCATTTTTGACCTCCCATTTTCTGCCCCACCCCCTTCATTCTACCACCCCCCTTTCCCTTTTTTTTCTCTTTCTTTCCATCATACCTTCACCCTGTCTGTTCGAATTCAACATGTGATCCTGTACCCTTATTTGTGAAACAAATGTCTATTGTTACGTGATACCAATGTCTTGATGTGGAACCTTTGTAAATGAGCCCTGGGCACAAAGGTAACTTGTAATCCTAGAATTGAAATAAATAAAAATAAAAGCATGAAAGCTGATTCCCTGTGAAATTGACTAACTGAGCCCTGCTGCAGAAAGCAATATTGTGTACATACATAAAGAAACCATACAGAATGCTAGATTGTTCTGCTCTAAATGCTGAACCCTGCTTTTACAAATAAAGGTCCCCCCATTACAATGCACTAGCAGGTTTCAAACAGAAGCCTTAAAAGAAAGAGTTTCCCCCCGTTTTGCCATTAGCCCTCCCTTTTGTTACAGCTACGAAAGAACATGTTAATGTGCTTTATTATACACTGATAGCTCACATTTGAGGCAACTGGATAGTCTGATACCCCTGAGACACTTGCAAATGAAAACAGGAATTAAAAACGGGTTAACTAAAGGAACTGTGAAATGTCATACTGTCACAGTGTAAAGCCTCTGATATTACAGTGCACTTACCTGCAGCTGGGGCTGTTACTACGGCGATGGTCAGGCACAGACCTGTATAACTGAATGCCGGTTAAGGGAAGGTACAAAGGTGTGAGGAGCTAGCAACTAATGTCTGCTTCCTCATAGGAACATATTTGTAAATAAATATCATAATACTGGTGATAGGAAAGATGTTTTATGGTGTGCACTTGTGTGATTGCACTGCTATTCATGTAATAAAGTTTGATACGACTTCATAAGAGAATACCAACATAGAATGATAAAATGTGTTAATGAGGTACAACAAGGCAGATCATCTGACCCCTGGGATGTATTAAAAAAAAGGGGCGGCTCTAGACAGAGAAAAAGAATGTGAAACTGGTGTGTGAAGCAAGAGGAGGGAAGTTGAGTGAAACTCTTCAAGAGTAGAGTATACAGCAACCAAGGCAAGTGTTGCTAGCTTTAAAGATCCGCACAGACTGTACAAGTAAGGAACATCTGCCTTGTTGTCTTTTCAAGTTGATTTTTGTGAAAAAACTATCCTGACAAGAACTACCAACCACTTTTGCCTTCTATTCTACTTCTTGTTTGAACAGACATGCCTCTAACGACGTTTGTACCTTACCACCTGTGTCCTGCTAGCTTTCTTGCCTACACCCCCATGACACTGTCCCACACATGCTTGAATCCTGTCATTGTCTCTGCCTGTGCCACATTCTTAGGCAACATGTTCCATCTATCTACCACTGTTTCATATATAAATGCTTCCTCATCTCAGTCTTGAAACTTCTCCCCACTAACTTTACTGTGTTCCCTCTTCTAACCACATTTGTGCTCAACCTAAAAAGCTCCCTAACACTTCACCGTTTCTCTCTCAGAAGTATATTTTTTTCCCTTAAGTACTTTTAGGTGCTTTGTCGTTTTCTCTCCATGCCCGATCCCTCACGTAGCCGATGTTACGCATGCGTGTGGAGGCACGCACACGTCACACCCTATGGGACGCCCCACCCTACCAGCCACTCCATTATCACCTACGCCTACCACCGGACCTCTATCCAGTGACAGCAGGACTACGGACAGGCGACCCACTCACCCAAGAGAGGAGAGCCAATGTTTGATCCTGCTTCCATCACCCCACGGGCCGGCACCCCGACTACCTGAGTCTGTTCCCGAATCCTGGTCGCCAGCGTCGTGAGAGGTGTGGTATCCAGCACCTCTGCCCTCCAAGCCACCGGACCAGATATCCCAGAGGTATTTAAAGGTTTCTATCATGTCGCCTCACTCTCCTGTTCTCTAATAGATACATATTGATGCCCTTCAACCTTTCCTCAAAGGGCCTCTCTGCTGCCCCTCTATCATCTTGGCTGCCTGTATTTGCATAGCCTCCACTCTGTCAATGTCCTTTCTAAGGTGAGGGCTCCAGAACTGCACATAGTATGCAAGGTGGGGGAAAACCAATGAATGTGATGCAGAGCAGCAAGCTCCAGCCCTACCTCCCCGGGAGGTGACAATGCCCATCCTCTACTAGAACAGTGAGTGAGACACATGGGGTCACTCCTAGATCCGAGTCTCCCATGTGGCACTATAGTGCACTACAGCTTTGCAACTTAATCTACCTAGACTCTGCTATTATCAAATAACCATCCTCTGGTTTAGTAGAACCATCCTCTACATAAGAGCATAATAATTTAATGTTGGAAGGGACATTATGGCCATCATGTCCATTTCCCCGCTTCATAGACAGGGATGATATGACAGTATTCTGTGCAAACATGTACCGATTTAGAGGTATCCCCTACCCACTCTTCTATGCAGGGTACCCACTAATTCTCTTGGAAAGCAAATGTTTGTCCAGGATTACCTTGAAGATCACGTACTGTATTCATATCTACTGTCTTCACTAAAAGGCTGTTCTACAGGTTCTCCACCCTCCAGGAGAAAAGGTGCCTCCTACTGTTACTCCTGAATTTACCACCTCTGAGCTTCAGGGCATGTCCCAGCCAGGGGTGTAACTAGTTTTTTTTAAGGGGGAGCAGGGTGGGGTGCAAAAGGTGCTAAAAGTCCTGGTTGTCCTGAGAAAGAGTAAACCAACAGGCCGGGGGTCTGGAGGCTGCCTAGGCCCCCAGAAGCTATCTGTTTCAGATGCTTTCTGGTGCATTTTAAGGGTAATTTTGAAGAATTTTGGCTGCTTTTAAAGCTTTTTTGACTTGCTGCAAACAGATGCCTCTACCAAAATGACAAACTTCACTGTGGCTAAGGTCATCACTTTTGTTGCCCTCTTTGAGCAGGTGGGGGGGGGGGGCAAGCAAAACTTCTAATTTTATTTTTTTTTGCCACAGGCAAATTGTCATGGTCAAAACTCCATGCCGAACTGTAACATGAAAATCTGGCATTTATTCACGCAAAATCAAGCCCAAGAATAAAATGTTGGAAAATAAGAAGAGGCAAATCCCAAGGATCAGCATACTTTCTGTCATGGCCCAACAATAAAGTTTTTTGTGTTTTTTAATACTTGTTTTAACAATAACATTTTAAACCACAAAAGAACACTACCTAAGCAATAACAAACAAGAGCTAGCTAGGGCATTCATTCCCTGGTGAATAACGTGACTCAGCTGGGAATATCGAGTGCCTGAAGCAATGTTAGGGTCAGGCACTCATCAATGGCTGATTACATCAGCAGCTCTTTAATTTCCATGGAAATGCTCAGTCTGGACTAGAATCTTTTCCCCTTGCAAACTGTTTCCCATGTAAAAAAAGGAAATTACCTGTTTAAAAACTATTGCATACCTGTTACAATTACTCTCAATATCAAACATTGACAAGTTTAGCCAACTCTTTGTAGGAACAATAAAGTGGTCCTTTGTCAAAGGGGAAACTCTTAAATATTCTCTAGTTTCTAAAAAAATATTTTAAATTCAAAGATCAGTGCAACTATATTACTCCAACAAGATACAATGAAGACTCAAATAAAAAAAATAGCTTATCTGCCTCAAATATATGTGCATTAAGAACTATACCTTCTGCAAGAAAACCCTCCTGACCAGCTATAATCAAATGTCTTCAAAACAACTGTATAGATGCTGTATGTTTATTTATTATTTATTTATGTAAGCGTTTTACCAGGAAGGCATACTGAGCAGAGTACTGCTCGATTACTGATGCGTCCTGGGGGCATGTAGTAGGGTCATGCTTTGCAATGTTTTAAAACATTGCTTTCTTGTGTTCTTTTGAAAGATATTGATGGATCAAACTCGCATAGTACCAGCTAAGACCGTCTTTTTTTTTTTTTTTTTTTTTTTTCTTATAGAGCTGATCGGCCTTTCTGACTGCCACCTTATGCCTGCTTCAGGAATCCTGCCAGTACCCCAATCCCATCCTCCACTCCCTCTGCCATCACACTGTTGGGGATCAACATGGGGTGGAACCCAGAGGTACTGGCACTGTCATTTATGACAATCAGTGAATATACCTTTTTCCATGGTGATTCTCCCCTGCTTGCCCCCTCGGATCAAGCTGCATGCAATGATGCTCGTGCACATGCCGACACGTGTACATGTTATAGGCGTCCTTGTCAGAGCCCCGAAATAGCTCTCACTTGTCATACCACCCAGCCTCTGCTGGTTGGTAGTGGTGCAGCGAGATGG
This sequence comes from Neoceratodus forsteri, assembly GCA_016271365.2. Lineage (NCBI taxonomy): Eukaryota > Metazoa > Chordata > Ceratodontiformes > Ceratodontidae > Neoceratodus > Neoceratodus forsteri. The sequence continues at coordinate 337,621,442 of CM057452.1, read as the reverse complement.
AGGACAGTAGCCAACAGATGCTCAATCCTCCTTACCCTAGAGGGTCTCTAAGTGATCCTTGTCCATTCCTGAACCTGGGTTTCTGGCGTGGCGGCAGGTTAAGCACCCAGCACCTCAACCCTCCACGCCACTGGCTGGCTGTTGTAAGACTTTTCAAACTGCAGCATCCCTGACAGCCCATTTAATGAGCTGTACATTTGGCAAACAAAAGGCTTTTAAGCAATTACACTTTACTTATGTAACCCCCTCTATAAATGGGGGTCACTAAAAAGCCTTCTTTGGGTGAGCCTTAATGCTCTCCACCCGGCTGGTGTCCTGTATTTCAGCCGAGTTAAAAAAAAAAAAATTGAGTGAGAGTGCCTAATGCCTCCACGTACTGTCGCTTTAAGAGCTGCCAAACTGCAGTATAAGTAATTTGAAATGGGGGGGGTCTGTGTGCTTCCCTGCTCGAATCCCACCTGGGCCACTGAACAAATCGCTCCGTTTCTGCAGTCGCTATATGCGCAGAGGGAGCCCTTTCAAGAGATGTAATTGTTCGCTGGTAATCTGTTACAGTGATAATCAAAATACAGTTTGTCTAACCTGCTTTCCCTTCAGCAAGGACTGTGTGATGTAGCTCTCTCATTTTGGTCCCGGACTACCAAAATGGACCAATCAATAGGGAGGGGTTCCTTAAAATGGAGCCTGCTGGCAAATCAGAACTTGGACTCTCAAGTGGAGCCAGCCACAAGGGGATTGTATGAAGAGAGCCTCTGGGAAATGTAGTTTAGACCTTGGCGCCTTTTTTCACCAATAGAGGGAGCCTGTTGTGACTGACAAGGAGACTCAGCCAACTGAAACCTTTTGGATTTGGGGGAAATGCCTGGCTTGCCTGCTGAGACAGTCAGTCTAAGCATGGAGCTGGAAGAGTGAGCAGATCGTGGGGCTGCTGCCCACGGGGCAGCGCGGGAACCGCGCGGAAGGCCTGGAAATGGCCCGTCTGTCTTCAGCTCTCCTGGAGGGAGAGAAAAGGACTGTTTTCTCAGACTAAGTCTCCAAATTTTGTGTGTAAAGGGGAAGCAACTGTTGTGGCCTAAGTCATGGGCAACATGCGTGGAGAAGAAGTAAAGAAGAGGAACCTTAATTTTCGGACTCCGAAGATTAAGCAAATGTTGAAGTGCCCTGAGGTTTGGGGCAGAAGAGAACCATTCTGAAGTTGGAAGCGGAGAGGGAAACCGCCCTGTGTGTTCGTGCAGCCGTTGTTGCACAGTGGTTCGTGCGGGAAGCGTGTGTGAGGCCCCAAAGTCGGCCTGCAGCCGTTAGTAAGTGTAATTCAGACTGAATCCGAGCTTTCAGAGTGACAGAAGAAGTAGAAGTCACTTTGGCACCAGACTTAACCTGAAGAAGACCGAAAGTGTGCAGAATTGCGATCGGCCTGTCAGGACTCTCTGGTGTGGTACAGTAAGTGACCTTTACATATAAATGTGTTTAGTGCTTGTGGGGATTGAGATCCGAGTAATTCCCCATGCTGTGAACTGTGTGCTGTACTGGGAGTGAGATTCCCTAGCAAGGTTCGGACTGAATCTAAGCAGAGAGAGAGAGAGCGCGAGAGAAAACATAATGTTCGGACTGAATCCGAGTTTGAGACAGAGAAGAATGCCTCTAAAAGTGTAGCCAGGCTCAATCTGCTGAATGACCAAGATGCCTGTAGCGTGCGACTGAAGTGACGAGCTGCTTGCCTGGTAGTGTTCTGTGTATATATAAAATGTGCAGTGAGCTGGGAGTCATAGCCAGCATCACTCGGACTGCATCTGCCTGCATTGAGTGCAAGTGAGCCCTGCCAAGAGGGCTGGGCCAGCTATTCTGTTTCTCCTGGCAATCCAGGACAATCTGCATTCCATCCTGTTTTCAGCATTGGGTTTGTGAGTACAAATCAGGGTAGCTCCCTGCCATCTGTTTATCAAATTGCAAGTGTGTCATCTAATTGTTGCTGTTTCATTTCTTCACGAACTGAGCCATCCGGCTCCGGATTACAATTGGATGTTGTGCATATTTTTTCTCTACAGGGCCCTATCCATCTGCACCTGCCGGCCAACCCTGGGCAACGGACCTGGCTAGCCCACCCCCCCCATCCTGGGTACCCAGAGTGTGACTTTTTAGACCCTGTAATGTGCGCAGTACTGTGATTTAATTCTGCCAATTAACCTGATTGCCCCCCTCCTTGTTACTGCCCCCTCTAATAAATCAGATTTGTTGTTATTGAACTATATGCGGTCTGTGGTATCCGTACATGTAGAAAAAGTATTGCATTGTGTTTGTCTCTGTTGATTAACCTTGTTTTACAGGGGGTCCTCAGAGACGAACCTCCGAATCAGTCTCAAGAGTAAGTGGTACTCCATGATGAACTGTGTATATATGTGGGGTATTGGGATTGTAACTTCTGTGCATTGTGTGAGCCACTAGAAGGGATAAAAGGGGGTCTCAGTGTCCCAGAGGGCTGTGACCAGGCTAGTCTAACCACTACAAACCCTGATCTCTGGGTGGAGGCACCCGACATAGAACCTAGGCCCCTCAACCTGTCAGCAGTCAAGCAGGCAGGAGTAGTAGCCCATGGGATAGTGCCACCTGGGGGTTACACTTAGTAAATGTAATGCTGTGAGTACAAATAATTTCTTTATCAAGTCAGATCCAAAAGTAAAATAAGAGGACATGGTGCTAGATAAGGAACATTATTTACAACTGTACTACTAGTAATCTTTTCACTGCTAGGGCAAGAGTTTACTGATTTATACCACACCATAAGGATTAAACAATCAGTAGAATTTAATGCTAAAAGACTTGGCTACTGTAACAGCTCCAAGCCATCATTAAATCAAGGTTTATGTGGACTTTTTCTTTTATGAGACCATGCTTTATGTGATGGGGAATTTATTTCATTACAGAGCTATCACCATTAGACCTATTGAACACTTTATTTTTTGCCCTTTACATTTCAAATCACCCAACCTGGATGGTCTACTCTAAGATGGCTGGCAGTGGCTGAGTGCTCAATGTTGCTCGGTGTTGGCGCAAGCAGTACAATCCTCCCGACCCAGTGACCATGGCTCAGTACACTCTTCCTGAGTTCCGACCCACAGACAGTACACTCCTCCATCCCGACCCGCCAGCCACACCGCAGGAGGCAGTACACTCCTCCTGACCCATAGTATGGCACAAATAGAGTGATGAGATCAAGGAGCTAACAAAATGAAGCCGACCTGCCTTTCTATGGCACACACAAACAACGCATGTTGTGAAGCACATGTGCTAGTTAACCCACCACCACTGGCCACTATTGGTTGCTGAGAGCTGTTGCAGCCATGGACAAGAAAATATTTAAAAGGCAGTTGTGTCTAACCTGCGCGCTTCCCTGACCATTATGGGAACAGAAGAAAAAAAACTTGGTGCTTCCATGCTCTGCTCAGTGCTTGCTCCGACAACCATTACGGGAACCAAAAAAAAAAAAAAAAACCCTTGGGGCTTCAATAGTCCTGCTCTGATTGCTCGGGGAGGGGGCAGCCTGACCCCCCCCACCCCCCATAATCTACACCACTGGTCCCAGCATCCTGCCAAAGGACACCAAATCAAACAATGAAGCACGTTCAGTCCTGTCTATACCCTTGAGTATGTAGAGTGAGATCATGGGCCAGATTTTCAAATGTCCAATTATGCCGCAAGCCCTCGCTGCGCCAAACATATAGCGCACAGGGCTTGCAGCATTCACTGTCCGGCATTCAGGATTTTCCATCCCTTGCACCTGGTGCCACACCTTAGACCACAATTTTGTGGTCTAGAGTGCGCCACTCCTGGGTTACAAAGTATCAGTGCTTGCGCCAGCTATGTGGCGCAAGCTGCCAGAAAGCAGGGAAGCTTTTGCAGGAAAATCAGGCACAGTTGTGGAACAGGAGTTTGGCACACCGCCGAAGTGTAAGTCCCGTGGCAAAGGGCAGGACGCAAGTCCTGCACCACCAATCGAAAACCCTGCCCCATGTCTCATCTCGCCATTTTGTCTCCAGGGTTAACATGTCAAGGGCCTCCAGCCTCTCATAGCTTTTGTTCCCCCTTCCTGTGACCCTTTTTGGTGGCCTTGTGTTGCCTCCTGAGTACATTAATGTTTTTGTATTGAGTAGCCAAGAATAGCATTCAATACTCCAGATGGGCTTGACCAAAGCCTTACAAAGGCGTAGGGTAACTTCCCTTGCCCTACTAGTCACCCCCTTGATGCAGCCCATGCTTCCCCCAGCCCTCCTGGCCATGGCTGTACCCTGATTTTTATGCATTAGTCCCGTGTATATTATGACCCTAGGTCCTTTTTTCTCCTGCATGGCAGCAAGAGAAGCCCTGAATAGTGTGTACAGTAGGTCTTACCTCTGTTTTTCTCCTAAAATGCAGCATTTTGTATTTAGCTACACTGAGTCAGAGGCTCCTGGAGTCTGACCAATCGCCCAGCTTGTTCAGGGGTCATCCTATGCTCAGCTGTGACAGAAGTATAAACTTGGTGACCGCATAATCCAATATTCCATTTCAAACAATCTGACTGGTGTTCACCAGGAAGAAAAAAAGAATGTTCCATTCTGGCCACACCAACCAGTTGTTCAAAAGCTTGACTCTACAGATATTATGTACAAACAGTAAGAGAAGGACCTTGCTGTAATTCTGCTGATAGAATTTCTGATTCTGCTACACTTTTCTCTTTTAGTGCAAGTCAAAATGTTAATATTATTATGTGGCAGCAGAGATGGCCGAAGTTGGGAAAATTTGCTCCGTAAATTTATTCACGGATTCGGAGCAATTCCCAAAGTGTGGATCGATCTGCGAAGTGCAGAATTTCAAAGCAAAATGGCAGAATTTTGCCGCTCACAGGCAAAATTCCACCATTCATGGGTGAAGTTCTGCAATTCGCAGTTAGGCAAATTTTTAAGCTAACAGCACAAATTCGCGAATTGTTCTGCGGAGGCAAATTTAGTGACTTTGCCTGAACTTTGGTAGTGAATTAAAACTTCACGACATCTCCATGTGGCAGGAAAACAGAATTTCATAGTGACAGCCAACATTTTAGATGAGAACTCAATGTTTTTCTTGACGCACATGTCATTTAATTTGTTCTGCCTACTCTATATTTCACAGTACCAGTGTTTACCATTCATTATAAGTGAGCAGCAGCCCTCTGTCCGATCTGCCATAACTGCCACTCTTTGAAGTGTGCTGCCATGCTATCCCCCCTGCCCAATGAACACCCCAGCTTACTTCAGGCAGGCTGCCATGTATCTATCACCACTCTACACTGGAATACTGTGTACACTGTTCAGAAAAAAATCTTATATTAGTACACCCATATAAGTCACTCTTCAGAATCTGCACTTCTGATCTTGTGTCCCTCTTATACTGTACATACCATGCTCAGTTCTATCCACACTTTATTACTGAAATGATTTATTGGTTGGTCCCCCCTATAAACATCTCAGCAAACTTCAAATATTTCTCCAACATCCTGCAACCCATCTGTTAACACATAAGAAGTTGTGTCTGTTCATCACTCCAGCTGTTAATTGGAAGATCAAGTGCAATATCCCGCCGCTCAGTCTCCCAATCTGCCACATCTTGAAACCTGAATAGATTTGTACTAATATTCTTTTGTTGCAAGTCTCGACAGAGTCAATCTGTTACCAATTATAACTTGTGATTCTAAATTAGTGTCCGTCACCTATAGGCAAATTTCAGAACAAAAAGCTCCTCTTATACCTGTCAGTTACACCAACTTCGCCCGTAGCTATGGGCCAAGCTTCAGTTTGTGCTCCTCTAGCTCAAATGAAAATTACGACAGAGACTAAACATTTGAGAAGGTTAACTCTGGTTAGAAACAACCAATGCACTGGAAGGTACTAGGGTTGTTAGGATATCCATTTTTTTTTAAATGAATAGTTAGGACATCTGACCATTTTTAAGAATTTAGGATATTGGTCCGCAATATCCTAAAAAACTTGGATATTAAATCCAACTTTAGTGTACAATATTACAAAATATGAATAGCCTAAAATCCTTCAGAATTTTAGGCTATCTTAAGACAAATTTGATATCATCTAGTTTTAGGATCAGACATAGTTTCAGATATAGATAATCCTAATATCTGAATATCTGCATTCAGATCAGACTGTGAGACATCCGCGCACCTGTAGAAGGTACCCTGAGATACTGTAAAATGTACATGGCGATCTGACTTAGTTCAGTCCATATAAATGCACAACACCTGCATATTTATTTCCTGATTCTTGTGTTTTGCAGTAAAAGTTGTACCTGAGATAAGGAGACGATACGTTGCATCAGTATCTTTGTTTTCTTGAATCCCGGGTCACTTTCTGCAAGAACATTCATAGTTTTCTTGCCAATAAACTCTAGAGCATCCAGGCCACCAGTGAGGACAGTTTTACCCTGCATATAACATTCAGACAAACAAGTATGTTAGTTATCTAGCAGGTACACTGAGACTGCAGGCTGTCTTCATATTCTGACCGCTGTTAGTTAAAAGCAGGTTTCCTTTCACTATCAGAGAAGAGAACTCTGTCTCATGGTCCATCATGAAATACTGCTGGATCTTGAGTGCACAGGTAGACAACTGTCCTCTTATGGAAGAGGAGGAAGCAACATAAGACAGCAATGTGCAGTATTAGGAGATTCAGATCAAGGAGCTGGATTTTGGGTATGGGCATGAAGCCCCTTGACATCACCTGTAAGAGACATTCTGGAGTAGATTATTACTATTCTTTGGTAACTGGGTAAGGCCCAATACCTGTTTTCAGGGGTGACCCAGGAGCACTGGGAGGTTACGTGACTTGTTCAGGGTCACACAGTATGGAGGTAGAAACACAGAAGTTGTTGATAGATCTCCCCCAACTACCAATATTCCTCTATACCTGTCCCATGCATTCTTAAATCCTGTAATAATTTCTTATTTATTTATTTAGCTTTTGTTTACCGGGTAAGCACACTAGACAAAAAAAAATGCCTATTTTCATGTGTGACCCAGGAGATTACAAAGAAAATTATACAAACAATATAACAACATAACAAAGGAGAGATGTACAGGCAGTAAGCAGTAAACAGTAAACATGAGCACAATGGTAAAGACAATAAAACAGCAAAAGGTAATTTACATTTCATGGAAGAGTACATGAGCATGGGAGTACTAAACGGTTAAAATCACCTTTCTTAGTTCAGGGTAAGGGGTCAGGTCACCATGCTGGGGTAAGAAATACCAGGCAATCTAGGGACAGTTACAGGCAGAGGCAGACTTCAGGTGTGTCCATAGGGATCTTTTAAACATGGGATGGGCGGGAGTACATCTACTGAGCACTGGAAGGGAGTTCTAGAATATGGGGGCACAGACTGCAAAGGCATTATCACCTAACAAAGTGCGGGTTTTAGGGACAAGGAAGGACTACGAGTCAGTTGACCTAAGTAGGTATGATGGCTGAGCCGACTGGAGGAGTTTAGACAGGGTAGAAGGGGTGGCAGTATGGACAATTTTGTCAATGAAGCAGCCTAGGACAGAAGAGCAATAGTTACTCGGGGCCAACCAGTGAAGTTTTTCATATAACTCACAGTGATGGGTAAGTCGAGGGATGGCAAGGGCGAAGCGACAAATATCGTTATAGGCCACATCCCACTTGGCAAGGCTAGCTTTTGTGGTATGGAGAAAGGTTATTGGACCATAGCTGAGTGATGGAAGAAATATTCCTTTGGCAAGGGCAAGTCATGCAGCTACTGTAAGGGTCCCACGAGTCCTATATGCAAGGCCCAGTTTGGTATTTGTTGCCCAGCAGATATTTTGAAAATGTAGGGAGAACTAACTGGGGGTCAAAGGCGACTCCCAGGTATTTGAAGGAGCATGTTATGCCAACTGGGGACCCGTCAAGACTCAAAACATTTAATGGGGCAGGACACAGCTTCAGCTTGGCAGAGGAACCAGAGAGCATGAGCGGAGTTTTCTTTAGGTTTAGCACAAGTTTATTTGCCAAGAGACAGTTTTGCAGCTTATGGAAGTCAGCTTTTACATCGTGATTTATGGCATTAATATCATGCGAACTAGACAGGAGAACCAAATCATCAGCAGATTCGGTCATGTTACTATGGGTAGGGACCAACGGGAAGTCATTAACAGGGAGAACAGGACAGGGCCTAAAACAGACCCCTGAAGAACACCAACCTTAACAGGAACAGTTTCTAAGAAAAATCTGTTATACTTAACAAGCTGTAGCCTGTCAGTAAGACAGTTAGAGAACCAGTTTAGGGCTAGACCAGACATGCCAAGGGAGTGAAGCTTAGTACAAAGCAGGGTGTGATTTACTAAACTGAAGGCCTTGGAGAGGACCACGAAGATTGCCTCTGACAACATGCCAGGTCCATGGCAGTTCTAATTTCGGACATTACATTAGCAAGGGCTGAACCAGTGCTATGACCCTTGCAAAATCCGTGTTGTTCAGGAGACAGTAAGTTATAGTTAGTCAGTAATCCGTCAGCTGTATTTCTACTACCTTTTCCAATATCTTGCTGACAGCAGACAGGGTGGCTATGGGCTGGTAGTTTTCTGTGCATTTTCGATCGCCCTGCTTAAAAACAGGTACCACCCTAGCTGCTTGTGGGACAACTCCAGTAGTGAGAGATAGATTACGCATGTGGGAGATGGGGAGCACAAGCAAGGGGGCCCCCCCCATCTTTAGGGAGTTTAGGTTCTAGGTTATCGTGACCAGCACTCATGAAGGGAGAAAGATCAGCGAATAGTTTGTAAGTCTCTCTCACCTAGACTGATTTAAGATAGAAAGGGGGACAGTATGGTGATTCTGGTAGGGAGGTACTTATGGGGGTGCATGACTGGGCATCATCAGTGGCAAACAGAGAGGTATATGTTGATCGATCAGAGAATTGGTTGTTAAAGGCATTAGCAATGGTAGCAACATTGTTACAGTGTTTGCCTCCAACAAGCATGTCCACACCTGCTATAGCCACCAACTACAGTTTTAATTGTGCTCCCAAAATTCTGCAGATCCCTGGCAGAGGACAGTAGGGTGGTTGTGCAGTTAGTATTCACTCTTAGCAGCTCATATGGCTTTTTTGCAGTCATTATAGAGCTGTCAGTATTCATGATAATCAGATAAATCATTTGTGGTTTTAAATTTACTCCGGTATTTATCTCTAGCTTTCATGAGAGAGAACAGGTCGCCATGCAGCCATTTGGTATCAGTACCTCTAACTCTCTTCCTGACACAAGGGACATGTTTATCTTGCAGAGAGGGGAGGATGTTAAGGAAGTTGTCAAGTGCGGTTGTGGGCTCAGTAGCAGACAGCACCAGGGACCAATCAATAAGTGCAAGGTCATGAAGAAAGAGTTCAGGATTAAAGTGGGAGAAATCTCTCACCTGTATAATTTTGTGGGGCACTTTATAGGAGGAGACAATCCAAACACAGTAAGTGGGGGAATGGTCAGATATCGAGTCAGGAAAGATCCCAGTTTCAGAGATCCTGTCAGGCCGATTTGTTAGAATCCAGTGCAGGAATGAACTTCTACCCGGGGGGGGGGTTCCCTGTGGGTTCATTAGCGAGTTCGGTAGGGCTGAGGGCAGTCAGCAGCAGTTCATTCTGTCTGACATTAACCCCTGACCAATTCAGGTTGAAGTCACCAAATATAAGCATCTCATTTGTGGAGACCTTGGGGCTAATACTATCAAGCAAGAGAGCTCTTTAATACCCTGCTTGGGAAGGTTATACACACAGACTATATGGATCTTTTTGGCATTCCCTAGGAGTAGTAGCCCATTAAGGAATTCACAGGTTATGGAAAGGGGAATATCATATGGAACTAGTGATATACTGAGGTGACTTGTAATATATCAATAGACTGCCCCCACGTTTATGACCAGTGCGATCACGACACAGTAGGCTGAAATTAGGGAGTGCACAGGCTGAGTCAGGGGTGATAGGCTTTAACCATGTCTCTATGAGGCACAAAACATCAGGGCTGTAGTGGGCAATCCAGTTGGTGAGTTCAGCATGATTTAGCAGGAGACTTTGAACATTAAGATGGGCAAATTTGAGACATTTAAGAGGGGACCAGGAGGGAGGGCTTAAAGACTGATGGGTAGCAGGTCCAGGGTTCAGTTCAATGTCACCAGCAAGCAGAATAAGGACAACTGAGAACCAGAGTAGGCAATGCAGCCAGTCTTTCCTGCAAGACGCTTTTTTTTTGGGGGGATGAGCGTATGAGTATGCGACAAGCAATCCTCAGAGATTTAGACGTGAAGCACCAGAGGGGACAGAAATTAGCTTATCCTGTGGCAATGAGGTTAGAGTAAGTGTAGTCACATCAGTTATGCGACTCCCAGGGGCCTTCAGATAGAGGTAGGCAGTAGTGAGATGCTACTGACATTAAACTGAACCCTGGATCTGCTACCTATCAGTCTTTTAGCCCTCCCTCCTGGTCCTCTCTTCTGCCTCCAAAACCTCTGCTGGCAGGCTGTTCCATTTGTCCACCACCCTCTCCGTGAAGTACCACATCAGTGGAAGTTGTGGGAATCAAACCCAGGTCTGCTAGATGTAACAATCTCATTCACAGTTTGTTATGCTAACCTCTAGGCTATACTTCTAGCCCAAATAAGATACTCAAGAGTAGTCCCTGGTATTGAAACTGGACAAGGAATGTTCCGAAAAGTAAAAAAATGCATACAAGGAAATACATGACCTAGGATTTTTACTGAGTGTTTGACTACAAAGCAGCTCACATCTAAGAACACTGTATGCAGACATTACCCCTGCATCACTGGCAGCAGCCTCCTCCTTTCTCCTGCTCTTAACTTAGAATTTATCTGGAGAGTTATTTCCTGCTCTCCTCCTCCCATCCTATCTCTCATCTTTCCCTCTACTTAATCATGGCAAAACAAAACAAAAACTCCCTTAGGTTTGTCACCCTTTTGCTTCTGCTGTGGGGAGCTGTTGAGCCCAATCCTGGCCCTGCCCTTCCTCCCTCTTCCCTCCTTAAAAGTCTGAGTATCAGCCATGTGAAAGCTCAGAGCTTACTTTCTAAGTTGTACCAACTTAGGCTGTAGATCCTGCAGAACCAGTCTGACGTTCTTGCAATTTCTGAAGCTGGGCTTTCAGCTAACATCAGTGATATGGTGGTCTATTGCTGGCTATGCTATCCACAAGCAGGACAGAGGGAAGCGTGGGGACAGTGTGGCTATGTATGTTATCTTAGCCTCAACTCTGACATCATACATCGGACCACCATCCCCTTCTCATACAAACTCCTGTATAATCTCCTCTTCCCCTACTCCCTTCTGGTATTCATTGGTGTCGTCTAGTACCAGTCCTAATCCTCTTCTCAACTTACTCCCCCCCCCTTCCTCTTCTGGTGAATTCCTGATTTTTAGAGATCTAAACACTGATTAGTTCCCCCTCTCACAAAAAGACTCAGCCACCAAATTCAAGCTCTTAGCCTCACTCAGCTGATCATGAGCCTATTCGTCTTAACCCCTACTACTCAAATCGCTCCCTAATAGGCTAGGGTCTTTCCTGTCTTCCTCACTGTATAATGGATTCTAGCATCTCCCTGGATTTCCTTAGTGACCACTAAATGGTCTACTATGATTGTAAGCTCTGCTACCTCAAACTCTCCCCCACAACCCCCAAGGAACATCTCAAACAGGTCGTTCAGGTCACACAACCTGGCTGCCCTGTTTGATGATCTTCGATGTATTGACTAATCCCCTATCTCTGTGTCCACCAACATACATGAATCCCTCCCTTTCTTCTGCCCCAGATTCAGTTCCATCTGGGACAAACACACACCCCCTCCGAATGTCACGTGTCTGAGGCGCACACTTCCATGGCTCTCCGCAGATATAGCTTCTTTAGAGGCTTGTAACTCTAGCAGGTATCATCAGAAGTAGAGAAGCTGCCCTGCTTGCCTTACTGTATAGGGAAAAAAACCAGTTACTTAGAGGAGCCCCCTACATGAATAGAGTATCCAACAGTGAAAATGGTTGACCCTGAACTCCATTTTACTGTTAAGTAATGTTTATTCATTTTTGTTCACAGACCACCTCAGGTAAACAAATACAGGTTACTCACCTGTAACAGGAGTTCTAGGAATGGTATATGTTGTTCATCCACACTTACTGGCAGGTTCCTTGCTGCTTTAAATCTTGCCGGAAGGTCTTCAAGCTGGCTCCTCCCACTCACCCGGGTGATAAAACTCTCAGCTCCGCCCCATGACTCCAGATCTAGCCCGCTGGAAGCCAGGTTGTGAGTCAAAGCCGGGGAGGTCGGGTGGGTTGTGTGGATGAACAACATATACCATTCCTAGAATTCCTGTTACAGGTGAGTAACCTGTATTTCTAGGTACATGGATATGTTGTTCAATCCACACTTACTGGCAGACTCCTAGCAGTTCTCCAGGAGGAGGGAGGCAAGGCGCACACCCCTACTTGGGAAATAAGGACTGGAGAACTGAGGTCCCAAAACCAACATCCCGGCATGACTCAAGGTCAATATGGTAGTGGGTAATGAAGGTGTGTGCTGACTTCCAGGTAGCAGCCCTGCCGATTTCCTGGATAGGGACATCCCTGGAAGCAGCCACCGATGCAGCGGTATGGCAAGTAGAATGAGCTCTTATCCCTTTGGGAGGCTCCATGCCCACCAACCTGTAGCAGAGATCTATGCAGGAGGTGACCCACCTGCCTATCGTCCGCTTGGCTGCAGGTCTGCCAGGTGCGGCTTCAGCGTGAGCATTAAAACAGTTGGCCGAACCTCTCCCTCAGACTTCAGCCGTCCGCTCCTTGTAATAAGAGTGCTCTTCTAGGGTCCAGAGTATGGAGCCTATATTCGGCCTCCGAGGTGTGATTGGGGTAGAACACCGGCAGAGTCAACACCTGGTTAAGGTGAAACTCCGACACCATCTTTGGAAGGAATTTCAGGTAGGGGCGCAAGACAACCTTGTCCCTGTGGAAGACCAGACAGGGAGACTCTATGGAAAGCGCCTGGAGCTCTCCAATCCTTCTGGCTGACAAGCTAGCCACCAAGAAGGCGGTCTTCCACAACAGGTGAGAGATGTCACACCTGTGCACAGGTTCGAATGGCTTGCCCATGAGTTTAGCCAGTACCAACAGTTGATACCATGGAGGTGGAGGTTCTCGCACCAGAGGGGATATGTGATCAAGGTCTTTGAAAAAGTGCCCGACCACCTTCTCCTGCACCACTGACTGCTTCCCGGCCCGCACCCAGTAAGCAGAGATGGCTGCCAGGTGCACCTTAAGGGTCGTCAATCGAAGCCCTACCTGAGAAAGGGACCACAGGTAGTCCAGAATGCTGGCCAAGGAACAGGAGGAAAGGTCCAACCCCTTACCCTGACACCAAATGGAGAATCTTTTCCATGTGAAGGCGTAGCATTTTCTGGTCGACTCCTTACGGGATCCCTCAACAATGTTGAGGACCTCGTCGGAAAGACCCAGGGCCTGGAACTCTAGCCGCTCAGGAACCAGGCCATCAGGTGCAGGAATTGAAGGTCCGGGTGGAGAACCTTCCCCTGGTTGACTGAGATCAGGTCCAGGTGGGCTGGAAGCCACCTCAGGAGCCTGGAGCTCAGGCTGAGGAGATCTGGATACCAGAACTGGCGGGGCCAGTCTCGGGCTATCAGAATCACCTGCGCCTTGTCCCTCCTCACCTTAAGAAGCACCTTGTGGATCAAGGGAAATGGGGGAAAGGCTTAGAAGAGGCCCGGGGTCCACGGCCTCAAGAAGGCATCCCCCTGCAGTGAGCCCTGCTGAGGGAGGCGGGCATGAAACAGCCTCAGCTTCGCATTCTCCCTGGAGGCAAACAGGTCCACCTGAGGTGTGTCCCAGTGGGAGAACAGATAGTGTACTACCGCCGGCAGGAGAGACCACTTGTGAGATGCAGTACCTATCCGGCTTAGGGCATCGGCCAGAGTGTTGGAGGCTCCTGCCACATGGATGGCTAGGAGATCTGCCTCCAGTCTGCTCACGAGAGACTAAGTGCGGAGAGATTCCTTGCACAGAGGCAAGGAGTGCGTCCCGCCCTGGCAGTTTAGGTAGTACATGATCGTGGTATTGTCCATCTGGACCTGGACCACTTGACCCCGTACAAACAGAGCGAAGGCGGTGAGGGCTAGTCGGACCGCTGGAAGCTCCAGCAGGTTGATGTGGCATCGAGACTCCTGAGGGGGACCAGAGGCCAAGAACTCTGAGCTCCCCCAGATGGGCACCCTAACCCATCAGAGAGGCGTTGGTCGTTAGAGTGACCGTCGGCTCTGGGCCGACAAACGGGATACCCTCCTGCAGATGAGCTGGAATGATCCACCACTGGAGAGCGTTCCCCATCTCCTGGGTCACTATCACTGGCTGGTACAGCGGACCTGAGTGCTGTGACCACTGGTGGGCCAGCCCCCACCGTAGGGGACGCATGTGCCAGCGGGCCCAATGGACCACGCTGGTGTAGGCTGCCATTAGGCCCAGGAGGCGCAGGAAGTCCCGGGCAAGGCGCAATCGCCCAACCAGAAATTACTGGGCAAAGGAGGAAAGAGCCTCGGCCCTGTCCGCCGGGAGCCGTGCTCTGGCTTGAAGAGAGTTGGGCTCTGCCCCAATGAACTGGCACGAGTTCCGATTTGGCCTCGTTGATGAGGAGGCCAATCTGAGAGCAGACCTGCAGGACCAGATCCCTGGACCGCTCCACCTCCGGTCTGGAGGGGGCTGCAATCAGCCAGTCGTCCAGGTAAGGGTACATCTGGACCCTTCGGTGCTGCAGGAATGCTGTCACCACTGCCATGCATTTAGTGAAGACCCTGGGAGCTGGAGAGATGCCGAAGGGTATGGCCCGGAACTTGTAAAGGGATCCCTCTGCCCTGAAGTAGAGGAATCGCTGGTGGGATGGACGGATTAGGATGTGAAAGAACGTGTCCTGGAGGCCCAGAGAACAGAACCACACACCTCATTCCAAGGATGGAATGATCTGAGCCAGAGTGACCATCCTGAAGGTTCGAGACCTTAGGAACTTGTTCAGGTCATGTAGGTCTAGAATGGGCGCCAGCCCCCGTCTGTTTTGGGACCAGGAAATACCTGGACACAAACCCTGGGTCTAGTGGAGGATCCGCCACTCCTGATCACCTCCTTCTGGAGGCAGGGCAATGTCGGCTCAGGAGGCTGCGGACCCTGTAAACCCCTGTGGGGCGATGGCTCGACAGGGTGGGGCCTGCTCTAATTCCACAGGCAGACCCTTTCCTACCACTTCCAGCACCCAGCGGTCCGTGGTGATATCAGACCAGGTGGAAAGGAAGTGATGGAGCCGTCCCACCACGGGGGGAACCTGGGGAGGAGTGATGAGGTTGGGGGTGACACCGCTCAACCCGTCACTGGGCAGGCTTGGAGGAAGGACCGGCCGAGGGACCTCCTGGACCTTTCCTTCCCAGCTTCCTGTTGGAGGAAGCTGCAGGATTGGCTTTGGGGTGCCAAGTGTGAGCCTGCTGGCCCTGATGTGCCGCAGGGGCTGAAGGCCGAAAGGGCTTACGCTGCTGCTGGCGGCCTTTGTCCTTCTGGGCAGACGTGACAGAGTGCAAGGTGGCGTTGGAATTCTCGATCCTCTGCAGATGACCCTCCACCCCGGGACCGAACAAGTCGGTACCCAGGAAGGGAACGTCTGCCAGCTTGTGCTGGGTATCCGCTGTGAAAGTGGAGATCCGCAGCCAAACTCTGCGGCACATGGCCACTGTGGCTGCTACTGACCGGGCACAAGAATCTCCAATGTCTAAGGCAGTCTGGAGCTGTTGCTTAGCCACCGCCCTTCCCTGATCCCGCACCTGCTTGACCATTGTCTGGAGGTCAGCCGGGAGATGAGGAATCACCTCATCCAGGGAGCCCAAAAGGGCGTGTGAAAAGTGTGCCATCAGAACTGCCGAACTGGCCTGATGAAGGCCTAAGGAGGACACAGCATAGACTTTCCGCCAGTTTCTTGGACTCCTTATCGGGTGGCTTATCCACGTCCCGAGCATTTCCGGAGCGCCGGAAAACACTGTCGGTCACAAGCCCCTCCGCAGAGGGGTGCTCCGAGAATCCAGAGAGTGGACCAGTGGGAGCGGCATACTTTCGGGCCATCCTGGCCGAAGGTGCTGGACAAGAAGCTGGCCACTGCCATAGCTCCAGAGCCGGGCCAACAATGGCTTCAGCCACCAGAAAGGCCTCCATGGGGGAATCCCCTCAGTCCAGTATCTCCGTGAGGGGATACTTGGCCCGCTTTGAAACGGGTTCCAGCTTCATCCCAGTAAACTCTGAGATGAGCCGAAGCATTCCCAGGAACAAGGATGGGCTCTCGTCCACCGACTGACCCCCAGTGGACTCCAAGTCGAGGGGCCTGGAGAACAGCGAGGAATCATCGTCAGACTCCGAGGAGTCTGCAAACAGCTGCCGAGGTCGATCGGGAGTGAGGGTGACAGACAGCCGATGGGGCAAACCCTGACCCGACCGAGAATCCTTGGTCAAGGCCCCAGTTTTAGGTTGTGGAGGCAGGGGTTCCACCATGATGGGTGGCGCAGCCAGTTTCGGCCGAACAACCGGTGCTGGCTTCGGCTCCTCGATAACAACAAGGGGTTGTTTCGGCCGCTCTGGTGACAGCCACTTAATGGCCGGGGAAGGCGGTGGAGTCGGCTTGTTCCCAGTTAAAAGGGGCTGCTGCCACATCAGATCCAAGTAGCGCTGATGCAATTTGCGCCGGAGCCTATCCTCCGAACAGGACGAGGATGAGCGGCGCCGCCGCTTTCCTCGGTGGCGAGACCGAGACCGCAGATGTCGACGGGATCAGCTGGACCAAGAAGAGGTCCGAGACCGAGACCTTTGGTGTTTCCAAGGGTGGGTCTGAGAGGGAGCGGGGGAAAGCCGCTCCTCCCTCAGTTCGGGGACCTTAACCGGGGACTCCGGCACAGGAGGCACAGGCAAGTCCTCGGTTTCCAGTGGTGGAACCGGTGAAGAAGGGTTGTCGACTTCTCCAGTTGACAGCCCGTCTGACGGATCGAGAAAAATCTCGACTGCGTCAACAGGTGTCTCGGCCGGCTGACCTGATGGGGACACCGTGAAGCCAGCGGCCTTAGCTGCAACCTCGACCAAAGTCGAGTGTCTACTATCCGGGGAAGGGGACCTCTCCCGCTCCCACGAATGTCGACGGTGGGACTTACCCTTGGAGTCCTTCTTCTTGGACCCAGAGGAATGTCCCGAAGGGCCCTCTCCCTTGGTGGAGAGGGACTGACAAAGCTCCTTGAACGAAGCCGTGTAGGAGAAGCCCAAAGAGAACGGGATAAATGCCACGACCGAAGAAGATGTTGATGTGGCCTGGGCCGCCTCCTCCTCCTTGAGGGTGATCATTTTACTATACAAACATTAAGCCGGGGTCCTGAGTACCTGTATCAGACAAGGCACCAGCCAACCCTACTTGAACATTTTACTTTCACACATTTTGTACCCCTCAGGACACATGTACAGAAACCTGAAACTTCAGATCTCACACAAATCCATATCTTTAACTTGTACACACACAGTCTGTACAATTTGGGCAGTGCTGATAGCTCTTACTGTCTTTTGGGGGTTGCCCCAAAGTACCACTGAACCTTCCGTCCCATTCCTCTTTTCTGTGAAAAATCGTCCCCCCCGGAGCTTCACATGGTCTGGTAGCCACCACTTCCCAGGAAACCAGCTGTTGGTTACTTTACTAAGGCAGTAAACAACAAACGAAAGTCCTTCCACTCAACAAGTAATCTCTTGGCAGAGCTCCACTTGCTGCAGAACTCTCAGCTCATACTCTGACTTTAGACTACTTACTGCTCAAGAACAGCTGCTGGCACAGTGTGGCTTATGCTGCTGCTGCAAGAGTTCTGAACAACACTGCATTATCCCCTGTGCAGCAGAAATCAACAAATGGTGATCTAACGTTTTACAGAGAGCTTCTAAATCCTTTGACACTGCCCAAGCTATCTGCCTGATCTAAACTGATGGGATTCTAGTAATCCCAGGAACTGGTCGGTTACACTCTCTGCCAAAAGACAAGCTTGCTGTCTGCAGCAAGGACTCTGGACTGCAACATAGGCCATCCAATCCATGGGCACCCTACGAGGAGGGGTGGCCAGACATTCCCCTACCTATGACTTAATGTAGGCAGGTTACACCACAGAACGTGGAAGCACGCTGAAGCAAACTCCAACCACCTACTGACTAACTTAGGGAAACTCCACTGCATGGTGTCCCAAAGGAACATACTGAAGTACTCCTTGACAAGACAGGACTAGTCACCCCTATCCAGATCAGGGTCACCAGCCTATCCACACCCTAGCCCACTAGGGAACAGGTATCTATCACTACACTACCCAAGGGGCAGCCTATACCTTTACACATTTCACTTTGCACATGGCCTTAGAAACATACATATGACATTGCTATGCATTTCCCACGCCCAAAACTGTACACTTTGTACCCTTAATTAAAAACGCTTTAACATTTCTAAATCACACTTTAAAAATAGACTAGGAAACACCAGTGCTCCAGCTGAGGCCCAAATCCTCTTCTTTTCTTCTTCCAGCCACACCTGTAAAAGACAACCTTCAAGAGAAGCAACAGCAACAAACCTCCCATCAGCAGACACAATACAATCCCAAAAACTTTTAAAGGGTTATTCTACAAAAGGCAGTATAAAAGTACAAAGATGATACATACAACACTTTTTTTTTTTTTTGGGGGGTCTGAAATGTCCTTCTAAGGATGTAATGTCCTTTGTGCACAGGGCACTCCCAAGGAAAAGTCTCTTGAGGATAATGACTTAAGCCAGTCCAAACATTGTTCCTGCAGCAGGCACAAGGTCTACTGGAAATGTCCAAACCAGATGTCCATGTGACCAAGGTGATAGGGCATTACACTTCAGAAGAAAGTCATACAAACAGAAAAATAAGAGAAACTTTGCCCTACCATGTCAGATGTGCAGTCTGACTGCTCTGCATCACCTTTCTCACTGTTCGGGACTTCTTCTCTCCTCAAGCTGAAGACAAGTCTTCAGATCAAACTCTTTCACAGCACCTCTAGATCTGGTTTCTGCTGACCAAATAAGAAACTGCAGCCATGATCTGCCTCGGTGCGCATGGAGGAAGACAATGCACTTCGACCTTCCAGACATGCTTTCTTCGCCCGATTGCCTGCTGATTGTGTGGCTTACTGACCAAGGATCTTGCTCACAGCGGGCTCCTGCTGTTGGTGTGGTCCGCCAACCATGGATATTACTCATTGCTGGCTCTTCCAGGTACTTTCAGGGATAGTACCACTGTGGATGACGACCATGGATGATTGTCCCATCTGGACAATCCTTACGGAGTACACAGTCTCTTTGCCTTCACGATCAGTTACTATTACTGAGTCCAGGTGGATGGTGCGACCCACCTTTCAAGACTTGACTTTATCTAAGCAAATTTTTTCTCTGCTAGATGGTTTAAGTCCTTTCATCCAGTGCCAAAGCTCACTAGTAGATGCTCTGACTTCTTCCAGCATCCACTGCTCTCTCTGGTCCTCAATTTTCTCCAACATCCATCTTGGTATAAATGGATATTAGACTTCAAACACTTTCTCAGCTCTCCTCCAGATCACAGAAACATAGAAGCTGACAGCAGATAAGGACTGCAAGGCCCATACAGTCTGCCCATTTTTTTCTACCTTATGAGTGTACCATAGGCCTTTACTCTGTCAATGGCCTATCTATTCATACTCGTCTGTATTGCTCCCTTATGCCTATCCCATGCCTGTTTGAAGCCCTGCACTGTATCCATATCCAGCACTTCCGGAGGCAGGCTGTTCCATGCATCCACCACCCTTTCTGTGAAAAAGAACTTCCTCACATTACCCCTTAATCAGCCTCCCTCTAATTTCATGCTGTGTCCTCTTGTTCTGCTAATTTTTTTTATCACATTGTTGTCTGCTCCTCCACGGACCCGGCAGGGGCAATGACCCCCCCCCCCCAAGGAGTGCATCTTCCGGTCCATTGGGGCCATCATGAGTCCTGCCAGGTCCTGGTATTTTCCTCCATTTTTCTCCCCTGCCTCCCCGTGCCCATGCAATGGGTGCAGCAGCCGTCTCCACCTCCACAGAGGCAACCAAGCACACCTGGGCGTGGGTCAAACTCCTCTTGTGCTGACGCATGCAGCACACAAACCTCCGACCCCAAGGAAGGAGAGCAGCCCTCTGGACGCTCAATCCTTACCTCCCTGGCTGGCCCCTGAATGACCAGTGTCCATTCCCGAACCTGGGTCTCCAGCGTGGTGCAAGGTGTGGCGTACAGCACCTCAGACCTCTGTGCCACCAGGCTGGCTTTTGTCCTTCTATTTTTCTTATATTGAAACATATTAGACTCTTTCACCTTGTTAATGCCCTTAAGATGTTTGAATGTTTCGATCATATCGCCTCTCTCCCTCATTTGCTCTAGGGTATACATACCGAGCTCCATTAATCTGTCCTCATATGTTTTCTGATGCAGTCCTTGCACCATTTTGGTTGCCCTTCTCTGAACTGCCTCCATTTTGTTAATGTCCTTGTGAAGGTGCGGCCTCCAGTACTGCACGCAGTACTTCAGATACAGCCTAACCAGTGCCTTGTAAAGAGGGATTATTACCTCCCTCTTACGACTTGTGATATCCCCACTAATATACCCCAACATCTCTCTAGCCAAACCTACTGCTTTAGTGGTCTGCTTGGATGATTTCAGGTGATCTGTGATGATGATGCCAAAGTCTCATTCTTCCGTTGTGATTGCCAGCAACTCCCCTCCCTACCTATAGGCATATTCATGGTTTCTCTTCCCTATGTGCATGATCTTGCACTTCACTGTGTTAAACCCCAGTTGCCACACTTCTGGATAAACTGGCAAAATAGTCAGATCTCTTCTCATTCTGTCCAACCCATCTGTATCATCTACTCTGTTACAGATCTTGGTGTCATCTGCAAACATACAAACTTTACCCTGCAGTCCATCTGCAATGTCACTGATGAAGATATTGAAGGAGGACTGGCCCCAGGACGGATCCCTAAGGTACCCCACTTGTGACTTGCATCTCTTCTGACTGTATACCGTTTACTGCCACACTCTGTTTTCTGCCCGCCAACCAGTTTGCCACCCAGTTGGCCAACCTCTGACCCACCCCGAGCCTCATTCTTCTTTGCTGCTCTTTGGCAGATGCAGGCCCTCAGCCTGGCATGGGGGTGACCAGGTCTGATACAACCACGCATCTTTGTCCCATGCAGGTAAAAGGCAGTCCACACCTGTGTTCTCCTCCACCTCTTGCACACTGGAGCCCCTCCCTTCTGCTGAGGGCTCCGAAATCTTAACTACTGCATCTGATGGCCCAGTCTCACCATCAGATGCCTACACCTCCTCCAATGCTTCCATATGGGCCACCCAGGAGCAGGTTACTGTCTCGACCTCTGCGAACACCCATTTGTCACTGCTGCTGGAGGCATGGGCCTCCCATGTGATGACATCCTCCAGCTCCTCATTTTCCCTGAGAACACTTGGACTCGGACCCTCTTCCCATGGATTCACAGGTTCCAATCCTGCCATTGCCAAACCCCTCTTAGCTTCTTCCTTGGCCAAGGAGCTACTCGCTGCTTGAACATCTTGCACGTTGCATTCAGCCACATTTACAAAAAATTCCCACAGGAAATCCTCATCTTCCTCCTGTGCATACTGTGTACCAGCCTGCCTTCCACAGTTATGTTCTGCTCAGAGGGTCCACATAGGGGCCAATTGGATACATGGTACGGTCTCTTTTGGAGGGCCACTAGCCATACTCATGCCAAAATTCTTTCTGCAGCCCTGGCAGTGGGGAACAGCTATTACATCTCGTCCAAGTTTTAAACACACTGCACACACACTAACTGGATATCCAGGGAGCGCTATGTTGAGGGGCGCTCCTACACACCCATACTCCTCTTCAAGCTTTCTCAATTCCTGTTCTTTCTGTGCCACCCATGTCTTAACATGCAAAGGACAGGGTTTGCCTCCACTTGCCATGTTTAACACTCTGCAAAATATCCAGAAAAATAACACTGTTACAAAATGCACAAATTCTCAGTCTTTTATTTCTTTAAAAGTCTTTCCTTAGCCTGCCCACTTTATTGAGTGACCTGCGTTTTGCTTTGCTATATTGCTGTTACCTTTTTTCATTTGCCCCTGCCCCAAAAATGCTACTGCATTTTCCACTGTGTCACACACCACACACACCGGTTGCTCTCATTCTGTTTCTTTGAATAAACACTTGGTTTACTCGCACAGCACTTAGTTACTTGCTCAAACACTGCCCAGAAACATTTTTGCTTTTCATCAGTTTTGAGGGTACTTGAGTCGCTTGCTTCACTTTTATGGACACGGCCTGCAAACTAGTCGACAGCACTTGCGCTCATTTCTTGGGCAGTTTGCCTGACGATCAGTACAGAAACACACTGTGGTAGCTCCCAGAATTACTAGGAAGAGCCCAACTTTACTGTTTCCAGCACTTTAACAAAATCCAAAAGTCCACCAATGATACTCCTCTCGATCATACCCCTCGACTGTCCCTGATTTTCAGGGACATCCCTGATTTTGCCTTAGAATTTTCCTCTGTTTCTCATAAAATTTGTGTTTTTGTGACAGAACAGTGGGGATTAAAATCACAAAATAATGTCAAACATTAAAGTTACACACTTCTTCAGAAAATGCATCTTAACACAAATCCCCTTATCCTATCAGCATTCTGAGTGAATAGTACCAATTTTTAAGATGTGTCCCTGATTTGTGGTCTTTGTCCCTTATTTGTTTAAGCCTTGTCCCTAATTCAGGAGGCAAGAAGTTGAGAGGTACGCTCTCGATCAGCTTGATTCCTCATACGCTCCTCTCTCTCTCTCATGAACACTGCACAGTCCACTGAGCTCCAGCCAAGGGGCGAGGCTTCGCTGAGAGAGCCAATCAGTCAACGGCATGTAAATGTGCTTGGGGCACTTCCTCTCTCGCTGTCCCTCTCTCTCACTCTCTCTCTCTCCATGGTGATCCTCAAACTGTGAGAGATGATTTTAAAATGCAACTGATTGTTTGGTTTTTTTTTGACAGCTTGTGTTTACGGTCCCAAACAGTGCCTTCACTGAATTTTGACATTTCAACACATTTAAAAAACAGTTCACTTCTTTATAGTGACCGCGATACTTTCCTCCTCTGGCATGGGGAAAAATTATATCCACAGTACACAAATGTTTCCTGGCCCAAAATCACTTGCAGCTGGCAACTTTGGCCACTTTTAAACAGTTTTAAGCACATTTTAAGCACAGTCCCTCAATTTCACTACAACAGTCCATAACCGCACAATTCTTCACAAAAGTTCCATACTATAGTCCCACTCTCAAACTGTATATTGCACAGCAGGCATTTTCCTTGGCAAAATTGCAACGTTTTTCCACAAAACAATCCTTTGGCATGGTGTACTGCCACCAGAGAGAAAGACAACAGACATACACTCTGCATGGTATGGCAACCTTTTTCCTCTCCCCCAAATCCCGGATGAGCCCTCAATTTTGTAACACTGACCCCCTTGCTTGTTACTCAGACAAGGCAACAAACCACAAGTTGGCAGAAAATAGGCATCACCCCTGGCATTAGGGGAAACACCTGGCTCAGGCATCTCAGAGGTCATGGGGTAGAGCACAAAACATTTCTATTTTACCCAGGTCGGGGAGAGAGGTACCAGGGCTATGGTGAGGTGTGTCTCCCATCTGTGGGACCACAAAAAACAACACACAAGTCACTCACAGATGGATTGTCCGCAACCAGGAATTTGGGATGTTACTGTATGGCTTTTATTCCTGACATAGTGTTAACAAGAAACAGTGGTGCCCTCAGGGCTTTTAACTGTAAATTACAGATGACACTTTTTGTAGCAGGCAAAAACATTTCCAACCTCTTGCAGGCAAACAGACTTCTTTCACAAACATTTCCCACACATGTCCTGTCCTGTTTCAGGAGTCATGGACTTACAAGAACCACTAGGCGACTGCAGTTAACACCTAACAATATTCCTCTGGGTAACCAGTTAGGTCTACTTGAACCCTGGAATGAGGGGACAACTCACTCTGGACAAGCTAGACTCGCTCTGCCATTACGTTAGAAAATTCTGGATTCTCCAGCCCCACTGGGCTACAAGAGACATCCTACTGCACAAACGTTATGCCAGGGTCCTGAATACCTGTATCTGACAAGGCACCAGCCAACCCTACTTGAACATTTTACTTTCACACATTTTGTACTCTTCAGGACACTTGTAGAGAAACTTGAAATCTTCAGATCTCACACAAATCCATATCTTTAACTTATACACACACACAGTCATACCTCTCAACCTCCTGCCTCATAAATTAGGGACACAGCTTAAAAAAATCAGGGACAAAGGACCAAAATCAGGGGCACATCTTCAAAATTGGTGGTATTCACTCAGGAAGCAGGTAGAATAGGGGCTTAGTGTAAACTGCATTTTTTAAGAAAGAACAAGTTTGTAACTTTAATGTTTGACATTATTTTGTGCTTACAACCCCCCACTGTTTGGTCATGGAAACTCAGTTTTTAGGAGGAACAGAGTAAAATTCTGAGGCAAAATCAGGGACGTCCCTGAAAATCAGGGGCAGTTGAGAGGTATGCACACAGTCTCTACAATTTGGGCAGTGCTGATAGCTCTTACAGTCTTTTGGGGGTTGCCCTAAAGTACTCACTGAACCTTCAGTTCCATTCCTCTTTTCTGTGAAAAATGTTCCGTCGGGGCTTCACAGGATCTGGTAGCCACCACTTTCCAGGAAACCAGTCGTTGGTTACTTTACTAAGGTAGGAAACAACAAATAAAGGTCCTTAGAACAAGGGGACACAATTTGAAGATAGAGGGGAGACGGCTCAGGGGCAATGTGAGGAAGTATTTTTTCAGAGAGAGGGTGGTGGATGCATGGAACAGCCTTCCTGAGGAAGTTGTGGGGTCTAAAACTGTGGGAGAATTCAAGAATGCATTGGACAGACATAAGACAATTTTTGTGGGGGGTAGGAAGAAATAGGCTGGTTAAATAGGATCTGCAGCTTATCCCCTAGGTAGGGAAATGGGCAGACTAGGTGGGCCAAGCGGCCCTTATTTGCCGTCAAAGTCTATGTTCTATGTTCTATGTTCCCTCTCAACAAGTGATCTTTGGGCAGAGCACCACTTGCTGTAGAATTCCCAGCTCGAACTCTGACTTCAGACTACTGACTGCTCAAGAACAGCTGCTGGCACAATGTGGCTTATACTGCTTCAAGAGTCCCGAACATTACAACATTCCCTGCCAAGCAGGGCTGAGCAAATGGTAATGTAATGTTTTACAGAGAGCTTCTAAACCCTCTGACACTGCCCAAGCTATCTGCCTGATCTAAACTGATGGGATTCTAGTAACCCCAGGAACTAGTTGGTTACATACATGTTGGGAGATTTTTTATTGCTCTTATGTATGTTGCACAGTGCTCAGGGCCCATGGGAATAAGTGCTTTATAAATAAAGTTTTGCTTGTTTTCTTGCTTGCTTACTGAACCTATGGGAAACCTTGACCTGGGCGATCATCTTGCCATTGGTGAGGGTATAAAAAGCCAGCACTGTGGCCAAGTAAACCTTAATGCTGGCATACCCTAGGCCCACGTCTTTAAGGGGCAAGAGGCAGGCCAGCAACAGACATAATCCAACACATGAAGGGGTCCAGGGTACATGCAGCACATCAAACTGTAAAACATTAAATTTTTACGAGGTGTACCAAGTAGATGGCTTCCATGCCACCAGCAGAACACCTGCAACTGCCAGGGAAGCCCCAAAGCATGAGGGCTCTATGTCATCAGGAACCAGGCGTGGAGGTGCAGGAACTGAAGGTCCGGATGCACCAGAGCACCCGGCTCCTGCAACCAAAGTCCTGTCTGCAGATAGAGCAGGACAGGGGGTTTCATGCCAACTGCTGGAACAGAGGGCCTATGAAAAGAACCATAACCCCTTTGTCTGGGTTTGGGGTTCAAGATGTGCAAACATCGGAGAGTCATTCTTGATGTCTGCGGATCCCTTAAAGTATTTTCAGTGTCATCAAACAACTGCTTTCCTCTGAAAGGAGCATTCATTACTGATAGTTGTACATCAGAAGAAAAACCAACCACTCTTAACCAGGAGTGGTATCTTATATGAATATATGAACATACAAAAAGAGCCAGCAGAAAAAGACCACCCAGTCTATCACATCTGCTCGGTAAGTGACGCAAAGTCTGGTCTTACAATTTACGTCAATGATCCTGCCCCCCCCCACCACCACCTGTCTCTCTCCTCCCCTTCTCCCTTTCTTTCGTCCCAAGGGTTCCCTTTGTGCTTGTCCCAGGCTCTCTTGAATGCTCTCACCATCCTTGCTGATGCCACCTCCTCTGGCAGCTCATTCCAGGTTGACACCACCCTCTCCATATAGAAATGCTTCCTTACATCCCTTCTGAATCCCCATCAATTTTAGGCTGTGCCTCCTAGTGGTGGTGTTGCCACTCATTTTAAAGAGACCCTCCCTTTTCACTCTGTTAATTCCCTTCATGTACTTGAAGGTCTCTATCATATCACCCCTCTGCCTTCTCTCTTTCAGGGAGCACATCCCAAGGGCTCCCAGCCTTTCCTCATAGGACCTATCCTGTAGCCCCTTGATAATCTTGGTTGCTCTACTCTGGACCCCCCTCCAGCATGCTGATGTCCTTCTTAAGGTAAGGATGCCAGTATCTCACCTCATATTCTAAATGTGGTCTCACCAATGACCTGTACAATGGTAAAATAACCTGACTCTGCCTACTACTGAATCCCCTTGCAATACACCCCAACATCCTCTTCGGCTTCGCCACTGCCTTTTTACACTGAGATGTGTGTTTCAGGTCACTCATAGTCACTACCCCTAGATCCTTTTCCTCTTTGAAAGCAGTCACCTGAACCCCTCCTATGTAATACTCTGTCCTGGGGTTCTTGGCCCCTATGTGCATCACTTTGCACTTTTTGGCACTGAAACCAAGTTGCCAGATTTCTGACCATTTCTCTAGTTTGGCGAGGTCTTCCCTCAAGTCCTGCATCCCCTCCATGGTGTCCACTCTCCCACAGAGTTTGGTGTTGTCCGCAAACAGGCACATTTTGCCTTTAATGCCTTCTCCGATGTCACTTATGAAGACACTGAACAACACTGGCACCAGCACTGATCCCTGTGGGATCCCACTGGTGACCACCTTTGTGCTTGAGATCGCACCCCCAACCACTACTCTCTGGGTTCTACTGCTCAACCAGTTTTCAACCCATCTTACCATATTTTTCCCCCACCCCTAGATCCCTCAGTTGCATTATCAACCTTTTGTGTGGTACAGAACTGAAGACCTTGCTAAAGTCCAGGTATATGATGTCCACTGCCTGGCATTTGTCCACTGCCCTCAAGACCTAATCGAAGAACTCAGGTTCACCTGACATGATCTGCCTGCCACAAACCCATGCTGTCTTTCATCCTGTAGACCATTCTCCTCTATGTACTTCACCAGCTTTTCCCTTAGTATGATCACCATGAGTTTACATACTATCAAGGTCAGGCTGACTGCCCCATAGTTACCTGGGTCATCCTTGGGTCCACTCTTGTGGAGTGGCACCACATGTGCCATTCTCCACTCCAGCGGCACCGCTCCCGACTCCAGCATCCCAGCAACCCTGGTGACAGCATCAGAGGCATTATAGGCTGATCTGAGAAGATGCTTACTTGCTTCTTAGCCATTAGCAATTGTTTGTTCTGAGCCAATATTTTATCCTGGCCCTCAGGCACTTTTTCAGCCAGAGTTGCCATTGTCTTCCAAAGGCAATTCTGATATTTAATCATATATACCTGATAATTTACTATTCTTAGGCCTAGGGTAGCTGAGGCAAAAGTCTTTTTACCCGTCTCATCCAGCATGACTCCTTGTCAGATGGAAGAGAGCTCAACTGTTTTGGTACTTCAGAGCTATCATGAGCTGCTATTATCACCATGTAGTCTATTTTAGGCTGTGATGAATATGACATAGCAGTAGGGGCAGCATATTATTTATCTACCTTCCTGGAAACAGCTCGCAGTCGTGCAGGCATATACAAGGCAGCTAATGTAACATCCTCTACAGCTGAGTGCGCAGGAGAGATAATCACCGTAGAAGGGGCTGACACTTCCAAGAACTCAAATATTTCCATAGCCTGGAAGCCCAGTTTGGCCTGTATCTGTTTAAGGAAGGTATGGAATTAGGCATCATAAGGGGAAACCCGGGTGTATCACTATACTCCCTTCAGAGCAGGAAGATAGGGTGGAGCTGATCCAACCGCATCTGTTATCTCTTCTTCTTCTTCTTCACAGCTTCCTCCTCCTCTTTCATGTATTCTGGATTACAGTCCAGCTCCTCATCGTCGTCCACCATTATAGGCACAGGGTCGACAATATGAAGAGGAACAGGAGGAGACAGCATAGACGGGTGCCCATCAATGGCATCCCATCTGAGCCTGGCACAGAAGCATGGGCAAAACTGTCAACAGACCAGCAAGGGGCACTGATGGCATAGTCATCGACTATGGTATCAATATACTGGACTAAAGAACTAGAACTCTGCTACTGGGAACTTCAGTTTAGGGTTAAAACAAAAAAAAAGGTGCGTTTGTCTGAGTTGGGTGAAGGAATTGTTATCTGTGCAGTTAGCTAGGTGAAAAAGAAACTGTGAATTAGGGGAAGTGACTTAGAGAGAAGGAAGCCAATGTGTTTGCATTTAAAAACTGGCCTAGATAGCTTGTGGCAGAGAACAGCAAGAGGAAGGAGCTACTGTTAGAACTTTACTACTCTGCTGGACTAAAGAACTAGAACTCTACTACTGGGAACTTCAATTTAGGGTAAAAACAAACAAAAAATACAGGTTACTCACCTGTAACAGGAGTTCTAGGAATGGTATATGTTGTTCATCCACACTGTCTGGCAGGTTCCTTGCTGCTTTAAATCTTGCCGGAAGGTCTTCAAGCTGGCTCCTCCCACCCACCCGGGTGGTAAAACTCTCGGCTCCGCCCCATGACACCAGATCTAGCCTGCTGGAAGCCAGGTTGTGCGTCGAAGCCGGGGAGGTCAGGTGGGTCGTGTGGATGAACAACATATACCATTCCTAGAACTCCTGTTACAGGTGAGTAACCTGTATTTCTAGGGACATGGATATGTTGTTCATCCACACTTTCTGGCAGACTCCTAGCAGTTCTCCGGGAGGAGGGAGGCAAGGCGCACACCCCTACTTAGGAAAAGAGACTGGAGAACCGAGGCCCAAAACCAGCATCCTGGCATGACTCAAGGTCGATGTGGTAGTGGGTAATAAAGGTATGTGCCGACTTCCAGGTAGCAGCCCTGCAGATATCCTGGATAGGGACATCCCTGGAAGCAGCTACGGATGCAGCGGTATGGCAGGTAGAATGAGCTCTTATCCCTCTGGGAGGCTCCATGCCCGCCAACCTATAGCAGAGATCTATGCAGGATGTGACCCACCTGCTTATCGTCCGCTTGGCTGCAGGTCTGCCAGGTGCGGCTTCAGCGTAGGTGACAAACAGCTGGCGAACCTCTCCCCGAACTTCAGCCGTCCGCTCCTTATAATAAGCAAGCGCTCTTCTAGGGTCCAAAGTATGGAGCCTATATTCGGCCTCCGAGGTGTGATTGGGGTAGAACACCGGCAGAGTCAACACCTGGTTAAGGTGAAACTCCGACACCACCTTCGGAAGGAACTTCGGGTGGGGGCGCAGGACAACCTTGTCCCTGTGGAAGACCAGATAAGGAGACTCGATGGAAAGCACCTGGAGCTCTCCCATCCTTCTGGCTGACATGATAGCCACCAAGAAGGCGGTCTTCCACGACAGGTGGGAAATATCGCACCTATGCATCGGTTCGAATGGCTTGCCCATGAGCTTGTAATACCAGCAGTAGATCCCATGGAGGTGGAGGTTTTCATTGGAGGAGAAATGATCAAGGCCATTGAAAAGCGCCAAACCACCTTCTCCTGCGCCACCGACTGCTTCCTGGCCCACACCCGGTAAGCAGAGATAGCTGCCAGGTGCACCTTAAGGGTCATCGACTGAAGCCCTTGCTGAGAAAAGGGACCACAGGTAGTCCAGAATGCTTGCCAAGGGACAGGCAGAAGGGTCCAAGCCCTTCCCCGACACCTAATGGAAAATCTCTTCCATTTGAAGGCATAGCATTTCCTGGTCGACTCCTTACGGGACGCCTCAACGACGTTGAGGACCTCGTCGGAAAGACCCAAGGCCTGGAACTCTAGCCACTCAGGAACCAGGCTGTCAGGTGCAGGGATTGAAGGTCCGGATGGAATACATTCCCCTGGTTGACTGAGATCAGGTCTGGGCGGGCTGGAAGCCGCCTCAGGAGCCTGGAGCTGAGACTGAGGAGATCTGGATACCAGAACTGGCGGGGCCAGCCTGGGGCTACCAGAATCACCTCGCCTTGTCCTCCTCTCCTTGAGAAGCACCTTGTGGATCAAGGAAATGGGGAAAAGGCGTAGAAGAGGCCCGGGGTCCACGGCCTCGAGAAGGCATCCCCCTGCAGCGAGCCCTGCTGAGGGGGGCGGGCATGGAACAGTCTCAGCTTTGCATTCTCCCTGGAGGCAAACAGGTCCACCTGAGGCGTGCCCCAGTGGGAGAACAGGTCTTGTACTACCTCCGGCAGGAGAGACCACTCGTGAGACGCAGCCCCTATCCGGCTTAGGGCATCGGCCAGGGTGTTGGAGGCTCCTGCCATGTGAATAGCTGGAGATCTGCCTCCAGGCTGCGCACGAGTGACCAAATGCGAGCTTCCCTGCACAGAGGCATGGAGGCGCGTCCCGCCCTGGCGGTTTAGATAGTACATGGTCATGGTATTGTCCGTCTGGACCTGAACCACTTGACCCCGTAGAAAGCGGAGGCGGGGCGGTGAGGGCTAGATAGACCGCTCAGCTCCAGCAGGTTGATATGGCATCGGGACTCCCGAGGGGACCAGAGGCTGTGCGCTCTGTGCTCCCCAGATGGGCACCCCAACCCATCAGAGATGCATCGGTCAATAGAGACCATCGGCTCGGGCGGACGAACGGGATGCCCTCCTGCAGATGTGCCAGAACGGTCCACCACTGGACAGCG
The DNA here is from genome assembly GCA_016271365.2 of Neoceratodus forsteri. Taxonomy (NCBI): domain Eukaryota; kingdom Metazoa; phylum Chordata; order Ceratodontiformes; family Ceratodontidae; genus Neoceratodus; species Neoceratodus forsteri. Next base: position 337,590,172 of record CM057452.1, on the reverse strand, counting down.
TTCCACATCTCCTGAGTCACGGTCACGGGCTGGTCCAACGGATCGCAGCGTTGTGACCACTGGCTGGCCAGTCCCCACTGAAGGGGACGCATGTACCAACAGGCCCAGCGGACCACGCTGGTGCAGGCCGCCATGGGCCCAGAAGGCGCAGGAAGTCCCGGGCAGGGCGCGGTGCCCAACCAGAAATGATTGGGCAAGGAGGAAGAACCTCGGCCCTGTCATGGAAGGAGCTCAGGCTCGAAGAAGTCGAGCTCTGCCCCGATGAAGAGTATCACCTGCTTCGGCATGAGTTCCGACTTGGCCTCGTTGATGAGGAGGCCAATCTGGGAGCAAACCTGGAGGGCCAGATCTCTGGATCGCTCCACCTCTGCTCTGGAGGGGGCTGCATTCATCCAGTCGTCCAGGTAGGGGTACACCCGGACCCTTGGGCGCCACAGGAATGCTGTCACCACTGCCATGCATTTGGTGAAGACCCTGGGAGCTGGAGAGAGGCCGAAGGGCATGGCCCAGAACTCGTAAAGGGATCCCTCCACTCTGAAGCGGAGGAATCTCTGATGAGACGGACGGATTGGGACGTGAAAGAACGCGTCCTGGAGGTCCAGGGAACAGAACCACACTCCTCGTTCCAAGGATGGGATTATCTGAGCCAGAGTGACCATCCTGAAGCTCCGAGACCTTAGGAACCTGTTCAGGTCGTGCAGGTAGAGGATGGGGCGCCAGCCCCCCATCCGTTTTGGGACCAGAAATACCTGGACACAAACCCGGGTCTGGAGGAGGATCGCCACCTTCTGATCACCTCTTTTTCGGGAGCAGGCGATGCTCGGCTCGTGGAGGCCGACAGAGACTCACGGACCCGTGGCCCAGTGATGGCTCGAAGGGTGGGGCCTGCTCCGAACTCAGAGGCAGGCCCTTTCCTACCACCTCCAACACCCAGCGGTCCGTGGTGACAGTGGACCAGGCAGAAAGAAGTGGCGGAGCCCCTTCCCCAGAGAACACAGGGGGCTGGCGAGGGTTGGGCGGCACCCCAACCCGTCACTGGGCAGACTTGGAAGAGGGACCGGCCGAGGGACCTCCTGGGCCTTTACCTCCTTGCTTCCTGTTGGAGGAAGCCGCGGGCTTGGGTTTGGGATGCCAAGCGCGAGCCTGCTGGCCCTGTTGCTGGTGCTGTTGGGCCAGTCCTGCTGCAGGGGCCGAAGGACGAAAGGACTTGTGCTGTTGTTGACTGCGGCCTTTGTCCCTCTGGGCGGAGGTGACCGAGTCCAGAGTGGCATTGGACTTTTTGATCCGCTGGAGGTGTCCCTCCACCCCAGGGCTGAAGAGGTCAGTCCCCGAGAAGGGAACGTCCGCCAACTTGTGCTGGGTATCCGCCGTGAAGGTGGATATCCTCAGCCACGCCCTGCGAAGCATAGCCACCACGGCCGCTACTGACCTGGCACAGGAATCGCCTATGTCCAGAGCAGTCTGAAGCTGCTGCTTTGCCACCGCCCTACCCTGGTCCCGGACCTGATGGACCGTGGTCTGCAGGTTGGCCGGGAGATGAGGGACGACCTCATCCAGGGAGCCCATGAGGGCGTGGGAGAAGTGTGCCATCAGCACGGCCGAGCTGGCCTGTCAGAGGCCGAGGGAGGACACAGCGTACACCTTGCACCCGGCAAAGTCCAGCTTTTTGGACTCTTTGTCAGAGGGCTTATCCACGTCCCGAGCGTTTCCGGAATGCCGGAAGACGCTGTTGGTGACTAACCCCTCAGCAGAGGGGTGCTCCGAGAAACCGGGCAAAGAGCCGGTAGGGACCACATACTTCCTGGCCATCCTGGCCGAGGGCGCAGGACAGGAAGCAGGCCGCTGCCAAATCTCCAAGGCTGAGCCGACAATGGCCTCAGCCACCGGAAAGGCCTCCATGGGGAAATCCCCTGGGTCCAGTATCTCCGTCAGGGGATACTTGGCCCGTTTGGACATGGGCTCGAGCTGCATCCCGGTGGACTCCGAGATGAGTCGAAGCAGACCCAAGAAGGACGATGAGCTATCGTCCAACGACTGGCCCCCGGAGGACTCCAGGTCGACCTGCCTGGAAAACAGGGAGGAATCGTCATCAGATTCCGAAGAGTCTGCAAAGAGCTGCCTCGGCCCTGAGCCACCCTCCACCTGCCGAGGACGGTCGGGAGTGAGGGTAACCGACAACCTGTGGGGCAGGCCGTGACCCGACCGAGAATCCTTGGTCAGTGCCCCAGACTTCGGTTGTGGAGGCGGAGGTTCCACCACAATCGGTGGAGCAGCCGGTTTCGGACGAACAACCTGTTCCTCTTCATACTGTCGTGCGGGTGACAGCCACTTGATGGCCGGTGGCTGAACCGGAGTCGGTTTAGTCCCGGACAACAGTAACTGCTGCCACATAAGCTCCTCATGCTGTCGGCGTAATTTACGCCAGCCTCTCCTCATCCGAGGAGGCAGTGTCGCCGCTTGCCCGGTGCGAGACCGCCCGATGTCGGCGGAGCGACTTGACCGAGATAAAGTCAGAGACCGAGACCCTCAGGGGGACCGAGGGCGGGTCTGGGAAGGGGCAGGGGACACCCGCTCTTCCCTTGGCTCAGGAACTTTATCCGTGGACTGTGGCCCCGAAGGGGCAGGCAGATCCTCGGTCTCCACCGGGGGAACCGGTGAAGGAGGGTTGTCGGCTTCACCAGTCGACAGCCCGTCCGGTCGAGAAAAATCTCGACTGCATCGATGGGAGTCTCAGCCAGCTGGCCTGACGGGGACACCGTGAAGCCAGCAGCCTGAGCCGCAACCTCGACCGAAGTCGACGGTCGGCTGTCCAGGGAAGGAGACCTCTCCCGCTCCCACGAACGCAGACAGTGGGGCTTACCCTTCGACTCCTTCTTCTTGGGCCGAGAAGAATGTCCCGAAGGCCCCTCTCCCTTCGTGGAAAGGGACTGACAAAGCTCCTTGAACGAAGCCGAATACGAGGAACTCTGAGAGAGTGGGATAAATGCCGCAGCCGAGGAGGAGGAAGATGCGGCCCTGGCTGCCTCCTCCTCGAGGGCGATTATCTGCTCGAGCTGATCAGCCGAGCCAGCCGCCACGGACACCGCCCAACGAGCCTCTCTTGATTTTACCGGCGGGTAGAAATGCTTCTCGGGGTGCCTGAGCTTCAGGCAGCCAGCGGTCCTCAGGACGGTGGCCGAAAAGAGCGGCACAACTCGCGGGCCTGCGGGTAGTGGTCTGAGCCTGGGCAGTGGGCGCACATGGGTGCAGATCAGGTCCTGACATTTTCTGCCATGAGGGCACCTCCAGCTGGGATCCGATTTGTCCGCCGCGGCCGGCGAGGATGATGAACACCAAAGTTTGAAAACTCAAAACTAGTTTCGGATGAACCGAAGTTGGGATCCAGTCTAAAGCAGAGAGGCTAAGGAGGAACCTGAGCTTCAAGCAGTAAGGAAGATCTGGCGTCATGGGGCGGAGCCGAGAGTTTTACCACCCAGGTGGGTGGGAAGAGCCAGCTTGAAGACCTTCCGGCAAGATTTAAAGTGGCAAGGAACCTGCCAGACTGTGTGGATGAACAACATATCCATGTCCCTAGAAAAGAATATGTTTGTCTGAGTTGGGTGAAGGAATTGTTATCTGTGCAGTTAGCTAGGTGAAAAAGAAACTGGGAAATGGGGGGGGGGGGAGGGTGCCCTAGAGAAGGAAGCTAGGTGTTTGCATTTAAAAACTGACCTACATAGCTTGTGGCAGAGAACAGCAAGAGGAAGGAGCTACTGTTAGAACTTTACTGGGTCTACATTGCCCCCCATCCCTCCCCTCCACCCTTGGCTGGTTCTACTTTTATAGGCATAGGATTTGACTGACAACAGGAACTTCCTGTTTGGGAGCAGGAAGGGAGTGATCACAAAGGCACAAAAGACTCAGCATCCTAGAAGGAAAAGAGTAGCTCTCCATCCCCCCTAGCTGCTGGAGGTCCGACTCTGAGCAAGTAAGAAGGAGGCTACTGAGGAATATAGGAACTTAACTGTCCCAGAACAGGAAGATCAGGAGCTTTAAGGGCACGGCGGTAGTAGGAAAGTAGGGAGGGGAAAAAAAAATTTATATAAAAAAATAAAATAAAATAAAGCGAGAGAGAGAGGAAAGAATAAGTATACAAAACAACAGTTAAGGGGCCACAAATAAGACATGATGGGAGTGGTGCAGTGCAGTGGCTGTGGAGCAGCAGTCTTCCAGGAGACGTTCTGGAGGATGCGTGTTGTCCCATCTGCAGGCACCACTCTGGGCTGAGGGAGGTGGTTGCTCATCTCCAGGCTGAGTTGGCCAGGATTCGAGGGACCTCCTTTCCCACCTCAGGACCACCAGGGCCGCCGCCGCTGCCTCAGAGGTTGTCAAGAAAGAGGAGCGGTTGGACCACAGTGGGCTCAGGGAGGGTGAGGGCGGTGGAACAGAGGCGTATCCCTCCGGTTGTACCTCTCCACAATTCATATGCTGTTCTGAGAGAGTGTGGTTCCTCTATGGAGGCACCTGCAGTGGAGACCAAGGACGATGCTGGGAGCTTCCACAAAGGAGACCCACAGGAGGGTGGCATGGGACCCCACAAAGGAAGGAAACAACTCCTGGTGGGGGACTTAATTGTTAGGAGGGTAGAACTGGGGGAGGGAGGGGAGAGGGAGTTAAGGTGCCTGCCTGGCGCCATGGCTTGGAGGGACAGGGAGCGAATCTTCAGAATCGTGGGAGCAGCTGCACGAGGGAGGGAGCTGGATGTCATTGTCCACCTAGAGACAAATGACCCGGCTGGGAAAGGGATCAGAGCAGTGCAGGACAAGTCTCTAGAGGTGGGGTGGGGCCTTAGACAAGTAGCACACACAATAACCTTCTCAGAGGTGCTGCCTGTCTATGGTATGGGTGAGGCTAGGGTGCTCCACACCATGGGATTCAATCAGTGGTTGAAAAACTGGTGCAGAGCTCAGGGTTTTAGCTTCTTTGGGGACTGGGGGTCCACCTGGAGGCATGCAGGTGCAATGGTCTGCAACTGTCTAGGACGGGAACCAGGATTCCAGGTGATAGGTTTAAATGCTTTATTAGCAAGCATTTAAACTAGCCAAGGGGGGAGGCACTGAAAAGGAGAAGGGAAATCCTAGCCCCAAAAAAAATCAGAGTAGGTAGTGAGGTAAACACCAAGATAGAGATGTCGATAGGGAGAAGGACAGGGGTAAATGGAGAAAAAGGCAGTAAGGACAGGGATGTGACAAAAAGGAGTAAGGCCATCAAAAACTGGAGGGTAATGAGTACCAATGCCCGTAGTCTAGGTAACAAGCTCCCTGAACTGGTGGCCTTGATGGAAGAGGGATGCCTGGATATCGTGGCAGTCACAGAAATATGGTACACAGAGAACCATGACTGGAATGTCAACATACCAGGGTACACAATCTACAGGAGGGACAGGGAGGATAGACGAGGAGGAGGAGGAGTAGCTCTCTATATAAGGGAAGAGATCAAAGCAACGGAACTAAAGGGTAAACAGGGAAGAGAGGAGGCACTGTGGGTCACTCTGGAGACAGGAAATGGCACCACAATCCGCACAGGGATTGTATACAGACCCCTGTCTCAAGGGGAGGAAATAGGCAAGGAAATGATAGAAGGCATCCTTAGGATGGCAGAGAAACGAGAGATATTGCTGATGGAGGACCTGAATATGCCAGCTGTTAACTGGATCACCTTTGCTGCAGCCACGTCCAAGAGCAGAGCCATTCTCGATGCCCTACAGGGGGCATGCCTCAGACAGCTAGTGTTGGAACCCACTTGGGAGGGAGCAATCTTAGACCTGGTACTCTCAAATGGGGACAGAGAAAGGATCTCAGATCTAGAAGTGGGTAGCCATCTGGGAACAAGTGACCACCAAACAGTGCGGTTCACAATAAACTCAGCTGTAGAGTCAAGCCATACAAAAGTGAAGGTACTGGACTTCAGGAGGGCTGATTCTGTCAAACTGGGAGAGTGCCTCAGAAAAGTACTAGCAAGAAGGAGGGGTGGAGCAACCATGGGGAAACATCAAAACTGCCATCACAGAAGCAATAAGCCTTTGTGTGAATCAAATAAAGAAATCAAAATGAAAGGAAAAAACACTATGGTTCTCAAAAGAGGTGGCAGGGAAGGTTAGGAAGAAAAAGGTAGCATTCAGGAAGTATAAGGAAACACACAAGGAGCAGGACAGAGAACTGTACCAGTTAAGCAAGAGGAGGTGGGGAAGGCAGTTAGAACAGCAAAGGCCCACACTGAGGAAAAGATAGCCAACTCAGTTAAGAAAGGGGATAAAACCTTTTTATAGGTACATTAGGGAGCAAAGAAAGACAAAGGGAGCGATACTGAGGCTGAATAAAGAGGACGGTGGGTGGGCAGAGAGGGACAGTGAAAAGGCAGGGATACTGAATGAATACTTCTGCTCAGTATTCACAAAAGAAGAGGAGGGGGAGGTACCTAATCCAGTCAATAGAAGCACTCTGGATAGGGGGGTCGATATGAGTCCTTTCACAGAAGAAAGGGTTCTGAAAGAACTCCTAAAACTGAAGGTGGACAAAGCAATGGGGCCTGATGGGATTCACCACAGAATTCTAAAAGAACTAAGGGGAGAACTAGTAACACAATTGACTACCCTTTTTAACAAATCTTGGGAGGATGGTGTGGTACCTAAGGACTGGAGGAGGGCAAAAGTGGGAGCAAGACAGAGGCAGGAAACTACAGACCTGTCAGTTTAACCTTGGTGGTAGGGAAAATGATGGCATCACTTCTGAAGGAAAGAACTGTTGAGCACCTAGAGGCCAATGGGGCACAGGACCCAAGGCAGCATGAATTCACAGCAGGAAGGTCATGTCAGATGAATCTAATAGATTTCTTTGACTGGGTGACCAAAGTAGTAAACCAAGGAGGGGTTATGGACATGGCGTACCTAGACTTTAGCAAGACATTTGACACAGTCCCGCACAAAAGATTAATAAACAAATTAGCCAGCCTGGGAGTGGGTCCCAGGGTGGTAGCCTGGGTAAAACATTGGCTAGACAACAGGACGCAGAGGGTAATAGTAAACGGAGTCCACAGTGAAGAAAAGGGGGTTTACTAGTAGGGTACCGCAGGGTTCAGTACTGGGTCCAGTCATTTTTAATGTCTTTATAAGTGACATTGCAGAGGGACTGGAAGGAAACCTACATCTCTTTGCAGACAACACAAAGATCTGCAACAGGGTTGATACACAAGGTGGGGTGGAAAGGATGAGAAGGGACTTGGCAAGGTTGGAGGAATGGTCAAATGTATGGCAACTTAGATTCAATGCAAAGAAGTGCAAAGTAATGCATCTGGGAAACAAAAACCCAGGGGAAGAGTACACAATGGGGGGGTGAGATACTGACAACAACAAAAATGGAAAGGGACCTGGGGGTAGTTATATCAGATGACCTAAATGTGGACAAGCAATGTGAGAAGGCAGCAAGGAGGGCTGGGGGGATACTGGGATGCACAGGAAGAGGCATCACCAGAAGAAAACAGTAAGTTGTTATCAATCTGTACAGACAGTTGCTGAGACCCCATCTGGAGTACTGCGTGCAGTTCTAGAGACCCCATCTCCGCAAAGACATAGACAGGGTGGAGGCTATCCAGAGGAGGGCAACCAAAATGGTGCAGGGTCTGTACCAAAAGACATACGAAGAGAGACTAAAAGAGCTTAATATGTATATCCTCGAGGAAGGGGGGAGGGCATGATAGAAACTTTCAAGTACCTCAAGGGAATCAATATAGTCCAAGAGGGTAGCATCTTTCAGAAAAAGAGATGTGCAAGAACAAGGGGGCACAATCTAAAGATAGAGGGGGGATGGCTCAGAGGTAATGTGAGGAATTATTTTTTCAAGGAGAGGGTTGTGGATGCATGGACCAGCCTTCCTGAGGCGATCGTGGAGTCAAAAACAGTGCGGGAATTCAAGAATGCATGGGACAGACATACGGCAATTCTAGTGGTGGGTAGGAGGAAGTAGGCTGTTGGTTAACTAGGATCTGCATCTTATCCATTAGATAGGGAAATGGGCAGATTAGGTGGGCCAAGCGGTCCTTATCTGCCAACAAATTATATGTTTCTATGAAACAGCTCTGACATTGATTGGTACAATGGCTGCAACATCGATGCAGCCCAAAGCGGTTGCTGACGGCAGAGATGTTGAAGGAACAGTGCCCGATGGCGGAATAGGCTGCGAGTCCCAGAGTGGACAGGACAAGCTGCTGCCAGACCCCGACTTTGGTGTCTGTAAGACAGTCAAGGGGGTGGCAGGACCCACGGCCGTAGCCGGGGACCTGTATTTTTTAACTGACATACCCTATCTTAGTGGTGAATAGAAACAGTTAGGAGAAGCTTCTTTTTCTTTTCTGTGCTTCTCTCTGTCAGCATGGCACTGTTTATCTGCTAAATTCAATGATTTCCCTTTTTTCTTTGAATCAGTGCTAGCCATTGTTGACTGTGGAGACTGACGGGCAGGCAGCAAGCCAGTAACGGGAGCGGGTGATGATGGTGAAGCTGCCTTTGCCACAGCCTGTTTTTCCATATCTTGAATTAGAACACCACTTTCTAAAGCTTTCCTACATGTCCTGGTTGCTTGGTTAAAGCCTAGGCAGATTTTGCATGCTTGAAGATCATGGTTTGTACCAAAGCAACAAATGTAAACAGAGTGATAGTCTTCTTTATAAATTTTAGTGTTGCAGCAATGGCAATAGCAGAACAACACTTCTTTGTCTGTTCACAGCATAAAATATATTTAGAATAACAAACAGAAGTTAAGTATATGGCAACAGCAAAATACAAGCAAAAGTTCAATGGCGTTCTTCAGCATCAGTGGACCAACAAGCAGTTGACAGCAGGAGAAAGAACTGAGGCACGCGAGGGATGCCCAAGTTCTATAGGCTCTGATGAGGTGTCAACATGGGCAGCCCCAGCCTGCAGAGTTTCCAAGGGGTCCTAACACCAACAGCTTACAGTTCATGATGTGACTCAATGGAGGGGGATATCCTCAAAGAAGATCATTGGTTTGTTTACCCGAGGTGGTATGTGAACAGCAACAAAAAAAAGAATAAACATTAGTGGTGAATAAAACAAAATTAAGCATCTTAAATGTTTTCACTGGTGATGTTAGCATAAGGCTATAAATGGAGCAGAGGACAAACTGCTGCAACCTACATCCAGCTCAGCAGGGGAGCATAGCAGAGTGTCATTTTTTTTTTTTTTAAATACAGACAGCTGTGAAATCAAAGGGATACTTTTTTGACATACTGTAATATAATGGTTTACTGGGACATTACAATATCTTTAGTCAGATGTGCTGTGATTTAGCACCCCCTCATGGCCAACTCATGGCACAGCACTGGCAGTGGAGGCCACCTCTCTGCTTTTCCAGCCATTGTAAGGTGCTAAAACAGTTTTCCTAACTGAAGTGAGAGAGGAAGTCTGCTGAAAGTGAAGGACAAGACATTCGACTACAACAGTAACACCATTTGACAATTCGGCCAGTTCCATCAGGATCTGATACTGGAACATCTGCAGGCAAAAAAATTTATTTACTGAGATAAACAACTGGTGTTAATAAGTCTGTACTGTAATTATACAAACACTGGTGGGGAGACAAATGGCAAGATAACAAGTATTCTCTTTCTATCTAACCTCAAAATATCATGATCCAGTTTATCTCGATTCACCCAAATCCTCCCTAAGTGGAATGTAGCCTGCAAAAGTACACATTCACTGCACATTCAACTCCTCCTTGGGTTGGCTTTGTCACCCCTACAAGTGTAGCTTTGCCGCAGTCTGCTTTATTGATAATGTTACTAGATCTGGGACTCTTCACAGTTTATCATTCATGTCGCACTCTCCTGTTTCGCTCTAGTAATGTGCTGTTCTTGCATAAACCAAGATGCTCTGTTTATATGGAGCTCATGGCCTTCTGGATCTCGGCTTCAAGGTTCTGGAATGCACTTCTTCCTCTGACTAGGTGTTCAGATTCTTATGGTCATTTTAAACTGGCCCTTCCTAGGCACTACCACAACTTATCCACCTGTATTCGTTACCTGAACTATTGGTATCTTGTATGTGTATTCCGGCTCTAACAACTGTAATGTATTAGGCTGATATGGATTTCTGTCACTACATTTTCTAATCATATTTATTTGTTGTTTACCCAGTTTATCCGAGGTCATTCATGAAAATAGGTACTTTGTCGCCTAGTGTACTTACCTGGTAAACACAAATTCAATAAATGATATACTGAAGGTTAGGTACAGTAGGTTACAATTGAGATCTTGAAAGTTAGGTACATCACAGTAGAATAGGGAACCAATCAGAGAGCAGCTTTCCCAATGCTGATGGCATCACAGTTTATTTATTTATTTGATTACCAGGTGAGTGCTCTGATCCAATGGACTGTTTTCAAACACGACCAGACATCACAACACCTTTGTGCAGCACTTACACCAGTTAAAATGAATGAGAAACATTTTAATCTTCACACAAGCAGCATATGTGTAAGTTATAACAGGCACACAGATGTTGTTTAAATCAAATATGCAATGGCCTGACTCAAAATATGCAGCTGATCAACACTTATGAGGGGCAGGACTTTCATAACTCACTCATGGCTCTGCTACTCACGAATTATGGCTATACTCTCCCACATGTGAGAATAAATTACATATTCTGAGTTAGGCCATTGCACATCCCTTAGCTATAATTTTTTTATTTTACAATTTTTTTTTTTTAGTCAGGGTGGCCCAGTTGTGTGCAATATCTTGTTTTCAGAAGACTCCTGCTTCTAAACTAACAGCTTTGTGAACTAAAGCATGTGACTCACTCAGGGTCACACCATTACATGATCACTGCGACTGTGGTGGGACTTGAACCAGGCTAGGCCTGTGTTCTAACCATGGGTATATCTCATCATCTTCTTTTATGTTTGTGACCTTGATTTCCAATCTCTGTACTCTGTCCACTAACAATGTATGAAACATTAATACATGGAACCAACTAGCTTAAGGACAAAGTCACATGGACAGGAGAATAAAATACGAGGGAGAAAGTCCCATGAACAGGACACAGAATAAAATATTAGTGAGCAAGTCACATGGGCAGGAGAATAAAATAGTTGGCAACACCAGTAACTCATACACAAAAAGCCAAGCCCAAATATCAGACTGCCACACAGAAACATCCAAATGTGGCCCGCGATCCTGTAAACCCTTTATTAGGAAACAGTAAAAACAGCAGAGACAGGCTGTATGCTCCACGTTTCGTGCTGCCCTTGCACTTTTTTGGCTCTTGAAAAAAGCGTCGGTGCAGCACTGAACATGAAGCATACAGCCCACTGTCTGTTTGTACCATTTATTGTTTGTCTAATAAGGGATCCGCAGAGCTTCTACCCACAATTGCATGTTTCTGTGTGGCAGTCTGACATCTGAGCCTGGCTTTCTGTGTGCGTGTTGACTGCTGTCTGCCAGTGCCCTGCCACTGTCTACGTGAGCGACTTTTTGGTTTTCTAATACCAGTAACAAACTAATTTATTGACTCTTACACTGCATGGAGTGTATCCCTTTTTTGTTAGGCCAAATTTTATAACAATGAATGCTTCAGACAAAATACTGCAAGAGACAGAAAAAGCAAACTATCTTACTATTTTTGTTCTTCAAAAGAAAGACATTAGTTTTGCAGATTTAACCATATAGGCTAACTCATTTTAACTTACAATCAAAAACATTCCACTCCCAAATATTTGCTGCTTTGTAGTTAAAGGAAAACCTGTGCTTACAAGTTTCCCTTTAAAATGTTAGCTACACAATGGCACTAGCGGCTGGCGAAAGTGACTTTTTTTTGTGTGTGTGTTTTTTGTTAATCAAACACTTGCAAACTGATGTAAACGGCAGCAAACAGTATCAACACTACACAAAAATGGAATGGGTCCAAATAAACACACTGCATACAACAGAGTTGAGGTAGAGAATACAAAAAAAACTGTTCATTCGAAAATATCAAATCTAAGCAAAAGTGTACGTTAATTAACTCAGAGAAAAAAACAGGAAAGCAGGCTGATGCACCCTGACCTTTCTGAGTGAGCAACTTTTTTGTATTCTCAACAAATAATTTCAAAGATGACAAAAACATTAACCATGTTCTAGTGAATAATTCCTATAGGTTTATCAGTATGCACGCTAACAAGAAACTGTCCAAAAGAAAACAAGACTTCAAGTACCTCAAGGGAATAAATAGGGTAAACACGGAGAGGATCTTTAGACTAAAGCAGGGAGGTATCACCAGAGGGCATGGTTTGAATTTGGAAGGTGGAAGGGTGGTGTGGGGGGGGGAGGAGTTTTTTCCCCTGAGAGGGTGGTGGATCCTTGGAACGTGCTGCCTGGCGAGCTGGTTCAGAGATCCACAGTGGAAACTTCAAGAGAGGGTGGGACAGACACAGAAAGTGGATGTATCAGATGACGGCCTGGCCCAAGGGGTGGGAACGGATGATAGGGGTTTCTGGAACACAAGGGGGGGGCCTCAGTCCCCAACTAGGGATCTGAGGTTCGAGCAGACTCGATAGACCATAAGGCCTAATCTGCTGGCAATTACTATGTTAGTATGTTAGATTAAATGCATGCTGAAAACATAATACGAAGTTAGAATTGATGTCTGAACCACAGTTCTTCAGGAATTATCAATAAACAAAAAACTATGCATAATTGGCACTTTTTTTTTCTTTACAGATAATTGCTAAGAAAGACCTATGGTCAAAATACCCTCTCCTCTTTAGATGCAAACTGAAATATTATCTAATGTTACAGGCATATAAGTAAAGTTAGGGTTATTTATTAGTGTAGATGTATATATCCTATGACCATACGCATAACATACTGTATATAAGCAATGATACCCAACAGAGTCGGCAGTATTGGGCTATACCCACCCGACCAGGAGTGTAATGTGGCCCAACGCTGCAGGTGGAGGACCTTATAGCGTCTGAAAGGGTGGGGTATAGCCCAATACCGTCCACCCTGTAGGATATTATGGCAGTTAGAAAATGGGTTATATGTGGCATTTTCAAAAAATAAAATAAAAAAATGTCTAGAAAATGAGCACAAATCTATTTAACGTGGTTTTGTTAGTAAAGTAGTCCCTCTACTAGTATACTTGACAGTAGAGGGCACTGCGGTGTTTAATTCACACTTTCCTTTAACCATGTGCGTTTTCCTTATTGCTGTCTTAAACTATCCCCATTTCTGGAACCATCACCGACACCCCTCCCCCCCATGCTCGCCAGTGGTCTGTTTTATTTCTTTACTTTTTATGTTGCATTCTTACATGCACCATGGTCAAGAATGCAGTCTCAGTTCAGGGGTAATGGGGTCGGCTGCAGCAGTATGGTGATTTACAGGACGCAGCCAGCAATCAGGACTTCCATGAGGTGACTTATGTTAAAACATAAAATAAATAAATGAGTTGCTTCTCTTTGGGTTTGGCGGAGGTTCAGCCATAGCAAGGTGGGAAGGAGCATGACTAGTGTCTAGGAGTAGCGCTGAGTATGCGATGTGCTAGCGCTACTAGTTTAAATATGAAAACTGCGGCTTGTTTTTCTTTTACACTTAATGGAAAAATGGCATAACAGTGATACAGGGTGTGCCTCATCTCTATTCTAGTTGCTATCCTGGCATTCTACTGGTGGGTGTGTGTGTGTGTGGAGGGGAGTGTCGCCAGCTGAGTACCTTGCTTGATAAGCAAGAAAAAAAAATGGTGGTTTTACAGTTTCATTTCGAATGTGGCACAGGGATTTCAGTGGGTAATGGGGCAGATGGCACAGGGACTTGTTTTAGGTGGGCACTGTTGTCTCATAAATGCCCACCTAGACAAGTCTCTCAACCAGTCAGAAGCCTCCAACTGGTCTACCCATTTTCTACATGTTATGTGTACTTGCTGTTTGTATTATTTAATGTCAGTTTTGTGGAGGAGTGCTTTTATCGTTGTGAATTTTGTACCGTGCAGGAGCTCCAAGCACTGGAGGGGCACCTAGATATAAAATAAATGCACCAACAACAAAATGTTGATTCAAATGTTATTTTACAGTTTCAGTGTGCATTTAATCTAACCTTTTTGTTTGCAGCCTACATGCTAAAGCAGCGCTTTCTTTTGGCGATACTCTCACAAAGAAAATGAGAATGTGATTAGATGCAACCATTTACATGCAAATAAAGAAAAATCACCATGTTAGAAAAGAGACCATGCAAATGGGAGAGAGAGATGTTATATGCTTACAGTGTTCTGCACAACGTTTGTGATAGTAGAAAACATTCCACGTGATTCTGAGGCAGGAGAAACTGGAGGAGAGTCTACAGTAGTCTTGTCTTCAGCTGTTTCTGCTTCTACCAGAAAAAGTTAAAAATTCAACAACAGGTTAGGAATTATAGCCTCTATGAGGCTCACTGTAGTGAAATTCTGTGTGACAAGATTGATTTATTTTGACTTTAATTATGCAAAATAACCCATAGGACTACATCCATTTACATACGTGACCCACGAGGAAGAAGGCAGCAGCACACGTACATACATACACACATACATACATACATAAACATTAAAATTTACATCAGAACAATTTCTATAAGACAACAGACAAGCATCAATAATAGTATTTACAAACAAGTACATTTGTTTAAATGTGATCAATATATTTTAAGACTTTGCTTAAAGTTCACCAGGTAATAAATTCTAGCACAAAAGCAGGCAATGATTTCTGACCTTTATTAGTCAAGAAACTGATCGAAGCAGAAAGAACAGCCTACTTGCTACTATGGGGAGATATTATGAACCATATTTTCAAAACGGTTCTCTCATTCAGTGACTGTGGCACAAATCATTGAAAATTCTCCCGTTCTTTGACTGTGGCAAATGATCGCTGCACATAAGACCCTACAGTAATGTATGGCTTTCACTGAGGGGACAGGTTATATAAACAGTATAGCTCGTGGGGACACTCCAACCAATTGGAGTGCTCATGGCTCCTGTCTCCTGTGAAGTATGTGACGCTCCTATGTTATAAAAGAAATAACACACAGGCAGGTGCCCTGGATGCAGGCACATTCAGGGAAGGGTTTTTAAAAAGCAACTGTTTATTATAATAAAAAGCTTAAAAACATTAGATTCACACCAATTATGTTTTAACTTTGTTTTCTAGCTGTTTTCTTTTACTTTCCCCTTATGCTGGACTACTAAGTATTGTAGATAATGCAGCAAATACAGTATCTCACAGAGTCTTTCAAAATGTATCTGACTCTCCCCTGCTCACCACACAATTGCTGTTTGTGACGGCATAATCTGTTGTCATGGTGAGCACTATGGTGTCATAAACCCAAGGCATTGTGAGGTTAACAGGGGAGAGGAAAAGGTTTTCAAATGTTTCCTGTACAGACTTTTTAGCTGGAGAACAAACATGTATTATAAATCTTGGAAAGCAACACTGACGATGAAAAATTTTATTTTCTAGTAAATTGTAACAGCTGTAACATCTTATTTATGAAAGCACACACTGAAGTGCAGAGTTGCTCTTTAAGTTTATTTTAACATTACTGCCTGACCTTGATCAATATTATTTCTTCTTTTGATTTCTGCTCCAGAGAAGGAAAGAGTTTAAGAATATCAGGAGGTCATTTACTGCAGGTCGAGTGGGTTCGTGCGGCAGGAGCTGTTGAGGGAGTTGGGGGTCACTGAGAAAGCCGCATCCACGGCTTGAATTGCATGGCAGAGCCGCTGAAGAAGCTGGGAGAAAGAAGGATTTTTCCATGCGCTGGTGAGCCAATTAAGCAGCGCTAGGGAGACCAGTCAGGCGGCGTGCTCAGGAGCCAATCGGGCAGATTCATCCCTCAGCAGAAGGCCCAAGTGTGGGACCGAGGCGCTAAGGGAGCTAGAAGGAGAAATAAACTCCAGCAGTTACGTACCCGTTTCCTGCCTGTTATTTTACCGGGAGTGCAGATACAACACATGCAGAAGCCAATCAGGCAGAACAGCGCCTGATTCAAATGAGCGGCTAGGCTATAAAGAGCTGGGCCCAGCCCAGCCGCTATCCTGTCTGGAGGTCGAGTGGGCATGGGTTCGTGTGGCGGGAGCCATTGAGGGAGTCAGGGGTCACTGAGAAAGCTGCATCCGTGACTTGAATTGTGTGGCAGAAACCGCTGAAGAAGCCGGGAGAAAGGAGGATTTTCCCCTGCGCTGGTGAGCCAATTGGGCAGCGCTAGGGAGACCAATCAGGCAGAGCACTGCTTGATTCAAACGAGCTGCTGGGCTATAAAGAGCTGGGCCCAGCCACTATCCTGTCTGGATGTCGAGTGGGCGCGGGGTCGTGTGGCGGGAGCCGCTGCAGGAGTCAGGGTCACTGAGAAAGCTGCATCCATGGCTTGAATTGTGTGGCAGTAGCCGCTGAAGAATCAGGGAGAAATGAGAATTTCTGCCCTGCCGACCCCAGCCTCTATTAAATGGTCATGGTGGGAGGAGCCAGCTTCATGGTGCAGCAAAGAGCCAGGGGCTGGTGAGCAGCAGAAGGTGTCGCACTCTAGGGGGAGGCACATAAACAGGAGAGGGCCAGGAAGGAGCTGATCACTACTTGGACTTTGTGGTCTTGGGCTGAATGAAGATGCGAGTCTGTTTGGCACTACTGTCTACAGGGGGTGAGGGCAAGAGTGTGGATTCTTAAGCTGTATTGGGGCACAAGACACTGTATTTTTAGTTAGGAAGTTACCTTAGTGGATAGGGTATTTTGGCTGGGACGAGACTGGTTTAAGGAAAAAAAATATCTCTATATATACACATATGGTACTGTAGGTTTATTTTTGTTTCTTTCGGAAAGGACTAGTTAAATACCCATAGATAGTACTGGTTGAAAAACTTGGGTAGCACTGTATTCTTTTAACTGTCCTGAATGTTTATTTCTGGTTTTTTTTTTTTTGGGGGCCAAACCGTATAAATAGTACTGGTGACAAAACTAACAGGTAGTACTGTATTCTTTTTTTATTGACCTTTTCGGATAGTTAAATACGGCTAAACATGGGTAGAATAGTGAGCTGTAATGGCTGTGGGGTGGTGGTTTAGATGAACATTTTGTGGAAGCTTGGAGGGTGTCCAATCTGTCACAGGCTGAGAAGGCTCGAGGAGGAAATGCTGTGGCTTGATACATAGTTAGAGAGGATGGGAGGAAGGAGGGGGACTGCTGGGGCAAGAGGGCCTCCCCAGAGGGTAACGTGAGGGCACCACATGGGAGGAACATCGGTTTGAGAGAGGGGATAGGGAGGGAATGCAGGAGCAAACCAAACAGGAGACCCGACACTGTAGGGAAGGCCACAGTCAGGAGGGAAAAGCCGGCGCACAGCAAGGCAGTGAGAGCAGGTAATAAGTTTTCGGTGCTGGCGACATTGGTGGAGGAGGAGGAGGAGGAGGTGGGGCGGAAAGGAGGAATGCACAAGGGACAGTAATCGGTTGGAGGAGGAAACAGGGTAAGGAGGGAGGGGCACAGCTAGGGACGACGTTGAAGAAGCGGGGGAAGGTGAGAGGAACAAGGTTGGTAGGGAGGTTAAGAAGGGTTGGGGGTCCAGGGAAGTTGGGAGGGAAGTGTGGAAAGAGAAGAAACAGGAGGGAGGCGGGGAAAGGTCAGGGGTGGGAGGAGAGAGCAGGAGGAGGGAAGGACAGAGATACAAAGGTGGCAGACTCTAGAGATAGGTACCTTGGCAATCGGGTGGGGGTGGGAATGAGGAACGATGAAGGGGGGGATACTAGTGCTGGGGGATTCAATACTAAAAGGGATAAGATGGGTCAGTAAGGGCGAAAGGCACAGTCTTATATGGGTAGAGTCCATACCTGGGTTAAGGCGGGCGGGGCAGTAAATTCTGAAGGGTGCAAGGAGGGGTAGGAAGAAACCGCATCTCGTGGTACACGTAGGTACGAGCGACCTGGTGGGGGAGACGGTGGAAGTCGTGAAGGAGAGGTTCGAGGAACTGGGAAGGTTGTGTCAGGGGCTGGGAAATCGGTGGCCTTCTCAGAGGTGCTCTCAGTGCCTTGCATGAGTACAGTGAGGAATCAGAGGATTAGAGAGTTCAACACATGGCTGGGGGAATGGTGTCGATCCAAAGGTGCAGGTTAATGGGGCTGGGGCAGAACATGGGATAATAATGATCTATATGCAGGGACAGGCTACACTTGAGCAGGGAGGGAAGGGAGTATTAAAGCAGGGAACAGAGGGTACATAGCAGCAATGGTGGGTTTAAACTAGGTGTGGGGGTGGCGAGTGGACAGCTGGTAGGCAGGGACCCAGGGAAGGGAGCCTGATGAGCATACCCCACAAGTTAACGGGGAAGGAGTTGGGGGAGAGGCATGGGGGGGGAAGGGAAACCAGGGTAAGGCATGGAAAGAAACGGGGTGAATGGTGGTAATGCTGAATGAGAGGAGCCTAGATAATAAGTCAACTGAGTTGCAGGCTCTCTTGGCAGTGAGGAGGGTGGACACTGCGGCCATCATGAAAGCGTGGGCCACCCAGTACTAAGACTGAGATATGATGATTCCAGGGTATAGAATATTCAGGAAGGATAGAGATAAGGGGAAGGGGGGGGGGAAGACACGTGGCAATCTATGTACGGGAAGGGATAAGGTGCATAACGGAGGAGGGGGAGGAAGGCAGAACAGAGGCCCTATGGACGCAGTTTCAGGACTCAAAAGATAGGACTCTTAGGATGGGGGTAGTATACAGACCACCAGCACAAGGGGATGACCTGGACAGAGAGCTAGTTGAGCAAATCATAAGGGTCTGTAGGAAGGGGAACACAGTGGTGGTAGGGGACTTCAACCTACCTGGGGTGGATTGGAGCACTCCAACCACCACGAGTGCAAGGGAGCAGGTCATACTAGAAGTATTTCAGGACAGCTTCCTAGTGCAGTTGGTACATGAGCTGACTAGACTGGAGAGGACTCTGGATCTGGTACTTTCAAATGGGGAGGCTTTAAGAGATCTGGGGGTGGAGGACCCTCTGGGGGCGGACTTTAAAAGGATGGGGGAAATTCTGACTAAGTATCTGGCAGGAATTCACCAGACATGGATGCTAGTCAGAAATGGGATATTATTAAAAAAGGTCTCACAGAGGCCACTGGGACTTGTACAAAGATGCTGAGTAAGAAGGGAAGGGCTAAGAAGCCCAGTTGGTTGACTGGAGAGGTTATGGAGGGGTAGGGGTCAACAGAAGGCATTTGGAAACTCAAGAAATGGAGGGTTGACAAGGATGAGTATACAAAAGTCCAGGAGGTTACCAGGCTAGTCAGAGCGGCCAAGGCGTCAAGAAAGCAAAGACTGGCAAAGGTATTAAGGAAGGAGAAAGGACTTCTTCAGATACATTAGAGAAGGAGGAGGAACAGGACCAGATTGTGGGGATTAGGAAGGAGGAGAGGTGGGTGGAGAGGGGTGGAACAGGCAGAGGCATTAAATGAATACTTCTATTCTGTGTTCATGAAGGAGAAAGGGGGCAGATTCCCCAAGGGAGGGGTAGAGTGGGGGGGGAAGGGGTGACTGATGTAGCGATTACAGAAGACAGGGTTCTGGAAAGACTGAGGGCACTATGGGTGAACTAAGCACCGGGACCAGATGGCATTCACCCTAGGGTACTCAGAGAGCTGGCAGAGATCCTGGCAGGACCACTGGCTGACCTGTTCAATACCTCCCTGGACACAGTATGCATACCGCAAGACTGGAGGATGGCCCATGTGGTGCCCATTCACAAAAGTGGCCCTAGGAATGAACCAGGCAGCTACAGACCAGTGAGCCTCACACCAATTGTGGGGAAGCTCATGGAGACAATCCTAAAAGAGAGGCTGGTGACCTTTTTGGAGGACAATGGTCTTCAGGATGGTCATCAACATGGGTTCGTCTCAGGCAGATCCTGCCAGACAAATCTAATTGAGTATAACGAATGGGTGTCCAGGGAGCTGGACAGGGGCCATACAGTGGATGTCCAGTATTTGGACTTCAGCAAGGCCTTTGATTCCGTGCCAAATGGGAGGCTGGGGGGGGGGGAGCTGGAATACATAGGGGTAGGAACAAAGAGGTCAAATGGATCGTCAACTGGCTGAAAGGAAGGCAGCAGAGGGTGGAGGTGGGGGCAACTCTCAGCGCCGTGGGAAGTGATGAGTGGGGTGCCACAGGGATCGGTACTGGGATCAGTGCTTTTTGGGATATTCATAGCTAATATCTCACACGGGATTTGGAGTAGGACTAGTCTGTTCGCTGACTATATGAAGATGGGAGCTGTGGTAGAGGACATCGAAGGGTGGAAGGGGCTGCAGAAGGACCTGACCAAACTACAGGAGTGGTCGGAAACATGGCAGCTGTGGTTCAACACAAAGAAGTGCAAGGTACTGCACTTCAGAGCTAGAAACCAGGGGAGGAGCTATCAGCTGGGAGGGGTGAGGCTAGGAAGCACTGAGGAGGAAAAGAATCTGGGGGTGCTTATAATGGGAAGCATGAACGACTCAGCTCAGTGCAGGAAGGTGGCAGCACAAGCCAACAGGATGCTAGGGTGTATAGAGAGGGGAATCTCCTCCAGAAATAGGCAGGTGATCCTTCCCCTGTACAGGTCTCTGGTCAGGCCTCACCTGGAGTACTGCTTGCAGTATTGGTGTCCATTCCTGAAGAAGGACATCAAATTGTCGGAGGGGGTGCAACATAGGGAGACAAAGATGATCCAGGGATTGGAGGGAAAGTCCTAAGAGGCTAGATTGGGTGAGCTGAACATGTACTCCCTAGAGGATAGGAGGGATATGATTGAAACATTTAAATACCTTAAGGGGATAAATACGATTACTACAGAAGGGATTTTCCAGCTTAGAAGAGGGAGTGATATGAGAGGGCATCAGCTGAGATTGGAGGGGGGAAGATTCAGAAGGGAAATCAGGAGACATTTTTTCACAGAAAGGGTGGTGGACAGGTGGAATACTCTGACCAAGGAGGTGGTATCCTGTAGAATTGTGGGTGGCTTTAAGAGGGGTTGGAACAGGGTGGGGGTTATGATAAAGAGGGGTGGGGCAGCTGCAAATTGAGGGGCTAGCTGCACATTTGAGCAGACTCGATGGACCATAAGGCCTGCTTCTGCTGGCATTTTCGTATGTTCGTATTATATTATTATAGCCACTGAGGGCACTCAACTGTTTTAAGCATGGTCTCATGTTTGCATTCTTAGGATGCTGGAACCAAAAGCGTTCGGTTTGTGGTTCTAGTACCCTTCGATTGCATGGGAGACCAATTTTACAGCAGCAAGAGCCCCCTTGGTGGATGTATTAACATATGCAAGAGACACTTTTTCAGTTATTGTGACAAACCTTTGACTCCTGATCATGTTCCTCTCCCAAGTCACGAAAATGTCAATAATGGCAATTTATTAAACTAAAGACTCCATATCTGAATGGTTAGCACTCCCTAAATGGTGGTTTGCATCCTAGTGAGCAGGTGCTGACTGTGTTGGCTAATGCCATGTTGGATGGTTTTAGAGAGTGCTATGTGGCAGCTAGCTATACTGTACTCACAAAGGCATATGGAACTGCGACCCTGGCGCGCGCACACACACACACACACACACACACACACACACACACACACACACGTATTGGTAGGCCGTCGTTACCATGCAGTGCTTGCTGATATTTGAATTGCCTGCCACCCATTGAGGACAGTGGGGCACTAGTGCATATAACATGCACAAACTGCATGCCTTAAGCCCTTTGTGATCCTCATTTAACCCTCGGAATGTGATGCATTATGACCAGGGGTCCACACCCAGTAGTCTGGCAATGGTTGTCCCTGGACCTGTAGGAAGAAGCTCAAACACATGGCAAATGGGCCATTTTCCCAGTTTCCAATTTCTTGATTTGGCAGGCTGGAGTTTCTATGCATGAGCCCTGATCTGTGGCTGTAGACTGGGCCCATATTCAGAGACCAAGAACTCAATACCATGAAATGAGTGACAGCGATAATGGCTCACTGGTCATGATGGGGATTTTTTTTTGATTTTTTTTTTTAATTTGTTTAATCAGGAGTAGCACACTAAGCTGAAAGCTTTTTTTTACAGGTGCGACCTGGGAGCACAGGGAAGTTAAGTGACTTGCTCAGGGTCACACAGTATGCAAGTGGAAGCTGTGGGATTCAAACCCAGGTCTGGTCTGCTGGATGTCACCAGATTTGCAGCTCAGAGCCTTAAACCACTGCGGTATACTGCTACAATTCGTAACCCTATATTCTAGCTGGTGTGTTGGCAGCCCAGCAGGATTGGAACACTTGCATATGCACCAGTCATAATATGTCATGCCAGGACCACTGCCAGCTGGGATTGCATGAATCAAGCACCTCCCCCGCCCCATGATGAAACTGTGAACTTGCCCCCACCCTGGTCTCTAGAAAAGTCCTGGTTACTCACCACGCCTGTTAAACTGCACACCCCCAAGACACACATACACACACACGCACGAATGGCCAGCTTTAGAGGAAGAGCAGCAAGCTGATTCCCCCATGCTTGGGTCAGTGCATGAAAGTGAAAATGTGCATGGGAATTTGTCTGATAGGTAGGGGGAGCAGAGGGACAAGCCAATGCTGGGCGACCACAGCAGGTTAAAAAAAGATCATGATAAAAAGGGAGGCTGTGACTATTCCCCTTGGGACCTGGCAAGTGTACACAGCTCACCAGTTCTTCACTGAGGGTGGGAAAGGTGTTTGTTTTATTTATTTATTTATTTATTTATTTATTTATTTAACAAACATCACCTTCAGCTCCTAAAGGACAACCTTTCCAAGGTGCATTTACTTTGAAAGCCGTCACACCTCAGCTCCCATGTAGCCTCTTGTTTGCCTCTCCTCTACCTGCTGGAGAAATCAGCATGGTGATCTGGCTACACTGCTAAATTTATTTCAATTTTTTTAATGCACAAAGCAGAGCAACAGTGATATTGGGGCCCGAGGAACTCTGCCTGGGCTCCAGTCATCAACATGTCCGTTGCCAGGGCTTCATTTTTCTGCCTTGTTGGACAATATTGTTGCTGATTCTGAACAAGAGTTAAAAATGTTGCTACTACTAGTTTACTGTAACAAGAAATAAACAAGTTCTGGTCTGAGCCACAATGGCTATTAATGCATTAATGTGATAACAGATGTATTTATTTCAAAGGTTGTTCGAGGAAAGACATACTGAGCTAGTAACAGCTCGTTTTCAGATGTGTCCTGGGGGAAAGAGAAAGTGGAAAAGATGACAGATACAAAAATACAGAATACAAAGTCCATAGAAATTGAATAAATGTAACAAAGATAAAGAGGACAATTTATATCTTAAGAATAAATTGAGAAAAATAAGTTACCAAGCAAAAAGTTGTGGAACTGACCAAAAAAAACAAAAGTAGTTATCAACTTATCAAAATAAAAACTAGGGGAATGACTGATGTGGGAGAAGAGATATAGAATTAACGCGTGACTTGGTAGTATTACTGTGATGTAAAAACCTTCACTGGTCAGGCTGCCTTCTCTTTCCACTTTCCTAAACTTTAGAACTCTCTCCCCCTAACCATTCATTCCACCTCTTCCAAACGCTCTCTCTCTCCTCTCTGCTCCATGATCACACCGCTACCTCCTGTGCCCGTTCTTGAGTCATAGCTCTTCCCCACTCCTCAGTTTACCCTCTTCCTTCTTTCTCCATTACCACACCGATTCCTCCTGTGGCTGCCCTTGAGTCATAGTCCTTTCATGCTCCTCAATTTATCTCCTTCCCCTCTTTCTCCTCCTTGCCCCTCCACCCACATCACCAGCCCTTCTCCCTCTCTTCTTCCTCCCTCACTTATCTGCACCCCAATCAGCACTCCTTCAGCACCCTATCCCCTGGTGTCCTCACTGCTGAAAAGTACTACTGCTTGTACCCATGGGACAGATTCCCCACTGTGTCCTTGTAAAACGTTTGCCTATAATTTTACCTGTCTGATGAACCATGTTCATGTTCGTTTTGTACTTTATTTTACATCTCTGTACAACATTTTATTGTACAAGTTATTGTTCTATGTTGTTCTTGCACTTCTCTTCCTTCCCCTCCCCACCCAGGACACATCTGGAGATGAGCTACTTTTCAGCTCAGTATGTCTTTCAGGTGAAACTTTTGAAATAAATAAATACATGCATAAATAAATGTAAAAGTCCTACATTTACACCACAATAGTAGAAAAAACAAACAAACCATAAACATCAAGGTAATGCAGTGAAAAGCGTTTTTGGTTCTGAATATACACACATCCTTGAAAATGCGCTAACACACACACACACACACACACACACACACACACACACACACACACACACACACACACACACATATATAGGGTGTGAGTGTCATTAGTAAGATAGAGCAAATACAATATTTCATTTTCGGTGGGGTCCTGCTTTTACACATTTTTCCAGTGCATTTAAGTAGAGTTAGCACAGGTAAAATGCTGAAATCTAATTTTTACTGGGGTCCTGCTTTTATACATTTTTACAATGTAGTTACCCAGGATAGAAACATAGAAACAGACTTTGACGGCAGATAAGGACCGCTTGGACCACCTAGTGTGCCCATTTCCCTACCTAGAGGATAAGCTGCAGATCCTATTTAACTAACAGCCTATTTCTTCCTACCCCCCACAAAAATTGCCTTATGTCTGTTCCATGCATTCTTGAATTCTCCCACAGTTTTAGACCCCATAACCTCCTCGGGAAGGCTGTTCCATGCGTCCACTACCCTCTCTGTGAAAAAATACTTCCTCACATTAGTCAGTTAACATGCAGTATCTCATTTTCAGTGAGGTCCTGACTGTACCTATTGTAACACTAACAGGTCTGGAATGCCCTAAATGAGTTGGCTTCATCATGGGCTGTATGTTTTCAGTGACCAGAAACTGCATCTCTCTTTGGCCAGCAGGGGGATGTGAATTGTGATGAGTGCATGTTTTTGTGCCTCATTTTTGCTTTGGAGGGGCTACATTTAAACATGCTTGGGGCACTTGCACTTTGCTCCAAACATGTTCGAGTATAACTAATAAAGCGTAGGAGCAGAGCACAAGGATGGTGGTGCACTCCAATATATTGATGTAGTACAGTCAGATGGAAGCGCTCACCACTCACTCAAAGAGCAAAGTCCAAACTTGTATTCAATGTGAAATCCATGAAGTTTTATTCAACATCCAGTGCATCGAAGCAATCAATCCGGACAGTGCAAAGCAATATAAACCAAAAAACAATACTAATATATGATGTTTAAATACAAAGTCCTTTAGCAGTTCTCTAATATTAATCCTAATAAAAAGAATAAAAAAGAAAAAGAAAAAAATAGAGAGAATAAGGATGACCTTTTGAGTTTGACCTCCCTAGGATACCCGTGATGTCAAATGTTTAATGAACATTTGGCCACTATAGGGATCTTTGTTAGACTGTCTTGATTTTGTAGGATTTAAATTAAAAATTTATTGAACTGTTAGAATTACAACCTTTGAGTCAAGGACTCCTTTACAAAGGCTCCACGTCAGAGGCAAAACAATAAATAGAGGGTACAAAATATATAGAGGTAAACATAAGAATATAATACAAGGATTGCATAATAAAAAGGTACAAAAATGCAAAAATACATGATACACAGAGTGCAAAATACAGAAATGCAAAAACAAGGTACAGTGGCAGTCACTAGAACATACAGAAGTAGTGATATAGAGGAGGGCCCACTGCTAAGGGAGAAACCGACGAGGGAGAGATTTCTATGCTTCAATGTCTATGTAACCTTCACATTCTTAGGATTAATATCTGATAAGTCCCTCTGTGTTCTGTTGTCACCAGGCAAAATTCCACCAAAGAGAGTATGAATGTCTTCTTGGCAAGCAATCAAGATGCGTCCCCCGATACAAGATTATTATTCCATTGATGAAATAATTTTTACAGAGAACTACTAAAAGACTTTGTATTTAAACATCACTTATTATTATTATTTTTTGGTTTATACTGCAATATTGGAGTAGCACTTTATCTTGTATGTCTCCACTCGGGACAGTGGGTTTACTAATGAATTCCTTATGAATTACTTACAAATGTGTGGCTACAGAGAACGGCTACTCGTTAATGAGTTAATTGACCAGTTCAAATGTTGTACATAGGTGTACTGCCATTAAGTTGTAACAGCTCTGACGAAGCCCACTGTATTGGGTGAAACATAAGCATGAGGTTGAACAGTGCTTTGAACTGTCCAGATTGATTGCTTTGATGCACTGGATGTTGAATAAAACTTCAAGAATTTCATATTGAATACAAGTTTGGACTTCGCTCTTTGAGTAAGTGGTGAGTGCTTCCATCTGACTGTACTACATGTCTGAGTATAACAAATTCAGTGAACTGTGCTAATTTGCACTAAGGAAAGGGACTTTGCAAGGGGCAGCCTGATACCTTTTAATATGGGGCCATTACTCAGTGTAATTCTGGTTTCCAGTTCTAGTTTTGTCTACCTGTTTCAAGCTTTTAGCCACTGAATGAATTGCTTTTAGACACGGACTGCAATGCCAGCAACCTGGGTTCAAGAACAGAACTGGGTTGCTTGGGGACTGGCCTGGGAGGGAGAATGTACATCTGTAGGACAGGGAAAGGAATCTAGGTGGCAGCACCATGGGACTGCATGGGAAGGGACCCCACACCTGGATGCCTGAGGTGTCTCCGTGGAGGCAGAGTACACATATGCCTGGGTCAAATGGGGAAAAAGGAGGAAAAGCCCTCTGACTGCAGAACACTGACAGTCTGCCCTCTAGCAGGACCCACACCAGTGACTAGGCACCTCTGATCCAAGGTCCTATGACAGGACCACCAGAAAAGGTAAGTCCCAGAGAAGGTGCGTGACAGGGCTGGGAAGACTGGCCCAGATGGGGGCAAGTCAGGGTGCTGAAGGAGATAAAACAGCTTTGTCCATGGACACAATGGGGTGACATACCACTCATCATGGTTGTGTACTGCGTGCTGGAGAATGGTAAGGGACTGTTTATATGGAGGAGCGATGCTGAGAAGCAATGCATGAACACAGTGGGGCATCATGGTACCCATCAAGGTGGAGCACTGTGTGGTGGTGAAATGTGAGATACTGCCTGCAGTGTGGAGTGAGTCAACGAAGCACTGTACGAACACAGTGGGGCGACATGGCACCTATTACAGTGGTGTGCTGGTGAAATGTGAGGTACTGCCTGCACTGTGGAGTGATGCTCAGAAGCACTGTATGAACAAAGTAATGGACTGCTTGCACAGAAGAGTGATGCTGAGCTGCAATGAATGAACACAGTGGGGCAACATGACACCCATCACGGTGGTGTAATGCATGCTGGTGAATGGGTAGGGTCTCCCTACACTAAGGAATGAAGCTCAGAAGCACTGCATGAGCACAGTGGAGCAACATGGCACCAATTACATAGAAACATAGAAGCTTATGGCAGATAAGGACCGCAAGGCCCATCCAGTCTGCCCATTTCTTTTTCTACCTAATAAATGTGCCATCTGCCTTTGCTCTGTCAATGGCCTATCTATTCATACTCATCTGTATTGCTCCCTTATGTCTATCCCATGCCTGTTTGAAGCCCTACACTGTATTCATATCCACCACTTCCTGAGGTAGGCTGTTCCATGCATCCACCACCCTTTCTATCAAAAAGAACTTCTTCACATTACCCCTTAATCGGCCTCCCTCTAATCTCATGCTGTATCCTCTTGTCCTGCTATTTTCCTTATATTGAAACATGTTAGATTCTTTCACCTTGTTAATGCCCTTAAGGTGTTTGAATGTTTCACTCATATCACCTCTCTCCCTCCTTTGCTCAAGGGTATACATATTGAGCTCCGTTAATCTGTCCTCATATGTTTTCTGATGCAGTCCCTGCACCGTTTTGGTTGCCCTTCTTTGGACTGCCTCAATTTGGTTGATGTCCTTGTGAAGGTGTGGCCTCCAGTACTGCACGCAGTACTCCAGATGGGGCCTAACCAGTGTCTGGTAAAGAGGGATTATTACCTCCCTCTGCCGACTTGTGATACCACCCACTAATACACCCCAATATCCCCCTAGCCTTACCTACTGCTTTAGTGGTCTGCTTGGATGATTTCAGGTCATGGGTGATGATGATGCCCAAGTCTCTTTCTTCCTTTGTGACTGCCAGCAACTCCCCTCCCAGCCTATAGGTGGCTTCAGGGTTTCTCTTCCCTATGTGCATGATCTTGCACTTCTTTGCATTGAACCCCAGTTTCCACTCTTCCGACCATTTTGCCAGTTTATCCAGATCTCTTCTCATTCTGCCCACCCCATCTGGATCATCTACTCTGTTGCAGATCTTGGTGTCATCTGCAAACAGACAAACCTTACCCTCAGTCCATCTGCAATGTCATTGATGAAGATATTGAAGAGGACTGGCCCCATGACTGATCCCTGAAGTACCCCACTTGTGACTTGCATCTCTTCGGACTGTATACCGTTTACCACCACTCCCTGTTTTACGCCCGTCAACCAGTTTGCCACCCAGTTGACCAACTTCTGACCCACCCCGAGCCTACCCAGCTTATTAATCAATCTTCTGTGTGGAACAGTATCAAAAGCTTTGCTAAAGTCAAGGTAGACTGCTCAACTGCTCCCCCTTGGTCCACTGTCAAAGAAATCTATGAGATTAGTTTGACAGGACCTTCCTTTTGTAAACCCATGCTGTCTTGGATCCTGTGCTCCTATGGATTCCAGGTGTTGCGCTATCCTTTCCTTAAGGAGTGCCTCCATAATCTTGCCCACTACTGAGGTAAGACTGACTGGTATGTAGTTCCCTGCCTCCTCCCTGCTACCACTCTTGTGGAGAGGGATCACATGAGCCCTTCTCCAGTCTTCCGAGACCTCTCCTGTGCTCAGAGACTCACTAAACAGTTCTTATAATGGCTCTGCTAGTTCCACCTTTAGCTCCTTTAGTACCCTGGGATGTATGCCATCAGGTCCCATTGCCTTGTCCACCCTGAGCTTATCGAGCTCTTGTAGGACCCTTTCTTTTGTGAAGGGACTAGTGCATACCTCCCTTCCCCCTGTGTCCATGGTGCTGAGCGGTGGGCTCTGCCCTACCTTCTCTTCAGTAAATACTGAGCAGAAGTATCTATTTAGGATAGATGCTTTTACATGGTCCTCCTCTTCACACACCCCTCATATCTCCTCTGATCTAGCAATACCCCCTGGACATTCTCCTTTCACTAATGTATCTATAGAAAGTCTTGTCACCTTCTTTTACTATTTGCGCTAGTGTTTCATCGGTTTGGGCCTTTGCCTGCCTTACTGCGTTCCCTGATTCCCTTAGGGAAGTTTGGTATGCCTCCCTATCTTCATCCCGCTGTGTTCCCCTTATATTTCCTGAAGGCCAGCCTTTTGGCTCTGACCTTTTCTGCTACTGTTTTTGAGACCCAAAGTGATTTCCTTCTTCTTTTGCACTTCCTTTTCTCTCTAACACAATGGGATGTTGCTTTAAGTATTGCACCCTTAATGCTTGCCCACTTTGCCTGTACTCCTTCACCTGTATTTCTTTTTGCCAGGGCTAGCTTAACTCTGTTGGCCATCTTATCAAAGTCAGCTCCTCTGAAGTCCCATATTTTTGCCTTGGAATGGGATGATTTAGTTCTAGTGGCCAAACTGAACCATACCATGTGATGGTCACTGGTCCCCAGGTGACCTTCTACCTGGAGATCTGTGATACTTCCTGTTAGTCAGTACTAGATCTAGGATAGCCCTGTCTCTTGTGGGCTGTTGTACCAGCTGTTTGAGGCCTTCCCCCTGCAGGGAATCCACCATGTGTCTAGTTCTGGCAGATGTTCCTGCTGGTATTGTCCAATCTGTATCTGACATGTTGAAGTCTCCCATTATCAGAACCTCCCCTTTAGCTGTCATGTTTTGTATATCTTCCAGTAATGTGTCTATGTCCTCCCCTGATCTAGGGGCCTGTAGACAACCCCAGTTCATATGGCTGTCTCATTTCCTGTTTCCACGGTGACCAACAGTTCTTCTGGCTTCTTATGTGTATTCTGAATTTCTGTAACTTTGATATTTTCATTGACATACAGGGCCACTCCACCCCCCTTTTTGCACCTCGGTCTCTTCTGAACAGCACACAGTCAGGTACTGAATTCTCCTGTATTATGGTTGCATTCTGTGTGCTGGTGAATGGTGAGAGATTGCCTGCACTGTATAACGATGTTCAGAAGCACTGTATGAATACTCTGGTGAGACAAGGCACACATCATGGTGGTGTACTGTTTACCGGTGAAAGATGAGGGAAAGCCTGCACAAGGAAGTAATGTCAGAAGCACTGCATGAACACAGTGGTGTGACATAGCACCCATGAAGGTGGTGTACTGGGTGCTGGTGAAAGGTGAGGGACTGCCTGCACTGTGGAGTGATGCTCAAAAGCACAGCTTGAACACACTGGGGCGACATGGCACAAATTACGGTTGAGTACTATGTGCTGGTGAAAGGTGAGGCAATGCCTGCTCTATGGAGTGATGCTCAGAAGCACTGCATAAGCACTCTGGTGTGACAAGGCACACATCACGGTGGTGTACTGCTTGCTGGTGAAAGATGAGGGAATGCCTGCACAAGGCAGTAATGTCAGAAGCACTGCATGAATACTGTGGAGCGACATGGCACCCATCATGGTGGTGTAATGCGAACTTGTGAATGGGTAGGGATTGCCTGCACTGAGAAGCGATGTTCAGAAGCAATGCATGAAAACAATGGAGTGACATGGCACCCATCACAGTGGTGTACTGCGTGCTGGTAAAAGGTGGGGGGTTGCCTGCACAGGGGTGTGATGCTCAGAAGCACAGCTTGAACACAGTGTGGTGACATGGCACCAATCACGGTGGTGTGCTGCATGCTGGTGAAAGGTGAGGGACTGCCTGCACTGGGGAGCAATGCTCAGAAGCACTATATGAGCACTCTGGTGTGGCAAGGCAAGGTGGATAAGGCAATGGGGCTGGACAGGCTGCACCCGAGGTTGACCCAGAAGCTGGGGAGGAGTTGGCTGCCCCACTGACTAGGCTTTTTAACTTGTCTCTGGATTCGGGGAAGGTGCCAGAGGACTGGAAGAGGGCGCACATGGTGCCACTGCACAAAGGGGGTAGTAGGGAGGTGACGGAGAACTATCACCTGGTCAGTCTCACCTCATTGGTGGGGAATGTCATGGAGGCACTCATAAAGGACAGGGTGGTGGACTACATGGAGGATAGTGGCTTGCAGGATGACAGGCAGCATGACTTCATGAAAGGGAAGTCGTGCCCGACAAATCTGATTTGAGTTCTTCGATTGGGTGACACAGGTGGTCAACCGGGGGGGGGGGAGCGGTGGACATAGCCTATCTGGACTTCAATAAGGCCTTCGACACTATCCCACACACAGAAGGTTGGTGAGCAAACTGGAAAGTGCTGGGGTAGGTGGGAAAATAACCAGGTGGGTGGAGAGTTGGTTATCAGGCAGAAGTCAGAGAGTGGTGGTAAACAGGGTGTACTCCAGGACGGGCAGGGGGGTGATGAGCGTGGTGCCCCAGGGGTCAATGCTGGGACTCCTCCTTTTTAATATCTACATCACTGATAAAGCAAAGGGGCTGAGGGGAAGGGTGTGCCTGTCTGCTGATGATACGAAAATCTGCAATGGGGTTGACACCATGGAGGGGTAGAGGACATGAGGCAGGATCTGAAGACTCTGGAGGGATGGGCTGAGACTTGGCAACTGAAATTCAATGCCAAAAAGTGTGCTGCGATGCACCTGGGATGCAGGAACCTAAAAGCAAGTTACACTCTTGGTGGGGAGGACACCAAGGATTTGGAGTAGGAGAGGGATCTAGGGATTACAGCATTGTGTAACCTTAAGGTAGGATACCAGTGTAGCAGGGTGATGGGGAAGGCCAATGGGATGTTGCCAAGCTTTGACAGGAACATCACTAGCAGAAGGGGGGAGGTACTGATGCCCCTCTACAAAGCCATGGTAAGACCGCACCGGGAGTATGGAGTCCAATTCTGGAGGCCACATCTACGAAAGACAGACGGGATTGAGAGAGTTCAGAGAAGGGCAACCAGGATGGCGCAGGATATGCAGGGGAAGACATATGAGCAGAGATGTAAAGAATTGGATCTGTACACGCTGGAGACTAGAAGGGAGAGAGGGAACATGACAAACTTTTAAATATGTCAAGGGGATCAACAAAGTAAAGGAAGGAAGGGTGTTTATTTAAAAAGAAGGAAGGGGCTGTAACTAGAGGGCATGGCCTAAGACTTCAGGGAGGAAGACACAGAGGCAATGTACGGGGACAATTTTTCATGGAGAGGGTAGTGGAGGCATGGAACAGGCTTCCAGAGGCGGTAGTGGAGGCTGAAACAGTGGAGGGGTTCAAGAGAGCATTGGACGGTCATATGGGGCTGTATAGCAAGAGAGGGGGGTTCCAGAGGAGGGAGGGATGAGTAAGGGGAGGTAAGGAGCAGACTAGATAGGCCGGTGGGTCCTTTTCTGCCACCAAATTTCTATGATTCTATGATCACGGTGGTGTACTGCTTGCTGGTGAAAGATGAGAATGCCTGCACAAGGGAGTAATGTCAGAAGCACTGGATGAACACAGTGGGGTGACATGGCACCCATTAAGGTGGTGTACTGCATGCTGGTGAAAGATGAGGGACTACCTGCACTATGGCGTGATCCTCACAAGCACAGCTTGAACACAGTGGGGCGACATGGAACCAATCACGGTAGTGTACTTTGTGCTGGCGAAAGGTAAGGGAGTGCCCACTCTGAACAAGCAAGCAGTACTGACCTACAAGGCCCTACACGGACAGGGACCTAGCTACTTGCAAGACCTTCCGCACCCCTACTGCCCCCTCTGCCCACCCAACGAGGGACTGCTAGAGGTTCCTAGGGTTCGGTTAAGGACTTCTGGGGTGCGCAATTTTTCTTTTGCAGCCCCAACCCTGTGGAGCGTTCTACCACATTGGATAAGAGAGTGCCTGACTGCTGACAATTTTAATACTGAACTATTGTGATCCATTGTGGGCAAGCTCATGGAGACCATACTAAAGGAAAGGTTGGTGGAATATCTAGAGGAGCATGGTCTCCAGGATATGAGGCGGCATGGGTTCATGGGGGGAGATTGCATCAAACAAATCTGATTGACTTCTTTGACTATGTCACTAAGACAATAGACAGAGGCCAAGCAGTAGACATCATCTATCTTAATTTAAGCAAGGCCTTTGACTCTGTGCCCCACAAAAGGTTGATCAAGAATTGCTGGATCTTGGGGTTGGGGAAAAGATGGCCAGATGGGTGGAAAGCTGGCTGAGGGACAGAACCCAGAAGGTGGTTGTGGAGGGAGAGTTATCTGTCACCAGAGAGGTAACCAGTGGGGTCCCGCAGGGCTTGGTGTTGGGGCCGGAGTTGTTCAATGTCTTCATCAATGACACTGGGCAAGCTCTGCGGGAGAGAGGACACAGTTGAAGGGATACAGGACCTACAGGAAGATCTGGAAAAGCTGAGGAGGTGGTCCAGGATCTGGCAGCTTGGCTTCAATGCCAAGAAATGCAAAGTTATGCATACTGGAGCTAAGAATCCCAGGACAGAGTACTACCTGGGTGGAGTCAGAGTATCTGCATCAGAGATGAAGCACCTGGAAGTGATGATCACTAGTGACCTGAAGCACTCCATGCAGTGCAAGAAAGCAGCAGCAAAGGCAAACAAGATGCTGGGATACATATCTAGGGGATCAGTAGTAGGAGAGAGGAGGATATACTGCCCTTGTACAGGTCACTGGTAAGGCCGCATCTAGAGTATGGAGTTCCGTACTGGTGCCCACACATCAAAAAGGACATTAACCTGTTGGAGAAGGTCCAAAGGAGGGCTACAAAAATGACGGGTTTAGCAGGGTAAGCCATACGAGTAAAGGTTGAGGCCACTGAACATGTACTCCCTGGAAGACAGGAGGGGGGGGGACATGATTGGGACCTTCAAGTACTTCAAAGGGATAAATAAGGTTAATAAGAGTCTCTGTAAGCTGAGTGGCAACCATAACATGAGGGGGCACAGTCTTAAGCTGGAGGGTGGGTGGTTTAGGAGGGAGGTCAGGAAGTACTTCTTCATAGAGAGAGTGGTAGACACTTGGAATGCGCTGCTGGAAGTGGTCATCTTGTTGAAGACAGTGGGCAGCTTTAAGAGAGGTTGGGATGGGCATAGAGGGAAGGTAAGGATCATAGGTAGGGAGGATGGGAGGAGTGGGGAGGGAGGGCAGGGACATTTGCTCAATCCGTGGACCCTGCAATACGAGCAGATTTGATAGACCAAATGGCCTTCTTTGCCAGCTTCTTCGCATGTTCGTATAACTATTCACCCAGGCAATTCATTATATTGTGTATTTATGTCTTTATATGTATCGCCTGGGAAATTGAGTGATTTTCTTAAGATTGTTCCTGTAATATTTTATTACATGATGTTTTGCATTTGTTGAAACTGTAATCTAAAACAGGTCAACTTTGATAAACAGGGCCTCCTGGTCCTAAAGTTATTTACTGGTCAAAAAATAAAAGTTTTTATCTGTCTGTCTGTCTGTCTGTCTGTCTGTCTGTCTATCTATCTATTTATCTATCTATCCATTTCCTGATGACAGTTAAGCCTAACTGCACCGCTTCCTGGTTTAACTTGTTTTAGGATGTAAACTGCTTTGGTCTAATGAAATTGCACTGACAAATAACATTTTGATTAACTGACTGATTGGAGTTATGCTCAGAAGCACTGCATGAACACAGTGAGGCGTCACGGCACCCATCCCTGTTGTGTACTGTGTGCTGGTGAAAGGTAAAGGACTGCCTGTACTGAGGAGCAATGCATGAACACAGAGAGGCGAAATGGCACCCATAAGAACTGCATACTGGTGAAAGGTGAGGGACTGCCTGCACTGTGGAGTGTTGCTCGGAAGCACTGTATGAACACAATGGGGCAACATGGCACCCATCATGGTGGTGTACTATGTGCTGGTGAAAGTTGAGGGACTGCCTGCACAGGAGAGTGATGCTCAGAAGCACAGCTTGAACACAGTGAGGCAACATGACACCAATCATGGTGGTGTGCTGCATGTTGGTGAAAGGTGAGGGACTGCCTGCACTGGGGAGCTATGCTCAGAAGCACTGCATGGACACAGTGGTGCAACATGACACCTAGCATGCTTGTGTACTGTGTGCTGGTGAAAGGCCAAGGACTGCCTACTCTGGGAGTGATGCCCAGAAGCACTGCATGAACAAAGTGGGGTATCATGGCACCCATCCCTGTTGTGTACTGCATGCTGGTGAAAGGTAAGGGACTGCCTGCACTGGGGAGCAATGCTCAGAAGCACTGCTTGAACACAGTTGGGTGACATAGCACTCAGTCAGAGATGGAGTGATCAGCCTGAGAGAAATGTTGCCGCACTGTTTTTTCAGTCTTCTTCATTTTAATATCACATCTGTGTTCCTGCTTTCTTCTTGTTTCAGGTACAACAGATGGACAGATACTGGTCTTGCATATTGTTAATATGCTTACATATAAGATGGTTCTATCTAATTTATTGAGCTATGTGTGTTTGAGGTTTGATTTTAACTGGTGGGTGATGAGTTCATAGACTAGTTTCATACAGCGGACCTGCTGTTTCTGGTCGCGATGCCTGCATACACTTACTGTGTACACACACACACACACACACACACACACACACACACACACACACACACACACACACTTTTAGATAATTTACTGCATGAACACTCCATTCTGTGAGATTTGACCCACTCCTCCCTATGGATTTCAGGGATATTTCCTTATCTCTTTAGTTGTATTTCTTAACAAATTGTTCCTCTAATCTGTCACACTGATGTGCAAATGTTTTTTTTTCTATTATTGCTCTGGGTTCTTATAAGACAGCTCTTGTAAGCAAGCTGTCATTCCTCTGGTTGGTCCAATAAAAGGTATCAAATCACCTAGTTTATGGCTGGGAAAAGGCTAAGTTGACATGTTTATGAGCTATGACGCTTTCTTGAAAGAGAATAGTACCCAAATTCAAGCTAGTACCACAAAATAGTCTGGTGACGAATGCTTAAATTTTATCTAGTCATTTAGGAATCTGGAGAGCTCCCTTTTGACATCTGCAGGGCTCCACCCACTACATCCATAAAAACAGGAATAATGCAGTAAAGAATTCAGTACAAAAATCAAGTAAGTCATGCATGGCCAGCCCGGTGGTGCTGAGGGTTGAGGCGCTGGACGCCACACCTCGCACTATGCTGGCGACCCGAGTTCGGGAACAGGCTCAGCGCTGGTGGGTTGGCAGTGGTGGGTTGAGGACGGAGTGCCCTAGTGGTGCTCTCCTCCCCAGGAGAACTTGTTGGGTCGGCCCGGCATGCTGGCGACCCCTGGTGGAGACCAGGGGACATCGCAGCACGAGATCAGCATCAGGGTTGCTGTGTGCCCACGCAGGGGAGGGGGATCCAGCACAGAACAAGGAAAAAAACGGCTCGTGGGACAGGTGACGGCACCTGTCCCCATGCCCTCTGCCGGGTTCTCCTCGGCTGGCCTTCCAGTTCCTCCCTCCGGGCCCACCTGCAGTCGGAGTCTGACTTGCAAGAGAGCCCAAGAGGTGAGGACTACCCTCCCCGGGCGGGTTAAACCGGGGGTGCTGGCTGGGGGGCACAGACTGAGGGATCCACAGGCGGGCAGGATAATGGATCAGATGCCCAAGAGAAGGTCCCACGAGCCGTGGCCGGAGCAAAATAGATTAAAAAAAAAAAAAAGTAAGTCATACATGACAATGTAGGGTGTAGTTGCAGTACTTCAGTGCGGCATGGAATAATAATAATTTTATTTGTATAGCGCCTTTCACTATATCAAGGCGCTGAACAAGTTAATAAAAACTTCAGCATACGATACAAACATCAAAACCATAAAACATCATAAAATATATCATAAAAACATAATAAATTACAATAAAATTTCACACACTTTACAATACATTTAACCTTCCAAAAAGGCCATTCTCCACAGATGTGTTTTCAATTCCTTCTTGAAAATCTCCACGGAGGAGCATTCCCGTAACCGGCATGGTAGAGAATTCCAAAGAGTGGGTGCAGCATGAGAAAAAGCTCTGCTGCCAGAGGATTTCAAGCTCACTCTTGGAATCTCTAACAACCCCATGTCGGCCGAGCGGAGTGATCGGCCAGGGCAGTAAGGAACCAGCAGGTCTTTCAGATAGGACGGACCCTGATTGCGAAGGGCTTTGAAAGTCAATAAAATGACTTTAAAGATGATGCGCCACCGTATTGGAAGCCAGTGCAGCTCACGCCGCACCGAGGTAATGTGACAGGACCTACTTGTCCCAGTCAAAACCCGGGCTGCCGCATTCTGCCTGCACAAGCTGTAAGTAGTTCAACTGAAAGCCAAAGTAAAGGCGTTGCAGTAGTCGTGGCGAGGACACAAAGGCGTGGACCAATGTTGACAGAGAGTCAGGCGGAACAAGGTGCTTAACAGGCAATATTCCTAAGATGGTAAAGGAAGTCTTGACGCGGCTGACACCTGGATTGAAAAGTCAGCCTATCGTCAAGAATCACCTAAGGTTGCGCACCAGTTCAGAGGCCGGTAGTGGCACACCGCCAGAAAAATTCCAGAGCGCGCCACAGCGACCTCTCAATCTGACCACCGGGTCCACAATCAAAACCTCAGTTTTCTCGAGTTCAACTTCAGCCAACTAGAATCCATCCAGTCTTGGATTTCCCCAGACAGTTATTAAATCCGAGAGACAGCTCCATCCTGGTCGGGTGCAAAGACAGATATAGCTGGGTATCATCTGCATAGCAGTGAAACCTCAGCCCATACTGTCTTATAATGTTTCGAGGGCAGCATGTACACTGCAAATAACATGGGCGACAGCACAGAACCTGAGGCACTCCACACAACAAAGAGACTGGGCGGGAGAAAAATCCCGACACAACTCTTTGTGATCTCCCAGTGAAATGACTTGAACCATTTAAAACAGTTCCAGATATTCCAGAATTTGCCCCAGGCATGCTAGCAACACCATGTGATCCACAGTGTCAAAAGCTGAAGAGAGATCAAGGAGAACCAAGATAGAACGTCTCCTTTGATCTCTCGCCCTCAGAAGATCATTTAGCACCCGAACCAGCGCAGTCTCGGTACTGTGTCTTTTACGGAAACCAGACTGGAAGGATTCGTAGATATTATGGATGGTTAAATGGTCATCCAATTGAGCAGTTACGACCTTTTCAATAACCTTCCCAGTAAAGGGGAGGTTAGAGATGGGTCTATAGCTGGAAAAACAATCTGGGTCCAAGGAAGCTTTCTTCAAGAGAGATGTCACCACCGCCTCTTTCAGGGAGCTAGGAAACTCACCCGACTCCAAGGAGCACCAGACAATTTGCGCCAGAACTGGACCAATGATGTCTACACAACCCAAAATTAGGGCAGTCGGACCAAGATCCAAGCCGCAGCTTGTAGGGCGCACACTATGGATGATCCTCATAATATCCACGAACTCGGGTCGACAAAAGGAACTCCAGGAGAAGCGAGGTCCTGTGCTCTCGTACACTCCCACCACATCACCCTTAGAGGTTGTCGGACACAAGTCCGCCCTGATGTCAGCCACCTTAGTTGCAAAGTATCGAGCAAGCTCATAGCATTCAATTTGCGAAAAGGCTTTCCGAACTTGCAGACAGGCTGGGTTGCACAGTCTCTCTACAGTTCGGAACAGGTGAGCCGGTTGATTCTGAGTAACTGCAATCTCCCTGGACAGGAATTCTGCCTTCTTATGGGTGATTGCAGATTGATAGCTGGTATAATGTTCAATCAATCTAAGATGGTCAGCATCAAGGGCAGACTTGCGCCAGCAACGCTCTAACCTTCGCCCTTGTCTCCGCATCTCCCTCAGGGTCCCATCAAACCAACGGGCCCTGGGGTGACAGGAAAGAGTGAGCTCACGAACAGGAGCAATAGAATCCAGGGCAACTGTGATGGCCTCATTATAGGCCCGCACCAGCGCCTCTGGACTACTGCCCACCAACACGAGGGATGATGGATCAAGGACCGCCACCAGGCCTTGTGGAGTAACATTCCGTAATGGGCGGTACCTGACCGTCTCCACAGGGGCTGGCCTTCTCAGGGGGGTGCAAAAATTGAACCTCACGATGTGGCGGTCAGACCAAATGACTGGTTCCATCCCCATATCGGATGCATCAATCCCAAAAAGGAAGACCAAGTTGAGAGAGTGTCCAGATTTGTGTAGCAGTGGAAACTACCTGTGTGAGGCCCAAAGAAGACATTAATTGGAGGAAGTGTTTACCAAATTGTGAGAGTTCATCGTCCACCCAGGCATTGAAGTCACCCAGCACCATCAATCTGGGTGACTCAAACGACATGTCGGCAGGAAGTCTGCCACTTCCTGTAAAGCGTTTCCCATCTCCGGGTGGGACGGTAGATGAGAACAATTCGACGCCTACACCTGCTACAACTGTGACTCAAAGGACTCAGCCTCACCCACTACCACATTCGAGAGCCCAATTCAGTCTTAAAACAGACTGCAACCCCCGCCCTGCGGTCCAATCTCGGGCGGTGTATCACCGAGTACCCGGCCGGAATCATGGCCTCCACTATAGGGCCAGAATTTTCATCCAGCCAGGTCTCGATGATGCAAGCCAGATCAGCCGAACTGATAAGGTCGGCAATAATAGCAGTTTTATTCCTAACAGACCTGGCGTTGCATAACACCGCCTGAGTTGGACAAACCTCGGAGGTTGTCGGGCCTATCTGCCTACTGAAATCAGTAGTGCCCTTGGGTATGGAGACCACACAGGGCGGACCCCAATCTGGATTCCATTTCGCCCCAGGGCGCCTTCTGGACTTAATAACCCCAACACGGTGACTCCGCTCGTTCCCCTTCCCCTGTTCGTGCACCCCCGCCCCCCTCGCCCTCCCACGAGCAATCCCCAACATCCTACAACGCTGATAAATCTCGAACTGTAAGGGAGGAGTGCAAAAGGGGCGGAGGGCACGAAGAGAGGAGGGGGAATAACACACCACCGTGGAGGAAAAAGGCCAGCACATGACGCTGCTTACCCAAATTAAACAATGAAAATAAACCCACCACCCAAAATATTCAAAATAACCTCACTATCTAAAACTAACTAATAGACAAATTAAATCAATAAATTATGACAAAAACCACAAAAAATAAGTTAAAACAAAACAAACCCCTCCTACACCAGTCCTCTCACCACCGGGGAGCGAGGGTAAAAAGGCACTCTCACTGCCTAATAAAAAACATAGAGATATTTAAATTCCCCCAGTTCTCTCACAACAGGGGAGAAATAAAAATTAGTCCTTCTCCCAAACCAGGAGAAGGACACACAGTATCAAATCAAACTAATAACAAATAAGTAAATAAACAAAAGTTTTGGACACAGGGTCCTCTCACCACCCCGAAGTCCAGAACAGAGTCAACAGAAGACAAAAACAGCAGCTTCTCAGACACAAATAAAGGTCCAAGACAATCCAGGTCCATAAATGAGGCAGCCGCACAAATCCAGAAGGAAAAATTAGTCCAAAAGAGATCCAGGAAGTTCAAAAATCCAGCAAGTTTATATCAAAAGGATCGAGCAGACTCAATCTTACTTACTCCCAGCAGAGCCCCGGGCAATTATGCCACTCTAACTAAAGGGCCACGAGAAGAGCCACTACCGCAGCCCCTTCCATGGTCCAAGGTGCGAGGCGCCCCACTCAGCTCCCCGACTGGGAAACACCCCAACCCCTGTGGAGAGAACACCCAGGAGAGCTCGCCACAGCAAACAAAAGGCA
Organism: Neoceratodus forsteri; assembly: GCA_016271365.2. Taxonomy (NCBI): domain Eukaryota; kingdom Metazoa; phylum Chordata; order Ceratodontiformes; family Ceratodontidae; genus Neoceratodus; species Neoceratodus forsteri. The sequence goes on along the minus strand of CM057452.1, from coordinate 337,549,216 downwards.
GGAAAAACCACCTATAGGTTATAAAACTCAGAGGGCTCACAGTCTCCAACAGAGCCCCAAACCAAGATCTTCCGACTCCTCTTCAGCAAACCCAATATCCAGAGCTCCTCCAAACGCCTTTAGGGCTAGCTCCTCACTTTCCCCTCAACCAAGACACTTATTCACAGAAAAGCTAGGAGAAAAAGTAACAAATCCCCGACTCAGACTATGGGGGAAAATTTGGGAGCGTGGGAATGACAAAGCTGTCCACCAGGATGAAACAGTTTGAGATAAAGATGTCATTTTCCTGCATGACAACTGCAGTAACATAGAAACATAGAATTTGACAGCAAATAAGGACCACCTGGTCCATCCAGTCTGCCCATTTCTCTCTACCTACACTATTACATCAGCCCATGCCCATTCTACAACTCCCTCTCCCTTCCCTTCCACTATGATTCCTTTGTGCTTATCCCATGCATTCTTGAATTCCACCATTGTTTTTGCCCCCACCACCTCCATTGGAAGGCTGTTCCAGGAATCGACCACTCTTTCTGTAAGTATTTCCTCACATCTCTCCTGAATCTACATCCTTTCAGCTCCATAGCATTCCCCATTTGTTCTTCAGCACCTTTTCTTCTGAAAATACTCCCCTCCTGTACCTTATTTACCCCCGTGATGCATTTAAAGGTCTCCATCATATCTCCCCTCTCCCTTCTCTGTTTCAGGGTGTACATAATGAGGTCCTTTAGTCCCTCCTCATAGGGTTTTTGATGCAGATCCTGCACCATTTTAGTTGCCCTCCTCTGGACTGCCTCCACTCTATGTCCTTCCAGAGATGTGGTCTCTGCAACTGGGCACAATACTCTAGGTGAGGTCTTACCAGCAATCTATAAAGAGGAAACACCAACTCCCTCTTTCTGCTGGTGATACCCGTCCCTATGCACCCCGGCATCACACTTGCCCTCCATACTGCCTTATTGCACTGGCTGACCACCTTTAGGTCACCAGATATGATTACCCCAGGTCTCTTTCCTGCTTGGTGGCCATCAATATCACTCCACCCATTTTGTACTCTGCCCCTGGGTTTCTGTGCCCCAGGTGCATTATTCTGCACTTTTTTACACTGAAACCCAGCTGCCATACCCTTGACTACTCCACTAGTCTTCTCAAGTCCTGCTCATCCTTTCCACCCCCCCCCCCCACCAAAAGTGTTCACCCTATTGCAGATTTTGGTGTCATCCAAAGAGGCAGACCTTCCCTTTCAGCTCCTCTGCAATGTCATTTATGAAAATATTAAAGAGGACCGGTCCCAGCACTACTCCTTGAGGCACCCCACTGGTCACCCTCCCTTCCTTGGAGTGAACTCAATTTACCACCACTCTCTGTCACCTATGCCCTAACCAATTTCTTATCCAGTTTACCACCTTTGGACCCACTCCTAAGCTACCCAGCTTGCTTAATATTTCTCCTATGTGGAATGTTGTTGAATGCCTTACTGTAACCTAGGCAGGCCACGTCCACTGCTCCACCCGGATCTAGTTCCTTGCTCACCCAGTCAAAGAAATCTATCAGATTCATTTGACATGTCCTCCCCCTTCTGAACCCACACTGCCTTGGGTCTTGTAACCACTGGATTCAAGATATTCCACAATCCATTCCTTCAGTAGTGATTCTATTAACTTCCCCACCACCAATGTCAGGCTGACTGGCCTATAATTGCCAGCCTCCTCCCTGCTCCCAGTTTTGTGCAGTGGGACTACATCCGCCTTCCTCCAGTCCTCCGGAACCCTCCTGTTTCCAGTGAGCTATTAAACAGAACTGTCAGAGGTGCATAATGTGCCCCCCCAGTTCCCATAATACCCTGGATGCCATCTGGCTCCACTGCTTTGTCCACCTTCAGATTAGCAAGTCCTTCAGGACTCCCTCCTCCACTAAAGGACTTGTGTCCATCTCCCGCCCTACAAAGCGTTTGTAACTTTTTTGTGGTCCCTCCTCTTCTCCTTCCTCTGTGAACACTAAACAAAATTATTTGCTCAGGATGTCTGTCTTTTCCTGGTTTCCCTCTGCACAGCCCCCCCTCCCTTTTTAACCTTACAATCACACCCTTGGTCTTCCTCTTTTCACTTACATATCTAAAAAACGTCGTCTTCCTTTTCATTACCTCCTGGGCTATTCTCTCTTCAGTTTGTGCCTTTGCACTCCTTACCACTTTCCCTGCTTCCCTCCATTTTCCCCAATACACCTCCCTATCCTCCTCCCTCTGAGTCTCCTCATACCTTCTGAATGCTATCCTTATAGCTTTTACCTTTTCAGTCACCTCTTTTGAGAACCATAATGGTCTCTATTCCTCTTGCTTTTGTTCACCTGTTTGATGCACAGGTTTGTTGCCTTTACTATGCTCCCTTTTATCTTCACCCACTGTTCCTCCACCCCACCCAGGTCACCCACCTCTGCTAGATCATCACTGAGGCATTCACCCATCTTTTTAAATCTGCCCTCCTGAAGTTCAGGACCCTCACCCTTGTGCGATTCGATTCTGCAGCCGTCCATATACTGAACCACACTGTACACTGATCTCTGGTCCCTAAGTGGTCTCCCACCTTGACATCTGCAACACTGTCTAGTTAGAGAGTACCAGGTCCAGTATTGCTCCATCACAAGTGGGTTCACTGACTAGTTGCCTGAGGAATGCCCCTGCAGAGTCCACGATATCCCTGCTTCTAGCCAAAGCCACTGCTGGGAGGCTCCAATCCACATCTGGCAGGTTGAAGTCCCCCATCCAGCAGCACCGCCCCCTTTTCTACCATCTTGCCAATGGCTTCCACAAGTACCTTCTCTAATTCCTCCCTCTGTGCTGAAGATCTATAGATCACTCCAGTGTGAATAGTGGCTCCATTCCCCATCTCCAAGAAGACCCACAGTACCCCTGCCCCCTGTATTCCCTTTATCTCCATGGCTTTTATGCTTTCCCTCACATAAAGCATCACACCTCCTCCTTTCCCTTCCCTCGGTCCTTCCTGAACAGGTATAGCCTGGTATAGCCATGTCAAAGGCCCCAAATTCTCTTGACCTGGGGATTTTGCATAGAACCTTGCAATCTAACAAGAGAACTTTATGTGCTTAGAATACACTCTCTTCTTGGTGATTTTATTAATATTTCTGTTTATCCATAGAATCTGGTTCCCATCCCCTCTTTTTATATCCAAACCCCCTATATGTTCAGAATGTGATGTTATCATTGCTATAACATCATACATTAGCTAATGAAATGACTGCATTCTGCAACAGAAATGAACAGTCACTTATCTACCACAGCTTCCATGGCCAGAGATGGTGGCACTGCACATCATGCATGGTGATATTTGCTCAACCTGTACTACAGCCTGATACAATTTTCAGTCTTAAATTATTGCACTAGGGCCAACTTAAACAAAACCTTGTCAATAGCACAGACCTGTTAAGTCCATACCTCACTTTGTACAAACCTATTTGTGCCTTTAAGGTATAGAGATGCCATCTGAAATGAATAACTGGTAAAATTAATTTAACTGTCATTTTTAAGAAAATAAAAGTAATTATGCCATGAAAAGTGGAATATAATAATGTGTAGACCTGCTGAAAGAATGACCTGTTAAATAAAATAATTGCCCTATGCGCACTTTTGCCAGGGTTATTGATTATATTGTCATTGGTTGATAGAATCACCTAAAAGTTATGGAGAAATGTTGTGTGCAGGGATGGCTGTTGGGCCAGAGGGTAGCATGCTGTGTTTCCATGCTGGCAACTCAGGTTCAGAGATTAGCTCTGGGAGCTGGCTGGGCAGCACAAGGATTGGTGGAGCACATCACTGCTCAGAGCCTGGGAAGGTATGGTGCAGTGTTCTGTCACATGGTGGACACATTGTGATGGGCTGGAGAGCTCTATCTCACAATCGATTTACATGTATGTCATGGCCTGATGGTGTTACACAGTGTGTCAGGGAAAGCAAGTTGACATGAAAAATGAGTTTTGCAATAACTCCTCATTCCATTTCTAATGTGACCTGTATGAATGAGGATGCAAATTAATGGAAATAAAAAAAAAACTATATATATAGAGATATATATATATATATATATATATATATATACACACACACACACACACACACACATATACAGTATCTCTGTCTCTCTCACCACACACAAACACACACATATTTGTATGTATGTTAAAGTGATACACAGTGGGAACCTCATGAGTGGTGTAGAAAGCACATACAAATATATAAGTGATAGACAGTGGAAACCTCATTAGTAAGATAGATAGTATGCATATAGAAATACCTTATTTATCACGTAAGATCCCCACTGCATATGTCATTTATGCAACAGGCTAGGACCTTAAGGGAGAGACATTTGTTTTGATTTTTATAAGTCAGTTATTTTTTGAACTAGTGATACTGTGCTTTCCACCATTCTGATTGCTATAACCACTGCCATGAAAGTGAAGTCAGGATGACAAGCTGACACTGTGATGTGGTAGTTTGTTAGTGCCGCAGAAATTCCACAGAAATTACAAACCACCGCCGCAGAAGTTCTGTGGCAAATGGTAGTCTTGCCGCAGAACTTGGTCCCACTGTGCCGCAGAAAAGTAGGGGCCCTGGCCATGTCCCAGTTATGGTTTTCACTGCACCATGACTCAGTAATGGCCACAATATCCAGGTAGGCCTCTGCATCTGGAATCTTGTTTCCTGGGCTTCTAGCATTCACACACATGGCCTTGCAGATTCTGATTCCACTCTGCTTGTTGCGCCCCTCTTTTTCCTTTTGCCCTTCCTCCTCCTTCCCACCTGTCTTTTTAATGCTCCTGTTCCTTCCCCCTTTATCTCTACCACCACGCTCCCTTTATTAATTTTCACCCTGGGGGATTCCTCTCCCCTCGGGTTCTCCTTGTGCTCTACTTCAGCTTGTGGGGAAGGCAGTTTCTGACTCCCCGATTTCCTTCTGCCACCCACCTTGGCTAGTTTAAATGTTCATCAAAGTAACATTTAAACTGTCCACTGAGGAATGCGGTTCCCCTTCCAGATGGATGCAGGCCATCACCCCTGTATAGGTCCTTATGCTCCCAGGTGGGTCTCCAGTCCCCAATGTAGCCGAACCCTTCTCCTCTGCACCATCCCTTCAGCCATGAGTTGAAGCCCCTGATGCAGAGTTCCCTCTCCTGTCCCCTGATGCAGACATACAGCACCTCAGTGAAAGCCACTGAGTGAGCTACCTGCCTAGACCTCTCCCCAGCTACCATTAGATTAGATTTTTGGTGGATTCTACAAACTAATACTTGCAGAAACCTTGATAAGACTGCCTCATCTTAGCGGGCAGCACTGCAAGTACAAAACTAAAGGCCCCTCCCACCCCAAGGCAAAATCCTGGCAATGGACCTGGACTCCACCTCTGAGTCGCAACTGCCTGTGTTTTCTTCCAGTCAAGGTTTTTATCATCCAGTCACCCAATCAGCTCAATTCTGACAGGTCCCCTCAGCCCAGCCACCCACTATCTCTGGTATTTAGTCCGACTGGCCCACCATGACTTACTGCTTATGGGTGGCCCTCAGGGCTGGACAAACCTCTCATGAGCAGGATCCAGCTGTGGGGAGTTGCCCAGTCAGTGATGTGGGGGCTGCAGGGGATCCTGTCTTCATCCAGCATCAGACGGGTAGTTTTCCTCCACTGTTCAATTCCCAGGGACACCTAAAGTGAAATGGCATGCACACAAATGCACAACACACTGCAATGCCACAGTCCATCAGCATACCAACCAGCCTGAAGATCACAACTGTGCTAACACCCTAGCCATCGCTAGGTGTAGGCATGTTGCAGAGGATGGATTCCACCAACCTGAGGGAGGAGAGCAGTCCTTGGGATGCTTAATCCTCCTCCTCCCTCCCTGGCTGGCCCCCAATGATACAAGTTTGCTCCCCAATCCGGGGAGCCAATAGCAAGCGATAGTGCTACTGCGGCACTACCATGCCAGCCTACAATTGCCCACCTTAAATAATGCCCTGCCTTGTCCAAGTGCAAAGTAGCAGAATAATGAGGATCATCTAATCACCAGTCTAGGTTTATTACTGTTATATCATAGTAAACATTGTGTGCAGTATTTCGTAACAGTTTGGGCATATATAATTTTTTTTTTATTTTTTAATGATTTTATTTATACTAAATTTTCTCATGATTTCACCTGTCCCCACCCAGGTCTATGACCTCATTAAGGCACAACAGCTCTGATACAATGAGTGGAGGCGGTGGTCTTCTTGGAGACCCCCCCACCCCCGAGTAAGCCCACTCACACGACTAAAATGCAATGCTGCTCAGCGCTCTTCCCGGAGAATGAGTTTATTACCTCCTTGACCCATCCAAACTCCACCATCCCAGTGGGCGACTCAAACAAGGTTGTTCCTGAAACCAGGTCTCCAGTGTGGCCACACAATATGACACTTCTGAGCCACAAGGTCGAGGCCATGGGATTTATCATGTTTGCAGATGAAAAATTTGGCTACTACGGAGTCGGGAGAATATTATAAGCAGCTGGTAGAATTTACATGTGAAAACTATTTTTTCATTGATGGGTTACCTTGTGCATTATTTTCATCTGTGCTAGGCTCTGTAGTGTCTTCCGATGTTGAATGAGAGCTGCGCATCCGTAACGTGGCACCTGCTTTTTCCTTTACTGCTGTTAATCCATGGCCTGTAACAGAACAGAAACCATTTATAGTACAGAAACATTGACAATGATGGCAATATAAGACTGATGGTCCATCCAGTGTGCACATATTACCCTATCATACCCCAAAATCTACGGTCTCTGTAGAGTCTTCACATACACTATTTCCTCTCTTGGTATCAGTGTTTCTACCCCATTCCTGTTGAACAGCTAATATCCCACTGACTCTATATTAGCCATGTTCGAAGCCATTTATGGTTTGTGCTCCCACCACCTCTGCTGGCAGACCATTCCACGGCTCAACCACTTTCTCTGTAAAATAATACTTCCTCACATCCTTTTCTAACCTTCCCCATTAATCTCCACTCAAGCCCATGTCCTATTTTCTCTGTTCCTGGAAAACAGCTCCTCACAGTACACTTGAATTCCTTTTAGGAACCTGAAGGTCTCTAGTATGTCCCCCCTTTTACTTATGGTTTCAAGTGAATACATGTTCAATGCCTTTAGCCGATCCTCATAGGATCTGCCCTTCTGACTCGGAATCATCTTGGTCATCCTATGTTGACAACCAGTAGAAAAAGCACCACCACAATGGAGAATTGCAACAAACGTCACAGGCGTGTGCATTTATTTGAAAACAGCTAAAGCACAGACTCACAGACTGGCCCCTGCTTTTAGCAGTGTTATGTAAAGGATTAGACTATATGCTAGATTCACGTCTTATGTCAACTGCAACAGAGAATGAATTGATTCATATGCAGTCCTGTTTATTCACGCATGACTAAAGTGAAAACTGAATTCAGGTTTTATAGCCAGTGCTTTATTTTTTGTGTGTATTTTGCTAGTGTTGCACACTATTAATGTTTTGTCACTTTAACTGATGTTACTATAAGCAGTGCCATCTTTTTTCATGGCTGTTCTCCCTGACAATGCGCTAAGAGTGCAGAAACAGTTGAAGGATTTTAGTGAGCACTGACAGCATCTCTGGAGGGCCAGTCTGGGCAAGTCTATGCTTTTGCAAAGCAAATGCACAAACCTGTGATTTGTGTTGCAATTCTCTGTTGTGGTAGTGTTTCTTGTACTACTGGTTGATACTGCATTAAGTTAGCATGCCATGTAGTGGAGCAGGTTTGCCATTCTATTTTGATTTTGTGTTTCATTAACTGCTCACTACGAACTGCATTTTCAGACTCAGTATACAGACTATTTACCCCAGTTTTTCTGTTGGATTAAAACTTTCATGTCTCTTTTGTTTGGGGACATGAATTTGGGAGATGCTGGTGTTGCTTTTTCAGCTGCAGTGTTTTGTGGCACAAACTCTTTCCTCGAAACAGACTGTGGATCTAATGCCAGCAGTGTATCGGTTCAGGCTATGCAGCCACAAGTTGCACCAGATATTATACAAGTCTTTCAGACACTTGAAAAGTCAGAAGAAATTACTGGCATAGAATTTCCCTAGAAGGATATATGAAAGCCGGCCAAGTGCCACGAGGCCTGAAAGTTTTAAAATGGCCAGACTGTGGCCAGGACACAGAAACTTTTATGTCCAATTGGGGGGACAAAACAATGCAAAAAGCATCCGCGTTATTTGCTGAATGTATTACGTGGGTCTAACGATCTCAACAAGAACCACAAGCTGATGTTAAAGAGAAAGAACTTGTAGTAGCCACATTCAAAGACCACCCAGACTTTGCCAATTTGAAAAAAAGCAGAATAGAATTAAAACCCTAAAACATAAATTTGAGACAGATAAATAAGATTATCTGCAAAACAATGTTTTATATGGGGAAAAAAGTAACAGGAGGTGGAGGTAAACAGCAATTGTACATCAAAAACAGGACCATGTTCCATTCTTAACAATACTACAGTACCCAATATCATTTTTCCACAAGTGGATCAGTGTCACAGCATGTGGGAATAAACTTCAGACGAGGCAAATTTACAGGTTCAAAAAACACACTGTGATGTGATATCTATTTTTCAAAAGTTAGAAAAATAAATGAAAACAAAAAAAAATTGCAAACAAAACCAATATTTAACATCAGTAGTTTCTCACATAAAACAGTCCTGGATCTTAGAGCTCCTAAGACACTTTTCATCTGCATTCAACAGCTTGTCTGCCTCTCTCCTCCTCCTCCTCTCTCAGGGCTCAGCCCCACTGCACTGAACTGAAGTGAACTTAGTGAAGAGGTTTTAGAACTTTTGGTGGGGTCACCTGACTGAGCCCTTTTCTATTCACATTTCTGGACATGCTGTTTCATGTTTGAACAGGTTTCAAAACCAAGGGGGTTGTTTCAGGAGACCTCCTGGTTCAGTTAAAGGAACAGTGTATATATCCACAGATATTGACTCTCTATATCTCTGATCCAAAGTGACTAAGCACTTTTATAAAGCATACCACATTCTTTATAGAGTGAATTTATGAAAATACCGTAAGGATTTCTTATAACTGTACTAATCATGAAATTATTTTATATGGCTTCTGAATCCTTTTATTTAAAAATGCTTTATTTACTCCTATTTAAAATAGCCTTCATTTTTGTTGTACACTTATGCACTTTACACAACACCTCTCAGGTGTTTGGCATAATTCCAGGGGCTGAATGGATGGAAATAGAAAAAGAATGAAAAGAGAGAACTACTAGGAAGTTTAGTAGGGATAGTAAAGAGCTACGCTAGGTGGACGACTGAGGGTGGAGGAAGGGGAGAAGAAGAAGAAAAGCAAAGAGAAAAGCATTAACTGTTGCGCAACAGAAGTTTTGGTAGTTAAGAAAAAAACAGTTCTTGAAACTATACTGGTTTTTCAAGAAGCCCCTCTCAGTCATAAATATTCTACCAAAACAGCAGAATGGGGGTTAGTTGAAACTTTCTCTCACCCACTATTAGAGCTTCACCCCCACAGTCCCTTAATTCAGCTATTTGTAATATTGTCCACCATACCAAGTTACTGCAATATGACAATACTTTCACAACATTACCCTGGGGCTATTATACAGTTCAGCACAGTACCCATCTATGCTCTTAGAGGACTTTAGTCAGAGTGACCGTCAACCCCCTAACTATTTCACTCTGGTTACTACAACTCAGACATTTAATATGTAATATCAGGCACCCATCAACAGGCATCGTTTCCACACCCATCACTTGGCATTGTTTCAGAACCCATCACTTGGCATCGTTTCAGAACCCTGTGCACCCACTATCGTACCTTCATCAGTACATTAAAAAAGAGGAAGTAATACATAGCAGTTTTATGCCGACTTCTAGCTTCCTCCATACACATCACTTGGCATCATTTCAGCCATGTGTACCCACTATCGTACCTTCATCAGTACACTAAAAAAGAGGAAGTAATACACAGCAGTTTTATGCCGACTTCTAGCTTCCTCCATCTAGCTATCAGGGTAGACGTACAGGCCTATATCACAACTTTCTCCTGGGCTAGTTTTACCCAGCTCTAGCCCTATTCTAACACATTGTTTCCACTCGGGCCCAATCATAGGTTCCACCCCATACCTAGATCCTTCATGACCCTAGGTTCCTCATTTCATATCATTACAGTATAAACATTTCTTTTATGTTATACATTTCTTGCAATCATTTCATATATTTAATTTATCCATTTCCCATATCACAGGGGGTTCAAAATATGGGAAAGTCCATTCAGCCACTATGGTGTCTTCCCTGTTGCTTGTAGTCTTCACCCCAGTATGCATATGTCCTGAAACAGTCTTACCTGGGGCCTTCATCTCGTCGTCCTCCAAGTAGCAACAGCCCAGAAATATAGGCAATAGGATCTCAAAAGTGGCTGGCAACAAAGGTTCCAACAGGGGAGTACTCCTGTACTCCTCCTCTAGAACCCATGGATCCTGGTCCTCTGCCACGAAATCCTCCAGTTGGGAACCCTCCATCAGCACCTGGCAGCAGTGCTGCGCCTCTGTCCTGCGCTGGTCCGCCTCCACGTTCCATCGAACTCCAATCCAGGCAATAGCTCCTCTCCAGTTCTCCTCACCTGGGCTCTGGTATGCACACCAGTAAGCCCCTCCTCCTTCAGAACCTTGTCCTCCACGGGATCCTGCAGGTATGCCATTCTGCTCTTTGCCCCTATGTATGGATACCAGCGCTGGTATCTGGGTACTGGTCTCCCCCTTGTTTCTCTGGACAACCAGTAGTATCCCACTGCTAACACCAAGTTTGTCACAGCGTGTGGGAATAAACTTCAGACAAGGCAAATTTACAGATTTAAAACACACTGTAGTATGATATTTATTTTTTCAAAAGTTAGAAAAATAAATGAAAACAAAACAATTGCAAACAAAATCAATACTTAACATCAGTAGTTTCTCACATAATACAGTCCTGCATCTTACAGCTCCTAAGACCATTTTCATCTGCATTCAACAGCTTGTCTACCTCTCTCCTCCTCTCTCAGGGCTGAGCCCCACTGCACTGAACTGAAGTGAACTTAGAGAAGAGGTTTTATATCTTTCGCTGTTGTCACCTGACTGAGCTCTTTTCTATTTACATGTCTGGACGTGCCGTTTCATGTCTGAACACGTTTCAAAACCTGGGAGGGGGGTTGTTTCAGGAGACTTCCTGGTTCGGTTAAAGGTACAGTGTATATATCCACAGATACTGACTCTATATCTCTGAGTCACAGTGACTAAAGCACTTTTATAAAGCATACCACATTCTTTATAGTGTGAATTTATGAAAATACCTTAAGGAATCTTATAACTGGACTAATCATGAAATTATTACTGCTTTATATGGCTTTTGAATCCTTTTATTTAAAACTGCTTTATTAACTGTATTTATTCCTATTTAAAAATAGCCTTCATGTTTTGGGTACACAAAATGCACTTATGCACTTTACACAACACCTCTCCAGGTGTTTGGCATCATTCAGGAACTGAATGGATGGAAATGGAAAAGGAATAAAAATAGAGAACTAGTAGGAAGTTTAGTAGGGGTAATAAAGAGCTACGCTAGGTGGCCGACCTAGGGTGGGGGGGTGGAGGGGGCGGAGAGAAGAAAAGCAAAGAGAAGAGCATTAACTGATGCGCAACCGGTGTTTTGGTAGCTAGGAAATGAGATAGAAAAGTGGTCCATTAGTCACAGCTGAGGGTGTAACCTAACTCTGCCATAATCAGGCACAGATTCTGTCTATGCTTTTTTAGATTTGATGAGCCCCCAGCTCTTGAAGACTCCACGTAAAAATGTCAGATTTGCTCAGTTTCAAGAACAACAAACAAGCACACTGGGGGGGGGGGAAAAAAAAAAACAAGTATAAAAGGTCAAGCCACACAACAGCAGAAATACTGCCAGAATCGGAAGGCAGCATGGAACTCATACAAAACACCAATGAAATAAATGTAATTAATCTCTCATTTCAAATCACTTCAGGACAACAAAGCATTCTCAACAAGGGCCTCAGCTTTGTGCCGACTTTATATTATCATCCATAGTGTGCGTCCCACAAGCTGTAGTTTGGATCCTGGACCGACCTCCCTAATTTTGGGTTGTAGTGATATCATCAGTCCAGTCCTTGTGCAAATAGTCTGGTGTTCCCTAGAGTCGGGTGAGTTTCCTAGCTCCCTGAAAGAGGCGGTGATAACACCTCTCTTGAAAGCTACCTTGGACCCAGACTGTTTCACAAACTACAGACCAATCTCTAACCTTCCCTTTATTGGGAAGGTGATTGAGAAGGTAGTGGCTGCCCAATTGGAGGACCATTTAACCATCCATAACATCTACGAATACTTCCAATCTGGTTTTCGTAAAAGACATACCACCGAGATTGCGCTGGTTCTGGTGCTAAATGATCTTCTAAGGACGAGAGACCAGAAGAGACGTTCCATCTTGGTTCTCATTGATCTCTCATCAGCTTTTGACACTGTGGATCACTTAGTGTTGATGGCATGCCTGAGGCAGATTTGTGGCATCTCGGGAACCATTTTGAAATGGTTCTCCTCTTTCCTCACTAGGAGATCACAAAGAGTTGTGTCGGGGTTTTTTTCCTCCGGCCCATCTCCTTTATTGTGTGGGGTGCCTCAGGGTTCTGTGCTATCTCCCATGTTATTCACAATGTACATGCTACCCCTCGGAGACACTGTAAGACGGTATGGGCCGAGGTTTCACTGCTATGCAGATGATACCCAGCTATACCCATCTTTTGCACCCGACCAGGATGGAGCTCTCTCGTTGTTCAACAACTGTCTGGAAGGAATCCAGGACTGGATGGATTCTAGTTGGCTGAAGTTGAACTCAGAAAAGACAGAGGTTCTGGTTGTGGACCCGGGTTGTCAGACAGAGGGGCTATGTGTGGGTATGCCCTCTGGAATTTTCCTTGGTGGCGTTTCACTTCCGACCTCTGAACGGGTGCGCAACCTGGGGATTATCTTGGATGACAGACTGACACTACAGTCACAAGTGTCAGCTGTTGTCAAGACTTCCTTTTACTATCGTAGGAATATCGCCAGAGTTAAGCACCTTGTTCCGTCTGACGCCCTACCAACGTTGGTCCACACTTTTGTGTCCTCGCTTCTGGACTATTGCAACTCCCTGTACTTTGGGCTTTCTGGGGTTGAAATCCGTCGCCTACAGCTGGTGCCAGAATGCAGCAGCCCAAGTTGTTGGGACAAGTAGGTCCTGTCATACTACCCCGGTGCTGCGCGAACTGCACTGATTACCTATACGGTGGCGGATTGTTTTTAAAGTCAGTTTACTGACTTTCAAAGCCCTTCATGATCAGGGTCCAGCCTATCTGAAAGAACTTCTGGTGCCTTACTGCCCCGGCCGATCTCTCCGCTCGGCCGACGAGGGGTTGCTAGAGATTCCAACAGTGAGTCTTAAATCTTCAGGCTGTAGAGCATTTTCTTATGCTGCACCCACTCTTTTTGGAATTCTCTACCCCGGCGGTTACGGGAATGCACCTCCGTGGAGGAGTTTAAGGGTAACTTGAAAACTTACCTTTGGCAAACGGCTTTTTTGGATGGCTGATTATACTGCACTGTTGAATGTGATGTGATTCTATCTGTATTTACCTGATTTCATTGCCTGATGTTATTGTGTTATGATTTTTGTGTGTTTTATTGGATTTTAATGTTTGATGTTATTGTTTTAATATGTTCAGCGCCTTGGAAATTGAAAGGTGCTTTATAAATAAAATTATTATTATTTTTATCATCATCATCATCAAATATTTTGATCTCCAGTATGCAGACGTGCCATGGAGTCTGGATCAAGAAATATGCTGATGACAGTAAGTTGGGCTGTATTGTGAATAATAATACATCTATCAAATGTTTACAGAAGAACTTGGACAGTTTATCCAAATGGGCATTAGAGAACAAGATGATATTTAATACAACCAAATGCAAAGTTTTGCATTTGGGAAAAAATAATAAACATGCAGATTATACCATCAATAATACTACATTACAAGTCACAACATCTGAACAAGACCTAGGCGTTATTGTTAATGACAATCTGAAATTCAGTACACATATCAATAAAACAGGCAAAAAATGCCATGGGATACCGAGATGCATCTTTAAGCATATTAAAAGCCGTGACCCCAAGGTTATTGCCCCATTATATTCTAGCCTAGTTCGAACATACATTGAATACCGTGCTCCTTTTTGCTCACCCACTTTCATAGGTGATATAGCACTTTTGAGTCAGTTCAAAGGAAACTGACTAAAAACGTGACAAACCAATACTCGTTGGGGTATGAGGAAAGATTAAGAAATCTAGGACTATACTCTCTAGATTACAGAACTATAATGGGGTGAACTATGTTTGACCTACAAGGCTTTTCAAGATCCATCATTATTTGAGACAAACTGCCTGGTAAGCCAAATCTCCTTAGATCGCACACACTCACATAAACTAAGATTACAGGTCAAACCTAATAAGATCGTTTGTAGAAATAAATTTATTACTCGGAGAGTACCTCCATTATGGAACTCACTACCAGTTACTGTTGTAACAAGCAATAGTATTGAACAATTTAAACATAGACTTGATCAATATATGAGAGACAGAAAGTTTCATTTCCGCCATTAGGAAATAATGGTGGCAAGTTCAACATGGGCTTCACCCTTGAACTTGTACAATCTATGAACCTATGAAAAACAAGCATTTGTCAATGCTGAATGTTGATTGCGTTGGTCTGCTGAGTTCGTTCAGTGGCCCTCTGTCACTGGCTCAGTCAGTTTGTCCCAGTGCTGCAGGCTGCTCGTTTGTACTGGACTGCTGCCTGCATTGGCACCTTGTTCTGCTGAGGAAGAAATCCGCAGCTGTCCCGACAGAGCTCCATTGAGGTGGCTCACTCCCCCTCTCTCACTCGCTCATTCTGTTTCTCCTGGCGCTGCAGGCTGCCCTTTTGTACTGGGCTCCTGCCTGTGTTGGTGGCTTTTTCTACCCACAAAGAAATGCACAGCTGTCCCGACAAAGCTGCGCTGAGCTCACTCACTGCCCTTCTCTCACTCGCTCATTCTGTTCTGCCGGCGCTGCAGGCTGCCCTTTTCTACTAGGCTCCTGCCTGCGTTGCTGCCTTCTTATGCCCACAAATAAATTTGCAGCAGTTACAATGCAGCTCTGTTGAGCTCACTCACTCGCTCATTCTGGTTTTCCTGCCACTGCAGGCTGCCCTTTTGTACTGGGCCCCTGCATGCATTGCTGCCTTTTTCTGCCCATAAACAAATCTGCAGCAGTCCCAACAGAGCCCCGTTGAGCTCACGGACTCCCCTCTCTCACTCGCTCATTCTGTGTCTCCTGGCGCTGCAGGCTGCCCTTTGTACTGGGCTCCTGCCTGCACTAGTGGCTTTTCTGGGAAGAAATCTGAAGCAGTCCCGACACAGCTCCACTGAGCTCGCTCACTCCCCCTCTGGCACTCTCGCATTCCGTTTCCGCCGGCGGTGCAAGCTGGCCTTTTGTACTGGGCTCCTGCCTGCATTGCCACATTTTCTGCCCACAAAGAAATCTGCAGCAGTCACACTAGAGCTATGTTGAGGTCGCTCACTACCGCTCTGTCACTCGCTCGTTCCGTTTCTCTTGGTGCCACAGACTGCGCTTTTGTATGGGGCTCCTGGCTGCGTTGGCACCTTTGTCTGTCCACAAAGAAATCCGCAGCTGTCCCGACAGAGTTCCGTTGAGGTCGCTCAGTCTCCCTCTCTCGTCGCTCATTCTGTTTGTCCTGGCGCTGCAAGCTGCCCTTTTGCATGGGGCTCCTGCCTGCATTTGGCGCCTTTTTCTGCCAACAAAGAAATCCCAGCAGTCCTGATAGAGCTCCGTTGAGCTCAGTAAGTCCCCTTGTCTCACTCGCTCATACTGTTTCTCCCACCGCTGCAGGCTGGCCTTGTGTACTGGGCCACAGCCTGTATTGACACCTTTTTCTGCCCACAAAGAAATCCGCAGCAGTCCTGACAGCGCTTCAGTGAGTTCGCTCACTCCCCCTCCCTCAGTCGCTCTCTCGTTCTGTTTCTCCCAGTGCTGCAGGCTGCCCTTTTGTACTGGGCTCTTGTGTTGGGGCCTTTGTCTGTCCACAAACAAATCTGCAGCAGTCCCGACAGAGCTCAGTTGAGCTCGATCACTCCCCCCTCTCACTCAGTCGATCTTAATCTGTCCCAAACACTGATTTCCCAGAGTGACCGTGCTATTGTCCGGCAGGAGTGCAAAAACATATTTTAGCCAGGATGTGAAAAATGACAGCTGTAGTGTTCATAAAGAGTTGTGAAAAAATGCCACTGTTGAAAATGTGGTGTGACAGTATTACAAATTTGCGAAGTTACAACGGTGCGTGGAAACAGTTCAACCTACGCTTGTAACAGTGTCATGTTATGGAATTTCATCACCAAATTTTCAACATAGGGATTTTAGAACCTCTGCTCATGAACAGTGCCACTGTCATTTTCTTAATCTGTCCCGAACACTGACTTCCCACAGTGACGTTATTCTGCGCCGGAACTGTGAACACACATTTCGGTCAGGATGTGAAAAATGACAGCTGTACTGCTTATAAGGAGGTGTGGAAAAATGGCACTGTTGAAAATCTGGTGTGACAATATTACAATTCTGCGAAGTTACAAGGGTGCGTGGAAAGTCCACAATGCACACTTGTAACACAGTCAATTGATGGGCTATCTTCACCAAATTTTCAACATAGGCATTTTAGGACCTCTGCGCATGAACAGTATCATTGTCATTTTCTTAATCTGTCCCGAACAGTGATTTCCCACAGCGACCACCCTATTCTGCGCTGGAAGTGTGATAACACATTTCGGCCAGGATGGGAAAAATGACAGCTGCACTGTTCATAAGTAGGTCTGGGAAAATGGGAATGTTGAAAATCTGGAGAGAAAATATTATAAATTGAAGTTACGAGCCGCAGTGCGTTAACCGCGCAACGCACGTCAGAACACAGTCATCACTATGGAGTATCGTTACCAAATTTTCAACATAGGCATTTTAGGACCTCTACTCATGAACAGTGTCACTGTCATTTTCTTAATCTATCCTGAACACTGATTTCCCACAGCGACACGCTATTCTGCACCGAAGTGCGAAACACATTTCGCCAGGATGTCAACAATGACAGCTGTACTGCTCACAAGGAGGTGTGACAAAATGCCAATGTTGAAAATCTGGCATGAAAATATTGTAAATTCGTGAAGTTATGAGCGTACGCAGCAACTGCGCAACGCACATTCGTAAAACAGTAATTTTTGGATTTTTTCCACCAAATTTGCAACATAGACTTATTGAGAGCCCACCTCATGAACACTGACTGTTGTTTAGGTTAATCGGCCCGAAGAATGATTCCACACAGTGACATGAAACCACCTTCGGGCGATTAGCCATGACAGTTCAAGAATTCATGAGAGGGTCCCAAAACCCGTGTTGAAATTTGGTGAAAAAATTCCCAAAAATGCCGAGATATGCACTAAAGTTGAAAAAACCCTATTCATTACATTACACAGCTTACCGGCATTTCCTCAGTTCGCGATCGGCTTTGAAGAGTGCAGGCGTGTTCCAGTCCACGAAGATCATCGCTGAGCTCAGAGGTAAGTATGGGGTGAGGGTGTGTGGGGAGGAAGGGTGCGCAGTGGGTGGGTCGGATTGTGGGGCAGGAAGACTCTGGGACCGTTTCCTTTTCAGGTAAAAACAAAACAAACGTCGCTGGACCATTTTAACTTTACAGGGGCATGTCGTGCCACCGAGTCTTGCTTTTGGGGGCAGCAGTAGCCCACAGGGGAATGAGCACCCGTCGGCCAATCAACAAAGGATTCCTTTCTGCCGGCCGAGGATTGGGCACCCGATGACGAACAATAAAATGGGGGTTACAGTATGCCCGACCGGGAAGTAGGCTCCCCGATCGGCAAAATATAGGGGGGCAGATACTGTTTATGAATCACGGTGGCAAGCCGCCACCATGTTCTAAACAATATCAGAGGTACTACATCCCGCTCTGCAATGACGATTGGCTCCCTCATTGCAGCGGATGACTGGCAACTACAATGAGGCAGCCCTGATTGCAGCTGACTGATTTTTAGAAGGTTGTGACACGCTGTGGGGCATTGGGCACAACAGTGCCATGCCTCCACAACCTGCTTGTGGAGAAAGCTGACGCAACATGTTTCTTGCGCATGCGCGCAATCAACATAAAAAAAATTACAGGAAAATGAAATCTCAAATCATTCTTCTCAAAACAAATAATGGATTTGTGTTTGTTGTGTTTAATCCTAGAGATGTCAACATCACATATAGTGAATCTGAAGCTTTGAAAGAATTAAAACAAAACAAACATTTGACAGTTAAGCCAGCCAACAAAGGTGGCGCCGTTCTTTAGACAACTCTCCAATACCATATTCTATGCTGGACTGAAAATGGATCTTACTATGTCCTTTAATGAGGATATTGATAAATACTTGCTAACAGCTATGGATAAAGGTGTTTATTTCTAAACATACACACATGCTTTTCTTATTGTTGATTTTCTATTACATCCAATCATTGACAGTATGTGTTACCGAAGGATTATAAAATGTTGGTTGATCCCCCAGGATGCCAACTGTAGCTGGGATAGTCTCTCTTATGGAACCCCAATCCCATTTTGATGGTGAACATATTAAGAGCATTGTCTCTACTTTACCATCTTACATTTGAGATACCATCCAAATATTGGACATCCCGAGGGGTCTACAACTTGAACCACATTGGCTTCTGGTACCACTGGACATTGAGGCACTTCACACCAATGCGCCACATGATGGTGGTCTGTGGGCACTAGAATTGTGGCTGGGTACGGCTACTAGCTATAGTGCAGAGTTTAAGCAATTCCTTAATTGCTCGGCTGTATTTGTTGTGAAATGCAGCACCTTCCTCTTCCATGGCCAGTATTTTCTACAGGTTAAAGGTACGGCGATGGGGGCAACCTTTGCCCAGAGTTATGTCAACCTCTACCTGAGCCTCTGGGAGAGGGAGGTGGTGTACAATCTGGGCGTAAATTCTTTAATGGAATACACTGACTTATGGCAGTGCTCTACAGATAATGTGTTGGTGCCTACTGTGGTGTGGGGGGAGTGGCTGAACTTTTGGCATTTGTGGCACTTTTGGAAAAAAACAAACCCAAATTTGAAATTTTCTGTGAGTCACCACCCAGAAACAGTTCACTTTTTAGGCAACAGCTGCAGTACTGGGCAGCATAAAACTAGATTGTGGTTTAAAGTTCCCAACATTGGTGTGATGTTGTAGCTAGCTCAGTTCCACTTCAGCTGTACTGGAAAGTGTAATTTGAGAAATGTCAGCTTGGCTCTCAGTAACATCCACTATTTGGTTAAGAATGATTTGAAATTTAATTTTCTCGGATGGTACGTTTGAAAAGCATTGGCAAGCAATGACATCACGTTTTGTGGAACAAGCTTATTGCCAAGATAGGGTTATTAATGTCAAAAATCAGGTTAGCACCATGCCAAGATGTAACCTGTTGCAATACAAATCACAGATGGGGGGGACACTACTGAGAATGCAACCTTTGCTACACAATACTCATCGAAATCTAGTAATTAAGCAATAATGACCGAAGAGCCAGTCATTTCCAGGAGATTAATGACTGCCGGGGGGGAGTGACCTGAGGCGCAGCCAAGGGCCAACACCACCCAGCTAGTCATTAAGGAGGCAGTATAGCACAGTGGGTTAAGGCTCTGAGCTGCAGATCTGGAGAGCTGGGTTTGAATCCCACAGTTGCCTAGGTGCATACTGTGTGATCCTGAGCAAGTCACTTAACTTTCTTGTGCTCCCAGGTCGCATCTGGAAACAAGCTTCGGCTTATAGTGTGCTACTCCTGGTTAAACAATGTTCCCTTTCCCATTATTGTGATTATAAGTCTAATCGCAGTAAAGTACAGTTACACAAGAACTTACCGTAACAGTAGGTCTTAGGAGGAGCTCTTGCAGCAGGTAAAAGCCATTAGGACTATCTCGCCGGGTTGTTAGGACCCACTGGAAAACTTGTAACTAGCAGTCTGTAGCAGAGGACCGCCCCCGACGTTGGCTCCGCCCAACGTCAGACGTGGGACCATCCCAGTTCTCCCGCCAGAGACCCGGCTGAAAATATTGGAAAACCAGACAGGAACTCCCCACCGTACACAAATGTAGCAGTAGTAGTAGTAAGTTTTATTGTTCAGCTTAAAAGACATTACAATACTAATAACAAATACATATTAACATACAGATAGACAGTATAGGTACAGCATCACTAACATTTCCAAAAGACAATCATTAGAACATTTCCATTAATCCAAGTCCATCGTAAAAAAACAAATGACAATAAAGAGTCTCTATCAATATATAAATATATATAGTCTAAAGGACATATTTGACAGTTTCTATAAATGAATTGATTATTTCCCCCATTAGCTCTGATTTATTACCTTGGTTCATTTCAATCAGAGGTTAGAGGGGGCCCAAGTCAACACAGCATAATGTTTTAAATAGGATTCAGATCTAGTTTATCCAGAGAGCCATTCTACACTCGGGCTACAATCACTCCATTTCAATAAGCCACCACAACTGTACAAGAGACCAGTCCGAATCACGTAGAGCTGGCCATACACTGAATACCATTAAATGGCACAGAACCTACTCTGTCCCTTGTATCTCTTTAACAGGTCCAAGCCCCCTTATTTGGATTGAGCCACTTGTACCACCAGTAAGCCTCATCCCTGGGTCCCAAAGGAAATCCCTCGCAGTGCATGCTGCCCCGTATTCCTCTTATATGGGTCCCTGGGTCAGGCGCATTCTACTGGCCCGCACTCAGTCTTGCTACTACCATTTCAGGAGCTCTTAGCCCATAATTGGATACTGGGTCATTTCATTTCCAGCATCATTCATAGTTTCAAGCCTAGATACTATCACTTGACTCAGTTCAGTCCCCACTATTCGATTTAATAATGGCTATTCAGGAGGATCAGTAACCAACTGGGAAAGCTTTCCCTTGATTTTAATTGTCTACATCCATCTTACATTCAATAACCTGGTTACCCTCTATAAATTCCTACATATGCCAAACTCTAGCTTTGTCTCATATTTGTATAAACAATGAAAATAATGATATTTCCCTAGTACATGAAGAACATCCAAACATTTAGATATTTCCCACATAAGTACAACATCACTCAAAGTTCCATAGTTTGGTAATTAAGAAATAGGCTCTAATTACGAAATTTGCCAGCAGATAAAGTCCTAGAGGTCTATTAAGTCTGCCCGAATGTGCAGCTAGCACCCCTTATTCTGCAGCTGCCCCTCCCATTAGTCCAAACTAATAAAATGTTAAAACACCAAACACAATACAATAACACCTTTTAAAGATCCTTTTTGCTCCAGCTAAAAGGAACTCTAATTAATATACAAAACTTAATATGCAACTTCAGTTGTCAAGTGGAGGCAAGCACCGCACAAACGGCTCCAACTCCTAGAGCCCTTTACCCTTAGAGCTCCATAATGTTTATCACTGTATTAAAATAAAAGCAAAATCAGTCCCTTAGATAAGAAGGGAGGGGGGAAAGCATCATGAGCATATTTCCAATGGACGCTAAAAAAAAGTGTCTCTTGCCATAAGAAACCATCAGCAAAATTGCACATATGGTTACCCCCCATAACTTGTATTCTGCTGACCAGAAACAAAACATTGTTTCATTTTCAGGTTCCAGGACACAGTCTCAGCCGTAAGCCGTCCATCTTCCTCCTTTGTTCGTCCAGCTCAGTGTGTAAAATCCCTGTAAAGAGAAAAAAAAGAGATAGCGCTCCCCTAAGTGCAATAACACAGACTTTTAGATAATAAATTTAACCACTCCAGCCCCCTCAGGCAACCATGGCGTACCTGTTAAAGGCTTGGAAAATGCCCAGAATCAGAATATGCACTGTATTTCTTCCATCTCCTCCTTCGGTATGTTTTAACAATTTATCCTGCTATTAGGTCGAGCAATGTCTTCAGTCGATGCATAAATCCATGTATGCCTCAAATCAACTTAGGTCTGTTTCTTTTACCCGTAAAAAATCAAGCATCTCTCTAAGAATCTCTCAGAGTCCAGCTAATTACGGGACACAATGCATCTGGGAGTATCAACGGACCTCCCCAGAATACAAAAAAAGTTTTGGGTTTAATAGAAACAGGTCAGAATGGGCCAGGACAATCCCATTAACAAAAGCATGCTAGCTCTAGTACTCGTTTTTATCACCACAGTGCCATGGTCTAATAGTTCACGAAGAACTCCCTGTCTATCGGCCGATTAAATACAGCCGAACCATTACATCTTCCTTTTTCAGTCATACTTCTAAAACGCCAGACATAAACGACTGCCGACCGGCTCCAACACCGTTTTATATAATACAGGCGATACAGACTATGGATTTATGTCAAAAATAAAGCCCGTTTCATTCATAATCTGGCAAAAAAATATTGCAAAGGCTTAAAATCGAAAGTTTAAACGAGGAGCGATCTTCTAGCATGGTGCGAGGTGAGGCGGCAGCACAGCCATCTTGCTGCCCTGCCCCCCCTCGTCTCTAGCAACAAGAAAAGGTGCTCCACTCAAGGTTGTACCTGGTTCAGGGCATAACACAGTCACAAGTGGAAAACCAGCACTCTACACAAATGTAATAATTCCAATTCCTGGGGGATGGAGGGTAGGAAAGCCACCTGCTGCAAGAGCTCCTCTCAAAGATCTACTGTTACGGTAAGTTCTTACGTAACTGTACTAACTTCGAGGGGGGGCTCTTGCAGCAGGTAATACCATTAGGACTGAGTCCCAAGCAGTACCCAAAGATAGGCCCAGGTCTCATCAGGAGGTGGAGAATAGCCAAAAAGTGGCTAAAGACTGAGAAACCTCAAGACAGCAGGCCTTGCAGGACTGCTAGTACAAAACCAGCTCTCCTCCTAGAAGCAATGTCTAGGCTGTAATGCCTGATGAAGGTGTGGACTGTGCTCCATGTCGTAGCAGCACAAATATCTGCTGACGAGACATTTTTTAAGAAGGCAAAAGAGGTAGCCACAGTCCTCGTGGAGTGACTCTTAACAGGACCCAGAAGAGGTTTGCCACGATGCTGGTAACAGAAAGAAATACAGTGCACCAGCCAACGGGCTACTGACTGTTTGGAGACAGGAGCCCCTGTCATCCTTTTTGCAAAGGAGACGAAAAACTGGTCCGTCTTTCTGGAAGGTTGAGTCCTGTGAAGGTAATACCTCAGGATTCTGTGAACATCCAAGGTGTGCAATAGTGCTTCACCTTGGTTTGTAAACTCAGGGTAATAAACCGGAAGGTTGATGTCCTAGTTCAGTCAGTATTGACACCACCTTCGGTAGAAATTTAGGGTTCGTACGCAGGGTCACCCTGTCCCTGTGAAAGACAATGTAAGGCTCTTTACACATCAAAGCCTGAAGCTCAGAAACCCTTCGAGAGGAAGTAATGGCAACCAAAATAAGTGTTTTCCAAGAAAGAAAGCATAGTTCACAAGTCACGACTGGTTCAAAGGGAGGAAGGGTGAGCTTCTCGAGAACGAAAAGTAAATCCAATGAGGAACAGGGTCCCTCCTGGGAGGTCTGATGTGTAAGACCCCTCTGAGAAAAGTCTTGCAGACATTCAGTTGTGCTAGAGTTCTCTCCCCAAAGGGTTCATGACACGCGGAGACCGCACACGTGTTCTCTCCCCAAAGGGTTCATGATATGCGGAGATCGCACACGGGTGCACCTTGATGGACGAGTAGCTTAGCCCCAAGTCCAAAAGGTGGAGCAGGTAGTCTAGTACGTGCCTAACCAGACAATTCCATGGATCTAGGGCATGGGCAGTTGCCCACAGACAGAAACGCTTCCACTTTGTAGCATACGTAGCCCTAGTGGAAGGTTTCCTCGCTGCCACCCTGCTTGAAACTCCTAATCCCCCCTCTGCTAAGACTGTAGGAGCCAGGCGTGCAGGTGAAGCGTATGCAGAGCAGGATGGACGAGTGTCCCCTGTTCTTGTGAGAACAAGTGGGTGGAGCGAGACAACTGTACTGGGGGTTCCAATGACAGTTGTTGAAGCAGCGGATACCAAATTTGACGACGCCATAGAGGAGCTATGAGGATCATCCTGGCTCCTTCCAACTGCAATTTGAGCAGTACTCTCTGAATGAGGGGAAGGGAGGGAGGAGGAAGGCATACAGAAACCTCCCTATCCAGGAGAGGGACAATGCGTCTCACCAGAAAACACCAGGCCTGGAGCGAGTGAGCAAAAATTTGTCAGTTTGGCGTTGCATGGGGACGCAAAGAGGTCCAACTCTGGATGGACCTAGCGAGTTCTTATAGAAGTTCCCACTTGTGACTGAGAGAGAGAGAGAGAGCGCGGCTGAGACTGTCAGCGAGAACGTTCTGGACCCCTGGCAGATGCACCGCTGTGAGGTCTAGAAGATGTTCTACTGCCCAATCCCACACTCTTATGTCCTCAATGCAAAGGGGATGAGAGTGAGTGCCCCCTTGCTTGTTGATGTAGAAGACTACTGGCATGTTGTCTGTCTGCACCAGGAGAGGACACTGAGAGAGCTGATCTCGAAATGCCTGAAGCGCATTCAGAACTGCTCTCATTCCCAGAACACTGATATAATATGTAAGAGCGTTCTGTGGAAGAACAGGACCCTCGAGTCCTGTGATCCCCTAAGTGGGCCCCTCATCCTGTTAATGAGGCATCTGTAGTCAGGATTTGAGATGGGGATGGTCTCCGAAAGGAGACTTCTCCCTCTAGGTTTGCGTGACAGAGCCACCAGTCTAGGGAACGACAGACCGTCCCAAGAAACCCGTATCTGTTGACCTAGGTCATCCATCGCCTGGTCCCACTGGAACCTGAGGTGTCATTGAAGGACCCTGATGTGCAACCTGGCGAGGGGACCGTAGCTATGACGGCCATGTGGCCCAGTAGCTGCAGAATAACCTGTGCAGGGATAGAGGGGGCTGCTTGTACTATGCTTGCCAAGGCCCGCTGGCATTCTGCCCAGTCCAAGGGTAGAAAGGCTCTTCCCTGTGCAATGTCCAGGATCGCCCCTATGAACTGCAACCGCTGGGATGGCCAGGGTTGCGACTTTGGCCAATTCACTGTTATCCCCAGGGAGCAGAAGAGCTCCCGTCTCTTTCAGGGCAACTCAAAGCTGCTCTTCAGACAGGGTGGAGAGAAGCCAGTCGTCCTGGTAGGGATAAACAAAAAGGCCTCTCCACTGGAGGGCCGCTGCCATCGCTGCCAGACACTTGAAGACTCTGGGGGCAGATGAAAGGCCGAAGGGCAGAACCCGGAAAGTACAGTTACGTAAGAACTTACTGTAACAGTAGATCTTCGAGAGAGGCTCTTGCAGTAGGTAATTACACATAGGACTGACGTCGGCAGGTGGCAGGACCCCACGGAAAAATTTCTAGCTAGCAGTCTCTGGCGAGGGACCACCCCCACGTCAGGTGACCGGCATCAGGAGACGTCAGTATAAAGGGGCGGTCCCTGACACCTGCCTTCCAGTTCCTACCCGCCACAGGCCAGAAAGGCCAGACGAGAGAGGAGCGGATATTTCCATCACTGGAAAAGGAGCTGAAAAAGCCTAGGGGGATGGAGGGTTGGAAGGTTTTACCTACTGCAAGAGCCTCTCTCGAAGAGCTACTGTTACGGTAAGTTCTTACGTAACTGTACTATCTTACTTCAAGAGGGCTCTTGCAGTAGGTAACTACATACAGGACTGAATCCCAAGCAGTCTGGAACAAGGAGAGGCACCGGGAGGAGGAAAACTACTCCGAGAAGCAGTTCTAGCTGTGCAAGTTTCAAGAAAAGAGGCCTTGCAGAACAGCCAGCCCAAAGCCTGCTCTACGGCGAGAGGTAACATCCAAACTGTAGTGTTTAGTAAAGGTATGAACGGAAGTCCAGGTGGCGGCAGCGCAGATGTCTGCCACAGACACATTTTTGGAACAAGCCGCTGAGGCAGCACTCCTCTGGTGGAGTGGCCTCTCACCTGACCCGGGAGGGTCTTGTTGCATTTGCCATAACAGAAAGTGATGCAATGAGCCAACCACTTAGATAGGCATTGCTTAGAAACAGCATTGCCTTCCCTTTTATGAGCAAAGAGACAAACAATTAATCAGTCTTTCTGAGATCCTTTGTCCTGTTGGTGTAGTATCTCAGAATCCGGTGAACATCCATAGTATGGAGTAAGTACTCCCCTTGATTAGAGTACTGCGTGAAAAAGGCGGGTAACTCTATGGACTGATTTAGAGTAGAACTTGCTACTACTTTAGGAGAAACTTAGGGTTCGTATGAGAGCATAACGCTCCTTGTGAAAAATCAAGTAATGGAATTTTACACATCAGGGCCTGGAGCCCAGAAATTCCCAGAGCGGAAGTAATGGCCACCAGGAAGAGAGTCTTCCATGAAAGGAACTAAATCCAGAAGCTGCCAGTTCAAGGAGGCAGAGTAAGTTTCTCGAGAACAAAGTTCAAGTCCCAAGGGGAGCAGGAGATCGGATAGGGGTCTCAGATGGAGGACCCTCTGAGAAAGGTCTTAGAGACCTCCAATGAGCTAAAGTTTTGTCTGCAAGGGGACATGATAGTCAGATGGCTGCCATGTGGTACCTTCAGGAAGAATGACTGAGACCCAGGTCAAATAGATGACATAGATACTCCAGCAGAAGCCCAGCTGAGCAGGAGAAAGGCTCCGCGTTCTTGGAAGCAGCCCAGATAGTGAATCTTTTCCACTTCATGGCATAAGTGGATCTAGTGGAGGGTTTTCTGGCCTCCACCAAAATCTCTGCCACTTGGGGAGACACCCCAAAATGGGATTGAGCTAAGTCTGCAGGAGCCATGCATGCAGCTGAAGGGATTTGAGACCTGGATGGACCAGGGTTCCCTGATCCTGGGTCAGTAAACCTCGAGACAGAGGAAGAAGAAGAGGATGATCCTCCGAGTATTGTTGTAGAAGAGAGAACCAAACTTGCCTGGGCCAGAAAGGAGCAATCAGAATCATTCATGCTCCTTCTGAAGCTAGTTTCTGCAAGACTCGTGGGATAAGTGGAATTGGGGGAAAGGCATAGACTAATCTGTCCTTCCAGTCTAGAGACAGAGCGTCTCTCCAGAAAGCGCCTCGCTCTGGAACGAGCAAGCAGAAGACAGGAAGCTTTGCGTTTAGAGGGGATGCGAACAGGTCGACCTGTGGTGTTCCCCAAAGTCGGAAGATATTGTCTAGGACCCCTTGGTCCAGTTCCCACTCGTGAGTCAGAGCAGAAGGGAGACTTAGCTTGTCTGCCAGGGTGTTGTCGACTCCCGGAACGTGAATTGCCGTGAGATGAAGGTTGTGTTGTGTTGCTCAATCCCAAACCCTCATTGCCTCCCTGCAAAGAGGGTAGGACAGAGTCCCTTCCTGTTTGTTGATGTACCAAGTCACGCACATGTTGTCCGTCTGGACGGCTAGGTGGCCGGGAAGGATGTATTGGCGAAGGGCTTGGAGAGCGTACAACACTGCCCGGAGCTCGAGCACACTGATGTGGAGAGCTTGTTCCGAGCTTGGACCAGGAGCCCTGGGTCCGATGAGGGCCTAGATGGGCTCCCCAACCTTCGCCCGAGGCGTCTGTAGTTAGAGTCTGGGAGGGGGGAGGACGGAAGAAAGGAACTCCCCAAAACAGGTTCTCCCGGACCATCCACCATTGCAAGTCTCGAAGCATTGGCGAGGAGACCAGAACTGGGTGATCTAGGTTGTCCACTAACTGATCCCATTGGGAGCATAGAGTCCACTGAGAGACTCTCATGTGGAGTTGCGCGAGAGGAACTGTCGGGATAGCAGCCGCCATGAGCCCGAGGAGGCGAAGGACCGACCTTGCAGAGACCTGCCTGCGGCCAGCCAGCAGACTTATTTGAGTCTAGAGGGTGGACGCCCTGTCCGGCGGCAAGAAGGCCCTGCCCATGGTTGTATCGAGAATCGCCCCAATAAACTGTAGTTTCTGGGATGGGATCAGGTGAGACTTGGAATGGTTGATGGTAATACCCAGGCAGGCAAAAACCTGCTGGGTAAGGGAGAGGCAGCACAGGCGTTCCTCCCTGGATGAGGCCACCAGGAGCCAATCGTCCAGGTACGGGAAAACCTGCACCCCCGTGGTATGCAGGTGGGCCGCCACCACTGCCAGGCATTTGGTAAATACTCAAGGTGCTGAGGATAGACCAAACGGAAGTGCCTTGAATTGGTAGTGGTCCCCCTGGAACGCAAAACGAAGGTATCTGCAGTAAGACGGATGAATGGAAATGTGCAAGTAAGCATCCTGCATATCCAGGGCACACAGCCATTGACCCGGCCGGAGGAGGGGCAGAAGGCTCTGCAAAGAGAGCATCCTGAACCTTTTGTATTCCGCAAAAAGATTCAGGGAACTGAGATCCAGAATTGGTCTGAGATCTCCTGTCTTCTTTGGGACCAGGAAGAAATGGGAATAGTAACCCGTCCCTTGCAGATGAAGGGGACGGGTTCTATTGCATGTTTCAGCAGTAGAGCTGAAATTTCCTCCTGGACCAAGAGAAGATGTTCCCTTGAATACGACGACTTCAGAGGGGGGTGGCGAGGTGGTTTCTGAAGAAACTCTATCGAATGTCCTTCTGCGATGAGCTGGAGCACCCAAGAATCTGTTGTTATCCTCTCCCAGCCTGGAAGGTGGAGGGAAAACCTCCCTCCTACCGGTTCCTCCGGGGAGTCCGGAGGCTGTGGGAGAGGGAAGGAGTCAGGTGGTGTGGGGCAGCACCGCAGCTGAAGCACCCGCTGCTTTTTTGGGGGGGGGGGCTTAGCAACTGTGGGGGCCCGGCGTTTTGTGGCCTGCCTTCCTGGGGTTTCCCTTGGGCGATTCCGTCTGTGAAGGGACGCGCTGCTGCTGATGGGGCGGTACATGGAATCGACAGACTTCAGTGCCATCCCCTTCTCCTGACAAATCGGTGATGATGTCCTTGACATCACCACCGAAAAGCACCGACCACCGGAAGGGCGCTTCCTGGATAGCGGATTGCACTTCCGGGACCAACCCTGACACGCGGAGCCAAGCATGACGCCGTAGGCCTATGTCGAAAGCTGAGCTCCGTCCAGCAGTGTCCACTGCATCATATGTCACACGAAGCATGTGTCGACTGGCCGAACGTGCAGAGCAGACAAGATCAGCCAACTCCTGCTTGACTTGGGAGTCTGGCAGGGAGTCCAATTTGGCTTCCACCAGAGTCAGAATGGCCTTCTGGTAGTCCCCCATATGGCCGACATAATTCAGGGCCCTAATCCCCAGCGTGAAGGAAGAAAAGATCTTCTTCCCATACAGGTCCAGAAGGTGGGATTCTTTGTCAGGTGGCGACAAGCTGAGGTGTTTTGGGTTGGCCGACTGGCCGTGAGCGGCGCTAATCACAACAGAGTCAGCACGAGGGTGAGAATCTAGGAAATCAACGCCCTCGGGAGCCTGATATAGCCTATTCGACTTCCTTGGAAGTGGGGCCAGCTCACGGTTGCTCATGTTGGTGACGAGGTCGGCATGAGGCTCTATCCAGGGTGGCACCAAGGTAGGAGGTGTCACGGGAAGATCTAGATGTTCAGCAAGTTTCAGACGCTGAGGATCTGGTTCCAAGGAGTGCCACTGATGAACCTCCTGGATTTTCCTTAGCAACACTGTAAAAGAAGGATCTTCCGGAGGAGACTTTGGAGGAGTCCTTGGCCTGGGCTTTGACAGAGAGCGTGGCCGTCGTCCCTTTCGGAGCAACCGTCGGAAGAGTCAGAGGGGTCCAAGGGTGAAGAGGAGGAGGAATAGGAAAAAGACTCCCTTTCCCGACCAGGGGGAGGAACGGACCCCTTGGGAAGCCCCCAAGGAAGTGTGTTCTTCCCCACTCTGGACCCAGACGGAAGAGCCCTGGAGTCCGGAGGTGGTGAGGATGTGTGCCGCCTCGGACGTACGGGAACCTGAGAGAGCACAGTCATCGGTAGGTGGCTCTCGACCTCACTGGTAAGCTGAGCCTTGGCCTCAGCCCACCAGGAGGCCAGAGTCTCCTGCAAGTCCACCAACGGCTGTGGGGGCAGTGGAGGAGGCGGGGGATAAGGATACAGGTTGTACCCGTATGGAGAGTATCCAAAGCCCGGCGTCAGGTATTGTGGCGTCGGGTACTGCGGCGTCGGAAAGACCGGCATCGGATACTGTGGTCCCGGGTACGTCGGCGTCGGATAGGACTGAGGGTACCTGGGAGCCAGGGGAGCTGCCGGAGCAGACGGCCTGGCCGGCGGCCTCACGGGTGGATCCACATTGGAGGGCCCGGAGGTGGGGGGACATCCGGAAGCGGGATGTTGCCCAGAGTCGGTAGAACTGGCGTCAGGGACCCCGGTGTTGGAGGAACCAGCGTCAGGGCCGGCATCCGGGGAGCTGACGTCAGATCCGGCGCACCTACAGGGAGACGGTCTGACGGAGGAAGGGCCCCAGCGTAGCCCGGGGATGGAGGGAAAAAATCCCCGGGGTCGGGCTGGGGGGACTCTGGGTTCCCGGATGGCAGCTAAGGCTGCAGAGAACCGGGGACGACGGAAGCAGGGGGTCCGCCATCGGTTCCTGCCGCCGATCGATGTCGGATGAGCCGACGCGGCGGCTTTACAGTGAGCTCCCGTGGGTGCGGAAGAGCCAGCATCCGGCTTATGGGAGCCTTCACGGAGGCAGACTGAGGAGGATTGTCCTGGTCGATGGAATAGAGAGGCTACACGACACCCGAAGGTCGTGCGTCTTACGGCCTTCTCCCGCCAGGCGTCGGTGGGGCCGGCGGCCCACACGGTCGCCACGCCAGTGAGCCGCCGAGCCTGATGCCGAACTGGGGGCGGAGGCCTCCAATTTCCTGGAGGTGCCCGAAAGGCCCGAGTGCGAGCCAGACGGGCAGGCCGACGCCCCCTCGGAAACCTCCGAGGCGGCCGTCGAGGAGCGGTCCCCCGGAGAGGATGTTACCTGTGTCCCGGCGGCTCCCGAGGGAGATGCGGTAGAGGAGCCCTTGTCCCGGTGCCTCTCCTTATCCTTCTTCTTCCGATGGCCTTCGAGGGAAGTGGATGCCTGCCTCAGTTTTTTGAGCTCCTTCTCCATCGAACTCATCTTTTTCTTCAAAATATGGGCTTCCAGGGATTGCTGCCACCTTTTCCGGGTAGCCGCGTTGAAGCTGAGGCAGTGCTGGCACTTCTCGACCGGGTGATCGGGGCCTAGGCAGAACAGGCACAGGGAATGGCGCTCCTTGTGCGGTAGTTAGGCGCCGCCGCGAATCGCCACTATTTTTGTGCTCGGAGGGTGTGGGGACAACATACACCGGCGGTGGTACCCGGCGTTAGTCGAAAAAAAATGCCGGTAAAACCGACGAAGACTGGGCTGATGACGCGAACTTTCGCGGCGCTGCACGAGCTAACAGCGAGAAAGAACTGGAAGGCGGGTGTCAGGGACCACCCCTTTATACCGTCTCCTGATGCCGGTCACCTGACATGGGGGCGGTCCCTCGCCAGTGACTGCTAGCTAGAAATTTTTCCATGGGGTCCTGCCGCCTGCCGACGTCAGTCATATATGTAATTACCTACTGCAAGAGCCCTCTCGAAGTGAGATCTGGTAATGCTGGTCCTTGAACCTGAATCGAAGGAATCTTCTGTGACACTTCAGAACCCTGATATGCATGTAAGCGTCCTGCATATCTAGGGAGCATAACCAGTCCCCTTAATGGAGCAAGGGAACTAGACTTGCCAGAGTTACCATCCGAAATCTCTGGTACTTGACCGAGAGATTGAGCTGACCTAAGTCCAGAATTCGGCGAAGGTCTTCAGTTTTCTTTGGGACCAGGAAAAAGCGGGAGTAATAACCTTTGCCCCTCTGTGCCAGAGGAACTGGCTGAATGGCCTTTTTCTCTAGAAGTAGCTGAATTTCCTCTGCCAGAAGTTGGGCATGGGCTGGTGTACAACTGACAGGAAGGGAGGGCGTTGTCCAGTGGGATAGAGAGGAGCTCTATTGAGTACCCTTTTCGAATGGTGTTCAGTACCACTGGTCTGTGATGATGCTGGACCATTCGAGCGGGTAAAGGGCAAATCTCCCTACTATCTTCTCGGTCTGTGACTCCCGGAAGAGCCGTGGAAGAGGCAGCGAGTCAGGCGGTGGGAGTAACTGGGTCCTGAGCTTTGGGCTGCCTAGGGCCTTGGGAGCCTTAGGGGGCCAGGGTGACTCCGCCTCTTGAATCCCTTGCCCTGGGGTCTTTTGCCTCCCTGTCCTTTGCGAAAGGGACGGCGAAGGGGTTCTTGAGGCTGGGATTTATACATGCGGTGAACATCCGCAACTGCTTTCCCTGACTCTTAAAGCTGTTTGACCAAGGTTTCTACCTCCGGGCCAAACAGCACTGGGCCTTGAAATGGGGAATCCAAAATGCTGAAGATCAGGCTTAAAATCAGTAAGCCTCAGCCAAGACTGCCTCCTCATACACCCCCCCAAGGCAGCGGTTCGGGAGGCCATGGCCACTGCGTCATATGAGCAGCGTAGGACATGTTTATCCATGTCCAGATCTAACTGGGCGCAGGCAAGCACTTCCTCCTTGGCGTCAGAGTCTGGCATAGAATTAACCAGCTCCGTAGTCTTCTGCCAAAGTGACTGCTGATAAGTCACCATATGTGCCATAAAGTTCAGGGATCTAATGGCACCTGTGGTAGAGGAGTATACTTTTCGACCCCAGCTGTCCAGCTCCTTGGAGACCGGGTCTGGAGACTGAGAGCTTAAATGTTGTTTAGGTTGTGTGCCGTGGCCGTGGGCAGCGGCAAGCACCTAAGCATTGGCCTTTGGTTGCTCTGCAAAAAAAGGCTCTGCCCTGGGGGGCTTGTAAAGCCTAGCAGCCTTCTTGGGTACTGCTGGAATAGAAGACGGCGTACACCAGGAAAGTAGAGTTACGTCTTGGAAAGGCTCAACGAAGGGCGGGATAACCAAGGATTTTGGCTCTTTATCTCCCAGGAATTTGGACAGATGCTTGCGCACTGGGTCCAAATCCTCGGTGTCCCATTTACAGACTGATTGGACGTGCCTCATAATATCTAAGAATGAGGGATCATCCGGAGGTGATCTAGGTGAGTTCTTAGGACCCGGAGAAGGGGGTAAGAACGCTTCCCCTGAAGAGTCAGGAGATGATGGCTCGGCATCCCCTTCATCTGATGAGGACATGTGACCACTGGATGAAGGAATAAGTGAAGAAGGCTTCTTCCTTCTTTTACCCTTCGGGTCTGGGTGGGAGCCCTCATCCCCAGCCAGAGTAGGTGGAGTGGGGGGGAGGTCCCACAGGTGGTAGAGTTGGGTGGGGTCTGGGATCTATAAAGAAGATCCCCCTTCACGGTATTCCATCACAAAGTGAATAAGGACCCAATGTCCGCCACTGGGACGACCACTGGGCCAGGCTTCTGGTTTGCAGGACCAGGCGTCTGAGGATCGGTGGTTGGCACCAGGTCCTGGAGGCCTGTACCTGTGTCCAGATGTTTGGTGTCACCTTCGCCTGGGGAGCTGACATCCGGGGTGGGCGGAGGCCCTGCAGGCAACCGACCCTCCGAAGGAGGGGCGGGCATCAGATCCTCGACCAGCGACTGCCCCTTATCGAGCATCTGGGTGCAAGATGTCGGTGAAGGAGACGGGTTAGGTTTGCGTTTGTCAGCTGGAGGGCGAACCTTGGCCAGTGGTGGTAGAAGGGGCGTCCGATGCTTGACGACCTCCTGCCTACCCCCACTGTTCATCGGAGTGCTTCCGTTTTTCAGACGAACTGGGCCTGTCTTTCAGAACCCCCGAGGACTGGCCTTACTGGATCGACCCTGAAGCAGGCTTGTGGGGTCAGTGGACCAGGGAAGAAGAGTGCCCAAAAGAAGCTGACACCTGGTGCTTGCCCTGGGAAGAGGCGGGAGTAGACTTAATCTTATGGGAGGACTTGGCGGCCTGGGCTGGAACCGAGCCAGGCCTCCGGCTGGAGGTCGAGGAAGAAGAAGATCCCTGTTTGGAGGGCGACTTTGGGTGGGACTCGGACCTGGCTCTGTCTTTATCCTGGTGGTGGTGCTTCCCATCTGATTTTTTCCTGGGTGAGGAGTCCCTGGCAGGAGAAGAGCTGGCCCCAGAACCTCACTGCATAGCCACCACTTTTCTCTCCAACAGGTAGGCTCTGAGTGCGTTGGCTCTTCTTGTTCTTGTTTTCTGATTAAACTTCTGGCAGTGTGGGCAGGCATCGGGCTGACGGTCGGGACCCAAGCAGATTAGGCAGGCCATGTGGCCGTCCTTCACCAGAATCTGCTTCCCACATGCACACTTTGATTTTCATCGCGGTGGAGAGGGTGACGACATACACTCGAGAAATTGATACGAATACTAAGAAATAAATGACTTTTTAAGTCTAACTTTCCTCAAGAGCAGTCGACTGACAGAGAAGGCGTCCGT
The DNA here is from genome assembly GCA_016271365.2 of Neoceratodus forsteri. NCBI lineage: Eukaryota > Metazoa > Chordata > Ceratodontiformes > Ceratodontidae > Neoceratodus > Neoceratodus forsteri. The sequence continues at coordinate 337,514,580 of CM057452.1, read as the reverse complement.
GAAGCCGAACTACACGGATCGACGGCAGGAAAAGAACTGGGATGGTGCCAGGGGACCGTCCCCTTTATACCATGTCTGAAGTTGGGCGGAACAGACTTCGGGGGCGGTCCCCCACGACAGACTGCTAGATACAGGTTTTTGTGGGGTCCTAAAGCCTGACAGCATTAGTCCTATTGGTATTATCTGCTGCAAGCGCTCCCCCTCGAAGTCAGATTTACCTTTTTTTTACGTTTTTACAGTGAAATCATTCAGTGGCAACAGAAATGCTGCTGCAATGAATATTCAACAGCTGTGTAAGTGAACTGACCGAGCCACTGCTCGACGTCTGCCCGAGAACATGCCAAACTGCGGTTCATAAAATTCCATCATTTTCTTGACCTTGAGCAGTTAATTTTCGTCTGATGGCCGCTTCTACGTGCCAGTTTCAGAGTCTCTGACTGACAGCTGTGGTGAAAACACTCCATTTTGCCACTGGCGATGTCAGTAGGTCGCACGGGAACAGCTGTGTGGCTGCCATGCCAGGCACTTCTAGGAGATTTCAGACCAGCACGACAATCAATCAATGAGCTTCTTTAGCTCATGAATCATTACTGTATTTAGACTTATAATATATCCATCATCATTAACAGAAACTGTCACTACCAAGGTACCAACCCCTCACTACAAGAAGTGTCTAAAACCAAACCTTAAATTGTTTACAGGAGAGGCCCCAACTTAGCCAACATTTTGGCCCACAGTTAACAACCTCTGGAAAAACTATAACCGGTTTGGCTATGTAAAGCACCTAAAGGCTGTTTTAACTGTGGTCAGTGTAAATTTGGCTGCATTACTGCTAGATGTACTACTTCTGGAACTTTCAGCAGTACAAAAACTTACACTATTACAAGATTCATTAACTGCAGCACGTAAGGGATAGTTTACCTGGCTACTTGCCAGTATGATGCATTCTATATCAGCATGACATAAAGGACTTTTAAAGTAAGGGTAAGCATTTAAGTTGCATCAGAAACAGAGACAAACATAATGCCCTGCATAGGCATTTGGTAACTACCGGGGAAGGAGGTGAACATCAATTCCAGTTCTGTGGAATAGGGGAAGTCACATTGAACAAACTTGGGGGTGATTTGGACTCACTGTTACTAAGAAGAGAGTCTTTTTAGATGTTTGCATTGGGTGGTTTACGTTGCCCTGGGCTGAACAACAACACTGAGCTCAAACCACTACTGGGGATAAAGAAACTGTAAACAACCTCTATTTTGGTTAGGAGTTATAATTGACTTTTTATTCTAGTTTCTGATGTAACATTCCCTCCTTTTTTCCTGCCACCCCACCCCCAAACCCTCTTTTATACAAATTTATCTGTGGTACTGGTTATAAACTTCTGACAGTTAATGCAATATTTCGTTTTTCCATCGTTTTCTTTTCCCTCGCCCCTTTCTGTGGACTGTATAATGAAAAAAATGCGAAATAGCACCAGTATTAAATGTGGCTACTGATAAGTGTTCTTTGGGCTACTGAAACAGTTCAGTGTCTTTTTAAGCATTATTTACATGTAGCTCAGTTTATATCAAGGAAAATATTACACTCTCTAGAGTGATACAATTCATCTGTGTAGTCAAGTATATACTGTACAATTATTCATTTTCCAACCACCCCCCTTCTCCCCCCATTGTGGCCTGTATAATGTAAAAATTGTGATTTAGCATAAAATGAGCTTTCTTATTCCATACTGCTGTTTACAATTTGATGAAACTGTTCTGTCTTGCTGTGGAGGTAATTTTAACCTCATTTATACTGGGGTATTGTTGCATCCCTCGTTTGTCCGTGACCTCCCAGTTCGTAGACTATTCAGCTGTTTCATTGCCGGTGGGAGACTGCAATTACTTTTATTCCTTTCTGTACATTGTTGACCATGTCTACCGGTACCTCAGTGTTTAATCTTTTTTCGCAGATGGGGTTTATTCCAGCATTTTCATATATCATTATTTAAAACATGTCTTTACTCCCATGGCGTTATTCCAGCAACTGGCATTTGGTACCAAACAATTTGTAATATTTTGCTGTTATTTAGATTTGACAGTTTGCACGCTGTCCTTTGATACTGATCTTCATATCTTTGGCTAAGACACAGCATTATAAAATCCCTTTTTGAATTGGCCTTACATTTGGCTATTGACAAGTGCTTCTGGGCTACTAAAACAAATTATCTTTTTGACATTTTTTGCATTTAACTTATAGTTGTACCTACAAGAATTTTTTATTCACTTCTAATACCCTCTAGATTAATAGGAGGTCTTAATACTACTAGACTATATGCTAGATTCACTTTTTATGTCAATCACAACAGAGAATGAATTGATTCATATGCAGTCCTGTTTATTCACGCATAAGTAAAGTGAAAACTGAATTGGGGTTTAGTAGCCAGTGCTTTATGTTTTTATATGCATTTTGTCAGTGCTGCACATAATTACTAATGTTTTGTCACTTTAAATGATGCTACTACAAGTAGTGGTGTCTTTTTCCATGGCTATTCTCCCTAATGATGTGCTAAGGACATGAAACCAGTTGGAGAATTTTAGTGAGCACTGCCAGCGTCTCCATGGAGGGGCCAGTATGTCAGTCAATGCTTTTGCTGTTTTCAAATAAATGCACAAATGTGACAGGGTGGAATAGGACCCTGTTCCATGTGTTATGGAGAAAGTGTCTAAATGCAAGGATCTGTCCTTTTCTGTCTCTTCTCTGACTGGTTGCGCAACCAAATTTTCTTGTGAGATTTTGGACTTGATCACCCCAAACAGTCTCGTAATTCTTTGCCTCTCACTGTATCTCAGTTTTCTCTCGCTGTCTTTTCGTCCCTTGCATAACTGCTAATATAAAAATATGTGCAAATCAATATGTGGAAATGTGATATTGGGATCCTATTGTTTAAAAAATATATAGTATTACTGTTGAAATATATATAATTATATTTTGAGATGACTGCAGACAGCTATTGTAAACTCAAGAGGTTACTTTAGTGCAAATTTTTAAGTCTTTTGCAAAAGTGGTGGAAAAGGGGCCTCTCAGCTCAGGAAACTGTTCTAAGCAGCTCCTGCCTGATATTTACAAAAAACAGGATGCTTGAGAAGGATGGGGGTTGAAAGGACTTATAAGAGTTAAGCTGCAACTGCTGAAAGAGAAAAATGGACACAGAGACTCAAGGAAAACTACTGTTTTTTTTCCACTTTGTACATAGTTATACTGAACAAGTTTGTTTTTTATGTCACTGCAACTGTAAATAAATATTTTTAGTGAATTCTACAGCTGCTCCTGTTTTTCCCAATGCTTCCTGACCTGTGCCTCGATGACAACAACCCTGTAATTTTTGCTGCTATTCTCTGATGTGGTGGTGCTTCTTTTACTACTGGTTGATACTGCATTGAGTTAGCATGCCATACAGTGGAGCAGTTTTGATGTTTTTGTTCTCATCCTACGTTGTACCACCTCCAGCCTATCGCTGTCCTTTTTTATGTGGGGACTCCAGAACTGGGCACAGTACTCCAGGTGTGGCCTCATCGGCAGCCTATACAGTGGTAACAGTACCTCTAGCCTTCTACTGTCAAATCCTCTCCCATTGCGCTCCAGCATCCTGTTCGCCTTGCTGAAGGCCTTGTTATATTGGCTGTTTTGTTTAAGGGAGTCATTAATGAGTCCCAGTTCCCTTTCCTCTGATGTTGTGTCCAGCTTAATCCCGCTTCTATCAAATACTCTGCTCAGGGGGTTTGTTCCCTATGTGCATAACTTTGCACTTTTTGACACTGAATTTCAGCTGCCAGACTTTGGACCAATTTTCTAGCCTTCCATGTTGTCAGTCCTACTACAGAGTTCAGTGTCATCTGCAAACAGACAAAACCTGACATGGATTATCTCTCCCATGTTGCTGATGAACATACTGAAGAGGACTAAGCCCAGACTAGATCCCTGTGGTACTCCAGCAGTGACCGCTCTTTCCTCTGCTCTGACCTCATTCACAATTCTGCACTGCCTCTCCTCCAACCAACTCCCTATCCACCTTACTATTTCCTTAGCCGTTTCCAGACCACTCATCTTCAGCAGCCTTCGATGTGGCACAGAGTCAAATGCCCTGCTGAAGTCTAAGTACAGTAAATCTAAAGCATGGCCCTTATCAACCACCTTGGTTACCCACTCAGAGATTACCAAAGGGTTGGTCTGACAAGATCTCCCTATCATGATTCTGCGCTGCTTACTATCCTGAAGTCTGTTTTTTGCCAGATATTCTACTAGATCTTCTTTGACTAATATCTCCATCAGTTTCCCTACCACAGAGGTAAGGCTGATGGGTCTGTAGTTTCCTGGTTGCTTCTTGTTCCCTCCCTTGTGCAGCAGAACCATAGCCACCATCCTCCAGTCCCTGGGAAACACTCCTTGCTGCACAGAGCTATTGATTGGCCTCACCAGGGGGTTGGCTAACACCAATGCCAGTTCCTTTAGCACCCTTGGATGCATCCCATCTGGCCTCAGGGCCTTGTTTACCTTCAGGGTTCCTATCCCTGTTTACCTCCAGGGTTCCTAGCCCCTTTGGACTCTTTTGCCAGTAAATTTCTGCAGTTTCATTTTCGGGACCCCTCTATCAGCTGCCTTTATGCTGCTCTCCAGCAAGGGCCCACTATTCTCTCTAGTGAATACTGAGCAAAAGAAGTCGTTTAGCACAGTTGCCTTTTGCCCATCCTCCTCTATTACCCTGCCCCCTCCATCAGCCTGTCAAGCCGCCCCCATCTTTCTTTTTCCTCTCATATGTCTAAAGAAAGAATAGTTACTTACCGTAGCAGTAGATGTTCAAGAAAATCTCCTCCATTGAGCCACATTATGGAACTGTAAGCAGTTGGCATCAGGACCACCCGCAAGGTTTTGCTGGCTGGGGCCACCCGCATCAGTGTGGCTCGTCGCTGCCTATATGATGTGGGTGTCCCCAGCATGCCTCAGTTACGTACCAGAGACAAACTCGGACAATCATCAGACTGGTAGGGACCGAATAAACAAGGCCAAAACCAGGCAAACAGGAGAGGGATATAGAAACCTGTGTAAATAAGCCAAATTAGGGACAAGAAGAGAACCAGCATGAGAGAACAGTCAGTAAAATCTCATGTCTCCTGACAAGGTGGGGGAGGAGAGCTGTGGCTCAAAGGAGGAGAGTCTCTTGAAGATCTATTATGGGAAGTAACTATTATATCTTCTTTGAGGACATCTCCCTTCACTGAACCACATCATGAAACTATTCCCCAAGCAGTACCAAAGCACCGAGGGAGGAAGGCAGGATCTAAGGACCCTGAGTAAAGAGGTCTTGCAAGACAGCAAGTAGTACGTCTACAAGATAATATCCAGACTGCACAGTTTAGTAAATGTACGCAACAGTACTCCAAGTCGCAGCAGCACATATGTTAGCAGCGGACACACTGAAAACAAGCCAATGAGGCAGCAATCCCATGGGTGGAGTGGGCACAGACTGGACAAGGAAGCTGCTTAATACACTTCTGCTAACAGAAAGAAATACAGCAGGCCATCCAATTAGAAAGGTCCTGCTTGGAAATGGGGGAGTTCACCATCTGGGGGTGAAAACCACAAACAGTCGGGAGGATTTTCTCCGTTCCTCAGTATGATCCACATATCAATGCAGCATCCTATGGATGGTCAGCATATGCAAACTATGTTTCTTCACTATCCTCACTATCTGTGGGAGTCAAGAAATAAACAGAAAGGTCAATGGTCTGATTTAGTGTTTGCTCAGATTTGCCATTCATTACAAAATGAAGATCAGTACATAATGCAGTTCTATTCTTGTGAAAAATAAGATCAGCAACCAGAGCCTCTAACTCAGATATGCATCTAGCAGACATCATAGCCACTAGGAACAATGTCTTCCAAGAGAGAAGAACAGATCACAAGTTGCAGCAGGCTCAATGACAGGTGCAGTAAGGGTCTCTAGGACCAAATCAACATCCCACAGTAGAACCAAATTGTGGACTGGGTAGTGTAGAAGTACAATATCTCTGAGGAACCTACAGGGAAACCTCAAGCTGGGCCACCATCTTGTCTTCAGTGAGTGAACCTTAACAGAAGAATACCCTAGGCACGAGTCTGTAAGGGACAAGGAGTAGCCCAGCATGAGATTGAATGGACATGTAAAAAGGCCCAGGGTATGTGCAACACACCAAACTGTAAAACATTTCGATTTTTGCAAGTAGATGCACCATGTAGATGACTTCCGTGCCACCAGTAGAATAGATGGGGAAACCTCAAAGTGGGACAGATCTATATCCTCAGTAGCTAAGTGTGGAGATGTAGGGATCGAAGGTCCTGATGCACCAGAGCACCCTGCTCCTGTGATGGAAGTTCTGCCCACAGAGGGATCCTGATTGGGTTCCACTGCCAATTGCTGGAGCAGAGAAAAACAAATTTCTCTGGGCCAGTACAGGGCCACCAGAATCAGGGTAGTTGACTCGGCACCCAGCTTGACCAGAACCATCTGTACAAGAGGGAACAGGAGAAAGGGGTACATGAACCTCCCTTGCCAGGAGGGGGACGTGTCTGACGAGAACTCCAGGCCCTGCAACGAGAGAGCAGAAACCCGGCAGTTTTGCATTGTATGGAGACTCATGAAGGTCTATGTCTGGTTGACCCATTTTATGAAAAAGTTATCCACGACAGAGTCCAAGAGCTCCCATTCATGGCAGAGCGGCCAGTGCCAACTGAGACAATCCACAAGGGCACTAAGGGTGCCAGGCAGAAACATGGCTGAAAGTAACATGTCATGTTCCACAGCTCAGTGCCAAACTCACATCGCCTCTCTGCAGAGAGGATATGAGTGGATTCCTCCTTACAATTGATGTAGTACCTCATCAAAATGTTTTCTGTATGGATAAACAGCTGATGCCCAGAAAGGAGGGTGGTGAAGGCCTGTAGGCCAGGCAGAATACCCCTCATCTCCAGAACGCTGCTATGGAGAACCATATCCCAGAGAGACCACTGGCCCAAAGTCCAGTACGGGTGCAGATGGTCACCCAAGCCTGAACCCAAGGCATCCGTCACCATCACCAAAAGAGGAGACAGGTGGAGAAATGGAGATCCCATTTTGAGGTTGGAGCCCTCGAACGTGAGCCTTCCACAGCCACAGCCTGTCAATGAGCTTTCTACCTACTGTCCTCAACTCTGCACTCTGTTTTAAGTCCCTTCCCTGCCACTGACCCTACACAAATGTGATTGTCTCAAAGCACCTGTCTTCCCCCAGCTTATTCTGTGTACGATCCTCCCTCACATTGCTCTCTAGTATGTTCCTACTAAGTCAGTCCTGCACAGAAAATTACCCCCCCCGACTAGAACTAACGACAAAGCCTCCTCTTGCCTGCCTTAACATATAGGGTGTGAAAGCAATGCTGAGTCTCTTCCCCGGACTTTACCTGATATAATGACATTGCCTCCCCTGGCTGCTTTACCTCCTGCTAAATTAGTTTCTTAAACCCACAGCACTCACCATGTACCTTGTGCCGTACTACTAGCAATGTGCTGTACCTCTATATGAGATAGCTTACAATTTGTAAATAGTCAGACCAATTGCTGTTGTTTTTTGTATTTTGTCTCTGTACTTGTGCACACATACTCTGTAACTATCTTTCTGTGTTGTCCTCCTGTCAAGATGTGGAACCTTTGAAAAGAGCATTTTGCTCAAAGGTTGTGTCCAAATGACGAAATAAATAAACAAATAAAACCACCAAACCAACTTGTTGAAATGCTGAACCCACTGGGCATGGAGGAACCATTTCAGGATCCTCATGTGCAGATGTGCCAGTGGTATAGTCATTATGGCAGCAGCCATGAAGCCGATTAGCCAGAGGAGGCATTTGGCCAAGACATAGTCACTGGAAGAGACCAGAGAACCTCAGCTACCAGCAGTACTGCAAGGTCCAAGGGCAGGAATGCCCAACCCAGCCCTGTGTCCAAAACAGACCCTATATACTGGGGGTGTTGGGATGAAGTGAGAACCAACTTTGGCTCACTCACCAGAATACCCAACTGGTTAAACAGCTGTCTGGTCCAAAACAGTATATAGACTATGACTTTCCTCGATGGAGCCTTTAGAAGCCAGTAGTCAATACACGGGAAGACATACAGGGAGCACTATGAAATATCAACTACCAGAAGGTTGACAATCAACTGACAGACGCCGAAATACCGACGCGCTCACAAGATCGCCAAAATAAATAACGAAAAACGAATGACTGACAGGGAGAGAACAAGATAGAGAAAGGGAAACTTTGCCTTGAACTACTGAGCTGAAACTAGCACCACAGCCTGATGACCTACATTTCAGAGCAGGTACAGTAAATTACAGAAATATTAACTACTTGTAATCTTATCGTACTAGTGCCAGCAATAATAGAACACGTATCCTCAGAGTCCAACAAAAGTAAAAGTATCACACAGCTGTCGGTGGGAAAGGTATTTGTTACAAGTCAAGGGTCTGCCAACAGCTGTTCTTACGCTTTCCAAACTCTGTGCAACTTAGACAGGGCAGTGTCTCCAGACTCTGTACTGAAAGACAGGAAGCAGAGTATCAAAGCTAGAACACCCAACCAAGTGGCTGGTTTTCTGTGATACATTTCCAAAACGTTGGTAACATTAGCCTTTCTTTACAGTAATGGCAACATGGCAATTGATCAGGATGTTTGTGAAAGATCGGGCAAGTGAAATGGAAGAGGAGATAAATAAATGCAATATGTATGTGTGAGTTCGTAAGTACACCTGGAAAGTACAGCCTGTCGGTTATTCATTTTTCGTTATTTATTTTGGCGATCTTGTGAGCGCATCAGTATTTAGGAGCCGATCTTTTTGGTGTCGAGATAATGGGAGTCAATCTGTCATACTAGACCCGACATACATTTATTTATTTATTTAGTTTTTTGTTGACCAGGTAAGTGCACTAGACAAATCTTGCCTATTTTCAGGCACGACCCGGGGGAGGGGGATACAGATGAATTCCAAATGACCTTGAATCAGATTAAGCTGTTGGTGGTATTTTTTTTTTTTAGTGAATGAGAGAAATTTGGCCAGAACACAGGAGAAATTCCCCTATTCTTTTCAATAAGTGCCATGGGATCTTTAACATCCACCTGAACTACCACCAATCCAGACAGATGGGACCTCGGTTTAACGTCTCATACGAATGACGGCACCTCAGAAGTGCAGCACCCCTCTCATGCTGCACTACAGTGTCAGTACTGGGATATTAACCCAAGTGCCAGATGTGGGAACTGAACCCACAGCCCTCTGATCTCCCGGCCTCAGAGGAGAGTGTGCTACCTACTGAGCCACCGACACTGCTACATACACTCTCAGCAGAGGGTGTCTGCAATCGCTGCAAAACACTTAGTAAAGACATGCGGTGCAGAGAACCAACCGAAGAACAAGACATGAAAATGACAGCACAAGTCCTTGAACATGAACCACAGGAACCTTTTGTGAGACCTGCAGATCCTGACGCGGAGGTATGCATCCTTCATTTCCAAAGCAACCATCCAATCCCCTTTCAGTAACAGGGAGGAGGGACTGCAGAAATCATCTGAAAGTGTCTCAAAGGTCCAGGACAGGCCTTACATCCCTGGGCTATTTTGGTATCAGCAAGTACAAGGAATAATGGATCAGGTTCTCTTCATCAACTGGGATGGGCTCTATAGCCCTTTTGCTGAGGAGAGTTTGAATCTCCTTCAGCAAGAGGGCAGGATGTCCTAGAGTGTACTGACTTGGTAATGGAGGGGTCACTGGAGGGACAGAAAGGAGCTCTAGGTGTCCTAGTTGAACTACCTACAGGACCCACGCATTGATGGTGATCTCCCTCCACTTTGTCAGGAAGAGGGAGATTCGACCTCTCACCAGAACTTCCTGAGGGAGTGAGGCTGGAGGAACAGGAGGGGAGTCAGAAAGTGCCAAGAGTGGCAGGGGTTCCACTCATGTCTGCACCTTTTGTGAGCCTGGCATGGACACTAAGAGGCAGAGTGATCCGAGTCTGGGAATGCTGAGACCAAGGGGGACCACGTCCAGGACCTCTGGAGTAACCCAGGCCTGCACAAGCAGAAGACCGATGAAAAAAGCCTCTACCCTGGCCCTGGGGTTTTGGGTTCAGAGTGTGAAGGCACTGCAGGGTCATCTTGGAAGTCTGTAGATCCTTCAAAGCATTTTCTACATAGAGTCAAACAGTCTGTTTCCCCCTCAAGAAGGCAGAGAAGACTGTTGGACATCTGAGGTAAAGCCTGCAACAGTGAGATATGGCAGCACAGGCAGATGTCATAAGCAGCTGCATCGGCAGCAGTGTTTTCAGGCATCATGGCGCGGATTCTCCATGACGGGCACACACAGGGCCACGACCCTCTGCACCCGCGGAACAATGCGCGGTGGCCGTATTCACAGCCACTGGCCACCGTGTGTCCCCAGCATGCAGTTGCGCGGGGGCAGTTACGCAGACACGGTGGACATTCAATGGGATGCCTGACCTGGTCCACCAGTGAATAACCTGCACCCGAGAGATGCCACAGCATTCCAGCGGCGGAGGAGGGCGGGTTGCCAGGCGGGCATTTCCAGCCCTGCATGTGAATCCCGAGGGCTGGGTCGGCGTGTTTTGGGGGGGGGGTTCCTCATGCCCATACTGCACCGCCGCGGACGGCAGTGTCATTTTTGGGGTGGTGCGTACTAGCTATGTCTGGTGCCAGTTGGTGTAGCCTGTTCCCCTTTCGCCCTGCACTCTGTGCTTTCAAGAATAACACGGGCAAGAGCTCTGCACGTCCCCACACAGCCCCTCGCAAATCTCATAGGTTGGGCAGGGAATGTGGTGCATGCAGTCCAGCCCCATTGCAGAATGGGGTGCAGTGGCTGCGGAGTGTCTACGCACCCCAGATATGCAGTGCGTGGACATGGAAAAAAAGGGCCCAATATGCAGATCTTAGCAGATGCTTGCTAGCTTCCAAGACATTAACAACTGTTTGTTGTGCCATAATTCTGTCAGACCTTTCAGGTAGCTTCTAAGCCAAGGTGGCTATTGACTTCCTCACACAGTTTTGATACTTGATCATGTACACCTGATAATATGCAATTCTCAGTCCTAGGGAAGCTGAAACAAATGTTCTTTTCCTCCCATTATGTCCAGTATCCTTGAACCCTTGTCAGGAGGAACAGAGCTCATATATTTCAGGGGGTTTGAAATATCATGAGCTGCCATTATCACAACTGAATCTGTTTCAGGTCGAGAGGCATAATAAGGTTTATTAGTAGTGGCAGGATATAGTTTCTCTGCCTTCCTATGAACTGCATGCAGGTCACAGGGCCAGTGCCAAGTAGCCAGAGTGGCATCTTCCAGTGCCAAATAAATCCGAGGTATTAAGACAGCTGGGGAGGCAGACATCTCAAGAAATGCATATAAATTATTTTTAGAGGAATCCTCTTCCTCAGTGTCAAACCCCAGTTTGGCCTGAACAGGAAAGCTTGAAATCAGGCATCCTCAAGAGGTGATCTGGGGGGTGTTTTTCACTCTCTCCTCATTACAGGAGGAGATAGTGGAGCTGGAGCCTATCACATCCACAGCATCCAGCTCTTTCTCCATTCCTTCTTCCTCCTCTTCCATGTATTCTGGATTATACTCCAGCTTGTCATCAGCATCTGTGGACATAAGTAGATGGTCGACAGGATAAGGTGACCTAGAAGGTGGAACCATAAATGAAGGATGTTCCTTATCTGACAAAGTCAACAGTGGCAGCTCCTAACGCATTGACAGGGATGGCATCGATGATGGAGGTAATGACATTAGCTGCTGAAAGAGCTCAGACGTTGTTTGGTACAGGAGCTGCGCGTCAATGGGCCCTGAGGAGGGGCGACAATGGCAGTATCGGCTATGAGTCCCCCAGTGAGGGAGCAGGGACAATGCCAAACCCTGTCCTTGGTGTCTGACAGATGGTCGGGGGGAGGGGCAGCAGGACGGATGTCACTGCCTTGGACTTGTCTTTTCCAATCAAAACTTACCTCTTTTCAGAAGAGATCTAGAACATTCAGGAGAAGCAGAGGGTTTTTTTTGTTTGTTTTTTTTATGCCCTTTTTCTTGTCAGAGAACCAGTGCTTGTTTGCTAACTTTCTAGACTTATCCTTCTTTTTGGTGGACTCGGCAATGGATACCATTGACTGTGGAGAATGGCAAGTCCACTGTGAACCAGAAACAGAGGACGTTGTTGACGACAGTGAAGCTGCCTTTGATAAAACACAGAAACATAGACTTTGATGGCAGATAAGGACTACTTGGCCCACCCAGTCTGCCCATTTCCCTACCTATTGGATAATCTGCAGACCCTAGTTAACCAACAGCCTACTTCCTCCTACCCCCTCTATAATTGCCTTACGTCTGTCCCATGCATTCTTGAACTCCCCCAGTTTTTGACCCCATGACCTCTCAGGAAGGCTGTTCCATGCGTCCACCACCGTCTCTGTGAAAAAAATACTTCCTCACGTTGCCTCTGAGCCGTCCTCCCTCTGTCTTCAAACTGTGCCCCCTTGTTCTTGCACATCTCTTTTTCTGAAAGATGCTACCATCTTGGACTTTGTTGATTCCCTTGAGGTACTTGAAAGTTTCTATCACGTCTCCCCTCTCCCTCCTTTCCTTGAGGGTATACATATTAAGCTTCTTTAGTCTCTCTTCGTATGGGTTCTGGTGCAGACCCTCCTCTGTACTGCCTCCATCCTGGCTATGTTCTTGTGGAGATGGGGTCTCCAGAACTGCACGCAGTACTCCAGATGGGGTCTCAACAACTGTCTGTACAGAGGGATGACAACTTCCTGTTTTCAACTGGTGATGCCTCTCCCTATGCACCCCAGTACCACCCCAGCCCTCCTTACTGCCTTCTCACATTGCCAGCCTACCTTTAAGTCACCTGATATGACTACCCCCAGGTCCCTTTCCATTTTTGTTGTTGTTAATGCCCCCCCTCCCCCCATTGTGTACTCTTCCACTGGGTTTTTGTTTCCTAGGTGCATTACTTTGCACTTCTTTGCATTGAATCTAAACTGACATACTTCTGACCATTCCTGCAACCTTGCCAACTCCCTTCTCGTCATTTCCACCCCCCTTGTGGATCAACCCTGTTGCAGATCTTTGTGTCATCTGCAAAGACGCATACTTTTCCTTCCAGTCCCTCTGCAATGTCACTTATAAAGACATTAAAGAAGACCAGCCCCAATACTGAACCCTGTGGTACCCCGCTAGTAACCCCCCTTTCTTCAGAGTGGACTTCATTTACTATTACCCTCTGCGTCCTGTTGTCTAGCCAAGTTTTTACCCAGGCTACCACCGTGGGACCCACTCCCAGGCTGGCTAACTTGTTTATTAGTCTTTTGTGTGGAATTGTGTCAAATGCCTTGCTAAAGTCTAGGTAGGCCATGTCCACAGCTCCTCCCTGGTCTACTACTTTAGTCACCCAGTCAAAGAAATCTTAGATTCGTGTGACATGACCTTCCCGCTATGAATCCATGCTGTCTTAGGTCCTGTGCCACACTGGCCTCTAGGTACTTAATTCTTTCTTTCAGAAGTTATGCCATTATTTTCCCCTACCACTGAGGTCAAACTAACAGGTCTGTAGTTTCCTGCCTCTGCCTTGCTTCCACTTTTGTGAAGGGGAAGCGCATCTGCCTTCCTCCAGTTCTCAAGTACCACACCATCCTCCCATGATTTGTTAAAAAGGGTAGTTAGTGGTGTCACTACTTCTCCCCTTAGTTCTTTCAGAATGCTTGTGTGAATCCAGTCAGGCCCCACTGCCTTGCCCACCTTGAGTTTTAGGAGTTCTTTCAGGACCCTTTCTTCTGTGAATGGACTGGTATTGACCCGCCTATCCAGAGTGCTTCTATTGTTTGGTTTAGGTACGTCCCCGTCCTCTTCTTTTGTAATACTGAACAAAAGTATTTGTTCAGTATCTCTGTCAAACATCTCTGCCTTTTCACTGTCACCCTCTGCTCACCCCACCCCCACCCTCTCCTTTATTAAGTCTCACTATCCCTCACTTGGTCCTTCTTCACTGACTAATGTATCTATAAAAGGTTTTATCCCCCTTCTTAACCGAGTTGGCTGCCTTCCCCGCTTCCTTCTGCTTTAACTGATGGAGTTATCTTTCCTGCTCCTTCTGTGTTTGGCCTTAAACAGTTACACAGGCGTAGCGTCGTTTGAACAACCCTTATCAAGGCAACCCACACAACAGGCACAGGCAGAATTATTTTAAAATAAGCCAAAGGCTTTACTAATTAAAATTATTAAGAAAACAGTAACTAACATAAAGATAAATAATTTTAGACATTGGTTACAGGATATTGAAAATAAAAAGGAAAGTATACATAAAAAATCTACACTTTAAAACTCGGAGATTAAAGTTCTACCCTGAGTCCTTAGTTGTTGAAGTTTGAAAGTACAAAATGTCTTTAAAAGTGTGATAGTTGCAGTCTTGGCTGTCAGTGATCCAGGAGAAATTGTATCTGCTCAAGACAGATAGGGTCCCAAATGCAACAGTGGCAGACTACTTCAGGCAGAGGCAAAAACTAAAGGCTCAGGTACCCCCCTGCATTCTAGTTTTAAAGGGTTTCAAAAGGGCAGGTCAAGTGGATAGTGGCTGGCCCTGCGACTGACTAGCATTCTGTTTCTATGGTTACCCAACCAATCAGAGTTTAGTATTTAATTACAATATCACGGATATAAGGTTGTGAATAAAAAAAAAAAAAAGACTGAGGTCAGCCAGCTTAAAACTCCTGGTTCTTGAAAATAAAATAAAACTGCCTGATTTATTTGCATGAAACAACAATGTGGACAGCAGGTTCTTTAGGCTGGGTGAGTTCAGTGACCTGCTTTTTTCTGTCTACGTATCTCTGTTCACGCTGAACCAGGCCCCTGCAGGCAGTTCTTACTGATTCTGTGGATCCACTAGATCCAGACCAGAGTCTGCCACCAAAGGCAGGCGCTCACTAATCTTATTACCCAGATTACTGGCATTGAGGCACACCAGCCTCCAATGTGCATCCGCAACTTTACTGGTTCTCACTTGCCCACTCCCTTCACTCTTCTCTAATAACCCTGTCTTGTGTTTCCCCTTAGAGGGAGGCCGATTAAGGGGGAATGTGAGGAAATTCCTTTTCACAGAAAGGGTGGTAGATGCATGGAATGGCTTACCACAAGAAGTGGTGGCTATGAATACAGTGCAGGGCTTCAAACAGGCATGGGATAGGCATAAGGGAGCAATACAAATGACTATGAATAGATAGGTCACTGACAGAGCAAAGGCCGATGGCACATTTATAAGGTAGAAAAAGAAATGGGCAGACTGGATGGGCCTTGCGGTCCTTATCTGCCGTCAACTTCTATGTTTCTATGTTTCTATGTTTCCTTTCAAGTCTATTGCGTCTACCCTGCCCTGTCCCCTGTACTTTTTCCTCCCATCTATTACTCCCTAAACAACCTACCCCTATCCCAGGGGGTATCCTGTCTAGGTTCCCCACTGTAAGCCCCAGCACCAGACCTCCCCACAGCTTGGTTAACTATTTCCCAAAGTAGATGTCACGCTTCTGCACTAACACACTAGTCCCCTCTAGTCACGTAAAAACCATCACCATTAAAGAGCCTTCTATCCCAGAAGCCCTCCAATCCCCTATAAAGTGGAGCCCCTGTTCCTGACACACCCTTTCAATCATCCCTTGAACTCCTCGAGCTCTGCCTTCCTTACTCAATTCTTCCCATTCTCCCTACCCCAGATAGAAGGGACCTCACAGAAGGCTAAGGAACCTGAGTGCTTCTTCAATCTGCCACCTAGCCTCTGGAAGTCCCTCTTCACTATTTCCACAGGTCAATTTGCCAGACTGTTGGTACCAAGGTGTACCAGCACTCCATGCTCCCCCTCTCTCCGCTATCCTCCCAGTCCTATCCCAACTTTGGATGGCTAATGCCCCATGCAGTCATCTGACCACCCCTTCCCTTACTCCCCTTACCCACCATCCTCTCCACCCCATAACAACAGAGTCTCTTATCCCTAGAATCCTCCTTGCTAAGTATGTGTCCCAATGCTCCTGGGTATCACCACGTCTCCCTTCCCATCAGACCCAACTGAGCCATGGACACCCCTACCCGAGTCAGGCACCTGTGCCTTTTCCAGGGGTGCAAAGCAGTTTGCCATTGGTACCTTTTGGAAAGAGTCGACTACTGTGTGACCATCCTTGCAACCTGATCTCCTCCCCTTCTCCTCAAACCTCCACCCCAACCTGGGCCAGTGGGCCTCTGAGGAAGTGGGGGTGCAAGGGGTGGGCACAAGCTTATTTAGAGTCGCATCTGGAATATACCCTCCCTAGCTAATGCAAACTAAGTACAGAGCTCCCTGAAGGTTCTGCAAATATGGCAGTGCCCCCTTCTCCAAAGCATAACCTTTGAGACGAGTGCCCCATAATCCCTACAGTTAAGTACCTCTCTACTCACCCAAAGCTCAATTCCAGTCAGTCAAATGCCTCTGCTATGTGCCTAAGGTTAAGTTACTTAGAAGTATGTGATACTAGGCTAAGAGGTATTCACCCACTGCAGGCTCAAAAGAAATGCTTTATAATAATTACACAAATACAATCTTCAGAAACAAATATAACAGAAGAAAAGTTCAGAAATTCTTAGTTTCTCAGAATATTTGTAATTCACTTAAATCCAAATTTAGCTGTTGATAGTCATAGTTAAATAACAACAAAAAGTGAGCAGGCGGTAATTCCCTAAGGATTAACACTGGATTGGGGGGGGGGATGGGTGACTCGAATTGCAGCTTGTTTTCCATCATTAGTGCATAGTGGAGCAAGCATTGTGGTAGGAGGACACTTTTTGCAATGTGGCTGGCAATCTAAGTCGATCAGTTTCTAGAGATCAATGATTGATTTAATAGCCAATCACAAGCCTCAGTTGACTCATTAATATTTAATTAGACTCATCCTGCAAGGCATAAATTAGTGTCGGAGACTTGATTAGTGGTCTTTGCTAATCAAAATGAAAAATGATTAGCAACTGGTCAAAGCTGATTAGCAGTGGGGGGGGGGTCCAGAATGTGGGGGAGATGGCTAAAATAGTGAAAAATAGAGCCATTCGCGCATTTCAAGCCCTGTGGTCCTGGAAAAATTCAATTAGCACCTACTGCGAATCAAAATCGAAACTGATTCGCAATTGCCGGTTTTTGATTTGCATATTATGATGCGAACCCGATTATTTTATGCCTTGTTCTGATTTACTGCTGATGTTTGGTCTTTATAGCATTAAGCATCAATGGCAGGGTGACTTCACACTACATCTAAAGCCTTGAGGTAAAGATCAGGTCCAACACAGCAATTTAATCAAACTAAAGGATATAAAATTCAGTCTGTCAGAAATAAATTTTACAGTCAGAGAAAAAAAAAAAAATTACAAAATAAGTTCAAAATTACACTTAAATTCTCTGAATGCACCTCAGTGTAACATAGGTTAATGAGTATAAATGGGACTGAACAAGATCACAGGTCCATTTCGTCCATCCCACGCTGTAACTCTAGCAGTTATATCCAGCAATACTGCCCCCAAATACTTGACAAAGCTAGCTTCAAGATTCATGCTATTGGATCTGCCTGATTGCCTCCTGTGGTAGTTCCTTCTCACTTTCCCATTACCCACTGTGTGAAGTAATGCTTCAAGCTGTACCATTGTCTCCTTGCCCCTTCAGGTGGAGACTTTGCCCCATTTTCTATTCACAAACATCTTTCTTTAGTTTCTTTTCATTCCCTTCCCTACCTCCCTCATTGTGTACAGGTCCCTCCCTTGTAAGACTGTGCCCCACCCCCAGACTTACGCAAACAATGACATGATTTGCCAACAATGGCTAGGCCCTCCTGCCTTGCACATAGAACGCTAGGACTTAGAAAGCATGTGATGTCACCGACAAACTTTAGAAAACATGATTTTTAAACATGCTAGCTTATACTTCATATATTTCTGTTATTCAGTTTCCCCACTTTCTTTGTAACAATTTAAATTATTATGAAAACAGGATCACAGTCCCCTAGGTTTCATCTGGCATGGGTGCTTGTGTACACCTGACACCGTAATCCTCTGCTTGTGACATTACAGTCTGTTGCTGTGGAAATGTTTATGATGTCACAAACACAGGACTATGAAGTAAGACGTAGAGAGGCAGACAGGGTGGAATTCTCAAAAGTCAAAATGTGCAATAAACTTCGAGTTCGGTGGGATGGGATTTTTAAAGCCATAAAATGGAGGAAAATCCCAGTTACATCGGGTGGGATTTTCAGAAATCATAGCACAGGTTTGACATATCTGTAGAATTACTACCTATTTTATGGCATGTTACGTCCAGTTTTTGGATCAAAAAATGCTAGACATAGAAGTAAATGACAGATCAGGTCTCACTCTGTCTGAAAATTGTGTCCAGGCCCATTTATACCTGAACTCTGCAAACTGGACACAACTAAATCAGTTTTGAAAATTGGACATAGCTACAGTATGTCCTAACTTTGAAAGTTGGACAAAGGGGCAATTTTGCTCATGTTCAAAGTTGTACAATAGAACACTGCATGTTAACATGGGCTTTGAAAATTCCCCCTATGAAGTCTAGGGGACAGTGATCCCATGCTAATAGAGGCAGTCATCAAAAAGTATTTGTGTGCGAAGGGGGGTTGGGACTAAAACAGTTTAAAACACATTTGTTTTTATTTATTTACCCATTATGGCGCAAGAAAGAGGCAATATCTTTATTCAGTGGGATCCTCCTTTTTTACAGCTTTGTAGACTGAAGCACTGTAAGGTGACTAGCTTATGGTCACAGAGCGAGTAACTGGCTCTGACTGAATTTGAGTCTAGGTCTCAAGCATATGCTCTAGTCACTAGACTACGCTGCCTACACTGAGTTGCACTGCTGGTGGAGAGTAAAGCTGCATTTAAATAAGACTGGCCCGGTGGTGTGGAGGGCTAAGGTGTTGAACGCCTTACCTTCTGCCATGCCGTCGACCCGTGTTCCGGAGTGAGCACAGGTTGCCAGGGTTCGGCAGGCTGGGAAAGGATTGAGCATTCCTGGGACTGATCTCCTCTCCTGGGGAGGGGTGACCAATCGATTCGGCCTATGACTGCCAACGGGTGTAGGTCCGGTACTTGTGCAGGCAGCGAGCAGCTCAAAGGAAGGTGCCATGATTCCTAACATGGCACCACGGCAGGGGTTTGGGAAGAAAATAGAAAAAGGGATTCAAGGGCTGACTGATGCCCTGTGCACTTCCCCAGTCCCGCACTGCCATCTGGATGCCTGAAGCAATCTGGATTAGGTCTCTGGGGAGAGGATGGCCCTCCAGTCCCGCCACAATGGGCAATTCATGGAGACTCACTCCAGGTATGTGTGGGGGATGTGGGTCCTTGCCAGGGTGTAGGTGGGGACAGGTGTCAGAAAGTCGTCCTGAGGAGTAAATACTATATGGAAAATGGCTGCATTTAAATAGCCTTAGTACAGACAGTGGTCGAGGCCAGTCTGCCTCAGACACTGAGGTAACATAGAAACAGAGACTTTGACGGCAGATAAGGACTACTTGGCCCACCCAGTCTGCCCATTTCCCTACCTACTGGATAAGCTGCAGATTCTAGTTAGCCAACAGCCTACTTCCTCCTACCCACCACTAGAATTGCCTTGTGTCTGTCCCATGCATGTTTGAATTCCCCCATTGTTTTAGCCCCAACAACCTCCCCAGGAAGGCTGTTCCACGCATCCACCACTCCCTCCGTGAAAAAAAGATTTCCTCACATTACCCCTGAGCCGTCCCCCCTCTATCTTTAAATTGTGTCCACTTGTTCTTACACATCTCTTCTTCTGAAAGATGCTACCCTCCTGAACTTTATTGATTCCCTCGAGGTACTTGAATGTTTCTATCATGTCCCCCCTGTCCCTCCTTTCATCAAGGGTATACATATTAAGCTCTCTCAGTCTCTCTTCATACGATTTCTGATGCAGACCCTGCACCATTTTAGTTTCCCTCCTCTGGACTGCTTCCATCCTGTCTATGTCCTTGCGTAGATGAGGTCTCCAAAACTGCACACAGTACTCCAGATGGAGTCTCACCAACTGCCTGTACAGAGGGATAACCACGTCCCTTTTTCTACTTGTGATGCCCCTTCCTATGCATCCCAGTATCCCCCTGGCTCTCCTTACTGACTTCTCACATTGCTTACCCACCTTTAGATCATCTGATATGACTACCCCCAAGTTCCGTTCCATTTTTTGTTGTTGTTAGTACCTCCCCTGCTATTGTGTACTCTTCTCCTGGGTTTTTGTTTCCCAGGTGCATTACTTTGCACTTCTTTGCATTGAATCTAAGTTGCCATATGTCTGACCATTCCTCCAACCTTGCCAAGTCCCTTCTCATCCTTTCTACCCCCCCCTTGTGTATCAACTCTGTTACAGATCTTTGTATCATCTGCAAACAGGCATACCTTTCCCTCCAGATCCTCTGCAATGTCACCTATAAAGATGTTAAAGAGGACTGGACCCAGTACTGAGCCCTAAGGTATTCCACTAGTGACCCCCTTTCTTCGGAATGTGTTCCACTCACTATTACCTTCTGTGTCCTGTTGTGCAGCCAGTCTGAAACCCAGGCTACCACCCTGGGACCCACTCCCAAGCTGGCTAACTTTGATTATTAATCTTTTGTGCGGGACTGTGTCAAATGCCTTGCTAAAGTCTAGGTAGGCCATATCGACAGCCCCTTCCTGGTCTATTACTTTGGTCACCCAGTCAAAGAAATCTATTAAGATTCGTCTGACATGACCTTCGTGCTATAAATCCATGCTGCTTTGGGTCCTGTGCCCCACTGGCCTCTAGGTACTCAACAATTCTTTCTTTCAGAAGTGATTCCATCATTTTCCCTACCACTGAGGTCAAACTTACAGGTCTGTAATTTCCTGCTTCTGCCTTGCTCCCACTTTTGTGAAGGGGAATCACATCTGCCCTCCTCCAGTCCTCAGGTATTGCCCCATCCTGCCATGATTTGTTAAAAATCGTGGTCAGTGGTGGCACTAGGTCCCCCCTTAGTTCTTTTAGGATTCTGGGGTGAATTCCATCAGGCCCCATTGCTTTGTCCACCTTGAGTTTTAGGAGTTCTTTCAGGACTCTTTCTTCTGTAAATGGACTGGTGTCAGCCCCCCTACCCAGACTGCTTCTATTGTCTGGTTTAGGTAACTCCTTCTCATCTTCTTTTGTGAATACTGAGCAAAAGTATTCATTCAGTATCTCTGCCTTTTCACTGTCTCCCTCTGCCCACCTCCCCTCTCCCTTATTAATCTTCACTATTCCTCCCTTAACCTTTCTATGCTCCCTAATGTACCTATAAAAGGTTTTATCCCCCTTCTTAACTGACTTGGCTATTTTTTCCTCAGTTTGGGCTTTTGCTATTTTAACTGCCTTCCCCACTTCTTTCTGCTTTAATTGATACAGTTCCCTGTCGTGCTCCTTCTGTGATGCCTTATACATTTTGAATGCAGCCTTTTTCTCCTTAACCTTCCCTGCCACCTCTTTTGAGAACCACAGTGTTTTTTTACTCCACTTTGTTTTCTTTATCTGTTTCACACAAGGCTTGTTGCCTCTATGATGGCAGTTTTGATTTTTCTCCATTGTTCTTCCACCCCTCCTTTTTGGCCATTTGCTAGTGTATTCCTCAGGTATTCACCCATTTTGCCAAAGTCAGCCCTTCTAAAGTCCAGTATGCTTGTTTTTGTATGGCTTGTCTCCATGGTTGTGCTTATTGTGAAGCACACTGTGCAGTGGTCGCTTGTTCCCAGATACATAGATACATACATAGACAGTGTCGGCAGATAAGGGCCTATGGCCCACCCAGTCTGCCCATTTAAGTTTGTAAGTTCAGTTTATGTTTTCCAGGAAGTCTGTTGCCCCTTACCCCTGACCTCCAGAATTCCTTTATGTCTATCCCATGCATTCTTAAATCCCGTGATTGTTTCAGCCCCCACCACTTCCTCTGGCTACTGACTTCTAAATTTGTGATCCTCTCTCCATTTGAGAGTACCAGGTCTAGTACTGCTTCCTCCCGAATGGGTTCCAACACTAGCTGTCTAAGGCCTGCCCCCTGCAGGGCATCGAGAATGACCCTGCTCTTGGATGTGGCTGAGTACATGTCATCCAGTTAACATCTGGCATATTCAGGTCCCCCGTTAACAGTATCTCCCCTTTTTCAGCCATTTTGAGAATGTCCTCTATCATTTTCTTGTCCATTTCCTCCCCTTGAGATGGGGGTCTGTATACAACCCCTGTGCGGATTGTGATGCCATTCCCTGTCTCCAAGGTGAACCAGAGTGCCTCTTGTCCTCCCCCTTTACTTTTTAGTTCTGTAGCTTTGATCCCTTCCCTTATGTATAGAGCTACTCCACCTCCTCTTTTCCCCTCCCTGTCCCTTCTGTAGACTGTGTACCCCGGTATGTTGACATCCCAGTCATGGTTCCCCGTGTACCATGTTTCTGTGACTGCCACAATATCCAAGTGTTCATCTTCCATCAAGGCTACTAGCTCAGGAAGCTTGTTTCCCAGACTACGGGCATTGGTACTCATTGCCCTCCATTTAATGTTGGCTTTATCCTTTTTTCCCCCAAGCCTACTCTTTTTGCCCTCGTCTATTTTTCCATTTACCCCTGTCCTGCCCTCTGTTGAGCACTGTACCTCAGTGTTTACCTTACTACCAGTCATGTTTTGTGGGGGGAGGCTTGAAATCTCCTGCCTTTTATTAGCACCTCCCCCCATGGCTAGTTTAAAAGCTTGCCAAGGAAGCATTTAAACCTGTCACTTAGGCTCTTGGTTCCCTTCATGGACAGATGTAGACCATCGAGCCAGTATAAACCTTCATCTCTCCAGATGTACCCCCAGTCCCCAATGAAGCCAAAGCCCTGTGCTCTGCACCAGTTTTGCAACCATTCATTAAACTTCATGGTGTGTAGTACCCTAGCCTCACCCCTGCCATGGACTGGCAGCACCTCTGAGAAGGCAACTGTGCTTGCTACCTGTCTGAGGCCCCTCCCCAACTCCATAATTTCATCCTGTACTGCACTGATCCCATGCCTAGCTAGGTTATTTGTCCCAAGGTGGACAATATCTAGTTCCCTCTCCTGTGATGCTGCTTCTGCAATCCTGAGGATTCACTTCTTGTCCCTCCAAGCCATGGCACCAGGCAGGCACCTTACTTCCCTCTCCTCTCCCTTCCCCTGGTCTACCCCTCTAACAACTGAGTCCCCTGTCAGAGGTTGTTTCCTTCCCCTGTGGTGTCCCTTGCCACCCTTCTGTGGGTCTCCCTTGTGGGTGTCCTCAGCATTCTTCTTGGTCTCCACTGAGGGTGCCATCATAGAGGAACCTTGTTCTGCCAGACTGGCATATGGTTTGTGTAGAGGTACAACTAGGGGGCTTCGCCTTTGTTCCACCACCCGTACCCTCCCAGAACCCACTGTGGTCCAACTGCTCTTCATACTTGGCAGCCTCTGTGGCAATGGTGCTCTTTGGGTGGGGGAGGCCTCCTTAGTCCTTGCCAGTTCAGCCTGGAGGTGGGCTACCTCCTCCCTCAGAGCTGACAGCTGCCTGCAGATAGGACAGCAACGCAGTTTCCAGAATGTCTCCCGGAAAACTGCTGCCCCACAGCCAGTGCATTGCACCACTCCCCACATGTCCCTCTCCCTTAAAATATACAATATGTAATATATTTTTTCCCTTCCTTTGTGTGGTGTGTTCTTACCCTTTATGCACTGTGCTGGGTTATTAAGAATATGACAGTTCTGCCCCAAGACCTGTTGAGGAAGTGATGTCAGAACCTTGGCTATAAAGGAAACGTCATGCCGGGGGGGGGGGGGTGGAGGGTGGTAAAAATAAGGATGACACTCAATGCTTTTATTATTTACTGTATTTAAAAATGTTTTGACTGTGTAAGACACTGAGCCATAGCTCATTTCTAGGTGTAACCTGAAGGAGGTTTTACAAAGGGTATGCAAAGCAGAGAGCAGTACAGAGTGCCAAAAGGTCTAATACACAATCAATAAATGAAGTTTGAACACAGTTCAACAAATGTGAGTTACATGCATAAATCACACAAAAAAATAACGGCACCATCGTAACAGGATGTTATAAGCAAATGGAAAGATCTACAGAGGAGGGTGGGCTGGCAATTAGACACTGGAGAAGAAGTAAGAAATGGACGGAGGCTAGAGACAAGATCACAGTTGAGTGAACTGAGATGGCAGAAGTGGTTTGAGGGAAAAATGCGAGGGTGAGAGATGAACAGCAGGAGGAAGGGAGGAAGCTCCAGAGGGTAGACAGGCAGACAGAAAAAGGGGAACTGTCCAACTGAGAATTTGCAGTGTGGGATGAGATAAAAATGAGAATTGCAGGAGCAATGTGAGCAAGCCGAGGGAGGAGAGATATGGAGGAAAGGTGGTAAACCAGAATCTAGCCAGAAATGTGAAGCACCAGAATCTAGGTAGAAATGTGAAGCGCTGTAAAAGCCTACAAGACTCAAGGGCAGGGAATGTAAGGGTAGAATTAAGGGAACAGTGATGGGTAAGAGATGGGACATCTAAGGCAAAGTAACAAAAAGAGAAAAAACAGGATCCAGTCTGGTTAACGTGGAATTAGGTGCAGCACTATAAACAAAATATGTATAGTAAGCTACCGTTACGATAATTTTAAGGAGGAGTTCACAGTGAACTGGGAGTGGATGGCAAGAATTATTGTGTCAAAGTGATCCAAGCGTAGGTCAAAATCTTTTTATATATATATCACATATACATGCATACACACATACATACATACACATATTTATTTATATATACGCACACACACACACATATACATATACGGATATATGGAATTGATTTGAGCTGAGACCCCGAAGGACTGATCCAGTCACACATCAAGATACCGGAGGTGGGGAACAACTTCAGGGGGGGGGTCGCCATTTACGGTCTTGGAGACCAGGGTGGAACAGAGCCTTGCTAACCTCTGCTTAGTGCCACATGTCATGTATATAGTCTTTGTAGCATTAAACAAGACACTGTTTGAGAGAAGCCAGCACTTTACTTTGTCAAAATCCCACCCACTACAGCAACAGTTCCAACTCTGAGACAGAGGATTGGGAAGCAAAAAGAACATTGTCATCAGCATACATGTGAATTTGTGATACGACACAAGACTGATGGGGAGGGGGGTGCCATTTAGAAAGATGAAGAAGAGGTTAGGGCCAAGGATTGAGCCTTGAGGGACTCAGAAACATATGGGAAAGGCAAAGGATAAAGTTTTGCCAACCTGAGTTGACTTGAGCTGACTGCTGCCAGCCAGAAAAGTTGGAGTGGAACCAGCTGACAGAGAGGGTTGATAGTCCAGCATCAGTTAATTTATTCAAGAGGAGATGATGAGCCACAGTATCGTAGGCCTTAGCCACATCTGTGAAAATGGATGCAGTCACGTCCTTTATCCATCCCCTTAATATGGAAAATTCAATAAAATTAATTAAAAAAAAAAAAAGACTGGAATCAGTAACATGGAGGAGGGAGGAGACTATAGAATGATGCTTACAGAAACCAGACAGGAATGGAGAGTGAAAAGAAGCAGAGTCAAGGAAGAATTAAAGTTTTCTTCTACAACTGAGAGACTTAAGGAGCTTAATATGAACAGCCTCGAGGAAAGGAGGGGACATGACAGAAACTTTCAAGTACCTCAAGGGAATCAACAAAGTCCAAGAAGGTAGCATCTTTCAGAAAAAGTGGTGTGCAAGAACAAGGGGGCATAATTTGAAGATAGAGGTGGGGTGGCTCAGAGGTAATGTAAGGAAGAATTGTTTCACAGAGAGGATTGTGGATGCATGGAACGGCCTTCCAGAGGAGGTTGTGGAGTCAAAAACAGTGGAGGAATTCAAGAATGCATGGGACAGTCATATGGCAATTCTAGGGGGTGGGGGTAGGAAGAAGCAGACTGTTGGTTAACTAGGATCTACAGCTTATCCATTAGGTAGGGAAATGGGCAGACTGGGTGGGCCAAGTGGTCCTTATCTGCCGTCAAATTCTAGGTTTCTATTTTACTTCACTGTGCACTTAATAGTACTAGAATTTTCAAAACCCCATGAGGTTGCATGGCACACCAGTTCGTGAAAGAAAAATGTAAAGATCAGACAACTGCCAACCAAAGAAATTGTACAGTAAAGAAACCAGAGAGGATATCACATAACAAAACTGAGACTTTCCCACCAACATATATAAGCAGCCTAAACAGGCTCTACAGTGCTGCTGTGCAAATGGCAGGAGGGGTCATGTGATGATCCCTCTTGGAAAGGCCAAACAGCAGAACAAAGTGCAAAAAGAAATCTTGCAACTACAGCTTCTTTAAACAGAAGAGCACTTTAGGGATCTGGAACAGTGGTTCCATGTCATTACAGAAAAGGCGATGCTGTTAGGGCAAGTGTACATCTCGAAAAATCAATTTAGGGATGTACACCCGGCGCACCTAACAAAAGAGGCGCCGAAGACTGGATTTTAGCCTTCGCACCTCCCTATAGAGGATTCTCAACTCCAGGGGGTGTATGTTTTTTTTTTTTTTTGGGGTGCAGCTGCCAAAATAAATAATCCCCGGACTGGCGGGAAAAATGAGCACGTGCCCAGAACCGAACCTGGCACCCTCGCAACCCTAACCTGCCACCAACCCAACATGCCACACAGCCAGCTCAGCAGCCCACCGTTGTACTACACCCAAAAACCCTCCCTCCCCTTCCGCCCGTCGCATGGCATGGCCCCTGCACACGAGTATATATAGTGACATCCTGTCGCTATATTGGTCACCCCCCCCCAATCCGTCACCCTCACTGCCCGGTAGCCCTGTGCACAGGCGCCGTGACTGAGGTGCCCTTTTTGAAAGCGCTCAATCGCAGTCGCCATCATCACAGGTTACCATATCGGTTTGTGTATACTATTCTTTCCTGCTTTTTTTGCCGTTTGGTTTCATCAGATACCAAAAAAAGAAAGAAGGAGCAACCCTGTGGGGGTGGGCTAGGTGAGGGTTTTAAGAATAACATCTAAAACATGCATTAAAAATAACAACTTACCAACTGTTGCAGACGCTGTTGACAGCAAAGACTTGCCCCAGGACCCCCAGGCTCCCCAGCCACCACCTTTGACAGAGGAGGAAGAATCCTGAGGGGAAAAAAGATTATTCTTGTCATTAAGAGTGTGTAGCATTTTTTTACTACAGAGTATTCACCCTGGATAGCCCAAGTGAGATACCTAATCTCATTTTCTGCAGGGTCCTGTTTCTGCCCATTTTACAGTTGTGCAGACTATGCAGAGCTTAAGTAACTTGCTCAGGGTTACACAGTGAGAAAGCAGCTCTGGTAATATTTAAACCAGAATCTCCTTTTTGTCAAACCTATGCTCTAATTGTTAGACCATCACAGAACCTCAAATATCACCACACAGAAAGCAATACAATTTAAATCTGGCATTATGCATGAAAAAACAGCAAGAACGTTGTTAGTGATGTATTTTATTATACTAACAACACATATTTAAAAGACAAAGAATGGCTTTCAAGAGTTATACTCTCTTCACTTGGTCAGTGGATATAGAGTTGAGTTTCATCCTAGATGTAATCCAACTCAATCCAGTCCACTTTATTATTTACAGTGGTAGCCGGTAACATGATGCAGAAAATCCAGATATACTGTATGACAATATATCACAGGAAATTCCCACTAAGTTCAGCTGGATTTCATGTGATATTTTCCAATATATCCATATATCTTGTAATTGTTTGTTTAAAGATCCTCTGACACCGTTGTGACAACTTTAAGAAAATGTAATGTTTAGCACAAGTGAGCTTATATTTTAATATTGTTTGTGTGTTTCTTATTCTTCTTTATTGCTAAGGACCTTTGCATGTAAATAGGATCACTGCCCTATCTGTTCTGGCTGCTTGCCTACATATGACATCACAGTTCTGTTTATGTTATCACAGTCTATTGCTGTAGGGATAATTATAATGCCATAAATGGATTATTTTATTTATTTACTTATTTAAAAGTTGGCAACTGGGAAAAGCACCATGTCCATAAACTCGTTTCCAGGTACAACCAGATTATGATGTCATATGTAGAATAGCAGAAAGGGCAGATAAAGTCTAAGGGACAGTAAGCCTCTTTCGTATAGCTGTCCTCGGTAGTAAAGAAAACAGATAAATAATTATAGAAAATACATGAAATATAAACTGAACTGTATAAAGCTCACATTTTTCCAAGGTTTTTCTAACGGTGGCAGGGGCTCTTTAAGCAATAAGGCAAGACAAGAGGTGTGTTATGGTGGGATAATGGCCCACCTCGGGTGGGTTGAAGCATAAGGCGTAGCCAAGGGCTTCCACCACGCGAGAAGGGCAGTTAGCCCACCATAACACACCCCCTGGAGTGCTTTATTGCAATTATGAAATGGGTCATTTTTAGTAAATTTTATGCATTTTTAAACATAATACTTTCAGCTGGCCTGTTGTGCTGGGATAATGGCCCAGCTGAAAGCGGCTCTCGGCCAATCAGAATTCAGCACTCTTTCTACCTATTTCATGATACCCTTTATAACACACTTTTGTGATAACTGTTCACCACACCCTTTAGAATTCTACAGCTGACATAAAGTTCTACAAATCTGTATCTCAAACTCCATCTGGAGTACTGCATGCTTTACTGGAGACCGCACCTGCACAAGGACATTAACAAAATGGAGGCAGTCCAGAGAAGGGCAACCAAAATGATACAGGGACTGCATCAGAAAACATACAAGGACAGACTAACTGAGATCAATATGTATACCCTACAGCAAAGGAGGGAGGGAGAGAGGCGATATGATCGAAACATGCAAATATCTAAAGGACATTAACAAGGTGAAAGAGTCGCCTAACATGTTTCAGTATAAGAAAAATAGCATGACAAGAGGACACAGCATGAGATTAGAGGGAGGCGGATTAAGGGGTAATGTGAGGAAGTTCTTTTTCACAGAAAGGGTGGTAGATGCATGGAATGGCCTACCTCAGGAAGTGGTGGTTATGAATACAGTGCAGGGCTTCAAACAGGTATGGGATAGGCACAAGGGAGCAATACAGATTGATTATAAATAAACAGGCCATTGAAAGAGTAAAGGCCTATGGCACATTCATAAGGCAGAAAAACTGGTCAGACTGGATGGACCTTGCATTCCTTATCTGCCGTCAATATCTATGTTTCTATGTAAATAATTTAAAGGGAAAGACATGCATCGCAGCATACCAAATTCATATCTGCAATCCCATCCCACCTCGTCTCCTTTCTGTACATAAAGTAAGTCTTTTGTTTTCTGTCTCACTAGTCTTAGAAACAAGGTCTGTAGGTAATCCTTCCTTTGATTATTCTACAGAAGGTGCTCCAACCTGTAACATCACCCGTTGTACTCAGTCAGTGGTTCCTGGCACTTAATACCACTACTTACAGGGGCTGTTATATTACATTGACGAAAATGGAGCAGTTTCTCAATGTGATCATTTTTCATCAATGCAGCACCCCATAAAAAACCAGCAGTATTAGCCATCAGGAAGCACTGACTAACTACAACTTATGATGTCACTGGCTTGAGTGCCTATGATGGAGCAATGAGCCAGTTTTAAAAACCAGGTAGACAGAAAGCAAAAAAAAACAGATACATAAAGAAAGAGAACAAAAGGTAACAACATTTGAATTGGGAATGCTGGAATGCTTACCGTCCCCTAAAACACATTCTAAGTGGGAATGTTATGGTTACTAAGATTATGCTCCAGAAACTACTGTATGATAAACTTCAGAAATTAATATATGATCACACTTGCAATTTTTATGAGCACAGACTGGCATCTGGAGAAGATTATCTACGGAGCCGAGAGTAGACAGATGTCCAGGTCACTTTTCTTTTAAGAATTGCCTACAAGAATTATAGATCAAGGGACTGCTTCTGACCAATTTGAAAGCTCCTTTTCCCAGTATACGAGACACTCACTCTGCAAAGAGTGTCTCATACACAGGTGCTGTGGAAACAGGCTCATTCGGGGGAGGGTTTTTAAATATTTGATATATGACTGATTTACCTCAATCAATAATATATTACTACTGCCGCATAAACCGCTGTCACAGCTGTAGGAGTGGTCTTACATTTTCAAGGTATTAGAACTGTTCATCTTTGGTTTCTGGTTCCCATACACTAAGAATGCAAGTGAGATCACGTTTAACAACCATATGAGTGGTCTTTATGGCAGTAGGAACATGCACAGCATGACCAGCTGGGGACTAGGTCTGAGGCTACCTTTGACCTTGTTCTCATCAGTAGAGATGGGGACATGTCCAGTGTTAACATCAAGGAACAGGTGGGAGTTAGTGACCACAACTGAAAAAAAAACACTTTTCCTTAGTGAACAAGAAGTCTAGCTGAGCCTTACCCACCAGGACCTGGAACTTAAGAAGACTTTGCCAAGATGAAGGTGACCACAGGTCTGCAGCAGCCACACGAGGCTGGTATTGCAGGCTCTGAGGTGACCAAGGGTCTGCAGCAGCTGCACGAGGCTGGTAATGCAGGCTCGGAGGTGACCAAGGTTCTGCAGCAGCTGCACGAGGCTGGTAATGCAGGCTCTGAGGTGACAAAGGGTCTGCAGCAGCTGCGCGAGGCTGGTAATGCAGGCTCTGAGGTGAACAAGGGTCTGCAGCAGCTGCACGAGGCTGGTAATGCAGGCTCTGAGGTGACCAAGGGTCTGCAGCAGCTGCACGAGGCTGGTAATGCAGGCTCTGAGGTGACCAAAGGTCTGCAGCAGCTGCGCGAGGCTGGTAATGCAGGCTCTGAGGTGAACAAGGGTCTGCAGCAGCTGCACGAGGCTGGTAATGCAGGCTCTGAGGTGACCAAGGGTCTGCAGCAGCTGTGGGAGGCTGGTAATGCAGGCTCTGAGGTGACCAAAGGTCTGCAGCAGCTGCGCGAGGCTGGTAATGCAGGCTCTGAGGTGAACAAGGGTCTACAGCAGCTGCACGAGGCTGGTAATGCAGGCTCTGAGGTGACAAAGGGTCTGCAGCAGCTGCACGAGGCTGGTAATGCAGGCTCTGAGGTGACCAAGGGTCTGCAGCAGCTGCACAAGGCTGGTAATGCAGGCGCTGAGGTGACCAAGGCTCTGCAGCAGCTGCTCGAGGCTGGTAATGCACGCTCTGCATGCCTGTAAGCCAAAAGAGGAAAAAGTGCCAAAAAGTGGCCCCTCTTGCTCAACAGGGAGCTAAGGCAATGAATCCTGTACAAAGAAAAGTTCTATTTTGGAATGAGAAAGGTTGCCTTCTCCAGGGCAGAGGGAAGCACTGAACAGCAGTGAGGAACTAATAGACTAGATTTAGAAAAGCCAAGAAGGAGCTAGAATCCAGGACTGCAGCAACAGCTGCCGACAGCACCAAGGCCTTCTTCAAATACGTAAGTGAAACAAGGAAGGTGAAGGAGGGGGACTGGACCCCTGAAAAGCAGAGAAAAGGGAAGAACCCATGAGAGAGCCAGAGGCAATAGCCAAGATGCTGAATGGAGACTTTATTTCAGTACTGACCAAATGGATCTAGTAGGGGAGGGTGCTCACTGAAACAGTCCATGGCATTAAGGCAAGGCACAGAAAAGCAAATTTATTTTAGGCACCCTTTCCATTAAGTTCAGGGTACCCTACAAAACAAAACAAAACAAAACAAAAAAAAAAGGATAAGTACAACATATAATAAAACAAGAAAATAAAATAATTTTAAATACAGTACTGAAAAATAGACAATGTTGGAAGAAAAAGACCACTGCTCCATCCAGGCTGCCCAATTTTATTCATTTATTCTTTGGTTACCAGGTAAGACTCACTAGGCACAAGTGCCTGTCTTTGGGGCGACCTGGGAGCTTTGGGCTGGTTAAGTGACTTGCTCAGAATCACACAGTATGCAAGTGGAGGTTGTGGGAATCCAACCCAGGTCTGCTGGATTTACTTAACTAATTCACAGTTCATTACTCTAACCACTAGGCTATACTGCCATCCTTACCCTACTCTACCCATGACCTACTGTCTAGATGAGGTGTTTGCCCTTGCCCCCACTTGCTCCCTGCTTTACTGCTACCCCCTAAGTAACTATTAAGCCCTTTATTCTGTCTCAGCTGTACTTGACCCATTAATGTTTTTTGTACTCACCACCTCTGCCAGCAGACTGTTCCACGGATCACAGAAACATAGAACTTGTCGGCAGAAAAAGATTGCTTGGTCCACCCTGTCTGCCCAGATTTTCTCTGCCTAATCTGTCTCTGCAGACCCTAAATTGTCTCTGTCAACCATCCCCCTCCCTGCCTATTTACTAATCTTCCCCATGCCTATATCATGCAAGCTTGAAGCCCCCTACAGTAAGTTAGGCAAAGTCCCTAACTGAGGAAACACTAGCACGAACAGCAAAAGAAGGTGACAAGACTTTCTATAGATACATTAGTGAAAGGAGAAAGTCCAGAGGGGGTATTGCTAAGCTCAAAGGAGAAAAGGGGGCACGTGAGGAGGAGGAGGACCCTGTAAAAGCATCTATCCTGAATAGATACTTTTGCTCAGTATTTACTGAAGAGAAGGTAGGGCAGGGCCCACAGCTCAGCACCATGGACACGGGGAGAGGAGGTGAGCACTACACCCTTCACAAAAGAAAGGGTCCTACAAGAGCTCGTTAAGCTCAGGGTGGTCAAGGCAGCTCAGGGTGGACCTGATGGCATACATCCCAGGGTACTTAAGGGGCTAATGGTGGAACTAGCAGAGCCATTAGCAGAACTGTTTAGTGAGTCTCTGAGCACAGAAGAGGTCCCAGAAAACTGGAGAAGGGCTCATGTGATCCCGCTCCACAAGAGTGGTAGCAGGGAGGAGGCAGGGAACTACAGACCAGTCAGTCTTACCTCAGTAGTGGGCAAGATTATGGAAGCACTCCTAAGAAAAGATAGTGCAACACCTGGAATCCATAGGGCACAGGATCCAAGACAGCATGGGTTTACAAAAGGAAGGTCCTGTCAAACTAATCTCATAGATTTCTTTGACTGGGTAACCAGAGTGGTGGACCAAGGGGGAGCAGTTGATGTCGCCTACCTTGACTTCAGCAAAGCTTTCGACACTGTTGCACATAGAAGATTGATAAATAAGCTGGGTAGGCTCGGGGTGGGTCAGAAGTTGGTCAACTGGGTGGCAAACTGGTTGACAGGCAGAAAACAAAGAGTGGTGGTAAATGGTATACAGCCAGAAGAGATGCAAGTCACAAGTGGGGTACCTCAGGGATCAGTCCTGGGGCCAGTCCTCTTCAATATCTTCATTAGTGACACTGCAGATGGACTAGAGGGTAAGGCTTGTCTGTCTGCAGATGACACCAAGATCTGCAACAGAGCAGATGATCCAGATGGGGTGGGCAGAATGAGAAGAGATCTGGATAAACTAGCAAAATGGTCAGAAGAGTGGCAACTGGAATTTAACGCAAAGAAGTGCAAGATCATGCACATAGGGAAGAGAAACCCTGAAGCCACTTATAGGCTGGGAGGGGAGTTGCTGGCAGTCACAAAGGAAGAAAGAGACTTGGGCATCATCATCATCACCGATGACCTGAAATCATCCAAGCAGACCTCTAAAGCAGTAGGTAAGGCTAGGGGGATGTTAGGGTGTATTAGTAGGGGTACCACAAGTCGTAAGAGGGTGGTAATAATCCCTCTTTACAAGACACTGGTTAGGCCACATCTGGAGTACTGCGTGCAGTACTGGAGGCCACACCTTCACAAGGACATTAACCAAATTGAGGCAGTCCAGAGAAGGGCAACCAAAATGGTGCAGGGACTGCATCAGAAGACATATGAAGACAGATTAATGGAGCTCAATATGTATACCCTTGAGCAAAGGAGGGAGAGAGGTGATATGATCGAAACATTCAAACACCTTAAGGGCATTAACAAGGTGAAAGAGTCTAACATGTTTAAATATAAGAAAAATAGCAGGACAAGAGGACACAGCATGAGATTAAAGGGAGGCCAATTAAGGGGGACAGTGAGGAAATTCTTTTTCACAGAAAGGGTGGTGGATGCATGGAACGGTCTACCTCAGCAAGTGGTGGATATGAATACAGTGCAGGGCTTCAAACAGACATGGGATAGGCATAAGGGAGCAATACAGATGAGTGTGAATAGACAGGCCACTGACAGAGCAAAGGCCAATGGCACATTTATAAGGTAGAAAAAGAAATGGGCAGACTGGATGGGCCTTGCGGTCCTTATCTGCTGTCAACTTCTATCTTTCTATGTTTCTATGTTACTGTTTCCGCCTCCACTATTTCAGCTGGCAGTCTGTTGCAGAGGTCTACCACCCTTTCAGTGAAGTATTACTTCCTCACATCCCTTTTAACCCCCCCCCCCACAGCTTCATCACACACCCCCTGGTCCTGATGCTCTTTCTCATTTAAAAGGGCGCACCCTCCTGCACCCTGTTCACACCTAAGAGGTACTGTAGGTCTCTATTATGTCTCCACTTGCTCTCCCCTCTTCCAGGATGTACATATTGAGATCCCTCAGTCTCTCCTCGGAGGGTTCTCGTGTAATCACTGCACCATTTTAGTTACCCTCCTCTGGACTGCCTCCACCCTGTCTATGTCTTTTCTGAGGTGTGGCCTCCACAGTACTTCAGATGGGGTCTCAACAGCAAGCGACACAGTGGCAACATCACCTCCTTCCTCCTGCTGAGGATACCCCTCCCTATGCACTCCAGCATCCAACTAGCTCTATAAACTGCACTGTCACATTTACCTGCCACTTTGAGGTCATCAGTTATGATAACACCTGGTCCCTTTCCTGCTTAATGACTATCAGTAACTCCCCCCCATCCTACACTTGATCTGCACTCATTCACAATCAGTTTTTGATTCATAAAATGGTTACATTAGTATTTAAATAATGGCATTTGCTTCTACGAGTTTTTGTCCAGTGGCTTTTTTGTGTGTATTTTTCCTGCTAGTGACAGTGTGAGAGAAAGCGCAGGATGCAGCTGTTTCGATAGTGTGAGGGAGGGAGGGCAAGCACTGTGGCCAAGTGAGACCATAGCTCTAACTGCGACTTTTGAACAGCTTGGCAGTTGCAGTCTGAGCTGCTGATTGCGCGGATGCTCAGGAGGGTTTTAATTTAGACAGCTGGCTTTGTGATACGGCTACGATCTGTTAAGTGAAAGAGTACGATTTACCCAAGCCGAGTGACACCACTGCTCTAAAAGCAGCTCTTCTGAACAACTCAGCGGCTGAAGTCGCGCTGCTGATCGTGATGGTGCTCATGTTTTTATTATATTAAGAGAGCAGACTTTGAATAGGGTGACTGATTTGTTGAGTGTGACTTCAAGACAAAGTGCAATTCAACCAGGCCGACTGACAGTAAGGGACAAGAGATCAATGCGGCTAGTTGCTGAAGGAGACAGCAAATTTGCATGTGGCCATGGTTACCAAGAGAAAGAAAGACACTGAGCAGACTGGATGACAAAATAATGGGAATGGTCCAGAAAGACTGCCTTTTGAAAGAATATAGTAATAAGCAGACAAATCAGCAAGCAAGTGGGCAGGAGGAGGACTAACAGTGAGAGAACGAACAGTGGGGGGAATAGAGACGGAGGATCTGAGGCCTGAAAAATGAAAGTGTATATATATAAAAAAAAAAAAAAGACAAATGGATGGGTTAAAATCTTCTATTCTGATTTGTTAGGGTTTTTTTTGTTGTTGTTTCTTTGAGTGGAGATGGGAAGCTATTACAATGTGTTAAAATACTGATTAGGAAGTTATGACAAGTAGGGGTTTAATTTTTTTTTTTTTTTACTTTAGAAACATGACTGCCAGAAACCTATTTTAAAAATTATTGGGAGGCACGTATACGTATGTGCACTTAATCCTGGTTGCTGGAAGAGTTCCCAACCCAGTGGTTGTCACCCTGCAAGGCAGCGAGTTCCAAAACCTCTCAGCCAATCAGGATGCAGCAAATTCCCAACCCATTTTATAAATATCTATCTCTCTTCATTGCAAAAAAACTTCATTAGTGCATCAGTTAGTGTTGTTACTAAAGTGACAAAAGTAGGGAAATGTGGCATTAGGGTTTCCAACCCTAACATCCCACCCCCATCCTGGAGACACTGACAAGCGTCGGGGTGTGCCTTGGGGTCATCAGCCCGAACGCTCACCCCATTCTATGAGTAAATAAGCCAAGATGGATACAGTATAGGAGCAGGGGGTGAGCATTAGGGCTGACGACCCCAAGGAACAGCCCTGATGCCTGTCAGTGTCTGCAGGGTGGAGGTGGGATGTTAGGGTCGGAAACCCTTACACCACATTTCCCTACTTTTGTGGCTTTAGTAACAACCCTAACTGATGCGTTAAATAACTTTTTGCTATGAATTTCCTTACTTTTTCAGATAGTATACTCGTATCCTTATTTGTCTGTAGGAGCATAGGGCCCTCTGGGCCCTGTGCTTCCATTTATAGGACAACAGTGACCAAACTGTCAGCATAGCCATTTTATTACCCAACCTCATGTACCTGGTGCTGAAAATTTTCAAATCCTTACTGAAACGTAATTCCGTGTAACTGCAACACCATTCCGTGCCACAAGTGCAAAAAAACATTTTAGCCAGGATTTGAAAAATGACAGTTGCAACATACATGAGGTGGAGTAATAAGAAGGCTCTGTTAAAAATTTGGGGTCAAAAGATTTAAAAATTCCAAAGTTACAAGTGTGCATAGCGAAATTGCAATGAATGGGCATAACTTGTCATAGCTATATTTTTGGACCCCAGATTTTCAATATAGATTCTCGACGACCCCCACTTCATGAACAATATGACTGTCATTACACAAATCCTGCCTGAAAGGTGATTTTGCCAAGCGACCGCAAAAATCACCTTTTGGGCAGGAGTTGCGTAAAGACAGTCCAATTGTTCATGAGGTGGGGTCCCCAAAAGGTCTTGCTGAAAATTTAGAGTCAAAATGTTAAGAAACAGCAAAGTTATGAACCAAAATGGAAAACCCATTGAAATACATTGAAAAGCAGCACGAAATAGGATCCTGTTTCGCAAAAGGATCCTTTATCGTGCTTTCCCATTGACTACAATGGGATTAACATGATGTAGAATCCTCTTTCGCAAAAATCCTTTATCTTGCTTTCCCACTGTAGTCAATGGAAAAGCATGATAAAGGATCATTTCGCAAAACAGGATCCTATATCAGACTAATCCCATTGTAGTGAATGCAGCACCACACTAAAGGATCCTTTTGCAAAACAAGATCCTATATCATGGCAATCAGTGTCTCTCCTTATAGTGTAATGATCCCTACCCTCCCCCTGATGTCCCACTGCTGTTCCTAATAAAAAAATAAATAAAAGTCCCTTCGTAGTGTAGTGGTCCCTCCCCCGTGTACCATCGCATTCCCATATGTAAACAAATCCTCGTAGTCTAGTGCCCCCATGTCTGATCACCATCCTGGTAATTAAAAAAAAAAAAAAAGAAACTGTGGTAGTCTAGAGTCCCTCCTCCTTCCCTGATGTCCATTTGCCCTCTGGTTATAATAAAACAAAAGATCCTGGTAGTCTAGTGGTGCCCCCCGATGTCCGATCCCGTCCTCATGTAAAACAAAAAATTACCTGGTACTCTAGTGGTGCGAACCCCGACTGACTGCCCTCAAAGCAGGCATTTTTCTGGTGGTCAAGTAGCCCCCACCTGTCAGGTAACCCACCACCCCACCCTGCATCCCAATTTGCAGTCTGCAACCCCGTACAGCACTCCTCTCACTCCACAGCTGGCCACAGCCAGCACTATTAATGACTGCTGACGCAGAATGCCCAATGAAGGAGCCGAACAACAATCGATGGGTGGGGGCGCCACTAGACACCAGGGAACATATATATATTTATTCATATATTCCACTAAGTCAGAGACTGTGATCAGCGGGTGGGGGATGCCACTAGACACCAGGGAAACAGCAGCTCAAACATTTCCCTACAACCAGCAGCACAAATGCCAGCTGTGGCTGCAGAAGTCAAGAAAATCCTGCTGCTCTCATACAAAGAACGCAGGAAAAGTGGTCCTCTCGCTAAACTGGGCACCTGGGATTTCAGGTGCTCAGAAAAGGTGTTTCTTGCCATAATTAAAAAAAAACAAAAAACATCAGAATGTAGCTAAACAGGTCCCATTTAGCTAGGTTCTGACGTTTTTATTTTTACAATGTACACAATGTTTAGGCTAGACAGGATTGGCAAGTGAGGGGGTGGTTGTGCTCTCTATTTAAAAGAACACCTTCAGGCACAAATATTACCTAATGTCGCATCCAGCTGTAACACCCAACTCCTAGCAATAACAGTTATGCTAGGCACAAATGAAAAAACCTTAACATTGGCATCTGTTTATATCCCCCCCCCCAATGGACCAACATAACGGTTTTAATACTATCCACGACTTTTTGACTGAATATCAGCAAAATGCCGAACAAATAATAATGGGGGATTTCAACATCAACTGGACATCCCCTGAGGCAGGCCCAATCAAAGATGCCCTAGCTGCACTAAATATGTCGCAACTGGCATGCTCCCCCACTCGGTTAAATTACCGTACGGGAACTAACTCTCTTATTGACTGGCTCATTACAAACTGTCCAGAAAGGATAGTAGGCACAACAGTTCTTCCGGACTCCATTAGCGACCATTCACCTATACTCTGCTGCTGGTCTAATAAGTTCCCTAAAAACTGACTTTGATTTGTTTGTTGGAAGCTGAGAACCTTGCTACACTGCAAAGAACAAACTAGAACTCCATTTAGGACCTGGAAACCTGGTAGGGCATAATACTGGTGGGGACTTGTTAAGAAGGGGAGCTACGCTTTCTACAAAAAGTTTCATTTTTTTTTTCCTTATTGGCATTAAGCAGAGAATTGCAGGATTCCATTAAAAGTGTAGTAATTTTATAACCAGAGGGAGTGAGATACAACTGAATTTGCTTGATTGCTGAGGTTGAGACCTAAGATTTGGAAGGATATTTCTGCAGCATTTTAAAAGTGTCCTGCTGGCTGAGGAGTGAGTTCATTTTTATCCCTGGACTCAGTAGAGTGGTTTGTATAGGAGCCGTGGTCTAATAAATTGTGGTGTTAGTTGAATTACTATAAAAGGCAGTACTCACCAGGGTGGTGGAGCAGCTGTGTATTTGATTGTTTCTAACAGTCACCAGTGGCTGTGGACTACCCACCCACCCTTCCCCACACCCCACACCCCCAGGCGTGGCATTTCCTTTATAGCCACAGTTCTGGCATCACTTCAACAGGTCTTGGGGCAGAACTGTCATATTCTTAATAACCCAGCACAGTGCAAAAAGGGTAGGTACACACCACAAATAATAATAATAATAATTACATATATATATATATATATTACATATTGTATATTATAAGGAAGAGGGACGTGGGGAGTGGTGCAATGCACTGGCTGTGGGGCAGCAGTTTTCCGGGAGACATTCTGGAAACTGCGTTGCTGTCCTATTTGCAGGCAGCTGTCAGCTCTGAGGGAGGAGGTTGCCCACCTCCAGGCTTAACTAGCAAGGACTAAGGAGGCCTCCCCCTTCCAAAGAGCACCACTGCCACAACCACTGCCTCAGAGGTTGCCAAGTATGAAGAGCAGTTGGACCACAGTGGGTTCTGGGAGGGTGCGGGTGGGACCAGAGGCGAAGCCCCTAGTTGTACCTCTACACAAATCATATGCCATTCTGGCACAGCAAGGTTCTCTATGATGGCACCCTCAGTGGAGACCCAGAAGAATGCTGAGGACATCCACAAAGGAGACCCACAAAAGGGTGGCAAAGGGACACCACAGGGGAAGGAACAGCTCTGATAGGGGACCGATTGTTAGGGGCAAACTGGGGAAGGGAGTGGAGAAGGAAGCAAGGTGCCTGCCTGGTGCCATGGCTTGGAAGGACAGGAAGCAAATCCTCAGGATTGCAGAAGCAGCATCACAGGAGAGGGAACTAGATATCATAGTCCACCTTGGGACAAATGACCTAGCTAGGCATGGGATCAGTGCAGTGCACAATGAATTTGTGGACTTGGGGAGGGGCCTCAGACAGGTAGCAAGCACAGTAACCTTCTCAGAGGTGCTACCAGTCCATGGCAAGAGTGAGGCTAGGGTACTGCACACCATGCAGTTTAATGAATGGTTGCAAAACTGGTGCAGAGCACAGGGTATTGGCTTCATTGGGGACTGGGGGTCCACCTGGAGAGATAAAGGTCTATACTGGCACGACGGTCTGCATCTGTCCATGAAGGGAACCAAGCTCCTAGGTGACAGGTTTAAATGCTTCCTTGGCAAGCTTTTAAACTAGCCAAGGGGGGAGGCGCTGATAAAAGGCAGGAAATTTCAAGCCTCCTCCCACAAAACATGGCAGGTAGTAAGCAAACACTGAGGTACAGAGCTCAACACAGGGCAGGACAGGGGTAAATGGAAAATAGACAAGGGCAATAAGAGCAGGGATGGGAAAAAGGATAAAGCCAACATTAAATGGAGGGCAATGAGTACCAATGCCCATAGTCTGGAAACAAGCTTCCTGAGCTAGTAGCCCTGATGGAAGATGAACAACTGGATATTGTGGCAGTCACGAAACATGGTACACGAGAACCATGACTGGGATGTCAATATACCAGGTACACAATCTACAGAAGGACAGGGAAAGTAAAGAGGAGGTGGAGTAGCTCTACATAAGTGAAGGGATCAAAGCTACAGAACTAAAAAGTAAAGGGGAGGACAAGAGGCACTCGGGTCACCTTGGAGACAGGGAATGGCATCACAATCCGCACAGGGTTGTATACAGACCCCGTCTCAAGGGGAGGAAATGGGCAACAAAATGATAGAGGGCATTCTCAAAATGGCTGAAAAAGGGGAGATACTGTTGATGGGGGACCTGAATATGCCAGATGTTAACTGGATAACATGTACTGCAGCCACATCCAAGAGCAGGGTCATTCTCGATGCCCTGCAGGGGGCAGGCCTTAGACAGCTAGTGTTGGAACCCACTCAGGAGGGAGCAATACTAGACCTGGTACTCTCAAATGGAGAGAGGAACACAAATTTAGAAGTCAGTAGACATCTGGGAACAAGCGACCACTGCACAGTGTGCTTCACAATGAGCACAACCATGGAGATAAGCCATACAAAAAAAGGATACTGGACTTTAGAAGGGCTGACTTTGGCAAAATGGGTGAATACCTGAAGAATGCACTAGCAAATTACCAAAAAGGAGGGGTGGAAGAACTATGGAGAAAAATCAAAACTGCCATCATAGAGGCAACAAGCCTTTGTGTGAAACAAACAAAGAAAACAAAGCGGAGTAAAAAACCAATATGGTTCTCAAAAGAGGTGGCAGGGAAGGTTAAGGAGAAAAGGCTGCATTCAAAAGTACAAGGAATCACAGAAGGAGTACGACAGGGAACTGTATCAATTAAAGCAGAAAGAAGTGGGAAGGCAGTCAGACTAGCAAAGGCCCAAACCGAGGAAAAAATAGCCAACTCAGTTAAGAAGGGGGATAAAACCTTTTATAGGTACATTAGGGAGCATAGAAAAGTTAAGGGAGGATAGTGAAGATTAATAAAGGAGAGGGGAGGTGGGCAGAGGGAGACAGTGAAAAGGCAGAGATACTGAATGAATACTTTTGCTCAGTATTCACAAAAGAAGATGAGGAGGAGTTACCTAAACCAGACAATAGAAGCACTCTTGGTAGGGGGGTTGACACCAGTCCATTCACAGAAGAAAGAGTCCTGCAAGAAAGTACAGTTACGTAAGAACTTACCGTAACAGTAGATCTTCGAGAACAGCTCTTGCAGCAGGTTACACCATTAGGACCGAAGCCGCCAGGCGCCAGGACCCCACGGAAAAATTCTAGCTAGCTAACTACAGCGGGGACCGCCCCCGACGTCGGTCCCTCCGCCGGCGGCAGGCGTGGCAAAGCGGTCTCACAGATTCCCAGTTCTCCCACTGGAGACTCTTGCCGCAGGCTGACATCAAAATGGGAGACCTAGGGTTTGCCGTCAGAAGACAGAAAGATAACAATTCCTGCTCAGAAAGACTGAGCCATGCTTCCTCCAAGGGGAAGGTGGGCGGGAAAGGTACCTGCTGCAAGAGCTGTTCTGAAGATCTACTGTTACGGTAAGTTCTACGTAACTGTACTATCTTACCGAGACACAGCTCTTAGCAGGTTACACCATTAGGACTGATTCCCAAGCAGTAACGCTGTCAGAAAATCCGGGAGGAGGAAATTAAAGGATAAAACCAGGTCCTGAACCTGGACAGAGACCCTGAAGCGGCCAAACCAAAACCAGCCTCCTTCACGAGAGGCGTGTCCAGGCTATAATGCCTGATAAAGGTATGCACAGAACTCCAAGTGGCTGCAGGCATATAGTCAAGTGGAAACATTTTGAGCGCTGCAAAGGAAGTAGCCACCTCTGAGTGGAATGACCCCGGACTGTACTCGGGAGGGGCTTTTGTTTGATACCATAACAGTGAGAAATACACTGGACAAGCCAGCGAGAAAGGGACTGTTTGGATACTGATTGGCCCATCATTCTCTCAGAGAAGGAAATGAAAAGCTGCTCAGAACTACGAAAGGACTGAGTTCTGTTGAGGTAAAACCTCAGGCTGCGTGAACATCCAGGGTATGGAGCAGAGCCTCTCCTATTAGAGTAGTTCAAGTAGACCGAAGGTTGATATCCTGGTTCAGAGGAGTGAAGAAACCACCTTAGGCAAGAATTTAGGGTTCGTCCTCAGGGATACTCTGTCCCGGTGGAAAACTAAATAAGGCTCTTTGCACATGAGAGCGTGAAGTTCAGAAATTCTTCTTGCCGAGGTAACAGCAACTAAAAACAACGTTTTCCACGACAGAAAACGTAGCTCGCAATCCGCGGCAGGTTCAAAGGGGGAAGCGTGAGCTGTTCAACAAAAAGCAAATCCATGGAGGCACAGGGTCTCTAATAGGAGGCCTAAGGTGCAACACTCCCTAAGAAATTCCCGAGGCGCCCACCTGAGCCACTGTACGATTTCCCACCGGGAGGTAAGTCGAAATGGCACAGAGGTGCACTTTAATAGAGGAGTAGGCTAGACCCGAATGAAAGAGGGAGAGCAAATATTCTAATATTACTCCACAGGACAAACTTAGGGGAAAGAGGTCGCGTGCTCGCGACCATACACTAAAAAACGGCGCCATTTCATGGCGCGTCAATCATGCTGTCAAGCTTTCTGGCTGCAGAAAGGACTTCTGCAACCTCTTAAGACCCGTGACGCAAAATGGCTATGTCTCTAGGAGCCAAGCATGCAGGTTCAAGGGAACGAGGTCCGGTGGACAAGTGAACCCTTCTCCTGAGACAGTAAGTGGAGCTGAGCGGCAACGGGAGCGGGGTTCGAGATAGTTGAATCAACAAAGGAACTAAATCTGTCTGGGCCAAATGGGGCTACTAGGATCATTATTGCGTGCTCCCGCGCAGTTTGAGAAGAACCTCTGGATCAACGGGAAAGGAGGAAAGCGTGAGGAATCTATGGTCCCAGAGAGGATAACGCGTCTCGCCAGAAAACACCAGGCCCTGGATCTAGCGAGCAAAATTGGGCAGTTTTGGCGTTGGATGGGAAGGAACAAGTCTAGATCTGGAGTTCCCCATCAAGAAACAGATCCTCTGCTACCTCCTGAAGGAGTTCCCATTCGTGGACTCTGGCCTGAGAACGACTCAGGCCGCCTGCAACCGTGTTGTCCACTCCGGGAACGTGCACAGTGATCAGATTCGCGCCGTGTCTGATTACTCCAATCCCACACTCATGGCCTCCTGCAAAGGGGTAGAGGCCCTTGTTTGTTGAGGTAATACATCACCGCCGGTAGTTGTCTGTCTGAAGCTAGAAGAGTACACGGTGGGATAACTGACTGAAAGGCCTGCAGGGCATAGAGGACCGCCTCATTTCCAGCACGTTGATGTGAAGGTGAGCTCCATCTGGGTCCACGTACCTCTGGGACTTTACCCCGTCCAGGTGTGCTCCCCACCCAAGACCGGAAGCGCCTGGTGAGGGTGACTCCGGGACGGCGCAATGAACGGGACGCCTGATGAGAGCGTACCCTGGGGTTAGCCACCACTGCCAGTCTTGAATCACTGAATTGTGAGTCTGATCGGATGCTGCAAGTGGTCTTGCCTTTGGTCCCATTGCACTTGAGCATCCACTGAGTAATGCGCAGTGGAGTCTTGCGAAGGGACAGTAGGAATGGCCGCAGCCATGTGTCCGAGCAAGCAAAGGACCACCTGGCAGGTACAACCTTGCTTAGTGATAGGTCCCTTATGAGGGATCTGATGCGCCCGCCTGTCGGCGGAAGAAAGGCTCTTCCCGAACAGTGTCCAGAACTGCTCCTATGAACTGCAGTTTCTGCGACGGTACCAGGAGAGACTTCGTAATTTATGAGGATGCCCAGGATGGAACAGATCCTGGGTGCTCTGATTGCAAGAAGCAACGCTCTGGAGGCGCCATGAGAAGCCAGTCGTCCAGGTATCGGAACACGAGTGGCCCTGTCCTCAGAGACGCT
Source organism: Neoceratodus forsteri (assembly GCA_016271365.2). NCBI lineage: Eukaryota > Metazoa > Chordata > Ceratodontiformes > Ceratodontidae > Neoceratodus > Neoceratodus forsteri. The sequence continues at coordinate 337,469,852 of CM057452.1, read as the reverse complement.
GCCACGACTGCCATGCACTTGGTAAAGACCTCGGTGCGGAAGACAGTCCGAAAAGAAGGCCTCGAACTGAAGGTGGTGGTCGAGAAACTGCCGCAGGAACCTCCCATGCGCCTGAGCTATAGGGATGTGCAGGGCATCCTGCATGTCTAGAGACGCTAAAAAGGCTGCCCTGTTTGAGCATGGGGATAAGACCTGGAAGGGTCACCATGCGGAATCTCTTGTAAGTGACCACACATTGAGGTCGCTGAGAGGTCCAAGATTGGACGGAGGTCCCCTGTTTTCTTGGGAACCAGGAAGAAGTGGAATAGTATCTAGTCCTCTGAGTCTCTGGGACGACTCTATCGCTCCCTTCGTAGTAGCGCGAGTACTCTTGCCAGATCAAGGCTTTGTGCTGACCCTGATACCAGAGAGCAAAGGAGGCCTCGAGGTGGCTTTCCTGCGAATTCTATAAAGTGGCCTAGACTGACCAACTGAAGAACCCACCTGTCGGTGGTAATGGCCGCCATCCCGCAGGAAGTTCGCACGCACTTCGACTATAAACTCCTGCTGATCCTGAGGGCGGGGGCCGCAAGGAGTCAGGCTGTGGCGGCAGATGGACCTGCTGGCTGGGCCTGCCTAGGAGAACGCTGGCCTCGGCTGGCGGGGTGTTTGCCCTGGCTCTACGAAAACCAGAGCCCCTCTGAGGTGCAGCGAGTGGGTCTGTTGCCTTTGGCGTCTCACAAGACGAACGGCTTTGGTTCCTACGAAGGAACCAAGCTTAGGGTCGGCATATGGCCTGAACCGACCTTACCGCCTTCCCGCCTCTTGGAGTTTGGTAAGGATCTTTCTGTAGGATTACCAAACAATACTTCTCCTCAAAAGGGGCGCCCAAGATGTTCTTTGACATCCGGGTAAACCGAGACGCGCAACCAAGAGTGTCTCCGGAGGCAAACGCCAGAAGCTGTTGCTCGGCCGATGAGTCCGCTGGAGTCATACGCTGCTCTTAGCACTTGGGTCCCCAACGCCTGAACCTGCATGGAGGAGCTGAAGCATCTCCTCCTTCTGCTCACCTTCGGCATCTTTTCAGCCGCTTCCAGACCCTGTTCCACAAAGCGCTCTGGAACTGGAACCATGTGGGTTAAATAGTTCAGGGATCTGATGGCAGGTAGCGGAAGCACGCGGCGCCTACCCAACGCGCCCAGTTGTTTGGACTCTGGGTCCGTGGCAGGGTGTCAAATGTTGTGGCCTCTGTGACCGGGTCATGTGAGGCTGTGATGACCAGAGAATCGGCCTGAGGATGCTGCGTCAAGTACTGGTCGTCCTTAGGAGCCTTGTACAAGCGATCAGCTCGTCTCGCTGAGCGAGTGTGGACGCCCACGCAGCCTTGGTGACGCCCACGAAAGTGTCAACCAAGGGTGGTACCACCACAGGCTTGGGGTCCTTTTGTCAAGATATTTGCGAGTCGCACTCTTTCGGGTCTAAGTCTTCAGCATCCCATCCCATGTTCTCTTGTATATGTCTCATAATATCAAGGAACGAGGGATCATCCGGAGGAGATCTAGGCATCTCACGTGGGTCCGGAGAAGGATGGAGAGTGAGATGGGGATCTAGAGGTGGAGTAGTCTGATCCCGTGTCCTCCGTTGAAGGCGACCGTCAAGGCCTCCTGGATCTCTTTGGGGCTGGGTGATCCAGAAGAGGATTTCGGACGGAGGTCTCCGCCATCAGGTCTCCCTGGGAGGAGTTCTAGGCCCCGGGAGGAGGAACACGGCCTCCGCCACCCGATGGCGAGGGGGGCAGGAACCGGAGGAGGAGGAGGAGGAGGAGGAGGGGGGAACCATGTCTTTTTAATGGTATCCCACCAGTAGGTGAACAGATCTTTCACCTCCACTAGAGAGGCCGACGACGGCCCGGTGTCGGTGGGCAGTCGCCGGGTCCCGCGCCGGCTCCACAGGGGGCTCTGGTAATGGCGAGGATCCCTGGGAGTACCTACGGGACCGGGTCGCCTGCCTGGTCCTCGGGCTGCTCTAGGTCCTCCTCCGATAGAGGCCCTGACCGATGTCGGTCGGAGGCAACAGGGCCTTCTTCTTTCAGGAGGGGCGGGCGCCGGTCCTTCACCGCGCCCGGATGTAATGGCCCGCGCCGGTCGCCGGGCCGACGGCGGCTCCAGGGAAGAAGGGCGACGGCTGACGGCTGTCGAGCCGGGCGCCTGGCTACAGGCCTTTAAAGGCGTGAAGCTCCAACGCCTTGCGTGGAGGCACCGACGAAGACCTGACGCCGGGTACCGAGGAGGGAACCCGACTTGGCGGTGGTGATGTCGTCCTCGACTTCGCCAAGGCCTGGAAGGAGGAAGGCCTGGTGATTTCTCCTGAGATGAAGGTTTCTTGATTGCAGCCGGGAGATTTCAACCGGGCTACGGGACTCAGAACCCAGAAGGGGACCTGGAAGGGCCTTCTCCTCTCTTCTCCGCGTGCTTGTGGACCCTGGAGCTTCCCTTGGAGGACATGGTCTTCAGTTGTTCCTCCAGAAAAACGCCTGCAAAGCCCTCTGACGCCGGATCCTGGTACGGGCTGTTGAACCTTGGCAAGAAGGGCAGGCCCGGTATCGTGGTCTGGGCCTAGGCACCGGACGAGGCCGGTGGGGTCCTTGAACGGGATCTGCTTTCCACAAGCGCACTTTGAAGGATGGCCCGGTTGGTGATGACATCAAGATCTTGCTTGAAGAGGTCTGAAGATTTTCAAAATTCTATCGAAAAAGAACTATTCACGCGTCGCTGCCAGACTGGTAAACCGAAGGGTCAGGTAGCTAAGTCGACGGGCGGAAAAGAACTGGGAATCTACGGGACCGCCCCTTTGTACCATCACCTGACGCCGGAGGCTGGACCGACGTCGGGCGGTCCCCTGTAGTTAGCCAGCTAGAATTCTTCCGAGGTCCTGGCGCCGACGGCTTCGGTCCTAATGGTGTAACCTGCTGCAAGAGCTGTGTCTCAAGTAAGATCTCCTAAAACTCAAGGTGGACAAAGCAATGGGGCCTGACGGATTCACCCCAGAATCCTAAAAGAACTAAGGAGGACCTAGTGACACCACTGACCACGCTTTTAACAAATCATGGCAGGTGAAGCACCTGAGACTGGAGGAGGGCAGATGTGATTCCCCTTCACAAAAGTGGAGCAGGGCAGAAGCAGGAAACTACAGACCTGTAAGTTTGACCTCAGTGGTAGGAAAATGATGGAATCACTCTGAAAGAAAGAATTGTTCAGTACGTGAGAGGCCAGTGGGGCACGGACCCAAAGCAGCATGGATTTACAGCAGGAAGGTCATGTCAGATGAATCTAATTGATTTCTTTGACTGGTGACCAAAGTAATAAACCAGGAGGGGCTGTGGATATGGCCTACCTAGACTTTAGCAAGGCATTTGACACAGTCCCGCACAAAAGATTAATAACGTTAGCCAGCCTGGGAGTGGGTCCCAGGGTGGTAGCCTGGGTAGCAAACTGGCTGCACAACAGACACAGACGGTAATAGTGAATGGAACACATTCAAGAAAGGGGTTACTAGTGGAGTACCTCAGGGCTCAGTACTGGGTCCAGTCCTCTTTAACATCTTCACAGGTGACATTGCAGAGGGTCTGGAGGGAAAGGTATGCCTCTTTGCAGATGGCACAAAGATCTGTAACAGAGTTGATACACAAGAGGGGGTTAAAAAGATGAGAAGGGACTTGGCAAGGTTGGAGGAATGGTCAGACATATGACAACTTAAATTCAATGCAAAGAAGTGCAAAGTAATGCACCTGGGAAACAAAAACCCAGGAGAAGAGTACACAATAGCAGGAGAGGTACTAACAACAACAAAATGGAAAGGGACCTGGGGTAGTCAAATCAGATGACCTAAAGGTGGGTAAGCAATGTGAAAAGTCAGTAAGGAGAGCCAGGGGGATACTGGGAAGCATAGGAAGGGGCATCACAAGTAGATAAAGGGAGGTGGTTATCCCTCTATACAGACAGTTGGTGAGACCCCATCTGGAGTACTGTGTGCAGTTTTGGAGACCTCATCTACGCAAGGACATAGACAGGATGGAAGCAGTCCAGAGGAGGGCAACTAAAATGGTGCAGGGTCTGCAGCAGAAACCATATGAAGAGAGACTGGGACAGCTTAATATGTATACTCTTGATGAAAGGAGGGACAGGGGGGACATGATAGAAACGTTCAAGTACCTCAAGGGAATCAACAAAGTCCAGGAGGGTAGCATCTTTCAGAAAAAGAGATGTGTAAGAACAAGGGGGCACAATTTAAAGATAGAGGGGGGACGGCTCAGGGGTAATGTGAGGAAATTTTTTTTAATGGAGAGAGTGGTAGCTACATGGAACAGTCTTCCTGAGGAGGTCATTGGGTCTAAAACAGTGGGGGAATTCAAACATACATGGGACAGACACAAGGCAATTATAGTGGGGGGTTGCAGGAAGTAGGCTGTTGGTTAACTAGAATCTGCAGCTTATCCAGTAGGTAGGGAAATGGGCAGACTGGGTAGGCCAAGTGGTCCTTATCTGCCGTCAAAGTCTATGTTTCTATGTAAGCTTCCACCAAGAACCGTCTCAAATAGATTGCTGAAAAAGGGGAAGTTGGAGGCCTTTAAAGAACACCTAAGACAGCAAGATTGGAGCTTTCTAGACACTACTAATGATGATGACATTGCACTCAATGGACTAATTCATAATTTTAACAAAACTTGTGATATTTTTGCTCCGTCATTAAACGTAAGATCTGGGTCTCCAATTAACACCTGGATCACGCCTCAGCTTCTACAGCTAATGAAACACAGGGATGAACTGTGGGAAAAGGCTACGTACTCTGGCACACACCTTGATCTACAGAATTATAAAGCAGCCAGGAACAATTGTAACTGGGCGATCCGGAAGGCCAAAAGCCACCATTTCAGAACTGAGCTAACCAACTTATGGGGAAACGCCAGAAGATTCTGGGAAAACATGAAGCAGCTAACAGGTAAACCTAATAAGACCTCACCCTCCATACTCAACGTTGAAGGAACCCCTACACTGGACCCCAGGACTACTGCAGATACGTTTAACAATGCATTTACAGACCTAAACAATGTACTGCCTCTGGACTTCCTTGAACCTATGAAGGACAAATCACGTTCGCAAGACCCGGGGACCCACCAGGGCTCTTCACCCTCCCCTTCTAACTTAAAGTCATCATCCCAGTCAAGGTGAAAAAATACCTGTCAAAAGCGCTCAGCAAATGTAGGGCAAGCAGTGACTCCCTCGACCTCAATCTTGCTGGACTCGCCCCTGATATTATCCTCGTTCCACTAACCAAAATTATAAACTTATCCCTAAGCTCTGAGAAATTTCCCCACCTTTGGAAATCTGAGGTGGTCACACTGGTTCATATAAGTGGGAATCATACTAACCACTCTAACTACAGACCTATTTCAATCCATCCTCTTCTCTCTAAAGCGCTCGAGCGCATAGTTGCAGATCAGTTGGCAGACTACCTGGATACCTACCAATCGCAGTGCCAATAGCAGCATGGTTTCCAGAAGCAGCACAGTAACTCTACTGCCTTAGTCAAGTTCATTGGCTTCATTCACAACGCCCTAGACAGAGGGCTCTTGGTGGGGGCAACTTATATTGACCTCATCAAGGCCTTCAACACTGGTAACTACACACGGTTGCTGAATCAATTAACCTGTATTGGTCTCTCTTCTGTCTCGGTTGCATGGTTCAGGAGCTACCTCTCTGGGAGAGAGCACAGAGTTAAAATCCAAAACGTCCTCTCAGACAGCAATCTAGTATTAACAGATGTACCTCAAGGCTCTATCCTTGGCCCTCTTCTCTTTAGTTTGTTCCTTAACTAACTCCCACTGGCTGTTAAAGACAACATTCTACTGTACGCAGATGACACGGTATTTTTTTCAAGCCACTGCGAACCTAAATTATTAGGAACCCAAATGCAATCCAACTTCTCCGCAGCTGAGTAATGGTTCCTCAATTCCAAGCTACTGCTATACTACAAAAGGATGAAGACCATGACATTTGCATCCCCCCTTATACCAGACACAAATCTTTCCAACTGCAAATCTGCAACAAACTTAATTCCCTCCCTGAAATGGTACACTGTTTCAAATATCTGGGAGTAACTTTGGACAGCTCAGTATCATACTCATAGCATAGTGACCAAGTTGCAAAGACAGCAAACTCTAGATTAGGGCTGCTCTATAAAAACAAACAATGTTTAATCAATGAAGCCCTGACAATGGCGGTCACTAGCTCAGTGCTATCGGTCATCGACTATGGCCTTGTAGTATATAGTTCGGCAACCTCCACGGCCCTCAGATGGGTGAAGACTTCCCTTAACAAGGCCTGTAGGCTTGTTCTGGATGCAAACCGGATGACCCACATGTGTGATCTTTACGCTCAGACTGGTTAGCTTAAACTTGAACAGCACGATACAGTATCATGTCTGTCTGCTGGCAAAGAAATCTACCCTCAGACTTACCCTGGTGGATGTTAAGAACCTCCTCAGCCTACTTGACTCCACTAGAAGCACTAGGAATATAAATAACCACTCCTACAAAGTCCCCTTCCGCTGCACCACGCAAGGCCAGCAGTCTTTCGAATACTGTGCACCCTCCGGGCTCAGTCCTCTTGGAGTAGACTTACAGAAGGAAGTTAGGCTTGGTCTGTTTAAGGCTAAACTTCATATCCTATTTGCATCTACCAGTGGATGTGACTGTGGGACCTAGGCATCCTTTCAACCATCCTTATACCACGCTAGCCTACCTCTCATCCTCTGCATCCCCCTGCCCCAGCACCCCTGTACCCCTTAAATTCCTGCCCCTCTCCCACTCCGTACCCATGTCTACCCCCTGCCCAATCCTCTTACCAGCCAGTCTCTAGCTTTCCAGTTTCATTACCTCCCCTTTTTTCACTAGGCTATACCCACCTGCCCTGTGACCTCCCATCCTCCCGACACCTCTACCTGTTGGCTATGCCTCACTCCCCTGCCCATTGCCCCCGTCCTGCCTGCCTCTACCTCGACCTTCCACAGAACAAATATCCTTAACTTGCCCTTGTCTACCTGTTTACCCCTCATTGCTGCATCTCCCACTCTCCCTTTACTCATGGCATTATAGGCCTCTCTCCAACCCCCCAACCCCATTTTGGCTCATAACAAACTACATTGCCTGCACTTTCTGTAGACTGCCTTGCACTTAAACAAAAGTACTGCATTTTACAACAAGTTCTGACTTTAACCTCTGCTTCTGCAACTTGATCAATTGTAACCCGTGTGTGTACTTCACTGTTTATTTGTATGCTGTATATATTTCTTACCTCTCCCCAGTGACAGCGCTAAGATGCACCATAAGGGCAAAAGTTGCATCCTTTCCAAAACTGACCCCTCTTTCCTTTGCCAGTGGGTACAAATTGATGTACCTACTCTACAACAATATCTAAAGGGAACGTGAACTGCTCAAAATCTGCCACTGATTATGTTGTGACCCAGTAGGTTCATCTTTAGAACTACATTTCTTACACCAGTGGGTCCAATTCAACCCATGTTTTAAAACCCCCAGCGCTATCACTGCCTCTCCCCCTTGTTTGCATTTATACCTACCTTATTGACTATTGTATTAAATGGACTTTTGCCTAAATTGTAATCTGTAATAAATGTTTTTAATCTTTACTAAATGTTTAATACCTATACTTAACTACAATGTATTATGACGTGGAACCTCTGTAAATCGAGCCTCTGGCTCAAAGGTACATCCAAACTCTAATAAATAAATAAAACAATCCATTCATTTGTATGTGTTTTTAGTTTTCTTTCTCTCGCTACCTGAAAAAACAAAATGACGGACACACGAAAATGCATTTCCCACCAGCGACACAGGATGGCCTATGTGCGCAAAGGCATTAGGCTCCTACAACACAGGATGAACTGTTAGTGAAAAGGGATTGGCTCCTGCAACACAGAATTCATTTTCGTGTGGGACATCTAATTTCTCCCCATAGCAAACAATGGGAAACTTTGAAATGTAATAACTTTGGAATGGATTAATATTTTTTCACCAAACCTTCAAAAGGCACATCGTAATGCAAAGGCTTTCTACCCTGAACATTTCAGACAACTTAAAACAGTTTCTGAGACACAGGTAGACAAAGAAACAGCAAAAAAAAATGTATATTTAAGGATTTGTCACTTTGCATCTCAGAAACCACACAAGCAATTCAAACTAAATTTGGCAAATCAACAGACCTACCCCCACGAGACTACGCATGCACAATCTCATGCAAATCTGTTGAACTATTGCAAAAGTTATTAAAGTACAAAAGTCAGGATTTATCATAGAAGTGATCACTCAACCCTAGCTATAGTGGCGCGGTAATATCTATACCTGTATCTATATATCCATGTCTATACATAGCAACAGTGGAGCCCACCAGGTTCAGTGCAGTGACAGAGATTCCTGCATGACAAACGGGATTAGCTGCCATTGAAATTGCCTTGTTTCCTGCAGTAACTCTGCAGCACAATGCTGCAGAATTTACTTTCATCCTGGTAGGCTCAACTACATGTTGCTTCAAAGAGCAAAAACACTGCCACTAGCTTCATTTCAATAAAAATAACATTAATAAAATAGGATCAACTCAGGCAGTAAGTAATTTAAACATGTGGAATTTCAGGTGCCATTTATAGGCCTCCACCATGCTGGTAGAGTAGATGTGGAGAGGTAAGGAATTCCACAACATGGATGCAGCCACTCCAAATGCTCTGTCCCCTAACAACTTCAGCCTTGACTGGGGCACAGAAAGCAGACCAGCATCAGTGGAGTAAAGATGGCGCTGGGCAGAGTTGTATGGGCAAGCACTAAGGTCCCATACCATGCAAGGCCAGCTTGTATACCAACAAGCAAAAGAAAAGGACTGGCACTCCAGAAATAATACCGTGAAATATTTAATAAACTGAAATACACATGAAGGACACAGACAAAAGCCCCTAGAACCGCGACCAAATGGTCTTCCAGGGGGGCGTGTCAGGCTGTTACAAGAGACCATATTTAAACATATAGAATAAAGTGTCGGGTGTTGTAACAAAAAGTTTACACACACCAGAGGTGGTAGATGCTACATAAACCCGAGAGCGAATGTCCTGCGGCCAGGCACAGCAGTGTGCCGTTGTGTGCTGGACATCATTGCACGTCCACACACCCCAGGATTCAAAGATGGAAATCCCCTCTGTGTGCATGCAGTAGGACACCCACAATTGACTCTCTCTCTTCCAGCCTAAACAAAGCCTGGATCATGCCGGGGTGGGGGCCAAGAGTAATCTCAGTCTCCCCCCTGTTCCCCTCCAGGGGGCCCCCCTCCATGGGGGGCAAGCCACAGTCCTCCAGTCTCTCAGTCAAGGTGGAGGCCGGACCGGAGGAGTGTTGACGGTCCACATACAGGGCAGACAGGGGAGCAAGGTACCACCCCCGCTGCACAAGAGGAGTACAAATAGAACTGAAAAAAAAAAAAAAAGAAAAAGATATCCACTGCTTGAGACACCGATCCAAAGAAGCCTATCAGGTTTGTCTGGCATGACCTTCCCTTCACAAATCCATGCCATCTCCTATCTTGGAGTCCATTAGCCTTCGGGAACTCTACTAGTTCTTTGACTATAGTTTCTCACGGTTTTCCTACAACTGCACCTCCATTAACTGGTCTGTAATTCCCTGGGTCATCTTTGGCACCATTCTTGTGGAGAGGTACTACGTCAGCCACCCTCCGAAAAACAACAGCACAAACTGGGTTTTGCTCAAACAGACCACAAACTGTTCCTAGTACTTCAAGGCACGCTACCTCTTCATATGGGAGCTGAAAAACATTGTAACATACCACCACTTTAAAGCTCCACATGTGTCTCTAGTGATGACATCAAATACAGATTCTTAAATACATCTGAATCAAGTGTATGGTTAAAAAGGAGCAGTTTGTGGTCTGTGTCTTAAATAACTCCACTTTTGAGTGGCCCACAGCCTTTGCTGTCTTTTTCTGGATGAACACAGTAAAGAGCTTTCCCATAACTTACTTTTGGGGTCAGTGCTGGACTGGCACTGCTGGAGGTGAGGTCAAGTGGTGCTCAGCTAGTACGGTAAAAATCCTCTTATTCTGGATGGTGTGTGGTCGTGCACTGGTGTCCATCATTTGTGCATCATCGTGTTTTCTACCAGCCCATCCCAAAGTGGCCTGACGCAATACCACTACTCTGCACCTCCAGTTTTCCAAGGTAAGCAGCATTAGCCTCTGCTCACTGTTGCTGAATGACACATCCTTTACTTACAAACTCCATCTGCTCTCCGAATGCTATGCCATCAGATGCAGTTCAGTTTTCTTTCCTGTCACTAGGGATAATAGAGAAAGCCAACAGGCACCAAACCCATGGCCCCCACCAAAGATGCTTTTTTAATCCAGGTCAGGCCAAGCTGGTGTGACCCAGGGTTTAGTGCAGGTTGACCCCCTCTTTCCTCCACTCACATAGGGAAGGAACTGTATCTAATGGTGAGACTTTCAGAATTCTGTTCACATTGAGTTTGCAAGAGAAGGATTGGTTGTGTTCATGCAGCTACAGAGAGCTGGGGCTGATGCCGCTTGCCTTGGGCAGCTTGGGGGTATGGGGCAATGGGGGGGCACTGGGCAGTGGTGTTGTGTTGGGCTGCTTGGGGATGGGAGGGGACACAATGCAAAAATGATGGGCACCAGTGCACCACCACACATCATCCTGTTCAGGAGGATTTTTACCAGTCACCACCCTATGACCTCACCTGCAGCAGTGCCAGGGCCATCCCAGCAGTGACCTGATCAACAATAGTACAGGGTAAATTATGGGAGGACTTACTGTTGACTCCTGGTTGGGTACCACGAAAAGAGGGCTCTCAAATTTAAACTGCTGCCTGGGAGGGCAAAAAGTCCTGTTTGCTAAGTAAGAGAATTTAGTGATTGGTAATCGGATGTGAATGCTTAGCATGAATGGAACAGTACTGGACTCTGAACTGGAATTTTCAATAATCTGATACAGACTAAACAGAAAAGAATCAGCCAATTTTAAAAACCCTAAACTGGATCAAAGTGTTTACACCTCGCAGGTTCTTTTTCTCCATGGCTCTTACACCATATATGATGTACACCACTACTCGCCCAACCTGATTACCCATCCTTCCTAAATAAGGGATAACCAAGAACCATGAGGTCCCAACTATAGTTATGCATTAGCCACGCTTCCATAATGGCTATGCTGTCCAGCTGAACTTCAGACATGACGGCTTCAAGTCGCCTCATTTATTTGCAAGGTTCTTGGCATTCATACATACTGTACTTCCTTCCAGGAGTTTTGTTTCTTATCCTCCCCATGGCTGACACCTTTCTCTCCCCTTCCCTTGCCCAGACCACTACGCCCTTGTCCCCTGTGCCTCTGCTTCCTCCCCACCGCAATACATGCACTGTTCTACCATGCTAGTTGCGGGAGAGAGGGCTAGGCCTCCTATATCTGAAACAGTGCCCTCGTACTCCCTAGTGCCAACCCCTCATCTAGTTAAATACTGGCTAATAAATGTATCCGACCTCTGACCCAGTACACTGCCATCCTCACTGATGACATGGAAGATGTTATTCTTGAAAAGGAAGACAGGGATAGGTGTGCTCAATGTTGTGTGTATGGGGGCGGGGGGACCTCAGACAGCAGCTAACTTTCTAAAACCAACAGACTTCAAACAGAGAGGGCACACCACATAGGTTAAGGTGAAAAAAGGCATTAGTCATTGTAATAAGTAAATCAACTACACATTTTATTCACCATATTCAACAGCCAGTAACCGATATTTCAAACAAAAGTGGCACTCACAGAGACCTTTGAAGACACCCTCACTGCAAACAGGGGCCCACTGAGGAAGTCCTAGGGCTGGATGAAGCAGCTGGGGTTTCAGTTGAAGATGTCTTGTGTCACTTTTCCTTTGGAATATCCATTACTGGCTGTTGAATATGGCAAATAACATTTGTAACCAATTTACTTATTATAATTATAATGACTGACGTAATTTGTTTTACCTTAATATCCTTGGTGCGCTCTCTGTGTTTGCAGACCATCATTTTTGATTAGCCTCCTATCCCTCCAGAAAGAACCCCAGTCACCCACGAAAAAGGAACCCCTCCTTGCACTATTCCTGCAGCCATTTGTTCAGCCAACAGATTTTTACTTCAACAACTTTTAAACCATTGAACCGATCATTACCAAATTATTAAGATCCACAGATCCTGGGCCTGAACAAGAGCACATGCCACTTTTCAGGTTATTTTGTACAAGGATGGCCAAAGTATTAACATGTGCAAATTAGGTTTTCACACACAAGTGCTTTTGATACACTTGTTATATATAGAACAACATATGGGCAACCATACTGTACACAACAAGGCTGTGCTTCCATTGAGGAGTGAGATGACATCATAGACCTCACGCGGTCTCTATGATGTCACCTCACCCCAAGATGGAAACATCAGCCTTGTTGTGTATGACTGCCCATACATTATTTTGCATAGTATGTGTTTTGTTTTTTTTATTATTATTATTCATTTACCTTCTTACTAACTGTCTAGAACTGATGTCCAATATACCGCAAACAGTATATGACTGAAACAATAATGGACAACAGAGTGTGTGTCAGACTTGGTGAACATCACAGCTCAGGCGGTTGGGCACTGGACCACAAGCCGAGTGCATCCAACACCCAAGAAGTGACATTATCCAAGCATGATATCCATCTTGAAGTACATTATTACTATTATACAACGGATTGTTTACATACAGAATACAAAAATAGCATAAACTGCGTTTTAAAATGCTTTTATCTAATTTTTAGTGTGGAAGTATATTAAAAGAAAAAATATCTCATTTTTTGTTTTCCCAGTAGGTGGAGTTGTTTTATGTGTATCTATCTTACTAACATGTCTCTCTCTCTCTCTCTCTCTCTCTCCCCCGTTGCCTTCACCCCTTGCCTTCCAGTAATGTTTGCCCCTGGCTGCCCGCATTACCCACAATTAGTTCATCATTTCCTCCCAGCACAGTTCGTTGTAGTATATGTTTGTACTGAGAGAAGAACATTTTTTTTTTTTTTTTAAACCACCACTGGTGACATTTACTCGGGCTCCACCAGCCACCAACGCTAGAGAGCGCAAGGCATCATGGGATGCCCGTGATCAGAGGATCCATTTTGGAGAATGTGAAATTAAGTGGAGAGCTAGGTTTTATATAAAGAGTGCCAGGAAAGGAGATTTAAAATACAAAACTGTGTTTTTGTAAGCAGTCAGCGATTATAATGTTTTATTAGAAACGACTGTTGTGTGCAGTTTTTCAGTGTAACGGGTGACCCAGCATGTGCCTTTCCCACCTGAAAAGAAACAGTGAAAGTATGAAAACAAGCTGTTTAAACTATTGATTCTGTATTTTTGTTCTGAGTTGGGGGGGCAGACTGTGACATGATGAGAGGGAAACTTAAGTTTTAGGCAGTATGTTTTACTTATCCATTTACCATTTTAGAACCGTGGGGTGTATGGATATCAGTCATGTGTGGAAATGTAAAAAGATGGTCAAGTGTGCCGTACCTTCATGCAGTGATGTTATGCTTGCATAACATTATGTGTGAAGGTGGCCAATGACCAATCAGAACTCAAGGAATTATCTTGTATTTGCATAATAAAAACATTTAATGTGATATAAAGCAGCAGTACTGGATAATCAGGAAGTGGTTTATCAAAATTCTGCTTTTTGACTGTAAGCATGTGGCCATAGTTCCAGTTTCCATATATCTGTAAATATATTTTTTTTCAGGCAAATGTAGGGCAAGCAGTGACTCCCTCGACCTCAAGCTCGCTGGGCTCACCCTTGATATTTTCCTCATTCCACTAACCGAAATTATAAACTTATCCCTAACCTCTGGGAAATTTCCCCACCTTTGGAAATCTGAGGTGGTCACACCAGTTCATATAAGTAGGAATCATAATAACCACTCTAACTACAGACCTATTTCAATCCTTCCTCCTCTCTGTAAAGCGCTCGAGCGCATCGTTGCAGATTAGTTGACAGACTACCTGGACACCTACCAATCGCAGTGCCGATAGCAGCAGGGTTTCCAGAAGCAGCACAGTAACTCTACTGACTTAGTCAAGTTCACTGGCTTCATTCACAACGCCCTAGACAGACAGCTCTTGGTGGGGGCAACTAATATCGACCTCACCAAGGCCTTCAACACTGTTAACCACAAACTGTTGCTAAATCAATTAACCTGTATTGGTCTCTCTTCTGTCTCAGTTGCATGGTTCAGGAGCTACCTCTCTGGGAGGAGCAGAGAGTTAAAATCCAAAACGTCCTCTCTGACAGCAAGCTGGTATTAACAGATGTACCTCAAGGCTTCATCCTTGGCCCTCTTCTTTTTAGTTTGTTCCTTAACCAACTCCCACTGGCTGTTATAGACAACATTCTACTGTACGCAGATGACATGGGACTGTTTTCAAGCCACTGCGACCCTACTTTATTAGGAAGCCAAATGCAATCCAACTTCTCCGCAGCTGAGTAATGGTTCCTCAATTCCAAGCTACTGTTAAACTACAAAAAGACGAAGACCATGACATTTGCATCCCCCCATAGAAGACACAAATCTTTCCAACTGCAGATCTGCAACAAGCTAAATTCCCTCCTTGAAATGGTACACTGTTTCAAATATCTGGGAGTAACTCTGGACAGCTCACTATCATACTCACAGCATATCGACCAAGTTGCAAAGACAGCAAACTCTAGATTAGGGCTGCTCTATATAAACAAACAATGTTTAATCAATGAAGCCCTGACAATGGCAGTCACTAGCTCAGTGCTATCAGTCATCGACTAAGGCCTTGTAGTATATTTATTTATTTTTTTGATAACCGGGTAGGTGCACTGATCCAGTGGACCATTTTCAGTTACGACCCGGGCCACAGAGTGGCAATACAGGGGAAATCAACAGTGGACACAGTTTACATTATAGTACACAGTTAAACAACATTTTAGGCCAGTGAGAATGTCATTTTTACATGATGTATACAGGCATGGAGGTAAACATTAGAGAAAACTGGCAGAGATTAGAGGGGAAGTGGTTAAGCATATGCGCAGGCTAGTTAAACATTTGCACAAAAGTTAGACAAAGGAGCAGATTTAAACCGGCAGACCACTATTATCCAGCCTAGGTAGACACACCTGTTCTGTCAGGTTGCCGGAGCAGGCTGGGAAGGGGGAGCCTATCAGGTAGGCTGTGCTAGTCATCATGAGAGTTGTGCATGTTGGTAGAGCTCAGGAGAGAAAGGGGCAAGTGGCCACAGTAGAGGTAGATTTAAGGTGGTTTGCAGGCTTCCGTGCTGCTCAGCGAGCATTTGCAGGTGGACTCTTCCAGTAGCCAGGCCTTAAAGGAAAACTGCATGTTAAAATCAGGAAAATATATTTTTTACCATCCATTGTGTGTTCTTAGTTCATCCCGGTGTTATTTTTCAGCTCAGGCTGTGTGAGGTGTCTTTTCTAACTTTCTCTTGCTATTTTATGGCCCTTGGGGGCTGCCATTTACCTTTCTTTTATTGCTTCTTGCCCCAGATAGTCTTGCTAGAGTGCCCTCTGCGCTGAGGTCTAATAGCCCATGCATCTGACCAGTGTCTTGTTACAGCGTCTGTATCAGCAGCACTCACCGCTGCATGCAACCTGTGTATAAACTGTTACTTTGCTTAGACTCGCGCTCTCCCTTCCCCATTTATTCGACATATTCTGTACTTTTGATTCAGTTGCTTGTGTCCTGTGTAGAAGATTCATGCTTTAGACCAATGTAATCCTTTAAAGCAGTCGTCATCCACGGCTAAGCAGCCTTCAGTATTTGTGTAAATGATGTGATTGTTTCAGAAGTTTTCATGATTTTTGTCTTGTTTTTAATACCAACTGTATCATTGCATTCAACTTTAAATTTTTAAAAGTTGAATCAATGATACAAGTTGGTATTAAGAACAAAACAGGACAAAATCATGCAGAGGGCTTCTGAAGCAGATAAGGCTGCTTAGCCAGTGGATGGCGACTGCTTTAAAAGGATTACATTGGTCTACAAGCATGAATCTTCTACACAGGACACAAGCAACTGAATCAAAAGTACAGAATATGTCGAATAAAAGGGGGAGGGAGAGCGCGAGTCTAAGCAAAGTATGTTTATATACAGGTTGCATGCAGTGGTGAGTGCTGCTGATATAAACTCTCTCCTCTGCTATGCCCCTTGGGGGGTAAATTAGCATTGTTGGAGCATAGAAACATAGAAACATAGAATTTGACGGCAGATAAGGACCGCTTGGCCCACCCAGTCTGCCCATTTCCCTACCTACTGGATAAGCTGCAGATCCTAGTTAACCAGCAGCCTACTTCTTCGTACTCCCCATCCCCCAGAACTGCCTTTATGACTATCCCATGCATGCATGCTTGAATTCCACCACTGATTTTGACTCACAACCTCCTTCGAAGGCCGCTCCATGCATCCACAACCCTCTCTGTAAAAATACTTCCTTAAATTACCTCTGAGCCGCCCCCATTTTCAAATTGTGCCCTCTTGTTCTTGCACACTCTTTTTGAAAGATGCTACCTCTTGGACTTTGTTGATTCCTTGAGGTACTTGAATCTTTCTATCATGTCCCCTCTCCTTCTTTCCTCGAGGCTATACATATTAAGCTCCTAAGTCTCTTCATATGTCTTCCGGGCAGACCCTGCACCATTTTAGTTGCCCTCCTCTGGACAGCTTCCATCCTGCCTATGTCTTTATGGAGATTGGGTCTCCAGAATTGCACACAATACTCCAGATGGGGTCTCACCAGCTGTCTGTACAGAGGATAATAACTTCCTGTTTTCTACTGGTGATGCCTCTCCTTATGCATCCCAGTATCCCCCAGCCCTCCTTGCTGCCCTCTCACATTGCTGGCCTGCCTTAGGTCATCTGATATGACTACCCCCAGGTCCCTTCCATTTTTGTTGTTGTTAGTATCTCACCCCCATTGTGTACTCTTCCCTGGGTTTTGTTTCCAGGTGCATTACCTTGCACTTCTTAGCATTGAATCTAAGCTGCCATACATTTGACCATTCCTCTAACCTTGCCAAGTCCTTTCTCATCCTTTCCACCCCACCCTGTGCATCAACTCTGTTGCAGATCTTAGTGTCATCTGCAAAGAGACATACTTTTCCTTCCAGTCCTTCTGCAATGTCGCTTATAAAGACATTGAAGAGGACCGGTCCTAATACTGAGCCCTGCGGTACCCCACTAGTAACCCTCCTTTCTTCTGAGTGGAAAGGAGCAGACAGACTTGTTAGTTGTGCTCCATGATGTTTGCAAAATATAGAAACCATTCCAATGCTCCATATAGTCTTTCATCTTGTGGCTACTATAAACAATACAGCCACTGTAACAAGACACTGGTGAGATGCATGGGCTATTAGACCTCAGCGTAGAGGGCACTCTGGGAAGATTATCTGGGACAAGAAGCAATAAAAGAAAGGTAAATGGCAGCCCCCAAGGGCATAAAATAGCAAGAGAAAGTTAGAAAAAACACCTCACACAGCCTGAGCTGAAAAATAACACTGGGATGAATTAAGAACACACAATGGATGGTAAAAAATATATTTTCCTGATTTTAACATGCAGTTTTCCTTTAAGGTTACATTTCAAAGCCGAATGGGATGGAGATGTACGAATGGAAGCGGGAAGACTGTTCCAGAATGAGGGGGCAGCTACAGAGAAAGCCTTGCTTCCCATTACCATGGAGACACGAGGAACTTCAAGGGTAGGAATGGAGGAGGCCCTCAGGGGTCTACTGGCTGCTCTAGTAATGAGTAGGGGAGCATGGGGGACAGCTGGTTACTTCTGAGAGCACTGTCCACCAGGCAGCCAGCAGCGTAGTTAAGGTGTGCCTGGAGAGGGAGCCATCCTAGGGACTGGTAGAGTGTGCAGTGGTGGGTTAATGAGGGGGCTTTGAGAATAAAGCGACAGATAGCATTATATAGCGTGTTTAGGTGGGAGTGTTGTTTTAAAGACATGAGGGAGTAGATGGGGGGAGCAGTAGTCCAGGAGAGGGAGAAGGTTGCCTTGCGCAATGGCAAGTCGAGCTTCAGGAGAAAGTAGGTGAATTGCTCGGTATGCCGCACCTAGTTTTTGATTGATCTTTTTTACGGTCAGGGTTGTGTGATCATTAAATGTAAGGGAGGAGTCGAGTGTATAACCGAGGTATTTAAAAGAGGTGATTTGTTCGAGTGGGGGGCCTGTGGGTGTACGTATGGTGAGGGCGATGTTAGATCTGGTGGCCTTGTTTAAGAAGGGCTTGGATCCAAAAAGCACGGCCTTCATCTTTTTCCCCAATGACTAGGAGTTTTCTGGATGTGAACCAGTTTTCTGCTGCCCCGTATTTCTCAGTGAGGGTGGAGGAGACAGGTTCCAAGGACTTATCGCTGTGGTACAAGACTAGGTCATCCGCGTAAAGGAGCACATTGCAGTTTAGACTCTGCTGGCAGTGCACTGATAAACATGAAGAAGAGAAGGGGGCAGAGAATTGATCCCTGGGGAACTCCGGTGCTTGTAGGAAGGGAGGCTGAGGCAACTTTGCCCATGAGCATGGATTGGGACCTGTCTGTAAGGTAGCTACGGAACCAGACTGTGGGTCCAGGGGCACAGCCAAAATCTCGAAGTGCAGAGAGAAGGAGATGTGGTCTACAAGGTCGAATGCCTTTGACAATTCTACAAAGACTGCACCCGGGCCTTACCCATGTCCATATTTTTGAGGATGTGATTTGAGAAAACTGCCAGGGCAGAGGAGGTGCTGTGATGTTTTCGGAAACCGTGCTGGAGGGGACATAGGAGGTTGAAATTATTGAGGTGTTCGGATAGCTGGGAATGGACAATCTTCTCTAGTAGTTTGCTAAGATGTGGATACAGGGAAATGGGTCTATAGTTTTCTGGGGATAGTAGGTCTCCTGCCTTAAAAATGGGGATCACATTAGCATGTTTCCAGGTGTCCGGCATTGTTGACGTGGACGGCGCAAGGTTAAAAATGTGTGTTAATGGTCTGACCAGGGCTGGGGAGATGATCCACATGAAAGCGGGGTAGAGCCCATCGCTTCCAGGGCTGCCCCTAGGAGGGAGGTTTTTCAGGAGTTTTGCAATGGTAGTGGCATCAATAGCTCCGAAATAGAAAGGGAGGGGCGGAGGCACCAGGATGTAGGGGAGTGGGGGGGGCTACCAATGCTGTTTTGGTCTGACGGAGGATGTGGAGGAAGTTTGCTGAGGTACGGGGTCAGGTTTGTAAACATAGCATTGAGAAGGTCTGCAATGCCCTCAGGGTCATTGATTGTGCCTGATGGGGATGTAAGTTGCGTTATTTGGTTGTTGGTCTTAGGATTTAGTAT
Source organism: Neoceratodus forsteri (assembly GCA_016271365.2). Lineage (NCBI taxonomy): Eukaryota > Metazoa > Chordata > Ceratodontiformes > Ceratodontidae > Neoceratodus > Neoceratodus forsteri. Next base: position 337,450,379 of record CM057452.1, on the reverse strand, counting down.
GGACCCAATTGATGCCCAGAAATTACGAGGATTCCCCAGTGTGTTTTGCAGAAGATTGGTAAAGTATTTATTTTTGAGAGACTTTGTCATCCGCTTACAGGCATTGCGTAGCTGCCTGTAGGCATTCCATAGATGGGGGGATGGAGAAGCTTTGAAGGCTTTCCAACTGGAATCCCTGCCCTTCATTTGTCATATCTGTACTTCTGTTATCCACCGTGTGCAGCCATCTCTAACCCTTCTGGATTGGATGGGAAAATAGCGGTCCTGTAGTTTTCAAAGGGTGCTGGTGAAGAGATTGACAGCAGAAGAGATGTTTTCCATCAGAAATAGGGAGGACCAGTTTACGGACACTGCATGTCTAATCACTAGGTCATGGTTAGGGGTGTTGAAATTTCTGAAGGACAGTGTTTTTGGTGGGGGGGGGGTTATTGTTTACAACTATGTAGATGGGGGCGTGGTCGCTAATCACATCGGACATGGTCCCTGCTTGGAGGATTAGCTCAGGCTGGTTTGTTAGGATCCAGTCAAGGACTGAGTGGTTGGTTGAGCGTTGGTTGAATCTGGCTGAGGTTGAGATTACTTGCTCCAGGTTATGTGTCTTTATTAGGGTTGAGTAGTCCAGGTTTGGATTTGCAGCCCAGTTTAGGTTGAAATCCCCGAGCATGAACGCATCCCTAGATGGGGTGGAGCATGCTAGACCGGAGAGAAAGTTAGACAGTTCCTGAGTAGTAGCTGGAGGGGGGTTGTAGCAACAGCCAACAAAGTTTTTTTGCTGCACTAATGGTTAGTTCAGTGATAAGCCATTCGCTTATGGAGTCGATTGTAGCGCGGGCAACAATGGCAGCTGATATGTGGTCCTGGACGTACATCATGACGCCACCTCCTCTCTTCCTTCCCGGTCTATCCAGCCGGAAGAATGAGTAACCTTGGAGTTGGTACAAGGCAAACTCATGGTAAGGCTTTAGCCAGGTCTCAGATAGACCCAGCTGGTGGGGATTGTAGAGGGTCACCCAGGCCTTAATCTCTGCGAGTTTGGAGGGGAGGCTATGGACGTTTAGGTGGGTGATTTTTATTCCAAGGCATTCAGCCCAAGAGGCATCCGTGTGGTCGATGTGAGTGTTTATTGGGCCAAGGTTTGTTTCTATGTCACCTGCTAGGAGGGCTAAGAGAAGGAGGGATAAGAGTGGGCAGGTGGGAGGCTGCCAGTGGTGCTTGTGAGGTATGATGCAGTAAAGCAGATACCCTAGCTGTCTTTGCTCCATGTTAGATAAGGATGCCAGCAGTATAGGTCTCAGGGAGGTGTCATTATTAGTGGCTACGTTGAGCAGGCTTGTGGATATGGTGGCGAGTGAGTAGGGGTGCAGTGATAAAGGAATTTTTGTTCCGTTGCTGGGATTGTTGCAGAGAAGTCAGTTGCCAATAACATTCCAGACAAGGTGGATGAAGCCAGCAGAAAGAGACCTGCACTCCCTAGGGGCAGTAATGGGGGCATGCTCTTTGGGGGAGATACAAGTGCAGAGAGAAACCGAAGTGCCATGTTCCACTATGATTGCAGTTAGTGGCTTTAAGGGAGTTCTGCAGGCTTAGGAGGTAGTGAGGAGAGGAATGCCTGGGTAGTGAGAAACAGCGGCCACTAGTGGTGGTATTAGATAATCTGCAGATGGAAAACTGTGCTGATTGGTTTTTGTGTTCACGTGACACTGTCTTATAAATGGCAGAGCCGACCAAGGGTGGTGGTGGGGACAGTGGGGCAGCCGGTGCTAGCGCCAGCGGGGACAAAAATTTTCAGGCCCTCAGCCATTTACAGCCATTAACTCATACTCTCGCTCCTGATGCTGTTTCTGTGTCCCCTACCTGGTGTGCTGGCCAGTGAGTTCTGACTACGGGGGACGGCTCAGTTTTGCCCATCACGACCACCGGAGAGCTGTGGAAGAAGAGAGAAGGGGTTTAGATATACAGGTAGGTGGAGGAGGGGCTGAGCAATGATGTCTTGGGGGGTTAAGCTCCGTATCACTGACTGAAGCTGAAAAACGAGTCCTCGGACCTGCGAGCAGAGCACAAATACATAAAGTAACTCCTGGGGTCTCAAACTGAATCGGAGCCGAATTTAAGGATTGCTTTTGGTGTGAATTTGAAACTTTAAGCTGTGGCTAGCAGGCTAGCTCCCGAATTCAGCACTCGCAATTTAAGTGAACAAGTGCCCCATGTCCAGTTTAATTATAAATTTAAACAACAGCCCCAGTTAAGGAACTGGCTGAAAGGCTTAATACTGTGCTTACATGGAGTTATGCTACTCAGAAAATTATCTGTCCTACTAAACAAGGTTACAGAAATGTATTTACCCTTCTTTACAAATTTACAACAGTAAAATACAATCCCAGTTAAGGTGGGTGGCTGATAGGCTCCTGAAATACTGAGCTTTCTGAGATATTTCTGCCCAGAAAACTATCTACACTGCTACACCGACATGCAATAAAAGTACATGCTGGTGATTTTGGCGCCAAAGTCCAGATTCAAAAATTCTCAGGCCCTCGGCCGTTTGCAGCCGTTCCCTTGTTCTCTCGCTCCTGATGCTGTTTCTGTGTCCCCTACCTGGTGTGCTGGCCAGTGAGCTCGGACTACGGGGGAGGGCTCCATTTCGCCAATCACGACCACCGGAGAGCTGGTGTGCTTGCCGGTGAGCTCCAACTATATAGTTCAGCAACCTCCACGGCCCTCAGATGGGTGAAGACTTCCCTTAACAAGGCCTGTAGGCTTCTTCTGGATGCAAACCAGATGACCCACATGTGCGATCTTTATGCTCAGACTGGTTAGCTTAACTTGAACAGCAGGATACAGTATCATGTCTGTCTGCTGGCAAAGAAATCGACCTCAGACTTACCCTGGTGCATGTTAAGAACCTCCTCAGCCTACCTGACTCCGCTAGAAGCACTAGGAATATAAATAACCACTCCTCCAAAGTCCCCTTCCGCCACACCACACAAGGCCAGTGGTCTTTCGAATACCGTGCACCCTCCAGGCTCAACTTTCTTTGAGTAGACTTACAGAAGGAAGTTAGGCTTGGTCTGTTTAAGGCTAAACTTTATATCCTACTTGCATCTACTAGTGGATGTGACTGTGGGAACTAGGCATCCTTTCAACCCTCCTTATACCACGCTAGCCTACCTCTCGCCCTCTGCATCTCCCTGCCCCAGCACCCCTGTATCCCTTAAATTCCTGCCCCTCTCCCACTCCGTACCCATGTCTACCCCCTGCCCAATCTTCTCACCAGGCCTGCTCTAGCTTTCCAGTTTTCATTACCTCCATCCCTCCCTCCCTCCCCTTTTCACTGCTATACCCACCTGCCCTGTGACCTCCCATCCTCCCCAGACACCTCTACCTGTTGGCTATGTCCTCACTCCCCTGCCCATTGGCCCCCCGTCCTGCCTGCCTCTACTCTATCTTCCACAGAACAACTGTCCTTAACTCGCCCTTGTCTACCTGTTTACCTCACTTCTGCATCTCCCACTCCTCTCCCTTACTCATGGCATTATAGGCCCCCCATTTTGGCTCCTAACAAACTACACTGACTGCACTTTCTGTAGACTATCTTGCACTTAAACAAAAGAACTGCATTTTATAACAAGTTCTGACTTTAACCTCTGCTCCTGCAACTTGATCAATTGTAACCCACGTGTGTACTTCACTGTTTATTTGTATGCTGCATATATTTCTTACCTCTCTCCCTTGTTTGCTCCATTTATACGTACCTTATTGACTACTGTATTAACTGGATTTTTGCCTAAATCGTATTCTGTAATAAATGTTTTTAATCGTTACTAAATGTTTAATACTTATACGTAACTACAATGTATTATCACGTGGAACCTCTGTAAACGAGCCTTTGGCTCAAAGGTACATCCAAAATCTAATAAATAAATAAAACAATCCTTTCATTTGTATGTGTTTTTAGTTTTCTTTCTCTCGCTACCTGAAAAAACAAAATGGCGGACACACAAAAAAGCATTTCCCACCAGCGACACAGGATGGCCTATGTGCCCAAAGGCATTAGGCTCCTACAACACAGGATGAACTGTTAGTGAAAACACATTAGGCTCCTGCAACACAGGATGACCCTGTCTGCGAAAAGGGATTGGCTCCTGCAACACAGAATCCATTTACGGGCGGGATATCTATTTTTTCCCCATAGCAAATAATGGGAAAGTTTGAAATGTAATAACTTTGGAATGGATTAATATTTTTTCACCAAACCTTCAAAAGGCACATCGTATGGTAAAGGCTTTCTACCCTGAAAATTTCAGACCACAACTTTAAACAGTTTCTGAGACAGAGGTGGACAAAGAAACAGCAAAAAACACTTAAATTTAAGGATTTGTCACTCTGTATCTCAGAAACCACACAAGCAATTCAAACTAAATTTGGCACATCAACAGACCCCACGAGATTACGCATGCACAATTTCATGCAAATCTGTTGAACTGTTGCCAAGTCATTAAAGTACAAAAATTGGGCTTTAACACAGAAGTGAGCACTCAACCCTAACTACAGTGGCGCTACTGCACCACTATAAATACAGGTTACTCACCTGTAACAGGAGTTCTAGGAATGGTACATGTTGTTCATCCACACTGTCTGGCAGGTTCCTTGCTGCTTTAAATCTTGCCGGAAGGTCTTCAAGCTGGCTCCTTCCACCCACTCGGGTGGTAAAACTCTCGGCTCTGCCCCATGACGCCAGATCTAGCCCGCTGGAAGCCAGGTTGTGCGTCGAAGCCGGGGAGGGTGTGGTCTGTAGGATGAACAACATATACCATTCCTAGAACTCCTGTTACAGGTGAGTAACCTGTATTTCTAGGGACATGGATATGTTGTTCATCCACACTGTCTGGCAGACTCCTAGCAGTTCTCCTGGAGGAAGGAGGCAAGGCGAACACCCCCTACTTACGGAATAATGACTGGAGAACCGAGGCCCCAAAACCAGCATCCCGGCGTGACTCAAGGTCTGTGGTAATGGGTAATGAAGGTGTGTGCTGACTTCCAGGTAGCAGCCCTGCAGATTTCCTGGATAGGGACGTCCCTGGAAGCAGCCACCAATGCAGCGGTATGGCGAGTAGAATTGAGCTCTTATCCTCTGGGAGGATCCATGCCCACCAACCCATAGCAGAGATCTATGCAGGAGGTGACCCACCTGCCTATCGTCCGCTGGCTGCAGGTCTGCCAGGTGTGGCTTCAGCGAGGTGACAAACAGCTGGCGAACCTCTCCCCGAACTTCAGCCGTCCGCTCCTTATAATAAGCGAGCGCTCTTCTAGGGTCCAGAGTATGGAGCCTATATTCGGCCTCCGAGGTGTGACTGGGGTAGAAACAGCGCAGAGTCAACACCTGGTTAGGGTGAAACTCCGACACCACCTTCGGAAGGAATTTCGGGTGGAAGCGCAGGACAACCTTGTCCCTGTGGAAGACCAGATAAGGAGACTCGATGGAAAGCGCCTGGAGCTCTCCCATCCTTCTGGCTGCCGTGACAGCCACCAAGAAGGCGGTCTTCCACGACAGGTGAGAGATGTCACACCTGTGCATCAGTTCGAATGGCTTGCCATGAGCTTAGCCAATACCAGCAGTAGATCCCACGGAGGTGGAGGTTCTCGCAGCGGAGGGGATATGTGATCAAGGCCTTTGGAAAAGTGCCCGACCATCTTCTCCTGCGCCGACTGCTTTCCGGCCCGCGCCCAGTAAGCAGAGATGGCTGCCAGGTGCACCTTGAGGGTCGTTGACTGAAGCCCTTGCTGAGAAAGGGACCACAGTAGTCCAGAATGCTAGCCAAGGAACAGGAGGAAGGGTCCAGGCCCTTGCTCTGACACCAAATGGAGAATCTCTTCCATTTAAAGGCATAGCATTTCCTGGACAACTCCTTACGGGACGCCTCAACAACATTGAGGACCTCGTTGGAAAGACCCAAGGCCTGGAACTCTAGCGCTCAGGAACCAGGCTGTCTGGTGCAGGGATTGAAGGTCCGGATGGAATACCTTCCCCTGATTGACTGAGATCAGGTCCAGGTAGGCTGGAAGCCGCCTCTGGAGCCTGGAGCTGAGACTGAGGAGATCTGGTTACCAGAACTGGCGGGGCCAGTCTGGGGCTACCAGAATCACCTGCGCCTTGTCCCTCCTCGCCTTGAGAAGCACCTTGTGGATCAAGGGAAATGGGGGAAAGGCGTAAAAGAGGCCCGGGGTCCACGGCCTCGAGAAGGCATCCCCCTGCAGTGAGCCCTGCTGAGCGGGGCGGGCATGAAACAGTCTCAGCTTCGCATTCTCCCTGGAGGCAAACAGGTCCACTGAGGCATGCCCCAGTGGGAGAACAGATTTTGTACTACCTCCGCAGGAAGAGACCACTGTGGACGAGCCCGATCCGGCTTAGGGACATCGGCCAGAATGTTGGAGGCCCTGCCACATGGATAGCAAGGAGATCCTCCAGGCTGCGCATTTGAGGGACCAAATGCGGAGAGCTTCCCTGCACAGAGGCATGGAGCGCGCCCCTGGGTGGTTTAGGTAGTACATGGTCGGGTATTGTCCGGCCTGGACCTGGACCACTTGACCTCTGAGAAACGGAGCGAAGGCGGTGAGGGCTAGACGAACCGTCAAGCTCCAGCAGGTTGATGTGGCATCGGACCCCGAGGGGACCAGAGGCCGTGCGCTCTGTGCTCCCCAAGATGGGCACCCCAACCCATCAGAGAGGCATCGGTCGATAGAGAGACCGTTGGCTCAGGGCGGACGAACGGGATGCCCTCCTGCAGATGCGCTGGAACGATCCACCACTGGAGGGCGTTCCACATCCCCTGGGTCACTGTCACTAGCTGATCCAAGGGATCGGAGTGCTGTGACCACTGGCTGGCCAGCCCCCATTAAAGGGGACACGCGTACCAATGGACCATGCTGGTGCAGGCCGCCATGAGGCCCAGGAAGTCCCGGCAGGGCGCAATTGCCCAACCTGAAATGATTGGCAAAGGAGGAAAGAACCTCAGTCTTCTCCGCCGGAGCCGTGCTTTGGCTCAGAGAGTCGAGCTCTGCCCGATGAATTATATCACCTGCTTTGGCATGAGTTCTGACTTGGCCTCGTTGATGAGGAGGCCAACCTGAGAGCAAACCTGGAGGGCCAGGTCCCTGAACCGCTCCACCTCCATTCTGGGGGAAGCTGCAATCAGCCAGTCGTCCAGGTAGGGGTACACCCGGACCCTTCGGCGCCGCAGGAATGCTGTCACCACTGCCATGCATTTGGTGAACACCCTGGGAGCTAGGGAAAGGCCGAAGGGCATGGCCCGAATCGTAGAGGGATCCCTCTGCCCTGAAGCGGAGGAATCTCTCGTGGGACGGACGGATTGGGACGTGAAAGAACGCGTCCTGGAGGTCCAGAGAACAGAACCACATGCCTTGCTCCAAGGATGGAATGATCTGAGCCAGAGTGACCATCCTGAAGTTTCGAGACTTAGGAACCTGTTCAGGTCATGTAGGTCTAGAATGGAGCGCCAGCCCCCCAGTTTTGGGACCAGGAAGTACCTGGACACAAACCACGGGTCTGGTGGAGGATCCCCACCTTCCTGATTACCCTTTTGAGCAGGCAATGTCGGCTCGGTGAGCCGACAGAGGCTGCGGCGGATGGACCCCCGAGGGGCGATGGCTCGAGGCGGGCGGGCCTGCTCGAACTCCAGAGGCAGGCCCTTCCTACCACCTCCAACACCCAACGGTCCGTGGTGATAGCGGACCAGGCGGAAAGGAAGTGGCGGAGCCGTCCCCCCACAGGGGGAACCCAGAGGGGAGTGATGAGGCTGGGGGCCACACCCCTCAACCCATCACTAGGCAGGCTTGGAGGAGAGGCCAGCCGAGGGACCTCCTGGGGCTTTTCCTCCCGGCTTCCTGTTAGAGGAAGCTGCAGGCTTGGCTTTGGGATGCCAAGCGCAAGCCTGCTGGCCCTGATGCTGGTGTTGCTGGGCCAGACGTGCCACAGGCGCAGAAGGGCGAAAGGACTTATGTTGCTGACGACAGTCCTTGTCCTTCTGGGCGGAGGTGACCGAGTCCAGGGTAGTGTTGGACATTTCGATCCGCTGGAGGTGGCCTTCCACTCCAGGGCCGAACAGGTCAGTCCCCAAGAAGGGGACGTCCGCCAATTTATGCTGGGTATCTGCTGTGAAGGTGGATATCCTCAGCCATGCTCTGCGGTACATGGCCACTGCGGGCGCTACTGATCTGGCACAGGAGTCTCCGATGTCCAGAGCCTTTTGGAGCTGCTGTTTCGCCACCGCCCTTCCCTGATCCCGCACCTGCTTGACCGTGGTCTGCAGGTCGGCCGGGAGATGAGGGATCACCTCATCCAGGGAGCCCATGAGGGCGTGGGATAAGTGTGCCATCAGCACAGCCGAGCTGGCCTGGCGGAGGCCTAGGGAGGATGCAGCGTACACCTTGCACCCGGCATAGTCCAGCTTTTTGGACTCCTTGTCGGGGGGCTTATCCATATCCCTAGCGTTCCCGGAATGCCGGAAAACGCTATCGGTGACCAACCCCTCTGTAGAGGAGTGCTCCTTAAAACCAGACAAAGAGCTGGTAGGGACCGCATACTTCTTGGTCATCCTGGCCGAAGGCGCAGGGCAGGAAGCCGGCTGCTGCCAGAGCTCCAAGGCTGGGCCAACAATGGCTTCAGCCATCGGAAAGGCCTCCATGGGCGAATCCCCTCGGTCCAGTATCTCCGTCAGGATACTTGGCCCGCTTGGATACGGGCTCGAGCTGCATCCCAGTGGACTCCGAGATGAGCCGACGCAGACCCATGAACAACGATGGGCTCTCGTCCATCGACTGCCCCCCAGAGGACTCCAGGTCAAGGCGCCTGGAAAACAGGGAGGAGTCATTGTCAAACTCCGAGGAGTCTGCGAAGAGCTGCCTGGGGCCTGAGCCACCCTCCACCTGCCGAGGATGGTCGGGAGTGAGGGTGACAGACAACCGGTGGGGCAGACCCTGACCCGACCGAGAGTCCTTGGTCGGGGCCCCCAATTTTGGTTGTGGAGGCGGAGGTTCCACCACAATCGGTGGGGCAGCTGGTTTCGGCCGAACAACCGGCCCAGGCTTGGGCACCTCAACGACAGCGAGGGGTTGTTTCGGCCTTTCAGGTGACAGCCACTTAATGGCCGGGGAAGGCAACGGCGTCGGCTTATTCCCGGACAAAAGGAGCTGCTGCCACATTAAGTCCTTGTAGCGTTGATGCAATTTGCGCTGAAGCCTCTCCTCTTCAAGGAGGAGGAGGACGAGGATGAGCGGCGCCGCTGCTTTCCTCGGTGCCGAGACCAAGACCGCCGATGTCGGCAGGACCGAGACCAAGATCCTCAGTGTTTCCGAGGGCGGGTCTGGGAGGAAGCGGGGGACATCTGCTCTTCCCTCGGCTCGGGAGCCTTGACCGGGGACTCCGGCACAGGAGGTGCAGGCAAGTCCTCGGTCTCCACCGGGGGAACCGGTGAGGAAGGGTTGTCGGCTTCACCAGTCAACAGCCCGTCTGACGGGTTGATAAAAATCTCGACCGCGTCAACGGATGTCTCCACTGGCTGACCTGACAGGGACACCGTGAAGCCAGCGGCCTTAGCCGTAACCTCGACCGAAGTAGAGTGTCGACTGTCCGGGGAAGGGGACCTCTCCCGCTCCCACGAAGGTCGATGGTGGGACTTACCCTTCGAGTCCTTCTTTTCGACCGAGAAGAGTGTCCCGATGGCCCCTCTCCCTTCGTGGAAAGGGACTGGCAAAGCTCCTTAAAAGAAGTTGTGTAGGAGGATCCCAGAGAGAGCAGGATAAATGCTGCGACCGAGGAAGATGAGGATGCGGCCTGGGCTGCCTCCTCCTCGAGGGCGATCATCTGCTCGAGTTGCTCAGCCGAGCCAGCCACCGTGGACACCACCCAACGGGCCTCCTTGGACTTCACCAGCAGGTAGCGCTTCTTGGGGCGCCCAAGCTGTAACCGGGCAGCGCGGTCTTCTAGGACGTTGGCCGAAAACGATCGACATAACTCGCAGGCCTGCGGGTCGTGATCAAGGCTGAGGCAGTAGACGCACGTGGAGTGCGGGTCCGTCCTGGACATCTTCTGCCCACATGGGCACCGCCGAAATCCGGGAGTCTATTTGTCCATTGCAGCCGGAGGGAGTAATTAGACCGAAGTCTTGAGAACTTTAGCACTATTTTCGAGTGAACCGAAGAATTAGGATCCAGTCTATATGCAGAGCGTTAAGGACGGAACCTGAGCTTCCAAGCGGTAAGGAAGATCTGGTGTCATGGGGCGGAGCCGAGAGTTTTACCAGCTGGGTGGGTGGGAGGAGCCAGCTTGAAGACCTTCCGGCAAGATTTAAAGCGGCAAGGAACCTGCCAGACAGTGTGGATGAACAACATATCCATGTCTCTAGAATATCAATATCTGTAGCTATATATCCATGTCTATACATAGCTACAGTGGAGCCCACCAGGTTCAGTGCAGTGACAGAAATTCTTGCATGACAAAAGGGATTAGCTGCCATTGAAATTGCCTGGTTTCCTGCAGTAACTCTGCAGCACAATGCGGCAGAATTTACTTTCATCCTTGTAGACTCCACTGCATGTTGCTTCAAAGAGCAAAAACACTGCCACTAGCTTCACTTCAATAAAATAACATTAATAAAATAGGATCAACTCAGGCAGTAAGTAATTTAAACATGTGGAATTTCAGGGGCCATTTAAAGGCCTCCACCATGCTGGTAGAGTGGATGTGGAGAGGTAAGGAATTCCACAACATGGATGCAGCCACTCCAAATGCTCTATCCCCAAACAACTTCAGCCTTGAGTGGGGCACAGAAAGCAGACCAGCATCGGTAGAGTGAAGATGGCGCTGGGCAGAGTTGTATGGGCAAGCACCAAGGTCCCATACCATGCAAGGCCAGGCTGTATACCAACAAGCAAAAAAAAAAAAAAAGACTGGCACTCCAGAAATAATGCTGTGAAACATTTAATAAACTGAAATACATATGAAGGACGCTGACAAAAACAGCTAGCACCGCGACCAAATGGTCTTCCAGGGGGGCCTGTCAGGCTGTTACAAGAGACCAGATTTAAACATATAGAATGAAGTATGGATGTTGTAACGAGAAGTTTACACACACCCGAGGGGTTAGATGCTATGTAAACCGCGAGAGCGAACATCCTGCGGCCAGGCACGGCACTGTGCCATTGTGTGCTGGACATCATTGCACATCCACACACCCCGGGAATCAAAGATGGAAATTCCCTCTCTGTGCATGCAGTAGGACGCCCACAATGGACTCCCTCTCTTCCAGCCTAAACAAAGCCTGGCCTAAGCTGGGGTGGGGGTTCAGGGTGATCTCAGTCCCCCCCCCCGTTCCCCTCCATGGGGGGCAAGCCACAGTCCTCCAGTCTCTCTCTCAGTCAAGGTGAAGGTCGGACCAGAGGAGTGTTGATGGTACACATACAGGGCCGACGGGGGTAAGGTACCACCCCCGCTGCACAAGAGGAGTACAAATAGAATTGAAAGAAAAAAAAAAAAAAGATATCCACTGCTTGACACACCGATCCAAAGAAGCCTATCAGGTTTGTATGGCACGACCTTCCCTTCACAAATCCATGCCATCTCCTATCTTGGAGTCCATTAGCCTTCAGGAACTCTACTAGTTCTCTGACTATAGTTTCTCACAGTTTTCCTACAACTGCATCTCCATTAACTGGTCTGTAATTCCCCCGGGTCATCTTTGCCACCATTCTTGTGGAGAGGTACTACGTCACCCACCGTCCAAACAACAACAGCACAAACTGGGGGCTGCTCAAACAGACCACAAACTGTTCCTATTACCTCAAGGTACACTACCTCTTCATATGGGAGCTGAAAAGTATTGTAACATACCACCATTTTAAACCTACACATGCGTCTCTTAGTGACGACATCAAATACAGATTCTTAAATACATCTGAATCAAGTGTATGGTTAAAAAAGGAGCAGTTTGTGGTCTGTGTCTTAAATAACTCCACTTTTGAGTGGCCCACAGCCTTTGCTGTCTTTTTTCTGGATGAAAACAGTAAAGAGCTTTCCCATAACTTACTTTTGGGGTCAGTGCTGGACTGGCACTGCTGGAGGTGAGGTCAAGTGGTGCTCAGCTGGTATGGTAAAAAATCCTCTTATTCTGGATGGTGTGTGGTCGTGCACTGGTGTCCCTCATTTGTTCATCATCGTGTTTTCTACCAGTCCATCATAAAGTGGCCTGACATAATACCACTGCTCAGTACCCCAAGTCTCCAAGGTAAGCAGCATTAGCCTCTGCTTACTGTTGCTGAATGACACATCCTTTACTTACAAACTCCATCTGATCTCCGAATGCTCTGCCATCAGATGTAGTTCCAATTTCTTTCCTGACACAAGGGACAATAGCGAAAGCCAACAGGCACCAAACTCATGGCCACCACCAAAGATGTCTTTTTAACACAGGTCAGGCCAAGCTGGTGTGACCCAGGGTTTAGTGCAGGTTGACCCCCTCTTTCCTCCACTCACGTAGGGAAGGAACTGTATCTAATGGTGAGACTTTCAGAATTCTGTTCACATTGAGTTTGCAAGAGAAGGATTGGTTGTGTTCATGCAGCTATGGAGAGTTGGGGCTGATGCTGCTTGCTTTGGGCAGCTTGGGGGGTATGGGGCAATGGGGGGGGCATTGGGCAGTGGTGTTGTGTTGGGCTGCTTGAGGATGGGAGGGGACACAATGCACAAATGATGGGCACCAGTGCACCACCACACACCATCCTGTTCAGGAGGATTTTTACCAGTCACCACCCTATGACCTCACCTGCAGCAGTGCCAGTGCCAGCCCAGCAGTGACTTGATCAACAATAGTACAGGGTAAATTATGGGAGGACTTGCTGTTGACTCCTGGTTGGGTACCACGAAAAGAGGGCTCTCAAATTTAAACTGCTGCCTGGGAGGGCAAAAAGCCCTGTTTACTAAGTAAGAGAATTTAGTAATTGGTAATCAAATGTGAATGCTTAGCATGAATGGAACAGTACTGGACTCTGAACTGGAATTTTCAATAATCTGATGGAGACTAAACAGAACAGAATCAGCCGATTCTAAAAAAACCCTAAACTGGAACAAAGTGTTTACACCCCGCATGTTCTCTTCCTCCATGTCTTTTATACCATATATGATGTACACCACTACTCCCCCAACCTGATTACCCATCCTTCCTAAATAAGGGATAACCAAGAACCATGAGGTCCCAACTATAGTTATGCATTAGCCACGCTTTATATGGCTATGCAGTCCAGCTGAACTTCAGACACGACGGCTTCAAGTCGCCCCATTTATCTGCAAGGTTCTTGGCATTCATATATACTGTACTTCCTTCCAGGAGTTTTGTTTCTTATCCTCCCCATGGCTGACACCATTCTCTCCCCTTCCCTTGCCCAGACCACTACGCCCTTGTCCCCTGTGCCTCTGCTTCCTCTCCACTGCAATACATGCACTGTTCTACCATGTTAGTTGAGGGAGAGAGGGCTAGTCCTCCCATATCTGAAACAGTGCCCTCGTACTCCCTAGCGCCAACCCTTCATCTAGTTAAATACTGGCTAATAAATGTATCCAACCTCTGACCCAGTACACTGCTATCCTCACTGATGACATGGAAGATGTTATTCTTGAAAAGGAAGACAGAGATAGGTGTGCTCAATGTTGTGTGTATGGGGGGCACCTCAGACAGCAGCTAACTTTGTAAAACCAACAGGCTTCAAACAGAGAGGGCACACCACACAGGTTGAGGTGAAAAAAAGGCATTAATCATTGTAATAAGTAAATCAACTACACATTTTATTCACCATATTCAACAGCCAGTAACCGATATTTCAAACAAAAGTGGCACTTACAGAGACTTTTGAAGACACCCTCACTGCAAACAGGGGCCCACTGAGGAAGTCCTAGAGCTGGATGAAGCAGCTGGGGTTTCAGTCGAGGATAAGGAAACACACAAGGAGCAGGACACAGAACTTTATCAGCTAAAGCAGAAAGATGCTGGGAAGGCAGTCAGAATAGCAAAGGCCCAAACTGAGGAAAGGATAGCCAACTCTGTTAAGAAGGGGGATAAGACCTTTTATAGGTACATTAGGGAGCGAAGAAAGACCAAAGGAGGGATACTGAGGCTTAATAAAGGGGAGGGAATGTGGGTAGAGGGTGACAGTGAAAAAGCAGGGATACTGAATGAATATTTCTGCTCAGTATTCACAAAGGAAGAAGAGGGGGAGATACCTAAACCTAACAAGAGAAACACTCTAAAGACGGGGGTCGATACCAGTCCATTTACAGAAGAAAGGGTTCTGAAAGAACTAACAAAATTGAAGGTGGACAAAGCAATGGGGCCTGATGGGATTCACCCAAGAATTCTAAAGGAACTAAGGGTAGAACTAGTGACACCACTGACCACTCTAACAAATCATTGGAGGATGGGGTGGTACCCGAGGACTGGAGGAGGGCAGATATGATTCCTCTTCACAAAAGTGAGAGCAGGACAGAGGCAGAAAACTACAGACCAGTTAGTTTGACCTCAGTGGTAGGGAAAATTATGGAATCACTTCTGAAGGAAAGAACTGCTGAGTACCTAGAGGCCAGTGGGGCACAGGATCCAAGGCAGCATGGATTCACGGTGGGAAGGTCGTGTCAGATGAATCTAATAGATTTCTTTGACTGGGTGACCAAAGTGGTAGACCAGGGAGGGCTGTGACATGGCCTACCTAGATTTTAGCAAGGCATTTGATACAGTCCCACACAAAGATTAATACACAAGTTAGCCAGCCTTAGAGTGGGTCCCAAGGTGGTAGCCTGGATAAAAAATTGGCTAGACAACAGGACGCAAAGGGTGGTAGTAAATGGAGTACAAGGTGAAGAAAGGAGGGTTACTAGCGGGGTACCACAGGGTTCAGTACTGGGACCGGTCCTTTTTAATGTCTTTAAGTGACACTGCAGAGGAACTAGAAGGAAAAATGTGTCTCTTTGCAGATGACACAAAGATCTGCAACAGGGTTGAGACACAAGATGGAGTGGAAAGGATGAGAAGGGACTTGGCAAGGTTGGAGGAATGGTCAAATGTATGGCAGCTCAGATTCAATGCAAAGAAGTGCAAGGTAATGCACATGGGAAACAAAAACCCAGGGGAAGAGTACACAATGGGGGGGTGAGATACTGACAACAGAAAAAATGAAAAGGGACCTGGGGGTAATTATATCAGATGACCTAAAGGTGGGAAAGCAATTGAGAAGGCAGTAAGGAAGGCTGGGGGGTACTGGGATGCATAGGAAGAGGCATCAATAGTAGAAAACAGGAAGTTGTTATCCTCTGTACAGACAGTTGATGAAACCCCATCTGGAGTACTGTGTGCAGTTCTGAGACCCATCTCCGCAAAGACATAGACAGAGTGGAGGCTGTCTAGAGGAGGGCAACCAAAATGGTGCAGGGTCTGCACCAGAAGCCGTATGAGGAGAGACTAAAGGAGCTTAATATGTATACCCATGAGGAAAGAAGGGAGAGAGGGGACACGATAGAAACTTTCAAGTACCTCAAGGGAATCAACAAAGTCCAAGAGGGTAGCATCTTTCAGAAAAAGAGATGTGCAAGAACAAGGGGGCACAATTTGAAGATAGAGGGGGGACGGCTCAGAGGTGAAGTGAGGAAGTATTTTTTCACAGAGAGGGTTGTAGATGCATGGAACAGCCTCCCTGAGGAGGTCGTGGAGTCAAGAACAGTGGGGGAATTCAAGAACGCATGGGACAGACATAAGGCAGTCCTAGTGGGGGGTAGGAGGAAGTAAGCTGTTGGTTAACTAGGATCTGCAGCTTATCTGTTAGGTAGGAAAATGGGCAGACTAGCTGGGCCAAGCGGTCCTTATCTGCCATCAAATTCTATGTTTCTATGTAAATATTTCAGCGTAGCCCGACAGATTGGCTTATGCTGCTGATTTATTCTTCATTTTTAATCTTGTTTAACTATTTTAAAAGTGTGATAATACCCTCCTAGGTGACCAGTCATGCAGAAATATATCGACTTCTTGGGTGGCCGAAGGCACTCGGCTAGGGTTACCACCTGTCCTGATTTTCACAGGACAGTCCTGATCTGAGCAGCTGTGTCCTAAAAAAACACCATGAAAAATACTACATGTCCTGACTTTATAGTAGAAAAAATATTTTCTAACGTTCCACTAAATGTTACATACAGAAAAAGCTAAGAAACTACAATACTTAGCCTTAATTCTGATTATAGAGAGAAAACAAGTCAGTTGCATTGGCCGAGATTACGTACTGTCCTGCGAAAAATCATGTTTCAGTAAGAAATGTCACACTTTGGGCTTCTTAAAAGGTGGTAACCCTTACTCAGTGAACCACAAGACACCCACGGTATCTATATATTAGCATGACTATATACTTCACACGTATATTGCACAGCAGAAGAACTCAGAAATTCAGATTTGATCAGAAATTATGCTAATTGTTAAATGTATTTTTTAATTAATTTTAGCAGGTAGTTTTGCATTAAAACAAAATTGAAACTGCACGGCCAAATGAAGAGGGATAAAGCACAGTTAAAAACACAAATGGCCTGCTACAGTGCTTTCTTGACAAGGTCAGTGATGAACTTTAGCCAAGTACTCAAATTCATGATATGGCTGGCCCCATTCATAGTTGTATCAGCAGGTGCTAAATGCGACCACTAAGCGGAACCATCAACATTGCAACCACTGTCAAGCAATGCTCTACTTGGGTTCTAAACCATTCCTGAGGAGTCAGAAACATCTTTGCATCTGGTCAGGAAAAAGGCGGGGGCCACCATTTAAATGTTCTGTAGTGCAATGCACAAAAGCATGCTAGCCCCCAGATCACCGGTCACCATACCTCTCTACCATTTGTCACTGAAATGAGGGACATGGACATTTCTGGACACTCAAAATGAGGGACACAGACCCTCAGAATGAGGGACACATCCTCAAACATGGAGATACAAGCTCAGAACACTGAAAACCATAGTGTTTACTTGTACAAAGTTTATTTTGGATTTCGTATTTTAGAATATTAAGAGCTTCTGCTTTAAAGTCTGAATTTACAGCACATTCTCTGTGTGGGCAGCACCTTTTCCATGAGGGACAGATCAATTTTAAGGGGCCAAATGAAGGCTATCCCTCATAATGAGGGACACTTGAGGTACACCGGCCACAGACTCCTGCAAATCTTAGCCCAGAATACGACCTGATAAAAGGATAATAAGAGCAGTGTGATCTATCAACATAATTATTAAGGGTAGCAGGTGGAGTCCTCTGAACTGTTTTTTTTTTTTTTTTTTTTTAAAAACACACTTCTCTTTCTAGCCCTCCAGTTCAGAACTGTCTCAGGCCACTGCTCTCACTGTCTTGCTCTACCGTCCACTGTGTTCCCCTGTCATCTTCAAGTTTGTCACGATTCCCCGGGTCGGGGGACGGCAACCCGGAGAGACCGCAGGGGGCAGTGGCGGGGAACCGGCTTAGGTTGCTAGCCTTGCTTGTAGAGCAGAAAGCAGCTAACTAAAAGAAGCTACATTTTTTAATTAATTTAATACTTATATCTTAGCAGGAGTCAGTGTCTGTTGAGATTAAGCACAGATATACTTTATTAGAAGTAGAAGGGGTCTTATTTAGGGTTTAAAAAAAAAGAAAAGAAAGAAAGTCAGTGTGTGTTCGGTGCTGGGAAGGGTTCTGTATCAGTTTACTTTGCTAAACCAGTAGGAGGAGAGGGAGCTTAATTGGGGGTGTGGCTTAGACACTATAAAAAGCAGGTGACTCAAATTACAACTTCCTGTTGCTAGCCTTTTTTCTTACTAATTGCCCTCCATCCCACCCACCCTAAGCCAGTTCTACTTTTATAGCCACTGGATTTGACTGTCAACAGGAACTTCCTGTTTGGCAGTAGGAAGGGAAGGATCATAGAGAAACATTGGTTTTGTCAACCCTAAAGGAAAAAAGTAGCTCACCCCCAGCTGCTGGTGGTCTGACACTGAGCAAGGAAGAAGGAGGCTACTGAAGAAAATAGGAAGTTACTGTCCCAGAACAGGAAGGGTGAGAGTTGTAAGGAGAGGAGAGAGTAAGGATACAGAGAAACAGGAGAGGGGACACAAAATAAGACATGATAGGAGTGGTGCAGTGCAATGGCTGTGGGGCGGCAGTGTTCCGGGAGACATTCTGGAGGCTGCGATGCTGCCCTATTTGCAGGCACCTCTCTGGTCTGAGGGAGGAGGTTGCCCGTCTCCAGGCTGACCTGGCTAGATTGTGAAACCTCCTCCCACCCAGGGACCACCAGGGCCAATGCCACTACCTCAGAGGTTGCCAAGAAAGAGGAGAGGCTGGACCAGGGTGGGCTCAGGGAGGAGAGGTGGTGGAACAGAGTTGCATCCTCCAGCTGTACCTCTCCACAATTCATTCGCTCTTCTGGTGGATAGTGGTTCCTCTACGGAGGCACCTGCAGTGGAGACCAAGGAGGATGCTGGGAATCTTCACAAAGAAGACCCACAGGAGGGTGGCATGAGACCCCACAAGTGAAGGAAACAACTCCTGGTGGGGGACTCAATCATTGGGGGGGGTAGAAATGGGGGAGGAAGGGGAGAGGGAGGTAAGGTGCCTGCCTGGTGCCACAGCTTGGAAGGACAGGAAGCGAATCCACAGGATCGTGGGAATAGCTGCATGAGGGAGGCAGCTGGATGTCATTGTCCACCTAGGGACAAATGACCTGGCTAGGAATGGGATCAGAGCAGTGCAAGAGGAGTTTGTAGAGTTCGGGAGAGGCCTTAGACAAGTAGCGCATACAGTAACCTTCTCGGAGGTGCTGCCTATCTATGGCAAGGGTGATGCTAGGGTACTCCTCACCAGGGAATTCAATGAATGATTGAAAAAACTGGTGTGGAGCTCAGGGTTTTGGCTTCATTGGGGACTGGGGAGCCACCTGGAGGGATGCAGACCTATACTGGTGCGATGGTCTGCATCTGTCCGGGGGGGGGAACCAGGATCCTAGGTGAGAAGTTTAAATGCTTTACTGGCAAGCATTTAAACTAGCCAAGGGGGGAGGCACTGAAAAGGAGCAGGGAAATCCCAGCCTCCCCCCAACAAACAACAGTAATTAGTGAGGTAAACACCAAGGTAGAGAAGTCATTAGGGAGCAGGACAGAAGTAAATGTAAAAAAAGGCAAAGGCAGTAAGGACAGGAATCGGGCTAAAAGGGGTAAGGCCATCAAAAAGTGGAGGGTGATGAGTACCAATGCCCATAGTCTGTGTAACAAGCTCCCTGAACTAGTGGCCTTGATGGAAGAGGGTTGCCTGGATATTGTGGCAGTCACAGAAACATGGTACACAGAGAACCATGACTGGGATGTCAACATACCAGGATACACAATCTACAGGAGGGACAGGGAGGGTAAAAGAGGAGAAGTAGCTCTTTATGTAAAGGAAGGGATCAAAGCAACAGAACTAAAGAGTAAACAGGGAGCAGATGAGACACTCTGGATCACCCTGGAGACAGGAAATGGCACCACAATCCGCATGGGGGTTGTATATAGACCCCCATCTCAGGGGAGGGAATGGACAAGGAAATGATAGAAGGCTTCCTTAGAATGGCAGAAAAAGGGGAGATATTGTTGATGGGGGACCTGAATATGCCAGATGTTAACTGGAGCACCTTTGCTGCAGGCACATCCAAGAGCAGGGTCATTCTTGATGCCCTACAGGGGGCATGCCTCAAGCAGCTAGTATTGGAACCCACTCAGGAGGGAGCAATCTTAGACCTGGTACTCTCAAATGGGGACGGAGAAAGAATCTCAGATTTAGAAGTGGGTAGCCATCTGGAACAAGTGACCACCAAACAGTGTGGTTCACGATAAACACAGCATACAATCAAGCCATACAAAAGGCAAGAGTACTGGACTTTAGGAAGGCTGACTTTGGGAAATGAGAGAGCCTCAGAAAAGCACTAGCAAACAGGCAAGAAGGAGGGGTGGAGGAACAATGGAGAGTAATCAAAACAGCCATCACAGAGGCAACAAGCCTTTGTGTAAA
The DNA here is from genome assembly GCA_016271365.2 of Neoceratodus forsteri. Classification (NCBI taxonomy): domain Eukaryota; kingdom Metazoa; phylum Chordata; order Ceratodontiformes; family Ceratodontidae; genus Neoceratodus; species Neoceratodus forsteri. The sequence continues at coordinate 337,430,283 of CM057452.1, read as the reverse complement.
GCAAATCAACAAAACACAATGAAGGAAAAACGCTATGGTTCTCAAAACAGGTGGCAGGGAAGGTTAAGGAGAAAAGGATAGCATTCAGGAAATATAAGGAAACACAGAAGGAGAAGGACAGAGAACTTTATCAGTTAAAGCAGAAAGAGGCTGGAAAGGCAGTCAGAACAGCAAAGGCCCAAACTGAGAAAAGGATAGTAAACTCTGTTAAGAAGGGGGATAAGACCTTTTATAGGTGCATTAGGGAGCGAAGAAAGACCAAAGGAGGGATACTGAGGCTTAATAAACGGGAGGGAAGGTGGGTAGAAGGGGACAATGAAAAAGCAGGGATACGGAACGAATATTTCTGCTCAGTATTCACAAAGGAAGAGGAGGAGAAGGTACCTAAACCAAACAAGAGAAACACTCTGAAGACGAGGTTCGATACCAGTCCATTTACAGAAGAAAGGGTTCTGAAAGAACTAATAAAATTGAAGGTGGACAAAGCAATGGGGCCTGATGGGATTCGCCCAAGAATTCTAAAAGAACTAAGGGTAGAACTAGTGACACCGCTGACTACTCTCTTTAACAAATCATGGGAGGATGGGGTGGTACCTGAGGACTGGAGGAGGGCGGATGTGATTCCTCTTCACAAAAGTGGGAGCAGGACAGAGGCAGGAAACTACAGACCAGTTAGTTTGACCTCAGTGGTAGGGAAAATGATGGAATCACTTCTGAAGGAAAGAATTGTTGAGTACCTAGAGGCCAGTGGGGCACAGGACCCAAGGCAGCATGGATTCACGATGGGAAGGTCGTGTCAGATGAATCTAATAGATTTCTTTGACTGGGTGACCAAAGTAGTAGACCAGGGAGGGGCTGTGGACATGGCCTACCTAGATTTTAGCAAGGCATTTGATACAGTCCCACACAAAAGATTAATACACAAGTTAGCCAGCCTTGGAGTGGGTCCCAAGGTGGTAGCCTGGATAAAAAATTGGCTAGACAACAGGACGCAAAGGGTAGTAGTAAATGGAGTCCACAGTGAAGAAAGGAGGGTTACTAGCAGGGTACCGCAGGGTTCAGTACTAGGACTGGTCCTTTTTAATGTCTTTATAAGTGACATTGCAGAGGAACTGGAAGGAAAAGTATGTCTTTTTGCAGATGACACAAAGATCTGCAAAAGGATGATACACTAGATGGAGTGGAAAGGATGAGAAGGGACTTGGCAAGGTTAGAGGAATGGTCAGATGTATAGCAGCTCAGATTCAATGCAAAGAAGTGCAAGGTAATGCACCTGGGAAACAAAAACCCAGGGCAAGAGTACACAATGGGGGTGAGATACTGACAACAGTAAAAATGGAAAGGGACCTGGGGTAATTATATCAGATGACCTAAAGGTGGGCAAGCAATGTGAGAAGGCAGTAAGGAAGGCTGGGGGATACTGGGATGCATAGGGAGAAGCATCAATAGTAGAAAACAGGAAGTTGTTATCCCTCTGTACAGACAGTTGGTGAGACCCCATCTGGAGTACTGTGTGCAGTTCTGGAGACCCCATCTCCGCAAAGACATAGACAGAGTGGAGGCTGTCCAGAGGAGGGAACAAAATGGTGCAGGGTCTGCACCAGAAGACATCTGAAGAAAGACTAAAGGAGCTTAATATGTATACCCTTGAGGAAAGGAGGGAGAGAGGGCACATGATAGAAACTTTCAAGTACCTCAAGGGAATCAACAAAGTCCAAGAGGGCGGCATCTTTCAGAAAAAGATGTGCAAGAACAAGGGGGCACAATTTGAAGACAGAGGGGGGACAACACTGGGGAGGAATTAGATAAGGTACTGGCAGAAGCCACTGGTAAGATGGCAGAAAATGGGGAGGTACTGCTGGTGGGGGACTTCAACCTGCCAGATGTAGATCGGAGCCTCCCTGCAGTGGCTTTAGCCAGAAGCAGGGACATCCTGGACTCTCTGCAGGGGGCGTTCCTCTGGAAACTAGTCAGTGAACCCACTCATGATGGGTTAATGCCAAATCTGGCACTCACTAACAGGGACTGTGCTGCAGTCATCAAGGCAGGAGGCCACCTGGGGACCAGTGATCACCATGTAGTGTGTTCAATATAAGGACAGCTGCACAGTCGAACCACACAAGGATGAGGGTCCTGGACTTCAGGAGGGCAGATTTTATAAAGATGGGTGAATGCCTCTGGGATGACCTGGTTGGGGGAAGGGAAAATGACCTGGGTGGGGTGGAGGAACAGTGGGCAAAGCTAAAAGCTACCTATAAGACCCTGCATGAAGGGGGTCCCACCTATCTGCAAGAGCTCCTTGTCCCCTACCATCCAGCCTGGGCACTCCGTTCTGCCAAGGGAAGCCTTCTTGGGGTTCCCAGGGTTAGGCTGCGGTACGCTGGGGATACAGAGTTTGCTGTGGCCGCGCCTACCCTGTGGAACTTCTTACCTGACGATCTGAGGAGGGCTCCCTCGGCAGAAGCCTTCAAAAGGGGATTACAAACCTATCTGTTACAACACACTTTTATTGATTGATTCATAACTGTAACTGAATGTTTATTATGATTTTATTATATTTTCTGTATAATATGATTAACTGTACGGTTGTACTGTTGTACAGCACTCAAGAGTCTTACTGAATTGAGCACTTTATAAATAAAATATCTATCTAAAAGAGAACACAGTAAAGGCAACAACCCTCTGCATCAAACAAGTGAGCAAAAGCAATAGGAAAAAGAGACCACTATGGTTCTCAAAAGAAATGGCTGAAAAGGTAAAGGCTAAAGGGCAGCATTCAGAAGGGATATGAAGACAGTGAGAAGGATAAGGAGGTGTATCAGGGGAACAGAGAGAAGCAGGGAAAGCAGTAAGGAGCACAAAGGTGCAATCTGAAGAGAATAGCTCAGGAGCTAACGAAAGTGGCAATACGTTTTTTTTAAGTATGCAAGTTAAAAGTGGAAGACCAGGAGTGGGATTTTAAGATTAAAAAGGCAGAGGTGGGACTGTGAAGAGGGGGACCAGAAAAAGGTAGACATCCTGAACAAATACTTTTGCTCAGTGTTCACAGAGGAAGGAGAAGGGGAGGGGCCACAAAAAAGTAAAAGAAGCTTATGAGGGAGGGAGGTAGACACTAGTGTATTTCTGGAGAAGAGAGTCCATAAGGGACTCACTAATGTGAAGCAATGTGGTCAGTCAGGGTGCATCCAAGGATATTGAGGAAGCTCAGTAGGGTACTGGCTGCACCTCTGATAGCCCTATTTAACAGCTCACTGGAAAACAGTAGTGGTTCTGGAGGACTGAAGGAGGGTGGATGTAGTCCCACTGCACAAAAGTGGTAGCAGGGAGGACTGGCAATTATAGGACAAACAGCTTGACATCGGTGGTGGGAAGTTAATGGAATCACTGCTTAAGGAAAGGATTGTGGAGTATCTTGCATCCAGTGGGTTACAAGACCCAAAGCAGCATGGCTTCACAGTGGGGAGGTCATGTCAAATGAATCTGACAGATTTCTTTGACCAGGTGACAAAGGAATTAGATCACGGTGGAGCAGTGAGCATGGCCTACCAAGTTTTCAGTAAGGCTTTTAACATTGTTCCACCAAGGAGAGTAGCAGGCAAGCCAGGTAGCTTAGGGGTGGGTCCTAAGGTGGTAAACTGGCTAAGAAATTGGTTAGGGGGATCGATGACAGAGAGTGGTGGTAAACAGAGTTCACTCCGAGGAAGAGAGGGTGACCAGTGAGGTGCCTCAGGGGTCAGTGATGGGACCAGTGCTCTTTAATGTCTTTATAAGTGACACTGCAGAAGATCTGATAGGAAAGGTCTGCCCGTTTGTGATCATGGCTCTCCCCTGACAGCCCCATACTCATGGAGAGCAGGTCTCACAGACAGGCTGACTGCTTGAAGCATTCCATGGAGAAAGAAAGAGAGAGAGACAGGCTGACAGCGATAAGTACTTCAGAAGTGCATCACATTTTCATTATAGCCAGTCAGTGTCCGACAGGTACATCCCCTCCTCCCCAGTTTCCCCTGTGGGTGAGACACACAGCTGCAGTGCACCTACACAAGACATAGACAGACTGACAGCAAGACTGGCACATGTACATAGATACATAGACAGTGTCGGCAGATAAGGGCCTATGGCCCACCCAGTCTGCCCATTTGAGCTTGTAAGTTCAGTTTATGTTTTCCTAGAAGTCTGTTGCCCCTTACCCCTGACCTCCAGAATTCCTTTATGTCTATCCCATGCATTCTTAAATCCCGTGATTGTTTCAGCCCCCACCACTTCCTCTGGCAGGGTGTTCCACTTGTCCACCACTCGCTCTGTGAAGAAATTCCTTTCTCATGTTTCCTGAATCGTCCTCCTCCAGCTTCATCCCATGCCCTCTAGTCCTGGAACATCTTTTTGCTTAAAAATAGTGTATTCCTGCACCCTGTTCCTCCCTGTGAGATACTTGTGTCTCTATCATATCCCTCTCTCCTCCTCTCCTCCAGAGAGTACATGTTCAGTTCCTTCAACCTGTCTTCATAGGACTTGTGATGCAATCCATGCACCATCTTTGTTGCCCTCCTCTGAACCTTCTCTACCCTGTCTATGTCCTTACGTAGGTATGGTCTCCAGAACTGTACACTGTACTTCAGGTGGGGCCTCACTAGTGTCTTGTATAGCAGAATATGACCTCCTTTTCCTGCTGGTGATGCCCCTGCCTATACATCCCAGCAACCTATTTGCTTTACCTGCTGCCTTGTCACACTGTTTCCCTACCTTGAGGTCATCAGAGATGATAACCCCAAGATCCCTTTCCTGCTTGGTGTATGCTATATCCTCACCCCCCAACTGATATATTGTGCCAGGGTTTTTGTGCCCCATATGTATTATCTTGCACTTCTTTGCATTGAATTTCAACTGCCAAATCCCTGACCATTCTTCAAGTTTCTGCAGGTCCCTTCTCATTCTGTCTACACCCTCTGGTGTGTCTACTCTGTTACAGAGCTTTGTGTCATCAGCCAACAGTGAAATTCTGCCTTCTAGGTCCTGTGCAATGTCACTGATGAAGATGTTGAATAGGACCGGTCCCAGCACTGATCCCTGTGGTACCCCACTGGTCACTCTTCCCTCTGTGGAGTGACAGCCATTTACCACCACCCTCTGCGTCCTGCCACCCAGCCAGTTACCTACCCACCACACTACTGTCCTGCCCACACCCATATTCCCCAGTTTGTGTAATAGTCTTCTCTGTGGCACAGTGTCAAAGGCCTTGCTGAAGTCCAGATAGGCCATGTCCACTGCCCTCCCTGATCCACCTCCCTAGTCACCCAGTCAAAAAATTCAATGAGGTTGGTCTGACATGACCTCCCCCTGGTGAAACCATGCTGCCTTGGGTCCTGTAGTCCATTGACAACCAGATGTTCCACCAATCTCTACTTCAGTAGTGCTCCATGATCTTCCCACAACCGGTGAGGCTGACTGGTCTGTAGTTCCCTGCCTCCTCCTTGCTCCCGCTTTTGTATAAGGGGACTACATCTGCTGTCCTCCAGTCTTTGGGTACCTCCCTGTTTCCAGTGATGGCTAAACAGGATAAGCAGAGTTCAGCCACCAGCTCTCTTAGTTCTTTAAGGACCCTAGGTTTTCCCCATCTGTCCCTATTGCTTTATCAACTCTTATTACTTCCAGTTCTTCAGGACCGCTTTCGTGTAAAGGGAATTGTGTCCATTTCTGCACCATTCTCACCCCTTGTACTCCTTCAGACCCATTACCCTCCTCTTCCTCAGTAAAGACTGAGCAGAAATACCTGTTCAATATGTCAGCTTTACTGTTGTCATCCTTCTCACGGCTCCATCCTCCCCTTCAGTCTCACTATCCCTCCCTTTCTTTCTTTTTTCATTATGTACCTGTAAAGGTTTTGTCCTCTACCCACTGATTTTGCAATGTGTTCTTCTGTCTGAGCTTTGGCTTCCCTTATTGACCTCCTTGCCTCCCTTTGCTTCTCCTGGTACTTCTCCCTATCCCCTTCTGCCTGTGTCTTTTTGTATTGCCTGAATGCAGTCTTTTTGGCTTTCACTTTCTTTGCTACCTCTTTGGAAAACCATAATGGTCTCCTCTTCCTTTTGCTAATCTGCTTTATGCATAATTCTGTTGTTCTTGTAATGCCCATTTTAAATATTGCCCACTGTTCCTCAATGCCTGATTCTGTCCCATTCCCCTAATGCCTCTTTTTCAAGTATCTCCCATTTTCCCAAAGTCTGCCCCTAAAATCCAGGATCGTGTTTTGTGTGGTTTGGTTCTGCTCTTTCTGTGATTTCAAACCACAAATGACTGATGGTCACTGTTCCCCAGGTGCTCCCCACCGTTACCCCCATCACACTGTCCCTGTTTGTGAGCACAAGGTCCAGTATTGCCTTCTGCCGAGTTGGTTCCATGACCAGTTGCTTGAGGAAGGCACCCTGAAGGGAGTCCAGGATAAATCTGCTCCTAGTTGATGCTGCTGCTGGGATGCTCCAGTCCACATCTGGAATACTGAAGTCTCCAACCAGTACTACCTCACCCTTGTCTGCCATCCTTTGGATGGCTAGCATCAGCTCCCTATCTGTTTCTTCCTCCTGGGCTGGTGGTCTATAGACCACACCTGTGTGGAAGTGCTGCAGTTTTCCTCTCGGCGATCAGAAGAGTGATTCGGTGTCATACCTTTCTTCTACATATGAACTGCCAATAAGAGCACTTCAGCAAGAGCCTTGTTTCTCATTGTTGCATTCAACTGTCTGTCTCTAAGGTCCCCCCCCCGATTACCCTTTCTAACGCTGCTGCGCCCACGATCTGCATGCTTCAGTGCAAGAACAAATGTGCAGACACATTGAGACACAGAGACAGCATGACAAGAAGCTCGTCACGATCCTCTCACTTGGAGCACCACAAGCAGCTCAATAGTGCTGCACTGAGAAGGCAGTCCAAAACACTGGAGTGACAGCAGGTGGAGAGTGTTTTCTTAGGTGGCATACTATATGAGGTGGCAAGTGACCCTCTCTGCCAGAAATAAAACAAGGGCTGTTTTCACAGCTAATGGTAAGCACCTATACCGCTCCAAGCGTGGATTAAACTGTCAGTTTAACCCACACTCAGCAGGTGCCATAAACCAGTCACTGTAGCGGTTCTGTAGCTGGCATAATGTCCAACTCATAGAGCCAGCCAGTCAGTATAAGTGTTCTCCACCTGTGATAGTATACGCTCATCAGCATCTCCCTCCAACTGAAATTCAAGCAGCTCCTCTCTGCAGTCATTCTAGTAAGAACAGATGATGCTGCAACCGTGGATTGTTTAATCCACACTCAGCAGGTCCCCAATAGCGAGTCAGTTTGAGTGTTTAACAGTTGCAACACTATCCAGGTTGCCAACTGTATAGTATCCACAGACAACATGGCACATTGTAAAACATTGCAAATGAGGAAAAGGTTGTTTATGCTGAGATTTCGATGTACAAAGCACAGAAATGACTGCTTCTTTTTTGAGGAACTACTTTATAGGGTGGAAGGATAAAATCCCTTTCTGCCATGAAAACATGGGCAGAACCTACTTTAGGGGTGTTGTACCCTCTGCTTTAGGTAACCCATGTTATAAGCACAATAACCCACTCCAGGGTGTGGGGTTATAGGCATTTAATCCATGCCTGGGTGCTGTGAGGACACTCAACCTGTGTCCTCGTGCCTCACAACGCAACCCAGGCATGGATTAAATGCCTATAACCCCACACCCTGTCGTGGGTTATTGCTTACTTTTACAACAAATGCTGTATATATTTAAAAAAAAAAAAAAAAAAAACTTGCACTCAGAAGTGCTGATTAGGAACTCTAATTTATAGGTTTAAAATTGTTAGACTAGGTTTAACACACAGAAACAAGTATCTAGTAATCAAAAACAGAAACACAATTGTTTTTACATCTTTAGATCAGTTTGTCACATTGCCAAAAAAAAAAAAAAAAAAAACAGACTTCTTTTCTTAACTACATCCTCATCAGCTAGCATGAGCAGTGTGCTCTTACCATCCTTGCTGTCACCTGCTAGGGCTAGTGAGGCCTGCTGTGTCGAGACCTCATCTTTATCTCCTTCCTATCTATCAAATGGAGGGCTGCAAAGGCTCTAACATCACTTTTCCTAAGTCTTACTAAAATATTTTGCTAGATCTAATGCAGCATTACAATTCCTTGATTATAATAGTAACATCTAAAATGGTAAATCTGGGTTCCCTTTAACAGCCTGAAAATAATTTTCAGTGTTTTGTAAAATACTGTAATAAAAATTAGGAGTGACCTTCAATAATAAATTAGCAATGCTGTGTCTTTTTCCTAGTTTGCCCTCCCTGCTGCCATTAGTTCCACTCATAACATGCAATTCGAACCCAGCAGGATAACAGATCTGAAAGGGTAAGGGTAGGGTCATCAAAGACATTCTTCACCAGCATCCTGCCTTCTTTCTTGAAGACAAAATGCCAGACAGGAGACCTGAGAGGGACCTACATGGCCAGGGAGTGGGACTATGAATGTTGTGGTGAGCCAGACACCCATGGATGCAACACTCAACACATGGCAGCGCAGCACACAACTCTGTATACAGGTCCCAATACTTTGCAAGCAAGTACAATTAAAGCAGGGTTAAACACATGTCTACAAATGAAATGCCTAGCTAGGATTGTTGTTTTGCTACCGATTTGGAAAAAAAAAACAGCACATGCCTGAGTGCCTTCTCCGTCCAGTGGTGCCTCAGCTGCAGGCTCGGATTCAAGACTCACAGATTCATTACACTCTGCTGGCTTTTTGTCAGGTGGGTCTTCAGTGGCAGAATGTACAGTTGCAGCTGTCTCGTCTGTCGCACTGCCCTGCTGAATGAGGCCTTTGGGTTCAGTCTGGTGTCTGCCCTCCTCGATTACACTGCTGTCACCACTACATGAAGCTTCCTTGTGCCCATCGTTCAAAGCTTCATTCATCATTTCAGCTGCATCACTTCGAGGCGCAGTGCCATCTCCCAGTGTCTCACTGCATGCATGTGTTTCCATTGTGAAACCTTTTAAATCACTGGAAACTGGTCCGTCGGGGTCATTGTCTGCAGCATCAGACATTCTGATTCATGCCTGCAATACAATTTCAATACTTAAGAAATCAAATACTGTGCTAAAGAAATCAGTGCTGTTTACCTCCTAAAAGCAAACATGTCCTTTATAGTTTGTCATTCTACATCATTAAAGTCAACAGGAGAAAAAAAGGTTCAGCCCAATGGACTTACACAGTTATGTTTTAACATTTCACTGTTCTGTGGGTTTTTAGGAAGTTCTACTCTTAAAGTTGTGTACAAGACCTCAGTGAAGAGAAAACTAAATTTGTTTTCTTTTCCTTTTAAATCTATTTTTCTTCCTTCTCGCTGTCCCTCTAGTTTCATAAGTACCCTTACCTCATTCTGTCACTGTCAGCTATTCGCTCCCCCTTAAGAGCAGCAAAGCCTCTCCACTGGGGGTTCCAAGCTGGGACAATAAAAGTACCTGCAATAGTCTAGGGAGCCAGAACACTGTCCAAAAGCTAAACATGTTTTCATAAAAACAACTTCTTTATTTTGAATCACAGGACTATTCCATCCAGCAGTATGCACTGCACATGCTACTTTCATACAATGATAGATTTTTATCCAAAGCTCAACAGTATTTATTTGTAATTTGTGATCTGGAAAGGTAAACTAAGCAATTACAGTTTGTTTCCAGGTACATCCTAGCGGGTGTGTTGCATGGACCTGTTTTTATCAGTAGGGGGAATGTTAGCCATGACACCCAGGAAACTCCCCTGCTCTTCTTTGATAAGTGCCATGGGATCTTTTACTTCCACCTGGACAGTGACCAATCTCATCTGAAAAGAATGGCACCTCACCAATGCAGCTCCCCCTGGTACTGCACTACAGTGGCAGTTCTGTTGTGTATTACTCCAAGTACCAGGTGTGGGGCTAGATTCATTATGATCTGTTGTTGTAATAATACCACAGTATAACACACGTATTACAAGTACTATTAGTAATGTTCAGTTAAAAAGTCAGTAGTGCGGTGCAGTTACTAAACACTTTAAGAACACATTTCATATGTCACAACTCAAGAGGGATGTTGTCAGACTTTTACCAACCATTTCAATAAAATACCAACCATTTTTAATAGTTAGTTCAGTATCAAACCCGTTATGATCGGCACGTTTTGTGCTTTTGTGTTTACTTCATGCCCTATCAAGCTAGAAAATGATGACGACATTCTCAGCACATAAACATAAGGTAAAGTATGTCTCCTCCCTTGGAAAACAGTAGATATTTTTATACCAAATCCCAACTACAGTTAGAACTGAAAGCCATAACCAAGACTGGACTCCATTACAGAAATATTCTGCACCAGTAAAAAGGGCTACACTCACAGTTCGGTGGTTACTCTATCCAACCAAATATATGCGACGTAACTTTAAAAGTGCTTTTAAGAAACCTTATGCTAGGCCTACAGTGACACCTATTGACACCTATTTCAATGTGTGCTGTGCAACCATAATACAAACTACTGAAAAAGTAAAATAAACATTTTAAATCGAAGCACTGCATTCAGTTAAAAACGAAATAACACAAAATGTGTCAGAAACATACTAATATCCTAAATTATGTTTTTGTATTCAAACCGTGGTGTTTTCTGCTGATCAGGGATTGATACTAGTTTGTTTCCTCCGTGGGCTACCCTTCTACAATGTAACAGGTTTTCTAAATGCTCAAGACAAAAAAAAGAAATACAATTACAAGACGCAGGATGCTGGCCTATCTACTCCACTTGAATACTGCCACAGAACTAGGTAGGTACACTTTTCTTTAGTCTGCATAACTACAGGATGCACAAGTACTCCGCAAAGCTATCATCCACTGAAACTCTGTGGCAATAATTAAAGTTTCTCGCCTACAGTTGCAAAACGTACTCGCTATGTGTGTGCACTCGCGGGGGAAGGGTCGTTACGATTTTCACGAACATTATAAATGTAAAAAAATCAGCACTAATTTCTAAGCAGCTTACCGGCAGAAACTGTTGCTATTGTCGCCTGCTACTTCCTCCCTCCCCGCCACGTCGGCAGCAACAGCAGCAGACTGCCTCGTAGCTCATGCTGGGGCCGATGATGTCATGACCATTGCCGGACTAAACTGCGCGCGCATGCTTCATGGACTTTGCACCCACACGTATATGTGGACCGGGTGCCACCATCAGCAAATATAAAGGAACGGCCGGGCTGTTAAAAGAAAAAAAGTTGTTGACACGAGAGGGGGCGGAGCATTCACTGTAGAGGAGAAATAAGGTTAATCTGCAATCAGATGAGTGTCATTTAGGGTAGCCAGGGGTTGTTGTTCATTGACAATCCATATTATTTCCCACTAGGAAACCTTACGGTGTCTATTGCAGTCCCGAAGATCCCCCCCAACAAAAAGCTTCAATAGATTTGTTTATATAGACTGGTACCTAGGGACATTTTGCAGTCCTTATGATCATGCTTAAATTGGAATTTACACCCTTTGGTTGACAGAGCTGTACATTGTTCACGGTCTGCAGTAATAGTGTAGGTAGGGAGAAATGGGCCGACTGGATGGGCCAAGCGGTTCTTATCTGCCGTCAAATTATATGTTTCTGTGTTAAAATGAGTTGATGGGTGCTGTCCAGTGCTGCAACTGCAGCAAGATGAGTAATTCTGTCACTGGATTTTTTTTAAAGAAATAAAACAACATGGCATTTTCTTACCTATCTGAGGTAAATGTACACCTAGGTGCGCAGTGAGGCACCAGGTACTTGCACCAGTGCCTTCAGCACCTGGAAGTGCATTCACTTCAGACAAGCAGACCTGGAGTATCTTACTGAGCTCATACAACCTGTGCACCCCCCACCCTGCCCCCAGCGGTAGGTTGACTGACCTAGCTGTCTTCCTGAATTGGGGGAGAGGGGGACAGGTGGTAACCCTAGCTTCCCGGGAGCCCCTGCAGATCAACTGTTTGGGTTGCTTTACTGTGTTTGTTGGAGTGATGGCTGATACCAGCGTTGGCAGAGCTTGGGCACCTTAGATAGTTGAATAAACATGCAGACACTAGCGTTCTAGCACTTGACTCTACTCTGGGGCTGTTAATATACATAGACAGGATCTGTACAAGAACCATGTTGTTAGTTTACAAACAGTTACTTTCTACACATAGATCTTCACAGGTAACCATCTTTCCCCCAAACATTTACACCTTTTACACAGGGTCTCATCTTCACCCTAACAACCTAGGTCAAGCATGTGCAGACTTCTTCTGTAGCGTGTTATCCCTATTGCACTCCCAGCAGTTTCCCTTCCACCATGGTATCTCAGTCCCTTTCCTTCTACTTTGCAAGACAGCTATGGATGGGCTCTCCATACTTCTTGGACAGGAGTGTCCTGGGGTTCCCTATCCCCATCTACTTGGGCAAAATTGAGGTATGCCTACATGGCGTCCTTAATGTAGTGTGTGTGCTCCTTTACCAGCAACCACCTTGGGGGGTTTGAAGTCCCTTGAGAAACCCTCCTTACACATCCAGCTGCAAGCATGACATCGATAGGCCTCACCCACACCTTGTCGTGGTGCTTGCCAGTCAAACCCTCCAACCCACCTTTCTGGGATCCCCTCCTCAACATGTCGGCCATGGACTCTGCTACTTTACTCGGGGACACATTTCTTGCCTCATTCATGCGGTTTCTCTGCAGTGCCTGCTTCCTCCTTTATTCTTGAGTACTTGAGATTCTGCATTGCAGAAAAGCCTCCTGGGTCGCACAACCACCAGGATGTCCCACAGTGAGCTCTGGGGGAACCTGCCACATGCCTGAAAGTCATCAAGGTGAATCTCTTGAGGGGATACCCTCTTGGGGTTCCTGCATGCTCCAAATGATCCCAATAAACTCCTATGCTATGAGCAATATCCCCAAACCTTTTCCCATGATTTCTGGCTGGTCAGAATCTGTCTCGGGTGCCTGAGGTGCCACCCTGGCAACCTCCAGGGTCCCTTACGATGCAGTCAGATGCCCTCATCAATCTCTCTCATCAACAAGGTATTTAAGATCTCATGCCTCTCTCGGGACTCTAAGAGTGACTGGCACTCACACTTCCAGGTGAGAGCATACCTCAAGGTGCCGCCTGTGCCCTTGGCCTGAGTCCTGTGGCAAGGCACTTGCTGGGCCCTAGTGCATGCCCACTCCTGCCAAACATGAGAAAGTACCCTCTGACATGCCAGTACCTTGACGGTGGTGGCTGGTAGCCCTCTTAGCTGGCATCTATGCATAGGGTGGTGCAGCCACCCCCTAAGCTGTGCCCTCGAGGACACCTACCAGGTGAGGCACCCATAGAACAATGTTCTTCTCAGCTCCTACAGAACCTAGAACTTAAACGCAGGGGAAAAAAGATGAACTGGCACCACAAGGGCACCCAGTGTTTATACTGCTTGTAGCTTCTCCCACACCAGTTACACCCACAAAGAAGGGTGTCAAGGCATCACTCCATATCACCGTACTGTCTGGATGGATCACTACTGAACTCCCTGCCTGCATGAGGTAGAGGGACAATCTGGGGGCACAGGGCAGAGAAACAGGGTCCCCATTCAGCTGCAGGGAAGCCTGCAATAAGTGCAGCAGTATGATTAGGCCAAATCTGACTACTATAACAACCAGCAGACCCAGAACTGGAGAAATGGCAAAAGATTCTGGGACAACGTTTCAGAGCTCCTTGGCAAGGGAGGTAAATCCACTCTTCAGATGCTCATGGTGGAGGGTTGCGAGGTCCTTGGTCCCACTGAAATTGCCAGTTACTTCAAAAAAGCTTTTATTGACCTCAGTTCCACCATCCCCACTGAGCCGGCCCAGACCCCCTGCAGAGACCCAAGTCCTGAAGCCTCCCAGATGGTGGGCTCTGAACCAGGGTTCCCTAAATTCTATTTTAAGGCTGTTTCAGATTTGTTATTTTTAAAGTGGCCTGATCTTGGGATTGGCAGTATTTCGGAGTAACAAATTTCAGCCCCCCATAATTCCAGTTATTCTTGCAGGGTTATATGTCTTGTTTTATTTCCTCGATACTAGACTCATTTATGTTGTTTGCCCCACATGGATGATCACCAAGGGGATAGGATCAGTACTCAGGACTAGATCCACTTGATTCTTGATATCCGCAGTTTTTGCACGGAATCCCCAAGAACAAATGTTTGTCTTTTGCTACAGTTCTTGTCTGGTTTTATCCCTGAATGCGCCATGCTTGGTGGTGTTTTGTTAGTGTTCTTACTTAGATCAGTGAATGTTTCATGCATCAGTGGGGCTGTAGGATGACTTGATGCTTTGTTTGACTTTAGCTGGTCACAAGGACTGGGTGGTTTATTAGGCCCTGTCCACACTACACCCCTCTGACCCCGTAACAGACAGAAACCATTACAGCCGGAGAGCGGTACAGTGTGTCCACATTGCAGCAGTGACCGGTACGAGACCGGTACAGCCAGTCCACACCTCAGGAACTGGGCGACCGTTACTGCAGCGCCCAATCCCACAATGCAGCTCCACTGCGCTACGGGCCCTGTAGGGGACCCTTACCGCCCGTCCACACTACCGTCGGTAACATTACTGAGGCGGGACCGGTTTCATAACCATTGTTGAAACCACCTCTTATGTGGTCTCAACGGTTACGAAAACGCCTTCTATAACATTACAGGTGTAAACGCAAACCGTTGCAGTAACGGTTTGGGCACTCTGTAACGTTACAGAGGTGTAGTGTGGACAGGGCCTTAGAAGTGGTGACTACTTTAATGTGGTTGTCACAGATCTCCTGGGCTGGGGGAGGTGCGGTTTTACTGTTTTCTGTCTGGGTGTCCAGTACTGTGATCTGGTTTAATAATGTTACTTCACGTGGAACCTGTTCTTTTAAACCTGGACTGGCACGTCTTTTTATTGATGTGGGCTGAACTAACAACCAGTCATTTTCATTTACATCACCACCACTTTGATTGGCATCCTCTGAGCATTTTCTTTTGATAGGTCTGATGTCATTTACTTTCTGAGTAGTCAGATATGGACATATGAAATTGCTAGCAGATTCAGGCCATCCGATCTGTCTAGTCTGCTCGAGTGTGCAGCACGCTGTCTATTAAACTGTAGCTGCCTTCCCTCCCCTTGCACCTCCTTCTACCTTAGTGCCTCCCACCTCAGACTTCTCTTCCCCACCCTCCCCACAGTTATGACCCTCCCTTTGGCCCTATCCCACCCTCTCTTGAAGCTGCCCATTGTCTGCAGTGCTACCACGTCTTCTGGCAGCGAATTCCACCCAACCACCACCTTCTCTGCGAAATAGTATCTCCTCATCTTTCTCTTGAATCTTCCTCCCTCCAATTTCAGACTGTGTCCTCTGATGTCCCTCCCCACTTTTAACGTAAACAAGCCCTCTGAATTAACTCTGTTTATGCCCATTAGGTATTTGACTGTCTCAATCATATCCCTTCTCTCCCGTCTGTCTTCTAGGGTGTACATGTTGAGCTCCCTCAATCTCTCCTCATATATCTTGTCCCCTATCCCCAGGATCACCTTTGTCACCCTATGCTGAACCTCCTCCAGTAGTTTGATGTCCCTTTTCAAATAAGGGCACCAAAACTGAACACAGTATTGTGTGGCCTCACAAGGGACCTGTACAGGGGCAAAATGACTTCCTCCTTTCTAGAGGTGATTCCCCTGGCGATGCATCCCAGCATTCTGTTTGCCTTTGTAGCTGCCTTCTTGCACTGTGCCGAATGTTTCATGTCCCCTGTCACCAGCACTCCCAGATCTTTCTCCTCCTCCGAAGTGGCCAACTGCACACACCCCAACCAGTAGCTGTTCTTTGGGCTTTTTGGCCCCAAGTGCAAGACCTTGCATTTTTTGGCACTGAACCCCAGCTTCCATGTGACTGACCAGCACTCAGATGTCACCAAATCCTCTTGCAGTGCCCTATCCCCTTGCTCACCATCCACCTCAGCACACATCTTAGTGTCATCTGTAAAGAGGTTTATCTTGCTCCTTATCCCAGTTGATATGTCTGCTATGAATATGTTGAATAGAACCGGTCCTAGCACTGACCTCTGTGGGACCCCGCTGGTTACCACCCTGGGTGCCAAGATCTCTCCCCCAACTACCACTCTCTGCTTCCTGCTGTGGAACCAGCTCTTGATCTACCCGACCCGCTTCCTCCTTGCTCCCAGGCCATTTAACTTGCTGGTCAGCCTTCCGTGGGGCATGGAGTCAAATGCCTTACTGAAGTCCAGGTAAAGGACATCAACGTCATGGCCCCTATCCAGTGACCTCGTCACCCAGTCAAAAAAACTCAACAAGGCTGGTCTGACATGATCTCACAGACACAAACCCATGCTGCCTGTCATCCTGTAAGCCATTCTTCTCCATAAAATTCACCAGCCATTCCATAAGTATAGTCTCCATTAGCTTTCCGACAATGGCTGTAAGGCTCACTGGTCTGTAGCTCCCAGGTTCATCTCAGATTGCTCCTCTGCCTACTTTTTAGCCTATTCTCTATTTCATTTTGAGAAGATTCAAGGATATCTAGCATTGAAACCAGGTTCTGCAATTCTTTTAGTAACTTGCTATTATCCAGACATTTGTTACAGACAAATTCATCCTTTATACTCACACTGTCAATGAGCACATACATTAAACACCTAATACATTTGTAGCCCACGTCACCGTCCAAGGTTATGATTGTATCACCCATTGACCCATTTCCACTAGTACTTAGCTTAAGATATTATTGAAACCTATGTTTTGTTTTGTTTTTGTCTCTCTTTCACACACTTACTCCACTTTCACCCTTTTGCTACCAAGTTGTGAGTATTGATTATTGACTGCTTTAGCTAATAGCTTTCCAGGTTTCTGGTGTTAGTTGTAAATGTGTCCACAATTTTAAAGTACACACCTGTTAGAGTTGTTATGCCTTTGCCCTGTGTTCCCTGCAAACACTGTTGACATGCACTGATGCGCTTGTCTCGGCATGCATCTCCACATATGGCCACATGCGCGCTCGTCAACTCACACTCTCCCTGCATGCTGGGTTAGATCCTTTTATGTCAAGAAACCGGAAGTGGATTGGCTTCCTACTTCCAGTTTGGTGTTTTCACTTACTACAGATAAAAAAAAATTAAAATACAGTAAAACACCACCACAAAGATGGATTTTGAGCACAGTGCCACTATGTCTAGCGAACTTGCAACCCCTGTCACAATCTTAATGTAGCTAAAATGAGGTAGCCTTGTGTGAAGAAGAACAAACCTCAACTATCCCACACTGCAATTGGACAGTGCCATAGAGACTGCCTACCAGCCTGCGTCTCCCTGGTTGCCTTGCAACTTACAACTATCCATTCCCCTCTCACCAGAGGAATGTATGTGTCCAAATGAACAGTCTGTCTCACCAGAAGACTGAATAAACAGTTTACCTCTCACCAGAGGGACGTGTGCCTGCAAGGCATAAATTGCAACAAATTTACAAATGGAATGGGGTGAGTGTTAGGCTTGAGAAGCCAAAGGCGCATCCCCACACCTACTCTGTTGCCTGGTTGAGGGGGGTTGGGGTTTGTTGCTTTGACCCTAACTGGAGCATTAATAAAGTTTTTTACAACTGATACATTTTATATATATATGTATACATACGTATGTACATATATATATATATATCTATACACACACACACACACAACAGGAGTAGGGGTGAAAATGACAAGATAAAAAAAGATATCTCGGGTAGTGACATCAGTAAGAACAAGATATCAAAAAATATCATTGTTACTGTCATTTTATGCTGCAATTTATCATCACGTGTGAGTGGGCAGGACTTTCATAACTCACACTTGAAGATAAATTGCATATTTTGAGTCAGCCTATTGTATATCCTATAATATATATGTATATTTATAAATGAGCAACTAACAATCATCACTGGCATTGGACAAACACCATCAGGTGACTGTGCGTATATCAGAGTGCGACCGCACATCTGCACTTTTACCCCCCTCCAAAACAGTTTTGCCATTTTATAAGATAGATAACCCGCTCTAGAATGTGCGGTCGCGCTCTGATATATGCATGCCTTGGGTGGTTGATGCACACCAAGGCGTGCGTATATCAGAGCATGACCGCACACCTAAGAATGGGTTATCTATTACATATATTTATACATATGTTGCAAAAAACTTCATTAATGCTCCAGTTAAGGTCAAAGTGACAAAAGTTGGGAAATGAGGCAGATGCGGGGTGTGTCTTGGGCTTTGCAAGCCTAACTCTCACCGCATTCCAACTGTAAATAAGGTCAGATATGTAGACTTTATGAGAATGGGGTGAGCGTTAGGCTTGAGAAGCCCAAGGTACACCCCACATTTGCTCTCCTGCCTGGTTTGGGAGGGTGGGTTGTTTGGGAAACCCTAACGCCTCATTTCCCTATGTTTGTCGCTATAACCCTATTTGGAGCATTAACAAATTTTTTTGCAACTTATTTTCATACTTTTTGAGATAGTATAATAGCATCCTTATTTTACGGACCCAGCGCTCCCATTCCTCTGTAGCAGAGGGCCCTGCACTTCTATTTGTAGGACAACAGTGACCAAATTGTCAGCATTGCCTTCTTATTACCCCACCTCATGTACCTATTACAGAAAATTTTTGAATCCCCGCCAAATAGTAATTCTGTGCAACTACAATACCATTCTGCACCACTGGTGCGAAAACACATTTTAGCCAGGATTTGAAAAATGACAGCTGTGACATGGTTCTATGTGATAAGAGGCAATTTTGCATGCGGCTTATCGCATCCCCGTCACGAAATTAAATTTCGATGTGGAATCCCGTGCAAGGAAACGCTGCACAAAAAACTTTTTCTTGAGATGGGGGCCATGCCCCCACCCCCAAAAAATTAGGATCTCTACCCAAGGGGTGCATGTCGGGGGGGGGGTGCATCTTGTTACAAAAAATAAACACTGTCTCGGGGCGGGCGCAACAAAAATTACTGGCGCCCAGTCCCGAACCCTGCATCCCTGCCACCCCTAACATAGAAACATAGACTTTGGCGGCAGATAAGGACCGCTTGGCCCACCTAGTCTGCCCATTTCCCTACCTACTGGGTAAGCTGCAGATCCTAGTTAACCGTAAGCCTATTTCTTCCTACCCCTCACAAGAATTGCCTTATCTCTGTCCCATGCATTCTTGAATTCTCCCCCAGTTTTAGACCCCACAACCTCCTCAGGAAGGTGGTTCCATGTGTCCACCACCCTTTCTGTGAAACAAATACTTCCTCATATTGCCCCTGAGCTGTCCCCCTCTATCTTCAAATTGTGTCCCCTTGTTCTTGCACATCTCTTTTTCTGAAAGATGCTACTCTCTTGGACTTTGTTGATTCCACTGAGGTACTTAAAAGTTTCAATCATGTCCCCTCTCTCCCTCCTTTCCTCAAGGGTATACATATTAAGCTCCTTTAGTCGCTCCTCTTATGGCTTCTGTTGCAGACCCTGCACCATTTTAGTTGTCCTCTTCTGGACTGCCACCATCCTGTCTGCGGCCTTGCAGAGATGGGGTCCCCAGAACTGGACGCAGTACTCCAGATTGGGTCTCACCAACTGTCTGTATAGAAGGATAACAACTTCCTGTTTTCTGCTGGTGATGCCTCTCCCTATGCATCCCAGTATCCCCCAGCCCTCCCTGCTGCCTTCTCACATTGCTTGCTAACCTTAAGATCATCTGATATGAATACCTCCAGGTCTCTTTCCATTTTTGTTGTTGTTACTATGTTACTACCTCCCCCCCACGTTGTGTACACTTCCTCTGGGTTTTTGTTTCCCAGGTGCATTATTTTGCACTTCTTTTAACTGAATCTAAGCTACCATGCATTTGACCATTACTCTAACCTTTCCAAGTCCCTTCTCATCCTTTCCACACACACCCTTGTGTATCAAACCTGTTGCAGATCTTTGTGTCATCTGCAAAGAGGCATACTTTTCCTTCCAGGCCCTCTGCAATGTCACTTATAAAGACATTAAAAAGGACTGGACCCAGTACTGCACCCTGCAGTACTCCACTAGTAACCCCTCTTTCTTCAGAGTAGACTCCATTTACATTTACCTTCTGTGTCCGTTGTCCAGCCAATGTTTTACCCAGGCTACCACCCTGGGACCCACTCCCAGGCTGGTTAATTTGACTATTAATCTTTTCTGTGGGACTATGTCAAATGCTTTTCTAAAGTCTAGGTAGGCCATGTCCACAGCCCCTCCCTGGTCTACTACTTTGGTCACCCAGTCAAAGAAATCAATTAGATTCGTCTGACATGATCTTCCCGCTCTGAACCCATGCTGCCTTATGTCTTGTGCCCCACTAGCCTCTAGGTACTCAACAATTCTTTCCTTCAGAAGTAATTCCATCACTTTCCTTACCACAGAGGTCAAACTTACAGGTCTGTAGTTTCTTGCCTCTGTTTTGCTCCCACTTTTGTTAAGGGGAATCACATCCGCCTTCCTCCAGTCCTCTGGTACCACACCACCCTTCCATGATTTGTTAAAAAGGGTAGTCAGTGGTGTTCCTAGTTCTCCCCTTAATTCTTTTAGAATTCTGGGGTGAATTCTGTCAGGCCCTATTGCTTTGTTCACCTTCAGTTTTAGGAGTTCTTTCAGAACCCTTTCTTCTGTGAAAGGACTGGGATTGACCCCCCTATCCAGATTGTTTCAGTTAATTGGATTAGGCACCTCCCCCTCTTCCTCTTTTGTGAATACTGAGCAGAAGTATTCGTTCAGTATCCCTACTTTTCCACTGTCCCTCTCTGCCCACCCACCGTCCATTCTATTCAGTCTCACTATCCCTCCCTTTGTCTTTCTATGCTCCCTGATGTACCTATAAAAGGTTTTATCCCCTGTCTTAACTGAGTTGGCTATCTTTTCTCAGTCTGGGCCTTTGCTATTCTGACTTCCCTCCCTGCTTCCATCTGCCTTAGCTGGTATAGTTCTCTGTCCTGCTCCTTCTGTGTTTCCTTATACTTCCTAAATACTATCTTTTTCTCCCTAACCTCCTCTGCCACCTCTTTTGAGAACTATAGTGGCTTTTTCTTTCATTTTGATTTGTTTATTTGCTTCACACAAAGGCGTGTTGCCTCTGTGATGGCAGTTTTAATGTTTCCCCATTGTTACTCCACCCCTCCTTCTAGTCTGTTGGCTAGTGCTTTTCTAAGGCACTCTCCCATCTTGCCAAAGTCAGCCCTCCTGAAGTTCAGTACCCTCGCTTTTGTATGGCTTGACTCTGTAGCTGAGTTTATTGTGAACCACACTATTTGGTGGTCACTTGTTCCCAGATGGCTACCCACTTCTGGATCTGAGATCATCTCACTGTCCCCATTTGAGAGTACGAGGTCTAAGATTGCTCCCTCATGAGTGGGTTCCAAAACTAGCTGTCTGAGGCATGCCACCTGTAGGGCATCGAGAATGGCCCTGCTCTTGCATGTGGCTGCAGCTAAGGTGCTCCAGTTAACATCTTGCATATTCAGGTCCCCCATCAACTGTATCTCCCCTTTGTCTGCCATCCTAAGGATGCCTTCTATCACATCCTTGCCCTCTCCCTCCCCCTGACATGGAGGTCTGTATATAACCCCTGTGCGGATTATGGTGCCATTTCCAGTCTCTAAGGACATGGTGCTAAACGGAGTAAAGCTGATCTGTAATAAGCCATGCCACTTTGTACCTGGTGCAGATACCCACATTCATAGTTGTACCCATTACGCACTTACTAGCTGGCTACCTTTACACAGCAGAATAAATCTCCAGACCTGCTTGTTAGGGAAGGGAAGGGGAAATTGTTTAACGAGGAAAGGCACACTAAGCCAGAGCTTGTTTCCAGGTGTAACCTAGGAGAACAAGCAAGTTAAGTGTCTTGCTCAGGGTCACACAGTATGCAAGTGGGGGCTGATGGGATTCAAACCCAGGCCACCAGGTTTGCAGCTCAGTGCCCTTAACTACAACACTGTACTGCCTCCACCTCTAGTCAAAAAGATGCTCTTGGGTCTTACATGCCGTCATTTAACAAATTGCTTCCGCACCATCTCCAACCAGTGCAACACCAGGAACATGGCCAGGAATGCCCTTAAACCTCCTGTATGGTGTACTCAGCTGGGAAGCGGTTGTTTGCTGTTAGGGCCACTAACTGGTTAAACGAACTGTCTGATACACTGCTGAATCTCTCCAAGATTAATCAGTTTAATAAATCCCTGCAGTCTGCCTTTGTAGTCCAATGCAGTTGTAGCCCTTAAAACAGTTTTATTCAGTTTCTCTCCTCACTTAACCAATGACTTTTTATACAATGATCTGCATGGATTTTTTTCAAAACTGTGTGTAATTGTTCTGTCTTAAGTGCTTTGAGTCTGACTTAACTGCATTTCTTTTTTTTTTATTTCTTTTTTATTAAATGTTTTTTGTTACACTTATGTCAAGAGTACATTTCATACATTTCGTTATATTGTCACATGTCTTAAGTTCTATGTGTATTATTGACAGTTTTTGGTAATTCACCCTGAGATTTAAATGTTTGATATAAAGTTTTATGCATTCTTTTGGTCAGAGACCATACTGAAGGTAAAGCTCCAACTCTTTTCTGTTTTAGCTCACACCTTGTTTACCCCGTAAGTTGTGTTTACTCCTTCATTTCTAATATAACCTAATGAGTATTTTCCTCTTCTCAGTTCACTCCTCCTTCATTAATTAAATTTTCCTTCCCTTCAAATCTTTGGTAGTTGTTTGATCATCCCCATGTTACCTTCCCCACCAACTTCATCAAACTTAAGGACAGAAGTATGGATCCACCTCAGTGTGATAGAGAACCCACTTCTGCCATCTCATCGTGTATGTTGGAGCTTTACCCTGAATTTTAGCGTTAAGATTTTCTATTTCGTATAATTCAGACATGGTGGATCTCCATTCTGATACTATTGGAATTATACTGGTCATCCATCTACGTGTAATGGACTTTTTGGCTGCCAAATGACTGGGAGGCAAAAGAGTTTTTTCCCATGGAGGGGAATGGTCTGGAAAGATCCCTAGCAGAACTTGTTCAGCTGTCAATTCTATCCCTTGTTCTATTAATTTGGTTAATTCTATTTGTAAGGATAGCCAAAAGAGCATCAGACAAGGACACTCCCAGAATATGTATCCCAGTGTCGCCCTCAGACATCCACACTTTCGCCAGCATACTCCATACTCTTCCGGGAGGAATTTGATCAGGACTGCCGGCGCTCTAAAAAAGCGAGAACGACACTTTCACGCAAATTCTGTCCAAAATGGAGAGGAAGTAATCTTTACCATACTCACAGCTGATCCCTTCCATTCCTCCATGGTTATTTCTAGGTGGAGATCTCTGTTCCATTCCTGTAATGTGGATTCAGTTGATTCCTTTTGTTCATTTCTCAGTTCCCTATATATTGTGCCTATTAAATGCTTACCCAAGTTCCCCTTTATGGCTTCCATAAATAATTTGAGTAATTCTGGAGTTGGACCTTGAATTTTGGGTTGAATTATTCCATTTCTGAGTATATGGTTCCTGACCTGGAAATAACGGAATAAATCTGATCTGCTAAGGCCATATTGGGACTGTAATTTTTCAAAGGGGAGTATCCCCTGAGGGGACAAAAACTGGAAAAGATGTGAAAGGCCTAATCTTCTCCATTCCCGGAATGTGGAGTCCATATATAAGGGTGTAAATGAATCATTTTCTGATAATAATTTAATATATTCGGATATAATACGTAGTGGTCCAATTTGCCTCGAACTTCTGCAACATTTATAAATTTGAGCTGTAATACGTTTTAGGGTAGCAGGTAACAGAGACCTTTCAGCAGAAGAAAGAATAATTTTTTTTGATATCAAATAAATCATTAAGATGAAATTCAGTATCCTTCCAAGGGGTCGAATAGGATTCCGTCAACCAGATCAGGACTATCCTAAGGAAAGATACCCTAGAGTATAATTTAAAGTCTGGAAGGTTAAATCCTGAGCCAGGGACAATTTAAGAACCGATAGTCGTATCCTAGGACGTCCTTTACCCCAAATGAACATGGAAATTAACTTGTCCCATGATTTAAAATAATAAGTTGCTGGTAAATAGGGTATATTCTGAATTAAATAAAGTAATCTAGGTAATATATTAATTTGCACTATTTCTATCCATCGGTGGAAGGGGGTAAGAAAGGTGGACCATCTTTCCAGGTCATTTTGGATTATAGCCGTGAGGGGTTCATAATTTAAAATCTCCAATACTTCTGGGTTAAGAGGAATGTTAATTCCTAAGTATTTTATTTTGGTAGTGTGCCATTTAAATGGGCATTCTTTTTTCAGTCTTTGGGTGGGGATAAAGTTAAAGGCCAGGATTTCTGTTTTTGTAGTATTTAACTTAAATCCTGCCAGTTTCTCATATTGTTTCAATATTTGCCAAGCTGCCAGAATTGATTGAGATGGGGACAACAGGTTCAAAAGACAACCATCTGCAAACATATTTATTTTATGTTCTTGTTGTGCTATAAAATCCCCTCTACAGAGCCTACTTTCTTCAATCTTGCTGCTAGTGGTTCCAAATATAATGCAAATAGGTACGGTGATAGGGGGCACCACTGCCTTGTGCCCCTACTTAACTTGAATGGTGAGGATAGGGTTCCATTAACCCTCACATAGGCCCTTGGGGAACTATATAGCTTGTTAAGAGTAGTGATAAATGGAGCCGGAAAGTGAAAGGCCTCAAGAGTACTCCACAGAAATGGCAAATAGACTCGATCAAAAGCCTTGTCAGCATCTAAACTAATGAAAACAGATGGAATTTTCCTAGTCTTAACATATTCTTGTAATAGTAGGGTCTTGCGGATATTAGCCGTAATATTCCTGTTTTTGATAAACCCTGATTGGTCAGATGATATAATCTTTGGCATTATTGATTCTACTCTAGATGCCCAAATAGCTGTATAAATCTTATAATCAACATTTAAAATGGAAATTGATCTGTAAGATGCCAGGTCCGAATTGTCTTTATTTGGTTTAGGTATTGGAGCAATTGTGGCATAATCCCACGATGGTAGAGGAGCTCCCTCTTGGGCTATCTCAGCAAATAAAGTTTGTAATTTGGGGGTGAGTTCTTTTTTAAGTATCTTATACCACTCGGGTATAAAGCCATCAGGTCCTGGACATCTTCTTGCGTTCAGGATCATGATAGCTTCCTGAATCTCCAGTTGTGTTACAGGAGCCTCTAAACTATGAATTTTAGTAGAGGTGAGGGTAGGCAAGATCACTTGGTCCAGAAAATTTGATATTGCTGACTGTCCGGGAGTTATTTCCAGTGAATATAGACTAGTGTAGTACTCTGAGAAAGTCTACAAGATATGAACATCTGAATGGTGTGTTATACCAGTATATGGATTTCGTAGTTTCAATATTGTGGAAGTATTTTTCCTAGCTCTGTGTTTCTGGGCCAATCTCCGAGCCCCCCTAACTCCCTCCTCATGGACCCTTTGTCTTAAATATATTAATGATTGTTGTATTTTGTTATCTATAATTTTCTGTAGTTCCGCCTTTGTATCTTTAATTTTTTGGTATAATTCTGAGTCCCCTTCTCTATATAACATCTGATAGTTCACTAGCTGTTCAGATAATTCAAGTTGTTTTGCCTCCCTCTCTTTATTTTTTTTTTGAGGTGTTCACTATAATCTCCCCCCTCATCGTTGCCTTCATGGCATCCCATTGTACCACTTCCGTGATGTCCTGTGATTTGTTTTCTATGTAAAATTGGTGTATTCTTTTTTTAACTGTCTCCTGGAATTCTTTATCTTTTAATGTTAATGGGTTTAACCTCCATAGGGTCCTCTTCCTTTCCCGGCCCAAATCTATTTTCAAGATTAAGGGATGGTGGTCAGAGAGTAATTTTAAACCTATTGTCGTATCCTGAACTGATGTGAAATGCTCACATGTCATCATAAAGTAATCTAGTCAAGAGTATGATTTAAACCATGGAGAATAGTATGTATAACCAGATGTAGAGGGAAATAAGTGTCTCCACACATCTATGATACCCAGGTGTTGTAGTGTTTTTATTTTTATTTTTATTTTTAACGGTAGCATTTTCCTATAAGTTTGGTGATTAGAGCTATCTAAATGTGGTGATAAGGTCATATTGAACTCCCCTCCCATGATTAATTGACCCTGAAGGTTATCTAATAATGTGGATATATAGCCTTTCAGTATTGGGAATCTTGTCTGGGGAGGAAAATAAACACTAGCCAAGGTAATTCTATGGCCGTACAGAATTCCT
Organism: Neoceratodus forsteri; assembly: GCA_016271365.2. Taxonomy (NCBI): domain Eukaryota; kingdom Metazoa; phylum Chordata; order Ceratodontiformes; family Ceratodontidae; genus Neoceratodus; species Neoceratodus forsteri. The sequence goes on along the minus strand of CM057452.1, from coordinate 337,403,939 downwards.
AGTACAATTACATAATGACCCTGGGCATCTATATGTTTTTTTTTGTACTTCCAAGGGAGTTGTTACTGGGATTAGAATTATTGCCCCACGTTTCCTGCCCCTTGGGTGTGAGGAGGCTATGGCCTTATATCTATCACCCCAAGCCAGTTTCGTGTGCTCTAGTTCCGAGAGATGGGTCTCCTGTAGGTAGATGAGGTCTGCCTTCTGTTTGTTCAGGTATTGTTTAAGGTGGGACCTTTTTATGGGGTCATGGAGCCCATTTATATTTAATGAAATAATCTTGATTAGGTCAACTGACATCTTTATTTCTTTGGAACTTAACTGCCTGTTTTTTCCCTTCCTCTAGGTGGTAGAAGACTTGTATTTTCCAGACCATTACCCTGCAAGGGTCGGTAGTCCAAAAACCGAAGTGTAAATTCAGCTGTCCTGTATATATGCAGTATAGTATTAAACATTTTTTATTCTGGATAAACTCTTGACACATGTATTTTTTATCCCTTCTCCCACCCCTCTCCCCTATGTGGTAGCCAGCCTTCTGATCATCCCTTATTAAGCACGTTTTTCCTTAAGTATACCAAAGTACCACATCACATATCCATTGAATTAACTAACTTATGAATAGGTTGTTCAACAATATAGTAACATATGATCGGTAACTGGGAGCCAGAATACTCCCTCCCCCCAGTTCTATTATCTCCCTTACTAAAGTAACATAACTGAACTATTAGTACATAATAGTTGTACTTAAACCTGTTAACTTTAAAAAGAACTTTGTACAAAATGATTCCCATTTGGGAGGTGCTCAACAGGAGCTCCCCCTGAAATTTCCTGTCCTTGTCGTCATTCAAAGCAGGAGAGGAGTTTGGAGCGTTATAACCCATCTGGGCAAGGGTAGTACCCAGAATGAGCACTGTAGCCCCAAGTAGAATGGAGTTAAGTCCATTCCGTGAAGGTACCAGTATGCCTGGCGGCATTTGCATGCCTTATCCGAGAAGATTCCCATCTAATTAACTAATTATATGGCTTGGAAGACAACCTCTAGTGGGCACTGTCTGAATTGCAGCCCGTTTTAGGTTTCATTCATCTAATCTTTTAAACTATATCTCTATCTTCCCCCCAACATTTCGTTTGAGGTAGATCAATACTGTAATTTGACAAATTCCCCAACTATCAGGTTCCATAATCCAAAATTAAATCCCCTCCTCCAAATAACCCTGCGTGGTACATTTATAAAAGTTGGATGGCCCTTCATTTAGTCTTATTCTTTTCTCCGACCCCATCTGCTGCCATACAGGTCCAAAGAGCTGCAGCTGACCCGATGAAAACCGCCCCAAAACTGCGGACATTTCAGCCCCCCATGGAACTGAATATGTTCTTTTGCTCAATAACCTTTAAGGGGCACTGTTAGCTTTGCATTGCGTTTCTCAAAAAAAATTAACCATTGTGCCTCTAGGCACATACATTTCCAGCAAGTAGCACAGAATGCATCTGTAGAGACCAAAATGGCAGCTTTTACTTAGTTTATTATTTTTTTATATTAATTACCTTTCAATCAGGTCCACATGAAAGTCGCCGTCCACTGGAAGCATATCACTTAGGAGAACGCGCGTCTGTTCGGGAGCGTGGTCCTGAAGTTCACTTTTTGCCATGACCATGTTAGAAAGGCATCTAAGTAATAAATCAACCTCTAATTAAGCTTTTCTTGCCTTTGAATTACAAAAACGAGGGGTACTAATGCAGCGAAATATAATTTAAAATATGGAGCCGAAATCTCCTGCATGCGGAACAGCTGCCAGTGCCAAAATCCCATGCGTGCACAAAAGCGGTACACTCCTGCACATGCGCGGGATTATGGCACCTGCTGATCTGCATGCGTGAGATTTCAGCTTCACATTTTAAACTATATTTTGCGGCATTAGTACCCCTTGTTTTTGTAATTCAAAGGCAAGAAAAGCTTAATTAGAGGTTGATTTATCACATAGATGCCTTTCTAACATGGTCATGGCAAAAAGTGAACTTCGGGACCGCGCTCCCGGACAGACGCGTGTTCTCCCAAGTGATATACTTCCGGTGGATGGCGACTTTCATGCGGACCCGACTGAAAGGTAATTAATGCAAAAAAATAATAAACTAGGTAAAAGCTGCCGTTTTGGTCTCTACAGATGCATTCTGTGCTACTTACTAGAAATATATGTGCCTAGAGGCACAGTGGTTAATTTTTTTTGAGAAAAGCGATGCAAAGCTGACAGTGCCCCTTTAAAAAAAGGGAAGCGACCTCTTATGGGTAGCCATAAAATTACAGCCTGATTACCACTTTCATTGAAGTTATAAGCCCTTCTTAATTTTGCTTTCTTGCTCGTAAAATCCTAAGCATCATATCAGCAGGGAGTAGGCTGTAGAACCCCTGCCATACATTATACAAAATTCACCAACAATTAAGTATTATATATAACGGAACATTACTCAGTCAGCATGAGTCTCAAATTATAATAGAAGCTGCTACATTCCAAATTGTCCTGGCCTTGCTCTTCAGTTGCCCATTGCTATGTAAGAGGGTATAAAAACCCTGCAGATCGTATGTGCAGCAATTTTATTTAGTTTGTTCTAATTATTCAGGATTTTTCCCTCCTTTCGGGGCACGATTACCCCAACCTTCGTATCGAGTTGGGCAGAGTCTCCCAGAATCAGTCGTGACCAGCTTAAGACAGCTGGCTCTGGGGGAAAGGAAGGGCCTACCAAGGAGCGGGGGGGGGGTCAGGAGGGGAGACCCCAGGAAGAGGGCAATGGTCTCCTTATTTTAGCTCCTTAGCTTGAGAAGATCTCCGCCATCTAGGAGCTATATGCGGCCCATTATAGCAACCCAGAGCCAATTAGCCAAATGAAGTTAAGAATGTGGTTAAAGTATTGTTGCCTGGGCCTCTTAAAGACGCCCTCAGTTGGATGCCCTCTGCACTCCGCTCACTCTTCGCCCCCACCCCTCCCTTACAATCTCCTGGGGAATATCCTTAAGCCACAACCAAAAGAAAGAAATAATTACTCAGCTTCTGGTATTATTCAGGTAGGCATTGTTGGATTCCTAAACTGCTGAAGTCGCTGTAAAATGTCTTTCATCTGGAGTTGTGCTGCTTGAGTTCCTTTCTGTTCCCCTTGATTAATTTGGCCTTTGCGTGATTTGGCTGTGTCTGCAGTTTTTTCATTAATCACTTCCCTCTTCAAAAGATCAGTTATAGCTTCAGTGGCAAAGTTGTAGGTGTGTTGGCCAGATGTAAGGAATACAGTTAGTTTTGCAGGGTATGGGGTCCGAAAATTAATCTTCTGGGCTCGTAGAGTAGGAAAGAGGGAACTGTAATCTCCCCTTTGTTTCTGGGTCACCGGAGCGTAATCGTTGTCAAACAGCAACCTTTGTTGGTCCCACATTACTCTCCCCTTCTGCCAGGCCTTTCTTAATAAGGTTTCTTTTGTTTGGTAACTAAGAAATCTAATCACAAAGGAATGAGGCCTTGCCTCTAGACGTGAAGGCCTGTGGGCCCTTTCGATATCCAGATGAAAGTCTGGGTTTAGTTCGAGTAGCAACCTCAGAAGCTAATCCACAAAGGCCCTAGGATCGTTTCCGTCCTCATTTTCTGGTAGGCCAAATATTCTTATGTTTCGTCTTCTGCCGCGATTTTCGGCGTCTTCCTGGCGGATGGAAATTGCCAGTTGTTCTGCAGCAATGGTTCTCATTGTTTCCTCTAAATCTTCTAGTCTGGTAGCATTTAAGGTGATCTGGTGGCTGCCTCGGTCATTCAGTTTTAGAGAGAACTCAACTCCGTTTTTAGGTCCTGCAGCGATTCTCGAACCTCGCCCCTAAAGTCCGAGATCGCTTGTAAAATTGCATCCAAATTGATTTCTGATTGTTTTTTTATACAGCTCTTAGTTCTAGTAGAAAAGGTAGATTTCTTTTGGTTTGTAACTGTAGACAGTCTATTATGTTGTTCGCCATCATCAGACATGCGGTCTTCTCCCTCCAACATATCAGCAATTGGATGAAATCGATTCCAGTTCTGTTTTGCCATATTATGTCTTAATTTGGCGATATCTTATAATATTTTACCTGCTGAATGCTAAGAATTAGGTTTTTTTGCAGTAAATCGCCCTTTTTGCACAGCTAGGTGGGAGCTACTCAGTTTGTGTGCTCAGCCAGACATACCGGAACCGGAAGTCCTGACTTGACTACATTTCATCTGGGACTGCTTATTGTATGCAAAGAAAATCTCTGAAGTTTTCAATAAATAAATAAATATGAACATACAAAACTTGCCAGCAGAAACAGGCCTCACAGTCTATCAAGTCTGCTCGAATGCGCAGCTAGCACCCCTATACTGCAGCTGCCTCACCCCCATCCCCCCCTCACCCTCGGAAAATGCTCAACGTTGTTTACCCAGCCTCCCTTTCCTGTCTCATGCTGTTTTGAAACTGCCCACCGTCCTGCATGTCACCAACTCCTCTGGTAGAGCATTACAATTCAACACCACCCTCTCAGTGAAATAATGCCTCCTCATCTCCCTCTGAATCTGCCACCTCCAGTCTTAGCACATGCCCCCTCGTGCCTGTTCACTTCCTCAGCTTAAACAACCCCTCTGTGCCAGATTTGTTGACCCCCCCTCAAGTATTTGAAAGTTTCAATCATATCCCTCCCAATCCCTTCTCTCCTCCAGGGTGTACAAATTCCGGTGTCTCAGCCTTTCTTCGTAGGTTCTGCTTTCCATCCCCTATATTATTTTTGTTGCCCTGTGTTGCACCACCACGAGCAGCCTGATATCCTTCATCAGATACAGATGCTAGTACTGCACACAGTACTCCAAATGCGAGCTGACCAAGGACCTGTATAGGGGCAGGATCACATCCTTGTGTCTGGACGAGAACCTCCGCGCAATGCACCCCAGCATCCTATTGGCCATAGCCGCAGCCTTCCTGCACTGAGCAGAGCTGTTCATGCTTCCTGTTACTATGACCCCTAGATCCTTCTCCTCCTCAGTGACCCCAACCGCACTCCACCCAACCAATATTCCCTCCTCAGGTTCTTCACCCCAAAGTGCATAACTTTGCACTTCTTTGCATTAAAACCCAACTACCACCTTGCCGAGCACTCCTCAATTCTGGTTAGGTCACTCTGTAGCTTCTGCCACCCCTCTATGTCATCCACAACAGCCCCCATCTTGGTGTCATCAGTGAACAAACTGATCTTGTTCCCAACCCCGTGTGCAATATCCGATATGAACAGACCAAACAACACCGGCCCCAGCACAGAGCCCTGCGGCACACCGCTGGTCACTGGCCTAGGAAATGAGAGTCCCCCCCCCCACAAACTCCCTTTGCAGTCTATCTTCCAACCAATTCTTGATCCTGTTAGTCATCTTAGCCCCCACCCCTACGTATTTCAGCTGTGTTCCCAGCCACCCGTGAGGGATCGAATCAAAGGCCTTGCTGAAATCCAAATATAGGACATCCACTGCATGGCACTTGTCCAACTCCCTTGAGACCCAGTCATAGTATTCTATTAGGTTGGTCTGGCATGACCTCCCAGAGACAGACCCATGCTGTTGCCCATCCTAGAGCTCACTGACCTCCAGGAAGGTTACCAGTCTCTAGTTCAAGATTGCTTCCATAAGTTTACCCACTATGGAAGTGAGGCTGACAGGTCTATAATTACCTGGCTCGTCCTTTGGGCACTGTTGTGGATAGGCACCACATGAGCCAACCCCCCAGTCCTGCGGCATGCACCCTGTGTCCAGAGAAGGGTTGAACAGGTCAGCCAGCAACCCGACCAACACCTCTGCCATCTCCCTCAGCACCCTAGGGTGAATGTCATCCAGACCGGGTCACTCCCCTACTGGTCAGCTCTGGTAACAACCACACCCCCTCCTGTGAGGAGGGAGTTATTACACTTATAAAATGGTTAAACTATGAAACAATTAAAAAAAAAACACCATTTTTAAATTAAAAGCAGGCATTTTCTTTTGTTGAAAGTAACTAATGAAAAGTAGTCCCTCCCCACCTGTCCCGTCATCTGCTTTTCCATACATTCAATAGACGTATAACCTGGCTATTATAAATATGGGTTACTTTATTTCAAAAGTTTCACCAGGAAAAACATACTGAGCTGAAAATAGCTTATTTCTAGATGCAGCATTGGAGAAGGGAAAGGGTGTAAGAACAGAATAGAATGATAATTTATATAATAAAAACATACACACAGATGCACAGAAATGTGACAGCAGAGAAAGGCCCCATGGCCCATCTGGTCTGCCCAACACCCTACCTCCCCCCTTCTGTTATGCTTCCACCCTCTTTTCCCAACCCCTTAAATCTATCCCAAGCCCTCTTGAACCCCTCCACCGTTTCAGCTGCCACTACCTCTCCGGCAGCTTGTTCCAGGCCTCCACCACCCTCTCCGTGAAAAACTGCCCCCTGACATTACCTCTGTATTGCCCACCTTCCAGTTTGAGGCTATGTCCCCTCGTGTTCACTCCCTTCTTCAATTTGAACAAGCTATCACCTCCACCTTATTTATTCCCTTCAGATACTTAAAGGTCTCAATCATGTCCCCCCTCTCCCTCCTAGTCTCCAGAGGGTACAAATTCATCCCTCTCAATCTTCTCTCATAGGGTACATCCTGCATCCCTCGTGCCATTTTGGTTGGCCTTCTCTGTACACTTTCCATCAACTCAACATCTCTTCGTAGGTGAAGCCTCCAGAACTGCACCCCATACTCCAGATGCGGCCTGACCATGGTTCTGCATAACTGCATTAGCACCTCCCTCTTCCTACTATTAAAACCCCTCGCAATGCAGGCCAACATTCCTTTTGCCTTTCCCACCGCCGTGCTACACTGGCTGCCCACCTTGAGGTCACGCGATACCATAATACCCAGGTCCCTTTCTGTTTCCTTCTCCTTAATCACCATCCCCCTAAAGGAGTAAGTTTCCCTCCTATTCCTTCTCCCCAGGTGCATCAGCAAGCACATTTGTGCATTAAACTTCAATTTCCAGGCGTCAGACCACCTCTCCTGTCTCTCCAGGTCCCGCCTTATGGCTTGCACCCCACTAGGTGAATACACCCTATTGCAGACCTTTGTATCGTCTGCTAACAGGCACACCCATTCCTCCAGACCCTCCACTAGGTCACTAACATAGATGTTAAAAAGTATTGGTCCTAGCACTGACCCCGTGGCACCCCAATGGTCACCGCCCGTCCCCTGGAATGTGTCCCATTTACCACCACCGTCTGACTCCTTCCCTTCAACCAGTTTTCCACACACCTTGTGATCCTGAGTCCACGCCTAGTCTGTCCAGCTTATGCACCATTCCACTATGCGGAACGGTGTCGAAGGCCTTATTGAAATCCAGATAGCCACGTCCACTGCTCCTCCCTGGTCCACTATCTGTGTCACCCCATCGAAAAACTCTATCAGGTTAGTCTGACAGGCCCTTCCCTTGGTGAAGCCATGCTGCCTGTCATCCTGCATGCCATTCATCTCCAAGTATTCTATCAACTTGATTTTAAGTAGTGTTTCCATTACCTTCCCCACCACCGAGGTAAGACTAATGGGACAGTAGTTTTTGACCTTGTCCTTCCGCCCTCCCCCATGTAGTGCTGCCACTTCTGCCATCTTCCAGTCCGTTGGCACCACCCCTGTGACCAAGGACAAGTTAAACAGCTTGCCAGATGTGGTGCCAGGTCATCCTTCACCTCCTTGAGAACCCTTGGGTGTATTCCATCAGGCCCCATTGCCTTGTCCACCCTAAGTCTACCCAGCTCTTCCCTTACTCCTTCAGCTGTGAATTCTGCCACACCTACCTGCCTGTGGCTGTCATCCTCCTCAGCCCATCCTGGTCCCCTGCCCTCTCTTTCCTCCATGAAGATTGAGGCAAAATAGCTATTTAATGCCTCTGCTTTTTTGAAATCCCCTTCCAGTATTGTTCCACTTTCCCTCCTTATCCTCCCAATCCCATGCTGTGCCCTCCTCCTTTCTCCAATGTACCTAAAGAAGGTTTTGTCCCCTCTCCTTGCCTGCTTCGCTATCCTCTCCTCAGTGGCCTCCTTATCCCTCCTTATAGTTTGCCCTGCCTCTTTTCCTGCCTCTTTTCTTTTTTCCCTGTAGGTTTCCCTGTCCTCATCCTTTTGTGTCCTCCTGTACCTCTTGAATGCTCTAGTCTTCTCCTTGACCCCTAACGCCACCTCTCTAGTGAACCATAGAGGTCTTTTCTGTCTTCTATTCTTTCTTACCCTCCTTATACATGTGTCCATGGCTTTAAATACCCCTCTCTTGATGGCTGCCCATAATTCCTCCACCCCTGCACATCCCCTATCCTCAACATTTCTTCCCTAGCTACCTTCCTCATTCCATGAAAGTCAGCCTTCCTGAAGTCCATTACCTTGGTTCTCATCTTAACCCTCACCCTGTCCGCTCTCACCCTGAACCTGACAGCCCTGTGGTCACTGGTGCCAAGCTCTTCCCCCACCTCCACCTCCTCCATACTGTCCCCATTTGTGCGGACCACATCCAACAGGTTTATACCTCTAGTGAGCTCACTGACCCTTTGCTGCAGGAATATGCCCTGAAGAGCCTCTAAGATGCCCCTGCTCCTTGTGGAGATTGCTGTCTGGCCTCCCAGTTGATGTCCGGAAGGTTTAAGTCCCCAACTAGCACAATTTCCCCTTTCCGTGCCATCCTCGCTATGGATTCCACAAAGTGTCTGTCCCCTTCCTCCCCCTGCATAGGAGGCCTATAGACTACCCCAATGCGCAGGTTTTCCCCTGTCCAGGGTGACCCACACTATCTCTGTTTCTCCCTCCTCATCCTGCCCTTCCATGGCCCCAATCCCTTCCCTGACATATAATGCCACCCTTCCCCCACTCTTCCCCTCTCAATCCTTTCTAAACAAACAATACCCTGGGATCACCGTCTCCCAGGCTTGGTGCTCGTTCCACCAAGTCTCACTCACTGCTACAATGTCTAGGTTCTCCTACATCATGGTGGCCTCCAGTTCTCCCATTTTGTTCCCCAGGCTCCTGGCATTTGCAACCCAAGCCTTCTGTCACATCACATAGAGATACAAATGAAAAAGTATAAAACTAGGCTGAAGAGAAATGTGAGTGTACCAGGCAAAAAACAATGAATTTTACAAGGCCTGGGCAGGATATAAGTCCCATAGGTCCAAGCACATAAATAACATAGCATTTGTGGATAGACTGCAGTAGGAAGGAGCGTAGATGGGAGGAAGAAGAAAAGTACAGAACAAGTGGAGGAGAAAGAAGAGAGGGAGGAAAAAACAGGGGGAAGAGGGTGGGGATGGGACGCAAGGAGGATGAGAGAAGGAGGAGGGCAAAAGTTAGGAGTGGGGAAGGACTAAGGCATTAAGGGCAGTCACAGGAGGGAGTTGTGGTGGACATGAAGCAGAGAAGAGAAAGAGCGTTTGGAAGAGGCAGAACGAATGGTTAGGGGGAGAGAGTTCCAGAGATTAGGAAAGCGGAAAGAGAAGGCAGGCTGACCAGCAAGAGATTTACAAGAGGGAAGCATGAAGGAACAATAGCCTGAGTTACAGAGGGTGTATGAGGAGGTGGACAAAGGGGAGAGGAGAGAGTTAAGGTAAGGGGAAGGGAGGCCAGCCAGAATTTAGAAATAAAAGAGGTGCAGTGAGTTAGGTGACGATTTTCAGGGAGGGAGAGTGCAGAGTACAAGGAACAGTGGTGAGTGCAAGGCAGGCAGTCCAAGGCAAAGTGGCAGAAGGAGTGAAAGAGGGGGTCCAGTATGCCCAGGGTGGACTTTGGGGCAGCACTGTAGACAATGACGCCTTAATCAATAATGGGAAGGATCATTTAATTGATGATATCTTGGTGAGTAGGAAGCGTGCCGCAACTTTTTTTCCTATATAGAATGCCGAGCTTAGGGTAGAGTTTTTTTTATGTATGGCATCTAAGTGCTGTGATAAGTCAAGGTGCTGGTCAAGCCAGGTCTCAAGGTACTTAAATAAGGGCATGTCATCAGTTGTGACCCCATCTATGGTGTGGAAAGAGGGGAGGAATGGGAGCCTAGAAAGCCTCTGTTTTGTACCAAAGGTCATGGAGAGCAGTTAAGGATGGCTGATTTGTCCTGAACCATCACTAGACAGCATCAAAATCAAGTTGGAGCCTGGCTGTTAGCTCAGTGGAGGAGGAACCAGAGGCGAACAGGACCATGTCATTTGCATACGTGTGGATGGACGCCAATGAGCAGACAGAGGAATGGTCGTTTAGTAATATAGAGAAAAGTAGCAGGCTAAAGATGGAGCCTTGGGGAACGCTGGTGCAAATGGGGAGGGTGGGACAGGGACTTACCAGTTCTGACTGACTGAGTTCCACCCACTAAGTAAGAGCAGAACCAGCTAGTTGCAGAGTCTGAGAGACCTGCTGAATTCAGTTTGTCAAGGAGGAGGGGGTGGAACACCGTATCAAAAATGTTGGCTAAATCGACAAAGATGGTGGAGGTAAGGAGGCCCTGGTCCATTCCTGTGTGGATGGAGTCAGTGACCCGGAGGAGGAAAGAGGCAGTGGAACGGTGTTTGCGGAAGCCAGACTGAAAGGGGTGAAAAAAGAGGAGGAATTGAAGATGGGGGAGAGTTGAGACAGCAATATGTGCTCTTGCAGTTTGGTTACGGTTGGGAGGAGTGAGATAGGGTGGAAGCTGCTGGGAGTAGAGGAATCACCTCCTTTGGGAAGGGGAATGACAGTTGCAGGCTTCCAGGCATCCAGGACAGAGGCATGAGAGAAGAAGAGGTTGAGAAGGGAGGAAATGGGGTAGGCTATGTCAGGGGCAGAGAGGTGTAGGAGCTTGAGGTCAAGCCTGTCAGGGCTTTTACCTTTCTTAGGGCGGTCACAATCTAACCTTTTTCCCAGCCGTACGGAGCAGGCCAGGGCACCAAGAAGCATATACCCTTCCAGAGAGGAGCGGTGGCAGAAGAGCTACTTCTCGGCTGCAAGGAGCAGGCCAGGGCATCGGAAACCATAGGCAGATCGAGGGAGCATTTCCCAGCCATGGGGAGCAGGCCAGGGCAGGGGCTAGCATAGAGAAGGACCAGGGGATTCTTCCAGCAGCCAATCCAGCCGCAGGGGACTGGGTGGAAGGATGTCAATCAGGTGCAGAGGGAGGGAGCCAATAGGGAGCAGCAGCGGGAGATATGTCAGTGGAGCAGTCTTTTAAAAAGCAGCTCGGCCATATCCCCACAGGATTTTTTCCCAACCACATGGAGCGGGCCAGAGTGCTGGGCAGCAGATACCCTTCGGGAGAGGAGCGGCAGCAGAAGAGCTACTTCCCAGCCACAAGGAGTGGGCCAGGGCATCAGAAACCAGAGGCAGATCAAGGGAGCGTTTTCCGGCTCCGGGGAGCAGGCCAGGGCAGAGGTAAGCATAGAGGAGGACCAGGGGATTTTTCCAGCAGCCAATCCAGCTACAGGGAGCTGGGTGGAAGGGTGCCAGTCGGGCGTAGAAGGAGGAAGCCAATAGGGAGCAGCAGCGGGAGATATGTCAGTGGAGCAGGCTTTTAAAAAGCAGCTCAGCTGTATCCCCATGGGATTTTTTCCTGGCTGCATGGAGTGGGCCAGGGTGCCAGGCAGCAGATACCCTTCAGGAAAGGAGCAGCAGCAGAAGAGCTACTTCCCCACAGCAAGGAGCGAGCCAGGGCGTCGGAAGCCAGAGGCGGATCGAGGAAGCTTTTCCCAGCTGCGGGGAGTGGGTCAGGGCAGAGGCAAGCATAGAGGACCAGGGGATTTTCTCCCACTCACCCACCCTGGCCCTGACCTCTATTAAATGCCCGGGGAGGGCACAGTGGATCAGCAGAAAGGATCCCATTAGTCGACCAAACAAGTGGAGAGGAGTTGTGCGCCTCAACCTAGAAAACTGGACTGGAGTCAGATTGGGAGGAGGAATGCGTATCTGAACTTAAAACTCATAGTTGGAAGGGGGGGATCTGTGTGAAAACTATGCACCACTTCTAAGCTTTTGGGTAGGAAAATTATTAGCTGTTTTTGAAAAAATTCTGGTTGGAAAAAACAGAGCAAGGGGAGATCAGTGTTAAAGATCGGTGTTATAACGAGCCACTCCACCTTTTTGGTACCTGGGTTGGGCATGTAACTTTTGGTACTTGGGTTTGGTCATAAAACTTTGGGTACCAACCAGTTCAACTTTTGCTATGTTTGTAACTGGCAGGCACCTCATTTTTGTAGGTTGGTCATTTAATTGAAGAAATTTCTTAGTCTGAGAAAAGAAAGGGAAGGGGTGATTCGTGATCTGAAGGAAGGGGGCATTTATTGATTGTTTTGAGGGGCCCCTGGGAATAAATAAAAATGAGGAGGGTCAGGAGGGAAGGGGCTTGGATCAGGGGAGAGAATCATTGGGGAGGGACTGGCAAGGGTCGGGATAGCAGCAGCAGAGTCCCATTTGGAGGGGAATAAGAAGGGGATGTTGCAGGGCATTGACAAGATATAGGGGAGGCACGGGGGGGGAGAATAGTGGGATGCAATGGCTGTGGGAGTGCTGTGTTCATGGGCACCCTGTGTAAGCTAGGGGGCTACCCTATCTGACAAAAGATAGGGTGGATGGAGGCAGAGTTAGCACGATTAAGGTGGAATCTTATAGAGATTTCCTCATACATAAGGAGGGGGCAGGAAGAATGGCAGATAAACAATGATGAAGTCCCACAAGCTACATGCGTGACAATGGGAGCAGGGCAAAAACGGGCAGGAGGTAGAAATGAGGGAACCCTTGACCAGAAAAACAAGGGTGCAGTCTTGAGGACGCAGAAAAGGAAGAGATACTCTGCAGGGGGAAGGGGTGGTCAGGAAAAAGACTCAAAAAAGGAGGATTTGCTTGGCTGTGGGGGAGGGAAATGACCCTGGGGGGGATGTCTGGGGAAAGCTCAGGCAAACGCACATACGAGGGTGAAAGGGGAGCACAAAGATGGGAGAGGGATCCACTGACCAGGAAATAAGGAGGGAGAGGGTGTACCAGAAGGGACAATCACAAGAGGAGTGGACAGCGGTAACAGCGACAGGGGGACATGTGCCAGAAAGGAAGGGGAGGACCCCAACATGTAAAAATGCACAGGTAGGATTAGAGAGTACAGGACCTTTGAGAGCTCTACTGAAGCAGGCTAGGCAGGGAGGAAGGACCCAGGAAGCAGAGAAGGAGGGGTGGTCCCCCAGATCAGGACTCCGTAAAATTGCACAAATAGGAGCAGCAAGGGTAGGACCTGTTAAAACTGTGCAGAAACAACCCAGGCAGGGAACCGTGAAAACTGTGCGGGAACAACCCAAGCAGGGAGAAAGGATGTAGGGGATGAAGACTTCTGTGGAAAAGGCCGAGGACTGGGGGCATGGACCTGAAATGAAGCTGGGGTTAAAGGGGACAGAGGGGAGATCCCAGGAGAGGTGTCCAAATGGAGCAGGGCACAGGGGCAGGTAGCAGCACAGAGGAGCCAAGGAACCAGACACTGGCTCAAGGAGATGAACAGGAGGAGGAGGATGGGGAGAGGAGGTCTGAAGAAAGTTCAGTGGGGAAAAATAGCAAGGGTAAGGATAGGGATAACTTGGGAAAGGGTGGAAGAAATGCAGTAGCAAGAGGTGCCCAGGAGGAGGAAGGGGACAGGGTTTTAATAGTAAGGGATTCTATTGTAATAGGTGTTACATGGGGGAGAGGGGGAGGCAGAGGAGGACAAATATGGGTGGAATGCCTGCCAGGAATGACGGCGGTCAAAGTCATACACTGGATCCCGTCAAAGGGGAAGGCACTGGATGAGAGAACACATCTGATGGTCTACTTAGGAACAAATGACCTTGCAAGGAGTAGTGTGATGGAGGTGCAGGCACGGTTTACAGGACTGGCTAGCTTCTGCAGCAGCTTGGATTTTAAATCCTTGACATTCTCTGAGGTGCTGCCAGTACCAAGGGCTAGTAGAGAGGTGAAACAAAAAATAGAGGAATTCAAAAGATGGCTAGCAGGATGGTGTGCTCAGAGGGGATATGGAGTAGCAGGAGATTGGGGAACAACATGGAGGAACAATAGCCTCTATGCCCTGGATAGATTGCATTTAAATGGGGAGGGGAAAACAGTGCTCAAATGTAAACTGTAAGATTATGTTGAAAAGCACTATCATTTAAACTAAATTTTTTGGGGAGGGGCAAGGGGAAACTCTACCTGTAGGACACATGGCGGGGGGGCAGTGAGCCCTCCCCCAACAGACAAAAGGCACAAGGGTAGGAAATATAGGGCGTGTAGCAAGCAGGGAACAGGGAGGAGGGGGTTGGAGGGTCATGTGTACAAACGCCAGAAGTCTGGGTAGGAAGATCCTAGATCTTGCCATGACAATGGTTGAGGAAAGCCTTGACATTGTGGGGGTTACAGAAACATGGTGCCATCAAGAGCAAGGATGGGACATGGAGATACCAGGGTATATACTGTTCAGGAGGGACAGAGAGGTTGCACTGTACGTAAAGGAGGGTATCAGGGCATCAGAACTGGAGGGCAAGTGGGGGAAGGCAGAAGGACTATGGGTCTCCTTGGCAGCGGGGAAGTGAGAGGTGATGCGTACTGGGGTGGTTTACAGGCCCCCAGCACAGCAGGAATCTGTGGCTAGATGCATGGCTGATGAATTCATGAGAATGGTGGCTAAACAGGAGGTGGTGCTGATGGGGGACCTGAACCTATCAGATGTGGACTGGGACACCCTGTTGGCATCATCAGCCAGCAGCAGGGAAATATTGGACTCCCTGCAAATGGTCCTCCTGAGGCAACTGGTTAGGGAGCCAACCAGAGCAGGAGCTTTTCTTGACCTGGTCCTGACAAATGGGGATAAGGTAGTAGAGGTGTCGGTGGGTTGACACCTTGGTACAAGTGACCACAACACAGTTTGGTTCAAAATAAGAAACACTGCGTAGGTTCACTGGCCTAAGTTGAGGGTGCTTGATTTTAAGAGAGCAGATTTCCAGATAATTGGGGAAGTAGTGGAGAGGGCTCTGGAGGGGGGTGGAGGAGTTAATAGATGTGGGGAACATGTGGGAGAGGGTAAAATAAGCTATTGTGGAGGCCATGGACCTATGTGCCAAGAGATCAAGCAAAAATAAGAGGAGGAGGAGGAAACCCCTGTGGTTTAATAGGGTTGTAGCAGAAAAGGTCAAGGCAAAGAGTAAGGCCTTTAAGAAGTTCAAGGTAACACAAGCTAAAGAGGACTGGGAAAGGTACCAGATGAGCCAGAGAGAAGCAGGAGTAGAAGTAAGGAGGGCAAAGGCACGGACAGAGGAGAGCATAGCTAGCACGGTCAAAAAAGGGGATAAGACTGTTTTTAGGTAAGTCAGTGAAAGGAGAAAGACTAGGCAGGGAATACTCCAGCTAAAAACAAACAAGGGTGAGCTGATACAAGGGGACAGAGAAAAGGCAGAACTACTAAACAACTATTTTTGCTCGGTATTCACTAGGGAGGAAGGAGGGATGGGCAGCAGAGCAGGAGAAGCCAAGGCAGGGGAGGGGAAGTAGATACAAGTACATTTCGGGTGGAGGAGACTCTGGGAGAACTAGGCTGCCTGAAGGTGGACAAGGCAATGGGGCCAGATGGGGTGCACCCAAGGGTGTTGAAGGAACTTAAAGATATACTGGCGGCACCCTTGACTGCACTGTTCAACAGGTCCCTGGAGTCTGGAGTGGTACAGGAGGACTGGAGGCAGGTAAATGTGGTCCCTCTGCATGAGGGAGGGAGGGAGGGAGGAGGTGGGAATACAGGCCCATGAGCTTGACATCGGTGGTGGGCAAGCTCATGGAGAAACTAATGAAAATCAGGATCACCAATTACCTAGATGTAAGTGGCCTGATGAATCCAAGGCAACATGGCTTTACCAGGGGTAGATCCTGTCAAACGAACTTGATAGAGTTTTTTGACATGGTCACCAAGGAGCAGGATCAGGGGAAGGCAGTAGATGTCGCTTATGTGCTGTATAAGCTGTCATGCCTGGGTCTGGGGCAGAAGGTGGTTTGATGGACAGGAAACTGGCTGGGGGACAGGAGACAGAGTCATTATAAATGGGGTGGCATCTGGAGAGAGCGTGGTCACAAGTGGGGTCCCTCAGGGGGTCAGTGTTAGGGCCACTACTGTTCAATCTATTTGTAGGGGACATCATGGAGGACCTTGAAGGGGGTGTGAGTCTGTTTGCAGATGATATTAAAGTCTGCAATATGGTGGACACTCCAGAAAGGGGTAGAAAGAATGTGGAGAGAGCTGGGGAGGCTCGAGGCATGGTCAAAGCAGTGGCAGCTTTCATTCAACATGGACAAGTATAAGAGCATACATCTTGAATACAGGAACCAGAGGGCAGGTTACTGTATGGGGAGCTCAGACCTGGAGGTAACAACAGGAAAGGGACCTAGGCATCACTGTATCAAGGGACCTGAAGGTGGAAAGGCACTGTGAGGGAGCAGTGGCTGGGGCAGCAGAATGCTGGGCTGCATCAGAAGGGGGATTGCCAGTAGAAAGAGGGAGGTCATAGTACCCTTGTGCACCCATCTAGTTAGATGGCATTTGGAGTATGGGGTCCAGCGGTGGATGCCATACCTCAGTAAGGATGTGGGGAGGCTGGAGCGAGTTCAGAGGAGGGCAACAAAGATGGTTAAGGGGCTCAGCCACCTGTCCTATGAGGAAAGGTTGGGAGAATTGAACATGTACTCCCTGGAACAGAGGAGGGAGAGGGGGACATGATTGAGACCTTCAAGTTCCTTAAGGGTATAAACCTGGTGCCAGTGGGAAGCATCTTCCAGCCGAAAGGGAATCGGAGGATGAGAGGGCATGGGTTACAGATTGAGGGGGGACAGTTCAAGGGTAACATTAGGAAGTACTATTTTACAGAGAGAGTGGTGGATAAGTGGAATAGGCTCCCAGAGGAGTTGGTTGGAGAAGCAACAGTGGACGGCCTCAAAAGGGCATGGGACAGACACAGGGGATTATTGGGGGGGGGCATGTCCTAGAAGATAGCTAGACAAATGGGCAGACTAGGTGGGCCTGTCAATACTTTTCTGCCATCACACTCCTATGTTTCTATGTAACCTGCTTGATTATTCTGTGCTCAAGGTTTTTGCACTAGACAGTTAATAGTCTAACCTATACCTTTAGGTAATGTTTCTGTTTTGGTGACAAAGTGTTCTGTGCTATGCATGGCCTGTGCCTATTGTTGCAGCTTTTTGCTAGGGCATTTTTCTCACCCTCTAGGGTCTTTTAAATGGGACCTCAGTCCTGCCTAAAAAAGCAGTTCCAGTCTTAGTTCTGAAGATCCAGTATCAGAGCCCTCATGGTCCTAGGCACCTACAGGTGCACTTCTCCAGTTGCAATTGGATGGAGTGGGCTTGCAGACTCAAGATGGTGGCAGGGTCCTGGGTCCAGAGGGGTACTAGCTCCCTTCAGTGTGGGTCTTTTCAGGTTCGGATCCCACCTGGGGTCCGGGACTGGGGATAGTAGGGACCTGTTGGTGTCTCACTCTCAACGAGGGCTACCTGATTAAGAAAGCAAGTGTGAATGTTCTTAATGGAGAAATCCAGGTCCTGGGCACCAAGATATCAGTACCCGAGGGCAAAGGGAATGGATGTGGTGAGACTTGGTGAGCTTTTGTATCTGTGACCTCAAGAGGCTGTGACACTAAACCCCCAGAGACAAGGGGCTAGGTTCAGGGGCTGATGTATCCTAACTTAATACTGCTGTGTCCAATTTGGACACCCTATACACTTAGGAGGTTACATAGGAACACAGAATTTGCTGACAGGTGGGGACCATTTGGCCCACCTAGTCTGCCCATTTTTCCTTGCTTATAGTGTAACTACACATCCTTCTTGATCTCCAGTCCATTCAACCACTTTCCTTTTCCTATGATTCCCTAATGCCTATCCCATGCATTATTGAACCCCATCATTGTTTTCACCCCACTACCTCCACTGAAAGATCATTCCAGAAATCCCCCACTCTTTCTGTGAAGAAGTACTTCCTCACATCTCTCCTGAATTTACCCCCTCCAGCTTCTTATCATGCCCCCTTTTCCTTCAGTACCTTTTTTTCAGAAAAATACTTCCCTCTTGTATCTTGTTTACCACTGTGAGTCAATTAAAGGTCTCTATCATATCCTCTCTCTTTTCTTTCGGGGTGTACATATTTTGGTCCTTTAATTTCTCCTCATAGGGCTTCTGATGCAGGCCCTGCACCATTTTGGTTGCCCTCCTTTGGACCGCTTCCCCTCCATGTCCTTTCTGAGATGCAGTCTCCAGAAGTGGACATAGTACTCTAGGTGTGGTCTTCCCAGTGATCTATACAAAGGCAACACCACCTCCCTCTTTCTGCTTGTGATATCCCTCCCTATGCACCCCAGCATTCCACTTGCTCTGTCAACTGCCTTGTTGCACTGCTTGACCACCTTTAGATAATGTGATCACCTCCAGGTCTGTTTCCTGCTTGGCGGTCATCAGTACCACCACCACCACTCATTTTGTACTCTGCCCCTGAGTTTCTGTGCCCCAAGAATGTCTTTGTTCAGAAATGATGGTATCCATTTGAACTCTGCAGGTATAAGAGTTTTTGGTAAAAAATTTGTAGAGGTAATTAAGCTTCATTTAAACTGGCTTGGGGGCTGACAACAGTTTAAATAGATCCTTATCTTCCTCTCCTAATACCACAGAATGGAATGCAATACTTTTTAATGCATGCAGTTTGCTGAACAAATATGACAAGTTCAAAATAATATTGCAAAAACATAAGATACATATTGCTCTAATTACAGAGACATGGTGGAATGAAATAGACCAATGGGAGAAAGAAATTGAAGGGTACAAATTATTTTTCCGATGTAGAAAATATACAAAGGGTGGAGGGGTGGCACTTTATACACAGGAGGATATTGTATGTGAGGAAATTACATGGGATACTGGCTCACTCGAACTCTTATGGGTTAAGTTGCTTCCTTTTAACAGTCCCAAAATTATATTGGGACTATTATACAGGCCCCCCTCCATAACACAAGGAGATGACAAGGCTATATTACAAATTCTTGGTGATCTTGATCCAACTAATAGGATTTTATTAACAGGGGATTTCAATTTACTTGATATAGACTGGGGAAATGGTATTGGTACATGTCCCCTTGAGAGACAATATATTGATATTATAGATCATGGGGGATTAGAACAGTTGGTACTAGAAAATGCTAGGGGAAGTAATATACTGGATTTAATATTTACTAATATGGGGGCCTCAATTCAGTGGAGATTAGTACTCCTTTGGGGAACAGCGATCATAGTTCAGTTTTATTTAAAGTAAGTGAAATACAATCCTTCAAACCCACTGGAACCACTACTAAATTGAACTTTCGTAAAGCTGAATTCCATAAAATGAAAAATAATTTACTTTGTTGGGACTGGAGATCAGAATTTATAAATAAGCCAGTACAAACTATGTGGGATTCCTTAAAAATTAAGATTGAGACTCTAACCTCAGAGTATATTCCTGTCACCATTAAATATCATATTAATAAAACAAAAAAAAACTGTTTGGCTTTCTGCCACTATTAAAAAATTAATTAACAAAAAAAACAGGTTATATAAGAAACTAAAATTATCTAAATCAGTAAAGATATATACTGAATATAAAGACTGTCTCAGGAAAATTAAAGTGAATATCAGGAAAGCTAAAGCTCAATGTGAGGTGGATCTTGCTGATAGGGTACAAGACAATAAAAAAGCATTTTTCTCTTATATTAATAATCAGAGGGAGGTTCAAAGTAGTATTGGGCCATTCACTACTGAGACAGGACTTACCACTACAAATCAACAAATGGCCAATACCCAGAATAAATACTTTTGTTCGGTATATAATATAAATTATATTGACTCATACAGTATTAGCAGTCCTACTGTACCTGGTACTATATTATTAAACCCTGATATTATCCATAAACATCTGGTTGACCTTAATGTCAATAAATCCCCTGGACCAGATGGAATGCACCCTAGGGTTCTGAAAGAATTGATGGATGGGTTGGTACAGCCAATAACTTATATCTTCCAGGCCTCTATAAATTCTGGGTTGGTCCCTAATGATTGGAAACAAGCTAATATTGTCCTATATTAAAAAAAGGGCCTAGAACCCTACCTGAAAACTTTAGACCCATTAGTTTGACCTTGACATTAGGAAAGATAATGGAAGGTCTAATTAAAGACATACTAACAGAACATCTTGTTAGTAATGATATGATTGATCCCCTACAACATGGGTTCACAAAGACTAGATCATGCCAGACTAATTTACTGGCATTCTATGAAAAGGTAAATAGGGAACTAGATGTGGGTAATTCTGTGGATGTGATCTTCCTTGATTTCGCAAAGGCCTTCGATAAACTGCCTCGTAAAGAATTATTGTCTGTACTAGAGGGCATTAATCTTAATAGCAATATTTGTAATTGGGTCTTGAATTGGCTCCAGGATAGAAGGCAAAGAATGGTTATCAATGGGGAATATTCCGACTGGGCTTCTATTTCCAGTGGAGTCCCCCAGGGTTCAGTATTGGGGCCTAGACTATTTAACATATACATCACTTCATTAAAAATTAGTAACCGTAATATTTTGATGTATAAATTTGTGGACGATTGTAGGCTGGGGTCAGTAGTTAAAGATGCAGAACATAAAGCTACCTTACAACATGCCCTGGACTCAATACTTGAATGGACTAACCTAAATAAACTGGTATTAAATATAGCCAAATGTAAGGTTATGCATCTAGGTAAAAACAATAAAGAAGAGACATATCTACTGGATAGTACCCCCTTGGAGGATGTGAAAGAGGAAAGAGATTTGGGGATTACTGGCACTAATGATCTAAAATTTAGATCACATTGCAGGATTCAACTTAGAAAAGCAACCCAAAACTTAAATTGTATACTTAAACATATAGCTAGCAGAGATGGGAAGGTATTAATTTCACTCTATAGTGCACTGGTTAGACCACACTTAGATTATTGTGTTCAGGTTTGGTCACCACAAAATAGGGAAGATACTATATCCTTAGAGGGGATGCAGAGAAAATTAACAAAACAAATAAAAGGATTAAAGAATAAAAGCTATTATGATAGACTGGTCAGCCTAAATCTATTTTCCTTATATTTATCATAGATTATGGGGAGATCTTTGTTTACTTTACAAAATCATGAAGGATGAAGTCCTCCTGGATGAATTGGGTCTTATACATAATTTAGGTAGGACTAGTACCAGAAAGCATAAAAAACAACTAGATCAGCAAACCTGGAATCACAATTTTCGAAAACATTTGTACAATTGTAGAGTAATTGGAGTATGGAATGATATTCCATCTAATATTGTTGACAGTACTACCAAGAATGAGTTTAAGAGCGGTTTGGATCATCACTTTGGAAATAATAAATTTATTTTTTAAATTATGGATAGGCAAGCCTTATAGGGTAGGATTCTATCTTCTGGCCTGAACATACCTATGATACCTATGAAGAGCACTATTTTGCACTTTTACACATTGAAATGCAGCTGCCATACCCTTGACCACTCCTCAAATTTTCTCAGGTCACTGCTCATCCTTTCCACCCCCCCTGTTGTGTCCACTCTATTACAAAATTTGCTATCATGTGTAAAAAGGCAGACCTTCCCTTCCAGCTCCTCTGCAATTTCACTTATAAGGACATTAAAGAGGACCAGACCCAGCACTGATCCCTTAGGTACCCTGCTAGTCACCCTCACTTCCTCTGAGTGAACTCTGTTTGCCACCACCCCCTTCTGCCAGCTATCCCTTAACCACCTTTTTATCTAGTCTACAACCTTTGGACCCACTCCTAAGCTACCCAGGTTGCTTACTGGCCTCATATGTGAAACAGTGTTGAATGATTTAATGAAATCTGAGTAGACTATGTCGACCACTCCACCCTGATCTAATTCCTTTGTCAGAAACATAGAAACATAGAGAAACATAGAAACATAGAATTTGATGGCAGATAAGGACCACTTGGCCCACCCAGTCTGCCCATTTCCCTACCTAATGGATAAGCTGCAGTTCCTAGTTAACCAGCAGCCTACTTCCTCCTACCCCCAACCCCTAGAATTGCCTCATGTCTGTCCCATGCGTTCTTGAATCCCCCCACTGTTTTTGGCTCCACAACCTCCTCAAGAAGGCCGTTCCATGCATCCACAACCCTCTCCGTGAAAAAATACTTCCTCACATTACCTCTGAGCCATCCCCCTTCTATCTTCAAATTGTGCTCCCTTGTTCTTGCACATCTCTTTTTCTGAAAGATGCTACCCTCTTGGACTTTGTTGATTCCCCTGAGGTACTGGAAAGTTTCTGTCATGTGCCCCTTGTCCCTCCTTTCCTTGAGAGTATACATATTAAGCTCCTTAAGTCTCTCTTTATATGTTTTCTGGTGCAGACCTTGCGCCATTTTTAGTTGCCCTCCTCTGGACTGCCTCCATCCTGTCTATGTCCTTGCAGAGACTGGGTCTCCAGAACTGCATGCAGTACTCCAGATGGGGTCTCACCAGCTGTCTGTACAGAGGGATAACAACTTCCTGTTTTCTACTGGTGGTGCCTCTTCATATGCATCCCAGTATCCCCCCCAGCCCTACTTACTGCCCTCTCACATTGCTTGCCCACCTTTAGGTCATCTGATATGACTACCCCCAGGTCCCTTTCCATTTTTGTTGTTGTTAGTATCTCACCCCCCATAGTGTACTCTTCCCCTGGGTTTTTGTTTCCCAAGTGCATTGCTTTGTACTTCTTAGCATTGAATCTAAGCTGCCATACATTTGACCATTCCTCCAACCTTGCCAAGTCCTTTCTCATCCTTTCCACCCCACCTTGTGTATCAGCCCTGTTGCAGATCTTTGTGTCATCTGCAAAGAGACATACTTTTCCTTCCAGTCCCTCTGCAATGTCACTTATAAAGACATTGAAGAGGACCGGTCCTAGAACTGAACCCTGTGGTACCACACTGGTAACCCCCTTTCTTCAGAGTGAACTCCGTTTACTATTACCCTCTGTGTCCTGTTCTCCATCCAATTTTTTACCCAGGCTACCATCTTGGAACCCACTCACAGGCTGGATAACTTGTATATTAATCTTTTGTGTGGGACGGTGTCATATGCCTTGCTAAAGTCTAGGTAGACCATTTCCACAGCCCCTCCCTTATCTAATACTTTGGTCACCAAGTCAAAGAAATCTATTAGATTTGTCTGACATGACCTTCCTTCTGCGAATCCATGCTGCCTTAGGTCCTGTGCCCCTCTGGCTTCTAGGTACTCAATAATTCTCTACTTCAGAAGTGATTCCATCATTTTCCCTATCACTGAGGTCAAACTAACAGGTCTGTAGTTTCCTGCCTCTGCCCTGCTTCCACTTTTGTGAAGTGGAATCACATCAGCCCTCCTCCAGTCCTCAGGTACCACCCCATCCTCCTATGATTTGTTAATGAGGGTAGTCAGTGGTGTCACTAGTTCTACCCTTAGTTCTTTTAGAATTCTGGGATGAATCCAATCAGGCCCCATTGCTTTGTCCACCTTCAGGTTTAAGAGTTCTTTCAGAACTCTTTCTTCTATGAATGGGCTGGTATCAACCCCCCCCCCCATCCAGAGTGTTTCTGTTGTTTGGTTTAGGTACCTCCCCTTCTTCATTTGTGAATACTGAGCAAAAATATTTGTTTAGTATCTCTGCCTTTACACAGTCACCTCTGCCCACCCCTCCCTTTATTAAGCCTCACTATCCCTCCCTTGGTCTTTCTTCACTCCCTGATGTACCTATACAAGGTTTTATCCCCCTTCTAACTGAGTTGGCTGTCCTTTCCTCGGTTTGGGCCCTTGCTGTTCTGACTGCCTTCCCTGCTTCCTTCTGCTTTAACTGATACAGTTCTCTGTCCTGCTCTTTCTATGATTCCTTGTACTTCCTGAATGCTGTCTTTTTCTCCCTAACCTTCCCTGCCACCTCCTTTGAGAACCATAGTGTTTTTTCACATCATTTTGTTTTGTTTATTTGCTTCACACAAAGGTTTGTTGCCTTAGTGATGGCAGTTTTGATTATCCCCCATTGTTCTTCCACCCCTCCTTCCTGCCCATTTGCTAGTGCATTCCTTAGGCACTCACCCATTTTGGCAAAGTCAGCCCTCCTAAAGTCCAGGACCTTTGCCTTTGTATGGCTTGACTCTACTGCTGTGTTTATCGTGAACCATACTGTTCGATGGACGCTAGTTCCCAGATGGCTACCCACTTCTACATCAGTGATCCTCTCTCCTTCTCCATTTGAAAGTACCAGGTCTAACACTGCTCCCTCCCGAGTGGGTTCCAATACTAGTTGTCTAAGGCATGCCCCCTGCAGGGCATCTAGAATGACCCCGGTCTTTGATGTGGCTGCAGCAAATGCACTCCAGTTAACATCTGGCATATTCAGATCCCCCATCAACAATATCTCCCCTTTTTCTGCCATTCTAAGGATACCTTCGATCATTTCCTTGTCCATTTCCTCCCCCTGAGATGGGGGTCTGTATACAACCCCTGTGCAGATTGGATTGCCATTGCCTGTCTCCAAGTTGACCCACAGTGCTTCCTCTCCTCCCTGTTTATCCTTTTGTTCTGTTGCTTTGATTCCTTCCCTTATGTAGAGAGCTACTCCACCTCCTCTTTTACCCTCCCTGTCCCTCCTGTAGATAGTGTACCCTGGTATGTTTACATCCCAGTCATGGTTCTGTGTGTACCATGTTTCTGTGACTGCCACGATATCCAGATGTTCCTCTTTCATCAAGGTCACTAGTTCAGGAAGCTTGTCACCCAGACTACAGGCATTGGTACTCATTACTCTCCATTTTTTGATGGCTTTTCCTCTTGTAGCCCCACCCCTGTCCTTACTGTCTTTGCTTTCTCCATTTACCCCAGTCCTGCTCCCTACTGACCTTTCTACCTTGGTCTTTACCTCATTTAGTACCCTGTTTTGGAAGGGGAATCTAGGAATTCCCTGCTGCTTATCAGTGCCTCCCCCCTTAACTAGTTTAAAAGCTTGCCAATGAAGCATTTAAACGGATCACTGAGGAGACTGGTTCCTTTCCCGGACAGATGCAGACCATCATGCCAGTATAGGTGGGTATCCCTCCAGGTAGAACCCCAGTCCCCAATGAAGCCAAAACCCTGTGCTCTACACCAGTTTTTCAACCATTCATTGAATTGTGTGGTGCGGAGTACCCTCGCCTCACCCATGCCATAGATAGGCAGCACCTCCGAGAAGGATACTGTATGAGCTACTTGTCTAAGGCCCCTCCCCAACTCCACAAACTCCTCCTGCACTGCTCTAATCCCATGTGTGGCCAAGTAATTTGTTCCTAGGTGGACAATGACATCCAGCATTGTCTCCTGTGCAGCTGCTGTCATGATCCTTAGAATCTGCTTCCTGTCCCTCCAAGCCAAGGCACCAGGCAGGCACCTTACTTCACTTTCCCTTGCCCCCCCAGTTCTATCCCCCTGATAATTGAGTCCCCCACCAGGAGCTGCTTCCTTTCCCTGCTGCGTCCTGTGCCAACTTCCTGTGAGCCTCCCTTGTGACGGCTGCCAGCAACCTCAGTCACCTTGTCAAAGAACACTGTCAGATTCATTTGACATGACCCCCCCTTCCCCAAAATAATCCATTCTGCTTTGGGTCTTGTAATCCATTGGATTCAAGATATTTCACAATCCTTTCTGTCAGCAGTGATTCGGTTAACTTTCCCACCACCGAAATCAGGGTGACTGGTCTATAACTGCCAGCCTCTTCCCTGCTACCACTTTTGTGAAGTGGGACTACATCTGCCCTCCCCCAGTCTTCCAGGACCACTTCTGTTTCCAATGAGCTGTTAAATTGGGCAACCAGAAGTGTAGCAGTCCTCCCTGAGCTCCCTCAGTACTATTGGGTGGACTTTGTCTGGCCCCATTGTTTTGTCCACTTTCAGATTTATGCATCCCTCAGAACTATACCGGTGTTTAAGAAAGGTGATCCCAAAATCCTGTCAAACTATCATCCTATCTCACTCCTGCCTACACTCAGTAAGCTGCTGGAGAAAGTTGTGCATCATCAGGACTCTCAGTACCTACTCCACTCTAACCTTACAGAATGAGAAGCGACCTGCAGAAACTTGAAGAATGGTCAGGGGTTTGGCAGTTGAAACTCAATGCAAAGAAGTGTAAGATAATGCATATGGAGCACAAAAACCCTGGCACAGTATATCAGTTGGGGGGTGAGGATATAGCATGCACCAAGCAGGAAAGGGATCTTGGGGTTATCATCTCTGATGACCTCAAGGTAGGGAAACAGTGTGACAAGGCAGCAGGTAAAGCAAATAGGATGCTGGGATGTATAGGCAGGGGCATCACTAGCAGGAAAAGGGAGGTCATAATTCTGCTATACAAGACACTAGTGAGGCCCCACCTGGAGTACAGTGTGTACAGTTCTGGAGACCATACCTACGTAGGGACATAGACAGGGTAGAGAAGGTTCAGAGGAGGGCAACAAAGATGGTGCATGGATTGCATCACAAGTCCTATGAAGACAGGTTGAAGGAACTGAACATGTACTCCCTGGAGGAGAGGAGGAGAGAGGGATATGATAGAGACATACAAGTATCTTACAGGGAGGAACAGGGTGCAGGAAAACGCTATTTTAAGCGAAAAGATGTTCCCGGACTAGAGGGCATGGGATGAAGTTGGAGGGAGGACGATTCAGAGGAAACATTAGAAAGAATTTCTTCACAGAACAGGTGGTGGACAAGTGGAACACCCTGCCAGAGGAAGTGGTGGGGGCTGAAACAATCACGGGATTTAAGAATGCATGGGATAGACATAAAGGAATTCTGGAGGTCAGGGGTATGGGGCAACAGACTTCTAGGAAAACAAACTGAACTTACAAGCTCAAATGGGCAGACTGGGTGGGCCATAGGCCCTTATCTGCTGACACTGTCTACGTATCTATGTATCTATGTACCTTCAATCCCCTTTTTCAACATGGTTTTAGGGCAGGGCACAGCACAACTACTGCTCTTACCCACTTCACTAATGACGTAAAATGCAATATGGACAAAGGCTTACTCACTGGAGCCGTGTTCATCGATCTCTCCAAAGCATTTGACATGGTACATCACCACCTACTACTGGACAAACTGCAATCACTTCAAGCCTCTGTCTCCACTCTATCTTGGTTTGCTAGCTATCTTGAAAATCGCTCTCAGACTGTCTCCTTCTGTAAGGTTCTCTCTGTCCCTGTCCCATCACCTCTGGCATCCCTCCAGGTTCAATTCTCGGGCCCCTACTCTTTTCTATTTTTATTAATGATATCCCTAGCCCTTCCCCACTCTGTAATACTATCTTATATGCGGATGACCTGGTACTTTACTCTGCCTCTAAATCTGTATCTAACCTAAATCAACAATTATCACCTGCCTTTCAGAGCCTCCAGTCTTGGTTCTCCTCCCAATGACAAACTCTTAAACCTATCTAAGACACAGCCATGCTATTTGGGTCCTCTAGACGGGTACTGATCGTGGCCCCTAATATTCTGGTCCATGGCTGTGATGGGTCTCCAGTCTCTAACACATTATCTTTCAAATACCTTGGGGTAACGCTTGACCCAGCTCTGGATTTTGCTGCACATGTCAATGAGGTCTGTCGCTCAGTTAACTCTAAGATTGGTGCGGCCTACAGAGTGCGCCACTCATTTACTCCAGCCGCCAGAATTGCTGTTGCAAGAGGTGTGTTACTGCTGCAACTGCTATATGCTTTCCCAGTCCTCTCTCATGCCAATGCAGTGGTACTCCATAAATGGGACATTACGTACAACAACATCTGTAGATTTGCCTTATCTGCTCCACGTCTGACCCACTACTGCCAACTTTACTTTGCCTTAAATTGGCTGCCTCCCAATACCCTTAGATCATTTGCTCTAGGTTGTTTTGTTGACTCTTTAACCAGAACGCCTCACCCTGGCGGCTCTGGGGGCCATGCTTACTCCTGTCTCTTACCCTTGTGCCCTCAGGTCCA
This sequence comes from Neoceratodus forsteri, assembly GCA_016271365.2. Lineage (NCBI taxonomy): Eukaryota > Metazoa > Chordata > Ceratodontiformes > Ceratodontidae > Neoceratodus > Neoceratodus forsteri. The sequence goes on along the minus strand of CM057452.1, from coordinate 337,375,844 downwards.
CTGCTTTCCCCCTGCTTGCTGTCCAGTCCTGCTCCACTAAAATGGGTGAGCAGGCTTTCTCATATTTTTCCCCGTGGTTCTGAGGCTCACTACCCCCTCATGTGAAGAACTCCTCATCTCACCTAGCTTTTAAACATGCTCTTTTTTCCCACCTTAATGCTCCTGGCTACTATGACTGCACTTAAGGTTTTGTGGGGCCCATTGCTTTCTCTCTAGCTGCTCTCTTGCCCATTTCTGTATTCCCACTGTGTATATGTGCTTCCTTGTCTCCTGTTAATTCTATTTTTGTCTATTGACCTGTTAACTGAATAATTTTTTGCAACAATTGCATGACTGCTCTAACCTGTAGTATTCTTGCTGTTATTCTTAAGCTGTTTTTTAATGCTGTTTGATTAGATTGTCCTGACAGTTATCTTTGCCTTTGTACCTCATTGTTTGTCATTGTTGTCCTTGCTGCATTACTGTATCTGTACTCTCCTGGGTCATGCCTGAAAATAGGCAGGTTTCTTGTCCAGCACACTTACCTGGTCATCAAAAGCTAATAAATAAATAAATAAATAAAATAAATATTCAGGACTTTCTCCTCCGAAGATGGACTAGTGTCCATCTCCCTCCCTCCAATGCTTCTGTTACATTTTTATGGCCAGCCCTTGTCTCTTTCCTCTGTGAACACTAAACAAAGTATTTGTTCCAGATGTCTGCTTTTTCCTTTTCCTGTCCTCCCTCTGCGCAGTCCACCCCTTCCCTTCTTATCCTTACAATCCCACAGTTGGTCTTCCTCTTTTTGGCTTATACCTGTGTATCTAAAAAAAATGTCTTGTCCCCTTTTGTTACTGCCTTGGCTATTCTGTCTTCAGTTTGCACCTTTGCACTCCTTACTGTTCTCCCTGCTTTCTGTTTCCCTGATACATCTCCCTATCCTCCTCCCTCTACGTCTTCTTTTACCATCTGACTACTACCCTCTTAGCTTTTACATTTTCCGACACCTCTTTCAAGAACCATAGCGGCCTCTCTTTCCCCTTTCATTTGCTTCCTTGTTTCACCCAAAGGTTTGTTGCCTTCACTGTGGGCCTTTTAGTTTCTCCCACTGTTAATCCACCCCCCCAGTACCACCCCCCGGCCAGGTCTACCATTTTTTTTAAAATTTGCCCTCCTAAAGTTGAGGACCCTTGCCTTTGTGTGGGTTAAACCTGCAGCCATCCTTATATTGAACCACACTGTACAGTGATTGCTAGTCCCCAGGTGGTGCCCCTCCCTCACTTTGAAGTCTGCAAAACTGTCCCTGTTCATGAGTACCAGGTCCAGTATTGCCCCATCAATATGGGTTCACTGACTAGTTGCCTGAGGAACGCCACCAGTAGGAAGTCCAAACTTTCCCTGCTTCTAACTGAAGCCGCAGCTGGGAGGTTCCAATCTACATCCAGCAGATTGAAGTCCCCCACTAGCAGCACCCCTCTCTTTTCTGCCATCTTGCCAGTGGCTTCCATCAGTACCTTATCTAACTCCTCTCCCTGTGCTAGAGGTCTGTAGAACACACCAGTGTGAATAGAGGCTCCATTCCCCAACTCTAGGCTGTCCCACTGTACTTCTGCCACCCCTATGTTCCCTGTATCTCCGTCACTTTAATGCCCTCCCCAACATAAAGTACCACACCCTGTCCTTTCCTTCCTACCCCGTACTTCCTTGAATGGCGTATAGCCTGGTATGGCTATTGCCCAGTCATGGTTTTCAGTGCATCATGACTCAGTAATGGCCACAGTTTCCAGATCAGCCTCTGCCATTGTGGCCTCTAGATCTGGAATCTTACTTCCCCATTTGTTACCCCCTTTTTTCCTTTTTGCTTTCCCTTCCTTCCCCCCTCTTATCCCCCTAGCCCCCTTTGAGTCTTCCACCCCACTTCCTGTATTAATTTGCATTCCAGGGGATTCCACTCCTCTTGGGTTCACCCGATTCTCTATTTCAACCTATGGGGGGGTAGCAGTTCCTGCTGCCCTGATCTCTTCCCCCTTCCATGTTTAACTCTGCCAAGGTGCCGAGTAAAAGCTGTGCCTTAATGGGCTGGGTACAACCCATGGCCCACTTTCACCTCACGGCCATGAAGGAATGATCCCTATTTGTGTCTCTGAGTTGCAACATATAAATATATGTTATATTGGTGATAAATATGTAACTGGCTGCTTAGCTTGTGACTAGTATAGTAATGCCACCCAGCTCAGAAGCCGGGTGGTGTTACTGGACAGCTGCATGAGTATGAAGCTTTCTGACACAGAAGATACATTGATGGGGCTTAAAGAAGAAGTTAGTGGGGGGGTTCCCCAAGGAAGTACAGGTAGCATGGAGAGAGCTGTTTCTCTGGTGTGGTGCAGAGACTAATGTAGCAGCACCCTGGTGGCCATATTCCAGTGAGTGGAGAAGAGGCAGACCTGTGGAAGGTACAATATTATACGGAGTTGGCTCTCAATGAGAAAGTTCCATTTCTTATTCCCCTAGACTTACTTGCCTCCACTTCTTCCCTAAATGTGGTGGTGGAGGTGAGCAGTGTTGGGGGGGTGCACAGATGGAGTGTCTATGTATCATACCTTATAGGAATTCACACATCTGCAGAATTTCTTGGGCAGAATATTTACCCCCTCATACACAACCAAAGGCCTTATGTGGAGCCATGGTCTCACTTTTATCTGTGGAAAGGTAAGCAGCAGAGATTGACTTGGATGGCTAGTAACTGTGGCAGTGGTGAGTGGGGTTCACAGTCAACAAAGAAGCACCAGAAATCAAAACAGTGAATAGTACTTAACATGCTAACATACTAAAATGCCAGCAGAATAGGCCTAACGGTCTCTCGAGTCTGCTCGATTTTCAGCACCCGGACTGAGGGACGATTTTGGTGTCCCCCCCTTGGGTTATACTGTCCCCAGTCCCAGATGTTCCACCTGTATTGGGCCTGGTCAGATTTGCCCTCCCCCTGTACCTGTCCCATCCCCTCTTAAACCCGTCCACAGTCTCTATCTCTATCAGCTCCCTGGGCAGTGCATTCCATGGCTCCACCACCTTTCAGTGTAATAACATCTCCTCCTCTCCCCTCTGAGCCTGTCCCCTTCCAGCTTACACCTGTGACCTCTTGTTGCCCCACCCTCCTTCCATTGGAGCACCCTGACTGGGATTTCTTTATTGATCCCTTTCATGTACTTAAAGACCTCTATCATGTAGCCCCTGTCCCTCCTCTCCTCCAGGGTGTACGTGTCGAGCTCCTTGAGCCTCTCCTCATAGGTCCTCTCCCCCAGGCCCCAGATCATTTTGGTTGCCCTCCTTTGGACCCTCTCTAGGAGTGTAATGTCCCTCTTTAAATGTGGTCTCCAAAATTGTACACAATACTCGAGGTGTGGCCTAACCAAGCAGTTGTACAGTGGAAGGATCACTTCTGCCTTTCTGGAGGTAATCCCCCTGGCGATGCATCCCAGCATCCTATTTGCCCTTGCCGCTGCCCTCCTACAGGTCTCTGAGTTGTTCATTTTGACATCTACCGCTACCCCCAGGTCCCTCTCGCTTCATTTTTAAAATTTATTAGTGTAAGGAGAGGATTATGAGAGGAAAGAATGTTCATTTATTTATTGATTAAAATTTAAGGGAGCTTTACTTTTTAGGGCCTTGTTGAAGGTCTTTAGAGAGTAAAGGTGACAGCCATGTTTGTGATGGCAATCAGGGATAAGTGAAGTGGGTCATGAATTTTGCATGTGATTTGCCCAAATTCCAAACCCCACTGTCTGCTCTTGTTCCAACTTGTGCATTTCTGGGGGTTTAACATATGGGTCATGGAACTTAGTTTGCCAGTCAGGAAGCAGGACACTTCCAATCAAATTTCTAAGTATGCAGTAAGACACAAGTGGGTGTGCTTTAGGCTGAGATAACTGCCCACCCAGTAGTGTAGTGAGGCCCAGTGCTGCAGGCAGAGGGCCTTAGAGCCCTGGAAAGGTAGTTATCCCAGCCTAACACATACCTGGAGTATCTTACTGCACTTATAAAATGGGTAAACTGGGAAGCAATTTAAATAAAAAAATGTCAACTTTATTAAAAATGGGTATTTTCTTTTGTTAAAAGTAACTACTAAAAAGTAGTCTCTCCTACCTGTCAATTGTCTGTTTTTCTACTCATTCCAGTAGGTGGACCGCTTGTTTATTATGGAATTCATGAATTAGGCTTCTGCAATATTCCTCAGGCAGAAAGTTCACTACCTGACATGAGGCATGACTCATGACATGAGGCTGGAAGGGGGTGGACTATGGGGTAATGTGAGGAAGTATTTCTTCATAGAAAGGGTTGTGGATGCATGGAACAGCCTCCCAGTGGAGGTGGTGGGGGCAAATTCAGTAGGGGAATTCAAAAATGCATGGGATTTGCATAACAGTACCCTAGCGATAGGTAGGAGAACAAAGCCAGAGTTCAAGTAGTGTCTTTGGTTTTTGCAGCAGGTAGGGAAAATGGGCAGACTGGTGGGCCTAGCTGTCCTTATCTGCTGTCACATTCTATGTATTTCTGTATCCCTCACACACAACAGAAGTCCTATTATGGTGTGAAGGTCTTAATTTTTATCTGAATCAGGATAAGCAGCAGAGATAGCCCTGGCAAGCTGGTGAAGGGGGAGTTTTTATGGTCACCAAAGAAACATCAGGAATAAAAATTGTGAATAGTATTTCATTTTAAAATTGTGTTTATGTGTGTAAGGAGGGGATCATGAGAGGAAAGAATGTTTAATTATTTTTTTTTTTAATTAAAGAAAGTTTTACTTTTCAGAACTTTGTTGAAGGTTTTCAGTGGGTAAAGGTGACAGACATGTTTGCGAAGTATCAAACATAAAGCCTATTTAAATTGCCCAAATTTCAAGTCCCATTGGTGCTTTTTTTTACTGGGCATTAGGCCGAACTTAATGAATGTGTGCTGGTCTTCCTTGCCCAATCAGAAGAGAGGCTTTTCCAAACACAATTTATAATATGCTGTACATTTATCCAGAGCAGGATAACCCAACCAAGATGCAACCTATCTTTGAAATAGGGTCCAGTCTTCCCAGTTTTACCACTTTAAGGCTAGAAGTGGACATAGTCTACAGTGTCACCTCCAAATCTACCTTTGCCAGCCTGGACCCCCTCTTCTGCTCTTTCTGCCATTTCACCCTAATCTTGTCTTCTTAACACACACACACACACACACACACACACACACACACACACACACACCACTACTCCATTTAACATGATCTTTTTCTTGTCTCTTTTGAGGATCAGTGCCTGGTCCACCTTTTTTGCTAATGGTAAATACTGATCTAACACACACTATGCAGCCCTTTCACTCCCTGTGCCCTGGAAGAGTGGCAGACATGGTCCAGGGAACCTCCTGTGTCTAGGGGTATTTCTGGCTCACTGGGAGACCCCTTGTATAACTTTACAAATGTGGTTACTTTGCTGCTTCTGGTTTGGGTTTCCATGCAGCACCCTAGGTCCTACTGATCATAAAGGATCACCGACACCAAATGTCTCTGAACTCATCCATCCTTTACTGCTTGGCAAACTGCATACGTTCATTTATGAGATCCAGGGATCACAATTCATTTGGTTTTGGTTTCATAGGCAGTACTCCTGTGGAGTACCCCCCAGGGCAGGAGCTTACCTTACTCTGGAGCCACCTTGCTGTGCACCACTCTTGTGCTCCTCTCTGGTCCCTCAAGACTGGCACCAGGATCGGACGAGGTGCCCACAATTTCTTTGGTGCTCAACTCCAGTCTGTAGCAAACACACAGACTCGTACCTCCTGTGTCAGACCTGTATCCCACCTAGAATGCAGTCAATAAAAAACAGAAAAAACCGGCACCAAGAAAAACTCAAACAAGAAGTACTCAAAGCAATTATGAGTTTAAAAACTATTTACTGAGATATACCATATAATCGCTGTAGTCCACCATCATTGCACGCTGCCCCCTCAAGGAGCAGCATTAAACATTGGCGGACCACAGTGGTTCTTGTGCCTCTGTGATATGTCTCAATAACTATTTTTTACATTTATAGTAGCTCTATGAGTGCTTCTTATTTGTGGTTTTCCTGGTGCCCAGTTTTTCTGCTCCATTCTGCGTCAGCTCCCTGCCTCACATCAAAGATGGGTTGGTTCACAGTCACCAGCAGATCCAAGGGATTGACACTTTTGACCAACCAGGGATTCCTCCGATCGTCAGCCTTGACTGACCTAACAGTAAGTGCAATTGTGCAAAACACAGTGAGGGCACAGATAAGAAGAAGCATTAGCATTTATATGGCATTTTTCATACATGTTGTATACCAAAGCACATTATATGCAATGAGAGACTGGTACTGAACTGGCTGTAAACATGTAGTGGCAGCCATGTTACACATAAGCACTAACACACAGCCTTGGACTAGTTCATCAGCCAATTATAGGGAAAGGGGAATGCTGGCCAGGGCACCTGGGAGACTCTCCTACTCCTGCAGAAAGTGCCTTGGGTTCTTTTACTTCCACCTAACACCCACCAGGACAGCACCAGAGATGAGTGCAAGGGACCTCAGTTTAGTGTTTCATCTGAAGGCTGGCACACCCTAACAGTACAACATTCCCTAGTATTGCACTGGGAGCCAATATTTATGGAATGCGCTGAATCTCAATGTGGGGCAAAAACCCACAATCTGTCCCAGAGGCAGATGTGCTGCCAACTGAACCATGCTGGCACCTTAGTTTAAGATTTTTCTCTGTATGTGAATTTAGCGCTCGTGAAAGGAGCTGGATTGACAGCACCAAAAAATGAAGTCCTTTGTTTATCTGCAAGACAGATATAGTACAGGAAGTCACAGTGCAAGCTTCTCCACACTGCCGTGCCAATGTGCCTCAAAACTGTCATGGAGGGATCACCGCGTAGGTGAGAGGTTTGTTCAGAATTGATGCCCATGTAGTCTTTGGACTCTCATGTGAGACTGCCAACAAGGCTACCAATTAGTGCCAGTGGTGTTGGTGGTTTTGTGATGTGGACACCTGCCCACTGGGGCTGGGCTGAGACCAACAAATCTCATTTTACATAGACCACTGAACAGCCTCAGGTGATGGCTTTCAGCCACTTCTAACCAGGGCTGGTTTTAAAACCATGACCTAGAGGTGAAAAAGAGTGTATTGATGACCATCAAGCAGGAAAGAGACCGGGGGGGGTAATCATACTGAATGACCTAAAAGTGACCAGGCAGTGCAACAAGGCAGTAGCGAGGACTAGTGGGATGCTGGGATGCATAGGGAGGAGTATCAGCAGCAGAAAGAGGAAGGTGGTATTGCCTCTATATAGATCACTGGTAAGACCCCACCTAGTGTACTGTGTCCAGTTCTGGAGACAACATCTCTGGAAGGACACAGACAGAGGGGAAGTGGTCCAGAAGAGGGCAACTAAAATGCTGCAGCATCTGCATCAAAAACCCTACAAGGAGAGACTAAAGGACCTCAGTATGTACACTCTGCAATACAGGAGGGGGATATGATAGAGACCTTTATATACCTTTTGGGGTGTAAATAAGGTTCAGAATGAAAGTATTTTTCAGAAGAAAAGGTGCTCAAGAACAAGGGGACATGCGGGGTTAGACGCAGGAGCGATGTGAGGAAGTACTTCTTCACAGAAAGTGTGGTGGATTCCTGGAAAAACCTTCCAGCCAAAGTGGTGGGGGTGAAAACAGTAGTGGGGTCCAAGATTGCATGGGATAAGCACAAAGGAATCACAGTGGAAAGGAAGGGTGGGGAGAAAGAGTTGTAAATCGGGCATAGTCTGTGGTTATAGTGTAGGTAGAGATAAATGGGCAGACTGAATGGGCCAAGCGATCCTTATCTGACATCATATGCTATATTTCTGTTTCTAAAACTTCCTTAAGCAATTACCAATACATTGAGCCATCCAGTTCCCTTTTCCTAACATGATGACACCTTAAATATTTAAAGGTAGCAGTCCTGCTTAAATTGAATACTGGGGCCAGAGACTCATAGGATCACAAAGGCGGCAGCCATCTTCTTCACTCCTGACCTTCAACACCCTAGCAACAGGTGTCAGGGTTACTCAGTCAGGTTGCAGAGGGAGCCACTGAGGGTTCATGTGACACTAGAGAACTCGATGATTTTGTTTGTGATTTTCAGCCAAAGAGGCATCAAGTGAAGTCCTCCAGTCATGCCTTTCCTGATTGGCAGTCCAAATGAACAAATCGGGCCTGAATTTCAAAGTGAACCACACAGGCATTCCAGAACTTTGTCAGTTTGCTTCAGTCTGTATCAGAGACAGCACTGAGGCAGAGCTTCTGCCTGGACTGCAAGTGTGGCAGGCCTGCCTGGAGCTTCTACAGTCTAGAAGTAGGAGTCACACACTGTATCTGAACAGCCACTGTCAGGAGAAGACTGCTACAGGCACTCAGAAAGATTTTACTGCACTGCAGCCTAAACCTGTGATAGAGAGCAGCTCTGTGTCTGGGGATCCACCCAGCCAGAACCACTGCCTGGGGCTTGTTGTCGCAGCACTCTAGGGACTAGATGCAAGGATGTAGTGTTATGGTCTTACTTGCTTGGGCTCCACAGACTGAAACTGCACATCTGAGTTCAGATGGAGAGATTGTCTGCTACATGTGGAGAGGAGAAGAGGCCTGACTGAACTTGTGGAGCGGTGTTTTGCATGTCACAACAGAAGCCTGCCATCAAGAGGGGATCCAAGCCAGCTGGAGGAGAGACCTGCTGTTATTGCTGCACCCTGGACACTGTGGGAGATCCCACATGGAAACATAGACAGTGACTGCACATCTGCCCAGAGTTCCCTATCTGCACCAGGACCTATTGTCCATACAGGGTTTTATCCCTTCTGGTCCACCCCCATGTTCTCCTCCCTACTGCTAATGACCTGTGGAACCACCAAACCCTTCACACTTTATCTTAAGTGTAAAGGGACAATACCATAACTCACAAGTGATGATAAATGGTATATTTTTGAGTCAGGCCATTACATTTTTGGTTTATACAACACCAGTTTACATTTTATAACTTTTAAATAACCTGTCTATGTGGTGAAGTACATAGTTCTCTTTCTTTTTTCAGATTCTCTCTTTTTATAAGCCTCCTTCCACCAGTTGGCCTCCTTCATCCTTGCTGCCATCCCCAGCCCTGCTGGTTCCATTCTTTTGCCCCATGGCTTACCACCCCGCCTCCATTGTGGGGCTCATTTATCAGGGTCCAGGAAGGCCATGGAACCAATGAAGACATTTCAAGTCAATATAGTCTGGAGCAGGGCCTGCAGGAGGAACGGTGGATTCATCCTGTGCAGCTGTGGCTATTTCACTGTTTCTTCACCCCCAAGGTGCAGGCACACTAGGAGAGCCTAAGTGTGTGGACACATTGAGTGTGCATGTCGTTCTAGGTCCTGGCCTGCACCTCTCCCTCCCTGGTGCCCTCAGCTGCACTGCTAGATGCGGTTGCCCCCAGTTGTCAGTATAGTTGTAAGAAGGTGACCCTCCCTTCCTGGAGGAAGAGCGCATCTGCTGGGATGCTCAATCCTCCTCTCCCCAGTTGGCCCCCACCAACTCATACCTGTTTCTGTTTGGTTTGAACTGTAGGTTTCAGTGCTGCACAGGACACGACAATCTGTGGGACTGGGGAACCATGGTTATTTCAGGGTTTGTCCTTGCAATACCACTATTGCAGTTGTTAGTTCCTTGGGGAACCACTTGATGGACTAGGTTATCCAGCCAGGAACTGCAAACACTATGGATTTAAATTTGGGTTTGTGACAGATATTGTAGTTTAACTTTTAAGTGCACACCAGTGCTGACCAACCACATCCAACATCTGTAGACCTACACTGTTGTCATGGCTAGGTATAGTGAAACAAAGGGAGCTCCCAAATGGGGAGACCACACCCACAAGGGGAGAGAGAGGCTGCATGGCACGTTAATAGCGCTATGTGAGCGCAAGCTGCTAGACGCTCACCCAACCTTCCCCCACTGAAGAAGATGTAATAGCACTTAAGGTATGAAGAAACGGTTTTCCGAACAAGAAGATTCTGTTGAAAGAAAAAACACCAAACTGTTTAACGCATATGGGATGAGAACACCTTATGAAATGATGAAGAAATCCTCTGGTCTACCTGCAGTCACTGGAGCGAGAAGTAAAAGGCAAGTTAACTTGGATGCACGTAGAGCTCAAAAAGCCTCACTAAACAAAGCTAAATGTTTTCAATCTGATCCTGTCACAAATGATGGTATGTTGGCAGAAGGTCCTTCTAAGCTGTTCCCACTGTTTATGCCCTTTCCTGTGCAAACAAATGAGCTACAAAATGCAGGTGATGTAGAAAAGCCATCCAAACTAAACCAGGAAGTAAAAGAGCTGCAAATTACCCCTGTATCGACTCCAGCGAGGCGAGAGACAGCAGCGCTGAAACCATGTTTTGAAAAGCCCACGACTTCCAGTGTGGATGTTGAGTCTGAGAAGAGCGAGCTGGATAAAAAAACCAGAGACGACTCTGCTAGGCTACAAGAACAACCTTTAAGGGTGGCTAATTTTGAATTGGAGCCACATAGAGCCGAATTAGAGCCGGAGTCCAGTCGATGCAATGCGGTGGAGAAGGCCAACGCTGAGCCAGACAGAAAAGTTACGTTTAAAACTGCTGCTTCCGGATTGCAGTCAAACTCTCCACAGGATGACTCAGGGGTAAGAGACATTATTTCAAAACATCTTAATAATTTGGATACAAATAATCAATCTGTCAAGGAAAATGAAGAGGGTCTAGCACATGAAGGGGAAAAAAATGAAAATAGTGAACACAGAGTTTCTTCTGATGGGGAATTTTATTTTTCTGAGCATGAAACTGAGGATTCAGATCCCCTCCCCCCTTGGGCCAAACTTCTGTTTCAGAAAGTTAATTTCATATCTCTGATGCTGGAAAATATGTGTAAACATCAGGAAAAATTGGAACAATATTTTCTTTCAACACAAACTTTACTAGAAGAAAACAAAGTAATCAAACAGGACATAGAAATTAAGCAACACCTGACTACTCTAGCAGATGTCACTGTACCTCATGCTAGGCAGATACAAAATTTGGAAACAATGAATGCTTCTCTTAAAGAAAAAATCCTTGATCAAGAAGCTAGAGCAGGGAGAAATAATGTTAGAATTTTAGGTGTGCCTGAAATATGGGACTCCTCCAGACCATTGAGAGATTCTTTTAAAATGATTGCAGCTGTCTATATGTAAACAGAAACATCTAAAATTGACTGGGTTATTGAAAGAAAACATAGGGACATTAGAAAATCGACTAATAAGAATAATTATCCTAGACCTATCATTTTGAAATGTATGAACTATGCAGAAAAAGAGCTGTTTATGTCAAAAGTATATGAAAAGAAAAGATTGTCTGTAATGGGAGCTGATATCTCAGTTTATAGTGATGTGCCACATGAAGTCATTCTACAGAGAAAATGTTTTGATGAAATCAGAAAAAAATTGTGGCCTCTAGGTTACAAAGCCACAATGATTTATCCATCCAAGTTGAAAGTTGTTATTAGGGGATCTGATATATCTTTCAGGATGTTAAACAGGCTTGGGAAGAATTACCACATAAAACAGAGAATTGGTGTTAATTGAGCCCCATTGAGCACGATTTCATATAAGAGTAATAATACCTTTATGTTGTAGGGCATGTTTATTCAGGTATTTAGAGTGGGGGGAAGAGGATGAGCTAAAATTCAGCGTATCCAAGAGGAAGGGGATGTCTCCACATACAAGTTCTTATATTACAGTCTTATCTGTTTTGCAGATTAGTTTAGATAGTTCTTTTTATGTTGTTACTAGGGGCATATCTAATTACTTCACATATTGGCCCATTATATTCAAGGAACATGGGACTGTATATATTCATTTATAGTGTTATTATGTCTAAATCTGTAAACATAAAAATTATGTCCATGAATATTAATGACTGGAATTCACCGAGGAAAAGATCTTGTGTACTAGCTTATTTTAAAAAGACCAATGCTGACATAATGTGTATTCAAGAGTCACATTTAGTAGACAGAGATGTTGATAAATTGAAGAGGAAGTAGATGAAAGCTATTTATCATTCTGCTGGGACGAAAAAGAGTAGAGGTGTTACTATTTTATTAAAAAATAATCAAGATTTGTTGGTAATGGATTATTATAAAGATACAACGGTTAGAGTGCTGATTCTTAAAATCAGAATCCATAAACACCAAATTGGGATAGGTTCAGTTTACGCACCATTTAGTTACTATGGTGATTTTTTTAGCTAAAATTACTGAAGATCTACAATTTATTCAGTGTCATGATACTATTCTGGCAGGAGATTACAGTGCTTTACAATCACCATTGTTAGACAAATCAAACTTACCTACATCTCAGAATATAACAACATCCATGAAGCTAAACAGTTTTTTGGAACAAGAATGCCTTGTTGATATCTAGTGACTAAATAATGGATTGATAAGAAATTACACTCATTATGATAGGAAACAAAAGATCTTTACTAGATTGGATTATTTTTTTATTTCAAGATCCTTAGTGACAAAAAAGTGTACATTCATCTCTAATTGACCCCATCTGCTTAGCAGACCATGCGATGTTAACATTAGAATTTGCATTTGAGCAGAGTGAGAGGAAATACTCCAAGTCTTGGTCTTTCGATAATACTTTATTGAGGAACTCTTTGTTTATTGCCACGATTAAGAACTCAATAAGAGAGTTTTGGTTCTATAATTTTACAGGAGCAGAAACAGTTCTCTCAATATGGGACGCCTTTAAGGCAACTATTAGGGGAACTATTATATCATATCAAATAAAGATAAATCGAATTAGAAATAATGAAAGAATATTATTGGACAACAGATTGAGCCAATTAGAGAAATTAGTTCTAAGGGACCATGATAAATATTTTAAAGAATGGCGAGAACTTAAAATCAAGAAAGCAGATTTAATAAATCAAGAAACAATTAGATCAATAACATACATGAAAAAATATAAATACTACCATATGGATAGGTCTGGGAAGTTATTAGCCAATTTGTTAAAAAGTGAAAAACAAAAAAACTTGATCGCGAATATAAAAAATGATAAAGGGGAATTATTAACCTCTGATACTGACATTGCACAATAATTCATTAAAAAATACAAGAAAATATTTCAAAATGATTTCATACCTAATAGTGAGAATATGCAAAAACTGTTCCAAAGAGAAACTTAACATCTAAACCTTTTGGTTTTACATCTATTTCATTGAATGAAATAGAAACAATAATTAAACAATTACCCAAGGGTAAAGCCCCAGGCTTAGATGGTCTCACAAAATAATTGTATTTTACCTTTAAGGAGAATATAGCTCCTTGGATAAAAAGGATGATGGAAGAACTATTAGAAAATAAAGAGAGTAGTTTAATCCCTGACTCAATGAATTTTGCAAAAGTTATTCTAATCCATAAAGAAAATAAACCTGCAAACTCAGTAGACAATTACAGACCTATCACATTATTAAATTCTGTTTATAAAATAATCGCTAAATTGATTAATAATTAAATTTTGCCATTTCTGGATAACTTCTTTTAAGGAGATCAATACAGGTTCATGAAAAATAGGAACTTATTTCAAGCCAATAAAAAACTTCAAGTGATCAATTGTCTAATAAATTCTGACCCCAATTACAAGAGAGATAACTATTTTACGGTCGCCTTAGATGCTAGTAAGGCTTTTGATTGAATAAACCAAAATTATATCTTTGAAGTACTTTTAGCTTATGGTATTCCAAACTCATTAATCATTTTGATTAAAAAAAATTATTCAGTAATAAATGGTTATTTAACTGAAAATTTTGAAATGAAGAATGGGGTCAGGCAAGGCTGCCCCCTTTCCCCCACTCTTTTTATCTTGGCATTGGAACCATACCTCTCTGCTGTAAGAAATAACACAACAATTCAAGGTTTTATTTGTAATGATATACAAACAAAAATAAGTGTATTTGCTGATGATATTCTCTTGATACTTAGGAACATAAATACCTCATTAGAAGAATATCTTTCATTAACTTCTTTTCAAGCATTTCAGGTTACCAATTAAATAAGAATAAATCCATTATTATGTGCTTAATTAAAACACTATGGCCCAGATATTCAAAAGGGTTGCACATGGCGCAGCAGTGTTGCGCCATGCGCAACCCACTGATGCGCCTCGGTGCAATATTCAAAAAGGGAAAAGTGCGTGGCAAAAATCCTTACGCGCCGGAGAGCGCATCAGTAATGCATGTAGGCACGGGGGGCGTGCCTGATGCATAATCTGCACAGCCCGATATTCAGCCCGGGATGTGCAGAGCCATGCATGCACAACCCCTACCTGCGCCTGCACAAAGTTAAGCCCCCACAAAAAGGAACTACTGATGGCCACCCACAGGTGAGCTGCCGCATTGCAGGGTGCAACACGGCAGCTGCCACCTGTGAGTGGCCACCCGAGTTCTGGCTGCACCTGGCAGCGCCCCCCATGCCTGATCACTGGCATTTGTTAAACAATAAAGTCCCCGTCCAATATCCCTGGTGGTCCAGTGGACCGCTATGTGCCCGATCGTGGGCATTGTTATAATAAACCCCCCCGTCCAATATCCCTGGTGGTCCAGTGGACTGAATGCTGCCCGATTGCAGGCATCTATTTAAATGAAACCCCCCCATCCAATATCTCTGGTGGTCCAGTGGACCGAATGCTGCCCAATCGAGGGCATCTGTTTAACAGAAAACGTCCTATTACCCTGGTGGTCTAGGGCACCCCCCTTCCCACCAGCCCACTGAGTTCCACCGCCCCGCTCCCCCCCGGTCAGTCGGCGGGTGGCAGCAGCCCACCCGCCTGCCGCCCCACCGCCCACCGACTGACACCGATGCAGCCCCTACAGATATTACATTCCAGATATGTGAATGATTCATTCACATATCTGAATGTGGCACGGTAGGGCTGCATGCCCATTGGCTCATGCTGTGAACCATCGGGCATGCAGCCCTACCGAGGTGTCAGTCGGCGGGCGGCAGGGCAGCAGGCGGGTGGGGTGCTGCTGCCCGCCTGCTGACCGGTGGGGAGCGGGGTGGTGGGACTCAGTGGGTGAGTGGGGAGGGGGGTACCCTAGACCACCAGGGTAATAGGATGCTTTCCGTTAAACAGATGCCCGCGATCGGGCAGCATTCGGTCCACTGGACCACCAGGGTTATTGGACGGGGGAGGGTTTATTGTAATGATGCCCGTGATCAGGCACATAGCGGTCCACTGGACCACCAGGGATATTGGACGGGGACTTTAATTTTTAACAAATGCCCGCGATCGGGCTGCAGGGGGCGTCGGTCCCGACGGCTGCTGCCTGGCAGGGCACCAGGCGCAAGTCGTCGGGGATTGGTGCACCTGCATGCTAATGGGATGCAAATGGGGCCATAATGACATGCAAATGGCCCCATGTGTGCCTTGCATAAATTATGGCCCAATTTGCATGTCACCTTTGAATATCGCAGGTGCTGTGAATGGGCAATGGCACTTGCGCTAGCGCATCTCCATGCTCCACTCTGGCCACTTAGCGCTGGTGCAGTGCCACTGTGCCATGCACTGAGTAGAGGTGTAGGTCGCGATATTCAAAGCTTCTGAACATAGCGCGGCTCAACTGGTCGCCCAGGCCACCCATGCGCAGCTAAGTTGAGCTGCGCCCAAGCTTGTACCACAGTCTGGCACAGTTTGAATATCTAGGCCTATGTTTTCAAGAAGATATCATAAATCAGGACTTTAAACAACAAGATTCTATAAAATATTTAGGTATATATTTAACTAATAATCAACACCTAAATATTAAAAATAATTATAATGAAGCTAAAGTAAAAATAGATGATTTATTAACTAATTGGCAAAAATTAAAACTTTCCTTATGGGGTAAAGTGGATCTGATAAAAATGATGGTACTACCTCATTTAATTGTTTGTTATGAAAAATATCTTAGGATGTCCAAGTTATAAGTGGTTTATGGACATTAAAAGAATATTCTGCAAATTTTTATGGAGGGGTGGCAAACCACGGATTGCATGGAATATAATGTGTGCTCCTAGGAAACAAGGGGGATGGGATGCTTTAATCCAATTAAATATATGGAGGCAAATGTGATTTCTAATTTTTTTTATGGTGTTTTTTTCCAGATAGAGATTCATATCTTTACAAAAAGATGTTATTTGATAATAACTCTTTTAGAAAAATACACCATATTTGGTTGGATCAAGAACTTTATAAAAACCATAATCATATGTTAGCTTCCTGGTTTTCTTTTATTAAGAAATATATTAACAGACCAGATATTATACCCATCCCCTGGTTATTTTGCCCAATAGAGTATATGCAAATAATTTGGGGAAAGCATAAAATTTTTTTTTTTATTTCTTTATTGATTTTGTAAGCAAAACTCACCCATCAGTTACACATGAGGGATAGCAGTGTGTACAGAACTTATCTCCTCTTACAAAGGATATAGATAAAGACACTCCCTTACTCATTACATCATGGGGGGAGGTACAGAGTAGTGAAATAAGTCCATAATGGATTGTCCAGTTGCATGCAGCCATGGTAGAGACCAGGGGAATCTATCTGTAAAAAAATATATATCAAAGTTGACTCCCTATTAACAAAGGGACCTCTCAGTTTTAGCGATTCCCTTAATATTGATAGAATTAATGAATAAGAAAATAATATCCCCTGGCTCCCAAAAGGAACCCAACAACAAATGCCCACATATATCTGCTATTAACTCAAATTTGAATATTCTGGATTATTAATAGATATCCTGAGTTCAATAAAACATGTAAGATTCAGCAACCCGGGGGGAAAAAAACAACCCCATAATTATCTACCCAGCTATAGAATAAAGAAGGACCAATAAACTAATGGCCTTAAAATTAGACCTGGCAAAGAAAATATTTTACATAGAAAGTCCCAGTCCAAAGCTTCCCAAACAGAGTGGCATAATATATAGCTGGTAATGTTATGGTACAAACTAGCACCAAAGACCTAGCCATTAACAGTCTTACTGTTTAAGCCCACAGTCAGTGTAAATATTAATCTGCATCTGAAGAGTTCTCTCCTCCATCTCGATCTTCCAGTTCCTGCTCGATGCAGAGAACAAGTTTGTCTGTATCCTTCACATCATTAAATAAGAACTGCTGCCCATTCCAAACCAGTCACAGCTTTGCTGGTAAAAGCAGCTGGTGTTACACCTTATGCTTCCTAAGATGACCCCTCAGTCCATCAAAGGCTCGTCTCTTCTGCTGAGTGCTATAAGACAAATCAGGGAACATCATGATCATGGCCTCTCCATATCTCAATGATCTCCATCTTCTGGCCAAAGTGAGGGCACGGTCCCGGTCAACAACTCCAGTGCATATCAGCATTAGAGTCCTAGGGGTCATAGGATCCATCGGAGCCCGACGGGGGGGGGTGAATCGATATGCGTTTTCTAAATAAAATGGGAGATCCTCCTCTGACATGCCCAAGATCGCTGGCAACAATGTCTTAGCAAACTATAGTGCATCTTCCCCCTCAGCTGCTTCTGGGAGGCCCACTATCTGGAGATTGCATTCCCTCGCCTGGTTCGCCACATTCTCCAAGCATTGTCGAAGTTGCATGTTCTCTTTTATTAATTTAGTAGTGGCCTCTGTAGTTTTAAGCACCGATGTCTCCGAACATTGCACCACGGTCTCGAGGTGGTCCATGCGTGTCTCCAGAGCCGAAACCCTGGGGGTGGGTGAGTAAAATTTTTTATCCAGTTCTTGGACTGAACTAACCAGTTTCTGTAGTATAGCATGTATAGCTACAAGGGAGGCCTCTCCAGTGGCAGATTCCATGTGGTCTGATGTCGCACCACTATGCCCAGGCCGCTCCTCTCTTTGCGATTACTTTGGGGTGAAAAGATCTGCAGATGCGGAGATACTTCCTTTTGATTTCCCCATCTCAGTGGTCCACTAGGTCTCCAGACTTATCCATTCACTTTTAAATGTAGAATCTGCAGGTATTTGGTATTGAAAAGCTTGAAATATTAGGTTTCCCTCAGGAGCTCGAGATTTAAGCTGCTTCCATGTAGGCTGCTCAGCAGTGCCCCCCAAGCATAACAATTTTAATTTCTCCATGCTTAAAAGAAATAAGGTTGAAATATGGTTAGATCTTTTGATAGAAGATAAACTACCCTCATATCATCAGGCATCTAAAAAGTAGAAAGAGAAAGAATGGGACATGCTTTTTCATTATACATTATTAGCTAAATTTAGGGAACTGTTGAAAATATATAAGGTACAAGAGGGATCGTTGGCCAGAATAAAAACTTTACAAATGACTTAAATCAAGGTTGGAATGGAGAAAATAATGTCTAGAATACATAACTCATTATTGGATTCCGCCTAAAGGAATTTCCATCATATCCAAAATAAATAGAATAAAGAAAATTATATTGGTCTTTCTCCCAAAGAATGGAATAATATAAGGGTATTTAATAATAATACTGTATATATGTTTCAGCAAGAAACAAAGCTATCCAATATAATATTTTGAATAGAGCATATTTAACTCCGACACAGTTGGCCAAGATCAACAATGAGTACTCGGACTTATGTTGCCATGGTTGTCATCAGCGTGCAACAATTATTCACTGTTAATGGGCATGTCCTAAGATAAGACCTTGGTGGGAAAATATAATTCTTCAAACATTATTGAAGATGGAGATTCCTTTGCGGATAGACATATTTTTATTCAATAATGTCAATAATAGAATCTTTCAGGAAACAGAGAAATGTTTTTTTACTCTGGCAACAATGGCCTTAAAATGGCTAATATTAGAAAAATGGAAAAATGATAAAATACTCATTTTTCAGCATCATAAATGGGGTTTTACATTTAAGGAAACGTTACAATATGAAGAAATTATTTATAATACTGACTTTAATCTTGATGATATGACTGGTCAGTCATGGAAGGAAATTATTAATTACATTCTTCCCCTTATTAGTTGACATAGAAACTCTCTTAATCATTGAAAACTAGTCATAGTTCCCATAGTTATTACATATGAGTGTTGTTGGTACATTCTTACTTAGATGCCCCATGTTTAAATGGTTTAGTACATTTTATCTAAAGGATTATAAGAAAGAACTATCTAAAAATATTGGGGTGGGGTTAGAGAGATTTATAGAATTACAAGTACAGTGAACATATAGGACAAGTTTTGTACAGTAATACTCAATAATTTATTTGTTTATTGTATACATTTACTGTCTAGATAACTTAAGTATGTCTTGTTTGATGTGTCACTGCCTTGATGAAAATATAATAAAAAGTATTTGAAAAAAGCAAAACAAAGGGAGCTCCCAAATAACTAGGAGTAATAACAATACTGCTACCAGTGGGGCCCAATGGTACCACTGATCAGAGAAGTACTGTGTGTGGTTTAGGGGTGGGCTGCACTATATATTTGTTAACTGTGCCCAGTAAGGCACTGGAAGTACAGCCAGCTCATCCCTGTTGACTTATTTTTTTGAACTGCTTAACCTTTTTCTTTCTCCAGAACCTTGTTCCTGCTACCCCAATAAAGCCTGTTTTATGTTCAGATATGCAGCTGGTGAGCATCTTATTAGTAGTGTCAATAACTGCATTTTGTGAGAAAGTGCTCTTGCATTGTAGTGGATCAAGGGTGGGGGTGATCCTGTGGAGAGGTGCTGCATCCCATGGGGTGGTACTACATATGCCTGACACCAGACCCACTTTAATCTTTCTCTGGGTGGAGGCACTGCACACCTTACACTCAGTCTTGGATATAAATTCTCATCAGGAGTTATAGAGCTGGGCCCCTCAACCTTATTTGAGCCAATAAGGTGTGACTGATACCCATGGTGACCCATTCACATTCCTCTTCAGAATCTTTACAGTTCCTGCTCCTCTTTTTCAGCACTATTGTATTATTTCTGTTCCCTTTTGTGACAGGGTTGAATAGGACCCTGTCCCAGTTGTTATGGTGAGTTTGAATGTGGGGATCTGTTCTGTTCTTTCCTTTCCTGCCTCTTGTCTGTCTGGTTGCACAACCAAATTTTCTTGTGAGAACTAGGATTTGATCACCCCGACAGTCTTGCAGTTCTTTGCCTCTCACTGTCTCTCAGTCTTCCCTTGCTGTTTCTGTCTTTTTCCTCCCTTGCATATCTGCTGGTATAAAAATATATGCAAAGCATTATGTGAAAATGTAACTGATATTGGCATCCCTTTGTTTAGAAATTATATAGTGTTACTGTCGAAATGTATATAATTATAGTTTGTGATAATTGCAAAAAGCTATTGGGAACTCAAGGGGTTAACCTAAAATGGAATTTTTAAACCTTTTACTGAGCTGTGGAGAAGGGACCTCAGTTCTAGGACATTGTATTCTTGCTGCACCTGCATGAAACATACAAGAACATTCAGAAGGGGGCAGGGGATAGGTGTGGGTGCCTGAGCAAAAGGAGGGGAAGGCATGGGGAATGGGAGATCAGGGCACCAGATGGGCGGAGAGGGGGCAGGAGCCCGGGTCTGAGGGAGGTAATGCAGAGGGGGACGCACAGAGCAGAGTCAAGGTGGATGAGGCCAGGACCCAGGACAGGGCAGTGTTGAGGAAGGGAAAATCAGACAAGGAGGGGAGCACTCTGGGTAGACCAGCTCTGAGACTGGAAATACCAGAAGGGGGGGTGCAGGGAGCACTAGGTCACAAGGGTCCATTAGTGCAGAACATGAGAGGGGGGAGGGAGGTGAGAAGGGAAGCAGTAATAGGAGGCCTGGGTGGAGGAGCCAATGGCAACAGTTCAACCGGAGAAGAGTTAAGGGGGGCGACTAGAGATATTCAGGCTGTGAGGGGCGCGAGGAGCAAGCTGGGAGAGGGAGACAGAAGAGGGAGCTTGGAAGGGCACAATCAAACTAGCGACACCCAGGCTGTGGAGGGACAAGGAGCAAGCAGGGGGCCGTAGTCAGGAGAAGGAGTCTGGAAGGGCACACACAGACTTGTGACCCCCAAGTTGCAGGGGGTGAGAGGAGCAAGCTGGGTGACATAGGCAGAAGAGGGAGCCTGGAAGGGCATACACACACTAGAGACACCCAGGCTGTGGGGGGTGCGAGGAACAAGCTGGGTGATGCAGACAGAAGAAGGAGTATGGAAGGGCACAAATGGGCTAGTAATATGGGGGGAGAGGTGAAGGTGCTCCTGCTGGGTGACTCCATGATTAGGGGTATCCAGTGGGAGGGGGTTGGGGAGGGAAAATGCAGCCCAGTCAAGGCTAAATGTATCCCAGGCCTATCAGTACACAAGGCCAAATTCCAGCTATACTCAATGGCAAGGGAATGTGGGGGATCCCCAGACTTTCTAGTTCACCTGGGAACAAATGATTTAGAAGGGAACAGTGAACTGGAGATACAGGCAAGATTCAGGGAATTGGCCAGGGTTTGCCACTCTATAGGATGCTCAATCTCTTTCTCTAAGATACTGCCAGTACCAAGGGCGAGCAGGGAAAATAAGCAAAACCTTAGAGGGGTGAACCAGTGGTTCAGGGAGTTGTGCAAGTCAGAAGGGTATGAGTTGATGGGGGACTAGGGTGATACATGGGAAGACAAGAGGCTATATGCCAGGATTATGTTGCACCTCAACCTGGAGGGAAGGGAGATCCTTAAACTGAAACTTTTTGGATTCATAGGTGATAGGTGGGGTTTAAACTTGTAAAGGGGGGAGGGATAGAAAGACTGAAAACCCCAGCGAGGAAGCTCGGGGGTTCAGGACTAGATCATGCAAAAGGGGCTGCAGGTGGCTAAAAGACCGGGGGAACTGAGTGGGGAAGAGAGACGGGGGTCTGGGCTGGGCTGAGAAGACTGGAAGGGGTCAGGTGGAGGACGGTCCTGATCAATGCCAGGAGCATGGGCAATAAAATGCCAGTGCTCCAGGCAATGTTAGTTGAGGGTGCAGCAGATGTGGTGGCAATTACTGAGACATGGGCCACCCAGAGGCATGATTGGGACCTAAATTTAGAGGGCTACACAATGTTTAGGAAGGATAGGGGAGTGGGAAGGGGGAGTGGTGTTGATAGTCAAAAATGACATAGTAGTTGGTAGAATCAAGGAGGCAGGGGGAGATGTGGAGGCAATCTGGCTAACCCTACAAATGAGGGGGGATAAAAGATTGAAAATGGGGTGGTGTACAGACCCCCCGCAATGGAGGCGGAACTGGAGAATGATCTGGCTGAGAACATCATGGGTCACTGTGGCCTTGGAAAGGGCAGGGTGGTGGTCATGGGTGATCTGAACATGTCCGGGGCAGTCTGGGACACTATGACATCCTCGGTGGCCAGGGAGCAGAGATTGATGGATGTCTTCCAGGATGCCTTCCTAGTCCAGCATGTGGGGGAGCCTAATAGGCAGGACCAGATAACTGGACAGTGTCCTAGCAGATAATGACCAGATAAGGGGCCTGGAGGTGAAGAGCCCATTGGCAGGCAGTGACTATGCCATGGTCTGGTTTCTTCTGTCCCTAGGGGGATAGGAAATTCGCACTAACACAGTAGTAATAGATTTCACGGGGGGTGGACTTTGAGGGCATAGCAAGGATTCTTAGAGGGTGCTTGGATGAGATAAGGCCAGACATGGGTGCTGGTAGCTTGTGGGAGACCATTAAGAAGGGGGTACTGGAGGCTACGAGGGCCTACGCAAAGGTAAGGTATGCAAGCAAAGTAGGGCCAGAAAGCTGTGTTGGTGGACCCGGGAGGTGCAGGAGGCGGTGAGGGATAAAAAGGCTGCCTACACATGCTTAAAGCACTCAAGAGGGATTAGGGAAAGGGGAGAGTATGAGTTCCTGGCTAGGAGGGTCACCAGGGTGGTAGGGGGGGCCAAGGTGAAGAAGGAGCTAAACCTGGCCAGGGATATCCGTGGGGGGGGAGGGGTTCTATAGATACATAGGGGAGAAAAGAAAAGTGAGGGAACAGATCAGCAGGATTAGGACTGGGGAGGGATGGGCGCAAGAAGCTGGGGAACAAGCAGAGGTGTTAAATGGGTACTTTGCCTCGGTCTTTACTGGGGGAGGTGGGGGATCCTTCCAACCCGATGGGATGGAAGGGGAGCTCACTGAACCGGGAGGTCAATTAGAGACTGAAGGACCGGATGAGGCTAGGGCAGGGGATGGGTTGTATCTAGAAGGGGAGGGGCGGATGCATGAGAGGAGGTGGGATGGGAGGGCGAAATCACA
Organism: Neoceratodus forsteri; assembly: GCA_016271365.2. Lineage (NCBI taxonomy): Eukaryota > Metazoa > Chordata > Ceratodontiformes > Ceratodontidae > Neoceratodus > Neoceratodus forsteri. Next base: position 337,352,542 of record CM057452.1, on the reverse strand, counting down.
GCGGATAGGGCAAGAGAGGCCCTCCGGTTGCTAAAGACTGAGAAGATGCCGGGGCCAGATGGGCTGCATCCAAGGGTACTGAAGGAACTGGCGGATGTGCTGGCAGCTCCACTGGCCTCATTTTTCAGCATCTCTCTGATGACAGGGTGGGTGCCTCAAGACTGGAAGATGGCTCATGTGGTGCCTATCCACAAGGGGGGGTCCAGAGAGGAGATGAGGAATTATAGGCCTCTTAGCCTAACGTCTGTGGTAGGCAAGGTTATGGAGGGCATTATCAAGGAGAGGCTGGTGGGGGCAGCTGGAAAGGTTGGGGTACCTGGATGACAGGCAGTATGGTTTTATTCCAGGGAGGTCATGCCAAACCAACCTGGTAGAGTTTTATGACTAGGTGATGGGTGCCCCGGACTGACATAGGCCGGTGGACGTCCTCTATCTGGATTTCAGTAAAACGTTCAATTCAGTACCCCACAATGGCCTGCTAACAAAGTTGAGGGAGATGGGATGGGGAGCAGTTGCTCAAGTGGGTGGAAAATTGGCTTACAGGGCGAATACAGAGAATAGTGGTTAGAGAGATAGTCTCCTCCCCCAGGAGGGTCATCAGTGAGGTCCCCCAGGGTTCGGTTCTGGGGCCACTCCTGTTAAATTCCTATATCTCAGACATAGGGAGGGGTGTTAGGAGTAGGCTGAGTCTCTATGGATGACCCAAAACTGGGAGCACTGGCAGACGGGGAGGAGGAGAGAGAGGCCCTCCAGGGGGATCTGGATACCCTGGGAGGGTGGTTAAGGGAGTGGGGACTGAAGTTCAATGCAGGGAAATGTAGGGTGCTGTACCTGGGGGTCAGAAACCCAGGCCATGCATACACCCTGGGGGGGTCACACTGCAAGTCACATTGGGCGAGGGGGACCTAAGGGTAGTGGTGGACAGCAAAATGAACAACACTGAGAATTGTCAAAGCGCTGCAGCAAAAGCAAACAGGATACTGGGCTGCATAATTGGGGGGTTACCTCCAGGAGGAGGGAGGTGATCCTCCCTCTGTACAATGCCCTGGTTAGGCCGCATCTTGAGTACTGTGTGCAGTTCTGGAGACCCCATCTTAAGAAAGACATAGCACTGCTGGAGAGGGTCCAGAGGAGGGTGACCAGGATGATTCAGGGCATGGAGGGTAGGCCCTATGAGGAGAGACTGGAAGAACTCAGTCTGTACGCATTGGAGAGAAGCAGGAAGGGGGGATATGATAGAGGCCTCAGGTATGTAAAGGGATAAATAAGGGTGGAGCCAGGGAAGTGTTCAGGCTTAAGAAGGGGGGAACTACCAGGGGGCACGAGTGAAAGCTGGAAGGGGGGAAATACAGGGGGGAGCATAGGAGACATTTCTTCACTGAGAGGGTGGTGGAACCATGGAACACACTGCCCAGGAATCTGGTGGAAGAGAACACAGTGGAAGGATTCAAGAAGGGTTGGGACAGGTACAGGGGATACTGAAGCCGGGAAGACCACCTCTGGGGCTGTGGGGGTGGAGGAGCAAGCTCCCAGTAGGGGGCTGGCTTCTGAGCAGACACGATAGATCATGGGGCCTATTCTGCTGGCTTTTACTATGATACTATGATTTTAGAAATAAACAGGACGCTTGTTAAGAAGTGGGGTTGCAAAGACATAAAAGAGAGAGAGCTGTAATGTTCTGAGAGACACACACACAGATTGAAGGAAAACTCAGATGGAGCTTCTCTGTTTATTCTGCCTTTGTAAGCAGTTATTCTGAACACTTTTATTTTTGTTATGTTACTGCTAGTACTAATAAACACTTTTTGAGAATTCTACAACTGCTCCTGGTTTTTCCTATGCTTCCTGACCTGTGCCTTGACGACAGATGGTGTCAGCCTAAGTGGGATTACATCGTGCATGCTCTAAGCCAGAGTTTTGTGCGTGGTACTGGACCTAGTACCAGGGAAGCATAGAGAAAGGTATGGATTCTGCAGCAGCAAGTCCAGGAGTGGTTACCAGGAGAATGGCAGCCAAACTAGCAGAGACAGAAGTCCAAGCTGAGACTGTACAGCTAGCACAAGTTATGGAAAAAGAACAGGCAGTGACAGAACCTGAAAGCCTGATGGACTTTTTCAAATGGTGAGCTATACAACAAAAAGAGATGGAGAAGCAGAGAGAAAAAGAGATTCAACGTTTAGAAGCACAGAGGAGAGAAGAGATGCAGCGACAGGAGCTCCAACCAGAGGGCAAAACAGTCCCACAGATCATCGACACATTTGCCATAGAGCAATTCATCAACATCCTGCCTACAGATGTGCAGCTTTGGCTAAAGGAACACTAAATCAGAAAGTAGGGAAATGGCTGTTTCTTTGGCCGAAGGCTACCAAATGGCCAGACAGACACCACAGCAATGAGGTAACAGTTAAGCACCAGTAAGACACTCTTTTTCCCATTTAAACTCCAAGTCTGATAAGAACTCTGGTGGGGTTAACAAATCTATTCCCAAAGACGTTATTTGCTATAACTGTAATAAACCAGGTCATATTGCAAGAAACTGCCGTTAAGAAAAGTGACACTGGAGCAGATTTGGCCTTGCCAAATTGGGGCAAGTACTTAACAGATGTGAAGGTGGGGGATAAGACTGTAAAGGGACTCATTGATTTGGGAAACAGACAGACCGTAGTGCATGTTGAACTGCTGGGAAAACACTGTGTAAAAGGACCAGGTACTGGTGTCATCTGCATCCACGGGGACACTCAATACTATCCCACCACCCAAGTGACTCTGACCATTAAGGGTGTGTCGCACCAAATGAAAGTGGGGGTAGTATATTTATTTATTTATTAGCTTTTGGTAACTGGTAAGTGCACTAGGCTAAACATCCTGCCTATTTTCAGGCAAGACTTAGTACCTAAGTTACCTGTACCCGTGATTACTGGAAATGACTATCCAGTATTTACTGAGTTAATCTCAGAGGAACTGAACCCTGCAGTTTCAGCAGCAGTTGTAACAAGTGCTCATGCAAAGAAAATCTCAAACAGTGGGGACACTTTTCCTTTCAGTGACTTTGATTCGGACTTGTTTGAGGACAGCTCCAAGATCCGGAAATCCAGGAAAGACGATGCCTGAAGAAACTGAGGCAACAAATGACTGATGGACATGAGGAGTTAACATATGAAAATGCTGAAACTAAACTGATCACTGATTGTGATTTTCTTTCAGAACAAGCTAATGATGTTTCTCTCCAGGGTTATTTTAAGCAGCTAGGGGTAAAACCAAAACAGGGTGAACCAATGTTTAAAAAATGTAATGGGTTACAGTACAGAATCTGGGTTAAACCTCAGACACAGGACCAGATAGAACAATTAGTTATACCACAGAAGTATAGAACAATTATTAGATAGCACATAATAGTCCTATGGCTGGTCACTCAGAGAGGGATTGCACCCTTGCTAGATTGCTGTACAGATTTTACTGGCCTGGAATTCATGAGGATGTTGCTACCTATTGCAGTTCTTGTGCTGAGTGTCAGAAAGTAGCCCCAGTGACTAAAAAAGACAAAGTGCCCCTACCCTTGATAGATGTGCCTTTTGAGAGAATTGCAATGGATGTGGTTGACCCTTTAGGCAAAAGTAAAAAGGGTAATAGATTGATCCTGGTAGAATGTGACTATGCTACTCGATACCCAGAAGCAATTCCAATGCGTACTGTCACAATTTCAAAAGTGGCAGCAGAGCTTGCAAAAATCTTCAGCAGAGTGGGCATACCTAAAGAAATTATTACTGATCAGGGTAGTAATTTTAGTGTTGCATTACTTAAGGAGTTGTACAGACTACTAGGTATCACTGCCATTCGAACCTCCCCGTCACCCTCAGACAGATGGTCTTGTTGAGTGTTTCAACCAAACCCTAAAATGCATGTTAAAAAGGTTTGTAAAAGGGGAAAGGAAAGATTGGGACCAATACTTGCCTTACCTACTTTTTGCTTACAGAGAAGTGCCGCAGGCATCAACAGGGTTTTCACCATTTGAAATGCTGTATGGTAGGCAGCCAAGAGGGCCACTGGATGTGATAAAAGAAACGTGGGAAGATAACCTCACTCAGAAACAATCTGTAACGTCTTATATGTGTGCCCTAAGAAAGAAGCTGCCAAAATATGTTGAAATTGCCCATAGTAATCAGAAAGAGGCCCAAAACCAGCAGAAGGTATAGTATGACCATGGGGTAAAAGAAAACGTTTTTGAGCCAAGTGAAAAGGTTTTGCTACTGTTACCCACAACAGAAAATAAACTGTTAATGAAGTGGCAAGGGCCTTATAGAGTGCTTAGATGTACTGGCACTGTTAACTACTAGACTGAGACCCCTGACAGAAAAAAATCCTACTAAAATATACTATGCTAACCTCCTCAAGAAATGGGTTGAAAAAATGCCAAAAGCTGCTTTGCTAGTTTTACTAGAAACTGATAAAGAAGATATTGATGTAGCTTATGATAGACTGGAACAAACTGTAACTGCTGATGCTGTAAAAGTGAATGTTTCCTTAACCTCAGAACAAACCACAGAAATTCATAACTTGCCAAAGACATTTAACAGTACTTTTACCACAATACCAGGCCAAGTAAAAGGGATCGAGCATGTAATAGTGCCAAGGAATGCTCGCCCCATTAGGCAAAAGACATACAGGTTACCAGAGCAGTTAAGAGCTGACGTGGTTAAGGAAATACAAAAAATGAAAGACTTGGGTATCATAGAAGAGTTGAGGCATGCTTGGTCACCTCCAGTGGCAATTGTAAACAAAAAAGAAGGGGGTGTTAGAATCTGCCTAACTTTTAGGAAACATAATCAAGTGTCAGAATTTGACAGTTATCCTATGTCCAGAATAGATGATTTGGTGGACAGACTGGGAAGTGCAAAGTATATCTCTAGCCACAATCTCACCAAGGGTTACTGGGAAATCCCTTTAGCTAAAGAATCCAGAGACAAAACTGCATTTGCCACTCCTGTTGGATTCTACCAGTTCACCACCATGCCATTTGGTTTACATAGTGCACCAGCTACATTCCAGCGGTACATGGATGTAATTTTATCACCTCACACTGGTTACTGTGCTGTGTACATGAATGATGTCATGGTGTACAGTCTAGACTGGAAAAGCCACCTGGAACACATATGAGTAGTTATCCAATCGATCAAAAAGGTAGGTCTGACAATTAATCCTACCAAGTGTGCATTGGGCATGCAGAAAACCAGATATTTGGGCTATGTGTTGGGAAATGGAGATGTTAAGCCAGAAATTTCTAAAATAGAAGCTGTAGCTAACAGTCCTGTCCTTAAAACAAAGAAACATGTCAGGTCGTTTTTAGGGCTGGCTGGTTATTATCGGAGATTTGTTCCCAACTTTGCAGAGTTAGCTACTGCCCTCACTGAACTTACAAAAAAACGGTACCCAAATAATGTGAAATGGTCCCCAGAGTATGATGAAGCTTTCCAGGGTTCAGTGCTTGGCCCCATTCTGTTTTCCATCTTTTTAAATGATCTCCCCAGGTCTGCTCCTCCTCCTCCAGCATCCACATGTATGTTGATGATACGGTTCTATTTACATCTGGCAAATCTATCTCCGATGTTACTACCAGGCTCCAGTCTAACTTCACTAAAGTCCAACACTGGTTTAGTTCTCATCAGCTCTTTCTAAGTGCCAATAAAACTGTTTCCATGTCCTTTGGGACAAGGCAGAGACTCGCTAGGCTAAGTTTCCTACCCACATTCCACACCCTGGATGGGACTGTACTTGGTGATGACTCCTCATTCAGGTATTTTGGTGTCTGTCTGGATAGACACCTAAACTTCTCAGCGCACATTGATGCCATTCTGAAAAAACTTAAGCCCAAGCTTGGTGCCCTTTACAGAAATCGCAGTTGCATCCTGCTTGTTGCCAGGCATGAGCTGGTACTGAAGATGATCTTGCCTATATTCAACTACTGCAACATAGTCTATGGTGCTGCCCCGCAGTCCTCCCTAGCCAAACTGGACTCTCTCTACAATTTCTTCTGTTGCTTTGCTCTTGATGTCCCCCACCTCACCCATCACTGTGACCTCTACTGGTCTCTAAACGTCATCACGCTCCACAATCAGCATGTGCTACATGGTGCCAAGTTCATCTCTAAATTCTGGCTTGGTTCTCTCCCCTCTTACCTCTCCTCCTCCCTTAGTATCCCTCCACCCTCCCATTACTCACTGAGATCTGATGAATTTCGCACCTTCTCTATCCCCAACAGATCTACATCCTCGGGCCAAAAAGCTTTTTCATACCATCTGCCTAATCTGTGGAATGCTCTCCCTCCATAAATCCACCACTCCTCCCTTAGCTCCCTCACCAGCCCTACTCAACTACCTGACCACAAACTGTACATGCTCTTGACTCCCTCCTTGCCTACTTGTTCTCCCCTCTCCACATCTCCTCTTCCTCCATTACACCTATTGCTCTTAATTGCCTAGCACTTACTATGTGTGTCTTGTTACTCATGCAACCGTACCTTGCTGTTATAGAGTCATCATGTATCCCCTGTACAATTACACTGTAATACTACTGTATGCATTGATTATCATGTATCTTATGTTTCATGCCTATGTAATATTATTGTAACATTTAAATATGCTGTATATCCAACTCCCCTTTCCCCCAGGACGTGCTGTGAGACAAGCATTAATTTGCTTAGTGTACCTTTCCTGGTGAAACAATTCAATAACTAAATAAAAAAAGGCCATTAAGGCTGCATTATGTTCAACCCATTTTAAGAAGCTCAGACATTGAGAAACCATTTTTATTACAAACAGATGCATCAGAGGTTGGCCTAGGTGCAGTCCTGAGTCAAAATATAGATGGGACAGAACATCCTATTCTGTATATAAGTAGGAAATTGCATGACAGAGAGAGAGAAAAGGTACTCCACCATTAAAAAGGAATGTTTAGCAGCAAAGTGGGCATGGAGTCCCTTAAGGTTAATTTGCTAGGAACTGACTTTGTACTTATAACAGATCACAATCCTCACTGTTGGCTTAACCAAATGAAGGATATAAATTCCAGAATTACAGGGTGATAACAGCCATTTAAATTCAAGATGATACACAAATCTGGTAAAGAGAATAGCAATGCAGATTTTCTGTCAAGATATGGATCAGGAATTGAGGGTTCCGAAGGTTGAAAAACAAATGTATGAGTTAAAACTTTACTGTTTGCTGTACTGTTATAGATAAAAAAGGAAACTGCACATGTGCTTAATTTCTGAAAGTTAGAAGCTAATGTTAGAGAACTGATAGAAAATTTTTGAAACCTGTTTGATAAAACAGGTTCCCTCTTAAGGAGGGGGGTGTATATGACAGGGTTGAATAGGACCCTGTCCCAGTTGTTACGGAGAGTTTGAATGCAGGGAACTGTTCTGTTCTTTCCTTTCCTGTCTCTTGTCTGTCTGGTTGTGCAATCAAATTTTCTCGTGAGACCTAGGATTTGATCACCCCGTCAGTCTCACAATTCTTTGCCTCTCACTGTCTCTCAGTCTTCCCTTGTTGTTTCTTTTTCCTGCCTTGCATATCTGCTGGTGTAAAAATATATGCTAATCATTATGTGGAAATGTAATTGATATCGGGATCCCTTTGTTTAGAAATTATATAATGTTACTGTTGAAATGTACATAATTATAGTTTTAGATTATTGCAAAAAGCTATTGGGAACTCAAAGGGTTAACCTGAGAGCAATTTTTAAGCCTTTTACAGAGCTGTGGAGAAGGACCTTCAGTTGTGGGACATTGTGTTCTTGCTGCACCTGCCTGAAACATACAAGAACATTTTAGAAAAAAACAGGATGCTTGTTAAGAAGAGGATTTGCAAAGACTTATAAAAGAGAGAGAGAGAGATGCACTTTTATGAGAGACACACAGAGACTGAAGGAAAACTCAGATGGATCTTCTCTGTTTATTCTGCCTTTGTAAATAGTTATTCTGAACAATTTTATTTTTTTATGTTACTATTACTAATACACACTTTTTGAAAATTCTACAACTGCTCCTGGTTTTTCCTATGCTTCCTGACCTGTGCCTCGACAACACCTTTTCAGAGCAATGATGAGGTTCCAGACCCTCTTTCAGAGCTAAGGTAGATTCCAGCTCCTCTTTCAGAGCTAAGGTGAAGTTCCATCCTTTCTTTTTGAGTTAAGTAAGATTCCATTTCTGAGGTCCAAGGCCAACATCTGACCCAATATCAAGCTGGTCTTAGCTGGGCTGACCTACAAACAGTCAGTTGCTGAGATGCATGGTCACCCTGTCTCATCTCAATGATTCCTACTTTCCTTAGAGTGCAGTTGGTTACATTTTGTATTATTGTGCTTCAGCTCTGCCTGCATTTTTTTCAGTCACAGGTACAATCATCATAATGGTCCCTTTTGTCCTCTTTTTAGATGCCAACAGCATAGCTGTTAGCACCTGTTGTGGACATCTGTGCTGTTTTGTGCATTTATGAACATACAAAAGTGTGCCAGGAGAAGGAGACCCATTGTCCTATTGTGTCTGCTCAGTTCTATGCAGGAATCTGTCCTTTACATTTACATCGATGACTCTGCCTGCTCCTTCCCCATCCCCCTTCCCTTACCACCTTCTTGGACCCATGAGTTCCCTCTTTGTCCCAGGCTCTCTTGAAGGACCCCACTGTCAAAGCTGCTACCTCCCCCTCTGGCAGCTCATTCCTGGCAGACACAACCCTCTCCATTAAAAAAAAAAATCCTCATGTCCCTTCTGAATCTTCCTCCCATCAGCTTTAGACTGTGCTCTCTGGTAATGGTATTGTCACTCTTGTTGAAGAGACCCTCCCATTCCACTCTGTTAACTCCCTTCAAGTACTTGATGATCTCTATCCTGTCACTCCTCTGCCTCCTTTCCTCCAGGGAATACATCCTTAGGGCTCTTAGCCTTTCCTCAGAAGTCTTATCCTGCTGCCCCTTGATCATTTTAGTTGCTCTCCTCTGGATCCCCTCCAGCATGTTACTATCTTTCTTCAGGTATGGATGCCAGTACCTCACTCCATATTCTAAGTGTGGTCTTACCAACAACCTGTATAAGGGAAAAATAACCTCACTCTGCCTGCTATACATCCCAGTATCCTGTTCACTTTTGCCACCGCCTTTTTGCATTTAGAGGAATGCTTCAGGTCAGTAGTAATTGCCATCCCCAGGTCCTTTTCCTCCTCAGATGCAGTTACCTGAACTTTTAGTCAAGTTTACAGTTACATTTAATGTGAGTCATTTGGCTGCATGATGTTATTGAAGATGTCAGTGGTGGAGCTTTTAAGTCTAGGCATAGGATTTCAGACCTACACAAGCTTGGGTTTGATCCCCTGTATTGCACATTTCTTTTTGTTGTATGAGAGAACTTGTTCGATGTCATTGCTGATGTAGTGAATGGTTTCAGCAGAGCTAAATAGCAGACTTTCAGATAATTGAACTGAGTTCTACAGTATGCTATAGTCAATTAAATTAGTCCTGGCTGAGGCTTGTCTTGATTTAAATACATTTGAGTCACCTGTTTTGCAGATTGTGACATAACCTTTCCACCACAGAAACTGCATCTCACTTACCTGTTGCTCAGTGGTGCACTGAATGTGTGTTCGTTCAGTAGGCAAAAGATCAGTGGTTCAATCCTGGCAGGGACTCAGACTTTTTCATTAAGATGGAAACTCACTTGAGTGACAATTTGTTGAGGAATTGGAATAGTAAATTATATGAGAAGCAAATTTAGCTAAGAAAAATAATTTCTGAAGGTAAACTACATGCCGGGATTAGATCCCCAGTTGCCTGTTTTGCAGGTTTCTATGTGATCGCCACACCATAGCAAATGCAACTGCCTTAACTGCAGCTCAGTGCACATTGAATATGTGTTTGCTTAGCAGGCAAAGGACACGTAGTTTAAATTCAGGTTGACATAGTCTGAATCCTGAAAGGACATTAAACTTTTTTTCAACTTTTTTGTAAGACAGACACTCACCTGAGTAGTGATTCATGGTAGTGTGGAGTGGAATCGTAAATTCTCTTAGTAAATTTAACTAAGAACAAGAATTTGTGAAGGCTTATCACCTGCTAGGATTATATCCCCAGTTGCCTTTTTGCAGGTATGATATAACCTCTACATCACAGGAGGTGCAACTCCCTAACCTACAGTTCAGTGGCATACTGACTATGTGTTTGTTTAGCAGGTGAAGGATCAGTGGCTCACATCTGAGCAGGGAGTTTATCTTTGTTTTTTTGTAGAATGGAAACTCACTTTAGTGGTGATTCATAGCAGTGTGGATTAGAATAGTAAGTTAGTTAAGTATCTTCAGTTAAGAATAAAGCACAGTTATATAAGAACTTACCATAACAGTAGATCTTCAAGAGGAGCTCTTGCAGCAGGCAACACCAATAGAACTGAAGCCGCCAAGTGCCAGGACCACACGGGAAACTTCTAGCTAGCAGTCTATAAATGGGGGGCTGCCCTTGCTGACATCAGCACGCTGACATCTGCCTATCCTATAAAGGGGGCAGTCCCCCAGACTTACCTCAGTTCAGCCACTGGAAACCCCAGAGCAGGAGGTAAAAAGGAGAACCGAGGTTGGTCCTCAGAGCCAAGTACAATCAGAAGAGAGGCAAAGGAGAAGAAACTATTGGGGGAAGGAGGGATGGAAAGCAGCATTTGCTGCAAGAGCTCCTCTTAAAGATCTACTATTACGGTAACTTCTTATGTAACTGAACTATCTTACTTTGAGGGGCTCTTGCAGCAGGCAACACTGGTAGGACTGAGTCCCAAGCAGTACCAGAACTGACTGAAAAGTCAGCTGGGAGGAAGCAAAAGGCAACAGCAGGAGGCTCAGGAAAGAAGGACAGCAAAACCAAAATTGGCCCTGCATCTAGAAGTAATGTCCAGACTGTAGTGATGAATGAAAGTATGGACAGGACTCCAAGTGGCAGTTGCACAAATGTTTGCAGCAGACTCATTCTTAAAACAGGTGGTAAAGGTGGCCATACTTCTGATAGTGTGGCCTTTAAATGCCCCAGATAAGGGCTTGTTGTACAGATGGTAACAGTAAACAATGCAATTAGCCAACCATTTTGAGAAACACTGCTTCGAGACAGGTGCCCCTTCTCTCTTAGGGACAAATGAAACAAACAACTGGTTTGTTTTCCTAACAGTCTGGGTGCAGTTAATATAATCCCTAAACACCCTATGAACATCCAAAGTATGGAGCAAGGCCTCCCTCTGATTAGAATACTCAGGGAAATAAACTGGATTGGTTTAACATAAACTCAGACACCACCTTAGGCAAAAACTTAGGATTTGTGCACAAGGACACCCTGTCCTTGTGAAGAACTAAATAAGGCTCTTTGTACATCAGAGCCTGAAGCTCAAAAATCCTCCGAGCAGAAGTAACAGCAACTAAAATCAACATTTCCATGACAGAAGGCATAGCTCACAACTCGCAGATGGCTCAAAGGGAGGCAGAGTGAGCTTTTCCAACATGAAAAGAAGGTCCCATGGAGGGACAGGATCCCAGATGGGAGGCTTCAAATGCAGGTCACCCCTCCAGAATGTGCAGGATACCTCCAACTGGGCCACAGATTTACCCTCAACATGTGCGTGGCACACAGAGATGGTGGAAAGGTGCACCTTAAGAGAGGAGTACCCTAAGCTGGATTCCAAAAGGAATAGCAGGTACTCAAAAATCAACTTCATTGGACAGGTGAAGGGATCCAGGTGGCGAGCAGTGGTCCAGAGGGAGAAGCGCTTTCACTTCAAGGCATAGGTGGTTCTAGTGGAAGGTTTTCTAGCAGCCACCAGGACATCAAAGTGATCCTAGAAGAGACACCAAAGCGGGTGATAGCTAAATTTGCAGGAGGCACACATACAGATGCAGAAACTTGAGGTCTGGATGAACCAGGGTTCCCTGTTCCTGGGAGAGTAAGCCGGTGCACAGAGGCAAGGGTACTGTAGGTTCCACTGCCAATTGCTGTAGCAGGGGAAACCAAATCTAATGTGGCCAATAGGGAGCTATAAGAATCATCTCTACCTCCTCTGACTGGAGCTTGAGAAGAACCCTCTGCAGGAGTGGGAAGGGAGGGAAGGCATACAGGAACTTCCCCTTCCAGGAGAGGTGACAATGCATCGAATGAGAAAACTCCAGGCCCTGGATCAAGCGAGCAGAAAAGCGACGTTGAGTGGGGACACAAAAAGGTCCAACTCTGGGCATCCCCACCTGTCGAAGAGATCATCAACCAATGAGGACAGAAGTTTCCACTCGTGAGCCCTCAACCTGGACATGCTTAGAATGTCGACCAGGGCATTTTGGTCGCCTGGAACATGAACGGCTGAGAGTCCAGGTTGTGCTCGATGACCCTGTACCAGACTCTCATTGCTTCTTGACAAAGGGAGTATGAGTGGGTGCTCCCCTGCTTGTTGATGTACCACTGACATGTTGTCCATCTGCTTTAGCAGCTGGCTGGGAAGAATATGGGTCTGGAAGGCCTGCAGAGCATAAAGAACTACCCACATCTCCAGCACATTGATGTGGAGATGCTGTTCCATCTCAAACCAGGTCCCCTGGGTTTGGCAGTCAGCTAAGTGAGCACCCCAGTCCAGGCCTGAGGCATCCGTAGTGAGGATCTGATGAGGGGACACAGCTCAAAACAGGACCCCTCACGGGAGATTGGCAGGGTTCCGCTACCACTCTAAAGTCCTCCTCACTGGGTCAGAGACCAGAACTGGCTGATCCAGGTCATCAGTATGTTGGTCCCATTGGATCCAAAGGGTACACTGAGGAACCCTCATATGCAGGCAGGCCAGGGGAACTGTGGTTATAGCCGCCATATGCTCCAACAGGTGGAGGAATGTTCTGGCTGGGATCTGTCGGCTGGAGAAGACAAACCGGGCCTGCTCTGTCAAGCATTTGTCCACTGGCAGGAATGCTCTGCCCTGGGAAGAGTCCAGAACTGCCCCTATATACTGGAGGTCTTGGCACAGAGAGAGACATGACATTTGTAGGTTGATCATGATCCCTAAGGCCTGCAAAATCCAAAAGGTGCATTCCAGGGTCTGCAGCAAAAGGTCCCTGGAAGGGGCTGTCAGCAGCCAGTTATCCAGGTAACGGAACACATAAAAGCCCTGTGTCATCAGAACCGCGGTCACCACTGCTAGCCACTTAGTAAACACCTGAGGAAAGGCCAAAAGGGAGGGTCCTAAACTGAATCTGGTCCCCCTGGAAGCAGAAATGGAGGAAGCAGCAGTGGACCAGGAAAACCTGGATATGGAGGTAGGTATCCTGAATGTCCAGGGAGCAGAGCCAGTCCCCCTGGTGAAGAAGGGGTAGCAACCCCTGGAGAATGACTATCCTGAAGTGCTTGTACTCTATGCACAGGTTCAGGTGGCTGAAGTCCAGAATTAGCCTCAGATTCCCTGTCTTCTTGGGGACAAGGAAGAAGTGGGAGTAACCCCCCTCCCTCTTTGAGCCAGGTGGATGGGCTGTATGACTTTTTTGCACAGGAGAGCCTGAATCTCTTCCCAGATGAAGGAGATGTGGGCTGGAGGGTAGTGGAAATGCAAAGGAGGGTTTTCCAGAGGAGGTTCCAGAAATTCTAGGGTGTGACCGTACTTGATAAGCTGTAACACACATTGGTCTGAGGTCACTGCTTGCCACTCATTAAGGTAAAGGGAGAACCGACCCCGACCACCTCCCCAAAGGTTTCTGCTGGGGGGGTTCCGGCAGGGAGTCTGACAGTGGACCCAGGGGTGGGCACAGCATCTGTGGGCATTCTGAGGGCCCTAAAGGTAGCCCCTCTGGCTGGGGGGGTGTGTGTGCCATGTGCTTGAAGGGGCCTTTCACCTGTTTGCCCTTGGTGGGCTGCTGAGAGGACCAATGAAAGAACTGACATTGGGTGTTTTGAGGCTGAGATCGGTAGAGGGAATGGACTGATCTGAGAGCTTCACCTGATTCCTGAAGGTGGGAGATAATGTCCTGGGCATCTCCCCAAACAGAATGGAACCCCTAAAAAGGGCATCCAAAATGCTGTCTTGAACATCAGGCACAAAGCCAGACACCCTAAGCCACGAATGGTGGTGAAGACAGATTCCTGTCACTGCCCCACATCCGGAGGCATAGAGAGTCTCATATGCCACCCTCTGAGCATGGGTGCCCACATCTGACCCTGACTTAAAGAGTTGGGCCAATTGTGTTTTGGTAGAATCCTCGGGAGGGGTTTGAACCAGATCCCTCACCTGATCCCAGGGGGCATTCTGGTTCTGCACCATTTGGGCTAAGTAATTAACTGCCCAAATGGCCAGTGTGGTGGAGGCATACATCTCCTTGCCCCACTGATCTAGTTGCCTAGACTCCTAGTCAGGGGGGTCAGTGCTGGGATGTTTGGGCCTCTTTATGCAGTCATGGGCAGCATTAATAACCACAGAGTCTGCTGTGGGGTGCTCACCAAGGAATGGCTTGCCCACCAGATATTGATAAAGGCAGTTCACCTTCTTGGGTAAGACTGAGGTGGAAGAAGGGTGGTTCCACACCACCTTAGTAATGTCTTCGTAAGAGTCAATTAAAGAAGGAACCACTAAAAGGGGGGTCTCCTTTTTTTGAAGGTATATAGCCAGGCAATGGTGCTCTGGGTCAAGCTCCTCTGTTTCTAATCCCAGAAGGGACTGGATATAATGCATGATGTCTGGAAAGGAGGGGTTATCAGGATGGGATTTAGGGGCCTCCCTGGCCTTATCATGACCCTCAGATGAGCCCCTGGAGCCCTCAAAATGACTCTGAAGAGGAGGAAGAGGAGTCATCTTCAGACTGATCACTGTCTGGGACTGGTGTCTTGGGGCGATGGTTGTCCACACATTGACCCGAGCCCCCTGTGCATCCCCCAGAAGACCCTGTAGTACAAGGGTCACTAGGTCCTGCCCAGTCTGACTCCTGTGGAGTGGGGTCCCAGGAAGGAGGAGGCAGGGGGAAGACCTCCTGGATGCATCCTTATTCTGCACAAAGGACCACCAGGCATTAAGCAGGGCATTATAATCCACCGGCAGGGGTGGATTATAAGGAGGATAAGGATACTGAGGAGGAGGGTACAGATACTGAGGTGGAGAAACCACTGTAGGGTACCCTAGTGTAGGGCCACTGGGCACTCTCTGTGGGTCCCGAGGAGGACCAGCCGGCATCAGCTATGGTGCAGGCTGAGGCTGAGGTGACAACTGAGTCATCGGTTGAGGCATTGGCATGGCCACTGCTGGCCTAAGGGGAAAAGGCTGTCATTGGTTTGGAGAAGTAGCCGACGTTGGCCCCAGTGGTGAAGGTGGCGCCTGTGGGGAAGAGGTCCCCCGAGGCATGGGTAGAGGCATTGCCTGCATGGAAGAGGAGGTGAGCACTTGCTCCGGGCAATTCCTGGAAGGGCTAGCACCAGCCAAGGAGTCGAGCAATGATGAAGACAACACTTTGGCCAGGGAATGATGGGTGAAGACCAGCCACAAGAGGAGCCAACCTCGGCCGAGCCACCTAGCTGAGGACCCATAGGAACTAAGGGCCTGAGTGTCAGGGGCTGGGGTGCAGGGGATGAAGTCTGCTGCCCTGAAGAGCTGCTGCCTGAAATGGCAATGAGGGCAGGCAGCTGAATCACCAGCAGCCTAGAGGGCATGAGGGCTGATGAGGAAGAAGGGGGCCAACCCCCCCATGGGAGGAAGACCCAGAAGCAGTGGCCAGTCTGTGCAGTGACCATGAGCAAGAGGCTGACTGAGGATGGTTCCGGTGCTTGTCCTGGTGCTTATGCTTCCCACTTGACTTCTCCTCCTTCTGGGAAGAAGAAGAAAAAGATGCCCCAGAAGACAAGGTAGGGAAGTAGAAGAACTTTTAGCCTGAAGCTCCTTCTCCATCATGGCCAACTTCTACTTGAGTGGCTAGCTTTCCAAGATCTTCAAGCAGTGTTTCCATGCAGCTTGGTTGAAGTTCTGGCAGGGCTGGCACGCTTCAGTGTCATGGTTGAGGCCTAAGCAGCATGGGCAGGAAGAGTGACCATCTTTGGCTGGTATCTGCTTGCCACAGACACACTTTGCTGGCTGGCTGGAAGACAAGGCTTGAGAAGAAGATATAAATCTGATGGAGAAAAACACCAAAAATTCAATGTTAATACTGAAAATGAAAAATAAAGCATGGGTAAAACATGAGAAAAGGATGGTTGACTGTAGCAGGTATCCGTGAAGGTCCCATGTGCACAGGTCAACAGCAGGAAAAGAACTGGGGAAGGTCTGGGGGACTGCCCCTTTATAGGATGGGTGGATGTCAGTGTGCTGACGTCAGTGGGGGTGGTCCCCTGTGATAGACTGCTAGCTAGAAGTTTTCTGTGTGGTCCTGGTGCCTGGCAGCTTCAGTCCTACTGGTGTTGCTTGCTGCAAGAGCCCCCTCAAGGTGAGATAATTTTGTTTAGATAAATCACCTGCTGGGATTAGATCCCCAGTCACCTGTTTTTCAGGTGTGACATAACTTCTACATCACAGGAACTACAACTCCCTTACCATCAGCTTGGTGGCATACTGAATGTGTGTTTCCTTAGTAGGCAAGGGATCAGTGGTTCAGATCCATGCAGGAACATTAACATTTTTTTTGTAAGATTGAAACTCATTCAAGTAGTGATTCATGGTGGTGCGGAGTTGGAACAGTAAATTATCTGAGAAGTAGATTTAGCTGAGAATAAAAATTTGTGAAGGTAAATCACCTACTGGGATTAGATTCTCAATCACCTGTTCTGCAGGTTGTATAATTACCTCTACCACATAGGAAATGCACTTCACTTGCTGCAGCTCAGAAGCACACTAAATGTGTGCTGCTTAACAGGCAAAGAATCAGTGGTTTAAATTCAGATAGAAATAGTTTGAATCCTGGCAGGGACTTAAATACTTTTTTCAATTGTTTGTTATAAGATGGAAACTCAGTTGAGTAGCAATTCATGCTTGTCTGTAGTGGAACAGTAAATTATAAGAGAAGTAAATTTAGCTAAGAACAACAACTTATAAAGGTAAATTGCCTGCTGGGAATCAATCCCCAGTTACCCATGTTGCATGTGTGATATAACTTCTACATCATAGTAACTGCAACTCACCTGCAGTTCAGTGGGACACTGAATGTGTGTTTGCTTAGCTGGCAATGGATCGTGATCAGTGGTTCAGATCTGAGTAGGGATTTAAGCATTTTTTCAACATTTTTTTTAAGTTGGAAACTTATTTGAGTAGCGATTCATGGTAGTGTGGAGTGGAATAGTAAATTATCTTAGTAAATTTTAGCTAAGCACAACAGTTTGTGAAGAAACATCACCTGCTGGGATTATATCCCCAGTTGTCTGCTTTGCAGGTATGACATAACCTCTATATCATAAGAACTGCAACTCCCTAACCTACAGTTCAGTGGCACACTGAATATGTGTTTGTTTAGCAGGAGAAGGATCAGTGGCTCACATCTGAGCAGGGAGTTAATCTTGCAGAATGGAAACTCACTTGAGTGGTGATTCATGGTAGTGTGGAGTTGGAATCGTAAATTATTTAAGTACCTTCAGTTAACAACAACAATTTGTGAAGGTAAGTCACCTGCTGGGATTAGATCCCCAGTCACCTGTTTTGCAGTTTGTGACATAATCTCTACATCATATTGCAGCTCCCTTATCAGTAGTTCGGTGGCATACTGAATGTGTGTTTGCTTAACTGGAAAGAGATCAGTGGTTGAAATCCATGCAGGAACATTAACATTTTTGGTATGATTGAAACTCACTTGAGTGGTGATTCATGGTGGTGTGGAGCCAGAACAGTAAATTATATGAGAAGTAAATTTAGCTAAGAATAACACATTGTGACAGTAAATCACCTGCTGGGATTAGATTCTCAGTCACCTGTTTTGCAGGTTGTAAAATAACCTCTACCACATAGGAAATGCACCTCACTTACTGCAACTCAGAAGCACACTAAATGTGTATTGCTTAACAGGCAAAGAATCTGTGGTTTAAATTCAGAGATACATAGTTTGAATTCTGGCAGGGTCTTAAACACTTCTTTCAACTGTTTGTTGAAAAATGGAAACTCAGTTGAGTAGCAATTCATGCTTGTCTGTAGTGGAATAATAAATTATAAGAGAAGTAAATTTAGCTAGGAACAACAACTTGTGGAGGTAAACTGCCAGCTGAGAATAGATCCCCAGTCACCCATTTTGCATGTGTGCTATAACTTCTACATCATAGGAACTGCAACTCACTTGCAGTTCAGTGGCACACTGAATGTGTGTTTGCTTAACCGGCAGTGGATCAGATCTGAGCAGGGATTTAAGCATTTTTTTAATTTTTTTTAAAAGATGGAAACTCACTTGAGTAGTGATTTATGGTGATGTGGAGTGGAATAGTAAATAATATAAGAAGTATATTTATCTAAGAACAACAATTTGTGAGGGTAAATTGTCTGCTAGGATTAGGTCTTCAGTCATCTGTTTTGCTGGTTGTGACATAAGCTCTGCACCATAGGAAATGCAACTCGCTCATCTTCAGCTCAGTCACACACTGAATGTGTGTTTACTTAAGAGACAAAGAATGAGTGATTTAAAAATTCAGGCAGACATAGTTTGAATCCTGGCAGGAACATAAACACTTTTTTTTAACCTTTTTTAAAGATGGAAACTCAGTTGAGTAGTGATTCATGGTGGTGTGGAGTTGGAATAGTAAATATTTAAGTACCTTCAGTTAAGAACAGCAATTTGTGAAGGTAACAACAAACAGCAATTTGTGGGGATGCAAACAGGTCTAACTCTGGGTGACCCCACCTTGTGAAGAGGTCTTCCACTACTGAGGTCAGCAGTTCCCATTCATGCACTCTGGACTGTGGCCAGCTTAACTTGTCCACTAAGATGTGTTGGACACCTGGACAATGCACAGCTGATAGTTCTAGGCTATATTCCAGAGCCCAATACCATACTCTCATGATCCCCTGCATAGTGGATAGGAATGAGTTCCCACTTGTTTGTTGATGTAATGCATCACACTGGCACTGCCCATCTGTATTAACAGAGGACCTGGAGTCAGATGCTCCTAAAGAAAAAATTACTTACCACAGTGATCTTGTTTCTTCTAATGGAGTCTTGCTGTATTCTGACAGCATGCAGTTAGCATTTCCAGTTCAACTGCCCTGGAGATGAAAGAGTTAACTCTATGCCATTAGCATAGAATGTTGAGCTTGAGCTTGGTTTTCAAACCACTGTCCCTGGTACATTCTATGTAACCATCAGATTCTTACGAGCACTAAGTAGTTACCACTAAGCCTATCTGTCACAGTAGTAATAAATAACCTAACTTGGCCAATAACCAAACAAAGGGCAACAAGAAGACTCAAGTTGAGAAATACCCAAGCAAAAACTTGGCATCACTGAGATGCAGCACTTAAATTCCCACTGAGAAGCAGGATCTGCCCCCTCTTAGGTTCTGTCAGGGGAGGGAGGTCAGAATACAGCAAGATGCCATTAGAAGAAACAAGATTACTGTGGTAAGTAATTTTTTCTTCAAACAACATGAAGTCTGCTGACAATATGCAGACTACCAAGCAGTGTCCCATGGAAGTGGGCTCAGAACCTACTTAGGAAACAGGCTCTGCAGTACTGCTGTGCCAAACCTGACATCACTAATAGCCTGGGTGTCCAGGTAGTACTGTTTAGCAAATGTGTGAACAGTTTTCCAGGTAGCTGCCTTGCAAATTTTGACCAGGGTAATATCTCTGGCAGCTGCAATGGAGGTAGCTGTTCCCCTAGTAGAGTGGACTCTGAGACCTGCAGGTGGCTCTTTCCCCAGTTTACCATAGTAAAACTGGATGCAAGACACAATCCACCTAGCAATGGTTCTCCTGGTGGCTGGCTTACCTTTGCCTACTTCTCCATAGGTGAGGAACAACTGAGTACATTCATTCCTATGGGCCTTTGTCTGATCAATGTAGTAGCTAATAGCCCTTTTTATTTTTTATTTTTTTACCAGGAGAGACACACTAAGCTGAAAGCTTGTTTACAAGTGCGACATGGGAGCACAAGGAAGTTAAGTGACTTGCTCAGGGTCTCACATTATGCAGGTGGGGGCTGTGGGATTCAAACCCAGGTCTCCAGGTTTGTAGCTCAGAGCCTTAAACCACTGCACTATACTGCCTCTTTTTACATCCAGACTATGCAGTCTTTGTTCACCTGATCAGGAGAACTCAGTAAAGAAGACAGGTAATGTCATAGACTGGTTCAAATGGAAATCCGAGATCACTTTGGGGAGACATTTCCTGTTTGTCCGAAGGGTGACTTTGTCCCTATGGAATGCTATGTAGTCAGAGTCCACTGACAAGGCCTGTAGCTCACTAATCCTCCTAGCAGAGGTTATGGCTACCAAAAAGGCAGTTTTCCATGTTAGTTACTTAAGCTCAGCCAAAGACATGGGTTCAAAAAGGGGCTGCATTAGCTGAACTATGCAGATATTCAGGTCCCAAGATTTTTTTTTAGCGCCTTTCAGAATATCAAAGCGCTTCACAAATACAAACACAGTCAGTTAAACAATAAATAAGCATAAAATCAACGAAAATCAGGAAATACCTTTTCCCATAAAAAGGTCTTAATTGCCTGCTTAAAACTCTCCACAGTCCTGCACTCCCATAGCTGACGAGGCAGAGAATTCTAGAGGGAAGGGGCAGCAAACATAAAAGCCAGTGCCCCAGTTGACTTCAATCTATCCCTCGGAATCTCCAGCAACCCCTTATCAGCCGAGCAGAGTTGTTGCATAGGGGTGTAAGGAATCAGAAGTTCTTTCAAGTAGTCCGGACCCAGTTCGTGTAGGGCCTTGTAGGTTAACAAACCTACCTTAAAGGTTATCCGCCACTGAACTGGCAGCCAGTGCAGATCGCGCAGCACTGGGGTTATATGAGATCTCCTTGAAGCCTCAGTTAGTAAACGTGCAGCCGCGTTCTGCACTAGCTGCAAGTGGTGGATATCAACCCCGGGAAGCCCTAGGTACAAGGGGTTACAGTAGTCAAGGCGCAAGGTCACAAAGGCATGGACCAAGATAGGCAGGTCGCTGGACAGAACAAGGTGCTTGATCCTGGCAATGTTCCTAAGATGGTAATGGGCTAACTTGATGACTGCAGACACCTGATGGTGAAGGGTCAAGCCATCGTCAAGTATCACTCCCAGGTCACGCACCCGTTCAGAGGTAAGGAACTGCTCGCCCCCCCAGAAATAAACCAGAAGGCAAATCAGACCCCAACCCCTCTATCCTGTGACCAGGGTCCACCACCAAAACCTCAGTCTTTCCCGCGTTCAACTTTAACCCGCTGGAACTCATCCAGTCTTGGATTTCCATGAGGCAGCTGTTAAATACTGAGAGAGCACACACCTGGCCGGGAGTGAAAGATAGGTAGAGCTGGGTATCATCAGCATAGCAGTGAAACCTCGGCCCATACCGTCTTACAGTGTCTCCGAGGGGCAGCGAATACACTGCAAACAACATGGGGGACAGCACCAAGCCCTGAGGTACCCCACAAGGCAGAGAGAAAGACTTGGAAGAAAATATTCCTGAGATGACTCTCTGAGTTCGACCGGTGAGGAAAGATGAGAACCATCTAAGGGCTGTACCCATCAAGATGGGGTAGGCTCCTTGTGAGGGGGATGTAAGTGGAGCAACCCTTTAAAAAACTTCTTGAAGACTGAATGAGATGCCAGGGAAGATCCCTTCCCAGCAGAGAGATAGGCAGACACAGCTGCCAGGTGCACCTTCATGGTAGAGGGCCGAAGGCCTAAGGAATGCAGATGGACCAAATAATCCAACATGGATACCAGTCCTGCTGCTTGTGGGTCCATTTCCTTCTGTGCACACCAGATGGAGAATCTCTTCCACTTAGAAGTGTAAGTCTTTCTAGTGGCAGGTTTTCTGGAAACCTTCAGAATGTCCATAACCCCATGAGAGAGATGCAGGCCTGAATACTCTAGGTCTTCAAGAGCCAGGCCTTGAGCCTGAGGGTCTTGAGGTTGGGGTACAGGATCCTCCCCTGAAAGGAGGTCAAGAGATTGTGCCTCCGAGGGAGGCAAATTGGACTGGTCACTGTTAGAGACAGCAGCATGGGGTACCATGGCTGTCTAGCCCAATCTGGAGCAATCAGAATCATGGAAGATGGTTGGCTCCTGAGTTTGATCAGCACTCTGAATATCAGAGGGAATGGGGGAAAGGCATAGAGGAATTTGCCCTTCCAGTCCAGAATCAGTGCATCCAGAGGCACAGGGCCCAGCACCGAGGGTCTGCAACAGAACTGGGGCAACTGGTGATTGTCTGGGGCTGCAAACAGGACTGTCTCTGGTGTGCCCTAATCTCCTAAACACTGCATGCAGAATTCCCTTGTACAGAGACCACTCGTTGTGATTCTGATTTATTCTGCTGAGGGCATCTGCCAGAACATTGTCCTTGTCTGGCAAATGCACAGCTGAAAGGGAAGTCTGAAGGGAGTAAGCCAGACTCCAGATCTTCATTACTTCCATGTACAGTGCAGAGGACCTTGTTCTTCCCTGCTTGTTGATGTAGTACATGGTGGTGGTGTTGCCTGTTCTTACCTGAACCACTTTACCATGTACCACCTCTGAGAATGACTGAAGAGCCAGGAACACTGCCCTGAGGTCTAACAAGTTGATGTGGAGCAGTGACTCCTGATGGGACCATGTTCCATGAGCTGTGTGGTCCCCCAGGTGAGCCCCCATCCCAGGAGTGAAGCATCCGTGGTTAGAACTACTGTAGGAGACTGCTGGAGGAAAGGAACGCCCTCCCTGAGATTGTCCTTGTCCAACAACCACTGTAACGCCTATACCAAGGTAGATGTCACTGGAAATAGCTTGGATATGGAATCTCTTTTCTGAGACCAGAAGGATCTGAGGTGAAACTGAATGTCCCTCATCTGGAACCTGACTCCTGGGACCGCTGCTGTGGAGACTGCCATGTGTACCAAAAGCTGAAGAAAATGTCTTGCTGCCCAGGACACCTGTAATCGAAAAGAACTTGCCAGATGGATGAGGTTGTCCACGCTTTCTGCTGGCAGGAGAGCCTTTACCTGAACCGTGTCCAGCTCTGCTCCTGTGAACACTAGGATCTGGACTGGTTCCAGCACTGATTTGTTCAGGTTTACCAGGAATCCTAAGGACCCCAGGGTATCCTGCACCAGGGCCAAGGCTTCCTTCACCTGCTGAAGGGACTGTCCTACGACCAACCAGTCATCCAAGTAGTGAAATACAGACACTCCCTGCCTTCTCAGGTAGGTCACAACCACTGCCAGGCATTTTGTAAATGTTCTGGGGTCAGAGGTCAGGCCAAAGGGCATTGCCCTGAACTGATAGTGGCCTGTGGGCAACTCGAACCTCAGGTACTTTCTGTGGGAGTGTATGATAGGTATGTGGAAATAGGCATCCTTGAGGTACAAGGAGGCTAACCAATCTCCTTGTCTGAGAGTGGGAAGGATTTTGGTTAAAGTCACCATCTTGAATTTGGATTTTGTCAGGTGCTTGTTGAAATACCTCAGATTTAGGATGGGCCACCACTCCCCAGTCTTCTTCAGGGTAAGGAAGTATCTTGAGTACAACCCTTTTCCTTTGTGAGGGAAGGGGACAGGTTCCACTGCTTTTAGCTCTATAAGTGTGGAAACGTCTGCCTCCAACAGAGTTGTGTCTGAATTGCTGGCAGGTTTGAAATACTTTGCTCTGGTTCTTGGGAACCATTTGAAATTTAGAGCAAGTCCCTGACTCACCACTTCCAGGACCCATTTGTCTGTTGTGATGAATTTCCAGGCCTGGAAGTAGTGAGTCAACCTGCCTCCTACTGGCAGAGGGGAGGTGGCCCTGGCTGACACATCAGGGTATCTGTTTGGCAGGAGTCTTAGGCTGGGAGGTAGATGTGGCTCTGTTCATACCTCTCCTACATGTGCCCTTGGAAAAAACTCTCCGCTGCTGGTAAGCAGGGGATGCTTGTGCCTGGTAGAAAGGCCTGCCTCTGCCAGGCCTGCGTTGCTGCTTCTGTGGAGTTGAAGCCCTTTCTTTTGCAGCTGCACTTCTGTAGGTTGTTCTGTACTCATCCATTTTCTTCATGTATTACTCTGTTTGTTCCCCAAACAGAGAGCTCTGGACGATAGGAAAATCCATGGCCTTGGCCTGGGTATCCTGAGAAAGGTTGGTACACCTGAGCCAGGAAAATCTCCTCAGGGAAACCAATGTAGCCATGACTCAAGAGGATACATCATTAGAGTTCACTACAGCATGAAATTTCATTTTGGATGCCTCAGTGCCATCCTTAACTATCTGCTCCAAGTCCTTGGCTAACTGGGGAGGAGCAGACTTAGCCAAATCCAGGACAGATTCCCGTCTGGATGTTTGATATCTGGCCACATAAGCCATGTAGGAGGCTTATCTAATCCCCAGCAAAGAAGCCAAGTATTGCTTCTTAGCCATAGCATCAATCCTCCTAGAATCGTTGTCAGGAGGACAGGAGGCTAGAGGAATACCACACTTGTCACAGGCCACAGCCTGAATCACCCCCACGTGGCTACAGTGGTTGTGGAGGAACTCTGTGCCATTACCTGAAAGCATATACCCCCTATCCATCCTCTTGTCAACAGGGGGGATGGAAGTAAGCATCTGTAAAATCTTATTAGTCTGCTTTTTTAAAGACTTATGCAGAGGGGTGGACAGTCTCTTGGACTCAGAGACATCCATCATCTTGATGAAATAAGGCTCCTCCTCCTCTTCAGCTGCTTCTAAGGTAGGGAGCTGTAAGGTCTCAGCAACTTTCTTGTAGAAAGTATAGTTGGAAGAGGGCTCCCCAGGCTGCCTAGGTGGAGAGACGGAGTCTGGTCTATCTGAGGAAATATCAGGCTCAGTGTAATCCGCCAAACCTTCTTCTTCTTCCTCTTTCTCCTCTTCCTCCCCTTCTTCCCACTTGAGTTCATAATAAGTCTCCAGATCATATGAATTGGTGGGAAGTGAGCCGACAGAAGAATGAACCAACAGGTGCGTACTCAGTCTCGGTTCGCTCGGTTCTGACTGAAGCGATTGTACAATTCTAATCGCTTTAGCTATTTCATCCATGGTTGGGGCCGGAAACTTAGGCTCTGAACCGGCAGATTTTCACTTCTTTTTTGCTGGTACCAAAGCCTCGGTATCTGCTTTTCGTTTGGTCGAGAAGGTATCGCCCTGGTCAGAAGGCACCTCCTCCGGTTCTTCTGCACCCTCAGGAGCTGAACCGGACCAGCCATCCAGGTCAGCGGATTTTTCAGTCATTCTTTCCTTCAGCTGTGCTAAACGCTTATCCAGTGTGGCCTAAGGAAAGTTTTCGCAAATTTTGCAGTCTGATTTCAGGTGGTCAAACCCCAAACAATAAACACACAAGGTGGGGATTCGCCTTGGCAAACACCTCCCCACACTCTGTGTAGTGCTGAAACTGAGTGGGTCTTTTTCTTGGGCTTCTCAGACATAGTGCACTGTAGCCAAAGTTATCCTTTGAGTGGCGGTCGAGCCAGAGTAACTAATTTAGTATTTGGTTAATGACTGGGTCAATGGTGGATGGCAAAAAATGATAAAAAACTTGAGGTTTTTTTTTTAAACGAAAACCGCCGGATCCCAATAAACAATTTAAACTACGAGAATTTATCTCAAAATAAATCAAATTGGTCCTCTCTCAATACGCGGACTGAAAAAGGACCGGAGACTTACCAACTGACAATTCAATCTAATCTAGTCTAACATGTACCGAAGACAGAGGTTTGAAGAACTGAAAATAGAAAGCGGTTGAATAAACCGACAAAAACACACCACTCTGAACCAAAGCGAGCAAGGAGAAATCTCCGGAGCGACTTCGCAGGCAGGCAGAGTAAAGAATTTGATGATTACATAGAATGTACCAGGGACAGTGGTTTGAAAACCGAGCTTGAGCTCAACGTTCTATGCTTATGGCATAGAGTTAACGCTTTCATCTCCTGGGCAGTTGAACTGGAAGGGCTAACTGCATATTGTCAGAATACTGCAAGACTTCATATTGTTTAAAATGCCTGGAGACTGTATAACACTGCTCTCATCTCCAGGATATTTATATGCAATCTTGTGTCCACCTGGGTGCAAGTACCTGGGGTCTGATGAGGTCCCAGGTGCACTCCCCGCCTAGATCCTGAGGCATCCAAGGTCAGAATTTGTGTTGTAGTTAGAATCAGGAATAGTACACCCTTTAGTAAGTTGTTGCGGGTCCATTCACCATGCCAGTGCTTTTTGCAAAAGGTGTTGTGACTGGCACCTGTTTGTCTAGGTCATTGTTCAGCTGGTCTCACTGGACTATTAAGGTCCACTGTGGGATCCGCATATGCAAGTGGGCCAGTGGTACAGTGACAATGACAATAGCCATGAGTCCCAGAAGTCATAGCAAAGTCCTAGCTCAGACATACTGACTGTCATATGCCATTTGTGCTTGAGCAGTGAGACATTCTGCCCTGACCAGAAGCAGTAACACACAGCCCTGAGCTGTGTTGTCGACAACCCCTATGTACTTTCTGTCTTTGACAGGGAGCCAGTACTGACTGTAGCAGATTGACTGTAATCTCTAGGTTGTCAAACAATTTCCTGGTTTGAGCCAGGATGTGCAGTAGTTGATAGCTGGAGTGGTCCTTAAGTTCAAGTTCAAGCTCAGTTTCCAGGAAAACTCCATTGAGCAAGCTCATTTTCAAGGCAGTCCCATGAGGCTCATGACAATAGGAAACAATAACATGGCTAATACTTAAAGTGCAACATATGAATAAAAAACGAGCATCGAAGAGCTGGCCCACCAGTGCAGTGGTAGCGCTACCGATCATGACGTCAGTGACCCAGGTTTGGGAATGAGCCTGGGGAGTTGGAGGGCCAGCCGGGGGACTTAAGCATCCATGGGACTGCTCTCTTGTCTGGGGGGTAAGGCTTGGTGCTTGACTGGCCTCTGGTGGAAGCTGGCGGCACAGCATGCACCAGTTCAGACCTGAAGGGGGAGGTGTGATGGATGTCGGCGTGTGTGCCATGACACCATAGTGCACATCACATCTCCAGAGAAAACTGGAAAATGGCCCCAGCATACTGGGAAGACAGAGTGCCTGGCACTGATCCGGATCTCCCCTGCCTGTCCCATGGCTTGGTGTCCCAACGAAACTGCAGAATTTCAAGGGCAAGACCTGCCCACCTCATTCCTACCTGGAGGAGTTACCGGGCTCCAGGTAAGGATGGGACGACAGCTGTGGGGATGCCTTGGCGACTCCCGATGCATCGGTGTGCTGGTGGCAGGGGGAGCATAAATAGTAAAAAAAAAAAATGAGCATTGAAACATAGGAATGGACAGTGTGAAGGAACTGTACAAGTTTCAATGCCTTACAATAAAGGGGAAAAAAGTATAACAATTCTGGACCTTGAAACCAATGGGGTCTGGTGTTGAGCAGTTCAAAGCAATACTGTATAGCATAGCATAAGAGGATGATAAGGAGGCATAGAAGGGGGGAGGGGTAGGATGGAAGGGTACAGCGGACAGCAGAATGGGGGGGAGATGGGGTGGGAGATCGACTAGGCGCAGGATGGACAGTCATGGATGGCAATTGCATGTTTTTGCTAAATGGTTACTGACTAGAGATTTAAAAGCATTCAGTGATACTAGATGAGTTACTTATTTTATTTTAGTCTTTGGTAACCAAGGAAGGCCCACTAGGCACAAATGTCTGTTTTCAGGGGCAACCTGAGAGCACTGGGGAGGTTAAGTGACTTGCTCAGAGTCACACAGAATGCAAGTTGGGGTTGTGGGAATCAAATGCATGTCTGCTGGATGGACCAAGCTCATTCACAGCTCATTACTCTAACCTCTAGGCAATACTGCCTGAGCGTGGATTGCAATTTGTTCCAGACTGATGGAAGGGCATAGCCAATGGCAACTTTGCCATAGAGAGTGTGGAACCTGGGGACATTACCTGTACCTGACTGTACCCTGTTAATTGCTGTTACTTTGTCTCTGTAATGTTATTGCCTGTACCTGCCTCTGTAATTGTTATTGCTTGTACCTTTTGTAACTCTCCTGGGTCGCACCTGAAAATAGGCACGTGACTGTCTAGCGTGCTTAGCCGGTAAACAAAAGCTAAATAAATAAATGAGGGATTTTTTTTCGGAGCGAATAGGAGCTCAGAGAGTGGTGGAATAGGTGTGATATATAGGGGGTAATGTACTAAGGAGAGCTTTATAGATCCACATGCTGCTGTGCATTAATCATCTGGTAGCAAGAGAGGACCATCCTACTTTGGAATAAAGCTTAGAGTGGTGGGTTGTGATAGAAGCATTTGTAATGAATCAAATGGCGTGATGGTAGAGTACCTCCAGCTTGTGCAGCTTGATGGTGGAACAGCAACTGTAAATAAATTCCACGTAATCCAGTAAGGGTATAAAGGTAGCTTGGACCAACCATCTCCTGATAACACTGGGAAATAAGGATTTGTTTCAGTAGAAGAAACCTAATCTCATCCTTAGTTTTTGGGATAGGGCTTCAATGTGTGAAGGGCTTTGGCTTCATTGGGGACTGGGGGTCCACCTGGAGAGATGAAGGTCTATACTGGCATGATGGTCTGCATCTGTCCAGGAAGGGAAGCACGCTCCTAGGTGACAGGTTTAAAGGCTTCCTTGGCAAGCTTTTAAACTAGCCAAGGGGGGAGGTGCTGATAGGAAACAGGAAAGTTCAAGCCTCCCCCCGCAAAGCATGGCAGGTAGTAGGGTAAACACTGAGGTAGAGAGTTGACAGAGGACAGGACAGGAGTAAATTGAAAATGGACTAGGCAATAAGAGCAGGATGGGTAAAGGATAAAGTCAACATTAAATGGAGGGCAATGAGTGCCAATGCCCGTGGTCTTGGAAACAAGCTTCCAGAGCTAGTAGCCCTGATGGAAGTGGAACACTTGGATATTGTGGCAGTCACAGAAACATGGTACATGGAGAACCATGACTGGGATGTCAACATACCAGGGTACACAATCTACAGAAGGGACAGGGAGGGTAAAAGAGGAGGTGGAGTAGCTCTCTACATAAGGGAAGGGATCAAAGTAACAGAACTAAAAGGTAAAGGGGAGAACAAGAGGAACTCTGGGTCACATTGGAGACAGGGAATGGCATCACAATCCGCACAGGGGTTGTATACAGACCCCCGTCTCAAGGGGAGGAAATGGACAAGAAATGATAGAGGCATTCTCAAAATGGCTGAAAAGGGAGATACTGTTGATGGGGACCTGAATATGCCAGATGTTAACTGGGCAACATGGACTGCAGCCACATCCAAGAGCAGGGTCATTCTCGATGCCCTACAGGAAGCATGCCTTAGACAGCTAGGTGTGGAACCCACTGGAGGGAGCAATATTAGACCTGGTACTCTCAAATGGGAGAGGATCACAAACTTAGAAGTCAGTAGACACCTGGGAACAAGCACCACTGCACAGTGTGCTTCACAATAAACACAACCATGGAGACAAGCCATACAAATACAAGGATACTGGACTTTAGAAGGGCTGACTTTGGCAAAATGGGTGAATACCTGAGGAATGCATTAGCAAATGGCCAGAAAGGAGGGTGGAAGAACAATGGAGAAAATCAAAACTGCCATCATGGAGGCAACAAGCCTTTGTGTGAAACAAATAAAGAAAACAAAGCGGAATAAAAAACCACTATGGCTCTCAAAAGAAGTGTCAGGGAAGGTTAAGGAGAAAAAGGCTGCATTCAAAAAGTATAAGGAATCACAGACAGAGCACGACAGGGAACTGTATCAATTAAAGCAGAAAGAAGTGGGGAAGGCAGTTAGAAAAGCAAAGGTCCAAACCGAGGAAAAGATAGCCAACTCAGTTAAGAAGAGGGATAAACCTTTATAGGTACATTAGGGAACATAGAAAGGTTAAGGGAGGATAGGGAAGATTAATAAAGGAGAGGGAGGTGGGCAGAGGGAGCAGTGAAAAGGCAGAGATAATGAATGAATACTTTGCTCAGTATTCACAAAAGAAGAAGAGGAGGAGTTACCTAAACCAAACAGTAGAAGCACTTGGATAGTGGGGTTGATACCAGTCCATTTAAAGAAGAAGAGTACTGAAAGAACTTCTAAAACTCAAGGTGGACAAAGCAATGGGGCCTGACGGGATTCACCTAGAATCCTAAAAGAGCTAAGGAGGACCTAGTGACACCACTAACCACACTTTTAACAAATCATGGGAAGATGGGGTGGTACCTGAGGACTGGAGGAGGGAGATGTGATTCCCCTCACAAAAGTGGGAGCAAGGCAGAAGCAGGAAACTACAGACCTGTTAGTTTGACCTCAGTGGTGGGGAAAATGATGGAATCACTCTGAAAGAAAGAATTGTTGAGTACCTAGAGGCAGCGGGCACTGGACCCAAAGCAGCATGGATTCATAGCAGGAAGGTCATGTCAGACAAATCTAATCGATTTCTTTGACTGGGTGACCAAAGTAATAGACCAGGAGGGGCTGTGGATATGGCCTACCTAGACTTTAGCAAGGCATTTGACACAGTCTCGCACAAAAGATTAATAATCAAGTTAGCTAGCCTGGGAGTGGTCCCAGGGTGGTAGCCTGTAGAAAACTGGCTGCACAACAGGACACAGAAGGTAATAGTGAATGGAACACATTCTGAAGAAAGGGGTTACCAGTGGGTACCTCAGGGCTCAGTACTAGGTCCAGTCCTCTTTAACGTCTTTATAGGTGACATTGCAGAGGGTCTGAAGGAAAGGTATGCCTCTTTGGGATGACACAAAGATCTGTAACAGAGTTGATACACAAGGGGGGTAGAAAGGATGAGAAGGGACTTGGCAAGGTTGGAGGAATGGTCAGACATATGGCAACTTAGATTCAATGCAAAAATGCAAAGTAATGCACCTGGGAAATAAAATCCTGGAGAAGAGTACACAATAGCAGGAGGTACTAACAACAACAATAATGGAAGAGATCTGGGTGTAGTCATATCAGATGACCTGAAGGTGGGTATGCAATGTGAGAAGTCAGTAGGGAAAGCCAGGGGATACTGGGATGCATAGGGAGGGGCATCACAAGTAGAAAAGGGAAGTGGTTATCCCTCTATACAGACAGTTGGTGAGACCCCATCTGGAGTACTGCATGCAGTTTTGGAGACCTCATCTCGTAAGGACATAGACAGGATGGAAGCAGTCCAGAGGGGGCAACTAAAATGGTGCAGGGTCTACATCAGAAACCATATGAAGAGAGACTGAGAGAGCTTAATATGTATACCCTGATGAAAGGAGGGACAGGGGGACATGATAGAAACTTTTAAGTACCTCAAGGGAATCAACAAAGTCCAGGAGGGTAGCATCTTTCAGAAAAGAGATGTGTAAGAACAAGGGGCACAATTTAAAGTTAGAGGGGACGGCTCAGGGTAATGTGAGGAAATTCTTTTCACAGAGAGAGTGGTGGACGACATGGAACCGCCTTCCTGGAGAGGTTGTGGGGTCTAAAACAGTGGAGGAATTCAAACATGCATGGGACAGACATAAGGCAATTATAGTGGGGGGTTGCAGGAAATAGGCTGTTAGTTAACTAGAATCTGCAGCTTTTCCAGTAGGTAGGGAAATGGGCAGACTGGGTGGGCCAAGTGGTCCTTATCTGCCATCAAAGTCTATGTTTCTATGTTTCTATGAGAGATTATGGTCGAGCCAATGGCCTGGATATTTGAACCTGTCCACTGCATCCAGTGTTTCGACCAGAAGGGTAATGATGGACGGGGTGGTGATATTATTTTTGGAGGCAGGCAGGGAATTTATAGGGGGAGAAAACATTAACTTGGTTCTTTTTGCGTTGAGTAACAGTTTAGATTAAATAAGATTGATTTGTAGTTGATTGAAGACCGATTGTAGTTCTGCACAAACGTCAGCTAGAGTGTGTTTGGCAGTGTAAAGTACAGTGTTGTCTATGAAAAAGTGAATTTTAGCATTCTTGACATTATTTCTGAGTGTGTTGGTATATATCATGAACAAGAGAGGTCCCAGGATGGATCCCTGGAGTACCCCTCTGGTAAGGGGTAGGGGAGATGAAAACAGCCCATTAGCCTTAATTAGTTGGAGCCTGTCTGTCAAGTAGCTGGAAAACCAACGGAGGGCAGTTTCCTGTAATCGATGCTCCTTAAGTTAAACTAATAACAAATTATGGTCCACGGTATCGAATGTCTTGCTCAAGGCCATGAACCCTGCTCCTACTGTTAGTTTACGATCTAGGGCAAAGAACCAATCATTCGTCACCAAAGCTAGTGGAAATTTCTTTACTCTTCTACACACACAGGCAGGCTTCTTTGGTGAATCTCACCAGTTGTGAACCAGACCAGGTTTCGAGTTGGAGTACGGAGACAGACTGCTGCACACTAGCAGGTTGTGGAGGAGTCTGCAGAGCAGAAGCTGTTTTAGGCATTTTTTATATCCAGGAAAGGTATGCCACCTAAACATATTTGATACCTGCCTGAGGAACAGCTTTTTCTGGGCCGTCTTGTGCGGGCATCTCTGTGTTTTCTTCTGCTGTCGTATCTTCTTTTCCTTGCAGCCTCTGAGTGCCAAAGGTGGGGGTCGTTGAGCCAGCAAAGAGCAAAAAGAAGGGTGCCGCGGGGCATTGGACGGCACTGAAAGAGTGTGGGGAAGAAAACCAGAAAGAGTTGGAGATCCGAAAGCCGGAGAGTTTGGGAAGTCTGGAGCAAATTTCTTTGACCTTTACTCAGGGAAGCGCTGAAAACTTTTTCCCTTTGTTTGGAGTTTACCAACTGTTTATATGTGCGTTTATTAGTAGTTTTAGCTTGCTCATGTATGTAGTCAGATACAGTTAGATACAAGTAATTAACTTTAGATAAACTGTGGTTTATTTACTAATCACTCAATTTGATCATAATTTATTTCCCATTTCAGATATTTAGATATTTAGTTTTCTTTTTTGAGTTTTGTGTTTCGCACATTTTTGGTCAGGTGGGCTGACTAATGCGCATGTGTGGCGTTCTGCTACTCAGAGTCACCATTTCACTAGGAGCTACAAGCTGTGAGCCAGGAGCTGCGTGGATGGAGTAATATTTTAACTTGTGGTATCCTACTGAAGAGATAGTAGCGTGTATCGTGTTTAAATAAGCTGCTAAAAGCTGACATGGAGACAGAAGGATTCATGTTTTTAATTAAGACTTGCAGGAGGCAACAAGCATTTTAAGTAAGCATTTCTTATTATTTGATTTTTTTTATGGTTGTTTTTGTTGTCCCTGCTGTTGATATAACTCCATCTGTTATTTTGATTGACTTTGAAACTGACCCTGTAATTGATTAGTATGATTTCAAACGATATTCTGCTGCCGGATTTTAAAATTCCAGAAATATTGTTGGCAATTATTGCCGATATCATGAATTACAGTAGGTATTATGGGTCATAAAGATAGGTTGGTTTACTAGTCTTTGTTATATATTTTAATCATATACAGAGTGGAGTCCTATTGAGCTTTATTAGAGTAGAATACTTATTTAATGATTACTCCTGAGTACCATTTTTATATTTTTCTTTAAGTTTTGTTCCTGGGAAAAGCTCCACTGAACTAAAGGCAAAGTTCCTGTGGAAGTTTCTCTGGAAGTAGTGGGCCATATTTCCCAAAGGACTGTGTGGTCCGGCTATAGCGAAGTAACAGAGACTGATCCAAATATCATTGATAAGGGAAGATCTGTGGAGCGTCCTGTTTGTTCTGAAGGCCTTAGAAAGGTGAAGCATATTGTGGCATTGAAGAACTTCATTTTTAATCCTCCAACAATTCTTGGGGGACTATGTATGACCTAATTACGATCTGAGTGGTCATATGAAGGGAAGACCTTGATTTCTGAATTGCTGTTTCTTCAAAATTCGTATGTTTTGGTCGAGTTTTATTTGTGTTAACATCTGGGCTATCTTGACAAATATGACACAGTAAAATAATTTTACTTAAAAGTTTGTATAATAGATACTTAGTTTCCTTTGGAAGAAAACTCAATGCTTTTTTGTCAGTTACGTCTAATTGAAGCTTCTTTTCCACTAGGAATTCAAAATTTTTTGTGACCAGTTATTATTGCAATAAGGGTGGTAAAAATGGTGAAAACAAGGAAGCAAAAAATGCGGGATAGACAAGACACTTCCTTAGATAAATGCTGGATGAGCCTATTTATAAACATAGAAGCTATGAGAACAAACATGATAATGGTAACTATAAAAAGGGACATAGGATGGATGAAAAAATTACTCACCTTAGTAATTGTGTTTCTTCTAATGGAGTCTTGCTGTATTCTGACTATATGCAGTTATCCCCAGCACTTGAACTGCTCCGGAGAGGAAAGAGTTAACTCTATGCTAAGGTATAGAATGTTTAGCTTGAGTTCAGTTTTCAAACCTCTGTCCCAGGTACTCTTCAGTGTAATCGTCAGATTCTTGCGAGTCCTATACTAAGCAACTAACAACCCAGAAATTGTTTTTAAAACCTTTGTGCCAAAGGGCAAAAGACATCAATTGTAGGATCCAAAGACTCAAGTCGAGAGCCCCAAAAAGAATCCAAGTAGGTAATAAAACAAAGGAACAATCTTCAATTTAAGAAGAGGCACCCAGGTAACCCCTGGGGTACAACACTGCGCCTACCCATCCACATCCCAAAACGAGTAGGTTCTAGGAGAGGAGGCAGGAAGGGAGGTCAGAATACAGCAAAACTCCATTAGAAGAAACACAGTTACTAAGGTGAATAATTTTTTCTTCAAACAACATGAAGTCTTGCTGTATTCTGACTATATGCAGACTACCAAGCAGTACCCCCAAGAAGGAGGGAACTGCAGAACCTATTTTGGGAACAGGCTCTGCAGTACTGCAGTACCAAACCTGGCATCACTTCTAGCCTGAATATCCAGGGAGTAATGCTTGGTGAATGTGTGAACAGTCTTCCAGGTGGCTGCTTTACAGATTTCC
The DNA here is from genome assembly GCA_016271365.2 of Neoceratodus forsteri. Classification (NCBI taxonomy): domain Eukaryota; kingdom Metazoa; phylum Chordata; order Ceratodontiformes; family Ceratodontidae; genus Neoceratodus; species Neoceratodus forsteri. Next base: position 337,317,508 of record CM057452.1, on the reverse strand, counting down.
ACTAAGGGTATGTCTCTAGCTGCTGCGACCGAAGCAGCTGTACCTCTGGTGGAGTGAGCCCTCAGGCCTGAGGGAGGCTCTTTCCCCAATTTTGAGTAGCAGAACTGTATGCAAGAGACAATCCACCTAGCAATAGTTCTCTTGGTGGCAGGCTTGCCTTTATCCACCTCTCCATAAGTGAGAAACAGCTGGGAGCAGTCATTTCTATGGGGCTTAGTGGATTCTAAGTAGTAACTCAGAACCCTCTTTACATCAAGACTGTGTAATCTCCTCTCTCCAGAGGAGGAGTGATCAGTGACAAATACAGGCAATGTCATAGAATGGTTCCAATGGAAGTCTAATACCACTTTAGGGAGGAATTTCCTATTTGTACAAAAGACCACCTTATCCCTATGGAATGAGATGAAATCAGGTTCCACTGATAGAGCCTGTAACTCACTGATTCTCCTGGCAGAGGTAATAGCAACTAGGAATACAGTTTTCCAAGTCAGATACTTGAGCTCAGATGAGCAAAGGGGTTCAAAGGGAGGCTGCATCAGCTGTGCAATACAGATATTCGGGTCCTACAAAGGAGTCGGATCCCTGAAGGGAGAACTGATGTGAACCAAACCTCTAAAGAATTTCTTGAAAATTTGGTGGGAAGCTAGAGAAGAGCCCTTCCCAGCCAAAAGAAAAGCAGAAATAGCTGCTAAAGGCACTTTGAGAGTGGTAGGCTGAAGGCCTAAACTGTTAAGATATACCAAATAATCTAGTACAGTGGCAATATCAGCTGAATGTTATTGAATGTGCCTCTGGGAACACCAGAACCCAAACCTCTTCTATTTAGAATTGTAAGTTTTCCTAGTAGCAGGTTTCCTACTGGCCTTAAGGATATCCAGAGCTGATTGTGAGAGACGCAGGTCTGCATATTCTAGCTCCTCAAGAACCAAGCCTTGAGCCCGAGTGTGTGAAGGCTGTGGTACAATATCCTCCCCTGAGCTGAGGTGAGGAGATTGAACTGTCTGGGAAGGCAAAGGGGGATTGTCACTGATAGTGACAATAATAGAAGATACTGAGGCTGTCTGGCCCAATCCGGGGCTATCAGAATCACAGTGCAGGGTTGGGACCTGATTTTGACTAGAACCCTGAAAATCAGAGGAAAGGGAGGAAAAGCATAGAGAAACCTATTGGTCCAATCCAGCAGGAGGGCATCTAGAGGAAGAGACCACCGCGGGGGGGGGGGCTGCAGCGGAATAGAGGGAACTGATGGTTGTCTGGGGTTGCAAAGAGCTCTATCTCTGGAGTGCCCCACCTCTTGAAAATGGTCTGAAGGATGAGAGGATTCAGGGTCCATTCATGGTGACCTTGAGAAATCCTGCTGAGAGCATCTGCAAGTACATTGTCCTTCCCCAGAAGATGCACAGCAATCAGGGAAGCCTGCAGGGAATAAGCTAGTGACCATATTTTCATGGTCTCGGTGCACAAGGCCGAGGACCGAGTGCCCCCCCGCTTGTTGATGTACCACATGGTTGTGGTGTTGTCTGTCCTGAGCTGCACCACTTTCCCCTGAATTAAAGTTGAAAATGACTGAAGGGCCAGAAAGACAGCTGTGAGTTCGAGCAGATTTATGTGAAGGAGAGACTCCTGATGGGACCAAGTCCCCTTAGCAGTATGCTGATCCATTCGGGCTCCCCATCCCAGCAGAGAAGCATCTATGGCGAGAGTCACTGTGGGAGCCTAACTAAGGAAAGGAACCCCTTGCCTCAAATTGTCCTCTTCCAGCCACCACTGGGGGGCCTGAACCAAAGTTAGAGACACTGGAACCAACTTGGAGAGGGGATCTTTTTTCTGAGACCAAAAGGCTCTTGGGTGAAATTGGATGTCCCTCATCTGAAACCTTTCCCCTTGCACTACTGCAGTGCAGGCTGCCATATGGCCTAGCAACTGCAAGAAATGTCTAGCTGGCCGAGACACAAGTGGATGAAAAGAAGAGGCCAGAGAGCTGAGGGATTGGACCCTTGATAGAGGAAGGAAGGCCCTGGACTGAACAGTGTCCAGCTCTACTCCTATGAATGTGAGAAGCTGAAATGGCTCCAGAACAGACTTTTCCAGATTTAGGATGAATCCTAGGGTGTGTACAAGATTTTGAGTGACCCCTAGAGCTGATCTGACTTGGTCTGGGGACTGACCTACTATGAGCCAGTCGTCCAGGTAAGGGAACAGTAGGATGCCTTGTCTTCTGAGGAAGGCCACCACTACTGCTAGGCATTTGGTGAATACTCTTGGGGCAGATGTTAGGCCGAAAGGCATTGCTCTGAACTGGTAATGGCCTGAAGGCAGTTCGAACTGGAGGTACTTTCTGTGGGACTGCCTGATAGGTATGTGGAAATAGGCATCCTTGAGATCCAGAGAGGCTAGCCAGTCTCCTGGTCTCAGAGAGGGAAGAATAATTCCCAGAGTCACCATCTTGAACTTTGGCTTTCGTATGTGTTTGTTTAGGTAACGTAGATCCAGGATGGGTCGCCACTCCCCTGTCTATTTTAGGGTAAGGAAGTACCTGGAGTACAGTCCTTTTCCCCTGTGAATCAGAGGTACACTCTCCACTGCCTGCAGAAGCAGTAGAGAAGAAACCTCTGTTTCTAAGGCCTGTGTTTCCTCTTCCGAGGAAGGGCAGAAAGCTTTTGCCCTCAACTTTGGGAACTTGCTGAAGCTGAGAGCAAGACCCTGGCTCACTACCTCCAGGACCCACTTGTCTGAAGTGATGGACTTCCAGGCCTGGAAAAAGTGAGCCAGTCTGCCCCCTACAGGAATTGGGGAGGCAACCCTGGCTGACACATCAGGGTGTCTGTTAGGCAGGGGGCTTAGACTGAGAGGAGGATGCAGTCCTGGCCATCCCCCTTCTGCCTCTTCCCCTAAAGAACCTCCTCTGCTAGAAAGAAGAGGAGGCCTGGGCCTGGTAGAAAGGCCTGTGAAAAGGCCTGCCCCTGCCAGCCCCAGATTGCTGTCTCCGAGGAGTGGTCTGCTTTTCTTTGGCTGCAGCACTCCTGTATGTGGTCCTGTATTCGTCCATCTTTTTCATGTACATCTCTGTTTGTTCCCCGAACAGAGAATTATCAGCCACAAGAAAATCCATGGCCTTGGTCTGGGTATCCTGAGATAAACTGGTACACCTAAGCCAGGCAAATCTCCTCATGGAAACAGATGCAGCCATGACCCTAGAATGAACATCATTTGAGTCCACAGCAGCATGAAATTGGACCTTAGAAGCTTCGATGCCATCCACAGCCACTTGCTCCAGGTCCTTGGCCAGCTGGGGGGGGATTCTTAGCCAGCTCCAGAACCATATCCCACCTGGACTTCTGGTATCTGGCTGTATATGCCATATATTTGGATTGCCTGAGTCCCAAAGAGGATACCAAGTACTGCTTCTTTGCCATTGCATCCACTTTCCTGGAATTCTTATCTGGGAGTGAGATGCCAGAGGAATATTAGCCTTGTCACAGGCTGCATCTTGCACTACCCCAACATGGCTGCAATGGTTAATAAGGATATCCGTACCAGGGCCTGACAAAGCATACCTCCTCTCCATTTTCTTATCCACAGGAGGTATGGATGTTGGAAACTGTAATAATTTTTGGGTCTGTTTCCCGGGGACTTGTGCAGAGGGATAGACACCCTTTGTGACTTGGGACATTCATCATTTCAACATAGTCAGGCTCCTCCTGATCCTGATCAGCTTCTTCCACTGGAAGCTGAAGAGTCTCATCCACCTTCTTATAAAACAGGAAGTGGGAGGGGGACTCAGAAAGCCTGGGAGGAGACACATTAGAAGGCCTGTCTGGGGAGATGTCAGGCTCAATAGGCTCATCTAGGTCTTCATAATCCTCATCTTCATCATCTTTGTCCCCCTTCCCACTCACCCTCATAAAATGCTTCAGGGTCATACTCAGAAGCAGACAGGTCTGACTGAACCCACCGTCTCTGTGTCGGTATCGGTTCGGTTGGAACCAGGCGAAGCGACTGCACAATAGCAATCACTTTGGCTATCTCATCAGCAGTCGGACCATGGGAGCCAGGATCTGAACCGGTTGACTTGTGCTTTCTTTTTGCAGGGACCGACTCCACAGAATCAGCTCTCCTTTTGCCCAAGGAGGTATCGCCCAGGTCAGTGGGTACCCCCTCAGATTCTGTCAGAAACGAACCGGGCTGGCCATCCGGGTCAGCGGATTTTTTTGGCCTCCCTTTCCTTCAGCCTACTTAAACATTTTTCAACAGTGGCCTTAGAAAGGTTCCTGAAAATTTGGCAGTCTTCTTTGAGGTGGTCAAACCCCAGACAATACACACAGATGAGATGGGGATCAGCCTTGGCAAAAGCCTCCCCACACTCAGTGCAGTGTTGAAACCCAGTGGGCCCGGTTTTCTTTTTGGGTTTCTCAGATATGCCTTTAAACACAAAGTCACCCTTACCAGCATTCAAGCCAGGCGACTACCAAATCTATCGGTTCCAACCGTGTCATGGGTTGGATGAGAGAACCAGAGAAATCAACACTTTTTTCAGGAACTGATAGATACTGGAAAACCACACTAAAACACCTGTAAAAAACAGATCAGCAAATCGCTTCGGTTCCCAACCGGACCGACCAGGAAGAAACCGAACACAAAAACAATTTCTTTACAAACCACAGTACTACCTACTAATACACTTACTGTACCGAGACAGAGATGTAAAGACTGAAAAAATAAAGAAGCAGTTTACAAAACCAACCGATTTTTACCACAACCAAACCGAAGTGAAGGAGAGAATCTCCGGAGCGACTTCACAGTAAGGTGGAGTAAAGAATCTGATGGTTACACTGAACAGTACCTGGGACAGAGGTTTGAAAACCAAGGTTAAATTCAACATTCTATGCCTTGGCGTAGAGTTAATTCTTTCCTCTCCGGAGCAGTTCAAGTGCTGGAGATAACTGCATATAGTCAGAATACAGCAAGACTTCATGTTGTTTGAAAAGGTTGTTTCAGATACCCCAATTTGTATTCTGAGCCAAGACTCATCAGACGAGGTGGTTAAGGCTTTTCCAGAAACTCCAATTTGTGTTTTAAGTCAAGACATTTTAAGTGAGGTGGCTGATCAGGTGCTAGTTTTTAGTGAAGATATAAAGGGAAAGAAAGGCAATAAATCCGGCAATAATATAACAACAAAAAGTACAAATGAGTCAAACAAATCTGGCAAACTTAATAGATTTAATAAAACAAAGAAAAATAAATCAAAAAATAAAGATAAATCTACTGGAAATGTTTTTAATATATCCAGTTCAAATATGAAACAAGTTAAGATTAATATGTTTCTGACTAAAGTTGTCAATACTAGTGAATTAGCCGAATCACCCAATATGCTGGGGTTCACTAAACAAGGGGATTTTCCTTTAAATGATTCAGCCAATAATATTGCAAATGAGGCTGATGATGTCAACAGACACAACTATACTAGACTTTTTTCCACTCCAAAAATGTTTTCAGTACCAGATGTATTTAGTCCTCCAAATGAACACAGTAGGGATTGAAGTATTTCAATTGGAGGTCTGATTTTTTCAACAGTTCCAACAGTGAGTGAAAATGGTATTGAAGTGATATCGGGTAGTATCCCTGCTGCCCATTTGGGGAGGGAGGCTTCGATTGATCTCTACAGTGATACTACTTCTGATTTAACATACTTCCCTGACTTTTCCCCTGAACCGACCCCTGATCCAGCATTAGGTATCAGGTGGAATGGTACCAATTGTAATTGTACTAATTGGATGACAGATCTACAAGATATTACAATGGGGATGCAAGAAGCAATTGGAGGACTTAAATTAATAGATTCTAAAATCAATAAAAATTGTCGCTCAAGTTTGCACTGCAGTTGCTGTCTTACAAATAGGAAGGGCGAATTCACTAAATATACTAATGACTGGATTTCTTCTTATCCTTTTAGCTTAGACAGTGATCTTAAGAGAACCATGCAAGATCCCTATGCTGCACATCTTTGATACGTGTTCAATTAGTAGGAGTTACTAATGAGTTAGAGACCCTTAAAGGCAATATTGCAATCAATGGTGCCAGATTGGATGATATTATTAACAAATTAGATAGACTGGTTCCTATGACTGGCTCTCCTTCCATTCCATTATCTGATTCTGCTTTAGATTTTCAGCAAGCTAGTGGGCAGTTGAGTAGACCAGATTTTTCTACTATCTGCATTCCCACTGCTCCTGTTAAATCTGCAGGTAACAGTAAAAAGAGGAGTGGGAAAGTGAAGAAATCTAAAAATAACAAAAACCAAAATTCTAAGAAAGTTTGCAGGGAGATGAGGAATGCTGGCTTGGATGCTAACAAAACTCTTGAAGGAGAGAATGGTATAACAGATCCGATACACTCTATTAATACAATAGAAAGTAATAGTATTAACCTGGATGAAGTCTTTGAAATAGAAAAATTGGATAGTTGTAAACTACCTGTTAATATCTCAAATCAAAAAGTGATATTAAGCTCTATTCAGGCATTTAATCAGCAAATAACATTAAGACAAGATCTAGGGAAATTTTATAATACATTAATGCCCAATCCACCGGCGAATTTAAATATAGCTGATAAATCTGCAATTTTACAGGCTAGGTTCAGCACAATGGCACATTGCGATGAGACCCTTGCACCTGCTAAAATGATGATTGATTTAAACTAGTGTGCTTTTTTGAGTTTGTATGGTTACAGCTGGAATGCCGGAATTTCATATTTACATAACAAGAAGCAGATTGTGCATCTCTTAAGGGCAGCTACTGGTGCTGATATTGTTGATAGTGATATTGTGCAAGCTTGGGAGGATCTGGACTTAAGAGGGTGGGAGTTGTGTATTCCTTTTTTGCGTTAGTCCAAGGATTGCTAACCAGATTTGGCTCAATAATAGAGATCTGATAGCACAAGGATTCTCAATTGACTTTATACATAAGAAACATCTGAATCATCTGTCAAAAACATTTTCTATGGACACCTTTATCATATTTGGTCTCCAAAATATACTGAATGAAAATCAGGGCAGGTTAAGATTTGTAGTTACAAATTTGCTCATACATGCACTGAAAATTCCAGCCTTAGACTTCAAAATTACAAATGTCTTTAGACATAAGACTCAGAATGGTGCTGGACAGGTTGATGTTGTGTTTGAAAAAGGCTCTCTTATTGGATTCAGTGGGTGTCCATATGCTCAGCAGTAATATTTTTAACATAGCACCCCAGGAGACTAAAGTAAATCAACAGTATTGTAATGATATACCTGCTCAGAGTGAACTGTTCCTCTTTGGTCTATGTCATCTAGAAAATGAGACCAATAAGAAGATTGGTTTGGTGGTCAGGGATCTATTAAAACAAATACTAAATATAGATGTTGCAGATAATATCCTTACAGCTCAAAGGCTAGGCAACATCTTTGATACGGATCAAGTCCTAGTCCAAATTAGAAGTCAAAGTCTGTTGACTGATATTATACAAAATGCACCACGCTTAGATGGGTTGGGGTTGTATTTTGTTGTTTGTGATCAGGTTTTGGGTACAAATGAAACTAGCTTGTCCAAATGGGAACAGGTTCCTGAACAGATAATAGGAACTGGCCTTATTAAGAGCCCTCAGGATATGGCAAATGATAGGTTGATTTTTAATGAATCAGTCTCAAACCGATTTGACCTGTTGGATATCTCTAAAGACTGACTAAAGATTTCTTCTCCTTCTAGCATGAACAAAGTGACTGAGGGGGCTAATAATTTAATCTTAATTTCTTGGAACATTGCTGGTCTTTTAACAAAATCCGTGGATAACGACTGTGTTCATTTTTTGAAGCAGGCTCATATAATGTGCCTGCAAGAAACATGGCATCAGACTTTAAATGATATTGCACTGAATGGTTGTTCAATGCATCATGTTCCAGGTCAGAAGCATTCCAGATTTAGTAGACCTTCAGGAGGTCTGGTTACTTGGTTTAATATTATGGATCTTTTAGCAGAAGAGCTTATATTTACTAATTCCTACTCGGTCTTTTTTGGTAACTATGGACCCTTTGACATTTTGCCTAATTAATGTCTATATACCTCCCAGTAATTCAAAGTTTTATAATCACAGTATATGGGAAGAGTTGGATGATGTCATTCATAGAGTTTGGGCAACAACAGCATGTGAGAAAATCTTGCTCTGTGGAAATTTTAATGCGAGGATAGGCCTCTATGATGGATTTGCAAATGTTGAAATACAAAATTGGTGTTTTTGGAACACCTATAAATATCCTATAAATTCCTTAGATCATAGGATTAATGCACGAGGGCTTAAACTTCTGGAGATTATTACACCATACAATTTAACACCTTTAAACAGGAGGTTTATGGGGGATTGGGAAGTTTACCCAATGTAACAAGCAGTGTCCTTCTGTGATTGATTATGTCTTCTGGAAAGACAACATGGATATATGGGAATCTTGCTATATTCCTACTACATCAGACAGTGATCACTTTCATTTAGTACTAAGTTTTAGACAACTAGTGCAGGAACCCACGATGTCTGGCTATAGTAATATAGAAATTAGAAATAAAACCAAAATTAGGTGGAACCAAAATAGTTCTTATGAGATAAGCCCTTTGTTGCAGAATTTTTTTTTTCAACAAAGAATATGTTAACTGGAATACAATTCAGTGGATTAACCAGATGATGCATTATTTCAAGGAGATTAGGAAACTTCTCTTGACTACTGGACAACAGCAATCAGTGGGGGGGTCAGAATTGGTTTGACAGGGATTGTCGTTTGGCCAAAAAACACTTAAACCAACAAATTAGAAGGGTTAGAGTGTCACAAAAATGAACAGTTTGATTCCTCAATCAGATCAGGGGATCTTACAAAAAGTTTCTAAAGGAGAAGCAACAGGAATTCCAACATAACCAGTGGAATAAAATGTTAAAGGTAATAGAGTGCAAGGATCAACGTGCTTATTGGCAGCTGGTGGCTCGGGGAACTAGTAACTTTAGAATTGGAATAGACACATATATTCCCCTTGATACCTTGCAAAAGTATTACTTAGATATTTTTTTCAACGCAAATCAGACTAACAATCTTCCTAATATGGGTTCCTTTGAACCATATGTTACTTTCTGTAATCAACTGGAAGTATATGTAGCAATTATCTCCATAAAAAAAAATAAAGCCCCAGGTCCAGATCAGATACCATCAGAAGTCTTTTTAGACTCCCCTCTTTTTTGGGCTGCTATATTAATGACTTTTTTTAACTGTTTAGTCAGGCAACTGAGATTCCCTATTTCTTGGAAAGGAGCACTAATTATACCCATACATAAAAAAAGAGATAGAACTGACCCAAAAATGTATCAATCAATTTCACTATTAGATAACAGTTGTAACATTTTCTCCAAATTGGTTTTAGCTAAACTAATGGAGGACATCAAGGCATTGGGTGGATTGTCAGAATTTCAAGCAGGTTTTCGAGACGATTTTAGTACAGTAGATAATTGCTATGTCCTCTCTCATCTCTATTAAAAATATGTTAATCTGCGAAAGCAGAAATTGTACTTAGTATTTATTGACTTTAGCTCTGCTTTCGATCTTGTGACCCGTAGCATATTATGGGAAACAATGAGGAAGTGGGGTATTTCTAAAGAAATTAATGCAATTATAAGTGAACTTTATCACAACACTTGGACTCAGGTCAAAATTGGACTAACTGGACAATTTTTTGCAACTTTTCCCACTAACCATGGGATTAGACAAGGCTGTGTGCTAGCCCCTACCTTGTTTTGTATTTATATTAATAAATTATTGAAATTATTGGATGATTCATTGACAGATTCTCCCAAGCTTTTACATAAATATTGTCCAGTTTTGGCATATGCTGATGATCTTGTCCTGTTGTCCCTTTCACAAAAGGGGCTACAGAGCAAATTAGATATTCTGAATGAATATGTGGGTAGACATAGTTTAATTATAAATGAGAATAAAGGCCACATTTTGGTACAAGGAACTAATAACATTTCTAAAACATGGAGAATAGGAAACAAAAAACTTAATATTGTTAAACCCTATTTATATCTGGGTTTGCTTTATACTCATGATGGTAAATGGACCAAGCACATTGATTCTCTCATTCCTAAACTAAAACAAACAGCTAATTCTCTTAAGATATTTAACAACAAGTATGGTGGCAATACTATCAAACCACTGATTATAGCACTAAAGACCAAATATTATTCACAGGCTTTATATCATTCTGAGATCTGGGGATATGTTAGTTATGATAAGTTAGAAATTCCTCTTAATAAACTTTTGAGGCTTACTTTAGGATTGAATAACTCTATCCCTGCAGCATTAGTTAGGGCAGAGGTAGGATTGGTCAAACTATCTGCCTTTGCACAGGTGAGACTTATAAATTATTGGCTAAAATTGCTGACATTAGATTCAAATAGACTGCAAATTCTGCCATTAAAAGAAAAAGAAGTATAGATTGGTATGGGCTGCAAAAAATCTAAATGGCTGACTGATTTGTACTCAATTCTGGAGGAATCTGGACTGTCTTATTTAAGAGGTTATGTGGAAAAAAATTGTAATTGGCTCAAAGTATAAATCTTATATAACTCGAAAAATGATGTCATTAGCAATGAAATCAGATGTGGTTATGATTACAAATCTTGAGATTGCTCCTTGGTTAAGGCAGCATGATGTTAATTTTTGTTTTAGGGAATATTTGGATGTGCTGACTATTATCAAACAGGAACAGTTATTCACTAGGTTTAGAATGGAACAGTTTCCCAGTAAGTTTCTGAGTGCTAGATACAACAAGGAGTCAGAACCTGCTTCTGGCTTTTGTGTTTGTACTGACATTATTAAGGAGGATATTTTCCATCTTATTTTTGTATGTCCATGGTACAGTATGGCTAGAATGTACTGGCTAAAACCTTTGCTACATGAAATAGCAACTTCCAATCAAACCTTATTACTAGATATATTGTTCACTACAAGCGATGACTATAGTATATATAAACTGGTAAGATATTTGGAAGTAATAACAAAAACCAGAATGAAACATGTAAATTCCAGCTAAATTAAAAATTAGTGAGATGAGAAACTGCTTTTTTGCACAGGAAATAAGGTTGCGAATGGGAATTTTTTTCCTTATGGCTTGTACTTATATATTTTTCTTATTATGGATGAAAAGCTGAGAATTAATATGCTGATGTTCAATATCTGTATTTATTGTTTTAATGTATGTATGATAATGAGATGTCATTTTGTATTTTATTGGAATGGTCTTTTGACTGAACAAATAAAATTTATACTACTACTACTACTACTACCAAAGCTAGTGCAAATGTGCTACTATGATTGGGCCTGAAACTGGATTGGAGTGGATTTATAAGGTTAGAGTGATTAAAATAGTCCCTTAACTGGTTGTTGAATAGTTTTTCAAGAAGCTTTGAGAGAACAGGTAGTTTAGAGATTGGCCAATAATTGTTGAGGTTGGTTGGGTCACCAGATTTGAATAGGGGCAGTATGTGAGCTGTTTTCCAGATAGTGGGAAAATCTCCAGACAAAATAAACAAACTGAACAAATGGGTTACGGATGCTGTGAGGTGGAAATATCATAGTTTCAGAAACCTGGGTTCGATGCTGTTGGCACTCATTTTTTATATCTAGGTTGAGGAGTAGGTCTTCTGCTTGTTTGTAGGTGACTTGGGAGAACCGGAAGGGATTTAGACATTTTTGAGTGGGCGAGGAATCCATAGTGTTGAGGTGTGTCTGGCATTTTGCTGCCTGGGAGGTGTCAAAGGCTAGCCCTGCCGTAGCGAAGTGTACGTTTATTAAGAATGGTCGGTTTATCAGCGATTGTAGTGCTTTGGGACATTATTTTGACTGGTATAGATAGGGGGGTTCTATTTCCTTCAATTGTATTAAGAGTTTGCCAGATCTTAGCAGGGTTACCTCTAGCTAACACTAGGGCATTCAAATAAAAAGTTAATTCAGCTGATCTGGTGAGCTTGCTACAGGAGTTGAGCCATTCCTGGAAGGCTGATCAATATGTAGCTGCTTTTGAGTGCCTGACTGTGGCCCACAGGTGATATCTCTTGTTCAATGCTTGTTTTAGTTCATTGGTGAACCATGGGCAGGAAGCTTCTCTGACTCTACTGACTCTACTTTTGACAAGAGGGGCATGTTTATTGATAATGTCTATGACACTGGCATTGAAGGGAGCAGCTACTTCATTGACTGAGGTGGCTAAGTAGAAGCTCTGCCAACTTATAATTCTTAGGTCATATAGGAAGTAGGCAGAGTTGAATTTACTGAGGCTCTGTTTTGTAATGAATGTAGCTCTGGTGGCTGTTTTTTCCAGACCCCTGATGCAAACAACAATATTGTGATTGCTTAAATCATTATGAAATACAACAACATGTGTGATATTGTGTGGTCTATTTGAGAGCCAATTGTCCAGGTAGGGAAAAACATACAGGCTTTCCTGACAGACGACTGCTGCTACCACTACCAAGCATTTGGTAAAGACCCGTGGCAAAGAAGATAGCCAAAGAGCAATACTCTGAATTGGTAATGCTCCCTTCCAGCATAAATCTAAGATATTTTCTGTGATGCTTCCTGCTTGTTATATGAAAGTGAGCATCCATATAGGGAGCACATCTAGTCCCCTGTTTGCAGCAGGGGAACCAGAGTTTGCTGAGAAACCTTATGAAGCTTCTTGTACTCTATGTAGCAATTGAGGTATCACAGGTCTAGGACAGGCCTCAGATCCCCTGTCCACTTGTGGACTAGGAAGTATCTGGAGCAGAACCCCTTGTTCTTCTGCCTGGAAGGAACAGGTTCTATGGCATGTTTGTGGAGTAAGGCCTGTGCCTCTTCTCTCAACAGGGATATGTATCCTGGGGGATAAGTTGACACAGTTGGTAGATGATCTGGAGGAGTATCCAGAGGCTCCAGAGTATGACCTTTCACAATAATGTCCAGTATCCAGTCACCTGTGGTGATCTCCCTCCATCGGTTCAGATGAAGGGGGAGACAACCCCCACAACCACCCCTGGGAGCAAAGGTGGTTGGGGGGTATAGTGCTGTGAGTTAGGCTGAACCAGTGGGGGCAGTTCCACTGGCTGTACTGCCTTTAGGTGCTTTTGAATGGGCATCTAGGGGGAGAGGAGTTGGCAAGGCTCCAGCACCCTTATCTCTTCCTTGTTGCCTGTAGACCTGTCTGCTACCTCTGGCAATGGGCTGACAAAACTGAGCCCTACCCCAACCTCTGCCTGGTGTAGGGTATAGGGATTTCAGTGACTTCCATGTCATCCTGGATGATTGAAGGCCTCTTAATGCCTCTTCAACATCGGGTCCACCACATAAACATGCGATCAAAGACCTCGCAGTCAAAAAGCACGCTGCGCTGACACCCCAAAACCACACAGTCAAAAACCATGCTAATATAAAGTCCAAACCACACATGCTGTTTTGACTGCACAGTTTTCGACTGTGCATTTATTTTTTCGAGGTATTGATGGTATCCGTTCAATCAATACCATATCCAAACAGTTTGCTGCCTCTAAAAGGGGCATTTAAAACTGCATGCTGGACAACACTGGCAAAATCTACTACTCTGAGAATAGCACCTCAGGCAAATACCCAATGCAGCTGCCCAGGCAGATGAATCTGAAACATCATAGGCTGAGTGGATTAAATGTTTACCCACTTCAGCCCCTGCAGAGTTTTAATTAACTCACTTTTGGCAATGAAATTAGATAAGGCCAGTGCTGCAGCCTTGGCACTTCTCCACAGGGTATTTTGGTATTTAGACATGTGGTTCTGGTAGTTTGCAATACACAGGCCTCAAGAGGCAGAGGCATAAGTACATTTTCCCCTGACATCCAACCTCCTGGACTCCTGGTTAGGAGGGAGGTGCCCTGGAAGTATCATGGGCAGCCGTGATCACCACATAATCCATTTCTGGCTGATCTTCATAGCAAAGCTTATGAGATGGTGCAATGTATATCTTATCAGCCTTTCTAGGTACAGCTGGCATGGCATTTGGTGTACAACAGGCTGCATAGGAAGCATCCTCCAAAGCTGGGTATAATGGAGGAATGACAATGGATAGAGGAAAAAACTACTAACCATAGTAATCTTGTTTCTTCAAAGGGATCACTCATTATGATTAAATAAATGCAGTCAGCCTCCTGTGTTGGACTGCCTGGAGAGATGGAATTGTATGCAAATTATGGAACTCTCAGTTGGCTTATGCCACTTTCAAACTGCTGCCCCAGCAACTGTTGCACTCTGAGTGCTTCAGATTCTTACGTAGCCTAAACTGGGTGTAAGACCCACTAACTAAGATAATATTTATATATATATAATAATTTTTTGTCCTCTCATGTCAAAAAAAATCCAAATAAATAAACCTAAAAAACTTGAGACCACAAGGGAACCAACTAGTTAACAAAAGGTGAGCCTCAAACTTAACCTCTATGGAAAAATATATTCTAAAACAGGGATGCAGAACAACATTGATAGGTTTTTTAGTAGGGGAGGCAGGGTTGGTGCTTTAATCATAATGAGTGATCTCTTTGAAGAAACAAGATTACTATGGTGAATAATTAAGCAATAAGCCATGAGGGGGTGTGGGTTATCAGGGGATTTACCACGGCTGGCGTGGTTTGCCCACAAGTATAATTTTTTTTCTTCTAACCCCAGGAATCACTCATTATGATTAAACAAATGCAGACTACCAAGCAGTACCTTTGGAGGTTGGGCAGAAAACCTATTTAAGAAACAGGTTCTGCAGCACTGCTGCACCAAACTTGGCATCACTTCTGGATTGCAGATCCAGGCTGTAATGCTTTGTGATGGTGTGTACTGTTTTCCATGTAGCTGCTTTGCAGATTTCCAAGAGTGGAATATCTCTTGAAGCTGCCACTGAAGCAGCTGTACCCCTGGTGGAATGTGCTCTGAGGCTCAGGGGAGCCTGTTTTCCCACTTTACTATAGCAAAACTGAATACATGCCAATATCCAACGACCAATTGTACATTTTGTGGCAAGTCTACCATTACCTACCTCTCCATAGGTAAGAAAGAGCTGTCTCTGGCCTGGTCTGTAAGACTTAGTTCTGTCAATATAGTGGCTAAGTGCCCTTTTGATATCAAGGGATGAAGCCTCCTTTCTGAAGAACTGGAGTTCTCTGTGGAAAAGACAGGTAAAGTGATGGACTGATTTAAATGGAAATCAGACACCTCTTTGGGAAGAAATTTTCTTTTTTTTTTTTTTTCCATTTATTCTTTCTGCCCCTGCCGCCGGTAGCCCGGAACCATCTGCCGGTCACGCCCACCCCCACATCGGCCTCGCACCCTTCCGATACCCCGTGGCTTACCCCCACGGTGGGGCTGCATGGGACACATGCCGCAGGCGCCGGACTAGGGTCGGAGGCTGGCCTGAGGGGCTAATTGAAGCTGTGACCAGCTTCATCTCAGGCCCGGCGGCATTCTTCCTTTTTCCTTTTCCGGAGGCGGGACGTGTAATGACGCTGGAGCGCCCTGCCCCGCCCGCGAACACTGTTGAGGTCGTAGTCGCTACACACCTGGTCTCCACCAGGAGTCGCTAAGACCTTAGCACTGCTCCCATCCCTCCCCGAGGAGAGCAGTCCATAGACGCTCTATCCTTCTCCTCCGGCCCGCCCTCCAGCGACCCGAGTCCGCTCTCGAACCCGGTCGCCAGCTGCGCAAGCGGAAATCCCACCGCTGCGCCGGCGGGCCGGCGGGAAGAAATTTTCTATTGGTCCTGAGGACCACTTTGTCCCTGTGGAATGAGTTGTAATCTACATCCATGTACAGGGCTTGTAACTCACTGATTCTTCTGGCTGAAGTAATAGCCACCAAAAACACAGTTTTCCAAGTGATATACTTCTAGTCTGCTGTTGCCATCGGTTCGAATGGGGCATCCATGAGCTTGGCAATGCAGATATTCATTCCAGGCGGAAACTGGTTCCCTCAAAGGAGGGTACAAAAGGTTAAGGCCTTTCAAATATTTCCTGAAGACTGGATGAGAGGCAAAGGACCTCTCTTTACCTGCTGACAGGTAAGCTGAAACTGAAGCGCCAAATGAACCTTGAGTGTGGAAGGATTCAGAGCTAAAGAATGCAAGTGTGTCAGGTAATCCAGAAGAATGGCAAGGCCAGCCCTGGATGGGTCGATACCCTTACCCACACACCATGTGGAAAACCTCTTCCACTTGGCAGAATATGTCTTTTTAGTGGAAGGTTTCCTGGAGCCCCTAAGTACTGCCAAAACTTGTTCTGACAGTTTAAGATCCGCATACTCTAAGTCCTCAAGAGCCAGGTCTTGAGCCTTAGTGATTTCAGGTTGGGGTACGGTATCCTACCCTGGGAGAAAGTCAACAGGCCGTGCTTCCTGGGCAGATAAATTGGAGGTACCACTGATAGAGCCAACAGAAGTGAATACCAGTGCTGCCTCACCCAATCTGGTGCCACCAGTATCATTGTTGCCGGTTGGCACCTCAATTTCAGCTGGGTTCTGAATATCAGTGGAAAAGGAGGGAAGGCATACAGAAACTTCCCTGTCCAATCCAGTGCCAATGCATCCAGGGGTAGTGTGCCCTGAGAGGAAGCCTGCAGCAATATATTGGTAGCTGGTGATTTTCTGCAGAGGCGAAGAGATCTATCTCTGGAGTGCCCCGACGTCTGAAAATCGAGCTGAGAATTTGAGGATACATACACCACTCATGATGATCTTGACTTATCCTGCTGAGGGAGTCTGCCAGTACATTGTCCTTTCCTGGAAGATGTATGACTGAAAGGGATATCTTCATGGAGTAGGCCAGGGACCACAGCCTCATTGCTTCTGTGCACAGTGGGGCTGACCTGGTTCCTCCCTGTTTGTTTATGTAACACATAGTAGTGGTGTTGTCTATTCTGACCTGCACCACTTTGTTTTGAAGATGTGGAGCAAATGTCTGTTGGGCTAGGTACACTGCCCTGAGCTCCAAAAGATTTATGTGCAACATGGATTCTTGAGTAAACCATGTGCCACTTGCTGTATAATCTAACATGTGTGCTCCCCAACCCAGGGGGGATGCATCTGTTGTAAGGACTAAGGAAGGTTGTTCCTTGTGAAAGGAACCCCTACCTGCAGGTTTTGCTCATCCAGCCACCACTGCAGTGCCTGTAGGAGAGTGTGGGTGACTGGAACCAGTTTGGACAGAGGATCTGTCCTCTGGGTATACCATCGCTGCATTGAAACCCCGACGGCGAAGACCACCACAGTGACAGGATTCGGCCAAAATCTGCCTGTCACTGTGATGGTCTTCCACGGCCAGGGGATTGCCTTGCAGGGTGTTTCGACCCTCCCCCCGGTCCAACTCCGACTCGGAGTTGGAATCCTAGAGACTGGGGGGTGTTGGGGATTCGGACACTTGGCAATGCGGCTGTCGCTGTCGGGGATGTCTCCATAGCCGCTGTCACTGCGGCATGGTAAAACCTGTTCTCTGTGACCAGTATTGTCTCAGGTGGAACTGTATGTCCCTCATTTGGAATCTGGAACCCAGTACCACTGTGGTGGCAGCTGCCATGTGGCCCAAAAGCCTGAGAATCTCTCTGGCTGGTTTGGGTTTTCCTGCTACAAATGAGCTTGCAATTCGTAGAATACTGTTTACCCTGTTCTGTGGCAAGAAAGCTCTGCCCAGACTGGTGCTCAGTTCAGCTACAATGAACTCGAGTACCTGAACTGGTGCTTGCTGAGACTTCTGCTTGTTTATGAGGAGACCCAGGGATTGCAGAGTAGACTTTGTTAGTGCAAAGGTGTGCTCTGTAAGATGTAGAGATGGCCCCACAACTAACCAGTCATCCAGGCAGGGAAATACTGATACTCCCTGTTTTTCTCAGAAACTCCACTACCATGGCCAAACACTGTGAATGCTCCTGGTGCAGAAGTCAGGCCAAAAGGAAGGGCTGCAAACTAATAATGGCTTGAGGCCAGTCTGAACCTCAGAAACTTTCTGTGGGAAGGTCTGATGGGGATGTGAAAATAAGCATCCTTTAAATCTAGGGAGGCTAGCCAGTCTCCCTTTTGTAAAGTGGGAATGAAACATAGAAACATAGAAGTTGACGGCAGATAAGGACCGCAAGGCCCATCCAGTCTGCCCATTTCTTTTTTCTACCTTATAAATGTGCCATCGGCCTTTGCTCTGTCAGTGGCCTATCTATTCATAGTCATTTGTATTGCTCTCTTATGCCTATCCCATGCCTGTTTGAAGCCCTGCACTGTATTCATAGCCACCACTTCTTGTGGTAAGCCATTCCATGCATCCACCACCCTTTCTGTGAAAAAGAATTTCCTCACATTCCCCCTTAATCGGCCTCCCTAATCTCATGCTGTGTCCTTGTCCTGCTATTTTTCTTATATTTAAACATGTTAGACTCTTTCACCTTGTTTATGCCCTTATGGTGTTTGAATGCCTCGATCATATCACCTCTCTCCCTCCTTTGCTCAAAGGTATACATATTGAGCTCCGTTAATCTGTCCTCATATGTCTCTGATGCAGTCCCTGCACCATTTTGGTTGCCCTTCTCTGGACTGCCTCAATTTGGTTAATGTCCTTGTGAAGGTGTGGCCTCCAATACTACGCCCAGTACTCCAGATGGGGCCTAACCAGTGTCTTGACAGAGGATTATTACCTCCCTCTTACTCTGTGATAGCCCCTACTATCACACCCTAACAGCCCCCTAGCTTACCTACTGCTTTGAGGTCTGCTTGGATGTTTTAGGTCATCAGTGATGATGATGCCCAAGTCTCTTCTTCTTTGTGACTGCTAGCAACTCCTCCCAGCCTAGGTGGCTTCAGGGTTTCTCTTCCCTATGTGCATGATTTTGCACTTCTTTGCATTAAATCCCAGTTGCCACTCTTCTGACCACTCTGCTAGTTTATCCAGATCTCTTCTCATTCTGCCCACCCCATCTGGATCATCTACTCTGTTGCAGATCTTGGTGTCATCTGCAAACAGACAAGCCTTACCCTCTAGTCCATCTGCAAGGTCACTAATGAAGATGTTGAAGAGGACTGGCCCCAGGACTGATCCCTGAGGTACCCCACTTATGACTTGCATCTCTTCTGACTGTATACCATTTACCACCGCTCTCTGTTTTCTGCCCGTCAACCAGTTTGCCACCCAGTTGACCAACTTCTGACCCACCCCGAGCCTACCCAGCTTATTTATCAATCTTCTATGTGGAACAGTGTCAAAAGCTTTGCTGAAGTCAAGGTAGGTGACATCAACTGCTCCCCCTTGGTCCACCACTCTGGTTACCCAGTCAAAAATCTATGAGATTAGTTTGACAGGACCTTCCTTTTGTAAACCCATGCTGTCTTGGATCCTGTGCCCCTATGGATTCCAGGTGTTGCACTATCCTTTCCTTAAGGAGTGCCTCCATAATCTTGCCCACTACTGAGGTAAGACTGACTGGTCTGTAGTTCCCTGCCTCCTCCCTGCTACCACTCGTGAGCGGGATCACATGAGCCCTTCTCCAGTCTTCTGGGACCTCTCCTGTGCTCAGAGACTCACTAAACAATTCTGCTAATGGCTCTGCTAGTTCCTCCTTTAGCTCCTTAAGTACCCTGGGATGTATGCCATCAGGTCCCATTGCCTTATCCACCCTGAGTTTAGCAAGCTCTTGTAGGACCCTTTCTTTGTGAAGGAGTAGTGCTCACCTCCCTCCCCCTGTGTCCATGATGTTGAGCTGTGGGCCCGGCCTACCTTCTCTTCAGTAAATACTGAGCAAAAGTATCTATTTAGGATAGATGCCTTTACAGGTCCTCCTCCTCACATGCTCCTTTTCTCCATTAAGCTTAGCAATACCCCTCTGGACTTTCTCCTTTCACTAATGTATCTATAGAAAGTCTTGTCACCTTCTTTTACTGTTCGTGCTAGTGTTTCCTCAGTTTGGGACTTTGCCTGCCTTACTGCCTTACCTGCTTCCTTAGGGCAGTTTGGTATGCCTCCTATCTTCATCCTGCTGTGTTCCTTATATTTCCTGAAGGCCAGCCTTTTGGTTCTGACCTTTTCTGCTACTGTATTTGAGAACCAAAGTGGTTTCCTTCTTCTTTTGCACTTCCTTTCTGTCTAACACAATGGGATGTTGCTTCAAGTAATGCATCCTAATGCTTGCCCACTTTGCCTGTACCCCTCACCTGTGTTTCTTTTTGCCAGAGCTAGCTTAACTCTGTTGGCCATCTTATCAAAGTCAGCTCCTCTGAAGTCCCATATTTTGCCTTGGAATGGGATGATTTAGATGTAGTAGCCAAATTGAACCATACCATGTGATGGTCACTGGCCCCAGGTGACCTTCTACCTGGAGATCTGTGATCCTCTTTGTTAGTCAGTACTAGATCTAGGATAGCCCTGTCTCTTGTAGGTTGCTGTACCAGTTGTTTGAGGCCCTCCCCTGCAGGGAATCCACTATGAGTCTAGTTCTGGCAGATGTTCCTGCTGGTATTGACCAATCTGTATCTGGCATGTTGAAGTCTCCCATTATCAGAACCTCCTTTAGCTGTCATGTTTTGTATATCTTCTAACAGTAATGTGTCTATGTCCTCCCTCTGGTCTGGGGCCTGTAGACAACCCCAGTTCTTATGGCTGTCCCATTTCCTGTTTCCAGGGTGACCCACAGTTCTTCTGACTCCTTATGTGTATTCTGAATTTCTGTAGCTTTGATATTTTCATTAACATACAGGGCCACTCCTCCCCTTTTTGCACCTCGGTCTCTTCTGAACAATACATAGCCAGGTACTGAAGTCTCCCAAGTGTGGTTACTGGTAAACCACGTCTCACTAATTGCTACTATGTCCAGTTTAGCCTCTGACATTATTGCCTGCAGGTCTGGGATCTTATTTCCCAGGCTGTGAGCATTTGTGTACATGATTTTCCATTGGCCAGATTTTGGTGTGTTAGTTGTTGGGTGAAGTTTGGCATTACCCTTGTGCATCGTATGGGAGACAAACCTTTTTTCTTACCTGGTGATGCAAATGAACTGCAAACATGCTGAATTCCTGTTTGACCACTAGCTGAGGGGAGGGTGTTCTTCCCATTCGACGAATGGGTGCTGCACCCTCCCATTTGCTAGTTTAAATATTCTGCAAAGACGTCAAACTTCTGCCCCAATGCACTGACTCCTCTTTAGTCAAATGCAGTCCATCAAATTTAAAGAACTTTCGCTCCCAGAACTGTTGCCAGTTCCCTACAAATCTGTGTCCTTTTCCTGGCACCAGTCCTTGAGCCACGTGTTTAGCTCCCCTATCTCCCTTCTCTGACCTTCCGTCCATCTGCCCTCTCCCAGACTGGCAGGATCTCAGAGAAGGAGATGCCGGACGAAATAGATGATAGTTTGTCACCCAGCCTAGTCAGGTGTTCCTTGGTCTCACAACTGACCGGCTGGCGAGATCATTAGTCCCCTATGTGTACTAGGACATCAATGTTTTCTCCTGCTTTGTGAACAATTTTAGCAATGTGGTCAGTGTCTCTCCATGCTGATGTACCTGGGAGACATCTGACCATCACCCTGGCTGGAGATGGGTATCAACTCCCGAATCATGGAGTCTCCTATGATCAGAAGTTTTTTGGATTTCCTTTGTGCTTGTTTAGTTTTGGTTCCTGATTTGGGTGAGTTTTGTTGTGCTAGCTCCTCTGCCGCAGTGTCCTGCTCTGCAGTGTCTTCTGCCTCTTTATTTGATTTCAGAGATAGAGGCAGATACCTGTTTGTAGTGTTTATATGGTTTTTGGAGGTAATGTGTTGGAGAGCAGAGAGTGATGGGGCACCTGATGTGCTCCTCCTAACCACCTGCCAACCTCCTGGACCAACTACCCTCTGTGGTCGAGGTTTTCTGTTGGATGCTGGGGAAATGGCAGGTGGTTCTTATAATGTATTTCCTCTTCAATATGAAATTTGAGACGGCAATCTCTGCCCATGCTGCCCGGAGCTGAGCCCTAAGATCTCCAAAGGCCCAGCATGTAGGACAGTGTCCCAAATCCTGTAAGACTGTCCTTCTGAAAATTGTTCCACAGTACCTGCAGTTAATGAAATCCATTCCAAATAAGTTGCTGGGTTTGTAACCAGAGTAATTAGAAGGAAAACAGGAGAAAAAAATGCAAGTAATGGTTTAATTGTGCTTTGTTTAACTTGTTATAACAAGTTAAATTACTAGTGCCCCTGTAAATGAGATCACCTTGTGGAGGCTCCACTGATCCGCCCCTTTCTGCTCTGCCACAGGAAATGTCACAACTGTGGTACCCTATAAAAGGAGTGTAGCGTGGGGTGGTTGAACAGAGCAAGAGTGACCATTTTGAATTCTGGTTTCAGAATATGTCTGTTTAGAAGTCTTAAATCCAGGATAGGTCACCAATCCCCATTTTTCTTCTTTGTAAGGAAGTATCTGGAGTAGAAGCCTTTGCCCCTCTGGTTTAGGGGCACAGGCTCCACTGCCTTGATAGCTAGCAGATGTTTTACTTCTACATCCAGTAGGATTCTGTCTGCAGACGTGACTGGTGCAAATGTTCTTGCTCTCAGCTTGGGAAGAGATTTGAAACTGATTGCCAAACCCTGGCTCACCACCTCCAGGACCCACTTGTCTGTGGTGATGGTATACCAGTCCTGAAGAAAATGAGCCAGTCTGCCATGCATTGGAGGATTTTTGGCAGGGGATGCGACCTGTACTAGCCCGTCAGGGATTCTGAGTGGGCTGTGCCTGAATCACTGGGGAAGGAGAAGCTCTCCTCATGGCTCTCCTGCCCCTTCCTCAGAAATTTCCTCTAGGCTGTTGTTGCAGCTGAGAGGTCTGAGCTTGGAAAAAAGGTCTGGAGTAGGATCCCCTAACCCTGCCTCCCCTGGTCTGGGACCTATAGGATGAGGAGGGCCAATCCTTAGAATTGCTTCTGTAGGTGGACTTATATTCGTCTACCTTTTTCACATAGGCCTCTGTCTTATCTCCAAATAGGGAATTTTTCTCAAAAGGAAAGTCCATCGCCTTAGCCTGGGTGTCCAGGGTCAGGTTTGTTGTCCTGAGCCAGGCAAATCTTCTAAGGGAGACAGACAGTGCCATCAACCTGGCTGCAGAGTCATTAGTGTCTACAGCTGTGTGGAACTGGTATTTCATGGTATCCAAGGTAACCCTTGCTGTATCCTGCAAGTCCACTGCCACCTCACCAGGCACTTTGTCCGCCAGAGCTAACACTGCATTCCAGAGTGCCCTCTGGTATTGCACTGCATAAGCCATATAATTGGCCTGTCTAAGGATGAGAGAAGCCACCATATACCCTTTCTTCCCCATTATATCCATCTTCCAATAGTCCTTATGTGGAGGATGGGTAGCCAAGGGGATTCTGGCTTTGTCACAGGCAGCAGCCTGCACAACACCTTCAGGGTCAGGGTGGCTGAACAGAAAATCAGCTGTTGACCTATCAAGCTGATATTTCTTGTCAGCTTTTTTGTCAACTCTGGGAATAGAATTTGGAGTCTGGAATACTTGCATTGCAGCCTTTTTTAAGGACTTATGCATAGGCAGTAATAAACGTTTTATAGTGTATAGTGGAGTGTTGTTCTGTATAGAATTCCATCCTTTTCAAAATGTTGTTCTACCACAGTTCCAAGGTCATGGAATGATGTTCTACCCTACTGTGGTAGAACAGCATTCTAGAACCTCTAGAGACTGCATGAGTCAGTTTCATTTTGAAAGCAAAAAAAACTCACAAAACACATTTTTCACACAGTACTATACACTATAAAAAATACAGGATGAGCAACTCTATGCACAACCAGTGTGTTTTGCCACCTCGGGGTTCTGATTCCCATGGACCTCTCGAGCTTCGCTCTCGAGGGCAGAGGGAATCAGAATCCCTTTGTGACAGAACACACTGGTTCTGCATAGTTGCCCATCCAGTATTCTCTATGTTGGGGTTAACCCCATCATATCCAGGAACTCAGCTTCCTCCACATCCTCCTCTGTCTCCTGCAGAGGGAGGCTGAGTGTTTCTTCCATGCTTTAAACAAAAGCATAATGTGAGTAATAATCCTCTGGAACCCGGAGGGGGGGAACCGAACTCCTGCTCTGGAGAAACCTCTGTGTCTATCTGTTCCTCCTCGAAATCATCGTCCTCCTTCTCAGGAAATGAAGCCTGTGGCTTCTGAGAGGGTGGAACCGGTACAGGAAGTGGGGCAGTCGGTATTGGAACAGGGACTGCAGCTTGCAGTGCTTGCAAGACCTGTAAGGCCTTGGCAATGTCCTCAGCCGAGGGCATACCAGTTTTGCCAGCTGGGAGCTCCTTAGCCTTCTCGGCCCGAGGTGCAGCAACATGTTTTTCTTCACATTTTTTCTTCTGTGGCACAGGTTCAGTCCCCGAGTCCACTGATATTTTTTGCTTACCCTGCTCAACTTAATCTGTTCCTTTGTCAGGATCCTTAGCTTTACCTCCATCCCTTCTTGTGCCAGAGGTGGAGGGACCAGTTTCACCAGTATTAGTAGAAGCAGAGGCCATCTCTTCTAATATTTTTGACCTTTTCCGAAGAGTTTTAGGACAAAATGTTTTGCAAATGTCACAATTTGCAAAAATATGACTAGTACCCAGACAAAAAATACACAAAGAATGTCTGTCTGCTTTAGCTATTATCTGACCACAAGACTCACACAATTTGAAACCAGTGGGTCCTGTGCATTTTTTAGGCTTAACAACAGGAACCCCTGCACTGAGCAGGAATCGCTAAAGAAAATGAAATGAATCATCGGTTCCTTAGAACCGAATATAACCACTATAAACAACTGCTAACGGTTGCGGGAACCGAGCGCTACTCGGTTCCTGACTCTGAGAACCTTAGAAATCTATATAAAAATTAAATAAATATATGTGGTTAGGAACCTACCACGGAAAGTTAACAAACATAAAAGATTGAGGTAAAACCCTCACTAGAAATAGCTGAACCCTTGGTTCCAAGGAACCGTGAAGGAACCACTAAATACAATAAATTCTACACAAACTACAAAATAAATGAAAACTAAGGCAGCAATCTGAAATATAAAGTAAAACCACTACTTATTGATCAGATAATTGGATTTTGAAGAAGTTGAAGGAGAGCCCTCAGGATGTCTTCACTAGGCAGATGGAGTAAAGAATCTGAAGCATTCAGAGTGCAACAGTTGCTAGGGCATCAGTTTGAAAGTGGCAGGAGCCAATTGAGAGTTCCATAATTTGCATATAATTCCATCTCTCTGGGCTGTCCAACACAGGGGCTGACTGCATTTGTTTAATCATAATGAGTGATTCCGGGGGTTAGAACTTCTAGCACCTCCAAGAACTCCATTAAATGTTTCTTTGTAGCATCTTCCTCCAAAGCAAAGTCCATGGCAGCCTTCCTTTTCTGCATCATGGACTGAAAAGAGGGACTCTCTGGGGGCGACTTTGGGGTGTTCACCACAGAGTCCTCACTACAGGAAGATAAAATGGAGCTGGGGCCAGGTAAATACTGGTCTTCACATATCCTTCCTCCTCCTCATAATCCTCCTCCATTATGAGGTCTGGATTATATTTAACCTCATCACCTCCCTCAACGACAGGATCAGAAGACTGTGCCAGCACCGCTGGCTGTGGCTGAGGAGGTTTCTTTTGCAGTGTGCTGATCTGAGGCATCAACAAGGTCTGGGAAGTAGTAATACCTGTTGTGGCACAACAGGCTGCTCTGGTAAGCCTGATAGTAAGTGTTGTATCATTTCTGAAAACAACACCAGCATCACAACAACGCCTGTATTCATGACTGTCATAGTTGCTGGTGGGTGATGACCCAGCGACGATGGCGACATACCATCCGTAATAGGCTCAGTAGTGCCTAAGCCAAGCCCTGACCTTGATGTATGGCCAATGGTCAGTGGGCTGTCATTGCCGCCACCAGGCAGATGATCACGAGGTAGAAGGGTTACCTGATGACCACAGCAGTGACCTGGGTCTCAGGGAGGCCTTTTCTTTGTCCCTGTGCTTATGCTTGTGGCTACCTGATAACCATTTTTCTTTTGAGTTCTATAACCACAACTTGGTCAATGTGGCAGGTGATGTGGATTTTTCTTGCATTTGCTTCTTCACTGCTGCCAAAGGTTTTTTTCAAGAACTGCTCCCTGTTGCTCCTTTCTGATGTCGCCTGGTAGCAGAGCTGAAGCCCCTACAAATCTCGCAAGCCTTAAGATTGTGAGAGGCCTGAGCAGGAGACACACACCTTGTGGATGTCATCCTTTTAAAACTTTTCTCCACACTCACAATATCAGAATAACTTAAAATGGTTCTTTCAGTAGTGTAGAAGTGCTGAAAATTTAATTAGTGATTATTTACAGTTTTAAAAATAATAACCGAAAGATAGTGGTCAACGTTTCTATGGCAGGTTCGACAGGTATGATCGATGTTAGGAAAAAAACTGAGGGGAGATGGGGCTGCCCATGTTTATGGAGACATTGGCGCATGATGTTGTCGTGGGCAGCCCCTGGCTTGCAAAAGTTTCTATGCGGGCCTAGCGCTGATGTGGGTATAGTTCCAAAGGTGTGGCCTGATGAATGACATATCCTCGAAGAAGATATTTTAATTCAGATCAGATTGTTTATAAGATTTTTAATGTCAAGCTTTGTAATGTATGTAAAAGCAGCAATGCATGATAGCAGTGAAAATTCTGGCCCATGTTTTATTTTATTTTAGATTGCCCCCCAATGTCTTGATTTGTACAATACCCTTTTTTCCACATTTTGAGTATGCATTGGCACTTTTTTGTACAGCTGAAATAATAGAAGTAGTGCACCTTTCAATATGGCTCAGATCAAGTTTCAACACAGAAATATTGAATTTGACAGCAGATGAGGACTGCTTGGCCCATCTGGTCTGCCCATTTCTCTCTACCTGCACTGTTACTGCAGCCTGTACCTGATCTACAACGCTTTCTCCCTCTCCCTTTCCATTATTAATTTATTTGTGCTCATCCCATGCATTCTTGAACCCCACCACTGTTTTTGTCCCCTACCACCTCCGCCGGAAGGCTGTTCCAGAAATCCATTACTCTTTCTGTGAAGAAGTACTTCCTCACATCTCTCCTAAATCAACCCCCCCAGCTTCATAGCATGTTCCCTCCTGTACCTTATTTACAGTACCCCCATGAGGTATTTAAAGGTCTCCATCATATCCCCCCTCCTTTGTTCCAGGCCAGGGTACACATATTCAGGTTCTTTAGCTTCTCCTCGTAGTACTTTTGATGCAGACCCCGCACCATTTTAGTTGCTGTCCTCTGGACTGCCTCCACTCTGTGTCCTTCCAGAGATGTGGTCTCCAGAACTGGCAACAGTACTCTAGATGGGATCTTACCAGCGATCTATGTAGAGGCAACACCACTTCCCTCATTCTGTTGGTAATACTCCCTCCCTGTGCATCTCAGCATCTCACTAGCCCTCCCAACTGCTTTGTCACACTGCTTGGCCACCTTTAGGTCATCCAGTATGATTACCCCCAGGTCTCTTTCCTGCTTGGTAATTGTCAATACCACTCCACCCATTTTGTACTCTGCCCCTGGGTTTCTGTGCCCTAGAAGCATTATTTTGCACCGTTTCACATTGAAACCCAGCTGCCATAGCCTTGACCACTACTATAGTTTTCTCAGGTCTCTGCTCATCCTTTCCTCACACAACCCCGAGTGTCCACCTTACTGCAGATGTTAGTGTCATCCATAAAGAGGCAGACCTACCCTTCCAGCTCCTCTTTAATGTCACTTATAAAGACATTAAAGAGAACCAGTCCTAGTACTGATCCTTGAGGCACCCCACTGGTCACCCTCCCTTCCTTGGAATGAACCCTGTTTACCACCACCCTCTGTCGTCTGTCCCCTAACCAATTTCATATCCAATTTACCACCTTTGGACCCACTCCTAAGCTACATTACCCACCTTGCTTACTAGTCTCCTATGTGGAACAGTGACAAAAGCCTTACTTGAAATCTTGATAGGCCACGTCCACCGTCCCACTCTGATCTGAATCCTTTGTCACCCAGACAAAGAAATCTGTCAGATTCATTTGACATGACTTCTACCCTGTGAAACCATGCTGACTTTGGTCTTATAACCCACTGGATTCAAGATATTCCACAATCCTTTTCTTCAGAAGTGATTCCATTAACTTTCCCACCACTAATGTCAAACTGAATTGCCCGGCTCCTCCCTGCTACCACTTTTGTGTAGTCGGACTACATCCACCCTCATCCAGTCCTCTGGAACCACTCCTGTTTCCTGTGAGCTGTTAAACAGAACTGTCAGAGGTGCGACCAGTGTTTCCCTATGCTCCCTTAATACCCCTGAATGCACCCCATCTGGCTCCATTGCTTTGTCCACCTTCAGATCAGTGTGTCCCTTCAGCACTCTCACCTCCAAAAAGGACTAGTGTCCACCTCCCTCCCTCCAAAGCTCCTGTTACTTTTTTGTGGCCCCTGCCCTTTTCCTTCCTATGTGAACACTGAACAAATGTATTTGTTTAGGATGTCTGCCTTTTCTTTGTCCCCATCTGCACAGTCCCCCCTTCCCTCTTTTACCTTACAATCCCACCCTGCTCTTCCTCTTTTCACTTACATACCTAAAAAATGTATTTTCCCCTTTCATCACCTCCTGGGCTATTCTTGCTTCAGTTTGCACCTTTGTGCTCCTTACTGCTTTCCCTGCCTCCCTCTGTTTCCCCGATAAACCTCCCTATCCTCCTCCCTCTGTGTCTCTTTATATCTTCTGAATGCTGCCCTCTTAGCCTTTACATTTTCTGTCACCTCTTTCAGGAACCATAGCGATCTCTTCTTCCTCTTGCTTTTGCTCACTTGTTTGACGCAGAGGTTTGTTGCCTTTACTATGCTCCCTTTTAGCTTCTCCCACTGTTCCTCCACCCCACCCATGCCATCCCCTTCCCTACCAGGTCATCCCTGAGGCATTCACCCATCATCAATATTCGCCACTATTTTTGAATACTCGCTGTTTAATATCACTTGTTTTTTTACTATAATGAACTAGCATACAGTAGACATTGCTTTGAGATCTTATGGGACAACAAATCTACAAAAACAGCTGAGAACACTGATGAAAACCTGGTTCATGTCTTATTAAAACAAATGCACTTTTTAAAGCATTCCAAAACAACTATTCCCGTTTTATCCCTCAAACTACAGAAGCTCTTGATAGATGGGGACTGCTCCCTTTCAGCCTCTGTAAAAGAATAGATGCCGTTCATATAGTAATACTCCCAAGGGCACTTTATTTATTTCACAATATCCCTATAGCACTCCCCGCACAGTTCTTTAAGCAAATGAGTAAGATAATTTCACGGTTCATCTGGGCTGGACGATGTCCTCGGGTTGGGTTCCTCTCTTTCTCTCTGTATGTCCCCGGAGAGGGGTGGCCTAGCATTGCTGCATCTCAAATTATACTATAGGCCTCACACATTAGATTCATTATTTTATGACAGCTAGGATATCTGCACACAGTTTGACTGGAGATGGAAAAAGAAACCCAACCTGACTAGTAGTTTTATGGACTGCTTTATAATACAACCCCACAAGAACGCTTAACATCCACACTTTCTTCCTGGACTACTTTTCAATTTAAAACAAGGAAATTAATCAAGAAGGCACTCCACTTAGTCCCTTATTTATCACTGATTTGCCCAATTCCCTTCATAGAAAATTTTCCCCCAGCATTCATAGATCACACTTATCGTCTGTGGTCGTATGAGCATACGAATGTGCCAGCAGAAACTGACCACCCGATCTATCTAAGTCTGCTCGAGTGTGCAACTTGCACCCCTAGTTTGCAGCTGCCCCACCCCCCATTTGTCATCCCACTGCCACCCCCACCTCCCCACCCCTCACTCTCCCCTGTTTCCTGTCCCATGTCCTTTTGAAACTGTTCACAGATTTACATGATACCACCCATTCTGGTAGGGTGTTCCATTTTGCTACCACCCTCTCTGTGAAATAGTGTCCTCTCATTTCTTTCCTAAATCTCCCCATTCTTAGCGCATGCCCTCTGGTGACCCTCCCCCTCCTTAACTTAAAGACTCCATCTGCCCCATCCTTATTGATTCCCCTCAGATACTTGAATGTCTCTATCATGTCCTCCCTGTCCCTTCTGTCTTCCAGGAGGTACATATTCGGGTCTCTCAGCCTGCTGTCATAGTCTGTCCCTTCCATTCCACATATCATCTTTGTTGCCCTCCTCTGCACCCCCTCCAGCAGCCTGATATTACACTTTAGGTATGGCCTCCAAAACTGCACACAGTACTCTAAGTGCGGCCTTACCAGTGACCTGTAGAGGGGCAGGATCACTTCTCTTCACCTGGATGAAAAAACCCTCACTATGCACCCCAGCATTTTGTTCACTTTTGCAACTGCTCTCCTGCACTGGGCAGTGCTGTCCATGGTCCCTGTTATCATTACCCCTAGGTCCTTCTCTTCCTCCGTGGTCCCCAGCTTAACCCCTCCCAGCCAGTATTCTCTCCTTGGGTTCTTCACCCCAAAGTGCATAACCTTACACTTCTTTGCATTGAACACCAGCTGCCTCCTCTCTGAGCACTCCTCTAGCTTGATTAGGTCCCCCTGCAGCTGCTTCCATCCCTCCTCTCCTTTCACCACTGCTTCAATGTTGGTGTCATCAGTGAGCAGACTTATCTTGCTCATCACCCCATGTGCAATGTCTGATATGAAGAGCCTGAACAATGCTGGCCCCAACAGAGAGCCCTGTGGCACCCTACTCGTCACCGGTCTTGGAGTTGAGAGTTCCCCTCTCACCACCACCTGCTGCAGCCTCCCACTCAGCCAGCTTGTAATCCAGTTCATCATTTTTGCCCCTACCCCTACACCAGTTAGCTGCCCCCCAAGCTGCCCATGAGGCACAGAATCGAAGGTCTTGCTGAAGTCCAAGTAAAGAACATCCACTGCATGACCACTTGTCCAGCTCACCTGTCACCCAGTCATAATATTGTGTCAGGTTGGTTTGACAAGACTTCCCTGAAACACACCCATGCTGCCTCACATCCTGGAGGTCATTGTCCTCCAGGTACGACACCAGTCTTTCCTTTAGTATTGTCTCCATGAGTTTGCACACTATGGAGGTGAGACTTACTGGGCGATAATTATCCGGTTCATCCCTTGGTCCACTCTTGTGTAATGGTACTACATGTGCCATCCTGCAGTCCAGAGGCACACATCCCGACTCCAGTGAGGTGCTGTACAGATCTGCCAGCAGCTCCGCCAACACCTCCGCCATCTCCTTCAGCACCCTGGGGTGGATACCATCCAGCCCTGGTGCCTTGTCTACATTCAGTGCCCTCAGTCCCTCTAGGACTCTACTTGCCTCAATTCTTCCATCTGTTGCCTCCTCTCCTCCTGTCCCCACCCTCCCAGCACATGGTGGCAGCGGTTCCCCCTTTTCTTCCATGAACACTGAGCAAAAGTATACTTTCAGTGCTTCTGCCAGCCCCTCACCCTTTTCTGTCCATTCCCCACCCCTTTTTATCCTCTCTATTGTCTCCTTGTGCTTCCCTTTCTCCCTGATGTATCTGAAAAAGTCTTCCCCCCATTAATTCCCTGTGCTAATCTCAGCTCACTCTGGGTCTTGACTTCTCTCACTTTTCTGGTCACCTCCCTGGACCGTCTTGCATACTCCTCCCTGTCCACTTCCTTCCCTGTCCTTCTATACCTCTGGTGCATCTCTCATTTTGCTCTCACCACCTCCACTACTTCACTGTTCAATCAGCATTCTTTTCTTGCTCTGCTCCTCTTACTCTGTGTCTTGGTGTAGGCTTCTGTTGCCTCTGTAATCCCCCTTTTAATAATATCCCATTTCTGCTCTGCACTCATCTCCTGCCTTATGCCCTCTAGTTTCCCTTTCAGTACTTCCTGCATCCTCGTAAAGTCTGTCCCCCTGAAGTTTACTACCTGAGTAACTGATTTCTCTGGCTCCCCACACATCGTGATATTAAACCACACCGTTTGGTGATCACTGTCGGCTAGTGGGTCCTCCATCTTTATTTTCCCTTCCTGCCTCCCCATTCGATAACACCAGATCTAAAGTGTTCTTTAGCCTAGTAGGTACACTAACCAACTGTGTCAGGAGACCTTCCTGGATTGTGTCCAGAAGCACTTGCTCCCTAGCACTGGAGGTGACTGGAATGCTCCAGTCAACCCCCGGCAAGTTGAAATCCTCCACGATGACCACTTTCCCTTTTCTACATACCTTTCTGATTTGTCCTGCTAATTCCCTGTCAGGCTTCTCAGACTGGGACGGTGGCCTGTATACCACCCCAAATCTCAGTTTTCTACTCAAGTCTGGGAGCTGCAGCCAGATTGCCTCTGTTCTCCTTTCTTCCCCCTCGTCCCTTGTGCATTTGATCCCATCCCTCACATAGACTGTCACCCCTCCGCCCCTCCCTTCCTTACGGTCCTTCCTCTATACTTTGTATCCTGGTATAAACTTTCTTTGCAATATCTCCCACAGTTCCGCTCTGGAAATGTTTTTCACACCTTCGCTTAAATCCAATAAAAGTATGGGCTCTGACAAAGTGATTTTTACCGTTTCCTTCAAATACCACACTATTATAACACCCTACCAATAGTAGTCCACCAACTGGAGTCCCACCCTACACTTATTACTGCTTTCAGGAATGCTATAAGAACAGGGAACACAGAACACCTTATTATAATACTATATAAAGCCCTAGTGAACTCTATAAAAAAAACAACCTTCACAGCATATCATACAGTCTTGGTAAAGGGAATTGGACACCCACGTTTCCTCAGAACAATGGAGGCTGTTGTGTGTAATTTCTTCTAAGGTCATTAGCTCCTCTTGGTAGAGAGTGTACTTCTGGAAACACCTAGTAAGATATTTGCGGACCCCAGTTATTACAGCACACTTCTGAATAGATGCTCTAGTACTTT
This sequence comes from Neoceratodus forsteri, assembly GCA_016271365.2. Taxonomy (NCBI): domain Eukaryota; kingdom Metazoa; phylum Chordata; order Ceratodontiformes; family Ceratodontidae; genus Neoceratodus; species Neoceratodus forsteri. The sequence continues at coordinate 337,284,484 of CM057452.1, read as the reverse complement.
GTTGGAGAAGCTGCGGTGAGCCCAGAGTGCATTTAACACACGTGATGTGGTCATGCCCTGCGCTTCAACCCTTTTTCAACTCTCTCCAACAAGAACTAGAAAATCTTTATGGTGAACCTATCCACCTCTCGGATGAGTTGTTCTGCTGTTGGGATTTCTAAGGGAATTCCAGAGGCCTACCTGCTGGTACTTATTAAGCATGCTAATAACTGCAGCAAAAAAAGCAATCACAAGGAGGTGGCTCACTACCCAGATCCCAACTATGAAGAATCGCTGAAAAATAGTTAATCAAATTTACAAGCTGGAAAGGATTACATACTCACAAAACGACAAAAGCAAACTTTGTTATAGATCTTATATGTGATGGCTAAAGACCCCGAATTTGTACCGTAATAGGGATCTCCCTCTCTACACAAGGTTCCCAATCTTCCTATCCTTGGCCAAACTCACAACCTTCTCTCCCCCTGCCTTCTTCTTCCACATAGTATGTTGCCTTCACCCCTTCTCATATTATACCAGATAAAATGTCTCTCCTCCTCCACTGTGAAGGGACGAGCCAGGGTGTAATTTAGATCGCAAGCTGCTCAGTCAGAATTCCAGAACATTGTTTTAGTAGCATAACATTAAGTAGATCTTTTCTTGTCTTATTTGCTTAGCCACATACGTGGCAGACATTTTATGCATCTATGTAAGATATTTAAGCAAGTTATGCAGTACCTATGTACTGTCTGTAACCAAATCAACATTGTAAAGCCTGCTGACTGATGAACTTCATTTTTTATTTCATTCTGTAACCACAATATTGACACTGTATGACCTGAAAAGTTACTTAATAAAAATATACTTACAAAAAAAAGGAATGCGCTTTTAATTATTTCAAATCTGGAAAAAAGTGCTAAAGTAGACTGAAAATGGGGTGAGTAGGGTATCAAACAAGTCAGGAGCACATGGGCAATTTAAAATAGAATAACAAAGAACAGGTCAACATTTTCACTGTTGCCATATACTGCTGCTTTAACTGGTTTATATTCAATTTTTTTTTTTTTTTTATTATTTAACCAGGTGAGACACACTAAGCTGAAAGCTTTTTTACAGGTGCAATCTGGGAGCACAGGGAAGTCAAGTGACTTGCTCAGGGTCACATAGTTTGCAAGTGGAAGCTGTGGGATTCAAACCCAGGTCTGGTCTGCTGCATGTCACCAGATTTTCAGCTCAGTGCCTTAAACCACTGTGCTATACTGCCTCCCAACTTATTAGTCTTTATCTTTTTTTACAGAAACAAAACAAATGTTGGCAAAAAAAAGAGCATTGGTCCATCCACTCTGCTCTGTTCTACCTTATCCTACCCCAAGACCTAATGTCTAGTCAAGGTTACTGCCTCATCCCCCCTGTGCCCTACTGCTTTCCCACAGCCTTTACTCACTCTCAGATGTGTTTGAATTCATTACTTATTCTTCATCCCACAACCTCTTCTGGTAGGCTGTTTCATGCCTCAACCACTCTGTAAAATAAGATTTTCTCAAGTCCCTCCTGAATCTCTCTGTGTTCTTAATATGCCAGTCCTGCTGAATATTTCCTTGCAATCTTCCCTGTTCATTTCTTTCAGGAACTTGAAGGTCTCTATCATATCATCCCTCTCCCTTCTGGTCTCCAGTGAATACATGTTCAGGGCCTTAAGCTGATCCTCGTAACATCTACCCTGCTGGCCCTGAATCATTTTGGATATCCTATTCTGCATTGTCTCTGCCTTTTCTTATGGACCTTCGGGTCACTATGCCTGGGTTCACCACCACTGTCTGGTGACTGTACAGAGCCCACCTGGTCGATGAGTTTGGTTAATTCTTTCTCCTACGGGGACAGGGGGAAGGGTGGTGTTCATTCAAGACCAGATAAGAAATAGTGCTGTGCCTCCACCCAGAGAGAATAAGGGGCAGATGTTGTGTGCAGTGCCAACCCTTGGGATGCAGTACCCATTCACCTCCCTACACTGGACTGGACCATCTCCTTGGGACCAATGATACAGTTGTTACTTTCACCAGTAGACAATACAGTCGGGTTACACAAAATGGTTGCACACAGAAGTAAAATTCTACAAATTAACAGTGCTTTTGTTATGGTACATAGGTCTAGAAGCTGGAAGTAAAGGGGGGCATTAAACAGTTGCAAGTCAACTTAAAGGCACACTGTCATCTTTAAAAAAAAAATGTTGTCTATACAGCTGTCTTATTTTACCTATTGCCAACATGGTTGTCAGTGGTTTTATGTGTCCTGCTCTAGTTGGAAAATTATTTATTAGAAAAAGCGCAAAAAATATTATTTTAAGAAATATGATCGGCCTGCTCATTCAGCTGCCTGCGCGTTCATGTTTCCAATATGGCGCAGACTGGTGCCGGTAAACTCATGCATGCACAAGTGGTAATTCTTCAACTTATTTGAGCTCAGACAATTGCATGATAGAATATCATCTTGCGAGTTCTTTAAAGTGTTTCTGTATCCAAAACGTTCAGTCTAACAGTGTTACTTTTATATTTGAAAAGTACAGCCATGACAGTGCATACCCGGATTCATGGCTGTAGTTTTTAAATGTAAAATTAACACTGCTACTTGGTTCTGAGATGAGGCCGAAGGGAAGGGCTACAAAGTGATATTAGCAGTTTCCGAACCTGAACTTGAGACATGTTCTATGGTTGTGTCTTACTGGAATGTGAAAGTAGGCATTTTACAGATCCAGTGATCTTAACCAATCTCCTGACTATAGGGATGGAATCACTGTGCCCAGTGTGACCATCTTGAACTTTTCATTTCTGATACGTTTGTTCAGGTATCTTAGATCTAAAATGGGTCGCCACTCCTCATTTTTCTTGTGGGTCAGGAAGCATCTTGAAAACAGAGAACAGACCTTTTCTCCACTGTGAAGCAGGACCTTTTCTACTGTTTTTGCTTGCAACAATTTCTTTACTTCCAGTTCCAGCAGAATTCTTTCTGTTTTTGAATGGGCTGGAAAGTTTGTAGGTCTCTGCAGTTTTGGAAACCTTTGGAATTGCAGGGACAATCCCTGACCCTCTACTTCCAGGACCCACTTGGTCTATGGAAATTTTAAACATTCCTGAAAGTAATGGGTCAGCCTGCCCTAACTGGCAGTGGTTGACTAGCAACGTTGGCAGACTTACCAGCGGTTTTGTTTTGTCTGTCGCTTGTGGGCTGGTGCTTCAGCATGTCTGGAGCCACTCTTACCTCTTCCTCTGTAGTAATCTCTTTGGGGTTGGTACTGAAAGGGGATGCAAGGTCTTGCATAGTAATTCATGCCCCTGCCTCCCATTCCATGTGGAGCCCTTTTCTTTCTCAGTGTTATTTTTAAAAGTGGACTTGTATTCGTCCACTTTTTTCATGTATGGCTGTGTTTTGTCACCAAATAGGCAATTTCCCTCAAAGAGGAAATTTATTTATTTATTAAATTCTGTTGACCGGGTAGGCCCGCTGGGCCCCGGAGGTCCCTTTTTCAGGGGCGACCCGGGGGTTAAAAATAACATACAGGTAAACAGAACAGTAAAAGCAGGTAAGCAGAGCTGTAAAAATAACATACAGGTAAACAGACAGTACAAGTAGGTAAGCAGAGCTGTAAACTTGCGTAAATACCAAATGGTTAAATCAATGGCTTTAGTCTGAGTTGTAGCCCTTAGCCAGGCAAACCTCCTCAATATCACTGCATGAGCTAATACTCATGAAGCAGTCATTAGAGTCAATGGCCATGTGGAACTGATGTTTAGTGGCATTCAGGGCTGACTTTTCTGTGGCAACCAGGTTCTGTGCCACTTCACTATCTACCAGTGTTGCTCAGATAGTATCCTAGAAATCAGGATACCAACAGATATCTCCAATTTAGCCAGATAGTTGCTGTGGTAGTAGTGCTATCTGATCATGGATCCTACCAGCTAGGATACCTGGATCCTAACCAGGATCCATCATTATCTGGCCCCGGATCCTAACTATCTGCCCTAGGATCCATCACTATCTGACCCTGGATCCTGCATCTGTCTTTGACAGAATATCTGGTAGGATCCAAGTCACGATACCAGCACTATCTGACAGATAGTGGTAGGATCCACAAAAGCACTATCTGAGCAACACTACTATCTGCCTTACCAGCCAATGCCAGCATTGCATTCTATAATGCTTCCACCACCTAACTTATCAGTCACTGTCAGCACCATTCCACAATGTGTTCTGGTACTGGGCTGTGCATGCCAAATAAGCTGCCTGCCTCAGGAGCAGGGAAGCTGTTGTGTACAGTATCCAGTTTGCTGGTATCTTTCTCAGGAGGCTGTGTGCAGATAGCCACCTTGGTCTTCTTACATCAAGCAGCTGCCTGTGCCACTCTTTTATGATCGGGATGAGCATACAGGTATTCCACCCTTGTCTGCCCACCAGAAAATTGCCCTAAACAGATGCTGATGAACCTATTGGGTTCTATACATCCCTGCATAAGTCCCAAAGAAATCCGTAAGTGCCCCTGGTGACCAAACCATCCCAGCAGCTGGCATCCTACCATTCTCCTGGTAAGTTATAGGGACAAAACCTTGTGTGTAAATGATGTGCAGGTCAAAGTAGAAATAATAATCAGGAAATCTTATAAATTCAAGACCTTATATAAAGTTAAAAAGAATGCACAAGTAACATTAAATAAAATGAAACTTTGGTGCGTTATCCCCTCCCCCTGGCGGTGTTAAACCACTGGCTAACCATCACATTATATAGAAGCGTTGTGATGTAGTAACTGTGTTTGGTGCCAAGGGCACCATATCTCTAAGAATTTTTCATACTGCAGCCTAACTCGACTGGTTATTCTTTCCATTCTTTCTAATTCCTCCACTCTGGATCTCCAGTTTTTTACAGTACGTGGAGAGGGGCACAGCCATCTAGCTGTAATATACTTAAGAACTGCCACTTGCAGTATTTGACCAAGGTGTCTGACCATTACTAGAGCATTTTAACAAGGAAGGGATGCCCAATACTAATTTGGTGAAAATAAAAGGTAGAGTGGGCCCTGTGAGGCTCTGAATTGCCGAGTGTACTGCCTGCCAAAATCGTGTGAGTTCAGGGCATGCTCAAAATATATCATGGTGTGTCCCCCTTATGCCACTCCCATGCCAACAAGAGTCTGTGTGAATAGGATTAAAGTACCTAGCTATGACCGGTGTTAGAAATAATCTAACCAGGATCTTCCAAATAAACGCCCTCTAAGAAGGAGATGTTGTGACCTGCCACCCTATGTTGACCTTCTGTGGCCATTGTTCTGGGCAACAGGGGTTCTTTTGCCACATCCCACTGAGGAAGCCTTGCGGCAAAGTGCTGGGGTTAATAGTGGCTAGCTGTTGGACTGGGGTACGGTCTCATACCTTTTTGTGTTGCGTTGGTGGGATTTTAATCTGCAGTCTTGCACTTGGGAAATTTTTTGCACCTAGAAACTGTTCACCTTAGCACATGTTTAAATGATATTTTGGAGAGAGAAACAAAGAAACGAAGAATAAATAACAAAAAGATGAATAAAGCTTTTTAAATGGATGATTTGTATCTGCATTTTTTCTCCGATTTAGATATCACCCACTGCACACATTTCTCTGGTGCTTATCACCAGTGGGATTTATTATTTCGAAGTTTTATGTGGACCGTAACCAGGTCACCTTTAGGTGTTGCACCCTATCTTTAAAACTAGAGCGCAGGTTTTTTTCTGACTGGATAGTCACATTGCTCTGGGTCTATCTGAACGTTGGCCTCTTGTTTCCACCTCAGCAGTATCTCCTTTAATTGGGGGTTCTGAATGTGTTAGAATCGAGTATAGCTCTGAAGGGAGGTGGAATCTACCCTTCAAAATAATGATATGCTATAAAAACGTTTCTAGGCCGATGCATTCCCTTCTAATTTGAGAGTGAATCCCTGTTGACATAATAAAGTGACGGACCTCTGACATGATTTTTGATGTAGCCTTTTGGAGTGATTTGTAGAGAGGGACTAGTACTCTCCTTGTGGGGGCTAGCCCCATTATATTCATGAACTCCATTTCCTCCTCATCCTGCTCTGTTTCACGAATAGGGATGTTGAGGGTGATCACCATCTGTTTGATGAACTTGGAATAAGAGGTATATTCCCTTGTGAGCCTAGGAGGGGAACAAAACTCTTGGTCAGGTGAACAGTCACGTTCTATGGGTTCACCTTCCTCCTCCTCCTCCTCCTCCTACTTATAATACACATTCTCCTGCACCACCTCCTCCACAGGCAAGTGGTCTGGAACATGAGCCAGGGGTGGGGTGGCGGCAGGCATATTAAAGAAATTTCCCACAGCCTAGAAGGCTTGGAAAAACTTTCATACCTTAGCCATGTCCTCTGTTGAGGGCATTTGTTTCTGATCCATTGCCTGTCCCTTTTTCTTTGCAGGAGGAGTGACATGGAAACACAGGTTACTCACCTGTAACAGCAGTTCTAGGAGTGGTATATGTTGTTCATCCATACTGTCTGGCATTGTCCTTTCCCCTTTAAATCTTGCTGGAAAGTCTTCAATCTGGCTTCTCCCACCCACTCGGGTGGTATATCCCCTCGGCTCCGCCCCATGACGCTAGATCTTGCCTGCTGGAAGCAGAGGTTGTGCGCCTGAGCCTGGGGAGGTTGGGCGGGTCAGTGTGGATGAACAACATATACCACTCCTAGAATTACTATTACAGGTGAGTAATCTGTGTTTCTAGGGACGTGGATATGTTGTTCTCTCCATACTGTCTGGCAGACTCCTAGCAGTTCTCTGGGAGGATGGAGGCAAGGCGCACACCCCCTACTTAGGAAATAAGGATTGGAGAACTGAGGCCCAAAAACCAACATCCCAACATGACTTTAAGTCAACGTGATCATGGGAAATGAAGGTGTGTGCTGACTTCCAGGTAGCTTCCCTGCAGATTTCCTGGATAGGGTCGTCCCTAGAAGCAGCCAACGTCACAGCGGTATGGCAGGTGGAATGAGACCTTAGCCCTCCAGGAGGCTTCTTACCCACTAACCTACAGCAGAAATCAATGCAGGAAGTGATCCACCTGCCAATCATCCTCTTGGCAACAGGTCTGCTAGGTGCGGCTTCAGCATAGGTGACAAACAGCTGGCGAACCTCTCCCCAAACTCCAGCCATGTGCTCTTTGTAATAAGCAAGTGCTTGCCTCACGTCCAAAGTATGGAGCCTGTGTTCAGTCACTGAGGTGTGATTCAGGAGAAACACCAGAAGAGTCATCACCTGGTTCAGGTGAAACTCTGACACAACCTTCGGGAGGAACTTCAGGTTGGGCTGCAGGACAACCTTGTCCCTATGGAAGACCAGGTAAGGAGACTCCACTGAGAGCGCCAGGAGTTCACTGATCCTTCTGGCTGATGTGATAGCCACCAAGAAGGCAGTCTTCCATGACAGGTGAGACATGTCACACCTGTGCATCAGTTCGAATGGCTTGCCCATGAGCTTTGCCAAAACCAGTAACAAGTCCCACGGTGGTGATGGTTCATGCACTGGAGGGGAAATGTGATCTAGGCCTTTGAAAAAGTGCCAGACCACCTTCTCCTGAGCCACCGACTGCTGACCAGCCCACGCCCAGTAAGCAGAGATGGCTGCCAGGCGCACCTTAAGGGTCATCTACCGAAGTCCTCCGTGGGAGAGAGACTACAGGTAGTCCAAAATAACAGCCACTGGACAGGATGAAGGGTCCAACTGCTTGTCCTGACACCAAATGAAGAATCTCTTCCATTTGAAGGCATAGCATTCTCTGGTCGATTCCTTTCTAGATGTCTCAACTACAGTGAGGACATCTTCGGGAGAGACCCAAAGCCTGGAACTCTAGCCGCTCAGATGCAGGGATTGAAGGTCTGGGTGGAGTACCTTCCCTTGATTGATGGAGAGCAGGTCTGGGCATGTGGAAGATGCCTTGGGAGCCTGTTGCTGAGGAGATCTGGGTACCAAAACTGGTGGGGCCAATCCAGAGCCACCAGGATCACCTGTGCCTTGGCCCTCTTGACCTTGAGCAGCACTTTGTACATCAAGGGTAGTGGAGGGAAGGAATAGAAGAGGCCTGGGGTCCATGGCCTCAAGAAGGCATCCCCCTGCAGCAAGCCCTGCTGACGGGGGCAGGCACAAAACAGTCTCAGCTTTGCGTTCTCCCTTGAGGCGAACAGGTCCACCTGAGGGGTGCCCCACTGGGAGAACAGACTTTGAACTACCTCCAGATGGTAAGACCACTCGTAAGACACCTCACCCACCTGGCTGAGGGCCTTCACCAGCTGATTGGAGGCTCCTGCCACATGGATGGCTAAGAGGTCTGCCTCCAGGCTGTGCACGAGAGTCCAGACATGGAGAGCTTCCTTGCACAGGGACAGAGAGCATGTCCCGCCTTGCTTGTTGAGGTGGTACATGGTTGTGGTATTGCCAATCTGGACATGAACCACTTGACCCCGAACAAATGGAGCGAATGCAGTTAGTGCCAGCCAAGCTGCTCGGAGCTCCAACAGGTTGATGTGGCATCAGGACTCCTAGGGGGTCCAGAGCCCATGGACTCTGTTTTCCCTCAGATGGGCACCCCAGCCCATGAGAGGGGTGTCAGTCATTAGGACGACCATCGGCTCGGGCGGACAAACAGGATCCCTTCCTGCAGATGTTCTGGGACTAACCACCGCTGGAGGGTGTCCCACATCTTCTGGGTCACAGTGACCAGCTGGTCGAAGTGACCTTTGTGCTGAGACCACTGGCTGGGCAGCTCCCATTGGAAGGAGCGCATATGCCAATTGGCCCATCGGACCATGCTGGTGCAGGCCGCCATGTAACCCAGAAGGCGCAGGAAGTCTCAGGCAGGGCGCAAGTGCCCAAACAGAAATGATCGGGCAAAGGAGGAGAGAACCTCCACCCTGTCCACCAGGACCCGGACTATGGCTTGGCAAGAGATGAGCTCTGCCCTAATGAAACTGATCACCTGCAAGGGCACGAGTTCCGACTTGGCCTCGTTGACCAGGAGGCCAAGGTCGATGCAGGTCTGGAGGACTAGGTCCCTGGACCACTCCACCTCCTGCCTGGAGGGACCTTCTATCAGCCAGTCATCCAGGTAGGGGTACATCCGGATCCCTCAGCACCTCAGGTAAAGCTGCTACCTTTGCTATGCATTTGGTGAAGACCCTGGGTGCTGAGGAGAGGTCAAAAAGCATGGCCTGGAACTTGTAGAGAGCCCCCTCTGCTCAGAAGCGGAGGAACCTTTGGTGGGATGGATTGGGGCATGAAAGAACATGTCCTGAAGATCCAGAGAGCAAAGCCACATGTCTTGCTCCAGAGATAGTATGATCTGGGACAGAGTTACCATCCTAAAGGTGCAGGACCTGAGAAATTTGTTTAGGTCGTGCAGATCTAGAATGGGGCACCAGCCCCCCATCCGCTTTCACACCAGGAAGTACCTGGAGACAAACCCTAGGTGTTCTGGAGAATCCGCAAGTCTGACCATGACCTCCTTGCAGAGAAGCTGGGTTATGTCATCTCGAAAAGCCAACTGAGTGTCTGCAGATACCAAGTGTCCTCTCATGGGGTGCAGGCTCAGCTGGGAGGGTACTGCACAAACTCTAGAGGCAGACCCTGACTGACCACTTCCAGAACCCACCTGTCCATGGTGACAGCGGACCAGGTGAAAAGAAAGTGGCGGAGCTGGCCCCCCACAGGAGGGTGGCACATGAGGGTGGCAATCCCCATTCCATCACTGAGCAGGCTTGGAGGAGGAGGATCCAACTGAGGAGCCACTGGGTCCCTTCCCTCCGGGCTTTTGGACCGCTGAGGCCACGGACTTGGGCCTCGATCACCAAGACTTAGCCTGCTGGCGAGACTGATGCTGGGCTTGTTTCACTGCAGTAGAGGAGGGCCAGGAGGGCTTATGCTTCTGCTGCCTGGAGCCCTTGGGATCCTTCTGGGCAGATATCATGGAGTCCAAGGTGGCATTGGACTTCTCGATGCATTGGAGGTGACCCTCCACACTGAGCCCAAAAAGGTCGGTGCCCAGAAACGGGATCAATCAATCATTCAATCAATCAAAATCTTTATTTATCCAGGCGAACATCGTTGAGCAAGCACATTTACAAGATGGACCTAGTTAGCTCCGGATCAAATAGTACAATGCATACAGAGATATTTACAATAGAGCCAAATAACACAAGTAGAAAACAATTAATGCAAGTAAGTACTCAATGTTACATCAGTCATATCAGTTCAGAGTGCTTCTGTAATATTTAAATAGGATATAAGATGAGGCTTAGTAGGAAGAAGTGATCGGCCGCCCGTGTAGGGAGCTGATGCAAGCATAGAATTTCCAAAGTAGTGTAATCACACAGTATCCCTAAATGTAACACTCTAAACAGAAGGATAAGGGTCTTAGCAGTCAAGGAGAAACTTAATTACAGTTCTTTTTTGGCAAATTTTGGCATGGAAATCAGATTTATGCTTGGTTTAGAAAGGACACAGAAGCAGACTGCAGGAACCAATTGGAAGCAAACGCCGAAGAGCGCTCACGTTCCGATTGAATGGCTGCTAATGCCGTGCTTTGCTAGTGGAGAGTCTGAGCTAATGTTCTCAGGTGGTGGTAGAGGCAGCGCTGACCGCCCGGTGCCCGGGTTTCCCACGCCTATGGGCAGGGTACCCATGGATACATAGATACATAGACAGTGTCGGCAGATAAGGGCCTATGGCCCACCCAGTCTGCCCATTTGAGCTTGTAAGTTCAGTTTATGTTTTCCTAGAAATCTGTTGCCCCTTACCCCTGACCTCCAGAATTCCTTTATGTCTATCCCATGCATTCTTAAATCATGTGATTGTTTCAGCCCCCATCACTCCTCTGGCAGGGTGTTCCACTTGTCCACCACTCGTTCTGTGAAGAAATTCTTCCTCACGCTTCCTCTGAATCATCCTCCTCCAACTTCATCCCATGCCCTCTAGTCCTGGAACATCTTTTCGCTTAAAATAGTGTATTCCTGCACCCTGTTCCTCCCTGTAAGATACTTGTATGTCTCTATCATATCCCCTCTCTCCCTCCTCTCCTCCAGGGAGTACATGTTCAGTTCCTTCAACCTGTCCTCATAGGACTTGTGATGCAATCCATGCGCCATCTTAGTTGCCCTCCTCTGAACCTTCTCTACCTTGTCTATGTCCTTACGTAGGTAAGGTCTCCAGAACTGTACACTGTACTCCAGGTGGGGCCTCACTAGTGTCTTGTATAGTGGAATTATGACCTCCCTTTTCCTGCTGGTGATGCCCCTGCCTATGCATGCCAGCATCCTATTTGCTTTACCTGCTGCCTTGTCACACTGTTTCCCTACCTTGAGGTCATCAGAGATGAAAACCCCAAGATCCCTTTCCTGCTTGGTGCATGCCATATCCTCACCCCTCAACTGATATATTGTGCCAGGGTTTTTGTGCCCCATATGCATTATCTTGCACTTCTTTGCATTGGATTTCAACTGCCAAATCTCTGACCATTCTTCAAGTTTCTGCAGGTCCCTTCTCATTCGGTCTACACCCTCTGGTGTGTCTACTCTGTTACAGAGCTTTGTGCCATCAGCGTAACAGTGAAATTCTGCCTTCTAGGTCCTGCGCAATGTCCCTGATGAAGATGTTGAATAGGACCGGTCCCAGCACTGATCCCTGTGGTACCCCACTGGTCACTCTCCCTCTGTGGAGTGACAGCCATTTACCACCACCCTCTGTGTCCTGCCACCCAGCCAGTTACCTACCCACCAAACTACTGTCCTGCCCACACCCACATTCCCCAGTTTGTGTAATAGTCTTCTATGTGGCACAGTGTCAAAGGCCTTGCTGAAGTCCAGATAGGCCATGTCCACTGCCCTCCCCTGATCCACCTCCCTAGTCGCCCAGTCAAAAAATTCAACGAGGTTGGTCTGACATGACCTCCCCTTGGTGAAACCATGCTGCCTTGGGTCCTGTAGTCCATTGACAACCAGATGTTCCACCAATCTCTCCTTCAGTAGTGCTTCCATGAGCTTCCCCACTACCGAGGTGAGGCTGACTGGTCTGTAGTTCCCCGCTTCCTCTTTGTTCCCGCTTTTGTATAAGGAGACTACATCTGGAGAGCATATCCTTGGCAGGGGATGGAAGAAGGGGTCGGTATTAAGTACTGGGCCATGGACAAAGGAACAACTGAACCAGCAGGAGGACCAAAACAGCAGGACAACAGAATTGGGTATTCCTTGATGCCTAAAGACTGGCCCAACTACAGAAATTCTGAAAGGAGTGTAATCAAACAGAGTCCCAACTCTTGACACTCTAAACAGGAAAAAATTGAGGTCATAACTGTTAGGCAATAAGGAAGTACAGCTCTTTTTTGTGCAAGTTTGACAGAAAATCAGACTTTAGCTTAGTATTGAGGGAGACACAGGAGCAAACTGCAGGAGCCAGTCACACGCCAGAGCAGAAAATTGCTCACGTTCCGATTGGGTATCGGGAATGCCGCACCTCGCTAGTAAGGAGTCTGGTCTAGGTGTCTCAGGCAGTGGCTATGGAAGCGACAACCGCCTGATATCCGCATTTCTCCCACCTGAGAGGCAGGGAGCCCCTGAAGGTCTAGTCTACAGCAGGGAAGAGAGTTAGGGGACAGAGGAAAGAGATAGTAAGTGTGGAATGCAGTGGAAAGGGAATACGAAGATGAAATAGGGCAGTTAAATGGTACAGGGCAGGGGAATAAGAGCCACAGAATAAGCAATATGTAAAAGACAGCAGAGTGAGTAAGGTGTAGCAGCCGCAAAAGCCATGAAGAGATAATAACCCTACAGGGATTTCTAGAGGGGAAAAACATTTAAGGCATGAGACGCTCCCAGAGTTAAGGTCACCAAAGGTTACAAGTGATCATAAATTCAACCAGCTTGTGCTGAGTGTCTGCTGTAAAGGTCGAGCTCCTCAGCCAAGCCCTATGGCACACAGCAACTGTGTCTGCCACTGATCAGGCACAGGGATCTCTGATATCCAGAGTTGTCTGAAGCTGCTGTTTGGCCACAGGTTGACCCTGGTCCCAGGCCCACTTGACCATAGTCTGGAGGTCTGCAGGAAGATGAGGAATCACCTCATGCAGAGAGCCCAAAGGGCATGGGAGAAGTGTGCCATGGTCCAATTTCTTGGACTCTTTATCCGGCGGTCTGTCGACATTCCCCAAATTGCCCATGCACCGAAACACAGAATCGGCCACCAATCCCTTTGGCCGAAGGGTGCTTGGTGAACCCAGAGAGGGTACTGGTGGGCACCGTGCATTTGCAGGCCATCCAGGCCGAGGGTGCAGGGCAGGAGGCGGGGTGCTGCTAGAGCTCCAGGGCAGGGCCAACAATGGCCTCAGCCACTGGGAAAGCCTCCATCAGAGTCCCCTTTATCCAGAATCTCTGTAAGGGGATAGCAAGCTCACTTCTGGATGGGCTCCAATTTCATCCCTGTGGACTTGGAGATGAAATGGAGGATGCCCATGAAGGACGTGGGTCCTTCCTCCATCGATAGGTCCCCCACTGACTCCATGTCAATTGGACAGGAGTGTAGTGAGGATGAGGAATCCTTAGACTCTGAGGAGTCCGCATAGAGCGGCCTACCACCCGAGTCACTCCAGACCTGCGGTCAGGTGTAAGAATAACCGACAGCTGATGGGGAAGCCCCTGACCTGGCTGAGACTCCTTGGTCGGAGCTCTGATCAGCGGCTGTTTGGGTAGCAGCTCCACCACGATCGGTGGAGAGGCCAGCTTTGGCCGAACCAAGGTGGTGTGAACCGGCTCCGCAGGCGGAGGAACAGTGTCGACTGGCCACGCTGGGGGTGTCGGTGTTGGCCTGTCAGGCAACAGCCAAGTTATTGCCAGTGTGGGAGCCAGGGTTGGCTTCTGACCAGACAACACCAACTGCAGCCACATCAGGTCTTCATAACGTCGATGCAGGTTGCGGCAAAGCCTCTCCTCACCCGAGGAGAACGAAGGTGAATGGCGGTGGTGCTGCTTCCCATGGTGCCGAGAGCGAGACTGCCAATGCTGGCGGAACCTGATCAACCCAGAGGATGAGGAAGACCTAGACCACAACCATGGACACTGGAGGTGCCGACTGGTGGATCTTAGAGGGAGCTGGGGAGTGCTGCAGCTCCTCCTGGTCTAGGTTGATGATCAGAGGGTCTGGGTTAGCAGGCTGAGCTGACTCTTTGGTGGTTATCAGCAGGTCCAGAATCCTGAACAAGGAGTTGTTGGCCTCTTCAGATGGCAACCAGTCGACTGGGTCGAGAAAAATCTCACCCGCATTGTCAGCCGTGAAGCCAGTGGCCAAGGCCGCGGTTTTGATCGTGGTCAAAACATGAGATTCCTGAGACTGAGAACATTCTCGGTCCCAAGAACATCGATGGTGAGTCTTTTCCTTTTCTTTCCTGGACTACTCCTTGCTGTGCAAACCCAAAGAACCCTCTCCCTTGGTCAGGAGAGTCTGGCACAGCTCCTTGAAGGAGCCCAGATAAGTGGAGCTCAAGTTGAGTGGAACAAAGGCCGAAGCGGAGGAGGATTGTGCGGCGGCCTGAGCCACCTCCTCCTTGAAGGCCTTAAGTTGCTCCAGATGCTTAGCAGACCCCACAGCCGCGGAGACCACCCAATGGGCATCCTTGGATTTGACCAGTGGATGTCGTTTTTCCGGGTGGCCCAACTTCAGGTGGGCAAGGCGGTCCTTGATGACTGACATGTGAAACAACCAGCAGATATCACAAGCCTGGGGATCGTGCTCATGGCCCAGGCAGTAAATGCATGTGGCAAGGGGGTCGGTACATGACATCTACTGCCTGCATGGGCACTGGCAAAATCCAGCCAAGGACTGGTCCTCCATCGTGTTTGTGATCAAAGATCGTTCTGAAGATGAAACTGACGACTAAGTTTTGGAAGTAAATCCAAAGATTTGAGTGCCAGGGCCTACTCAACACGGGAGCGGTAAGGAGGGAATCTGCATCTTCCAACGGAAAGAAAGATCCGGTGTCATGGGGTGGAGCTAAAGGATATACCACCCGGGTGGGTGGGAGGAGCCAGCTTGAAGACTTTCCGGCAAGATTTAAAGGAGTAGTACTCCCAAAATTTGCAAAAAAAATATGTTGTGCTGAGTGTTTTGATATGTGTGTGAAGTCCTAGTGTGTCCTTCCCCTCTGTCTGCTGTTAGGAGTTTTTCCTAAATTAGCCTGCTAGCTTTATGGTAATTTAATGACCCTTGGGGATCTCCATCTCAGCAAGGTTTATTGCTTTCTTGTTCCTACAAAGCATCCTGTCTCATGTGACAGTGACGTAGCAGAGACCATAGATTCAGCAGCAAGAACTGCTTTAGAATCAAGTTCACAATAGCAGAGCTATGTAACATTTTTTAGCCAGTGAGCACAAATGGCTATATTTACCATTTACCAGCTACTTGACAGCTGAGTGGGTTTTCTGTATGAAAACATTTACTAAATAGCTCTAATTCGATATTTTTGTTTTCTATGTGTGTCAGGTCTAGCAAGCAGGAATGTTTTGATTTTAAAATTTTTAATTTCATCAAAATACACACAACCATAAAAAGAATAGGACTCACCCCAGATTACAAATGCTATAATTAGTAAAGACTCTAGCTGTTTTCTTACAGAAAAAAAAACATTCAGTTACAGTAGCTCTCAAGTACCCACTCCTCTAACCACTCATTGCTGGACTGGATCCTAACCACTCACCCTAACAAATTCTGTTCAGCTGGCACACTCCCCAATGCCTTCAGTGACCACTGCATCACTTTCTGTCGCAGGAAGCACTGCCCCCAATATATGTAGTTCAGGCCCCTAAGGTCTCTAAATCAGCAGGCACTCCCTTGCCTATGGGTATGCCTGTGTTACCCAACGAGCCCCCCTCAGTTCATATGCCTACAGTACGTTTGGGGCTTTCAGAAGTTGCAATGGTTCCACCGGCCACAGCTTCTGCGGCTCCTTTGGGTGCAATTGACATTTCGGATGCTGTCTTCGTCTCAGACCTACAGAAGGGAACTCTGCCTGCTCCTCCATCTGAGGATAAACGACGGGCTGAACACATCACCAAGGATGGTTCTAGCCATTCAGCTGAACCCCCAGGTATGTTCTCCTCTTCTTCGAAGAGGAGCTGTGCTCTGGGCTCCGGGCAACGGGGTTCAGAGAACAGTACTGGACAACAGTACTGGACAACAGTCAGTGAGTTATACATCCCTATTTAAAAACACAGGGAAGCCTGCAAGAAAATGATTTGTGGCACGTATCTACTATAAAGAGGGTTTAGAACTGCTACCTGATCGGAATTATGTGGGCAAACGTCTACTTATTGATTCTTTAAAGCTTACTCCTTTGAATGTTTACGCTTTTTTTCATTCGTCTGAACACAATTTTGATGTTTCGTTTCGTTCGGCTGGACTGTTGGATAAATTTTGGACAGCTTATTACACAGTGAAATCTCATCTGGTTTGGAAGCCATTTGTGGTCATTCTGATTACTAGACCTATGGCTAAGATTATTACTGTCTTATTTAGGAACGAAGGGGTCAATGTTTTGGACATCCTTTATTGGTTGGAGAAAAGGTGCTCTGTACATGGTGTACCGCAAGCATTGATTGATGATAATGAGTTTTGCAATGGGTTTTGGACGGGGGGTTGGAAGTTTTCAGTTCAATTAAATATGACTGATACAGAGATTCAACATCTTCCCAATTGTTTTTACACACAGAGAGACCGTGGTATCTTGTTTTACCC
This sequence comes from Neoceratodus forsteri, assembly GCA_016271365.2. Lineage (NCBI taxonomy): Eukaryota > Metazoa > Chordata > Ceratodontiformes > Ceratodontidae > Neoceratodus > Neoceratodus forsteri. The sequence continues at coordinate 337,267,704 of CM057452.1, read as the reverse complement.
CGAGCAACCTCACTCCTGTTACCGTTGAGGGTCCCTATCCCATTTAAATTCAGATTGCGACCAGCTTAAATGTTCTGCATGTGGAACTCTGGGGCACACTGCTCTGTCCTGTACGGTCCCCCCCACTTGTAATTTGTGTGGGGATACCTCCCATGTTTTTGCTGTCTGCCCCTGGGCTGCTCACAATTCGGCAAATTATATGGAACATGACTTTTATGTTAACAGATCTGCAAAAGACAAATCCAGAGGTTTTGATACTTCTGATGTGTCTTTCTTTCCTACATCTCCACCTAATAAGCCACCAGGTCCTACTTCTCGAGTGCCTGAACGTCGGGTCACTGTTGTGGACCCCCCTTACTCCCCCCTCTTTCTCCATCACCTCTCCTTACATCTCCTCTGCCTATTTCCCCTCCTGCACAACAGTTGAACCCCCCTTCCTCTCTACCTGATGTTCCTGATGGTTTGGAGGATTCATCTCCCGATTTCCATCCTGTTCGAACCAGACTTCGATTGGCTAAGCCAGTGGAAGGCAGTCCACTGCTAGCTATACTGGTGGAAAATCGTTATGAGCCTTTGAAGAGTTGGGGTGACATTATGGAAGGTGATGACCTTGATGGGTCTCTCCCTGCTTCCCAAACTGATCTGGTGATGGTACAACACAACCCCTTGGGAGCTGGGTCAAAGAAAAGGAACACTAGATCATGGAAAAATAAATGATTGCTTGGTTTCTTTTTGCTTTCCTGTGGCTAGTATTTATGTCCCCTGCCTCTCATTCTCTATCCTTGGCGAGTCTTAATGTGAATAGTATAAGATCTGACTATAAGAGGAAGGTGACCTTTTTGACTTTACAGAACTTGGCATATGATGTTTATTTTTTACAGGACGTCTGTCTTTACACCACTTCTGACATAGAAAAAGCTTCCAAAGAATGGTTTATGGGAGCCTCTTTCTGGTCTCTAGGTCAGGATATGTGTTCTGGCATAGGGCTTTGTTTGTCCTTCCATGGTTTTTTTATTCAAAAGGTAGTGGATCTGGTACCAGGCAGAGTGCTGATCCTGGATTTGGTTTGGCAGAATTTAAATTACAGATTTGTAAACATCTATGCTCCTCAGCAAAAAGCTGCCAAGGTACAAATGTTTAAAAAAATAAAGCCTTATTTATTCACTACCAGGATAGTACTGTGGGGAGGTGACTTTAACACTAACCTGGACTTAAAATCCACTGGGAAGGTATATTGTGATACCACTGAACTGAAAAATTTACTACGGGAGAGTGACCTTTTAGATGTTTTTTCTTCTGACCCTAAATTCACTTTTTCGAAAGGACGTTTCTCGTCCAGAATAGATTATTGGTTGTGTTCCCCAAATATTAGTAAATTTGAAGGGCAGGTGTTACCCATAGAGACCTTGGACCATAATCTATTGGGGTTACAAATTAGTCTGAATCATGTTGCCTCAAATTGGCTAGGAGTTTGGAGAGCTAATACCCAATTATTGTCAGACTCGTCTTTTTGTAAAGAGTTTAGGGATATGGTTTTGGACAGGGAAACAGTGGTTTCTCTCTACACTTCTTTAATTGACTGGTGGGTAGATTCCAAAGCTTGTATTAGAGATTTTTTAGAATCCATTCTCGATATTTGGCTGATTGCCGTCACCAGCAATCTAGGGTGCTACGGAATACCTTATATACTCTATTTTCTCCACAGTGTGCTGAGCAAATGGACTATGGGGATCAGATACGACACATTAAAAGTCAATTAATGAAATTACAGTATGATCGGCAAAAATCTTTAGAATTTGAACAGAAATTTGGGACTAAAGGAAAAAACAGACCAGTAAATCCATTTGAGGATTGTAGATCAAGATGCCAGTCTAAGCAACTACACACCCTTACAATTGTGCAGGGTCAATTGGTCAGTACTACATCTGATATTATACACTGTGTGGAAAGTTTTATTAGAGAACAATTTGAATCTCCTTTTACAGAAACTAAAGCTATGACTATGTTATTACAAGCTGCGGATCTACCAACCTTGTCGAATGAACAGCAGGACGCCCTTTTGAAACCTTTTGTGGCTGAGGAAGTTGCTATAGTTTTGTCTAATATGAAAGACATGGTTGCACCGGGTTCTGATGGCCTACCTCCTGGTATTTATAAAAAACTATGGGAATTCATGCCTAATACCTTATTGGCAGTTTTTAATGCCTTTTTGTCTGAAGATCATCTCACAGAGCAGATGTACGAGGGTTTAATGATTTTTTTTATTTAAGAAAGGGGATAGGGCAGACTTGAATAATTGGAGACCTATTACTCTGTTGAACACAGATTTTAAAATTTTCGCAAAGTTGTTAGGGAATCGGATTATGAAATTACTGGCCTTTCTAGTTTACCACACTCAATATTGTCCTGTGCCTGGCCGTTCGATTCAAGATGCCTTGATCCTGGTGCGGGAATTGTTCTCTCAAGGGAGTTCCAGCCTGTTAAATGGATATCTTTTTAGCTTTGATCAGCAGAAAGCTTTTGATTGTATTTCACAAGAATTCCTATGGTTAACACTCTGGGCCTATGGCTTTCCTGAACCTTTTGTTAACTGGCTTTGTATGTGTTACTCATTGGCCTATGTAAAACCCTATGTTAATGGATGGCTGGGGGACTCTTGTTACATCCGTAGAGGGGTCCGACAGGGATATCCGCTAAGTCCGATTTTGTTTATCTTAATATTGGACCCCATAATCCATATCTTTCAGAAATCTCCAAATCTCCCTGGTGTATCTAGCATAGGGATGTGTGATATTAAAACGATTTGCTATGCAGATGATCTGTGTGTGGTAATCCCATCGGTATTTGTGGACCACCTCTTATGTTCTGTTTTGCCTGTGCTTTTGCACTGTATTAGTTTCCGGCTAAATTTTTTGAAAAGTATTTGTTTTAATGTAAAGGGGTTTCAGGTAGGAGACGCCCCAATTGGAGGTATTACGGTGGTAGATTCCCCCCATAAAATGTTTGGTCTATTTTTCAGGTTGCAAGATATGGCAATTTACAATTGGGAAATTTATATATGGTAGGGACAAGACACATAGGTGGAAAAAATGGTCCACGGGGAAGAAGGAGAGAGTTTTTTTTAATTAAGACTTTTTTTATTGCCTCTCTTTTTATATGTTGGTCATATTTTTCCCCTTCCTAAACAATTTTTTGCATCTCTTATGGGTATTTTTTTCCCCTGTTTTTGGGGAAGCTGGCTCAACCCTTTAAGAGAAATATTTTATATTTAGATTATAAATATGGTGGAATTCGTATGATTCACCCAATTGTTTTTTTTCTTTTCTCTGTTTGTTAACTCTAATCTTAAACCTCTTTGTTGCCGGAAGGATAATTTATGGGCATTGTTGGTCACAAATCATCTTACTGATATTTTACAAGAATGGAGATCACCCTGTTTTATTCATAAGAATAGACAGAAATATGTGTTGACCTCTGATTGGGCTCTGATTTTTGATTTACTAAAATCTTGGAAAGTAACGGCAGATATGGTAACCTCTTTCTCGAGAAATCGCCTTTATCAGGTTGTATTGGACACTTGTTTTTTTGAGCAGGCGTTTCCTGACTTTTCAGACTTAGACAGGTCTAGGATTGGAAATAGATTACTTAATAAAAGGATTCCAGTGACCATATGGGATATTTCTTGGCTTGGAGTCCATGGTAAGATTAATATAAGGGGTAATCATAAGCATAAGATGCTTCAAGATAGATAGATATTGTTTTCGAGACTCATGCTCTAATGTAATTGAATTTATGTTACATTTATATTTTGAATGCCCCTATATCATACAATTTTGGTTTCTTTGGAAGCGTAAACATTGGCAATATGTTTGGAAATTATGGGATCTCAGGTCTCTGTTTTTTGAGCTTTTTCCTGAGGAGTGGGCTAGATATGACTCTGGTACAATGAATTTGATAGCAGTAATTATTTTATATTGGATTTGGCAGATTCGGTGTTGTCTTTTATTTCAACAGAAATGTATTCCTCCTACTAAACTATATGAGATAATTAAAAGGAATATTGATCGTGTTAAGGAAGAGAAGCGGAAACTTCTCAAGAGAAGCATGTGGGAAAGATATTGGAGCTTTTATGGGTAGCTTTCACCTCATTCACTTTTCAATCAGTGAGGTTATCCTGTTTTCTTTTTATTTTTCATATGAGTGATTTCAACTCCTATTGTACCTTTGTTATGACACTTTTTCAGATATTTCTTTAGTTGGATAACATCTGTTTGCATTTAGGTTTTATTTTTATTTGTGTTTTTTTTTAATGTTTTTAACTATGTGTTTTTTTGGTTATGTGTTTTTGTATGGATTTACATTTGCTTTGTTACGATTTTTAATAAAAATTCCCCAACTCTTTTCAATAAGTGCCATGGGATCTTTAACATCCACCTGAACTACCACCAATCCAGACAGATGGGACCTCGGTTTAACGTCTCATCTGAAAGACTGCACCTCAGAAGTGCAGCACCCCTCTCATGCTGCACTACAGTGTCAGTACTGGATATTAACCCAAGTGTCAGATGTGGGAACTGAACCCACAACCCTCTGATCTCCCGGCCTCAGAGGCGAGTGTGCTACCTACTGAGCCACTGACACTGACTGAGGATGCATTGTAGGAACAAGAAAGCAATAAACGTTGCCGAGCTGGAGATCCCCAGAGGTCATAAAACTACCATAAATCTAGCAGGCTAATTTAGGAAAAACTCTTAACAGCAGACAGGAGGAAGGACACACTAGAACTTCACACACAAATCAAAACACTCTGCACAACATATGTTTAGAACAACATATCCATGTCCCTAGAAATGTTTTTCCTTTTTGTTTCTTCTTGAGAGGCACTGGTTCCAGTACCTGCTCTGAGACTATTATTTGTGTTTTTGCCATCACTGGAATCTGGGTTTACCCTTTTGGACACCCTGGATGAGTAGCTTTCACCTTTTTCTTCTGTCACCTTTGACAGGGACTGCTGCTTATGAGAACCCTCTGATGCCTGCTTTCCACCACTGTTTGTGAACTACCTCTGTACCTTTATTGTGCTTTGGTGTCACAGGGGCAGACTTACATGCCATATGTTCTTCTCTTTTAGAGCCCTTTCCTTTTGGGTTTTAGGGCAAAACTTCTTACAGGAGCTGAAAACAATTTAGTCAATTTTTAAAGCCTGTGGGTCCTGTTCACGTTTTAGGCCAACTAGTCATGCCAAGCACTGAAAGACCTATTAAAATCAATTATTCGGCTCTTGTCTCAAACACGTTTAAATAAAATACTTTTTCTCTCAGGATAGTAAAAACTGAATGCTCAAAAAAAAAAAAAAAAGAAGTCTCAGTACCACGGCATGCGCATGCCTTCACATGCGCATGTGTGGCCGAGACAGGGGGACAGCGAGAAAATGAGGGACAGGAAAAACGGGGTCAAAAAATTATATATAAAATAAAATAAAGTGGTTGTAAATCTTTATTCAATATCTGGTTAGGATCTCTTCAGGTGAGAACAGTGTACTAAATGTAAGGAAAACCACTACAATTAATAAAATAGAAGTGGTTTAAAGCTTTTTTAAATAAGTGCATTCGTCTCCCTTCAGGCCGGAACCATGTTACAATGCTGCCATCTCTGGGTCCTGAAATTGATAAGGAACTGGATAAAACCACAAAAATATATAAATTAGAAAATAAACATCCATACTAATGCAGAGTATTGATTAAAGAACTTGAGAAATGAAAAACAACAAACTCATCAATAACAAAAGTGTTGACCAGACAACTGGAGCAGACTTCGGGGTGACTGCTCTCTGTAGCAAAGAAGCAAATCTGACATTGGAACACCAAGGGGAGATGACCACAGTGCAGAGTTGGAACTTGTATTTTATATTCTAATAATTAGCATAAAGTTCTTTCTCTGGGCCATCACACTGTGGTAGGATGATGCACTTTTGTAAGGCATCAGTGAAGAATTCCTGGTTGAAACTTATTTTTTCAGTTAAGTGTTTGATTTGTCAGGCAGCGCTGTCTATCAGTTCTTCTGCCCTGCTCTGGCCTCTGATTGTCCATTTAAACCCACCAGTCCATTTGGGAGGGCCTCTGAAGTCATCACTTCTCCATAATCCTTCTGGTGTTGTTTGGGCTTTCTAGTCTTCTGATTGGATGGTCAGCAGGGGTGGAAGTTGACGAGATGGCCACCACCATGTCCCTTCAACAGCTTTTGCTCCAAAATCTTTATTTATACTTTATTTTGGCCCCCATTTCATGTGCTTGCCCCAGAGTTTGCTGTAGCCCCTTTTGGACTGTCATCTTGTCAGTTAGTTTCAGTGGTGGGTTAGTGAGTCCATGAATCATGCAGTTGTTGGGGTCTGTATATGGGAAATGCTGGTGAGCAGCCCCTTTGCAGAAGGTCCTCCCACTCTTGTGCTGTTGGTGGCAGTCTGTTGTGTGATGCATGGAGCATCAAAGAGAAGCGTGTTGGCCCAGTTGTTGGCTAAATAAACTCCCCTACACCACCACAAGCCTCACACGTCTCGGTTACATCAAATCCAAACTTTGGATTCCATCTCCCCTCCTGAACGCTGCTTCTACCACACTTAATTCCAGCTGAAACTATTCTTTCCCCTGCCCCTGGACCATGTTCTGACTTGCCTGGGACTGTCTATATGCTCCTTCGATGCTCCCACTACACCCACTATCCCCTACCCTACCTCTGACCCTTGTACCACCCCCCCTACTTCTCACCTCCTCCTGTCACAGTCCCCTCCTATTTATACCCTCACCCCCCTACTTCCCACCTCCTCCTGTCACAGTCCCTCCTATTTATACCCCTCACCCCTACTTCCCACCTCCTCCTGTCACAGTCCCTCCTATTTATACCCTCACCCCTACTTCCCACCTCCTCCTGTCACAGTCCCTCCTATTTATACCCTCACCCCTACTTCCCACCTCCTCCGTCACAGTCCCTCCTATTTATACCCTCACCCCTACTTCCCACCTCCTCCTGTCACAGTCCCTCCTATTTATACCCCTCACCCCTACTTCCCACCTCCTCCTGTCACAATCCCTCCTATGTATACCCTCACCCCCTACTTCCCACCTCCTGTCACAGTCCCTCCTATTTATACCTCACCCCTACTCCCATCTCCTCCTGTCACAGTCCCTCCTATTTATACCTCACCCCCTACTTCCCACCTCCTCCTGTCACAGTCCCTCCTATTTATACCCTCACCCCTACTTCCCACCTCCTCGTCACAGTCCCCTCCTATTTATACCCTCACCCCTACTTCCCACCTCCTCCTGTCACAGTCCTCCTATTTATACCCCACCCCCACTTCCCACCTCCTCCTGTCACAGTCCCCTCCTATTTATACCCCTCACCCCTACTTCCCACCTCCTCCTGTCACAGTCCCCCTATTTATACCCTCACCCCTACTTCCCACCTCCTCCTGTCACAGTCCCTCCCTATTTATACCCTCACCCCTACTTCCCACCTCCTCCTGTCACAGTCCCTCCTATTTATACCCTCACCCCCTACTTCCCACCTCCTCCTGTCACAGCCCTCCTATTTATACCTCACCCCTACTTCCCACCTCCTCCTGTCACAGTCCCTCCTATTTATACCCTCACCCCTACTTCCCACCTCCTCCTGTCACAGTCCCTCCTATTTATACCTCACCCCTACTTCCCACCTCTCTCCTGTCACAGTCCCTCCTATTTATACCTCACCCCCTACTTCCCACCTCCTCCTGTCACAGTCCCTCCTATTTATACCCTCACCCCTACTTCCCACCTCCTCCTGTCACAGTCCCTCCTATTTATACCTCACCCCTACTCCCACCTCCTGTCACAGTCCCCTCCTATTTATACCCTCACCCCTACTTCCCACCTCCTCCTGTCACAGTCCCTCTCATTTATACCCTCACCCCTACTTCCACACCTCCCTGTCATGTTCTTCCCTGCTTATTCCCTCTAGACCCTTTCTTCTGCTACCTGTTGCTGTTTCTTCCTTCATATCCCCTTAGCCTGTAGCTTGCTACTCCTGATGATTGAACTGGCTTTAATGGATGCATCTGCACGTTGTACCCTTAAGGAAAATTACAATGCTATATAGCTGCTACCTTGAGTATCGACTACCTTGTACATTTATGCACGTTCTGTACTTTCTCTCTCCCTGCCCTGGGGACTGTTTCCCCCTGAGTCTGTTGTACCTACGATATGGTCTATTCAGTGTTCTCTGCCTGTCCTTTAATGTGATGTGGAATGTCCTACTGTTTGTCCTTTTTGCTTGATGTATTTCAGACAATGCCTGTTAGCTGCGAATGTTTCCTCTTACTAATGTATTTGATGTTTTTATGCTTGACGTGGATCCTTTGTAAATTAGCTTTAAGCTTAAAGGTTGAAATTCCGATTTCTCAATAAATAAATCAAAATTATGATGACTCCCAGGTCCCTTTCCTCGATGGTAATATTCAACATAACCCCTCCCATTCAGTATTCAGGCAGTATGTTGGCAGCATAGCCTAGATGTTAGAGTAACGATCTGTGAATGAGCTTGGTTCATTCAGCAGACCTGGGTTTGATTCCCATAACCTCCACTTGCATACTGTGTGACTCTAAGCAAGTCATTTAACCTCCCCAATGTTCCCAGGTCACCCCTGAAGACAGGCACTTGTACCTAGTGGGCCTTACCCGGTTACCAAAGAATAACAAAATAAATGTATAAATAAAACTAGTCCATCCTTGGGGTCTCATTTCATATGCACATCACTTTGTACTTTTTGGCACTGAATTTCAACTGCCAAACTCTGGGCCACCACTCTAATTTTTGCAGGTCCCTCTGCAACTTTCTAACCCCCTCCTCACTGTCTTCCTGCCACAGAGATTAATGTAATCTGTGAAGAGACACATTTTGCCTTCAATTCCTTCTCCTATGTCACCAAAGAACATATTGAAAAGGATCAGCCCCAGGACTAAACCCCGTAGAACCTCTCTTGTGACCTCCCTCTCCCTTGACTTGGCCTTGTATACCACCACCCTCTGTTGTCCCCTCCCCCCAAGCCAGCTTCCCACCCATCTAACTAGATCCTTTGCTGTTCCCAGATCCTCTAACTTCTTCAGGAACCTTCTGTGTGACAGCTGAATGCCTTACTGAAGTCGTAGTACATCAAATCCTAGTTACCCAGTCAAAGAACATTATCAGGTTGGTCTGACAAGAGTTCCCTTCTTTGAACTCATGCTGCTTACTGTCCTGGAGCCCTTTTCTCTCCAGCAAGTTCACTAGGTCTTCTTTGACTAGTGTCTCCGTTAGTTCACCTACAACGGAAGCAAGGCTAACGTGTCTGTTGTTCCCTGTTTGCCCTTTGTCTCCTCCCTTGTGGAGCAGAACTACATCAGCTACCTTCTAAGGCCTTATCTATTTTCAAGCCTGCTAACCCTTTTTTGACCCTTTTCATAATTACCATCTTCCTCTTTTCTGGGATCCGTCTTGCAGCAACCTTTAGGCTGCTTTCAGGCAAGTGCCTGTTATCTTTTACTGTGAATACAAGCAATGCAGCTACATATCCAGAGAGGTTAACCAATCCTGAGGTTTCAGGTACAGAAGCAGTGACCCCAGGGCCAACAGATACCATTCGGAACCTGTCTCAGTCCATGTACTTGTTCTGAGATTGAGAATGGGGCTCATGCCCCCCTGTTTTATGAACATAAGAAAATGCCATCAGAAACAGGCCTCACGGTCTAGCTAGTCTGCTCAATTGTGCAGATCTGTTTACTTTGGTACCAGAAAGTAACATACTAAATTGCCAGCAGAATAGGCCTAACAGTCTTTCATGCCTGCTTATTTGGTCAGCCCCCACCCTGGGATCTGACCTTGCTGACCCCCTCGCCCTCTCTGGCTTCTCCCTTCCCAGTCCCAGATATTCTTGCTGCACTGGATTTTGCTTCCAGAACCCTTCCCCTGTTCCTGTCCCACACCCTCTTGAACCCCTCCACCAGCCCCCTGGGCAGCGCATTCCAAGGCTCCGCCACCCTCTCAGTGAAGTAGCACCTCCTCCTTTCTCCCCAGAATCTCCCCCCTCCATCTTCCACCCATGCCCTCTAGTCGCCCCCTCCTTTCTTCGAAGCACTCTGACTGCTCCTCCACTATTTACCCCTTCATGTACTTGAAGAACTCTATCATGTCCCCCTGGTCCCTTCTCTCTTCCAATATGTACATATTTAGCTCTTTGAGCCTCTCCCCATAGGTCCTGTCCCCCAAGCCCCAAATCATTTTGGTTGCCCTCCTCTGGACCCTCTCCAGGAGTTCAATGTCCCTCTTTAAGTGTGGCTTCCAAAACTGCATGCAGTGCTCGAGGTGCGGCCTCACCAAGCAGTTATACAGAGGGAGTACCACTTCCTTCTTTGTGGAGGTGATCCCCCCTAGCGATGTATCCCAGCATCCTGTTGGCCTTGGCCGCTGTCCTCCTACAAATCTCCGAACTGTTCAGCTTGACATCCACCACCACCCCCAGTTTCCTCTCAGCCATCGAGACTTGTAGCATCCCCCCCCCGGGTGTACACTTGGCCTGGGTTTCTGGCTCCTAGGTGCAGTACCTGGCATCTCCCTGCATTGAACCTCAGTTTCCACTTTCTAGACCACCTTTCCAGAGCCTCCAGGTCCCCCGTAGGGCCACCCTCCCCTACTCCCCGTCCACCACTGCCCCCAGTTTTGAGTCATCCGCAAAGAGGCTTATCTCAATCCTGATACCCGTCCTTATGTCAGAGGTGTAGGCGTTGAAGAGGAGGGGCCCAAGGACCGATCCCTGCAGGACCCCACGCATGAACCTCCTTGGGGATGAGACTGTCCCGCCAACCATACGGTCCTGGAGCCAATTGCCTATCCATCTGATCATCTGGTTCCCCACCCCCATTTACCCCAGCTTATCCAACAGACCGCCGTGAGAAACAGAGTCAAACGCCTTGCTGAAGTCAGGAAAGAGGACATCCACCGGTCTACCCAGGTCCAAGGCAGCGGGAGTAGAACCCTTTGTTCTGTTCTGACTCTGGCAAAGTCCTGCAATCTCCTTGTTTAAGGGATAGCCTTCGTATGAAGTCCAAACTAGCCACTGCTTAACCTGACACAAAATGGCCACCCAAGAGATAATGCGTTAACAGTTGTGCCATGTGGGTTTATAGCAGGAACTGCTTCCGGGGAGTTGTCTGGTGGGAGGGGGTGTTTGGTGATGGTTTCTCCAACAGTTTCAGAGAGTACACTTCCTGATCAATCCTTAAACCCACATGTCTGTCATGATAGATGCCCACTGACAATAGAACTGGATGAGGCACCCCCTACTGGGAAGGAGTGATCCACCTCAGGCAGCTGAGGTGGACACTGGGCTTTAAACTCAGAGGGTGGCACTGGGCACTTTGGACACTGGCAGCTTCAGTTGCACTTTCTTCTGATGCTGAGGAACCCGGACTTGTTTTGAGGGCCTCCTCCGCTGTTGGAGCAAAAGGTCTGCATGTTGTGGTAAGAGCCATATCCTCTACCCTTTGGAATGTTTACTGGCTTGGTCTGGAACTCATAGGGGTTCTCTGAGTTTCATTGAGATTCCTTAAGGAATTGTTCCACTTTCTGTCCAAACAGATAAGTGTCATCGAAGGGTACATTCATTGGCATCCACAGAGGCCTTAAGCGGATGACTGTTAGATTTAATCCTCTGTTTAACAGTTAACAGCAGGTCCTGTTTAGCTCTGTGTCAGACTCTCAGCTAGAGTTTTTAGCTTGAACCAGAGGGTACACTCATACCTTGAAAAATTGCCCTGGTATCTTGCACTCCTCATGCCCAGAGTAGCTGAGGCATAGACTCATTTGCCCATAGTGTTAATCTTACAAGACTTCTTATTGGTGGGATGTGCATTGGCTTCCTTAGGCACTATGGCTTTGTCATTCTCAACCAGGATAACTATAGCATCTGCTATTGGCTGTGTAAAGTATGTAGGTTTAGATTGTGGGATGCATATTTCCTGTCTGCCTATTGGGGACAGCAGCCAGAGTAGCTGGCCTTCTACAAGCAGCCTCAGGAAGGATTTTCAGGACAGGATGGATGGGAGGTACTAGAGAGACTGGTATGTTAGGCACATTCAAAAATTCCAACTGGAGGTGCCAAGCCTGGTCTATAGCAGCTGTCTCAAACTGCAAGGTGCTATGCATATTCTTGAGCAGGGTTGGAAGGAGATATCCTCCTTGGGGACTTTGACTGGAACTGGGTCCGTGTTCTCAGAGTCCAGGAGGTTATCCTCATTGTTATGTTTCTACCTGGCTATGTACTTTTCAAAAGAGACACAGGTTAAAAAAAGGGGGGGGGTTTAGTGGCTCTTTATGTCAATGAAAATATCAAGGCTACAGAAATTCAGAATACACATAAGGAGCCAAAAGAACTGTGGGTCACCCTGGAAACAGGAAATGGGACAGCCATACGAACTGGGGTTGCCTACAAGCCTCCAGACTAGGGGTACGACATAGACACATTACTGTTAGAAGATATGCAAAACATGACAGCTAAAGGGGAAGGTCTGCTAACGGGAGACTTCAACATGCTAGATACAGATTGGTCAATACCAGCCAGAACATTTGCCAGAACTAAACACACAGTGGATTCCTTGCAGGGAGTGGGCCTCAAACAATTGGTACAACAGCCCACAAGAGACAGGGCTATCTTGGATCTAATACTGACTAACAGGGAAAGGATCACAGAGTTCCAGGTAGAAGTTTGCCTGTGGGCCAGTGACCATCACATGGCATGGTTCAATTTGGTCACTAGAACTAAATCATCCCATTCCAAGGCAAAAATATGGGACTTCAAAGGAGCTGACTTTGAAAAGATGGCCAACAGAGTTAAGCTAGCCCTGGCAAGAAGAAATACAGGTGAGGGGGTACAGGCAAAGTAGGTAAGCATTAAGGATGCAATACTAAAAGCAACATACCATTGTGTTAGGGAGAAAAGCAAGAGCAAAAGAAGGAGGAAACCACTTTGGTTCTCAAAAACAGCAGCAGAAAAGGTCAGACTCAAAATGTTGGCATTCAGGAAATATAAGGGAATTCAGCGGGACGAAGATAGGGAGGCATACCAAACTGCCCTAAGGGAATCATGGAAGGCAGAAAGGTAGACAAAGGCCCAAACCAAGGAAACACTAGCACAAACAGTAAAAGAAGGGGACAAGACTTTCTATAGATACATTAGTGAAAGGAGAACATCCAGAAGACGTATTGCTAAGATCAAATGGGATAAGGTGGAGTGTGTGGAGGAGGACCAAGGAAAAGCATCTATCCTAAATAGATACTTCTGCTCAGTACTTACTAAGGAGAAGGTAGGGCAGGGGCCACAGCTCAGCACCATGGACACAGGTGGGAGGGAGGGAGGTGTGCACAAGTCCCTTCACAAAAGAAAGGGTCCTACAAGAGCTCGCTAAGCTAAGGGTGGACAAGGCAATGGGACCTGATGGCATACATCCCAGGGTACTAAAGGAGCTAAGGATGGTACTAGCAGAGCTATTAGCAAAACTGTTTAGTGAGTCTCTGAGCACAGGAGAGGTCCTAGAAGAGAGGAGAAGGGCTCATGTGATCCCGCTTCTCAAGAGTGGCAGTAGGGAGAAGGCAGGGAACTACAGACCAGTCAGTCTTACCTCAGTAGTGGGCAAGATTATGGAGGCACTCCTTAAGGAAAGGATAGTGCAACATCTGGAAACCATAGGAGCATAGGATCCAAGACAGCATGGGTTTACAACAGGAAGGTCCTGTCAAACTAATCTCATAGATTTCTTTGACTGGGTAACCACAGTGGTGGACCAAGGGGGTGCAGTTGATGTCACCTACCTTGACTTCAGCAATGCTTTCGATACTGGTCCACATAGAAGATTGATTAATAAGCTAGGTAGGCTCAGGGTGGGTCAGAAGTTGGTCAACTGAGTGGCAAACTGGTTGGCAGTCAGAAAACAGAGAGTGGTGGTAAACAGTATGCAGTCAGAAGAGATGCAAGTCACAAGTGGGGTACCTCAGGGATCAGTCCTGGGGCCAGTCTTCTTCAGTATCCTCATCAGTGACATTACAGATGGACTGGAGGGTAAGGTTTGCCTTTTTGCAGATGACACCAAAATCTGAAACAGAGTAGATGATCCAGATGGGGTGGACAGAATGAGAAGAGCTCTAGAAAAACTGGCAAAAATGGTCTTAAGAGTGGCAACTGGGGTTTAACACAAAGAAGTGCAAGATCATGCACATAGGGAAGAGAAACCTTGAAGCTACCTATAGGTTGGGAGGGGAATTGCTGGCAATCATAAGGGAAGAAAGGGACTTGGGCAACATTATCATCACAGATGACCTGAACGTCATTGAGGCACAGGTCAGGAAACATAGAAACACAGTATTTGACAGCAGAAAAGGAACACTTGGCCCACTTAGTCTGCCCATTTCCCTACCTGATGGATAAGCTGCAGATCCTAGTTAACCAACAGCCTACTTCTTCCTACCCCCATTAGAATTGCCTTATGTCTGTCCCATGCATTCTTGAATTCCCCCACTGTTCTTGACTCCATGACCTCCTCAGGAAGGCCATTCCATGCATCCACAACCCTCTCAGTGAAAAAATACTTCCTCACATTACCTCTGAGGAAGCAGAGGAAAAACCAGGAGCAGTTGTAAAATACACAACAAGAGTATTTATTTCTACTAGCAGTAACATAAAAAATAAAATTGTTCAGTATAACGATTTACAAAGGCCAACTAAACAGAAAAAATCCATCTGAGTTTTCTTTCAATCTCTGTGTGTCCTTTTTTGCAAGCAATTGCCGCTCTGTCTCTCTTATGAGTCCTTGCAACCCCCCTTCTTAACAAACATCCTGTTTTTTCTAATATGTTCTAGTATATTTCAGATAGGTGCTGGCAGGAACACAGTGTCCCAGAGTTGAGGCCCCTTTTCCACAGCTCTTCTGCAAAAGGCTTACAAATTGCACTAAGGTAACCTCTTGAGTTTCCAATAGCTTTTTGCAATTATCTACAGCTATATATAGATTTCAAAAATTAACACTATATAATTTCTGAACAAAGGGATCCTAATATCAGTTACATTTCCACATAATGATTTGCATATATTTTTATATAAGCAGATCTGCAAGGGAGGAAAAGACAGAACAGCAAGGGAAGGCTGAGAGATAGCGAGAGGCAAAGAACTGCACGACTGTCGGGGTGATCAAACCCTAGGTCTCACAGGCAAATTTGGTTGCGCAACCAGACAGACAAGAGACAGGAAAGGACAGAACAGAAATGAAAATTACGTACCTACCATAATTCTTGATCTTCTTGGACAAAGTCTCCACTACTCCTTCACAATAATGGGACTACACCAGAGGCACTAGGACCCAGCAGAAGCCAAAAATCTTCAGGAGGGCTGGCGCCTAGGTAGAACCATGAGGAAGCAGCACCGTGAGCCTGGCTTGCGCCGTATAGGCTACCTTGGCATCAACCCTCCAGCCGCCTCACTACCTTTTTTACTGAGGAAGTGCAGAGTAAACTAACCTAGTGAAACTAACCCATGTCGGACATAAGATAGTTCGAATGACCCATGTAAGAAGGGTCAACACAACAAAGTCTTCACAGCTCAGCCATCGAGAGAGTGAAGACCAAAAACATGTTAGTGAGCTCGGGGGATGGAGGGTGGGTGTGTGAATGAGTGGTGGAGACTTCATCCAAGAAGAAAAAATTATTCACCTGTACTAATCTTGTTTCTTCCAAAGGGATCCACTAATATTATTACTCTTGCAGGGCTCCCATAAGCCAGCACTGCCCAGAGACAATAGAATGCTATGCTAATCATGGAATGTTTAGCTCGTGCATCTGTTTTCAAACTGCCCAGTGTCAACTGCCTACATTCTACCTCAGATTTCTTAGAAGCCCGCAAAGAGGCCATAACAACATGTGAATCACTGTTTAAATAATTATAGAAAAATAATGCCCAACTGGGCAAATAAGAACATTAACCAAAGGACTAGTATAAACAAATGTCCCCTTTTTTTCTGAAGTCAGATATGCCTTTAGAAAAAATCTACAAGTTAAAACATTACTAGAAGGTGCAAGCAGGTGGCATGCTACTCCAACTATACATCTTATCAGCTGTGGAGAGGATTTTTCTTGTTACTGATTCTGAAAGGGGAAACAAGGGCAGGGAGTAATAATATTAGTGGATACCTTTGTAAGAAACAACATTACTTCAGGTGAGTAATTTTTTTCTTCTGACTCCAGGAATCCACTAGTATTATTACTCTTGCAGACTATGCAGCAGTACCTCAAGGACATGGGCCAGAATCTATTTAGGAAAATGACTCTGCAAGACTGCTGTGCCAAATCTCGCATCACTCCTGGACTGGGTGTTCAGGCTATAATGCTTAGTGAAGGTGTGGACTGACCTCCAGGTAGCTGCTTTACATATTTCCATTAGAGGTACCTCTTGGGCAGCTGCAATAGTGGCAGCTGTGCCCCTTGTAGAGTGGGCCCTAAGACCAGAGGGAGGAACCTTGCCTGTCTTTGAGTAACAAAACTGAATACACTGGACTATCCATTGAAAGATAGTCATCTTTGAAGCAGGAGTACCTTTACCTACTTCCCCACAGGTAAGGAGATGGAAATTACGTACCTACCGTAATTCTTGATCTTCTTGGATGGAGTCTCCACCACTCATTCACACTAATGGGAGTTCACCAGAGGCACTAGGACCCAGCGGGGGCAAACTGTTCAAGAGGGCCTGCGCCTGAGATGGAGCTGTGAGGAAGTGGCACTGTGAGCCCTGGATCGTGCGGTAATGACTATCTCTGAGTTGACCCTCCAACCGCCTCAGTACCTTTTTTCCGAGGAGGTGCAGCGTAACTAACCTAAAAATCGACATAAGATAGTCCGAATGACCCGTGTAAGAAAGGGTCAACAATAAAGTCTTCACAGCTCAGCTATTGAGGGAGTGAAGACCAAAAACTGAGAAGTGAGCTCGGGGGATGGTGGGTGGGTGTGTGAATGAGTGGTGGAGACTCCGTCCAAGAAGATCAAGAATTACGGTAGATACGTAATTTCCATATCTTCCTGGACATAAAGTCTCCACCACTCATTCACACTAATGGTAGAGTACCGAGCTAAATAATCCCCCGAGGCAGGTGGCAGGAGATAAAGAGCTCACATACTTAGGACAGAAGTCCATTAAGAATGGTCCTGCCAAATGACAGATGTCGTCTGGCATGGACATCAAAGGCGTAGTGCTTAACGAAAGTATGCACGGAGCTCCAAGTAGCCGCATTGCAAATATTTTTGATGGGCACGTTGCAGATTTCTGTCAGAGATGCCGCGACTGCTCTGGTAGAGTGAGCATACACTCTGCCTTCCAGCTTGACCTGTGCCATAGAATAGCAGTGGCGAAGGCATGCTACCAGCCACGCTGAAATACATCTGATAGCGAAAGGTTGACCTAACTGGGTCTCACTGAAGGAAACACACAGTTGTTGAGCCTTGCAAATTTCTTTTGTTCTATCTAGATAGAACCGTAGTGCTCTCCTAACATCCAGTGAATGAAGTGTATGCCCCCCTTCATTCTGGAAGTTTGCAAAGTAGGTAGAAAGGGCTAAAGGTTGGTTTAGATGGAATTTTGAGACAACCTTAGGGAGAAACTTAGGATGAGTCCTAAGAACTACTTTGTCCTTGTGAAATACAGTGTACGGGGAGGGGGTCTGTGACCAGTGCGTGTGTTTCGGAAACTCTATTGGCTGAAGTAATGGCCACCAGGAAGGCCGTTTTCCAAGTGAGGAACTTCAAGTCGCAAGTAGCTAGAGGCTCGAAAGGTTTACGAGTGAGCATGTCTAGCACAAGGTTAATGTCCCAGACTGTGACTGGACGTCTGATAGGAGGTCTAGTATGTAGAATAGCCCTAAGAAACCTTTTAACTACAGGCAACTGAGCCAGTGACATGGAAAGTACCAGCCTGTGATATGCCGAAATTTTTTGTAATTTTTTTTTGTAATTTGTAAAATTTATTTTTATACAGGAAATACATTTGTTGAGACATCAGTCCCGTTTACAACAAAGTCCTGTCATAGAAAATAACAAACAATACAAAATGACAAAACATTTACGTTACATTTACACAATCAAAATTACTTAAAACAGGTACATGTTAATTGCAAATATTCTCTTATTTTACACTTGGAAGTAGATAAATTTTCAATAGACTTCAATCTTTGGGGCATTTTATTCCAATAATAAGCAATAGTATTCTGAAGCATAATATCTCCATATTTATTATAAGATCTGATCATAGGGATCTCATTACCAAAAGATCTTGTATGAATAGTTAATGACCTATCACCTTTAATTTTAATATGATCAAACAGACAATGTCTGTTTGAAATGGCACAAAGATGAACTTTGACTGTGGAGTACTGCAGTCCTGTATTTGAGAGGACTAAAAGATACTCTAAGACTTTATTTGGTGGGCAGGAGAAAGGGTTCCAAGAGGATTTTGCACACCAGATAAAGAAATGCTTCCATTTGGGCTGTATAGGTTTTTCCAGTGGCCGGCTTACACGCAGCCAAAAGAATATCTGAAACTCTATGAGAAACATTGAACCTATTCACCTCCATCTCTTCAGGAGCCAAGCATGTAGGTGAAGTGGCCTCAGGTTGGGATGGACCACGGGACCCTGGGTCAGAAGGTTCGTCTGAAGGGGAAGCATCTTTGGGGGGTTTCTGATAGATTGTTGAGTAGCGGAAACCTTATCTACTGAGGCCAGAAGGGGGCAATGAGAATCATTCTGCCTTCAAGACTCCCAATTTGAGAAGTACCCTCTGAATTAGGGGAAGAGGAGGAAAGGCGTATAGAAAGTGACTTGTCCACTGCAGCCTGAACGCATCCTGACAAAAAAATGCCAGGTCCTGGATTTCTGGAGCAGAAGAGAGGCAGTTTTGCATTGAGTGGGGACGTAAAAAGGTCCAGGTCTGGAGTTCCCCACTCTTTGAAGAGTGACTGAATGACTGCTGAGTCAAGAGACCACTTGTGAGGATCTGTCTCCATTCTGCTGAGATGGTATGCTAGCTTGTTTTGTACTCCTGGCAGGTAAACTGCCTGAATCAGAGCCTTGTGTTCCAGGCAGCACTCCCACATTCTCATTGCTTCCCTGTATAATGGGTAAGAGAGTGCACTGCCTTGTTTGTTGATGTAGTACATCACTGCTTTGTTGTCCGTTTAAAGGAGAATGTTCTTGTGACAGAGTATGTCCTTCAAGGCTCGGACTGCTTAGAGGATGGCTCTATTTCCAGAACGTTTATGTGAATCTGGGATTTGTCCTGAGTCCACGTACCCTGGGTGCAGAGATCCTGGAAGTGGGCTCCCCAACCCATCAGGGACGCATCCGTGGTAATGGAGATCTGATGATCCAGAGGGGAAAAGGGATATCCTTCCAGAAGATTGCCCTCCTGCGACCACCAGGCGAGCGACCTCTTCAGAGGTTCCATCACCTTGATGAGAAAGGACTGAGGGTGAATGACTGGGGACAACCGAGTACTGAGCATCCACTGAGAGGTTCTCATGTGGAGACGAGCTAAGGGTATAGTGAACACTAAGGATGCCATGAGGCCCAGCATCCACTGCATCGAGATAGCTCAAACCGAGCTATGTTCTCTGATGTATCAGGCCATCTTTAAGATATCATTCCTTCTGTCCTCTGGAAGAAAAGCCTTCACACAGGAGGTGTCCAGAAGAGTTCCTATGAAGAGGCACTTCTGGGAGGATTGCAACTGCAACTTGTTGAGATTCAGTAGGACTCCCATGGACATGAGGAAGTCTGAAGCTGTGGCTATGGCCTCCAGAGTCTCTTGCCTTGAGGGACTTGCTAGAAGCAAGTTGTCCAGATATGGGAACACTTGTATTCTGATTTTGCTGAGGTGCACCGCAAGAATTGCACAACACTTTGTAAAAACGCGAGGCACCGAGGATAGCCCAAAGAGCAGGACTCTGAACAGATAGTGTTGACCCAGTGCCACGAACCTTAGGTATTAGTGGTGCTTTGGGTGTAGGAGAATGTGTTGGTAGGCATCTTACATGTCCAGGGAGGCTAGCCAATCATGTAGATGAAGCAAAGGTAGCAGGGTACCTAGTGATATCATCTTGAACTTCTCCTTGTGAAGGAACTTGTTTAACTTTCTGAGATCCAGAATGGGGCGCATGACACCGGTTTTCTTTGGGACCAGAAAGTAATGGGAGTAGAATCCTGTGTTTCATTGATCCATCGGAACTATTTCTACTGCCCTGTTGTTCAGAAGGCCTTGTACCTCGGAAGCAAGAAGGTCTCACTGTACTGCTGACAGCCTGGGCTGTTGTTTGGGAGGATGATCCGGAGAGGTTTTCGAAAGACTGAGAGAGTAACCCTCGTGGATTATCTGGAGGACCCATTTGTCTGATGTTATAGATTTCCACTGATTGTAGAACTGAGTCAGATGTCCTCCCAACGCTGAGGAGGAGTCCCCCTCGGACAGCTAAGGTGGGGCCTGGGCCAGAAACTCAGAAGGCGGCACTTGGTGTTTTGGGCCCTTGTGCCTTCTGCTGTGCTTTCTTTTGTGGCTGAGGGTTGTGGTTTTTGTTAAAACCTCCTCTGCCTCTGCCCCGAAAGGACTGATGGTTGTGAAACTGATGTTTGTTTGCACCCCCTTGGGAGGGGGCGGGTGCAGGTCTAGCCGTCTTAATGGCAGACCTAGTCTTCTGCGTAGCCTCCAGAGCTTGCTCCAACTGAGGCCCGAACAGATACATACCATCAAAAGGTATGGCCATGACCTGCTGCTGGGCATCATTCGTGAAGCCCGAAGTATGCAGCCAAGAGTGGCGGCTGGTGCAGATGCCAGCTGCGGCTACTTGGGAGGCGGTATCGTAGGCATCCATTGCAGCTTTAACCTGTTGGTAATTGGATTTGATACCCCTAGTTATGGTTTGAAGTAGCTCTGAGCTAACTTCTGATTCGGGCAGAACTTCTACCATTTCTTTGAGGGAATGCCAAAGAACGTACTCATATTGAGAAAAATAACCCGGTAGCTGGCAATGCGCATACCCAGGGTTGAGGCAGCAAAGACTGTCTTACCTAAGGTGTCTATCCTATGAGATTCTTTGTTCATAGGTAGGGCTGTAGATCCTTGAGGAAGGACAGCCTTATCATTCTCTGCCAAGACCACAATGGCATCAGCAAAGGCTTGTGAGGACAAAATAGGGTGATCCTTGGTAGGGGCATACTTCCTATCTATGGACTTGGCCACGGAAGGAATGAGAGATGTATTCTTTCACACCATCTGTGAGAGGGTCTCGAAAGAGGGCTGTACCGGAGGGGTTAAATCCATAGGGATCTCCAGGACATGAAGGTATTGGAGTCACAAAATTCTCCCAGGATCGATTTCTGTAGTCTGGGGAGAAAGAGTAGAATTTAAATTTTTGAGCAGGGACTTAAAGGAAAGGTCTTCAACCACAGGCTCTGCAGAAGGATTGATCCCTGCTCTCAGGGCAGTGGCATCAACATCATCACCCAGACAAAGATTCAGGTGATGCTCAAAATCATCTCCTGACAGTCCGGGGGAGGGGGGCTGTATAGACAGGAAAGGAGTGAAAATCAGGAGGAAGAATAGAAGAAGAAAGAATCCCTGAAGACCAGCCAGCACCACACCAATACCCGACACCGTAGGGGAAAACAGTGCCAAGAACAAGGAGGGAGGAGCCAGCAGAAGCGGCACCATGGATGGCACCAACAGAGCCCCTGGTGCCACGCACGGCACTGACAGAGCCCCCGGTGCTACGGGCAGCACCGACAGAGCCCCCAGTGCTGCGGGCGGCACCGAGAGAGCACCCAGCACTGTGCATGGCACAGACAGAGCCCGCTCTGTCACAAACGGCACCGAGAGAGCCAGTGACACTGCAGGCGGTGTCAAGAGTCTCCCAAGGATCTAAAACTGTGATTTGAGGAAAAAGAGGGAAAAATGGCAGGAGATAGAGGCATCACTGTGGACCCCTTCACAGCAGCCATGTGAGAGGGATAAACACCCAAGCGCGGAGTCGACGGCACCAAAGAAGGTGACGCATGACTAGGAAGGCCCAACCGCCCTACCCATACCTCTGAAACCAAATGGCCCGAAGACCCTGGCTTTGGACTGATGGGTTTGAGCAACTGGACCAACCTTCGAGCCCACTGCTCCATAAGAGCAGCCCACTGGTGAAACTGCTCATCGGAAGCTCCTCCAATAGGTGGGGAGAAGCTCCAGTGTGGAGGAGGTCAGCTACCAGACATAGAAACTGGCAACTCCGACAGAGATGGAGACTGGTGCCTGGCCCTAATAACCGACCATCTATGTGCAGATGTACCAGAGGGTGACCTCGAGTGATGCCGTGTCTTCTTTGACCTATGTGTCGAAGAAGAACTCGAGGCCGAATGGTGCCGAGAATGAGACCATTTCCTTTTATGCTTACGGGGGGACCGCCCATCCCCCTGAGCATTGGACAGTCCGTTGTCAGATCCCCACCCCCGGGGAGGGCAGCGGACCGGACCCGGCTGACTGAACAGCTTTCATACGAAGTCTCCCTACCGTCACCTGACCTGCTCATGGTCGACTCCGTCAATGGAGGGCTGAAGACTTCTGTTGTACAATTAAAAATATAATCAGTACTGATTCAAAATAATTCTACAAAACAATAAACTGAACTACTTGCTAGTGGTTTAACTCCCGGCGGGTGAGTGACATAGTCACTGAGGCGCACTCGACAACGGGAAAAAAGGAACTGAGGCAGTTGGAGGGTCGACACCAAGATAGTCATTACTGCATGAGCCAGGGCTCGCGGTGCCACTTCCTCGCGGTTCCATCTCAGGCGCCAGCCCTCTTGGAAAGTTTCCTCCCGCTGGGTCCTAGTGCCTCCGGTGAACTCCCCTTAGTGTGAATGAGTCGTGGAGACTTTATGTCCAGGAAGATCAGTTGTTGCCTGTCTTGCCTATGATCTTTGGTATCAGGCATGTAATAACTCAAGTGCTCTTTTTACATCCAGGCTGTGTAATCTACACTGACCTGAGCCACAGTGTTCAGTAAAGAAAACCGGCAATGTTATAGACTGGTTCAAATGGAAGTCAGAAACCACCTTGGGGAGGAACGTCCTATTAGTTCTCAACACTACCTTGTCCCTTTTGAGGCACAGTTTTTTTTGGTGGAAGGCTGCCTGCAACCCTTAATGACTTCTAAAACTGCTTGAGAGAATTGGCAATCTGCATATTCTAAGTCCTCAAGAGACAGGCCTTGAGCTTGAGAGACATGAGATTGGGGTACACTACCCTCCCCTGAAAGGAAATCAGTAGATTGTACCTCTGAGGGAGGTGAATCGTTCTGCTCACAGGCGTTGAGAGCAGCAGGGAGTATCAAGGCTGTCTTGCTCAATCCGGGGCTACCAGAATCATCAAAGCTGGCTGTGACCTGAGCTTGATGAGCACCATGAGTATCAGAGGAAAACGAGGAAAGGCATAGAGGTACCTGCCTGTCCAATCCAGAATCAGGGCATCCATTGGAACTGTCCCCTTTACTGGGGCCCTGCAGCAATAAAGAGGTAAGTGGTGATTTTGGTGGGAAGCAAAAAGGTCTATCTCTGGGGTCCCTCACCTCCTGAATAGACAATTCACCACTTGCTTGTTCAATGCCCATTCATGATAGACCTGGTTTATCCTGCTCAAGCCATCTGCCAATGTGTTGTCGTTGCCTGGCAGATAAATTGACTGTAAAGAGGCATTTAGAGAGCAAGTGTTTGTTGATGTAATACATTGTTGTGGTATTGTCTGTTCTGACTTGTACCACCTTTCCCTGTATGAGAAGAGAGAAACCCTGAAGGGCCAGATAAACAGCTAACTCCAGCAGGTTTATGTGCAGGAGAGAAGTCTGCACTCTCTCAAGTACCGTGGATGGTGTGATCCCCTAACTGAGCACCCCAACCAAGCAGGGAAGCATCAGTTGTGAGAACTAGAGAGGGAGGCTCCTGCACAAATGGAACCCCTTCCCTTAAATTGTCCAGTTCCCTCCACCATTAGAGGGCCTGTAATAACATTTGTGTGACTGGTACTGGCTTTCAGAGGTGGTCCCAGCTTTGGCACCAGTGTGCTCTGAGGTGGAACTGAATATCCCTCATTTGAAACCTGGCACCTATGACAGTGCTTGTTGCTGCAGCCATGTGCCCAAACAGTTAAAGAAACTGTTTTGCTGGCTTTGGCCTGCCCAGGGCAAATAAACCTGCCAGAAGCTGAATGCTTTCTGCCCTCTCCTAAGGAGAAAAGTTCTTCCCACTACTGTATTCAGTTCTGCAGCTATGAACTGCAGAACCTGCACAGGGGTCAGGACGGACTTTTTGGTATTGAGAAGGAATCCCAGGGACAGCAGCATATCCTGGGTTACCTGAAGGTGGTCTGACACCTTTGGTGGGATTTTCCTATGATTAGCCAATCATTCAGATAAGGAAAAATTGTGACACCCAGTCTTCTGAGGTGTGCCACTACTACTGCTATGCACTTGGTAAAGACCCTTGGTGCAGAGGTAAGGCCGAAGGGAAGTGTTGAGAACTAGTAGTGGCCTGAGGGGAGTCTGAATCTGAGATACTTTCTGTGTGACTTCCTTATGGAAATATGTGTCCTTTAGCTCCAAGGAGGCTAGCCAGTCCCCTTTTTGCAGAGTTGGCAAAATCATGGCCATTGTGACCATTTTGAACCTGGGCTTTACCAGGTACCTGTTTAGCAGTCTGAGGTCTAATATAGGCCGCCACTCTCCATCCTTTTTTGTTGTTAGGAAATATCTGGAATAGAACCCTTGCCCTCTTTGGTTGTGGGGGACA
Source organism: Neoceratodus forsteri (assembly GCA_016271365.2). NCBI lineage: Eukaryota > Metazoa > Chordata > Ceratodontiformes > Ceratodontidae > Neoceratodus > Neoceratodus forsteri. The sequence goes on along the minus strand of CM057452.1, from coordinate 337,242,788 downwards.
GGCTTCACTGCTTTTGCCAGCAGTAGGGCCTAAACCTCCTACAGTAGTTTTCTTTCTGAGAAGGGAGCTGGTGCAAAATGTTTTAACCTTGGAGGAGGAAAGGACTTGAAGCAAAAGGAGAGACCCTGACTCACTATTTCCAGGACCCACTTGTCTGTTGTTATATTTAACCATTCCTGGAAATAGTGGGTGAGTCTGCCCCCTACAGGATGTGAAGAGGCAGCCTGAAGGGAAAAGTCAGGGGTTCTGTTTTGCTTGCTGCTGTGGCTGAGCAGATTGGGATCCTCTCTGAGAACCCCTTCTACCTCTAGCTCTGTAAAATCTAGTCTACTGTGGTTGGTACTGCTGCTGGGAAACAGCCTGTACCTGAAAGAAAGGCCTCCTAAAAGAGGACCTGCCCCTGCCTCCCCTAGAATAAGATGAAGTTTAAGTAGAGGGCCTATCTCTGGTCGAGTTGTTCCTAAAAAGTTTTATATTCATCTACTTTTTTCATATATGCCTCAGTTTGGGCACCAAAAAGAGAGTGGCCTTCTACAGGAAAGTCCATTGCAGTAGTTTGGGTGTCCTGGGTGAGGTTGGTAGCCCTCAGCCAAGCAAATCTTCTTAGAGCAATGGTTACTAGCCATCCACCTTGCAGCTGTATCACTGGTGTCAGCTGCCATGTGAAACTGGTATTTGGAAGCCTCCAAGCCGAATTTTGCTGTGTCTAGCAGCTCTGACACTGTTAAAGAGGGGTTAGCCTCAGCATTGTCCACTACTGACTGCCAGAGAGCTTTGTGATAAAGGTCTGCATAGGCCTGGTAGCTGGCCTAACAAATTGTCAGGGATGCCAAAAGGTACCTCTTTTTTGCCATGCTGTCCACCTTTCTTGAATCATTTTCAGGGGGTGAGAGGATAAGGGAGTTTTGGCTTTCTCACAGGCAGCCTGCTGTACAATACCCTGGTGGTCTGGGTGACTAAAAAGAAACTCAGCACTAGATCTTTCTAACTGATGCTTCTTGTCACACTTTTTGTCTGTGGGTGTGACTGTAGTGGGAGCCTTTAGGATTTCTGAAACATCCTTCTTAAAGAATTTGTAGATATGCAGAAGGAGCCTTTTTGAGGGTGTCAGCCCCATAAGCTCCATGTATTGTGCCTCCTCTCCATCCTGGATCTCTTCAGCTGTTTGCGGATCCAGGGTCTCTACCATTTTCTTAACAAAAGAAAAATGGGAAGAGAAATCCTCTGAGGGTCTGGGAGGGGAGTCAAAATCCTGTTCTGGTACACCTCAAGTTCAATTTCCTCTTCATCTTGGTCATCCTCCTCATATGCCACTATAGCAGTAGGCAAAAGAGGGGCAACAACAGTTACTTTTTCAGCAGTAGTAATCACAGGCTGCTTAGGGGGTAATAAACCCTGCAGCACCTGGAGTAAGGTGAAAGCCTGTGTCAACTCAGCAGGAGAAGGAGCATTAATAGGCACCTGAGGGATCCCTTGAGGCATTTCAGCCGGGGTGTCAGTGTGTTTGGTTTTCTTTAATTTTTTGGCAGGCACAAGGAGTCAACTGGTTGATTGCCTCTCTTGCCTGAGCCCTCAACCATATCAGGGGTGGATTTAGAGCCTCTGGAAGGAACTGCCACAGTCTTAGAGAGGGTGTATTGGTTAAAGCCCATGGACCCCTCCTCTAGTTTTCTTTTAAGCCTCTCCCTGTGTTTTTCCACTGTCTTTACAGGGAGAGACTTACAAATATCACAGTCTTCATTGAAGTGCTGTTGCCCAAGGCAGATCAAGAAAAGATCATGCTTGTCTGCCTTGGCAAACACCTCTGCACACTTCAAGCAATTATTGAACCCAGGGGGTCCTGTTTTCTTGTTAGGCTTGTCTGACATTATAGAAAACAGGAACTAGAACCGACCAAAAAATAGACTAAATTTAAATATCTGCAGTTGGTTTCAATAGAATTACGGTCAGTTCAGGAACCGATAAAGTGAAAAAACTATCGGTTCCGATCGGATCCAGAACTGAGAAACCGCTGCGGAAAACCGGTAAACCTCAGTTCAAAAGCAGTTAAACTAAATAAAATTAAAGAATAAAGTAACCAGAACCCTCTAAAAAGGTTCAGATTAAATAAAAAAAAGAAGGTTGGTTGCCCCTCGGCTCAAAGGAACTGCGAGGAACCGATGAACAAGTTTACACGTAAAACTAATGAGGTATAAAACACCAAAGAACAATGACACTAGGCAGTGATGAAAAATGAAGCAAAAATACTTAAGTTTATTTGCTCTATGCACTTCAGGAATCTGTCTTGATTGAGAGATCTCTCCAGGGCATCAGAACTTTGCAGCAGAGAGAAGAAATCCAAGGTAGAATGTAGGCAGTTGACACTGGGCAGTTTTAAAATAAATGCCTGAGCTAAACATTCCATGATTACCATAGCATTCTATTCTCTCTGGGGCAGTGCTGGCTTAAGGGAGCACTGCAAGAGTGATGATAATAGTGGATTCCTGGGGTTAGAAAATCAAGAATTATGGTAGGTATGTAATTTTCATATCTTCCTGGTCATAAAGTCTCTACCACTCATTCACACTAATGGAAGAGTACCGAGCTGAAATAATCCCCCCTCCCCCCCAAGAAGGGTGGCAGGAGAAAAGAGCTCATTTAGGACAGAAGTCCATTAAGGATTGTCCTGCCAGAGGAGTGATGCTGTCTGGCATGGACATCCAAACGTAGTATTTTATAAATGTGTGCACAGAGCTCCAAGTAGCTGCATTGCAGATGTCTGCAATGGGCATGTTTTGAATTTCTGCCAGAGATGTCACAACTGCCCTGGTAGAATGAACGTATACTCTGCCTTCCAGCCTAACCTGTGCCATGGAGTAGCATTGGCGAAGACATGCCACTAGCCACACTGAAATACATCTGACAACAACAGGCTGACCCAGATGGGCCATACTGAATGGGACAAACAGTTATTTTGATGCGTGGATTTCTTTAGTTCTGTCTTAATAGAATCACAAAGCTCTCAACATCTGGAGAATGTAGGGTGCGTTCCCCCTCATTCTGGAAGTTTGCGAAGTAGGTCGTAAGGACCAAGGGCTGGTTCAGATGAAATTATGAAATCACTTTAGGGAGAAACTTAGGGTGAGTTCGCAGAACCACCTTATCTTTGTGAAATACAGTATACATGGGGTCTGTAACCAAAGCATGTATTTCAGACACTCTGCGAGCGGAGGTAATGGCTGCAAGGAAGGCGGTCTTCCAGGTCAGAAACTTCAGCTCAGAAGTTGCTAGGGGCTTGAAAGGTTTACGGGTGAACATGTCTAGCACACGATTAATGTACCAGGTGGCTACCAATTGTCTGACCAGTGGCCTTTGTGTATAGAATGGCCTTAAGGAACCTCTTGACCAAAAGTAACTGAGCAAGAGACATGAAGTGTACAGGCTCGTGGTACGCTGAGATCATGCAGAGGTGAACCTTTACAGTTAAGTATTGCAGACCTGCATCTGACAGGTCCAGAAGATACCCAAGGACTTTGTTTGGTGGGTAGGAAAAAAGGTTCCAAGAGGACTTTGCGCACTAGAGGGAGAACCGCTTCCACTTAGCCGTGTACGTTTTTCTAGTAACTGGCTGGCGTGCCGCTAACAGAATATCTGAGACCCTATGTGAAACGTCAAACCTACTTACCTCTATCTCCACAGGAGCCAGGCGTGGAGGTGAAGAGATCTCAGGTTGGGATGAACCACTGGGCCCTGGGTCAGCAGGTTTGTTTGAAGTGGAAGCTGTCTCAGAGAAGTTTCCGATAATCTGTTGATTAACGAAAACCAGATCTGATGAGGTCAGAATGGGGTAATGAGGATCATTCTGCTCCCCTGCACCTCCAGTTTGAGCAGCACCCTGTGAACTAAGGGAAGAGGAGGAAATGCATACAGACAGTGTCTTGTCCACCGCAGTCTGAATGCATCCTGACAGAAAACGCCAGGTTCTGGATTTCTGTAGCAGAATAGAGGCAGTCTGCATTGAGTGGGGACACAAAAAGGTCCAGGTCCGGAGTTCCCCACTCTTCGAAGAGCGATTGCATGATGTTTGTGTCAAGAGACCACTCGTGAGGATCTGTTTCTGTTCTGCTGAGATAATCCATCAGATCGTTCTGAACTCCTGGCAGGTAAACTGCCTGATCAGAGCCTTGTGCTCTAGGCACCACTCCCACACTCTCACCGCTTTCCTGCATAAGGGGTAAGTGTGTGCTCCACCCTGTTTGTTGATGCAGTACATCACTGTTTTGTTGTCTGTTTGAAGCAGAATGACCTTGTGACAGAGAATGTTCTTCAGAGCTTGGACTGCGTACAGGACAGCTCTCATTTCTAGAACATTTATGTGGAGTTGAAACTCGTCCTGATTCAATCGACCTTGGGTGTGGAGATCCTGACAGTGAGCTCCCCATCTGAGTAGGGATGCATCTGTGGTGATGGAGATCTGGGAATCCAGAGGGGCAAAGAGAAACCCTTCCAGAAGGTTGTCCTCTTGAGTCCACCAGGTGAGCGACTGTTTTAGAGATTCCGTCACCTTGATGTGAAAGGCCTGGGGATGTGTGGTCAGGGACCACTGAGTGTTGAGCATCCACTGAGTAGTCCTCATGTGAAGACGAGCCAGAGGCACAGTGAACACTGAGGATGCCATGAGACCCAGCATCTGCTGCATTGAGAGAGCTTGGACCAAGTCGTTCTCTCTGATGAAGTGGGCCATCTGAAGGATGTTGTTCCTTCTGTCCTCCGGAAGAAAGGCTTCTGCACTGGTGGTATCCAGAAAGGCTCCTACTAAGAGGAGCCATTGGGAGGGCTGTAGTTGCGATTTTCCAAAATTTAACAGAACTCCCATGGACGTGAGGAATTTGGAAGCTGTAACCAGTTTCCAGAGTTTCTTGTCTGGAGGGGCTTGCTAGAAGCCAGTCATCCAGATATGGGAACACTTAAATTCCGAGCTTCCTTAGATGCGTTGCGAGATATGCAAAGCACTTTGTAAGGACTTGAGGCACTGAGGATAGCCCAAAGGGCATGACTCTGAATTGGTAGTGTTGCCCCAATGCCACAAATCTGAGGTATTTGTGGTGGTTTGGGTGTACGAGAACATGCTGGTAGGCATCCTGCATGTCTAGGGAGGCCAGCCAGTCGTTTTGATGACTCAGAGGCAACAGGGAGCCAAGAGATACCATCTTGAACTTCTCTATTGTAAAGGAATTTGTTTAACTTCCTTAGATTGAGAACAGGGCACATGCCACCTGTTCTCTTTGGAACTAGAAAGTAATGGGAGTAGAAACCTGTGTTTCACTGATCCAGTGGAACTACTTCTACTGCCCTGTTGTTCAGAAGGGCTTGAATCTCGGAAGCAAGAAGGTCTGACTGAGAGACAGACAGTTTGGGCTGTCATTTAGGTGGGTGATCCGGAGCGGTTTCTGAAAGATTTAGAGAGTATCCTCGCGTGGATTATCATGAGTACCCATTTGTCTGATGTGACTGACTTCCATTGGTTGTAAAACTGAGTCAGACACCCTCCTACTGCCAAGGAAGAGTCCCTCTCGGACAGCTGAGGTGGGACTTGGGCCCGAATCTCAGAGGGTGGCACTAGGTGCTTTGGGGCCCTGTGCCTTCTGCTGCATTTTCTTTTGCGGTTGGGGGGCTTGATTTTTGTTGAAGCCCCCTTTGCCTTTACCACAAAAGGACTGATGATTATGAAACTGCCACTGTTTCCGCCTCATTGAGGGGCAGTGGATGGCGGCCTGTCCATTTTGATAGCCGTTCTAGTTTTCTGTGTGGCCTGTACTGCCTGCTCAACCTGAGGACCAAACAGATACGTACCATCAAAAGGTAAACTCATAACTCTCTGCTGTACATCATTTGTGAATCCCGACGTGCATAACCAAGAGCGGCGTTGGGTGCATATACCAGCTCCTGCTGCTCTGGAAGCAGTGTCAAAGGCATCCATAGTGGTTTTAAGCTGATTATTGAATTCAGTGCCTCTAGTGATAGTCTGAAGGAGCCCTGCACTAACATTCGAATCTAGAAGAGCTTCTACAGTGGCCTTGCACGAATACCAGTGGGTATACTCATACTGAGAGAAATAACCCTGGTAGCTTGCAATGTGCATGGGGTGGAGGCAACAAAGACTCGCTTCCCCAAAGTGTCAATTTTGTGCAATTTCTTGTTTACTGAGCATGCCGTAGATTCTTGAGGAAGATCGGTTTTGTCATTCTCTGCCAGGACAGCTATGGCATCAGCAAAGGCTTGTGAGGCCCGCATAGGACGATCCTTGAGAGGGGTGTATTTCCTATCTATGAACTTGGCCACAGAGGGAATAAGCACCGGATTATCCCACACCATTTGAGAGAGAGTCTCAAAGGAGGGTTGCATGGGAGGAGTCAATTCCACAGGACTATCCGGAATGTGCAGATACTGCAGACGCAGTAGCTTCCAAGGATCAATGTCCGAAGTCTGGACAGAGAGAGAGTGGTATTCATGTTCTTAAGCAGAGACTTAAAAGAAATGTCTTTGACCAAAGGCTCTGCTGGAAGAGAAGGCTTATTCGCTGCCCCCAGAGAGGAATCATTATCAAAGTCATACCTCAGTCGAAGATCAGGATCAGGCTCAATATCATCTCCTACTAGTCCAGGAGGGACATAGTAAATAGGAAAGGGAGAAAAGCAAGGAGGAGCAGCTCCACCAATTGGAGTTGAGAATTCTGGTGCCCTAAGAGGCACCGCAGGTGCTCCCGGCTCTGACACAGGGTGTGGCACCGAGAATACAGGCAGCACCGGCACAGGGCATGGCACAGGCACCAGAGGGACCATTGTCCCACTCGGCACCACATGACCAGACCCCAACAACCCACTTGGGGAGGAAGAATGAAGAAATTCAGCAAGAGAAAGTGGTACCTGTGCTGGCCCCTGTGCCACTGCCATACGAGGGGGAAAAGCACAAGAGCACGGCATCGACAGCACCGAAGAAGGCGCTGAGCGACTAGGAAGCCCCAACTGCCCTGCCCACAGGTCTGAAACCAGAAAGCCCAAAGGCCTTGGAGACAGACTCACCGGCTCAGGCAGATGGGACAACCGCCGAACCCATTGCTCCATAAGAGCGGCCCAATGATGAAACTGCTCACTGGAAGATCTCCCAGGAGGTGGGGAGGGACTCCAGAGTCGAGAATGTCGGTCACCAGGAACAGAGGCCATAGGAGACCCCAGAAGAGTCGGAATCGAACCCCTGTCCCCAGTCACCAATGATCGATGCACAGACGTACCAGAAGGCGACCTCAAGCGGTACCGTTTCTTCTTTGACTGGAAGGCTGAAGAAGAGCTCGAGGCCAAGTGGTGCCAAGTCCTTAACGAACATTGAGAATGGGACCACTTCTTTTTGTGCTTTCAGGAGGCCCGCCCACCCCCCGAGCATCAGACTGCCGATAGTCAGACCCCCACCCTTGAGGGTGGCGGACCAGACCCAGCCCTGCTGAAAACACAGCTTTGATGCGAAATTTCCCTACCATCACCTGCCCCGCTAATGGCTGACTCCATTGAAAGAGGGCTGAAGACTTCTTCTTTTTGAAAATTACTTTATTTAAAACTACTAAAATAAATAAAACCGAACAAATACTAAAAATAATTATAGCTGCTGTCATATAGACTGAAGACTTGACTCCCGGCGGGCGAGCAACATCGTCACTAAAGAACTCTCGACAGGGGGGAAAAAAAGAAATGAGTCAGTTAGAGGGTCAACGCTGAGGTAGCCCATACAGTGTGAGCTGGGCTCGTGGTGCTGCTTCCTTGTGGCCCTACCTAGGCACCAGCCTTCCTGAAGATTTTTGGCTCCTGCTGGGACCTAGCAACTCCAGCATAGTCCCACTAATGTGAATGAATGATGGAGATTTTATGTCCAGGAAGATCAGATCCCTGCATTCAAACTCTTTCCACAACAACTGGGACAAGGTTCTATTCAATCCTGTCACACTGAAATCATCCAAGCAGACCACTAAAGCAGTAGGTAAGGCTAGAGGGATGTTGCTGTATATTAGTAGGGGTATCACAGGTCATAAGAGGGAGGTAATAATCCCTCTTTACAAGACACTGGTTAGGCCCCATCTGGAGTACTGCATGCAGTACTGGAGGCTGCATTTGCACAAGGACATTAACAAAATGGAGGCAGTCCAGAGAAGGGCAACCAAAATGGTGCAGGGACTGCATCAAAAAACATATGAGGACAGATTAACGGAGCTCAATATGTATACTCTAGAGCAAAGGAGGGAGAGAGGTGATATGATCAAAAATGAAAATTACGACCTACCGTAATTATGATCTTTCTGTGTATCTTCACCATTCATTACTGTTGGGTACTGGCCGGAGGTCAGACCTGGGAGCTCTTTCTTTTTTTTTTTTTTTTTAGGCAGGTGAGCCACCACACCATCGGCACCGCCCGAGGCCTCACACCGCGTGAAAGCTCAGGGGTTGGCCATTAGGTTACGCTGACTCCACCTACCTGCCAGTTCTGAGTTGCCGGAGAGGTAAGAGGAAGGGAGTGGAGGGTGGGACAAGGAAGTCCAAGGGACAGAAAAAGGAAAAGATATATAAACTAAAAGGAGAAATAACGACTGAGAGGACAGAAAAGGAAGAAAAAGTCAGAAACTAAAGGAATTGGGAGGGGCCCCAATCTCTGGAAATGGAAGAAGGAGGTAGGGTGGATAAAGAATTTAGGAGGAGAGGGGGGAGTTAAGCATCCCAGACTCTGGTCCGTCTCCAGATTACATAGGAACTGCAAGGAGTAGCCAAAGGCTTTCTGCCAGAATTCAAGGCACAGAATGGCTGACAAACACTCCAGATAAGCAGAGTCGGCTATTCTGGAAGAAGGACAGGGTACAAAGAATTAACACCCTCTCAAGGAAAGATTATTGGTGAAAAGAGAAAATATTTTTTTTTAAACAAGGAGAAATAAGTTGGACGGAAACAGGGAGGAGGAGGAGAGAATGGAGGGCAACTATCAACTCCCACCCCACAGGGGTGGAGCCAAAGCACTGGAGAAGGAGTACCCCCCATGCTGTCCACTCTCCCGGAACATTATCCCTGTGTGCCCCTGTTTTACCCCATCTCTGAAAAGAAAAAGAGAGGGGAAGGATGGGCAAGAGAGAGGAGGGGACCCAGAGATTGAGGCCCCAGGGGATGGAGGGTGGGATCGTGATGAATGGTGAAGATACATAGAAAGACTGCACTATGGTAGGTATGTAATTTTCATATCTTATCTGTGTCCATCTTCACCATTCATCACTGTTGGTGAGTGCCGGCCTCCGAAGGGGGTTTTTACACCCTAAGGGACAAAGTCCCTAGCCTCAGTGGGTGACACATCAAGAGGGAGAACCTTCAGGGCCTGGAGAGGCCCGAGAGTGGGGAGAGTGAGATGGAGTCCCCCTGGAGGGGGGAAGGAAGTTGCCCTGACAAGCGCCATCTCGCTCTACAGGAGAAGAGATAGGTTCTCTGGTGAGCGGAGTTAATCACCCTATGCCAGGCCAAGGGTGACAACCGGGAAAGACGCAGCCATGCCGTCCGCCTAGTGCAGATCGCTGTCCCTATGACCCTGGTAGCTACCTCGTTGGCATCATAGGATGCCCTCGCTTGGTGCCTTGCTAGCTCCAGGCCACGCGCAGAGAGTGCAATGGCTTGTCTGGTTTGCTCTGTATCAGGCAATGAGGCTAGGAGCTGACCTAGCATGGACGACAAGAACCTGTCATAGGCTGCATAGTGGGCCTGATGTGCAGGAATGGAAAGCAATAACTGTGCCAAGTAGAAAGTCCTCCTACCCCAGAAGTCAAAATCTGAGGAGTCTTGATTTGGGAGCCAGTCACGGTGAAGGGCGTGAAGCCCATCAGGAGTATCCAACTGCGTCAATCCGGACTGTGGATGAGGCATGGAACCTGGAGACTCCAAGGGTGTGCAATACCTCTGGCTGAGATCCCTAGGGGCAGGAACTCCAGAGAAGGGCCTCTGCCAGGAATGCAATGACGCCTCCCGAAAGGGAGTAGACCAGGGTGCACCACAAGGGTGGCCTCGCCAAAATCACCTAGAAAGGCGTCCGCCGAGTGCTCAGGATTGCTAACAGTGGCAGGGTTGAGGTGCAAGTCCTCCAACATCCTCACGAGGAAGCGCTGATACTCAGCAAGATCAGCAGCTGGAGAGATGTGGACAGAAGGTTCCTCTCCCCCAGAAGAGGGGGATGAGGAGCTGGAGGGCACCGGCTGTTCAGAGGGTGGCTGCTCAGGGGGAGGTTTAAAAACCTGACTATCCATCACCCTAATGTAAGCTGGGAACCGAGCAGTCACTGCTCTGAACTGTTCCCAGGAGAGAGGCCCGCTAGGACCAAGGATGCCTGGGAGCACAGGAGAATGTGGCAGAGAAATGGGGACAGAGCCGAGAAGAGATGTCGGCTGACCTCCGTCTGGGCTAAGGAGCAAACGGGGAGCACCCATGGAAGAAGGTGCCCCAGAAGACCCCACTGCCGACAGCTGAACAACCATTTCGGTACTGCCTGGCTGCGCCCAGAAGAATCCCTCTCTGTGAGGCGCATCAACTGATAGGTCCAGAAGGACGGTCCCCTACCTCAAAAGAATGGGTCTCTCTCAAAGAGACCGAGGAGGAGGAAGAGCAGAGATCCACAGTATGGCTTCTTCCAGAGCCCAGGTGGACCCCCGAAAAAGGCCGCCATGCAGACCTCACGCCCCTCGACCCCTCGGAGTCCGAAAGAGCCCTCCTCCTCGAGAGGGCCAGCCTAGGTAGCTGATAGCTCTGGGCAGCACCCGAAGGAGCTATACAGAGCACAGCACCTTCCCCTTCCGTAGGTGCTCTGATCGGCCCCAAAGTTTGGCGATCCAGGCACACCACAAGTGGGGGTACCACTGCTGAGGGGTCAGTGAACCTACCAAGACTGGGCTGCAGAGCAATGGTGGCCTGCACCACTGCCCACTGGTCAGCACCCCTGACCCCAGTCTCAGTAGCCACTGACCCCACCTCAGAAGGGGGCTGACTCCGGCTTGTTGAGGAAACTACTGGGCTGCCCATTCCAACAGCCAACCCCAAAGAGTCAGACTATCCGTCTGACTCACAGCCTGACTCCGCCTCCGAGGAGGTACAGGCCGAGGCCCTGTGCCAGACCATAGGAGGGCACCCACTGCCGTCTTTGCCAAAGGGGGTGCCAGAGACCAAAGCCATGTCCAAGCCGGTGCCAGTGCCCCCTACAGCACCGTGAGCGGAATCCACAGGGGGCACGGCTCCAGCCTGAACAAGAGCTCCAGAGTCGGGACCAGCCACGGCGCCATCCGTCCCGCCGAGGACAAAGACAGTGCCCACGATGGCCCCGACGGCGCCGCCCGGCTCCATGGCTCCGCGAACGGCACCGAGGGCAGAGGCGGCACCGATGATGGTGCTGATGGCGGAATCCGATGGCCCTTTGGCGCCGAGTCCTGAGGACATGGTGCCGTGCTCAACTTCGGCAAAGGCAGCACTGTAGAAGCTCCCACAGGCGCCGCTTACAGAGTCGGCGCCGGCATTTAAGGCTCTTGTCAGGGCCCATGGCACCATGAACAGTGTTGAGGTTTGCAACGGCACCTAATGATTTGCTGCCGAGGACGGCGCCCGACCCGGCCTTGTGAACTGTGGGTCCGATACCAGAGGAACCTTCACCCCCAAAGGGGTGATTGCCATGGCAGCGCCTTCTGTCCGCCTCCCCAAAAGGAGCGGGACTGGCCTCCTGCACCACAGAAGGAGCCTCGGCAATGGCTAGGCTACTAGTAGCCGAGGCTCCCTCCTCCTTGGTCCATGTAGAACTGGGAGGGGACCCGGAGGAGAGGCCGAGAGAGCATGGCTTGGCCCGATGAATGCATGCCCGACCCCCAAAAGTCGGTGGAGCTCGCCCCACTTTCCACGTGTGTTGCTCGATGACCCAGTGGTCCATGGTGAAACAGGCGTTGCACGAATCCATGTCGTGAAGCAGGCCAAGACACGAAAGACAAACGGTTGTGCTGGTCGGTGATGGAATATTTTCAGCCGCATGGGCTCCATCACTTGGGGGGGGCTGACCCATCCTGGAGGTTTTCTTGCCCTCCGACCGAGACATGACCTATGGGGGCACCAAAAGCAGACTCGACATTGCAGAAAAATGGAAAGATCTTGCCAGGCGATGTAGAATATGGCAAAACAGAACCGGCAGGAGAAACCGACGGACTTCAGCACCGAAGGAATTGAATCACGGAGTCGAGAACTGCGAAGCAGGCCTGAAGTTTTTCTCTCAGTGTCCCACGAGGTGACCTCTACAGTGGGAGACGAAGAACTGGCAGGCAGGCAGAGTCGACGCAGCCTAACGGCCAACCCGCGAGCGCCATGGGGTCCTGACCTCCAGCCGAGTACCCAACAGTGATGAATGGTGAAGACTGACACAGATAAGATCATTCAAATATCTGAAGGGCATTAACGAGGTGAAAGAGTCTAACATGTTTCAATATAAAAAAAATAGCAGGACAAGAGGAGACAGCATGAGATTAGAGGTAGGCCGTTTATGGGGTAATGTGAGGAAGTTCTTTTCCACAGAAAGGGTGGTGGATGCATTGAAATAGCCTACCTTAGGAATTGGTGGATATGAATACAGTGCAGGGCTTCAAACAGGCATGGGATAGGCATAAGGGAGCAATACAGATGAGTATGATAAATAGGCCACTGACAGAGTAAAGACCTATGGCACGTTCATAAGGTACAAAAAATGGGCAGACTGGATGGGCCTTGCGGTCCTTATCTACTGTCAACTTCTATGTTTCTATGAGACCAGACTAGTCTTCCCTTTGAATTCTAGCTGGATAGAAAGTAACTGAAATAGGCAATAGTGAAAGCCGCAGCAGCATCAAGGACACTGGCCCTGGTCCCATAGGAGTGGCATCACTGCCAGCACCATGAACAGGCTTGACACCAGAGTCTGCATTGGCACCAGTGTCAACACAAATGTAGGCCCCAAAGAGCCCAACCCTGGTCCCAGAAATGTCACCTTGGGCACGACCATAGTCCCTGCTGGCCCTGAACGGGTGGGCAGCAGCACCATAAGTGGAGTCAGTGTTCAGGGCAGCTCAGACCATGATGCCAGCACTAGGGTCTGCTCCAGAATCAAAAACAGTGGTGTCCCCAGAGATGGCCTGGCACCAGAGCTATAGCCAGTGTGCCTAAGCTTAACAATGAAGGTGGCGCTGGACCCATAGGCCCTGATGGGAATCAGGGATGGGGTCAGCACCACCAATGTTGTCATCAAACTTATATGCCAAAACCACTGCTCCATAAGAACCGCCCAGCAGTCAAACTGCTCGCTATAAGGTGCCCCAGTGGAAATGGGGAGACACCTGGATGGAGACAATGGGTCTGTAGGCCTCAGGGAGTTCAGTGTCATCAGGGACTATGGTAGACTCATAGACTACCTGGAGAGCAACAGGCTCCAGGATAGTAAACAGCATGGTTTCATGGCAGGAAGATCTTGTCAGACTAGCCTGATAGATTTCTTTGACTGGGTGACAAAGGAATTAGACAAGGGCCATGCTTTGGATCTCCTCTACTTTGACTTCAGTGAGGCTTTTGACTCAGTACCTCACAAATGACTGCCAAAGAAGATGGAAGACCTGGGCGCAGCTAAACCAATTGTGAACTGGGTGGGTAACTGGCTAGAGGGGAAACAGCAAAGGGTGGTGGTCCAAGGGGTTAAATCAGAGGAGAGGGAGGTTATGAGCAGGGTTCCACAGGGATCAGTTCTGGGTCCAGTCTTCTTCAACATGTTCATTAGTGACATCAGAGAAGGAATCTAGTGCAGGCTGTGTCTCTTTGCAGATGACACAAAACTATGTTGGAGGGTGGATAGTGACAAGAGAATAAGGGAAATGCAGAGAGACCTACAAAAGCTAGGTTGGTCAAACGTCTGGCAGTTGAAATTCAATGCTACAACGTGCAAGGTAATGCACCTGGGGAAAAAGAACCCGAACACAGAGTACTGGATGGAAGGAGAGAGACTTGGCACTACAGCTAAGGCCTGTAGCAAGGCTAACAGGATGATGGGATGTATCGGTAAGGGTACTGATAGAAGAAAGGAGGTAAAATTTCCCCTCTACAGATCCCTAGTGAGGCCTCATCTAGAGTACTGCACCCAGTTCTGGAGTCCTCACCTCAGAAAGGATAAGGATTGCTTGGAAACAGTGCAGTGCAGAGTAACAAAAATGATTCAGGGCCAGCAGGGCAGATTCTATGAGGAGCGCCTCAAGGCATTAAATATGTACTCACTGGAGACCAGAAGGGAGAGGGGAGATATGATAGAGACCTTCAAGTTCCTTAAAGGAATTAACAAAGTGAACTGCAGGGAACTATTTAGCTTGAATATCAATTTGCAGTCATGTGGACACGAATGGAAATTAACAGGAGGTAGGTCCAGGAGAAATGTGAGGAAGTACTACTTTACAGAAAGGGTGGTGGAACCTTGGAACAGTCTGTCAGCTGAATTGGTGGGTGCAAAATCATTCAGAGGATTTAAGCAGGGCTGGGACATAATGAAGGGAATAGTGGTTACTGGGGGAGACAGGACCAAGGAGGAGAATAGAGAGAGGATGGGGAAGGTTAGTACCCTGGAGGAACAGTAGGTTCCAGGGATTATAGGGAACTTGGGCAGACTGGACGGACCTCAGGTATTTTTCTGCTGTCATTGTCTATGTTTCTAAGGACCCTGGGCCAACAGCCTCAAACGCTTCTGTGCAGAAAGACTAGAACTTGACCTTGATGGGTGCCTTTTCTTCTCTTTATACTTTCTAACAGAGGAGGTCAAGGTTGAATGGTATGCATGGCCCAGTTGTGCACAGGAGATGTTGTGCACTCGACAGTGGAAAAAATGGAACTGAGGTGGTTGGGGGCTGGGGTTGTGCATACAGGGCCTACTTGTGCCACCAGCCCCCACCAGAGCAGTTCTGGCTACTGCTGGATCTTAGTGCCTCTGGTTCATACTCATAAGTGGCAATCTATGGAGAAAATTGATTCTTGGAAGAGCTACTTTCTGATATAATTGCAAAATAGCTGATGCCATTGCTGGCAACCAGCTATATCAACACCCATGCCATCCCACCTAATTCTGTCACTTCTCATTAAACATGAGCAAACCTGCATGGAGGCAGAATCAAACTCCTTCACAATTCAGAGAAAGCTAAATCATCACACACGTGCTGGTATAGTCAGGTGTGCGTGCACACTGCATAATTTATGGGCACAGTGCAACACCTTTGGTGAACAGATGCATCAACATTCCAGTGTAGACAATTTTTTCATTATGAAAAAGCTGAAATACTGTACATTGACTAGCTGTGTTTCTTTTATAAACTGGTCATGGAACATTTCTGGCGACTAAGCTAAAAAACATAAAAAGGTTTACGCCTACCACCTACAACCTGTATCTAATTGATATACCTTGAATATCATTATGAAGGAAGCAGTCTGCAATACAAATTCATTCAAGTGAGACTGTAACTCGGACTCTTAATTGAACAAATCTGAATTTTACAAAATCTCCCCAACCATGACCATGCTGCATAACAAAGATCCTGCACTTTGTTTGCAGTGATCCCACTTTGTTAGCGTGTTCTGATTACTGTGTTCGTATATTTACCTTTACAGTTGTTTTTTTTCCTCCTGTGTATATTTTAGCCTATTTGTAACTATTCTTGCTGGAGTATGTTAACCTGTTGACTGTTGCTTTCCTCCATGGGACCCACATGGAAACAAGATGCTGCATCTCATGGGGCTGTCCCGGTTGGAGTAATTTCAAATGAATAAATACATAAATAAATATCCTCTCAAGACTGAGGATTTAATTTGCCAAACCACAAAATATAACAGGTTGGAAAAAATCTACTTTATTTAAAATGTTCAAACCACGACTATTTGTAGAAAACTACACATTTATTAAAAGAATACTGTATATTTTGGTGCCATTTAACAACGAAGGTCACTTATAAAAAAATAGTACAGTATATCTAGTGCTACTCAGGTCAAAATCGGTGGTTATTTTTAACTTTAACATTGCTTACAGTACATGTTTTCATCCGGATCAGTATTGTACATAGATATAATAATAGATGCAATTAGTAGATTACAAGGAAATACCGGTAATTGCACTGAGGGGTTTTGGTGACATCATAAACCACTGGAGCGAAGCTTGATTGCCACTAAAACCACAGACAAAATTATCCTTGTAAAGTACAGTTACGTAAGAACATACCGTAACAGTAGAGCTTCGAGAGGAGCTCTTGCAGCAGGCTACACCATAAGGACTGAAACAGGCAGGCATCAAGAACCCACAGAAAACATCTAGCTAGCAGTCTATGGTGGGGGACTGCCCCCTGATGTTGGCCCACCCCCAACATTGGCCAATGGTATAAAAAGGGTGGTCCCCCAGCCCAACCTCAGTTCTCCTGCCAGAGACCCTGGCAAACTCAGAAATGGAGACCTGAGGTGGTTCCTCCGAAATGAGGCAATGAAAAACAGACAATGGCGAAACAAATACCAGGGGGAAGGTGGAGGGAAAGCAGTGCCTGCTGCAAGAGATCCTCTTGAAGATCTACTGTTATGGTAAGTTCTTATGTAACTACACTATCTCACTTCAAGAGGGAGCTCTTGCAGCAGGCTACACCATAAGGACCGAGTCCCATGCAGTGGGAGGACTAACCCCTGCTATCTGGGAGGAGGTAAAAGTCTGCTGAAATTGCTCATGTGAGCAGGCCTCATAGGACAGAGAGGCCAAAGCCTGTCCTACGATGAGAGGCAATGACCGAAGTGTAATGCCAAATGAAAGTGTGTACGGAACTCCAAGTGGCAGCTGCACAGATATCAGCCGCAGACACATTTTTAATGGATGCATAGGAAGCAGCCATACCCCTGGTAGAAGGGCCTTTGACCAGTCCCAGCATTTAGATAAACTCTGCTTAGAAACAGGAGCCCCTTCAGTTCTCGAGGCAAAAGAAACAAAACAACTGGTCAGACATTTGAACAGCACGGGTGTGGTCTAAGTAGTAACGAAGCACCTGGTGAACATCCAGAGTATGAAGTAGAGCCTCCCCTCTGTTAGAATACTCTGGGTAGTAAACTGGAAGGTGGATGTCCTGATTCAGTGTAAACTGAGACACTACTTTAGGCTAGAACTTGGGATTTGTCCACAAGGATACCCTGACCCATGTGTAAAACTAAATCAGGCTCTTTACACATCAGAGCCTGAAGCTCAGAAATCCATTGAGCAGGAGTAATGGCAACTAAAAATAATGCTTTCCACAACAGGAAGCGAAGCTCGCAACTTGCAGCTGGTTCAAAGGGAGGCAGCATAGTTTTTCCTCTCTGTCCAGGATACACTGGGAAAGTACCCTATGCAATCTTACAGTTGAGGAGGCCTGGACCCTATTTAAAACAACTATTTTTAAACTTGAGGAGACCTAAAAAAAGGAGATATAACAAAAAGGGTAAGATTCCAGTCTGGTTAAATAAATCCATTATGACTCAAATCCAGAAAAAAACCTGCACAAAAAGCTTAAATCTAATAGTTCTAAGGATAAGCCAGGACGTCACTCCAAATATAAAACAGCAGTATCAACATTGAAACACATGATTAAAAAATCTAACATTAACCTGGAATTTAGGCTGGCACATTCGAAAGACTGTCAAAATCATTATTTTCTTATCTAAACAACAAAAAGGGAAATCAAAGGGTTATTGGTCCAATAACGGGGATACCCTGACCTTGGAAGGTGATATAGCCAACCACCTTAGTAACTATTTTTGCTTGGTATTTTCAAAAAAGGACTCCCATAGCCCTGCTTATTCTTCCAGTAATACTTCTCTGAATATGTATGTTGTTTCCTCAGAGGAGATAATGTCCATCTTAAAAACCTAAAAAAAAAAAAACACAAGTCCAGGACCAGATGAAATCAATGCTAGACTCTTAATTGAAACAGCCGAAGAAATAGCCCTTCCCCTATCAATGATCTTTAACTAGTCTCTCAAGGAAAATGAAATTCCCTCTGACTGGCTTCAAGCGACTGTCACACCAATATTTTAAAAAGGCAGTAGATCTAACACCCAAAACTACCGCCCAATTAGCTTTACCTCCATTATATGTAAATTAATGGAGAAACTTATTAAATCCTATTTAGATAATGAATCGGAATCATTAAATATTGTCGACCAAACCCAGCATGGATTTAGGCCAGGATATTCCTGTACAATGAACCTTATTGCTTTTTATAATCATATAAACCAGGAACTAGACAACAACATCCCTATGGATGTCATCCTCCTAGACTTCAGCCGTGCTTTCGATAAAGTCTCCTATGATAAACTAGTTGACAAATTAGGCTCATTAGGGTTCTCAAAATGCCTAATCAACTGTGGTAAAACTTGGCTTACAAACAGATTGCAGAGGGCGAGAATTAGTGGCCCTCTCTCCAATATAGGACTAGTCACTAGGAGAGTTCCCCAGGGCTTGGTACTGGGACCTACCCTGTTTAATATATTCATCAGCGACATGCAGATAAAATCCAACAATGTGCTGTTAAAGTTCGCTCATGATACCAAACTAGGAGGTAGGGTGGACACCCTTACAATACCTCAGCACTAATTTTGGACCTAAAATTTATTGAACTCTGGGCACAGGCCAACTATATGTTCTTCAACATTGATAAATGTATAGTCTTACATTTTGGGAAAAAGAATCCTAAACATAGTTACCACCTTAATAACACCCCTCTTAAACAATCAAACAATAAGAGAGACTTGGGCATTTTAGTGAACAGCAAACTTTCCTCTTCTGACCACTGTAGAAAAGTCGCTCATGTGGCTAATGGACTTCTTAAAAAAATTCAACATACCTTTGTTACTAGGACAGAACAATGCCTAATTCCTCTTTATCGAGCATATGTTAGACCATATGTGGACTACGGTTCTCCCTTTTGGAACCCATATCTTAAAGGTGATTTAGCACGTCTTGAGCAAATACAGAGGCGTGCAACTAAAATGTTTCAGTGTCTTGCCCCACTAGACTACACCTGAAGACCTGAAGCAACAGGCCTTCACTCACTTCATACAAGATATAGGGGTGATATCCCATTTTTGTACAAACTTGAACAATCACCTGAGTGTATGCGCCAGTGTGGAATTACTTATTCACACAGACGCACTGTCTCCAGAAGTCATAATAAGCAGCTTGAAGTTGATAGCTAATACAAACAAAAGGGATAATTTTTTTACAATTCATTCTTACAAAATTTGGAATTCTCTGCCACAGCAGTTGGTTAATATCAGTAACTTCAACTCATTTAAGAATAGTCTTGATATCTGGTTAAAAGAAAATCCACACCAAATCTAAAGGCCCACAAAGTGGGTGACAATCTCAATGGGCTTCTGCCTACTTTCGTCCTATCTGACCTAGTAAATAAAAGGCCCCATGGGGGAATAGGGTCCCTGATGGGAGGTTTGACATGAAGAATACCCCACAAAAAAGTACGGGAAAGATCCAGCTGGGCAAGAATTTTGCCCTATACAAGTGCATGATACGCAGACATGGCTGATAAATGCACCTTAATGGAGGAGTAGTTCAGCCCTGAGTCTGACAGAGAAAGGAGGAAATCCAAAATGGAATTCACTGGACAGGTGAAGGGATCAAGGTGGCGATCAAAGGTCCAGATGCAGAACTGCTTCCACGTCACTGCGTAAGTGGCCCTGGTGGAAGGCTTCCTTGTGGCCACCAAGACATCTGCCACTTTGGGAAAATGCCAAACCGAGCAGCTACTAGGTCTACAGGAGCCATGCATGCAGGTGCAGCGATTTGAGGTCTGGATGGACCAGGGAGCCCTGCTCCTGTGAGAGCAAGCCTGAGCTAAGGGGCAGGGAGATCGGAAGTTCCACTGCCAGCTGCTGAAGTAGTGGGAACCAAATCTGACGTGGCCAGTAGGGAGCTAGAAGGATCATCTCTGCTCCCTCCGACTGCAATTTGAGCAGGACTCTCTGCAGTAGCGGAAAGGGAGGGAAGGCATACAGAAGCCTCCCTGTCCACTAGAGGGACAACGCATCTTGCCAGAAAACACCAGGCCCTGCATCTAGCGAGCAAATATTGGGCAGTTTGGCATTGAGTGGGGACGTAAAGAGGTCCAACTCTGGCCCACCTGTTGAATAACTTTTTGGCCACTGATTGAAGGAGTTCCCATTCATGTGTCTTGGACCAAGACTGGCTTAAGCTGTCAGCCAGGGTGTTCTGTACACCTGGGACATGCATGGCAGAGAGTTCCAGATGATGCTCGATGGCCCAGTACCAGACTCTCATGGCCTCCCTGCAGAATAACAGTGAGTCCCCCTCTGCATGTTTATAAAGACCACTGACATGTCTGTCTGAATTAGGAGAGGGCCCAGGAGCAGGTTTTTTCCTGGAATGCCTGTAGGGCATAAAGTATAACCCGCATCTCCAATATATTGATATGGAGATGCTACTCTTGGGGAGACCAAGTTCCCTTGGTCTGATGGTCTGCTAAATGGGTGCCCCAGCTCAGGCAGGATGCATCCGCAGTCAGAATCTGACGAGGACACTCCTGCCAAAAGTGGATCCCAGTGGAAAGATTGGAGAGGTTCAACCACCAAGTGAGAGTTTGTTGCACCAGAGTGGAGATTGTCACCAGCTGCTCCAATTCGTCCATGCATTGGTCCCATTGGACTTGAAGGATCCATTGGGGAACCCTCATGTGCAGGCGAGCAAGAGGGACAGTCGCAATGGCCACTGCCATATGCTCTAGCAGCCTTAGGAATACTCTGGCTGGGATTTGTTGCGATGAGGACACCAGGCGAGCCTGGTCCCGAAGTCATTCCACTCTGTCTGGAGACAGGAAGGCTTTTTCTTTGGTGGTGTCCAGAACTGCTCTAATGTACTGCAGTCTTTGGCTGGGCTATGGAGAGGACTTCAGGAGATTCAGAGTGATCCCTACATCTCAAAACAAGGTAAAGGTGTCTTCCATGGTGCTGATCAGTTGATCCCTGGAGGGAGCTCCAAGAGCCAATCATCCAGGTAAGGGAAGACATAGTGACCCTTCTTTTGGAGGGCTGCATCCACTACTGCTAAGCACTTTGTAAAGATTTGTGGAGCAGAGGACAGGCCAAACAGCAGAGCGCGGAATTGGTAGTTGTTGCCTTGACAGTGGAAGTGAAGGAACCTCCTGTGGGGCTGAAAAACCAAAATGTGGAGGTAAGCGTCCTGCATATCCAGGGAGCACAGCCAATCCCACTGATGAAGGAAGGGGAGCAGGCCTGGAAGGGTGACCATTCTGAATCTTTTGTATTCTATGTACTTGTTCAGGTGGCTGAGATACAGGATAGGTTGTAGGTCCCCTGTTTTCTTTGGAACTGAAAAAAGTGGGAATAAAAGCTCTTCCCTCTTTGATCTGGCAGAACTGGCTCTATGGCTTGCTTCAGCAACAGCGCTTGGCTCTCCTCCTGAATGAGGGAGAGGTGTGACGGAGGGTAATAGGAGTTTATGGGTCGGTTGTCCGGGGGGCATCATCACGAACTCCAGAGTATGCCTTTTCTTTATCAGTTGAAGAACCCACTAGTCCGTGGTTATTTTGTGCCATCTCTCTAGACAGAGAGAAAAGCAACCCCCACCGCCTCCCCCAGAGATTCTGCCAGGGGAGAGGGGCTGGGTAAGGCATCAGGCTGAGGAACCGGGGACAGGCGAATAGGCCTGGGTGGTTCTGGGGGCTCTTGATCCTGAACCTCTTGAGGCCTGAGAGGTGGCCTTGCATTTAAAGGACCCTCTGGTCTGCTGGTCCTGGGGCTGTTGCCCGGAAGACCGACGAAATGGCAGATGACGGTTCTGTTTTTGGTTAGATCTGTACATGGTCTGTACAGATCTAACAACCTTGCCAGATTCCTGAAGGCGAGGTTTAACCTTTTCTGACTCCTCGCCGAAGAGAACTGATCCCTTGAAAGGGGCGTCCATAATGCTCGACTGGATGTCCGGGATAAAACCTGAGATGCGGAGCTAAGAATAATGGTGAAGGCATACGCTGGTGGCCACTGTCTTAGCTGCTGAATCTGCTGTATCTTAGGAGGAACGTAGGACGTGATTACCTATGTCCAAACCTGATTTCAAAATGTGTAGCCACTCAGATTTCTAAAGGACTGTCCTGCTGAGTCTGAACCAGTTCTATGGCCTTCTCCCACAGGGTGTTCTGATAGTGGACCATGTGGGCTAGAAAATTCAGGAAGCGAATAATGCAGGTCGCAGAAACATAGACTTTACTGCCAAACTGGGCCACCTGCTTCAAGGCTGGAGGCTGAGTGCTAAGATTCCAGGGCCTCTTGGACTGGTTGTGGGCCACTGTAATCACCATGGAGTCCACAAGAGGATGCTCTCCAAAGAAAGGCTCATCTTGAGGAGCATTATAGAGGTGGTCAGCCTTCTTGGAAAAAGCAGGGGTGGAAGATGGGTGTTTCAAAGAGGATCTGGTGATGTACTTAAATGGATCCACTAGAGGAGGAAACACCACAGGCTTTGGATCCTTTTGACTGAGAAAAATAGCCAACTGGTGTCTCTCTCTTCGGGTCCGAATCTTTGGTGTCCCAGCTCATATTGACTGGATGTGCTGCATCACCTCCATGAAGGTCAGGTCATCGGGGGGAGACTGGTGGGGTCCTTGGGGTCTGCTGGAGGAGGGGGGACATCCCAGAGTCAGATGATAAAGAGAAGGAGGAAGAGGAATGCTGGTCTGACTACCCCAAAGAGGAAGACCGAGAGGTCAAACGATGGTGTCTATGGTCATGCGACCGACGGTGCCTGCCCGAGGACCTGGAGGATGATCAATGGTGCTTTCTGCCGAGATGCATAGAGCGGCCCCTACCAGTGTCATCTGGTTGCAGGGTAGGCTCTTTCAGCGTTGGCGCAGGTTGCCAAGGAGGAGCCTGAGGCTTTTCCCCCGAGGGGAGTTCCTTGAGAGGGGGCGTAGGAGGCCTTTCTGGTATCAGGTCATCCATGACCACATTCAACCAGGATGTAAAGAGAGCCATGAGCTCTGGCAAAGGATTCTGAGGCACAGAGGGATTAGCTGGCATCGGAAGGGGGACATTAGACAGTCCGGGGGCCGATCCCTTTGGTGTTGGCAACCCAGGCGTCAGATCCTCAGGATTTTGATTGGCCGGCGGTAGGCTCGTGAGGCTCTGGTTATCTGGCGTTGGCCTGGTAGGTGTCGTCAGACCGGACGCCGGGCCCCCAGGCATCGGCTGAGAGGTAATATTAGGGTCAGCCAGCAACATTGGGCATTCGGGCGACAACAAAACAGGTGTCGCCAGGTTCGACTTTGGGGTAACCGGTGTCGACCCAACAGGCGTGGACTGACGCAAGTCAGGGGAGGCAGCCAGCGTCATCCTAGAAGGAGCCTGCTGGGGAGTTAACTCCTGAATGGGGTCGTGGCATCACCCTCCTGAGGGAGGCGAACACATGCCCCTGGTGCCGCTGAGAGGCAGCAGCCCCGGAGCCAGGAGCTGACTTAGCAGACACGAAGCCAGGTGGATAACAGGCAGGGACCCATCACCCGAAGAAGACCCGGCCAAGCCACCTGGCTGAGTACCCACAGTCTGATGAAAGGGCCTGAGCATCAGAGGCTGAGAGGCTGAGGAAGAAGTCCCCAACCCTGAAGAACTACCACCCGACGTCTGGATGAAGGTGGGTGGTTTGACCATGGGAAGCACGGAGGAAGAGAGGGCTGCAGTGGAAGCCGAGTCCGACCTCCCGCGGAAGGATGTCCCAGAGCTGGTCACCATCTGAAGAGGGGACCAGGAGTGTGAGGATGACTGGGGTTTGTCCTTGTGTTTATCCCGGTGTTTGTACTTTCCATCCAACTTCTTCTCCCTATGAGAAAACAAAGAAGTAGAGGCCCCTGAAATCGGTGAGGAGGAGGAACTTTTTCCTTAGATCTGTTTCTTCATCACTGCAAATTTCTTTTCTAGCAAGAAGCATTTCAGGGCCTTCTGGATGCAGATTCTGGTTCTCTGGTTAAGCTTCAAGCAGTGTTCGTAGGACTCTGTATCGTGGTCTGGGCCTAGGCAGAAGAGTCAGGAAGCGTGGCCATCCTTTGACAGGATCTGCTTGCCACAAAGACACTTGAACCACTGCAGTTCTACTGACGAGGTTAGAGAAGAAGACATGCAGAAAAAATAAGAAAAAATATCTATTTTTGAGGAAATAATATAGTGCGGGTGTTCCGAAAAATAGTAGTCAACTAGAGCAGAAGGCATCCGTGGAGCCAATATGCGCTGGTCGATGGCGAGAAAAGAACTGAGGTTGGGCTGTGAGATATGCCGTTTTATACCACTGGCCAACGTCGGGGGTTGGCCAACGTCAGGAGGTGGTCCCCCACCATAGACTGCTAGCTAGAAGTTTTCCATGGGGTCCTGGCACCTACCGGCTTCAGTCCTTATGATGTAGCCTGCTGCAAGAGCTCCCCCTCAAAGTGAGATCTTATGTTCCATTTTTATACATTTTTTTATAACATATGAATCCCTTCAATGCCGGTTAAGTGAGCAGTTTGACTGGCCAATGTTATAATTCACTGATTCAACATCATGTCAGTGAATTATTACTTTTCTCTGCATATCAGGGATGCAATTACCGAAGGTATCCATCCGTCTGTTTACAGAAAATCAAATAGGCAACTGTGGATTACATGCCAGTAATTCCATCATTCTGTTGACATTATAAACCATGAAACTGAAGCTAGAGAGATTCATGATGTCATGAGAACCCTAAGATGGAGTTGCCAGCTTGTTCATAACTGCCCTTTTTTCATAATTTATTTTATCTGGATCCCATCCCAAATACCAAACAGTGAGAAAAATTTGTTTTAATTACATTAATTATGTTCCTTTGATGTACTGTATTGCTGTGTAAAACTATTTTTGTAATGCTGCCCATTACTATTCATTTTTTCTCCTCTTGTACTGTCTTCCTTACAATCCCTCCCCCCCACCGAGGCACCTGGAAACAAGCTGTTACCAGCTCAGTACATCCTTTGTGGTTAAACTTTTGAAATACATCAACAAGAACAACTTTCACAACCTGTTTCATAACTGTTTGAATCTAAGAAACTGCAAAGATTTTCAAAATGTGTTTGTTTTTGTGCTGCAACTGCCAAGGACTTCTTAAATTCATCTGATGTCGGCACTGTGAAATGTCTTTCATGGCACGGCCTTTCTAGGAATTATAATGTCAATCCATATATTGTGTGTGACACATTAGTTGTTGCTTCGGTGGACATGATTTATTGCTGGCTGACTTATTCTGCCCATGTCTAGCCAATGGGGGTTTCCATCCTAGTTCCAGCGCTCACTGGGAGGTCACCATAGTTGCCAGGATCACCTTGTAAATTTCTGTAACATCCCCTTTCAGTGTCAGCTGAGTTGTGGCGGTCAGTTGCTGGTTTGGCTATGGAACAAAGACAAAATGTGAATAATGCTATTGCTAGCGGCATTTGGCAACAAACCTATTTTAAAATGTTATTAAAGTTAATGCTGCAGATTAATTGGAAGTCGCATTGAAATCTGTCTCACAGGTAATGTACCCTGCAGCTATGAAACTCACCAGACATGCCAGTTTGTAAACTGTTGGCAGTTTGCTTGCTCTCTCTCTCTCTCTCTCTTTCTTGCTCTCTGCCTCTCTCCTTCATTGATTTTGTTTTGATCATTTGTAATGAGCAAACGGGTCAGAGAGCTCAGGTGCCATGGTCAAGATTTTTCTATCCTGAATTTTGGAACTCAAGCAACCCATATTAAACCTTGCACACTAGTGGGTGTGCATAAACTCCAGTGCATTATGCTTGTGCAATTGGACAAGTGCATGTTGTACTGCTGGTGATGGGAAGGGGTGATAATGTCCGAGTCCC
This sequence comes from Neoceratodus forsteri, assembly GCA_016271365.2. Classification (NCBI taxonomy): domain Eukaryota; kingdom Metazoa; phylum Chordata; order Ceratodontiformes; family Ceratodontidae; genus Neoceratodus; species Neoceratodus forsteri. The sequence goes on along the minus strand of CM057452.1, from coordinate 337,216,816 downwards.
TCAAACCACACTCCAGCACCCTAAGTAGTTTCAGAATACATGCCCTACTGATGTACCATTGCAGAATGTGGGATGTGAGACCAGCCGTCACACAGATCCAAAGGCGAAGGAAATCATGTATGCCATACAGAATGTGCTTATCAATAGCAGTTAGATCACTGAACTAAGAAAAGAGGAGATCAAAAGTTCTAGTCCTGCCACAGCCACTGGCAAATCATGTGAATCTGACCAAGTCACCTGAGCCCCTCACCCCCACCCTCTGCTTCAGTCCTCCAGCTGCAAATGTGCATTGAAACTGGGCCCCACTGAAAATTAGTTGTTGCACCTCAGGTGGGCTATCCTGGATAACTAGATTGTAAAAACAAATGCATATTTTGTGGTTTTATCTCTAGGCACTGAATTTGTATCTAGCTTACATAGCTCCCCCTTCCTCAATATTCTTCCTTGTATCCACTAACCCCTCACCTCTTGTATCTTGAGCAATTTACTGGCACAGCTGCAAGTTGAGTCATATAAAATAATTAAACAGTTTGAATATAGACTGTTTGACCTCTCTCAGACTTAATCAAACATTTGGGAAAAATGTGAACTGAAGTTTGTCCTAGTTTGAGCTGGGCTATCCAGTTCAAACTTCAAGTTTGGTTATGTTTGGTATGAGAATTACTTTACCACACCGACCCGACCCCCCCCACACACACACACAAACACACAGTCCCCACCATCTCACCTCCTGACTCTCCTTTACTGGACATCCCTTGGTTTCCTGCATCTGCCTACCCTGATAGGGTTCTCCATACCACTGAGGGGCCTTCTGATGGCATCCCAGAACTGCCCAACCTGTTGCTACCTTACCCGGCAGGCTGTGTCCTGAGACATTGCCACTGCCATTGCCATATCCCCGTCATCTTGCACGCAGTATGGCCACCTCTTGCTGCTTGCTCTTGGAGGCATGTAGAATGCATGGGGGGGGGGTCTTTCCATGGTCCCTCAGCAGTGTTAACTCCACTTGCTGCTGCCTAACCTGGCAGGTTGGGTTGGATCCCTGGCTCAGACTACAGCCCTTTTCAGATACACAGGATGGAGTACCCTGACTCTTCCTTTTGCTGTAGTCTGTGCCTACAGTTTTTAGAGTGCCGTGGGCCTTTTTCTGTTTGCTTGCATGCATGTGCAAGAAACATGGTGCCACCATACAAGTTTTCGTTGGTGTGCCTCCCCCACTTCCAATGCCCTGCTCCCTTTTGCAGGCGCAGCTGCACTGCGCCAATGAATGTCCGAGCTGTCTATGACAGCTGTTCAGATGCAGTGGCATACAGTTGAAAGCGAAAAACCGCTGCAATCAGCAGTTGTAATGTGTAGGCAATTTGCATACTGCCGTCGGCAGGTAATTTACATACTGCCATCGGCAGTATACAAAGTGCCTACACTCAGCATTGCATCCTGAACGCAGCTGTCATAGACAGCTCCCTTGCTTTCAAGTTCCCCCCTTCCCAAACACTCAAGTAGCAGGCTGGTAGCCCCCAGCGTGCTCATGCACTCCCCGCGGCACACTGTGGCATGACGGGGTGCTTAATCCCCATCTGCTCCGCACCCCCACAGACGAGTGCCGCGTAAAGTCAGAAATGGTGACGGGGGTGCCCAATATCCACCGGCTACACTGAACACCCCCAGAAAAACAGATTTCCAGTGGCTGCCCCAGCGTGGCAAACGCTCAGGCTGACGGGGTGCCCATCTCTCACGGGTCCACTGACCCACCCAAAAATACTTCAGCTGCCACACTGGGAGTCCACCCCAGCATGGCACAAGTCCCGTCGTCGCCTTCTTAAAAAGAAAACACACCTGAAAACAAAACCGTCCCGTTTATTGTCTTGCCCCTCCCCAACCCACACCGACCCTCTGCATATCCACCTCCCTATACCCCGACCTCATACATCACCTCTGGAGTCTGGCACGACGATCTTCGGTGGACCGGGAACACGTCTGCACTCTTCAAAGCCGACCACGAACTGAAGAAATGCCGGTAAGCTATATAATGGCATGAATGTTTTTTTTTCAACTTTGGTGCATATCTTGGCCATTTGGGGGAATTTTTCATCAAATTTTCAACATGGGGTTTTTGGTGCTCCACCTCATGAGCTCAGTCACTGTCATTTTGTTATTTGGTCCTGAAAGGTGATTTCGCGATCACTGCGCGGAACCACCTTTCAGGACCCAGTAACGAAACGACAGTGCCACAGTTCATGGGGTACACCCCAAAACCCTATGTTGAAAATTTCGGTGAAAAAATTCTCAAAATGACTGTTTTTATTTGTGCGGCGCTAAGTGCAGTTCCTATGCACACTGTAACTTTGCAAATTTTTAATATTACTCAGATTTTCAACATTGCCATTTTACCACACCTCCTTATGAGCAGTACAGCTGTTAATTTTCATATCTTGCCCAAAATGTGTTTTCGCGCATGTAGCACCCAATGGTGCGGTCGGTGTGCAAAATCAATGTTAGGGACAGATTAAGAAAATCACAGTGACACTTTTCATGAGCAGAGGTCTTAAAATGGCTATGTTGAAAATCTGGTGAAAGAAGTCCATAAAATGACTGTGTTGTGAGCATGCATTGTGCAGTTTCCACGCACTTTCGTAAGTTCACGAATTTGTACTGTTTTCGGTCCAGATTTTCAACACTGGCATTTTCCAACACCTCATTATGAACAGTACAGCTGTCATTTTTCACACCCTGGCCGAAATGTGTTTTCGCACTTCCAGCACAGAAATACGTGGTCGCTGTGGGAAATCAGTGTTCAGGACAGATTAAGAAAATCACAGTGACACTGTTCATGAGCAGAGGTCCCGGAATGCCTGCGTTGACAATCTGCTGTAAAATATCCCCAAACTAATTACATTATCGGTGTGCGTTGCGCAGTTTCTACGCACGCTCGTGATTATACTTTTTTTATATTTTCACTCCAGATTTTCAACATTGCCATTTTTCAAACCTCCCCATGAACAGTAAAGCTGTCATTTTACACATCCTGTTCGAAATGTGTTTTTGCTCCTGTGGTGCCAAATGGCGTAGTCACTGTGCAAAATCAGCTTTCGGCTAACAAACTGATATTGCCACTGTTCATGAGATGGGGGTCACAAAAAAAAAACCTGTTGAAAATTTGGAGTGCAAATACCAATGAACACCTGGGGCATTAGGCTTTCTGTCCATAATGCCCCACCCTGTAGAGACTGACAGGCATTAGGGGGTGTGACTTGGGATTGCCGCCTGTAATGCTCATGCCATTCCACCCACACCCTGCAGCCAGTGAACATCGAGGTGTGCCTTGGACTCTTTGGCCCCAAAGTTCACCCCATTCTCCTATACTGCACCCATCTCACCATATTTCCTTATGGAATGGGGTTAGCATAAGGCCCAAAGACCTCAAGGCACACCGAGACACTTGTCAGAGTCTGCAGGGTAGGGTGTGGTGAAATGGCATGGCTGTTATGCCTGATGACCCAAAGGAACACCCTAATGCCTGTCAGTCTCTGCAGGGTGGTGGTGGGGTTGGCTTCAGTTCAATACTTCACTGCCATTCCTATTATGCATCTAACTCCTACACTACCAATGCTAAAGCCAGCGAGACAACATTTGGCATTGACAAATGCTTGTTTAACACCATACTCTTGGATAGGCCATGGTACTCTAACTAGTTAAACTATGGACTCTGGCAGGATCAGGAGGGAGCCATAGTCAGGAGTCTGCAGGGGGCATACTCACTCTGCCAAGTTAGGCAGTAGGAGTTTGGGCTTATACTGCTAGGGCCTTCAGAAGGACCCCAGTGCTATCCACAACCCTGGCAGAAACATAGAAGCTGGCGGCAGAAAGGGACTGTTTGGCCCATCCAATCTGGCAGACTAAGCAGTAAGTGGCAGTACTGTGTGTGCAGTGGGGGTACAAAAGTCACAGAAGTGTCTTGGGACCCAGCCTGCTAGAGCAAGCAGTGGTAGGATGGAGCAGTACTGGAAGGACATCAGAAGCACCCCTCCCCCACATTTCTAAGGAGATCACTGCTGGGGCAGAGAAACAGGGCACTTGGGGCCATCTGAAACATGGACCCCTTTGTCAGGAGAGGCAGCAGGTTAGCATAGCTGAATTCTGACAGGTACGCAGCCCTTCAACTATTAAGAGGCATAGATATGGGTGGAGGGGGTAATGGGGGTGGTAGGGGTAAGAGGGGCTCTGATATTGTATGCATGTTGGGGGATTGGGCTGAAATGACTGACAAGAGATCCTTCAAGTCCTGTGTGCTCTACTACATGCAGTTCATCGGCCTCTCTCCTGTGGAAAAAGCCGGCCTGGAGATCCTAAGTCATTCTCATTTTGTTCGACTCTTAAGAGACTGCTCCACCTGCTGTACTAACAAGGTCCATCGAAGGGCACGCTCATGATCTTTTTTTTTTTTTATAATTTCTTTTTCTGCCCTGCAGCCCGGCACTGCCACCCGACCTAACCCATCATACCCCATGGTCCTGGAGGAGGACTCCCCACACAGCCTTGGCTTACCCCCCAGGTGGGGACAAAGTGGGAAGGGGCCCCCCTGGCTTAGCCCCCCCCCCACAGCCATACTTTTGTCCTCATTGGGGTCCATCCTCAGGTCGCAGAGCCGGCTGCCAGAGGCCAATGCTGCAACCTCCTTGTTGGTGTCATGCCGGGCCAGCATTTTTCTTGTATGCCCCCCCTGGAGACGCAACATGCACTGACGCCAAGGTGAAAGCTGTTATCCGTCATGCTCCACCCCTTGCATATGGCACGGGTATGCCGATCCTCCAGCCACTGCTAGAGGCCGGTCATGCACCAAGCCATGGCTCCTCCCACCCCACACCTACCCATAGAGGAGACAAGTGGTCCTGAAGCAAGCCTCCCCTGGCCCTCAACAACCGAGCCTATTCCGACTCAGGTGTGATCTGTGCAAGCGGTAAGGCTATGCTAGCCGCGTGACAGACCGCTCTTCATGATCTGTTTTGGACATCTGGGGTGAAGCTCGCAGTCTGCAGCCAGGAGTGCCACCTGATGCAAACACCTGCAGGCATGGAGCGAGTTGTCTCATCAAAGGCATCCATAGAGGCTTTAAGCTGGTGGCTGCTGGATTCAATAGCTTTGCTTAACAGCTAGCAGCATCTCTTATTTTGCTTCTATGTCAGGCAAGGCCTCTGCCAGAGACTTAAGCTTGCACCAGAGGGCATACTCATACCTGAAGAAGAGGCCCTGGCATCTAGCTATCCTTATGCCAAAGGCAGCCTAGGCATAGACCTGCTTGCAATGGTGTCTACCCTGCACAACTTCTTGTTAGTGGGTGTGTGGCAACCTCCTTGGGAACTATGGCTTTGTCATTGTCAGTCAGAATAACAATGACATCAATTATTGGCTCAGTGAAAAACATGAGCTTAGATTAAGGCATCAACTATTTTTTGTCTGCCTGCTTGGGTACAGTTGTCATGGTAGCAGGCCTCCACCAAGTCACCTCATAGAGTGGTATCTCCAAGGCCAGCTGGATGGTAGGAACTGGAGAGACCGGGACATTAGGCACATTCAGAAACCTAGTTGGAGGCAGCTAGCCTGGTCTGTGGCTGCTGGCTCAAAATCCAGTGCAATATGCATATTTCTGAGCACAGCCTGGAAGAAGAAATCCTCCTGAGGTACAGTGACAGGAACCGACTCCAGGTTCTCCAAACCGAAGTATGAGTCATCGTCCTCAACACTGGAGGAGATGATGAGGTCAGGATCTGACTTTTCTTCTTCTACGCCCTCCACACCTGAGGGCAGTAAAGAGGAGGGGGTTGAAGGGCCAACAGTGCAGGCTGTGGCCTAGGCAACACTGGACTCAGTCACGGATGGGGCCTTGGGAACAATGTCAGTGGCGGCAATGAGGACTTTAATTGTAGCCATGGATTGCATACTGAACATACTATACAGGACCCAACATGAGGTAGAAATAATCTCAAGACTCCAGGCTAAGGTTTTGAACAGCACCAGCCATGAAATATAACTCTGATTAAGGGGCAATATGCCCTGAAGCTACCCGAGGACTCCAGCCTTCCAACTGTGCCCTAGACTCAGTACCCAGTTTGCTGCTTCCCCCAAGTGAGAGTCCAGCATAGTTGAAGGTTCTGCTGCATCTACCTCCCTGTGGAATTACAATAGCCAATTTAGAGGACCTGGAGCGTACATAATCTCCACCTATTCCAGGATTTGGTCCTGTGGGCAAAGGATACATGGAGAATGACCCACAATTTAGACGTGGCAGGAGAGATCATCACTCTCTGGGGTCACAGCTGTGGCCTCTCACCCTCTCCCAAGATGGCAGAGGATTCCTATACAAATTAATTAAACAGCTACCAGCTTTTTATTCAATCATTTGGCTGCCTTTGGCTGCCCAACCACCCACACCTGAGTGCCCCCCAGCCCGGTCACCCAGCTTCTCTGGGGCTTCCCTTGCTCCTTCTCACCCCTCTACCATAGGGTATCCTTGGAGGTGCCCAGTCACTGGTGCAGAGCCTGGGGGTAGTATCATCCTGTGGCTGGTTTCCACCCTCTTTCACCCCAGGGACCACCATGTGTGTCATGGACTCGATGTGCATACTTGAATCCACAGAGATGCCCCAGCATCTTGCATGCGATCCCTACCCCTGTGTGACCTTACTGCACTGCTGCCCAAATTCTTCTAGGCAGCAGATAAGCAGTGGGATGCTGTAACCCCCCCCCCGAAGGAGGCAGATGTCCTGAGGATGCTCAATTTTCCCTCTCCAGCCAGATGCCAAGCGACCTATGCCTGTTTCCAAACCCGGGTCACCAGAGTGGCAGGAGTTGAGAGTCCCAGTGCCTCAGTGCTCCACACCACTGGGTTGGCCAGCTACAATACTCCATGGATTTGCCACATACTTTGTAAGGGCTGGGAGAGGCAGCCACTCTCTGGTGGTCCCAGTTACAGCAGAATATGCCTCTTGTCTTCTCCCAAGCCTGACCCGCATGGTACAGAAACACAGAATACGACGGCAGATAAGGGCTGCAGGGCCCACCCAGTCTGCCCATTATTTTAGCTTCATTTTTACAGCAGACCACACTTGATCTACAGCACCATTCCCCCCCCCCCTTACCCCTACTATTTATATATTTAATTACAGTATTTATTTTTTATTTTAGTCTTTTGGTAACTGGGTAAGGCCCACTAGGCACAAGGGCCTGTTTTCAGGGGCGACCTGGGAGCACTGGGCGGTTAAGTGACTTGCTCAAAGTCACACAGTATGCAAGTGGAGGTTGTGAGAATCAAACTCAGGTCTGGTCTGCTGGATGCACCAAGCTCGTTCACACCTCGTTCCTCTAACCTCTAGGCTATACTACCTTGTGCTCGTCCCAGGCAATTTTGAACCCCACCATTGTTTTCACCCTTCACATCTGATGGAAGGCTGTTCCAGGTATCCACCACCCTTTCTGTGAAGTAGTACTTACTCACATCTCTCCTGAATTTACCCCCCCCCAGCTTTACAGCATGCCCCCCTTGTTCTAGTGCACCTTTTTTCTGAAAAATGCCCCCTCCTCTATCTTATTAACCTGCATAAGGTATTTAAAGGTCTTTATCATATCCCCCCTCTCCCTTCTCTCCTTTAGAGATGGGCCAGAGTTTAAATTTGTGGACGAAGTTGACATGAAGCGGCTGAAATTCACCTCCAGGTAGCTCCACAAAGTTTTCCTCACTCTCAGGAACTTTGACTTTGCCCAAAATTGTGAAGTTCTACCCAGAGTGCAGAAATTCACCCACGAATTGTGGAATTTCACCCGCAAATGGTAGAATTTCGCCTGAGAATGGCAAATGTCTGCCATTCGCAGGTGAAATTATGCAATTTGTGGATGAAATTCTGTACGAGGCAGAATTCCACTGCTGGAGGGAAGTTCGCTGCCCCGTGAATTTCGCCAGTGCAAGTAAAATTTATGGAGCAGAGTTTGCCAACTTCACCCACATCTACTCTCCTTTAGGGTGTACATACTTAGCTTCTTAAGCCTCTTCTCATAGGGCTTTTGATGCAGACCCTGCCCCATTTTGGCAGCCCTCCTTTGGACTGCCTCCACTCTATCCATGTCCTTCCAGAGATATGGTCTCCAGAACTTGACACAGTACTCATGGTGGGGTCTTATCAGTGATCTATATAGAGGCAATACCACCTCCCTTGCCTGGTGACACCTCTTCCTATGCACCCCAGCATCCCACTAGCCCTTCTAACTGCCTTGTCACACTGCCTGACCATCTTTAGGTCATTCAATATTACTCCTAGGATTCTTTCCTGCTTGATCTTTGTCAGTATCACTCCCCCATTTTGTATTCTGCTCCCGGGTTTCTAAGGCCTAAGTGCATTAAACGAAAATTACGTACCTACCGTAATTATGATCTTTCTGTGTAGCTTCACCATTTATCACAGATGGGTATCTGGCCGGAGGTCAGGACCCCACGGGAGCTTTTTTTTAAAGGTAGGCGGAGCCGACACACCATCGGCGCTGCCCTCGGGGCTGATGCACTGTGTGGCGCTCGCAGGTTGGCCGTTAGGCTGTGTCGACCACCTGCATGCCAGTTCTGAGTCACCGGAGAGGTAAGAGGAAGGGAGTGAAGGGTGGGACAAGGGAGTCCAAGGGACATAAAAAGGAAAAGATGTATGAACTAAAAGGAGCAATAACGACTGAGAGGACAGAAAAGAAAGGGGCTAAAAACTAAAGGGGATTGGGAGTGGGCCCCAATCTCTGGAAGAGGAAGGGGGGTAGGGGCGGGTAAAGAATTTAGGAGAGGGAGAAGGATAAGACATCCCGGACCCTGGTCCGCCTCCAGACTGTATAGGAACTGCAAGGAGTAGCACAGCTTTCTGCCAGAATTCAAGGCACGGAATAGCTGGCAAACACTCCAGATAAGCAGAGTCGGCTATTCTGGAAGAAGGGCAGGATACAGGGATTCAGCACTCTCTCAAGGAAAGATTTTTTGTGAAAAAAATTTTTTTTTTTCAGGAGAAATAGGTTGGATGGAAACAGGGAAGAGGAGAGAAGGAGGACAACTACCAACTCCCATCCCACAGGGGTGGAGACAAGGTACTGGAGAAGAAGCGCCGCTCGAGCTATCCACTCTTCCTGGAAAAATACTCCTGTGTGTGTCCCTATTTTACCCCACTCCTAAGGAGGAGGGGGGAGTCACAGAGAGGGAAGGGGACCCAGAGACTGAGGCCCCAGGGGGATGGAGGGTGGGGTTGTGATGAATGGTGAAGATACACAGAAAGATCATAATTACGGTAGGTACGTAATTTTCATATCTTATCTGTGTCAATCTTCACCATTCATCACAGATGGGTGAGTACCGAGCCCCCCCGAAGAGGGTTTTCTTTTACACCCTAAGGGACAAAGTCCCTTAGCCCTCAGTGGGTGACACACTAAGGGGACCTTCAGGAGCTGGAGGCCCAAAGTGGGAGAGAGAGGCGGAGTCCCCGGAGAAGGAAGTTGACCAGATGGCGCCGTCTCACTCTCACGGGAGAAAAGGTAGGTTCCCTGGTGGGCGGAGTTAATCACCCTAGGTGACAACTGGGAAAGACGTAGCCATGCCATCCGCCTAGTGCAGATCATTGTCCCTACGACCCTGGTAGCTACCTCGTTGGCATCATAAGATGCCCTCGCTTGGTGCGTTGCTAGCTCCAGGCCATGCACAGAGAGTGCAGTGGCTTGTCTGGTTTGCTCCGTGTCAGGCAATTAGGCTAGGAGCTGACCTAGCCTGGACCACAAGAACCTGTCGTAGGCCGCATAGTGGGCCTGATGTGCAGAGATAGAGAGAAGTAACCGTGCTGAGTAGAAAGTCCTCCTACCCCAGAAATCAAAATCCAAGGAGTCTTGATCTGGGGGCCGGTCACGGTGAAGGGTGCGAAGCCAATCAGGAGTATCCAACTTCGTAAATCCAGACTGTGGATGAGGAATTGAACCTGGAGAGTCCAGGGGTGTGCAATACCTCTGGCTGAGATCCCTTGGGGCAGGAACTCGGGAGAAGGACCTCTGCCAGGAACACAATGACGCCTCCCGAAAGGGAGCCAGCCAGGGCGGTACCACAAGGGTGGCCTCGCCAAAATCGCCTAGAAAGGCGTGCGTCGAGTGTTCAGGATTGCTCATAGTGGAAGGAGTAAGGTGCAAATCCTCCAACATCCTCACAAGGAATCGCTGATACTCAAAGAGATCAGCAGCCGGAGAGATGTGAACAGAGGGTTCCTCTCCCCCTGAAGAGGAGGATGAGGAGCTGGAGGTCACCATCTGTTCAGTGGGTGGCTGCATGGGGAGGTTGAAAAACCTGGCTGTCCATTGCCCTAACGTAAGCAGGGAACCGAGTAGCCACCACTCTGATTTGCTCCCATGTGAGAGGCCCGCTAGGACTGAGGATGCCTGGGAGCGCAGGAGAGTGTGGCAGAGGGATGGGGACAGAGCCGAGAAGAGATGTCAGCTGACCTCCGCCTGGGCTAAGGAGCGGACCGTGGACACCCGAGGAAGAAGGTGCCCCGGAAGACCCCACAGCCAACAGTTGAACAACCACATCGGTACTGCCTTGGCTGCGCCCGGAAGAATCCCCCCGTGAGGCGACCGGGGCCGTATAGGTCCAGAAGGATGGTCCCCTGCCTCAAAAGAACGGGACTCTCTCTCAAAGAGACCGAGGAGGAAGAGCGGAGATCCGCACTACGGCTTCTCCCAGGGCCCGGGTGGACCCCAGAAAAAGGCCGACGTGCCAACCCCACACCCCTCGACATCTGAAAGAGCCCTCCTCCTCAAGAGGGCCAGCCTAGGTAGCTGGCATCTCTGGGCAGCCCCCAAAGGGGCAATCCAGGGTGCAGTACCCTCCCCCCTGCAGGTGCTCTGATCGGCCCCAAAGTTGGGCGATCAAGGCACACCACCGGAGGGGTACCACAACTGAGGGGTCAGTGAAACCGCTAAGACCAGGCTGCAGAGCTATGGTGGCCTGTACCACTGCCTGCTGGTCAGCACCCCTGACCCTAGTCTCGGTAGCCACCGAACTCACCTCAGAAGGGGGCTGACTCTGACTGGTCGAAGAGATTACCATGCTGTCCACCTCAACAGCCAACCCCGAGGGGTCAGACTGCACGTTCGACTCAGAGCTCGACTCCGTCTCCGAGGAGGTAGAGTTTGAGGCCCTGTGCCAAACCATGAGAGGGCAGAGCCATCCTTATCACCAGGCCCAGAGAGCACAGCTGTGTCCGAGTCACTGCCAGCACCTCCCGCAATCCCAAGAGCAGAATCCGGGGGAGAAGCGGCCCCAACCCGAGCCAGAGATCCAGAGCCTGGACCAGTCACGGCACCATCCGGTCCCATGGCGCCATGAGCGGAGCCGAGGACGGAGACGGCACTGACGACAGTTCCAGCTGCACCATCGGCACTGCTGACCGCGCTGCTTGGCTCCCCGGTGCCGTGAATTGTGCCGAGGGCTGGGGCGGCGCCGAGGACAGCTCCGAAGGCGGACACGGTGCTGAGCATGGTGCCGCCCGGCTCCAAGGGCAGGGGTGATGCCAAAGACGGCGCCTACTGAGGGAACCGAAGGCCCCACGGCGCCGAGCTCAACCTTGGCGCCAAGGCGAGACATGGTAAAGGATGGCATCGCAGTAGATCTCACGGCACCGCTAACAGCATCGAATGGCTTTGACAGCGAGCACGGCGCCTCACGACAAGTTGGTGCTGATGATGGCCCTGTTAGGGCCCACGGCGCCGTGAACAGCGCTGAGGACTCCGACAGAGTCGAGGATTGTGCCGACCCAGGCCTTCCGAGCCACGGGAGTGACATCGGGAGTCTTCACCTCAAAGGGCGATACATGGAGCGGCGCTGGCCCCGGCCAGGAGCGGATTTGGCCTTCCTGTGCCGCCGAAGAAGCCTCGGTAATGGCTAGGCTACAAGTAGCCGAGGCTCCCTCCTCCTCGGTCCGTATAGACCGGGAGGGGACCCGGAGAAGGCGAGGCGTGGCTTGGCCTGCAGTGCTGCCCAAGCCGGAAAGTCGGGCGAGTCAGCTCTACTTTCCACGCTGCTTTTGAGGATCCGCGTCCATGGAGCAGGCATCGCATGAATCCATGTCGTGAAGCGGGCCAAGACACGAGACACTGGTCATGCTGGTCGGTGATGGAGAAATTTCGCCACATGGGCACCGCGCATGGGGGGCCAACCCGTCTTGGAAGATTTCTTGCCCTCCGACCGAGACATGACCTACAGGGAAAAAAACACCAAAAACAGACTCGATGTCGCAAAAAAGAATAATAATGGAAAGATCTTATCGGGTGACGTCGAGTAAGCAACACAGAACCGGCAGGATAACTGACGGACTTCGGCACGAGATATGCATCACGGAGAAACTGAAAAGCAGGCCTCAAATTCTTTCTAGCTTCCACACGAGGTGACCTCTAAGGCAGGAGACGAAGAACTGGCAGGCAGGCGGAGTTGACACAGCCTAACGGCCAACCCGCGAGCGCCACGCAGTGCGTCTGTCCCGAGGGCGGCGCCGATGGTGTGTTGGCTCTGCCTACCTTAAAAAAAAAAATCTCCCGCAGGGTCCTGACCTCCGGCCAGATACCGATCTGTGATGAATGGTGAAGATGGACACAGATAAGATTTAGCATTTTTGTATATTCAGGCCCAGCTACCATATCCTTGACTGCTCCTCCAGTCTTTTCAAATTCCTACCTAACCTTTCCACCCCCACCACAGTGTCCACTCTGTGCAGATCTTGGTGTCATCCACAAAGAGGCAGACCTTCCCTTTCAGTTCCTCTGCTATGTCACTTATAAAGACATTAAAGATGACCGGTCCCAGTACTGATCCCTGAGGTACCCCGCTGGCCACCCTCCCTTCCTCGGAGCGAACTCAGTTTACCACTGCCCTCTGTGTCCTATCTCCTAACCAGCTTCTTACCCAGGTTACCCCCTTATTATCCAGCCCCAAGTTACCTGACTTGCTAACCAGCCTCCTGTGTGGAACGGTGTGGAAAGCCTTGCTGAAATCCAGGTACACCACATCCACCGCTCCTCTCTGATCCAGCTCCTTGGTCACACAGTCACAGAAATCTATCAGATTTGTTTGGCATGACTTTCCCCCTGTGAAATCATGCTGCCTTGTACCCTGTAATCTGCTGGATACAAGATATTCCACAATCCTTTCCTTTAGTAGTGTTTCCATTTACTTACCGACCACCGATGTCAGGCTAACAGGCTTGTAATTGCCTGCCTCTTCCTTGCTACCACTTTTATGAAGTGGGACTACATCTGCTCTGCTCCAGTCCTCTGGAACCATGCCAGTCTCCCGTGATCTGTTAAATAGGTCTGTCAGAGGTACAGCTAGTACCTCCATAAGCTCCCTCAGCACCCGTGGATGTACCCCATCTGGCCTCATAGCTTTGTCCACCTTCAGGTTAGTAAGTGCTTTCTGAACTTTCTCCTCAGACAACAGACTAGTGTCCATTTCCCACTATTAAAAGCTCCTGGTATCTTTTTTTGGTTCCTCTCCTTCTCCTTCCACTGTGAACACTGAGAAGAATTATTTGTTCAAGATGTTTGCCTTTTCTTGATTGCCCTCCATACAGTCTCCCCCAACCACACAATCCCTCCATTTGTCCTCCTTTCTTTGCTAACATGCCTAAAAAATGTTTTGTCCCCATTTGATACTCCTTGAGCTATCCTCTCCTTAATTTGTGCCTTTGCGCTTCTCACTGCTTTGCTCGCCTCCATCAGTTTTTGTTGATACTTATCTATCCTCCTCTCTCCTGGTCTCTTTATACTTTCTTAATGCCACTCTTTTAGCCTTTACCTTTTCTGCTACCTCTTTCGAGAACCATAGTGGGTCTCTTTCTTTTACTTTTGCTTACTTTCTTGACACAGAGGTTTGTTGCCTTTGCTGTGCCCTCTTTTAGTTTGGTCCACTTTTCCATCACCAGCCCCGCAGGTCATCTCTCCCCCTGTCTTGTCATTCCTGAGGGATTCACCCATCTTTGTAAAATCAGCCCTTCTGAAGTCCAGGACCCTCGCCATAGTGTGGTTGGGTTCTGCAGTTGGTTCTTATGTTGAACCAAGCTGTACGATGATCACTGATCCCCAGGTGGCTTCCCACCTTGATGTCCACAATACTGTCCCTCATAGTAAGCACTAGGTCCAATATTGCCCCATCATGAGAGGGTTCACTGACAATTTGCCTGAGGAACACTCCCTGCAGGGAGTCCAGGATGCCTCTGCTTCTAGCGGAAGCTGCAGGAGGGAGGCTCCAATCTACATCCTGAAGACTGAAGTACCCCACTAGCAACACCTCCCTCTTTTTAGCCACTTTGTCTATTGCTTCAACATTTCCTTATCTAAGTTCTTTCCCTACGCCGGAAGCCTGTAGATCACACTTGTCCGAACAGTGGCTCTGTTTCCTGTCTCGAGGGTGACCCACAGCACCTCTGCCCCCTGAATTCCCTGTATTTCTGTTGCTTTTGTGCTTTCTTCACATAAAGCACCACTCCCACTCCTTTCTTTCCTACCCTGTCCCTTCTGAACACTGTGTAGCCTGCTATGACCACATGCCAGTCATGGTTCACAGTGCACCATGACTCAGTAATGGCCACAGTATTCAGGTCGGACTCTACCATAATGGCCTCTAGGTCTGGGATTTTACTCTCCAGACTTCTAGCACTAGCACACATGGGTTTCCAGATTTTAACTCTTTTCTTGTCACTTGACCCTTTTTCCTTTTCTGCCTCGTTCCTCCCCTTTCTTTTCTGACTGCTTTTTTTCTCTCCTTCGTCCTTTGCTAACCCCTACTCACCTGATTAACTTGCACTGTGGTGGGACTCATGCCCCTCACAATCTCCCTGCACTCTATCTCAGCCTGTGGGGGGGCAGTTTCTGCCTCCCCTTTTTCTTCCATCACCTCCCTCAGCTAGATTAAACATTCACTGAAGTAACATTTAAATTGTCCACTGAGAACTGTGGTTCCTCTCTCAGATGGATGTAGGCCATCATCTCTGTATAGGCTCTTATCCTCCCAGGTGGTCCCCCAGTCCCCAGTATAGCCGTACCCTTCCTTTCTGCACCATTCCTTCAACCATAACCATAAGCTCCCGCTTCTGCCCCCTATCATAGACAGGCAGCACCTCTGCAAAAGCTGCAGAGCATGCTACCTGTCAAAGGCTTCTTTCCAGCTCCCTAAACTCCCCCTGCACTGTTCCTATTCAGGTCATTTGTCCTCAGGTGGTAAATGACATCCAGCTCCCTCTCCCTTCCTTCTGCTGTAGCGAGTTGTAGGATACGCTTCCCATCCGTCCAAGCTGTGGTGCTGGGTAGGCACCTGACTTACCTCTCCGCCCTCATTCCTATTCCCAACACTATCCTATTGACCATTGAGCCCCCCACCAGAAGTCTGGAAGAGGGTCCAGTACTGAACTAATCCACTCCTCCCATTACAGGAGATCCCCTTGCTACCCAGCAGGGAAGGAACGTACCAAGGCACCTTAATACATTTCCTTTTCAATGTCCAGAATGATCACATTTATACCAGTGAGGCTGCACACTTAGTGTTTTATGTAAAATAGCTTTCCTTGAGGATCTGCATCTGGTGGGGTGATGACCCACTGGGGTCTCCATGGCACAAGCTGCCACTATGATCCCAAGACTTTGGTGGGTTCCACTTCTAGCAAGGCCTTTACTCCATCAGCTGCAGGCTGCAGCTCTCTTAAACTCCTCTTCTGTACTGAGTAAACAATCACCCTTGATGACTCACCAGTCGCCAGGAGCTGTCCACTCCCCCGGAAACCTGCAGCCAATCCTGCCAGCGGGAAGTCTCCAGGCTGGCTAGAGTTGACCCTTTGAGGTTTGTGAACCTGCTGCGTGGCCAGAGCCACCCTTAAGTTACTAATAGCATCAGCATCCCCCACCAGATGCCTTGTACTTTTTAGTATGCTCCAAGGATGGCTTTGCAGTTTTATTAGTCTCTTTTGGCAGAGACAACAGCTTGTAGCATATTTCAGCCACCTCTGAAGTCAATGGACACTGTGAGTGTGAGAAACCTTCTTATGAGTGCTTTCCACCATCAGGGTTAACCCTCTCCATTATTAAGCTTATAGTAGGAGATCTTTGAAGTGACAGAAGCAGACTGGGGGAGCTGAAAAAGCTTCTCTTAATATAGCCCTTGTCTTCTGTATTTTTATTTCCCCTCCTTCGTGCTCCACAACCCACCACTCCTTCAGACTTACCAAGGTCCCTTCCAATCCACTCTGTCCCTTCCTAAGCCTCCAACTTCATATGGCAGCCACACCCAGGGTAACCCGGACGTAACCCTTCGCCGGGTGGGTCCCCCTCCTCCAAGGGGGAAGGCACCAGCGGGGAGACCAGTGCAACTACTTGGCCCCGGGGTGCTGCTGAGGTGGAATGTCTCCTTCAGGGCATTGGTGGCATCAGTGGACTGGTAGCCGTCATCCGGCTGATCGTGGAGCAGTTTCCGTTTTTCTGTGTTTGTTCCCTCCTTGCGTTGCTTCTGCAGTGCTCCTGGTCTTCACCAGAGGCTGCTGTAGAGCAACGCAGTCCCACTACACACCTCAGGAGAGGACAGCTGTCCTACGAATGCTCGATCCTCTCCTTCCCCTGTCAGCCCCCGGCGTCCCGAGTCCGTTCCCGAACCTGGGTCGCCGGCATGGTTCGAGGTAAGGCGCCAGTGCCTCAGCCCTCTGCACCACCGGGCCGGCGTCTTCTGTATTTTAAGGCAAAAACGTTTACAGAGAGAACACAATTCTCAAAGTCATGGTCTGGGCAAAAGCACTTACAAGAAAGCTTGTGGTGGTCTGCCTTCACCAGGAGCTTTAGAGACAGGATTTACAATGGAGAGAATGAGTAGAGATATGGGAAAACTTAAGGAGAGGTTGAGGGCATGGCAGCTAGGTTTCATTCCAATGCAAAAAAGTAAAATCATGCACCTTGGGCACAGAAACACAAAGGATGGTGTATGAAATGGCAGGGGGAACTGATGGTCACAAAGCAGGAAAGAGACCTTGGGGTCATCACATCTGATGACCTCAAGGTGGTGGGGTGGTGCAACAAGGCAGCAGGTAGGTCCAGTGGGGTGCTGTGTTCCACAGGGAGGGGATCACCAGCAGAAGAAGAGAGATGGGATTGCCACTGTCTTGATTACTGGTGAGACCCCACCTGGAGTACTGTGTCCAGCTCTGGAGACCATATCTCAGGAAGGACATAGACAGGGTAGAGGCTGTCCAGAGGAGGGTGACAAAAGTGGTGCTGGAGTTGCATCCAAAGCCCTATGAGGAGAGACTAAAGGATCTCAATAGGGGGCATGATACAGACTTATGAGTACCTCATGGGGGCAAACAAGGTATAGGAGGGAAGTATTTTTCATAAGTGAAGGTACAGCAAGACAAGAAGGCATGCAATGAAGTTGGAAATGGGGAAGTTTAGGAGGGGTGTGAGCAGAGGATGGGAGAACCAGTTTGGATAATTTCAGAATCACCCAGAACCTATGCAATTTTCTGTAAGAGAACTTTATCAGAACCTTTCTCCAGGTTCTAATAAGGTTCTGATCATCTTTAAAACATTGATTTTGGAGAATAAATACAGTATGCACCACTTATACCATCCATGCTTAAGCCAAATGGCTGCTTAGAGCGGACAAATCCTGGATGCCAAAAAATATTTCTTATAAGGATCCATTATAAATCCATTGGCTAGCGTGGATTAATGGTGCCTGCTATACCGGAAACCTGAGACCCAGTAACACTTCCAAAACTATTGTCAAGTAGCCTCCTCAACACTTTCTGAGGCTAGCTGACTAAAACTGTGGAGGTGTTAATGGGCCTCCATGGCACAACCTAACCACTGGAGCCTTTCTAACGTTTTCACCATAGCGCTTCGATAGCGCTAGCACCGACATCCCCTACAGTGACAGCTACTATGCCGACCATCGGCACTGTAGCTTCGGGGATGTTGGTGCTTTCTATCGGGGGGCTGTGCCCACCGTACCCCCCACACCCCCTGGTCTCTAGGATTCCAACTCTGAGTCGGAGCTGGACTGGGGGGCAACACCCAGCAAGGCAGTCTCGTCATCATGCACAGACCATCACAGCGATGTGCAGGTTTTGCCCGATTCCTGTCGCTGTGATGGTCTTCGTGGTTTCGGAGTCGCTGCAGTGATGGTATACCCTTTCTAACAACGTGTCAATAGCAAGCTGTCATTCCCCATCCCACCCCATCCCCTCTGCAGTGTTCTCGATCTGCCAAACAGCACTGTACCTCCGGCGAGTGAACTGGTAAGCTCATCTTACATTTTAAACCCCTTTCCCCTCCCTGTTCCCAATCTCAGAAGCTGTTGACCTGTGTGTGCCAGTTACATTTTGAATCCTTTCCCCTCCCTGTTTCCGATCTGAAGACCAACTGACCTGAGTGCATCAGTTACATTTTCAAACCGCTCTCCAGTCCCAATCTGAGAACCTGCTGACTTTTTGAATCCCTCTGCAATGAACAGGTTACATGGATGTGTGGAGGATGGGTGGGTGAAATGAAGGGTAAGTGGCTACAAGGGAAAGCATACATGGAGGCTCCATTGTACCGTTCTGTAACTGCAGTTGTCTGGTAAGAACAGAATGTGGGCTGCATGGAACAGGCTGTATGGCAGGCGGGTGAGTGACCAGGCGAACTGGGTCAGCGAGCTGCAAGAAGTGCTCTAGTGTCTTGATGTCTGTGCGGGGGCAAACTGTTGAAAACTGCTTTTCCGATATCCTGGGCAGCTGCTTATAATGGACAAAAGGGGATCTCACAAAGTAGTCCGTTATAAGCAGCATATACTATATACTCGCCAGGAGGTCTTCATCTACCAAGATGGCTAGTAATGGTGGTAAAAAGACTCGGAAGGAGGCTGTAGGTAGTGAAGTACCACTCCAAGTTGAATTTAGATTCCTTTCCTTCAGAGTCACATGAGGTGTTTGGTGGGAGTAGTTACTTTTCTCAGTGCTCTGTGATCACTGGCTAAAAACTGCGGCAAATAAGTGTAACCCCTTTGTTACCCAGGGTTACTAGAATCCCAGTAAGACCTAGTGGAAGGCAGGGAAGGCAGCTTGTGAAACTTCAGTTAAATGGGTTTCACACTGTCTCACTCTGTCCTCAGTCACAGCTGAGACTTGAGAGATGACATCATAATAGAACTGTCGCAGCTGCATGAGCCACATTTGGAATCTTCAGCTCAGAGTAAGTTTAGAACTTTGGGAAATTCAAAGTCAGTCTTGAGTTTGTCCTTAAGCAAACAAGAAGGACACCAGTAGTTGTCTGTTTACCCCACTCCCTCTGGGGGGGGGAGGAAAAGTTATTTGTGGGTTCCAGGGGAAATCCCCTTCTCCCACCCTGGGAAGAAAGCTGCCTGTTTTAAGTTCAGTCTGTTCATGTATAACAGCAAAGGTTACAGTTCTTCGCCTGTGGGGCACCTGCAACGAATGGGTGAGTGTTTGGCTCCATTGGAAGGGGCAAACAACTTCTTTTCTTCAGTTGGATTTCAAGTAAAGTGGACGGCTATTTGGCAGGACTATGTCAACTAGGACAAACAAATAGAGCAGTCATCTGTTTAAAGTGTTAATGGATTTAAAGTTCACTGTAGAGGGGTGCTTCAGGTCATCCACCGTCAATCTACATTTTAAAGTCTAAAGTTCTGTGTGTCCAGAGAAATGGTCATGGGCTGTGGGAGCTGGAGGTGGAAAACCCCATCTTTGTAATCAGGTCCACCTCTCGATTTCTTCTGTGTTTTGCTACTTGCCCACTGCGCTAATAGTGATGGGGTGGTACCCAGACGGGCTCCAATTTGAAAATCTCTCAGGAGTCACAAGACTCTAAGTAGTGTGGGGAGCCACAGGATGGGAAAATTACTCCTTGTTGGATGGGAGTCTCTTTGTTTGATGGGAGTTTCGATTGGAAATACGAAGACAAAATCTCTCTAGCAGTCGCAGACTTCAAGTGGTGTGGGGAGCCACAGTTTGGGAACCTCCTTGTTTGATGGGATGTCTTTCCAAGTAAAGTTTGGGTTCATTCACAAGTGGACTCAGTTAACGAGTGGCCGGCAGGGGAGCCGGGCCAGTCAGGCTGTGTATCCACGCGCGATGCAAAGTCCGGGCTGAGTGCCTGGTGGGTCCAAAGCCAGACAACTGTTGTAATGTGTTCATTCCTCAAATGGACCGCTGTGTTCTAAAGTCTAATCTGCATTACAGTAACGTAGCCCTTTGGGGGACCATGCAGTGCTTTGTTTATGTTCAGTGAGTTAATAAATAAAGCCACACTGAAAAATCCCAATTCTGGTTCTGGACATTACAGTTATTGCTTCCTGTAGTTGGATTTACTTGGGTGCCCTTGTGCAGAGTAGCCAAACCTAGGTCTCTTGTGCCAGGTAACCTCATCCTTCCCCGAACCCGTAGATACACATATGTATATCCATGTTACAAAAATGGAGCATATGGGTTACATAACCATTTAAACTAGCCTCACTACAACCATCCTTCACTTTCATTGGTGAACAACCTCTCCAAATGAAATTTGGTAGAAACCGCAGATAAAGATACTCCAGAATTGTCAGTGTCAGTGGCTCAGCAGGTTGCACACTCGCCTCTGAGGCGGGAAGATCAAAAGGTTGTGGGTTCTAGCCCCACAAAAGACACTTCAGGTAAATCCCAATACTGACACTTTAGTACATCATGAGGGGAATGATACACTCCTGAGGTGCTGTCTTTTGGAAGAGACATTAAACCAAAGTCTCATCTGCCTCTTCTGGTGGTTGTTCAGGTGGACGTCAAAGATCCTATGGCACTTCTCAAAAAGAGTAGAAGAATTTCCCTGGTGTCCTGGCTAAATTTTCCCCATTCACTAAAAACACCACCAACAGCTTAATCTGGTTCCATTTCAGTTGGTTCCCATCTGCATCCCCCCACGTGCCCCCCAGGTCGCCCCTGAAAAAAGGGACTTCTAGTCTCAGTGTGCGAATTCAATAACTAAATAAAAAGAATTACAACAAATGGAGTTAAACTCGCTGCCACCAATGCCACCACATGGCCAGGTTCCCAAGTGCCAAAAGCAGGGCTCCCGTCTGGACTCACCTTCCAACACTACCCCTTTGGAGTCCCTGTCAGACAAAGTAGACTGTTTTTTGTTCAGAGCTTGCCACTGTCAAACTCACCTTGTGCGATCTAGTCTGTGACTTCAAAACTATTAAGCCAGCACTTGAGTCTCTGACCATCTGGGTCTGTGACTTCAAAACTATTAAGCCAGCACTTGAGTCTCTGACCATCTGGGTCTGTGACTTCAAAACTATTAAGCCACCACTAGAGGCTCTGACCATCCGGATTTCCAACACTGATGCTCCAATCAGCTCAGTAGAGGATCAGCAAAACTGAGACACCAAGGAACTCATGGACCTTCTGAAGAAAATGGGAAAGCTTGAAGATAGAATTGAAGATCAGGAAAGAAGGAGCAGGTGGAACAGTTTGGTTTTACTGAGCATACCAGAGCATGCGGAGGGCACCAATATGCTGTCATTCAGTAGCTGGCCCCCCAGAATCCAGTATGGTCTATGATTGAGCGAGCCCACCGATCCCTTTGCTCACAGCTGCAGCAGGGAGAGAAGGTAAAGGCCATGATATTGCGCTGCCTCAAATTTCAGGACAAAGTATATATCCAGGCTCAAACATGAAAAACTGTCCTTTAACCTGGATTGGCCAGCAGTTCTACATTTTTAGTGATGTCACCCCTGTAGTTTGGGATAAGCAACGGGCTTATCAAGAAAGACCTCCATCAAGTCCATGTCCCTTTCCACATACTGCACCCTGCTCGCCTGGTGGTAACTGTGACAGGGTTTAACAGGGTCCTATCCCAGTTATTCTGGAGAAAGAGTTTAAATGCAAGGATCTGTTCTATTCACTCCTTTTCAGTCTCTTCTCTGTCTGGTTGTGCAACCAAATTTTCTCATGAGACCTAGGACTTGATCACCCCGACGGTCTTGCAATTCTCCGCCTCTCGCTATCTCTCTACCTTCTCTTGCTGTACGGTCTTTTCTCCCCCACTTGCATATCTGCTGGTATAAAAATATATGTGAATCATTATGTGAAAATATAAATGTATATAGTTTTACCGCTGAAATGATTGCAAAAAGCTGTTTGGAACTTAAGGGGTTAACCTGGTCGCAAACTCTCTGAGAAGCTGTAAGCAAGAGATCAGTTCTGGGTCACAATGTTCTTTTTGTTGCACTTGTTGGAACTTACAAGAACACTATGAGAGAAGCATGCTGTTTTCATAATGAGCAGGGGTTACAAAGACTTATAAAAACAGAGCTGCACTTTCTCATAAGAGAGAAACACAGAGACTGAGATTGGAAATTGAGAAGAAACCCAGATGGACTTTCTCTGTTCATACTGCCCTTGTAAATAGTTATACTGAACAATTTAATTTTTTTTATTTTACTGTTAATAAATCACTTGCTGCAAATATTACAACTGCTCCTGATTTTCCTATGCTTCCTGACTTGTGCCTCGATGACAGATGGTGTCAGTTTAAGTGGGATTTGCGCCGTGCATACTCTAAGTCAGGAGTTTTGTGTGTGGGTACTAGACCTGGTACCAGGGAAGCACAGAAGAAAGGTATGGATTCTGCAGCAGCAAACCCAGGAGTGGTTACCAGGCGAATGGCAGCCAAATTAGCAGAGACAGAAGTCCAAGCTGAGACTGTACAGCTAACACCAGTTATAGAAAAAGAACAGACAGTGACAGAACCTGAAAGCCTGACTTGCTTTTTCAAATGGTGGGAGATAAGACTGTTAAGGGACTTACAGATTTCAGAAGCAGACAGACCCTAGTACATACTGAAGTGCTAGGAAAACAATGTCAAAAAGGACCAGGTACTGGTGTCATCTACATCCATGGGGACACTCAATACTATCCCACCAGCCAAATAACTCTGACTATTAAGGGCGTAATACGCCAAATGAAAGTGGGGGTAGCACCTAAGTTACCTGTACCTGTGATTATTGGAAATGACTTTCCAGGATTTACTGGGTTAATCAAAGAAGGAGTACATCCTGATGTTTCAGCAGCAATGGTGACAAGAGCTCAGGCAAAGAAAATCTCAGATGGTGGGGACTCTTTTCCTTTTGCTGATTTTGATTTGGACTTGTTTTAGCTCAACTCCAAGATCCGGAAGCCCAGGAAAGAAAGACGACGTCTGAATAAACTGTGGCAACAAAAGACTGATGGACATAAGGGGTTAACCTATGAAAATCCGGTGAGGTGGAGAATTCCACAGAGTCGGGGCCACAAAAGAAAAAGCTCAGGCCCCCCGAGGTCTTTAAGCAGACCCTGGGAATTTCCAGCAATCCCTCGACGGTGGAGGGGGCTGTAGGGACGAAGAAGGTCTTGCAAATAATGTGGTCCCTGTCCATGTAGGGCCTTATAGGTGAGCAAAGCGACCTTGAAGGTGATCCTCCACCTCACCGGCAGCCAGTGCAGTTCGACGAGCACAGGCGTGACATGGTTAGATCTTGACAAGCCTGTCAACAACCTGGCTGCCGCATTAATTTATTTAAGAAATCGGAATTACAGCCCTTTGAGTCATAGACTCGTTCCCAAAGACTCCACATCAGAATAAAACATAGCATTCATACAGAACATACATAGAATAAATGTGGGTGAGCAATCATATAGAGTATAGGTACAATGAGCATGGGTTAATGCCTATACATTTGCTAGCTAAAACAGGGCAGAGCAATTGACATATTTACCTAATGAGCGGTTAAGACCTATACAATTGGTAGCTAAAGCAATGCATGATAATGAGTTGGTAGTAAGTCACCTCAGGGAGGCCTTGTTTTATACATAATACAATGCATTCATAGTCCAGTGCAACTATATGGTAACCAAGGGAGGTGAGGAGCCTGTAAGCTAGAAATAGTGAGAGCTCTCCAGTGCCTGGCCAAGGGCAGGTGTGTGGCCTAGCGGCATGGTGCAGGATCCACAGGTTACCGGTTACACTGGCATTGACGTGAGGAGAGTATATGGACCCTTAAGGCAGCTTTAATAATACCTAGATTGATGTTACAGCCGGACGGAGGCCATTGTACCAGGATGGAGCTCTATGGGGAAGGATCGCTGGGCCAGGGTGGTCCTGACCCTAGGCACCTTCCAGATAGTTTTTGGCCAGCCCATGTGGACGCTGAGATGGTGACTGCCTGAAGAGAAGCCATGACACATATTGGAGTTAAATTCAGGTGGATTTTCTTTGGTGAAGAGGCAGGTCTGTTATAATAGCCTTTCCTCAAGGGAGAGGATATTCATGAGTGTGTATAGGGTGCAGGTATGTGTATTTCAGTCGGCACCAAAGAGGAGCCAACAGGCCTTATTGATGACTACTTGTATTTGATGAAGCACCATACGGTCAGCAGCAGCATAGATTGTGAGGCCATAGTCCACCAGTGATAAGACTGAGGAGGTAATGGCTAGGTGAAGTGCTTCATGTGCCAGGCAGTCTTTATGTCTGTAAAGGAGACCAATGCGGGTGTTGGTAGCGGAGGTGAGAATTTTTATATGTTCGAGGAATGAGAGGGAAGAGTCAAATGTAATAAATACCTAGATACTTATACTTTTGGACCTGTTCCAGTGGGATGAGAGAGGCAGAGAGTATTTTCAGGGGGAAATCCTTTGATCTGTTTTGGCAGTGGGCATACAGCATCGTCTTAGTTTTTTTAATGTTGACCACCAATCTGTGTTCAGCAAACCAGTGTTCAATCTCAGAGAAGGAGTTTTGTAAGGTACGCTGGACAGAAAGAGAGAGAGAGGATCAGGATGTGCGGCATAAACATCGTCCATGTACAGGAGAAGGTTGCCGAAGCAGGATTTAGGCAGGGCATTGAGGTAGATGCTGAATAGCAGGGGACCCAGAATAGATCCCTGGGGAACTCCTGAGCACACAGGCAGCATAGTATATACGGTATTATTAATTTTAACACATTGGGTTCTAGATGAAAGATAGCTGGAGAACCATGAGTGGACAATGAGAGACCCCAATTTGTTGTAATGTGTTGAGAAGGAAGGGAGGGATGAAAACCCGTGTTGAAGGCCTTTGACAGGTCTATAAACACGGCCCCTACGACGTGCCCCTTGTCAAGCGTGGAGTGCAGGGAGTTAGCAAATTCTGTGAGGGCGGTCGTAGTGCTATGACCAGCTCTGAAACCATGCTGCTTCCTACATAAGAGGTTGTGTGCAAGGAGGCAGTCAGTGAGACGATTGGCCATGATCTTTTCAAAGGCTTTAGTGAGTGGGGGGACAATCGAGATGGGCCGGTGGTTGTTTGGGAGGGAGCTGTCACCACATTTCAATATTAGTGTTATCACTGCTGTTTTCCATGAGGTTGGGAACTGGCCCAGGCGCAGGGACAGATTTAGAAGGTCCGTGAGTGGGGAGATAACTGAGTCTAGTGCAAGGTATAGGATACACATAGCAAAGGCGTCTTTGCAGTAATTGGAGCTCTGGAGGACTTTGGACAGGTAGGCTTTCACTTCTGTAGGGGTAATGACTCTGAGTTTGAAGGGGGGGATGAGGAGCTCAGGCAGTGGGGTAGGCTGAATTGGATCAAAAAAGTTGCTAGGGAGGACTGAGCTGAGGTCTGAGAAGATGGCATTGAGGCAGTTAGCTACGTGAAGTGTGTCTGTGGTGGTAGTACCATTAACACTAAGTTGTGAGGGGGGAGAGTGGGATTTACCATTAAGCTCCTTGATGTTATCCCAGAACTTTCTTTTGCTACCCCAGGAAGTGGTTAGGGTGGTTCTGTAGTGCTCTACCTTGGCCTTACGGATTGCCCAGGTACGCTTATTGCAGGCAGCATTATAGGCCTGCCTATCGCTTAGCAAACCAGAGGCAGTGGCACGATGCCAGAGGTTGTCACGCATTTTGAATTGTTGAAGCGTTCTGCACCAGCTGCTGGTGACAGAGGTCCACCCCCAGAAGCCCCAGGCATAGAGCGTTGCAACAGTCAGGGCCAGAGGTCACAAAGGCATGGACCAACATTGGAAGGTCATCAGGCAGAACAGGGTGCTTTATCTGGGCAATGTTCCTCAGATGGTAAAGGAGGACTTGACGACTGCCGACACCTGAAACTTAAAGAGTCAGCTCATCATCAAGAACCATGTCCAGATTCTGCACCCGTTCAGAGGACCTCAACTGGTTGCCATCCAGTATAAGCCCAGATGGCTGCCCAGTAGATAACCCCTCTACCAGATGACCTGGGTTCATTACCAACACCTCAGTCTTTTCTGGGTTCAACCTTAACCAGCTGGCACTCATCCAGCCTTGAATCTCAGCTAGGCAGTTGTTAAAGACCGAGATGGCATCAGGCACAAAAGACATGTACAGCTGAGTGTCATCTGCATAGCAGTGAAAACTCAGCTCGTACCACCTTATAATGTCTCCAGATGGCAGCATATACATCGCGAACAACATGGGAGACAAAATGGAGCCCTGAGGCACCCCACAGTCCAGGGAGAAAGGGGCCAAGGAAAAAATCCCCGACACCACTCTCCGAGTCCTGCCTGTGAGGAAAGAATGAAACCGTCTGAGGACTGTGCCAGGTAGTTCACAGAACAGCTGCAGGTGCTCCAGTAGTACCCAATGGTCCACGGTATCAAACGCTGCAGAGAGAGAGATCAAGAAGAACCAAGATCGAACGACTCTTCTGATCTCTCTCTCTCTCTGTCAGGAGATCATTAAGTATCCAAACAAGGGTTGTCTCAGTACTATGCCTCTTCCAAAAACCAGACTGGAGAGGATCATAGACATCGTGGGTGGTAAGATAGTCTTCGAGCAGCAACGCGACCACCTTCTCAATAATCTTACCCACAGAGAGTAGGTTAGAGACTGGTCTATAGTTTGCAAGACAGTCTGGGTTGAGGGAAGATTTCTTCAAAAGGGGTGTCACCACCGCCTCTTTCAAGGGGCCAGGAAACACTCCCTTTTCCAATAAGCACCAGACTATCTCCGCCAGGACCGGCCCGATGACCTCTACACACTCCACCAGGAGGTGGGTTGGACCAGGATCCAAACCACAGCAGGTTGGTCGCAGGCCCCAGACAATCTTCACGACATCCACGATTGCCGGCTGGCCAAAGCTCGCCCAGACAGACTGGGTGCCTGTGATCTCCCACCAACCTGCACATCACTCCTGGGAGCGCATATGATGGATCTCCGACCTAATGGTGGCAACCTTATCAGCAAAGAATTGAACGACTCATCACACTTAGATTGCGAAAATGCTCTCCGATTCTGAAGACAGGTTGGATTGCACAACCTATCGACAGTTTGGAAGAGCAGAGCTGGTCGATTCTCTGCTGCAGCAGTCTCCCTGGACAGGAATTCTGCCTTCTTATGAGAGACTGCTGACTGATATTCCAAATAATGGGCCATCAGTCTAAGCTTGACAACCTCCAGGCTGGATTTCTGCCAATGCCACTCCAGCCTTCGACACACTCACCTCAACTTCTTCAAGGTCCCATTAAACCAAAGGGACTGAGAATGAAGAGTGAGTCCATGAACACGGATAGGAGCTATGGAATCTAGGGCCCCCGATACCATACTATTATAGTACAATACCAGGTTCCCTGGATCACAGCATTCCACTGGCTGACTCAATAGATCTAGTACTGCCAATTAGACCCTTGGGGATCACACCCCTTAAAGGGCAGTACCGGATCATTTCCGAAGGGGCAGGTCTATTAGGGGGAGCCACAAAACTGAACCCTATAGTGTGATGGTGAGACCAACCAACTGGTTCCACCACCAAGCTGGAGACCACCATCCCCAGGAGGAACACCAGATCTAGAGAGTGACCTTATTATGGGTTGCAGTGGTAACTACCTGTATAAAGCCCAACAAAATCATCAGTTGGAGGAAGTTCTGACCAAAATGTGAGAGTCTGTCATTGATCCAGGCATTGAAGTCCCTCAGGACCAACCACCTGGAGGACTCTAATACCACACTGATCACGAACTCCACAATTTCCTGCAGTAAAACTTTCCCATCTCTGGGTGGACAGTAGATGAGAAGTATCCTGCAACCCACACCTGTATCCATGATACACTCAAAGGATCTGGTGGCCCCCACTGGTACATCTATAGGGCCCAGTTCCGTCTTAAAACAGATGGCTACACCCCCACCCCTACAATCTAATCTTGGGCGGTGTATCACCAAGTACCCGGCTGGAACTGCTGATTCCAATACAGGCCCAGCATTTTCGTCCAGCCAGGTCTCGGTGATACAAGCCAGGTCCGATGTTCCAACAAGATCAGCAATTATTACTGTCTTGTTCATTATTGACCTGGCATTGCATAACACTGCCCGAGTCGGATGAGTGGCTGTGGAAGAGCACGTCATTTGCCCACCGATAGCAGAGTTCTTGGGTATGGGTACCAGGCAGGGCGGACTCCTTTCCTGGACCCCTTTCACCCCAGGGCACCTTCTTGAACCCATCACTCCAATCCGCCCACCCCACTCCACACCCCCATCAGGCCTGGAACCCCCACCCCCCTCTGACTCCTCCGTACAATGCTGAAACTAAACTGATCACTGATTGTGATTTTCTTTCAGAACAAGCTAATGATGTTTCTCTCCAGGGTTATTTTAAGCGGCTGGGAGTGAAATCAAGACAGGATGAATCTATGTTTAAAAAATGTAATGGGCTACTGTACAGAGCTTGCCAACATTTTCAGCAGAGAAGGCATACCTAAAGAAATTATTACTGATTAGGATAGTCATTTTGGTGCTTCATTACTTAAGGAGCTGTACAGAGTACTAGGTATCACTGCCATAAGAACCTCCCCTTATCACCCTCAGACAGACGGTCTTGATGAACGTTTTAATCAAACCCTAAAACACATGTTAAGGTTTGTAAAAGGGGAAAGACTGGGACCAATACTTACCTTACCTGCTTTTTGCTTACAGAGGAGTGCCACAGGCATCAACAGGTTTTTCACCATTTGAAATGCTGTATGGTAGAAAACCTAGAGGGCTATGAGATGTAATAAAAGTAACATGGGAAGATAACCCCAATCAGAAACGATCTGTTACGTCTTATATGTGTGCATTGAGAAAGAAGCTGGCAAAATATGTTGAAATCGCCCAAAACCAGCATGGGATAAAAGAGAAAGTTTTTGAGCTAGGTGAAAAGGTCTTGTTACCGTTACCCACTAAATAAAATAAACTGTTAATGAAGTCGCAAGGGCCTTATAAAGTGCTTAGACATACTGGTACAGTTAACTATGAGATTGAGACCCCTGACAGGAAAAATCTTACTGAAATATACCATGCTAACCTCCTCAAGAAATGGGTTGAAAAAACACCAACCATGGCTGCTTTGCTAGTTTTACCAGAAACTGAGAAAGAAGATATTGATGTAGCTTATGACAGATTGGAGCAAACTGTAACTGCTGATGCTGTAAAGGTAAAAGTTTCCTTAACCTCTGAACAAACTGCAGAAATTTCTAACTTGCTAAAGGCATTTAACAGTACTTTTACCACAGTGCCAGGTCGAGCAAAAGGGGTTGAGCATGTTAGTGACAAGGAATGCTTGCCCTATTAGACAAAAGACATACAGATTACCAGAGCAGTTAAGAGCAGACATGGCTAAGGAAATACAAAAATGAAAGAACTGGGTATCACAGAAGAGTTGAGAAGTGCTTGGTCATCACCAATGGAGGTTATAAAGAAAAAGAAAGGGGGTGTAAGAATCTGACTTGATTTTAGGAAACTTAATCAAATGTCAGAATTTGACAGTTATCCAATGCCCAAAACGGATGATTTGGTGGACAGATTGGGGAGTGCCAAGTATATAAGTACCCTTGATCTCACCAAGGGTTACTGGCAAATCCTCCTAGCTAAAGAATCCAGACAAAACTGCATTTGCCACTCCTATAGGATTCTATCAGTTCACCACCCTGCCGTTTGGTTTACATGGTGCACCCGCTACACTCCAGTGGTACATGGATGTAATTTTATCCCCTCACACTGGTTACTGTGCAGTGTACCTGGATGATGTTGTGGTGTACAGTCCAGACTGGAAAAGCTACCTGGAACACCTAAGAGCAGTTATTCGATCGATCAAAAAGGCAGGTCTGACAATTAATCCTACTAAGTGGCATTGGGCATGCAGGAAACCAGATATCTGGGCTATGTTTTGGGAAATGGAGAAGTCAAGCCAGAGGTTTCCAAGATAGAAGCTGTAGCTAACAGCCCTGCCCTTAAAACCAAGAAACATGTCACGGAATTTTTAGGGCTGGCTGGTGATTATCGGAGATTTGTTCCCAGCTTTGGCGAGTTAGCTACTCCCCTGATTGAACTCACAAAGAAATGGTTCCCGAATAATGTGAAATGGACCCCAGAGTGTGACAACGCTTTTCGGGCCATTAAGGTTGCATTATGTTCAGCCCCTGTTTTACGAAGCCCAGACTTTGAAAAACAATTTCTGTTACAGACTGATGCATCAGAGGTAGGACTCGGTACAGTCCTGAGTCAGCATATAGATGGGAAAGAACATCCTATTCTATACATAAGTAGGAAATTACACGACAAAGAGAAAAGGTACTCCACCACTGAAAAGGAATGCCTTGCAGCAAAGTGGGCAATGGAGACCCTTAAGTTTTACTCACTAGGAGCTGACTTTGTACTTGTAACAGATCACAATCCTCTCGGTTGGCTTAACCAAATGAAGGATAAAAATTCTAGAATCACTCGGTGGTACCTGGCACTACAGTCATTTAAATTTAAAGTGATGCACAAATCTGGAAAGAGAATATCAGTGCTGATTTTCTGTCTAGATATGGATCTGGAATTGAGAATTCTGAAGGCTAAAAAAAACAAATGTGTGAGTTTAAACTTCACTATTTGCTGTACTGTTATGGAAAAAAGGATACTGCATATGCACAGAACTGTAAAGGTTGTATGCTTATGTTAGATGAGAATCATTAGAAAGTTTTGGAAACCTGTTTTTGTAAAACAGGTTCCCTGTTAAGGAGGGGGGTATGTGACAGGGTTGAATACAGCCCTGTCCCAGTTGTTAAGGAGAAAGAGTTTAAATGCAAGGGTCTGTTCTATACTCTCCTTTTCTGTCTCTTGTCTGTGTGGGTGCGCAACCAGATTTTCTTATGAGACCTAGGACTTGATCACCCTGATGGTCTTGCAATTCTCTGCCTCTCACTATCTCTCTACCCTCACTTGCAGTTCTGTATTTTCTCCCCCCTTGCATATTTGCTGGTATAAAAATATATGTAAATCATTTTGTGAAAATGCAATTGATACTGGGATCCCTTTGTTTAAAACAATATAGTTATTTTATTTATTTATTTATTTATGGCATTGGAATATACTGTTGAAATGATTGCAAAGCTAAAACTGCAAATAGTTATACTGTCGAAATGGTTGCAAAGCTATTTGGAACTCAAGGGGTTAACCTGAGATGCAATGTTTAAGCCTTTTGCAGAAGATGTAAACAAGAGGTCAGTTCTGGGTCACAATGTTCTTTTTGCTGCACCTGTTGAAACTGACAGGAACATTGAAAACTTACAAGAACACTGTGTGAGAAGCATGCTATTTTCGTACCGAGCTCGTGCACAGACTTATAAAAAGGAGCTGCAATGTTTAGCAAAAGAGAGAGGCAGAGACTGAGCGACTGAGATTGGAAATTGAGAAGAAAAACTCAGAAGGACTCTGTTTTCTATGTTTTTACTGCCATTGTAAATAGTTATTGTGAACAATTTTTTTTTATTTTACTGTTACTAATAGTAAAACTCTTGCTGTGAATTTTACAACTGCTCCTGGTTTTCCTATGCTTCCATCCTGACCTGTGCCTCGATGACACTTCAAAACTATTAAGCTGGCACTTGAGGCTCTGACCATCCAGGTTTCCAATGCTGAAGCACGAATCAGCTCAGCAGAGGATCAGCTAAACTGAGACAGCTAGGACCTCATGGACCTT
This sequence comes from Neoceratodus forsteri, assembly GCA_016271365.2. Taxonomy (NCBI): domain Eukaryota; kingdom Metazoa; phylum Chordata; order Ceratodontiformes; family Ceratodontidae; genus Neoceratodus; species Neoceratodus forsteri. Next base: position 337,184,764 of record CM057452.1, on the reverse strand, counting down.
TGGAAGAAAGTGGCAAAGCATGAAGACAGACTTGAAAATTAGGAAGGAAGCAGCAGGCAGAACAATTTGGTCTTAGTCGGTATACCAGCATGCCAAGGGCACCAATATGCTGTCATTCATTCAGAAACTTTTACAAGACATGGCTGGCCCCCCAGAATCTGGTATGGTCTATATGACTGAGCAAGCCCACCAATCCCTTCGCCCACAACCGCAGCAGGGAGAGAAGCTAAGGGTCATCATATTGCGCTGCCTCAAATTTCAGGACAAAGTACTGTATATATCCAGGCTCAAACATGAAAAAGGGTCCTGTAACCTGGATTGGCCAGTGGTTCTACATTTTTTGTGATGTGACCCCTGCAGTTTGGGACAAGCAATGGGTTTATCAAGACATCACGAAAGCCCTCCATCAAGTCCATGTCCCTTTCCACATGCTGCACCCTTCTTGCCTCATAGTAACCACCTGTTCTGGTACTCATGAGTTCCCCAATGCTGAAGTGGCTCATCAGGAACTCCCCAAACTTCTGCCACACATTTTTCCACCACTGACGGCTCGAGCAGGTGGCACAGCACTTAAAAGATAAAAATACATGCTGAATTGGTGAACACAGTTTCCTCCCGAATGCTGCTGTTATTCAAAATGGTTTCGCCCCTTCTCGGCTCATCTCTGCCATTCCTAACTTGATTAATCTATTATGTGGACTAAGCTAACCCAAGAGAAATGCTTCATTTTTGGGGTCAAACTATTCCAGTATTGGGACCCTGGATTCATATAGTAATGCATCACCAACATGGCGGACAGACTGATGTTTTCAATTTCTTCCTCCATCTTGCAAAATTTTCCCACCGTGAGTGAATTCTGTTACACTACATTTAAGCTGCATTTGATAGTCGCTGTTATTAATGTCAACTGACACCGCTGCATTCCCTTCTTCGAGCTGCAAACTGTAAGCCCTTCCCTCTATCCACAGACTTGTTCTGCCACCAATCAGCCTATTAGGTTGCATGACTGCGTGGAGAAAAAGCAGGCAAACTGAAGGGAGAGTGACTGCGAGGGAAAGCTGACACAGAGGCTCCATAGTACTGTACTGTAACTGCAATTGTCTGGCAAGAGCAGAACACAGGCTGCTAGGAATAGGCTTAATGGCTGGCAAGTGGTCAGGTAAACTGCGGAGAGTGGGCTGCAAGGAATGCTCTAGTGTGTTAGTGCCCGTGAGGAGCAAACTGCTGGAAACTGCTTTATCGACATCCCAGGCAGTTGCTTATAACCAACAAAAGGCAGTCTCAAAGTAGCCTGTTATAAGTGGCATGTACCACACTGAACAATTATTTGGTTGCCAACTGCTAGGTGAAAATGGCGCTGAATTGTAATTTATCTGGTTCCCTGAATTGCAGGGTACTTGAGAAAAATCCAATTTGTTAAAATGACACAAAAAATTAGGCTAACATGAATTGCAAAACTAGCTAGTTTTGCTTTAATTTTTTTTACTTTAAAATAAAAAATGTAGTCGCTTAGAACAGGGACAGCACTTGAGGATTTCTGATCTCTTCAGCACAGAAAACAAATCTGATGTTGGAACACCAGGGAGAGCATGACCACACAATGTCGAGTTTGAAATTTGTTCTAAGTTCCAAATTCCACTTCCGAGGCAACATCTGAGGTATGACATAACTGCAGAGTCGTATGACAATATTAGACTTTTGTTAGAATGGTAACTTATTAAAGAGAATGTGTTCAGTGCTAATGAAGAGACAGCTGGCTGTTTTATTTATTGTGTCTTAGTGTGTTACTAATTACGTTCTACATTTATAATAAAAGTATCTGGCAAATGAATCAAGTCAGTTTTTACCTTTAAGTTTCAAGCTGCTATTAAAAAGAATTCAATGGAATTCTGGTACTGTGATGTAAAGGGTTAACAAGTGGCTGGGATGTACAGCCAGAGGAATCAGCAGTAGACGACAAGAGGTTATAATGCCCTTGTACAGGTCACTGGTGAGGCCACATACAGAGTATGGAGTAAGGTACTAATGCCCACACCTTAAAAAGGACATCAACCAGCTGGAGACAGCCCAGAGGAGGGCAACAAAGATGACTGTGGGTCAGCAGGGTAAGACATACAAAGAGAAGGTGGGGGCCCTGAATATGTACTCTCTGGAGAAGAGGAGAGGAGGGAGAGTGGGACATGATAGAGGCCTTCAAGTACTTGAAAGGGATAAATAAGGTGAATATGGAGGGTTTCTTTAAGCTTAATGGCAACCAAAATATGAGGAGACACAGCCTTAAGCTACAGGGGGAAGATTTAGGAGAGAGGTTAGAAGGCAGTTCTTCACAGAGAGGGTGGTGGCCAGTTGAAATGTGTTGCTAGAAGAGGTGACCTTAATGAAGATGGTTCACAGCTTCAAGAGAGGCTGGGATAGACATAAGAGGAAAGTAAGGGCCATAGTAGAGGCGGATGGGAGGATGGGGGCACAGTCAGTAGTGTAAGATGAGAACCCTGCAATATGAGTAGACTGGATAGACCTCATTCTGCTGGCTTCTTCTTATGTTCGTATGTAAAGAAGCACAATTTATTTCAATGAGAAACTATAGAATTATGTCTATATTTTCAAAAGAAATAGACACTTCTGGTTGGGAAGAAACTGTCACCTGGTAAATCCTAATAAAAAGCTCACAGATTATCAAAAAATCACATATTTGTAAAATCCTTAACTTCTTAGGTGAAGAAAATGTATTTCTCTAAAGAAAATCTGCAAACAGATTTGCAGTTTCCTATTGAAATATATTGCCTGCTTTGCCAGCAAAGATTTTCTGACTTCATAATACAAGGATTCTGTTGGATTCATTTTTTAGTAGTAGTTGGTGAATGAAAAAGAAAATAATGAAACAGTTAAGAAAAGGCACAAAGATTGCAAAAAAAATATTATAGAGGCATCAAAAGGCCCCAAACCTTTATTCTGTAAACAAACTCCTTACTAGGCGCCTGCTCTTTCAGCTTTCCCACAGAGAAGTGCTGGGAGTGGTCAATAACCCAGACACAGTTCTGACAGGAAAGTTGGCCTTAACAAAATACCTCTCAGCCTCCTGCCTCATAAATCAGAGACAATGCTTACAGAAATCAAGGACAAAGGACCAACATCAGGGACACAACAGAAAAATTATTGGTATCCACTCAGGAAGTGTGTAGACTAAGGGGCTTAGTGCAAAATACGTTTTCTGAAGAACAAGCCTATAACTGCATTTTTGACAGTATTTTGCACTTACATCCCCTACTGTTCATTCATGTAAACATAACTTTTAAGAATGATAGAGGTATATACCGAGGAACAATTAGTGACATCCCAGTAAAATCAGAGACAGTTGAGAGGTATTCTTACCAGCTCCTCTGTAATGTCATCAAACAACTTCATTTTTCTGCCAGAAAGGTCCCTGACAATCTGTTACCTAGTGAGACTGTGAGCCAGATGCCCACAGGCATCTCCTTCAAGAGAGCTTAATAAGTTACCACCCTTTCTCTGAGGAAGTGTCTCAAGGCAACAAAATGTTGGCCCTGAGAAGGCAGAAAACAAACTTGCACTATATAAAGAAATACTGAAACTGGGCCTTCATTATCTTTTCTGATTGGACTGTCCTGTTTTGGAAATTGTTGCCCCATTACAGGATACAGTCAAAATCTGCAAAAACATATGTTGTACACAGTGTTTTGATTTGTGTGTGTAGTCCTGGCATGTCCTTCCCTTTGTTTGCTATTAAGAGTTTTTTTTCTGAATTAGCCTGCTAGTTAAATAGTAGGTTTATGGCCCCGGCAATCTCCATCTTAGCAAGCTTTATTGCTCTTCTTTTTCCTACAATACCTCCTGCCCCAAGTGACAGTGATTCATCCGGGACCACTGATTCAGCAAGTACTAGAGATCGAAGCCTGATGTTTTGGCCTCCACTTAAAAGCTCTAATTCAATATTCTTGTCTTCTATGGGTGTGTCAGGTCTAGCCAGCAGGAGATGTACTGTAAAATTATGTATCTACCATAATTCTTGACCTTCCTTGTATCTTCACCATTCATTACTGCTGGGTGTAAGCCAGAGCGCACACCTGCTCGGGATCTTTTTTTTCGGGAGGAGTCCGTGCACAGTGCGCCACCTGGCCAACCCGCATGCTGTTCAAGGGTTGGCCGTTAGGGCACCACTGACTCCTCCCACACCCAGTTCTGTTCTGCTGAGAGAAGGAAAAAGGGGATAGAGAAATGTTAATATGAGGCAAGCTGAGTCAAGGACAGGAAAAGGAAAGGATATAAACTGAAAAGGAATAAGCCGCCAGAGGACAGAGGATGTAGGGACTTTGCTAGCTGGCAATAGGGCCCCAGCCCCTGGATGGCAGCATAGGAAAGAGAGTGAAAGAGAGGGAAATGAAAGAGAAGAGAAAGGTAGAAGATATGGGGGGGGGGAGAGAGAGAGAGGCCTCCGCCACGCTCAGCCGGAAGACTACTGGCTATCTTCAGTCTCAAAAACCTGGGAGGTATGAAAAGACAGGAGCAAGGATCCTGTCAAGCTTCAGGGACCACTGGACATAGGTCCAGAACAGGAGAATTTGAGATGGTCTTGGAGAATATAAAGCATGGCAGAGTCTGACCCTTCCCGCCCCAAACCCGCATGCAGGATGAAAGTCCTGGAGCATGGCCCTCTCATGCTTACCACCTGAGGGCTTAGCCAAGGGGGGAACTGCTAAACAGGAGAGAACCCTGTCCATAAACAACCCTTTAATATAGGGGGAGAGCAAGAAAGGGAAAAAAAGGGGGGGTCCCTATGGGTCCTCCTATGGGGTGCACTGACTAAGTCCCCACCATTTAATGAGTGGGCAATGAACCAGACAGGTCCATTCTGAGTCACAGAAGGGAACCCACAGTGTACCCCACTGTGAACCCCACTTGCCACCCTCCTTAGGATGGGCGCTCTATGACTTCAGAGAAAGAAACAGAGGGCCCTGTGGTACCAGGGGCACTCTGCCTCCAACTGGCCTCGAAGAGGGGGAGGGCGAGCAAGGTGGAGGTGATGCCCAGACGCTGAGGCCCAAGAGGGGAAGGTGGGCAGGAATCAATAATGAATGGTGACGCTACAAGGGAAGATCAAGAAATGAAAATTACGTACCTACCGTAATTGTTTATCTTTCTATTTATCTTCACCATTCATCACATGTGGGTAGTAGCCTGAGGTCACGACCCTGCAAGAGCTCTTTTTTTTTCTGGGATGGGCGGGGCCAATGCACCAATGGTGCCACCCTCGAGATTGACGCACTGCTTAGCGCTTGCGGGTTGGCCGTTAGGTGTCATCGACTCCGCCCTTCCACCAGTTCTGAGTTGCCGAAGAGTAAGAATGAGGGTTGAGAGGGAGGGACAAGGAAGCCCAAGGGACAGACAAAGGAAAAGATATATGAACTAAAAGGAGAAATAAACAACTGAGAGGACAGATGAGGGAGAGAGAGAAAAACTAAGGTGATTGGGAGGGGCCCCAATCTCTGGAAGAAGAAAGGGGAAGGGAGGAAGGGAGGGAGACAACAAGTGGGAGGGGAGAGGACAAACCCCAGGCTTGCGGTTTGATCCCTGATTTGAGACTGACTTACTGCCCAGGAGTAGCAACAAAGGCTAGACAGCCAAAATTCAAGGCACAGGAATTTACTGACAGTGCACTCCAGCAGAAAAACTTCAAGGTCATAAGGGGACAGGAAGGGATTAGGAACCGAGGGTTGCCCCCTCCCCCTAACTAACTAAAATAAGAATAGGGGAGAGATAAACAAATCTCCCTTCTTAAAATGAAGAAAAAGGGGATTAGTCCCCAAGGACAAGGATTGAGGGGAGGGAGCAGGGGAGCGAGAGAGAGGGAGAAAGGGAGGGGGGAGAGAGAGAGAGAGAGAGAGAGAGACAGCCACCAACATCCCACTCCAAAGGAGTGGAAGCCAAAGGCGATGAGAAGGGAAGCCCCTCCTCAATACCCCCCTCACCAGAGGGTGGAAGGAAACCCCCCAACACGTGTCCAAGGTCACTCCACTCCTGACCCATGGAAAGGAGGGGAAGGAGGGCACACAGAGGTAGGGGGACCCAGAGACTGATGCTCCAGGGGGAAGGTGGGTGGGAAATGTGATGAATGGTGAAGATACACAGAAAGATCAAGAATCACGGTAGGTACATAATTTTCATATCTTATCTGTGTCAATCTTCACCATTCATCACATGTGGGTGAGTACCGAGCCTACCGAAGGTGGCCCGAGACCCTAAGGGACTAAGCCCCTTAGCTCCCAGTGGGGGCAACACTGGAAGGGAGAACCTTTATGGGCCTGGCGAGGCCCAAGACAGGGAAGAGTGAGACAGGGACCCCCCCCCCAGAGGGGGAAGGAAGTTGCCCCGACAGACGCCGTCTCACCCTACGGGAGAAAAGATGGGTTCTCCGGTAGACAGAGGAAATCACCCTATGCTGGGCCAAGGGTGATAACTGGGAAACATGCAGTCATGCTGTCCGCCTAATGCAGATTGCTGTCCCTACGACTCTGGAAGCTACCTCATTGGCGTCGTAGGATGCCTTTGCTTGGTGCCTTGCTAGCACCAGGCCCCGAGCAGAGAGTGCAGTGGCTTGTCTGTTTACCTCCAAATCAGGCAGGGAGGCTAGGAGCTGACCTAGCCTGGACCACAAGAACCTATCATAGGAAGCGTAGTGGTCTGATATGCAGCAATTGACAGCAACAGCCATGCCAAGTAGAAGGTCCTCCTCCCCCAGAAGTCAAAATCCGCAGAGTCTTGATCTGGGGGCTGGTCACGGTGGAGGGCGCGAAGCCCATCAGGAGTGTCCAGCTGTGTCAACCCTGACTGAGGGTGAGGCATATGACCTGGAGACTCCGGCGGGGGCACAATACCTCTGCCTCAGATCCCTAGGGGCTGGGATTCTGGAAAAGGGATGTTGCCAGAAGTGCAATGATGCCTCCTGAAAAGGAACAGGCCAGGTGGGCACTACAAGGGTGGTCGCACTGAAATTGCCTAAAAAGGTACGCATCAAATGGTCAGGATTGTGCTGAGTGGGAGTGGGGGTGATACGAAGGTCTTTCAACATCCTCTTGAGGAAAGCTGATACTCAGCCAGATCAGCGGCAGGGGAGATGTGGACGGGAGGTTCCTGTCCTCCAGAAGAGGAGGACGAGGAAGTGGAAGACTTTGGAGATTCAGTGGCTTGCTGCTCAGGGGGAAGGTTGAACACCACCTCATCCATAGCCCTAATGTAAGTGGGGAAGTGGGCAGCTGCACCCCTGAATTGCTCCCAGGTGAGGGGGCCCCCCCTAGGACCAAAAATACCCGCGAGAGATGGAGATGGCGACACAGGAACGGGGGCTAGATCCACTACAGCAGAGGGATGTCCTCTGTCTGGGCAAGAGAGCCCACCAGAAGTCCCCAAGGATGGAGGAGTTCTGGAGACCCCAACAGCCAACAGCTGATCAACCACACTGGAACTGCCTAGACCATGCCCTGAAGAATCCCCTGTGAGGCGACTGAGACCGTGTGAGCCCAAAAGGACGGTCCCTGACCTCCAAAGAAAAGGGCACTCTCGAGGAGACAGAGAAGGAAAGACCAGGATCCACACTGCAGCTCCTCCCTGAACCCGAGTGGGTCCCAGAGAAGGGCCGCTGCCTCGAACCCAGGCCCCTCAGCCCCTCTGACTCCAAGAGAGTCATCCACCTTGAGAACATCAGCCTAGGCAGCTGGCACCTCTGAGTAGCCGCCAAAGAGACCACCCAGGGAGCAGCACCCTTCCCTTCTGTGGGTACCCTGGTCGGCCCTAAAGTTGGGCATTCCAGGCACACCCCAGCTGAGGGAGCCAAAAATCCACCGAGTCCAGACTGCAGAGCAACGGCCGCCTGGACTGCTGCCTGCTGGTCAGAGCCCCTGACCCTAGATTCAGAGATTACCGCCCACTCCTCAGAGGGAGGCTGGGTCCGGACCACCAAAGCCTCTACTGAAGCGCCCACAGAGGCTGCAGAGCCCAAAGAATCCAGCAGCCAGTCTGGATCAGACACGGAAGCCTCCAAAGAAGAAGAAGAGAAGACTGAGGCCTGATGCTAGACCACCCGCAGGCGCCGGCCCCAGCAGGACCAAGAGGGGTGCCAATCCAAGGCCCTGCACCACGATCGGAGCTGACCTCCTCCTCTGCAAGGTGAACAGTGCTGGAAGAGGAGACGGCCCCAACCACAGTGCAAAGGCTGGAGTCGATGCCAGACATGGTGCTGTCCCCACCTGCGGCGCCACAATCAGAGATGGCGCTGGCGCCGTCCCCACCCATGGCACCGCATAAGGTACTGAAGTCTGAGATGGCACTGGCAATGATGCGGACAGCCCCACTAGTGCCGCAGGTGGCCTTGGGAGCAGGAATGGTGCCATCCACAGTGCCGTCGGCAGCCCCGGCACTGCGAACAACGCCGGAGCTGGAAACGCGCTGTCTCCAGTCCCAGCGTCGGGAACAGAAACAGTCACAGAAGGTGCCGTAGAACTTCCCACAGCATCGCAATCACCATCAGTGCCACGAATGGTACCGGCAGCAGACACGGCGCCGAGCAATGGACCGGCACTGACCACAGCCCTGTCAGAGCCCACAGCGATGCCGAGATCCAAAACGGTGCCAGCGGATGGCATCAAGGACAGTGCCGGCCCCAGAACACAACACCAGGGGAGCCTTTGCCCCCGAAGGGGCAACTGCCAGAGTGGTGCCTCCTGCCAGCTCCCCAGGGGAAAGGACTGGGCCTCCTGCACCGCAGAAGGGGCCCCTGCCATGGCAAGGCTGGCAGAGGTGGGTGCCCCCTCTTCCGTGGTCTGTATAGAACTGGAAGGGGACCCAGAAGAAAGGCAGAGAGACCGTGGCTTGGCCTGATGAGTGCGTGTCTGCCCTCCAAAAGTCGGTGGGGCTCATCTGATTTTCCATGCGCGCTGCTCAAGAACTCCACTGTCCATGGAAAAGCAGGCATCACAGGAATCCATGTCATGAAGCAGACCAAGACACGTTAGGCAACGATCATGCTGGCTGGTAACGGAATACTAATGGCTGCATGGGCACCAACGCACGGGAGGCCGCCCCATTTTAGACGACTTTTTGCCCCCCGTACCAGACATGATCGATGGTAAAACAAGGTAAAAATAGACTCAACGTCACTGTAAGAAGAAAAGAAACAGTCTTACTAGTCAGCGGCATCGTGTAGTTTACGAAACGGAACCGACAGTGTGTATTTTTTTCGATGAACAGGCCGAACGACACTAGGCTGAAGATGCAAACACAGGTCTTCAAGATGAGCTCTTCATGAGGTGGACCTCTACGGTGGGAGACGAAGAACTGGCGAGAGGGTGGGGTCGACGACACCTAAAGGCCAACCCATGAGTGCCACGCAGTGCATCGGCCTTGAGGGCGGTGCCGTTAGTGTGTTGGCTCCGCCCATCCCCCAAAAGCTCCCACGGGGTCATGACCTCCGGCCACTACCCACATGTGAGGAATGGTGAAGACTGACACAGATAAGATTTACGGTAGGTACGTAATTTACATATCTTACCCTTGTCAATCTTCACCATTCATTACTGCTGGGTGAGTATCAAGCCCCCCCCAAAGGGGTCCTGGTACTGCCTTGAGGGAGCAGTTTCCCTCAGCCTTCTGTGGGGGAAACGCAGATGGGGGAGACCCTTTGCCATACTAAGGCATATATGGCCTAAGGCTGTTCAGGCCGAGAAGGTGTCCCCGGTGGCCAGGGAGATGGAAGACACCTCTGCAAATTCCTCCTTGCCCTGTGGGGAAAAAAGACGGGTTCCCCGGAAGGCAGAGGAAATCACCCTATGCCTGGCAACGGATGACAATCTTGATAGGCGAAGCCATGCCATCTGCCTAATACAGATTGCTGTCCCTACCAGTCTGGAAGCCACCTCACTGGCATCATACGATGCCCTTACCTGGTGTCTTGCAAGCTCCAGACCCTGTGCAGAGAGGGCAATGGCTTGCCTAGATTCCTCCAAATCAGGCAATGATGCTAACACCTGTGCTAGCTTTGACCACAGATGCCTGTTGTAGGCAGTGTGGTGATCCTGATGTGCTGTGATGCAAAGCAGTACATGAGATGAAGAGAAAACTCTTCTTCCCCACTGGTCAAACTCAGTGGATTCCAGATCCGATGGTTGGTCGTGTGCTGGGTGTTGAAGCCTGGAAAGAGTGCCTGGAGCCATCAGCCCTGAGGGTGGGTGAGGCAAAGAACCAAGAGACTCCTGGGGTGCACAGTACTGCCTCCTGCAGTCTGCTGGGACTGGGGATGAGGCGGCTGGTGACTGCCAGTGCAGATCAATGCTTCTTGGAAAGGAATAGGCCAGGAAGGGACCACAAGGTGGTTCGCACTGAATTCGCTCAAGAAGGATCGCGTCTCCTGCTCGGTATTGTGCCTTACCACATGGGAAATATGGAGTTCCTGAACCAACCTCAAAAGGAATCGCTGATACTCTTTGAAATCAGCATCTGAGGAGAGGTGGACAGAACATCCCTCTTCCTCAGAGGAGGAAGTCGAGGAGCTTGGATGTTCAAAATCCACCTGCAGTGATGGGGACAGGTGGAAGACCTGCTCATCTATAGTCCTGACGTACCTAGGGAAGGCCGCCGCAGTAGCTCTGAATGTCTCCCAGGTCAAGGGCTCCGAGAGACCCACATGGCCAGGGAGAGGAGGTGGTGTCTGCAGAGGGATTGGGGAAGGGCACCTGACAGAAAGTGCCCAGCCTCTGAGACCTCGCAGTAGATCCCCCTGCATGGGGGGGGGGGGGATCTGCTGGTCAACCCAGTCAGTAGACGTTGCAAATTTGAGAACAAATCCTGGCTGAGCCCTGAAAGAGATTCTCCCCTGTGGTGCGACTGCCGGGTTGCATGGTTCCAGAAGGGCAAACCCCAGTGTTGTCCACTAGGAGCACCTCTGCAGTTTCAGAGGAGGAGAAGTGGGGTTCAGCACTGCGGCTCCTCCCCCCCCCGGGCAGTGGATAAGGGCCCCCGTGCTTCATCCCAGCCTCTCAACCCCTTGGACTCCAAGGCTGCCCTCTTCCATGAGCCCAGTACTGAAGGGCCCCCCAATCCCACCGGCCACCCGAAGGAAGCCACAGAAGAGGAGGTCCCCATCCCAACCGCAGTAGCCAGGGCAGCACCAGGAATGGCAGCTGCCCTAGCCCCCGAGGTTGGGACCATCATCCCAGCAACCCCAGAACTACTATCCACTGCTGGACCCCCAACACTGGCATTGACGTGGGGGCCCACAAAGACCGCTGCATTCAGGGTCACCGCGGAATGAGCACCGGAGTGCCTGGTGTCACGTCCAGAGGGCTGCCTGACTCAGAGGAATCGGGATGCCAATCCGGATCGGCCAGCAAGTCATCCCCCTCCAAGGAGGAGGACACCATGCACACCGCCAGATAAGTGACCCTGGGAGTCCCCCTGCCAATGGTGCTGTGAATGGCGTGGCCGCAGGACATACCACCTGCGGTGCCACCCTGATCACTGGCACTGCTAACGGCACCGGGATCCAAGATGGTACCAGCGGGTGGCACCACAGGTCTGCCAGTGTCGAGCCCAGCAACCGTGGGCTGCAACACGGGGGGAGCCTGCACCTCCGAGGAGGTGACTGCTGTGGCAGTGCTCCTGACTTGGTTCCGGTGGGAACCGAGCTGTTCCAAAGGCACCGCAGAAGAAACCTCCTCTATGACAAGGCTTGAATCAGAAGAGGAGGTTTCCTCCTCACTGGGCTGTATAGACCCAGGAGGGGACCCAGAGACAGGGTCAAGAGTTCTAGCCATGACATCCCTAGAACAATGCTGCCCTCTGAAAGTCAGCGGGGCCCTGCCAACTTTAAACATGTGGCTCTAAAAAATGTGGCGGTCCATGGAGAAGCAGGTGTCACAAATATCCATATCATGATTGGGACCCAGGCAACGAAGGAAGACATCATACTGGTCCATAATGGAATAATGCTGGCTACGGGGGCACCAATGGATGGAGGCACAGCCCGCTTTGGATTTCTTCCTAGCCCCAAAAGCAGACATGATGCTGAAATAAACTCAAAAAACTACAGTAACAGACCCGGCGCTGTCTGTAAGAATTTTTAAGAATAAAAGGAATGGGCTTACCAGTATGCAATGGCATCGGTTGAGCACTTCAGAACCGGGATGGAGGAAATGAGAACGGCAGGACAAACATGGTGTCGAAAATGAAGAAGGCCTTCTGATACAGTAAACTTTTCTGCTCACTTGCGCAGCAGATGCTACCTTGATGGTGAGAGAAAACACAGCTGGGGAGGAAAAGGAGTCAGTGGTGCCTAATGGCCAACCCTCGAGCGCCATATGGCACATCAGTGCCGACTCCTCCCCTGGAAAAAAAAAAAAAGAGCTCCCGAGCAGGTGCGCACATCCAGCTTACATCCAGCAGTAATAAATGGTGAAAACTGACAAGGGTGCGATTAAATGTTTTCCTTTCAAAACTTTAGATTTAATCAAACTACAGTACACACAGCTATAAAAAGCATGCAAATTACCCTAGATCATCAATGCTATAATTAGTAAAGACTCTAGCTGTTTTCTTACAGAATAACCCAGTCAATTAGCCCTCAAGTAATTGCCAAACTGTAAATGTAGCCATTAGTGCTCATTAGATAAGGAAAGTTACTTAATACCACAGCTCCGCTGCTGTAAATTGGCTCTAAACCAGTGCTTGCTGAATCCATGGTCCCAGATTCATCACTGTCACATGAGACAGGGGGCATTGTAGGAACAAGAAAAGCAATAAAACATACTGAGATGGAGATCCCCAGGGGCCATAAAAGTAGTGTAAAATGCAGGCTAATTTAGAAAAAAACTCCTAATATCAGACAAAGTGAAGGACACACTAGGACTACGCACACACAAATTGAAACACTCTGCACAACATATGTTTTTGCAAATTCTAACTGTATAGCTCCTTTACGTTTTTCATGTTTCTGATACATCAAGGATAGTGGACAACCTGGAACCATGCTTGATCTGTATGTGTTATTGGTGCTGCTTTCACTTATAACTACTAAAAGCAGTCAAAAGATGAAAGAACATATTTTCACAATGAACCAGAGCACTGGAACCAAAAGTTTCAAACTTTGCCAGGTTCTGTGTAAAATGTGTGTGAAGTCAGACCCTGAGAGGTTTGTACAGCTATATCTGCTGGTGCTCTCAGTGTAATTGATTGGAAGGGGTGGGGTTGTGACATTTCCCTACAGCAATGCCAGACCTGGCTTTGGTTGCTGCAGTGAGAGCCAGCTCCACAGTACTGAAACTAGCCTCCCCTTTGGGCCCTGACTCTTAGAGGATAGCTGCTTTGAAAGGTGACAATCAAATAGTGCTGAGATAAGATCTATGAGCTGTCTGGTGAGCAGAGGGTCTCTATACTGGCACACTACTGTGGTGAGACTGCTGGTTCCGACAGATACCAAGGGATGGATTTTTAACCATCGGGTACTGCATACTGAGCAGAAGTGTGGCCTTAAATGTGGTGAAACAGCATCCCAATTTTTGCTGCAATTTCCCCAGTTGTGTCAAACATGGTGGCACTTGCAACAAAAAAGGACACAACCAGCAGGTGCCATTTTTTATGCAAACTGTGGAGACAGTTGCAAAAAACTCGAGAGCCTTTGAAAACAGCTCTCGACTTTTTGGCACAGATGCTGCTGAAGGTGAAAAACACCTTTGTATCAGCATCCATTTGGTCTGAAAATACTGCCTGAAGTCTGACAATACTTAAAAAATGGAAATGACGTACCTACCATAATTCTTGATCTTCTTGGATGAAGTCTTCACCATTCATTCACATTATTGGAACTATGCCGGAGGTGCTAGGACCCAGCAGGAGCCAAACATCTTCAGGAGGGCCGTCGCTGAGGTAAGACTGTGCATGTGCTGCACCGCGAGACTGGCTCGTGCCCATATAGGCTATCTCTGCATCAACCCTCCAACCACCTCAGTACCTTTTTGACCGAGGAGGTGCAACGTAACTAAACCTAGGAAAACCTAACCTAATCTGTGCATAAGATAGCCCGGATGACCCATGAAAGATGGGTCAACTCAACAATGTCTTCACAGCCCAGACCAATGAGGGAGTGAAGACCAGAATCAGGATGAGTGAGCGTGGGGGATGGTGGGTGAGCATGTGAATGAATGGTGAAGACTTAATCCAAGAAGATCAAGAATTATGGTAGGTACATAATTTCCATATCTTCCTGGACTAAAGTCTTCACCATTCATTCACACTATTGGGAGAGTACCAAGCTAAGGACCATTCCCCTGAGCAGGGTGGCAGGTGTCAGAGCTCACTCAGGACAGCATTCTATTAAGGATTGTCCTGCCTAAGGAAGTATGCTGTCTGACATGGACATCCAGAGCATAGTGCTTCACAAAGGTATGTAATGAGCTCCAAATAGCCACTTTGCAAATATCTACAAAGGGCACATTACAAATCTCTGCCTGGGATGCTGCTGCCATTCTGGTAGAGTGGGCGTAAACCCAGCCTTCCAACTTGACCTGCGCCATGAAGTAGCAATGGCGAAGGCATGCCACTAATCATGCAGAAATGCATCTAATGGCAACAGGCTGACCCAGCCAGGTCATGCTGAACGATACAAAGCGTTGTCTGGATTTGTGAATCTCTTGTTCTTTTGATATAGAATTGCAAAGCCCTCTTGACATCCAGGGAGTGAAGGGTGCGTTCCCCTTCATTCCGGAAGTTGGCAAAATAAACCAAGGGCTGATTAAGGTGAAATTCCAAGACCATTTAGGGTGATTATGAAGTACCACCTTGTCCTTGTGAAAGACAGTATATGGAGGGTCTGTGACCAAGGCATGGATTTCAGAAACCCTCTGAGTGGAAGTAATGGCCACCAAGAAGGCTGCCTTCCAGGTCAGAAACTTCAAGTCACAGGTGGCTAGAGGCTCAAAAGCTTTATAGTTGTGCATATCTAGCATGAGGTTAATATCCCACGTGGCCACCGGCTTCCTGACCTAAGGTCTACTCTGCAGGATACCTTTAAGAAATCACTAGACTAGTGGTAACTGAGCCAGCGTAATGTTCTGTACTGGCTCATGGTAGGCAGAAATCGTTCAGAGATGTACAATACCTTTACTGTTGAGTACTGAAGTTCTGCATTTGACAAGTCTAAGAGGTACTCCAACACCTTACTTGGTGGGCAACAAAAAAGGGACCACAAGGGACTTCATACACCAATTAGAGAAGCGTTTGCATTTAGCTGTGTAAGTCTTCCTAGTGGAGGGCTTACATGCTGCCAAGAGGATGTCTGAGATTCTCTGAGAAACCCAAAACCTACCCACTTCTATCTCCTCAGGAGCTAGGCATAGAGATGAAGGGAACGCAGGTTGGGATGGACCAGAGTTCCCTGTGTCAGGAGGTCCATTTGCAGAGGCAGTTGCCTCGGGGGAACCTTTGACAACTTGTTGATCACTGGGAATCGTATCTGTCAAGGCCAGTATGGGGCAATTAGAATCATCCTTCCCCTTTGTGCCTCCAATTTGAGCAGCACCCTCTGAACCAACGGGAGAGAATGTCATCAGACAGCGTCTTATCCACTGCAGTCTGAATGCATCCTAACAGAAAATGCCAGGTTCTGGGTTTCTGGAGCAGAATAGAGGCAGTTTTGTGTTGAGTGGGGATGCAAAAAGGTCCAGGTCTGGACTGCCACATTCGACAGATAGCAATTGCACGACATCTGGTGCGAGCGACCATTTGTGGGGATCCACCTCTGTCCTGCTGAGGTGATCTGCCCGGTCATTCTGAGTTCCCGGCAGGTAGACTGCCTGAATCAGAGCATTGTGCTCGAGACACCACTTCCACAGACTCATGACTTCCCTGCACAGAAGGTAGGTGTGTGCTCCACCCTGTTTGTTACTGTAATACATTACAGCCAAGGCCCCTACTTTCCTGCGGCACAGTGGGACCAAGTTCTGCGGCAAGACTACCATTTGCCGCAGAACTTCTGTGGCGGTGGAATGTAATTTCTGAGGAAATTCTGCGGCACTAACAAACTACCATATCACAGTGTCAGCTTGTCATCCTGACTTCACTTTCATGGCAGTGGTTATAGCAATTAGGATGGGGGAAAGCACAGTAGCACTAGTTCAAAAAATAACAGACTTATAAAAATAATTGTATGCCTAAAAAGGCAAAACAAATATCTCAGCCTATTGCATAAATGTAATATGTAGAGGGGACCTTATGTGATAAATAGGGTATTTCTATACGCATGGTCTCTATACCACTAACAAG
The DNA here is from genome assembly GCA_016271365.2 of Neoceratodus forsteri. Lineage (NCBI taxonomy): Eukaryota > Metazoa > Chordata > Ceratodontiformes > Ceratodontidae > Neoceratodus > Neoceratodus forsteri. Next base: position 337,168,441 of record CM057452.1, on the reverse strand, counting down.
GTCTCCACTGTGTATCACATATATTTATACGCAATCTGTAACATACATGCAAATGTATGTGTGTGTGTGTGTGTGGTGAGAGAGAGAGAGAGAGATACTTTATATGTGTGTGTATTTTTTTTTAATTTCCATGAAATTGCATCCTCATTCATACAAGTCCCATTGGATATGGAATAAACAGAATAGAGGAGTTATTGCAAAACTCATTTTTCATGGCAGCCTGCTTCCCCTGACACTACGTCACACCATCAGGCCATGCCATGCATGAGAACCGATTGTGAGATAGAGGTCTCCAGCCCATCACAATGTGTCCATCGTGTGACAGAACACTGTACCATACCTTCCCAGGCTCAGAGCAGTGATGTGTTCTCCCAATCCTTGTGCTGCCCAGCCAGCTCCCAGAGCTAATCTGCGAACCTGAGTTGCTGGCACAGAAACATAACATGCTACCCTCTGGCCCAACAGCCGGCCCTGAACACATTGCTCCATAACTTTTGGGTGACACTATCAACCAGTGACAATATGTAATCAATAACCCTGGCAAAAATGTGTACTGCTCAATTATTTATTTAACAGGTCTATTCTTTCAGCAGGTCTACACATTATTATATTCTTTTCAAGATCATCAGCACTATATAAGATAAGGCTGAAGCTGCTTCAGCCTTATTTTTGGTGGTTTGGGTGACTGCCTGATTATGATGTTGCAAAATTTCCAATCTTACCAAGAGCACCTCCTATTTTTTCCTTTTGTGAGCCCTTTTGTTTGATTTTCACATTATTATATTCCACTTTTCTGGGCATAATTACATTATTTTTCTTAAAAATGACAGGTAAATTAATTTTACTAGTTATTCATTTCAGATGGCATCGCTATACCTTAAAGGCACAAATACGTTTGCACAAAGTGAGGTATGGACTTAACGGGTCTATGCTATTGTCAAGGTCTTGTTTAAGTTGGTTCAAGTACAATAACGTAAGACTGAATTGTATTAGGTTGTAGTACAGGTTGCGCAAATATCACCATGCCTGATGTGCTGTACTACTGCCTGTGGCAGTGGGAACTGTGGTAGATAAGTGACTGTTCATTTCTGTTGCAGAATGCAGCCATTTCAATCACCCCCCTTGTCTCCCATCGCTGCCTTATCCTATCTATCTGCTGACTGTCTATATTTCCCCTGTCTGCCTTATATGTCAGTTAGCCTATTTGCACTTTTAATGCTGATGCTAAAAAATACAAGACCTTACTATTTTATGCGACTACAATGCCTATGTGTCTGACAATGCCTCTCACCACCTCACTGTTTTGCCTGTTGTTTCAACTTGCTGCCTCACAATTTGAGGGAAAGTTTTTGTATTGGGTACTGGACACCTAATGATCTCAGCCTCTTCTGTTCCTCCCCCCCACACCGACTAAGCCCAGACCTATTACCCGCAATCAGGTCCATGAGCCCGGGCTTCTTCCTCACCCACGGCTGCTGAAACCGCCTTTGTCAGATCACCGGGACCCCGCCTCCTACTCGCCCGCCGTGAACGGTCCCATGAGCCCGGACGCAGATCCTAGCATCTGCCGCAATTGCCGTAACATTCCCTCTCGCACCCTGCCCGAATTCCTCGGCTCCTATAACTGAAATAAGAATCAGTGGCCTGGACTTCATCCTTGTTCCATTTCCAGCCCCCTAACTTTGTGGGTCTCCCCCTGGCTTAACCTGTTACAGCCAGCTTGACTCTGTTTTTGGTCCACCTCCTACAATGTCTTCACTATACCAAGCTATGTGTCTCTCCTGTTGCCCTGCGATGGAACCGTTCAGTAGTTACTATCCGGCTTCCTAAGCCACCTGTCCACCAAAACACCCACCCCAATCTCCGACTTATTCACTGGTACCTGACCCAGGAACGAAACCTCTCAGACCGGGTACTCTTCGCATGTTCGACCGTTAAAACTGTTTTGCCGTCCATGACCCCACATCCTGAATCACCCTCTAGCTGGCTAACAGTACCACGAGTCCGGTCGCAGACCCCTGCCTTCTTCCGCAAAAGCTGTAATCTCTCGTTGTCGCCTAACTGTAGCTCAACTCCCACAGAAGCTAAACTCCCACGCCTGGTCACAGAACCAGCGGCCCGGACACTTTTCTCACTAACATTCGCTGATGCCGCAAAGCTTTTGCCTTCTTTCACCCCGCCCCTCTCCAACCACCTAAGCCGGGTATCGGTTCCATGAGGCCTGGTTGCTGGCTCTAGCCTTCTGGCGCAAACGCCGTAATTTCTCGTCCCACCCGACTGGAGCCTGCTCCCTTGCCCGCTTTAGAACCAGCAGCCCGGATGATTTTCTTGCTCTCAGCCCCCGATGCCGCAGGTTACACAGTATCTCGTCCCGAACCCTTGCTCTCACCTGCACTGCTAGCTGGTAAGCCAACCTCTGACTCCGGTCTCTAGCCCCGCCACCTCCCGCTGAACTTAGCTATGCACTTACCCTACCTATCCTTGACCCCCTCCTTTAACATGCCCCCCCCTTTTTCTATCTTTCCTCTCTCCTCTACTCTGAAATCTATCCCAGCACCAGTACCCGCTGTTCTCTCCTGTTTATTTGTAAACAATGTTTGATTACTTCAATGCACCTTATCATGTAACTGCCTTATTGTCTTTGCACTGTACTATGTATTGTTCCTGTACCTCCCGGGTCGTGCCTGAAAATAGTCACTTGCTGGCTAGTGTACCTACCCTATTAACAAAAACTAAATAAATAAATAATGTATGATGTTATAGCAATGATAACATCACATTCTGAGCATAGAGGGATTTTGGATATAAAAAGAGGGAAAGGGAACCAGTTTCTAAGGATAAGCAGAATTATTAATAAAAAATCACCAAGAACAGTGAATTCTGTGGCATTGCAGAAGTTCTGTGGTAGATTGCAAGTTCTGCGCAAAATCCTGCGGCCGCAGAATTCTAGGGGCCTTGATTACAGCCTTGTTGTCCATCTGAAGAACTGCCTTATGACAGAGGACATCTTTCAGGGCTCGAGCAGCATACAGGACAGCTCTCATCTCTGGAATGTTTATGTGCTGATAGGACTGCTCCTGACTCCACACACCCTGAGTGTGGAGATCTTGGCAGTGAGCTCCCCAACCAGTCAGAGATGCATCCGTGGTGATGGTGATAATGAGATGCCAGTGGGGCAGAATAGACCTTAGATAAGCTTGTCTTCCTGAATCCACCATACAAGTGACCTTGTCAGAGGCTCTTTTACTTTTACGTGGAAGGACTTTGGGTGCATGGTCGGTGACCATTGAGTGCTGAGCATCCACTGCGTGGTCCTCACGTGTAGACAGGCTAGAGGCACTGTGAACACGGATGATACCTCGAGGCCCAACATCCACTGCACTGAAAGAGCTCTAACAGAGTTGTTCTCTCTGATGTAGCATGCCATCTGAAGAACGTCATTCCTTCTGTCCTCTGGAAGGAAAGCTCTTGCCCTGGAGGTGTCCAGGAGGGCCCCTATGTAGAGTAGTTACTGGGAGGGTCGAAGCTGGGAGTTTTCCAGGTTCAACAGAACCCCCATGGATGTGAGGAACTGTGAAGCAGTGGTGACTGCTTCCTGCATCTCCTGCTTGGATGGGCTTGCCAGGAGCCAATCATCCAGGTAAGGAAAGACTTGAATGCCCAGTTTTTTGAGATGCATCGTGAGAAATGCGAAACCCTTTGTAAAGACTTGAGGTGCCGAGGACAGCCCAAAGGGCAGTACTCTGAAATGGTAGTGTTGACCCAGGGCCACAAAGTGGAGATACTTCTGGTGACTTGGGTGCACTGGGATGTGTTGGTAGGCATCCTGCAAATCCAGGGTTGCCAGCTAGTCGTACTGATGAATCAGTGGTAGCAGCATCCCTAGGGAGATCATCTTGAACTTCTCCCTCAACAAATACTAGTTTAGCTTTCTGAAGTCAAGAACTGGGTACATACCGCCTGTTTTCTTTGGAACCAAAAAGTAATGGTAGTAGAAACCTATGTACCATTCTGCCTGTGGAACAACTTCTACTGCCCTGTTCTTTAGGAGGCCCTGTATCTCAAAAGTAAAAACGTATGACTGAGCAGAGGACATGCTGTGCTGTCACTTAGGTGGCAGATCTGGGGGAATCTCTGTGAAATTGAGTATCCCTCTCAGACAATTCTGGGGACCCATTTTTCCATTGTAATGGTCTTCCATCAGTTGTAAAACTGAGTCAGATGCCTCCCTACTGCCGTAGAGGTTTCCACTTCAGGCATGAGGTGGGAAATGGGCTGGACCTTCAGAGGTTGGCACTGTACACTTTCAGGCCCTGTGCCTTTTGCTGCATTTTCTTTTGTGGCTGAGGAGTTTGGTTTCTATTAAATGCTCCTCTGCCTTTTCCTCGAAAGGACTGCCTGTTATGAAATTATCAGTGATTCCCACCCCTCTGAGGGGTCGCAAGATCTGGCCTGGCTGTTTTAATGACAGTCCTAGTTTTTTGAGTAGCCTCTAGCACTTGTTCAACTTGAGGGCCAAACAGATAAGCACCTGCCAAAGGGGACATTCATCACCTGCCTCTGAGCCTCAGGTGAGAAGCCTGATGTTCTGAGCCAGGTGTTCCAGATACAGATCCCAGTGGCAGCCACCCTAGAGGCAGCATCTTAGGGTTCTATAGAAGCTTTTAGCTGATGACTGTTGGACTCTATGCTCCTGGTAATAGTCTGAAGAAGCTTCATGTTAACATCAGACTCTGGGAGATTCTTGACTATTGATGTAAGCGTGTTCCACAGGGTGTACTCGTACTGAGAGTAATGGCCCTGATAACTGGCAATACGCATCCCTAGGGTTGCGGCTCTGAAAACACGCTTCCCTAAGGTGTCAGCCTTACAAGACTCCTTATTAATAGGTCATGCCAAGGTCTCCTGGTGGAGAACAACCTTATCATTCTCTGCAAGCACCACTAAAGCATCTGCAAAGGGCTGTGATGTCTACAAGAGACTTTCCTTATGAGGGGCATACCTCCTATCTGCGGCATTGGCCACAGAAGGGATAAGCGCTGGTCTGGCCCACACTGCTTCTGACAAAGTCTCAAAGGAGGGGGGCACAGAGAGTGTGAAGTTCATAGGAATGTTAGGAACATGAAGCAATTCGAGGCACAAGAGCCTGCCTGGATCCACAGAGGAGGTTTGGACAGCCAGGGTCCATCCCATATTCCTATGAAGGATCTGGAAAGAAAGGTCTCCAACTAATGATTCTGCTGAGACAGAAGGCTTGCTTTTCAGGTTAAAAACAGTTATCTTTGGTGCCGTCAGACAAAATTAGGTCAGGATCTGACTCATCATGTCCTACCTCCACCCCTGAGAAATTAGGGACCAAGCCTGTAGACTGAAGTCTGGTCCAGCAAAGGGTACACAGGCGACACCGGAATGCGCATTGGCGCTGAGGAACTTGGCACTGCACGTGGCACCGAAGCACTTGGCACCATGCATGGTACCGAAACAGTCAATACCAGATGCGGCACCGAGGTTGACGCCACACACAGCACCAAGGTTGATGCCGCACCAAGGCCAGCATCGCATGTGGCACCGAGGTCGCCACCACATGCAGCACCAAGTTTGATGCTGTGCATGGCACCGAGGTTGATGCAGTGTATGGCACCAAGGATGACAACGTGCGTGGCACCAATGTGCCCAACACCACTCACGGCACCAAACCCGGTGCCAGCCGCATCATCGACAGAACTGGACCACTGTCAGACCTAGAAGAAAAGGGGGAGGAAAATGGTACCTGTGCCAGCCCCACATGGAAACTTGGTGAGGAGGGAACGCATGTGGAACCGACATCGGAGGCGTCAGTACCTGAGAGGGAGAAAACTCTATTGCCAGCACCGAACTTGCATCCTGCCCCAATCGCCCTGGCCCTGGTTCAGTGGCCCCAAGACCTGAAGGCCCAGGAATTGGATCAACAGGCAAGGGCAGATGAGACAGATGCTGTACCCACTGCTCCATAAGAGCGGCCCAGTGGTGAAACTGTCCACTGGAAACCCCATCAGAGGACAAAGAGGGGCTCAGATGTTGGGAATCCCAGCCATTAAGAACAGAAATCCCCAGGGACCCTGGAAGGGCTGAGGTAGGACTACCATTCCTCACTACTGAAGACCCCTTGGCAGACTTACCAGAGTACGACCTCATGCGGTACCGTCTCTTCTTCTTCTCCCAATGGGATGGAGAAGAGCTCGAGGCCAAGCAGTGCTGGGTCCCTAATCGGGATCGGGAACGGGACCACTTCTTTTTGTGCTTTTGGGAGGACTGTCCTCCCTCCTGAGCACCGGACTGCCCATGGTCCGACCCCTCCTCTGTAAAGGGAGGCGGACCAGACACAGTCCCACTACCAGAACAACTTTTCAGCGAAGTCTCCCTATTGTGGCCGATACCGTCCATGCTCGACTCCGTCGATGGCAGGCTGAGAGCTTGTCTTCTTCAGAAAATAACTTAAAAAAAAAAAAATTAATAAAAGAAATAATACTAAACAAAACTAAATGAAACTCAGTGACTAAGTGCTGCTGTCATACAGCATGAAGTTTTGACTCCTGGTGGGCGAGCGACATCGTTTACTGAAACGCAGTTGACGGGAAAAAAGAACTTAGGCAGTTGGTGGGTCGACGCCGAGATAGAAACATAGAAGTTGATGGCAGATAAGGACCGCAAGGCCCACCCAGTCTGCCCATTTCTTTTTCTACCTTATAAATGTGCCATCAGCCTTTGCTCTGTCAATGGACTATCTATTAATACTCATCTGTATTGCTCCCTTATGCCTATCCCATGCCTGTTTGAAGCCCTGCACTGTATTCATATCCACCACTTCCTGAGGTAGGCCGTTCCATGCATCCACCACACTTTCTGTGAAAAAGAACTTCCTCACATTACCCCTTAATCGGACTCCCTCTAATCTCATGCTGTGTCCTCTTGTCCTGCTATTTTTCTTAGACTGAAACATGTTTGACTCTTTCACCTTGTTAATGCCCTTAAGGTGTTTGAATGTTTCGATCATATCACCTCTCTCCCTCCTTTGCTCTTGGGTATACATATTGAGCTCCGTTAATCTGTCCTCATATGTTTTCTGATGCAGTCCCTGCACCATTTTGGTTGCCCTTCTCTGGACTGCCTTAATTTGGTCAATGTCCTTGTGAAGATGTGGCCTCCAGAACTGCACGCAGTACTCCAGATGGGGCCTAACCAGTATCTTGTGAAGAGGGATTATTACCTCCCTCTTCCAACTTGTGATACCCCTACTAATACACCCTGACATCCCCCTAGCCTATATGGGCGCAAGCCAGACTCACGGTGCTATACATGTGATGTCCTACCTCGGTGCCGGACCTTCTGAAGATGTTGGCTCCTGCTGGTTCCTAGCACCTCTGGTGTAGTCTCAATAGTGCGAATGAATGGTGAAGACTTTAGTCCAGGAAGATCTGATCCAGGATACTCCAGGGCAACTTTTATTACAAACATATGAAAATGCCAGCAGAAACAGGCCCCACGGCCTCGAGTCTGCTCGATTCTGCAGCTAGCCTCTCAATTTTCAGCTGCCCCACCCTTTCCTCCCCTCCTCACAGCTCCTTGAGTACCCTAGGGTGAATGCCATCAGGTCCCAGTGCCTTGTCCACCCACAATGTACCAGTACCCCGTCCTCTGTAATTTCTCCATCTGTCACTCCCTCCCCTCTACTTATTATAGAAGTAATGCACAATATTCAGCCAGGTTTTTGTCATAATTCTAAAGACTTGTGCAAATGATAGAACTTCTCTTGTATGACAGTTAAGTAAAGAACACAGCCCAGAGTTTTATGAATGTAGTGCATTTTGACTCAGCTGAAGGTAGTTGTTGAAAAGCTGCTAACTTACATCATATCCAGCAGGTGGCGTCCAGGTGACGGTGATGCTTTTTCGGTGCCCTGCCTCCACAGATCCTTTCACTGGATCAATTATAAAGCCTTTCTGCTGAAGAGGCTGCAGGTTATCCAAGAAGAATTCTACATTCTACAAGAAAAAGAGCCAAAACTGCAGTTACAGTATTCTCAGGGTGCCTTTCGGCAGGCTAATTTAGGCCCTTTACAGCAGTACTACTTATATAATGCTTTGACATTTTGCACTTGTTAATAATTGTTTATTTTATCATATCTTGTGAAAGTAACAGTATGTCTAAATGCCAAATAATTTTTGTGGACATGTATTATAAGATTTTTTTTTTTCTATTTATTGTACTTATTGTTTCCCTGCCTGGCTGACTTCAACCACTCTCTCTCCCAGCCCTGTCACCTGCTGTCCTCAAGACTTACCTTCCAACCATTCAGTGCCCCATGTTTTACCCCCCTCCCTGTGGCGGAGCCTCCTGGATACCCCAAGCCCAGGAGGACTGAGAGCTGGGTTGTGATCAGGAGCCCTGTGAGTGGTGTGGGGTCTCCGGAGAGAGAGGCAACAGCATTATACTGATGTAGGCAAGGGAGGTGTTTTCCTTCTCTGTTAGTCCCCTTCCCTGAGCATCTTGTAGGCTAGGACCAAGTGGGCATCTGCACACAAGCATGCAGATGTCCTGGTCAGAAGACGCCCACCCACCCAATGTGACTCCACTGCACTGTCACCTGTGGTCACCCAGGTGGCAGTGTCACAGCGGAGCACACAGTCCTCATTCCCTGGAGGAGAGTGTCCTCTGGGGCACTCGACAGTACCCCTAGCCGGCCCCCAATGACCTGGGTTTGCTTGCGAACCCATGTCACTGGCATTGTGAGCGGTAGCACTCTCACTGTACCAACAGGCCGAGTGTTACGAGATCCTGTAAAGTACTGTAAAAAATCTGGGTCGTGCCTGTAAATGGACCGTTTGGTTCAGTATACCTACCTGGTTAACAAAAATCAAATAAATAAATAATGCTGAACATAGAAAGCTTTCCTACAGGGAGGACTTGATCCCCTCCCATGAAAAAGTTAAATAATATAACTGGATCCTCTCCAAACCCCATGATAAACTATACCCTGGCATGCTCCCTGAGGTCACCCAGTGAGGACCTTTTTAATGGCTCCTTACTATAAATTATGGTCCACTGGGGTCAGGCTGTTTCTGTTATAGACTCTCGCAAATGTGGAAAGACTTGCTATAGGGCATTTAGACAGGCTCCCTCACACTGGATGCATTTAAAAAGCGTTTGAAAGGGCTGCCTATGGCCCAGCAGCAGTGCATCCGGAGCGTACTTGGGAACCAACTGAGTGTGCTGGGGTGGTGTTGTCATGCAGCAGTATTCCCAGTTGGGAAGGGCTGGTGCTTGATTCCGCCAATGCAGTGTCTCCTGTGGTGGGCCACTGGTGCTCCCTTGTGGTGGGCTACGGAGCTTGCCTCTTCCACATGGAGATAATGTATGCTGTCAGAGCACCAACCGGCACAATGTGGGAGGTGGACTGAGTCATGAGGGAGAAAAATATTTTCACCATTCATTCATGTGCGCTTCAGAAACAGAGAGATATCACCAGCCAGCTAATGTAGCGAGCAGAACACAATGAGAAAGAGCTATAACGTTGTGACACTCAGACAGCTGGTTCTGATTAATCTATGATTTTTGTATATAAAAATGTGTTATTGAATGTCTCTCACGAGAGATGCTGAAACAGCCTGCGGAATGACAAACCCCCTCCCAGGTTTTAGCTAAAAGGTGTGACCTGGAAGGCCAAGAGATAATTACAGGCTAGAAGATACCTTAAAAAATTAGCATCTCCTGTTTATGTGACTAATTGCAGCTTGCTAACTGCCAAGATAGATCATAAACTTTTATAACATTAGAGGAGAAGAGCAGGTTATGACGCTTTAGTGCGAAGTCATAAAAGATGCTTTGATGTCCTGGAAAGGGGAAGCTGCTCATAAGACCAAAGAAAGTCATATGAGAAAATGAGTTGTGCTGAGGTCACAGAATTAATACTTGACATCCTGTTTTGCATAGATACACTTTTTTTATATTCTGACAGGGAGGAGCTAGGTGACCTCATGCAAAGAGGTTGGCAAAGCCAGTTTTTAAACAGTATTCTGTTTTCCATTTTGACACATAAATGTTTGGACTCTGAAAAATCAGTGGGTAGAGGGGACAAAACCTTTTACAGGTACATAAGTGAAAAAAGAAAGACAAAGGGAAGGATAGTAAGACTGAAGGGGGAGGATGGGGGCCGCGTAGAGGATGACAACAGTAAAGCTGACATATTGAACAGGTATTTCTGCTCAGTCTTTACTGAGGAAGAGGAGGGTAATGGGTCTGAAGGGAGTACAAGGGTGAGAATGGTGCAGAAATGGACACAAGTCCCTTTACACGAGAACGGTCCTGAAGGAACTGGAAGTAGTAGAGTTGATAAAGCAATGGGGCCAGATGGGGTGCACCCAGGGTCCTTAAAGAACTAGAGAGTGGTGGCTGAACCTCTGGCTATCCTGTTTAGCCGATCACTGGAAACAGGGAGGTACCCAAAGACTGGAGGACAGCAGATGTAGTCCCTTATACAAAGTGGAACAAAGAGGAAGCAGGGAACTACAGACCAGTCAGCCTCACCTCGGTTGTGGGGAAGATCATGGAAGCACTACTGACGGAGAGACTGGTGGAACATCTGGTTGTCAATGGACTACAGGACCCAAGGCAGCATGGTTTCACCAGGGGGAGGTCATGTCAGACCAACCTCATTGAATTTTTTGACTGGGTGATTAGGGAGGTGGATCAGGGGAGAGTAGTGGACATGGCCTATCTGGACTTCAGCAAGGCCTTTGACACTGTGCCACATAGAAGACTATTACACAAACTGGGGAATATGGGTGTGGGCAGGACAGTAGTGTGGTGGGTAGGTAACTGGCTGGGTGGCAGGACACAGAGGGTGGTGGTAAATGGCTGTCATTCAACAGAGGGAAGAGTGACCAGTGGGGTACCACAGGGATCAGTGCTGGGACCGGTCCTATTCAACATCTTCATCAGTGACATTGCGCAGGACCTAGAAGGCAGAATTTCACTGTTCGCTGATGGCACAAAGCTCTGTAACAGAGTAGACACACCAGAGGGTGTAGACAGAATGAGAAGGGACCTGCAGAATGGTCAGGGGTTTGGCAGTTGAAATTCAATGCAAAGAAGTGCAAGATAATGCATATGGGGCACAAAAACCTGGCACAATATATCAGTTGGGGGGTGAGGATATAGCATGCACCAAGCAGGAAAGAGATCTTGGGGTTATCATCTCTGATGACCTCAAGGTAGGGAAACAGTGTGACAAGGCAGCAGGTAAAGCAAATAGGATGCTGGGATGTATAGGCAGGGGGCATCACCAGCAGGAAAAGGGAGGTCATAATTCCGCTATACAAGACACTAGTGAGGCCCCACCTGGAGTACAGTGTACAGTTCTGGAGACCATACCTACGTAAGGACATAGACAGGGTAGAGAAGGTTCAGAGGAGGGCAACAAAGATGGTGCATGGATTGCATCACAAGTCCTATGAAGACAGGTTGAAGGAACTGAACATGTACTCCCTGGAGGAGAGGAGGGAGAGAGGGGATATGATAGAGACATACAAGTATCTTACAGGGAGGAACAGGGTGCAGGAATACACTATTTTTAAGCGAAAAAGATGTTCCAGGACTAGAGGGCATGGGATGAAGTTGGAGGGGGAGGACAATTCTGAGGAAACATGAGGAAGAATTTCTTCACAGAATGGGTGGTGGACAAGTGGAACACCCTGCCAGAGGAAGTGGTGGGGGCTGAAACAATCACGGGATTTAAGAATGCATGGGATAGACATAAAGGAATTCTGGAGGTCAGGGGTAAGGGGCAACAGACTTCTAGGAAAACATAAACTGAACTTACAAGCTCAAATGGGCAGACTGGGTGGGCCATAGGCCCTTATCTGCCGATATTGTCTATGTATCTATGTATCTATGAAAAAGCAACATCAGGCACTGTTAGGAGATGAGTATACTGTGGTAGGAGATTTAGTCTGCACTTTTAAACCTGTTTTGTTTAAGTGATTTGTATGTTTTGTGATATATAGTTCTGTATTTACATTTTACATTTTTTTGTATCTATTTTGAAGTAAACCTCTACTTTAGAGACTATTTGGTGTGCCTTTGAATTTCTTTTTCTTGACAAGGGAAGCATACATGGCTAAAGCTGACACTGCACAAAGCTTACTGGTTTTACCAAACTGGGAAAAGGTAAGAATTTATTCTGAGGTCTTTAATTTAAGGGTTCATTTTGTACGCCTGGTTAGGTGCCTATAGGCAAAAGATATCTAGCCCCCCAAAGAGCAGAATTATCTGAGACTGTACATTGGGTATGCTAACAAGAGGTTCACAGTTTGAATCCCTCCAAGACTTGAGACCAAAGGTTGATTCGAACCCACAAAACAGACAGGAGGGTTACCCTGTTTCTGTTAACTGTTCACAAGACTGCGCTTGGAGGTTGGCACTGTGGGAACAGAGGGCCTGACCTGCTGAGTGGGTTTGTGACAGATTGGTTGGCAGCGGTGCAATAATTTTGGTATTACAGGCTTTTATCATTCAGTGTGTCAGCTTGAGACCATCAGCTCACTTGCAAAGAAAGAAAAAGGCAGTGATTTATTTTTTAAAAAAAGGAGACAGAACTACATCACTTAGCGTACAGTCAAGTTCCTACCCACTTTTTTTTTTTCTAAAGTGCAAGTCAGAGTAGCCGTAGTTAGGGAAGAAGATGGCTTCCAACTACAGCAGGCACACTGCAGACTACTTAAAGCAGTTGTGAGGGGACAGAGGAGTCCCGTTCGAGTGAAAGCCACCAAGCAGAAATGGAAATTATGTACTTACCGTAATTATTGATCTTCTTGGACAGTCTCCATCACTCATTCACACTAGTGGGATAGTGCCAGAAGTGCTAGGACCAAGCGGGAACCTAAAATTTTCAGAAGGGTCTGCGCCAAACAGGACCATGCATGCGTGGCACCACGAGACTAGCTCGCACCTGTGTAGGCTATCTCGGTGTCGCCCCTCCAACCACCTCAGTACCTTTTCGACCGAGGAGGTGCAGCGTAACTAATGAGAATAACTCATCCTGAGCTTCTGGGCCTCAGAGGGCCCTGATGGCCTTTGCAAGAAAGGTCAAAGAACAATGTCTTCACAGTCGGAACCGTAGGACCATGAAGACCAGGAAAGAAAACAAGTGAACCCAGGGTATGGTTGGTGGGCACGTGAATGAGTGATGGAGACTGTCCAAGAAGATCAATAATTATGGTAAGTACGTCATTTCCATATCTTCCTGGACTAAGTCTCCATCACTCATTCACACTAATGGGAGAGTACCGAGCTAAAACCAACAACCCTGAGTAGTGTGGTAGGAGATAGGGTTCACTCAGAAAGGACGGTCAAGGGCTGTCCTGCTAATAAAAAGAGCTGTCTTGTAAAGAGTATCTAGAACATAGTGCTTACAAAATAAACGCTCGAGTTGTAACTCACCACTTTGCAGACGACTGCAATGGGCACAAAATGAAAGTCTGCCAGGAAGCCGCAACCACTCTAGGAGAGTGGAAAGAACCTGGCCTCACAATTTGGTCTAGGACCAAAATTAATAATGTCAAAGACATGTACTAATGTAACATAAAGGGACCTCAGAAACTGAAAGAGTCAGAGGTAAAGTCTACTGGTTCAGGGTAGACCGGAAAGTGCAGGTGGAAACCCCCACTATCAAGTATGGTTGACCTGTAAACAACAGGTCCAACAGCACTTGAACACCTTACTTGGTGAGCAAAGGTGGGGTTAGCCCATCAAGGAGAATGGTCTCCACTTAGTCACTGGAACCTTCCTGATGGAAGCCCAAGCATGACTTAGAAGCCTCTTGTGGTGGTCTAGTAGAACCAGATCCTACCCACTGCATATTTCAAAAAGGAACCATCCTGCCCCTGTGTGTACAACTGTAGTAGCAGTCTCTGAACTCAGGGAAGAAAGGAAAAGTGTACAGGAGGACATGTCCACTGTGGAAAAAAACATTCCGACAGAAAAAAACAGGGGCTGGATTTCTAAGGCAAATAGAGGCAGATGTGCATCGAGGAGGGACACAGCAGGACCAAGTTAGGGCTAACCCATTAGTTGAAAGTAACTGAAAGCGGCAGTGACTCAATGCGGTGAGGCACTACTCACTCTGGCCTCCCTGAAAGGAGTAGGAAAGGATTATAGTTTGTTTGCTGAAAAACAAACATCACAACTCCATCACGCACTTGGAGAGGATAGCTTCATGAGTGACTGGCATGGAACCAGTGCTCAGGAACCGAAGGTGTGAATATTTGAGAAGCTACCTCAGAAAAAAAAAGACCTACCTGAGCTTCGGTCAAGAAGGAGTATGTCGCCTGTTAAGTTAAAGCAAGCAAGGAAGTAGGAACTTGAGTTCCGACTCGGTGGAGAGTCGCTTCTGTTTCTGCGAGGCTCTGCTCAGGAGAAGAAAGCCTGATAAAAAGAAAGGGGAATTACCAGATTGGGTAGTCACCTAGGTCTAGGAAATGTCTCTGAATGAGAGAAATCTCTCTTGGAGAAAGAGATGACCCATACTGCCGCTGGATCGGACTCTCCCTAGGGGAAGAAGAAGTCAGGTATTCTTTACCGTACTCTGGAGACGAGTGCCTCAGGTGCTGAGGCGGAACCTGACCAGATCCAAAAAGGGTGGTATCGGGTAATTTCGGCTAGGCCCTGTGCTGTGATAATTTTGTTTTTCTTTTTTTATAGTCCGAGCCTAACAAGGCTTTCAGGCTGCTATTTCGCAAGGATTGTCTTGATACAAAATGACGAAGATGTTCTCCATCTGAGTGCAGAAGGAGCCTGAGCGTCCATACTGAAATCATGACTGGACTAATAATCACAGCTGGAGAGATGTTAGCCACCCTTGCTGAAGAAGCCACCGAAGGAGCAATATCACAAGGGGGCTATATACCCCTATCAAAGGAGCAGAAGAGCCTGAGCGGCTTCCAACCATCAAATTAGAATGTTCTGCAGAGTGTAATTGTCTTGACGACTAAAAAAGTCTAGACGCAGAAGTGTATGGTCCACGGATGCAGTCTGAAATACTATAGTGGACCCCATTACTGAGGAACTACTGAAAAGATCTTCCATCACAGACTCTGATGATAGAGAGGACGTGCCCATCATTATATAAAATGAGTCGTCAGCTGTATTACTGACCAGAAGGACAGGGAAAGACCCATTTAGATGCACTTCTACCCCAGAAGGACCTCTAAGGGAGGTCTAGGTCAGAGCCACTAGAGACTCCGCCATCAGGAAGGATGTTGAGGAGCTTGATACCACATAGGGAGCTGAAAAAGTGCTGCGCGGAATGAGAGATTCCACTGGCAGAACAGTACAGCAGAGTTCTATCAGCAGAAAACCGCTGGATGACTCAAGATCCCACAAAGATAGCCACTCACTAAGATGTCTGGAAAAAATAATCCACAGAACAGGACTTCATTCTGCGGAAAACATCCTGCCACAAGTTCTGTGGAGAAGAAGTCCGAAAAGGAAATATGTGTCACTAATTCTGCCAGACAGCACCCACTGGTACCCCCACGGCACCAGCATCACTCGTGGCACAGGAGGGCACCAAAGCAGTGCCTATGCCAACCTGGGTGATACCCAAGGGCACCCGCAGTGGTATCTGCAGGCACCCCTGTCACCCATGCAGCAATGGCACTCGAGGGAACCCCGACACCCATGGTACCGTGACACCCATGGAACCATGGTACCCATGACACCCATGGCAAGAATCGCACCCAAGGGCACCAGTGCCACCTGTAGCACCCATGGGCACCCACGGTGCCACCTGTGGCATCCATGGGCACCTCGGCACCACCCGTAGCACCCATGGCACCACCCACAGCACCCATGGACACCTGCAGGTGCCCGGTGCCACCCATGGCACCCGTGGGTGCTCGGCACTGCCCACGGGTGCTCGGCATCACCCACAGGTGGATGGCACCACCAGCGGATACACAGCGCTGCCCAAGCAAGGATGCGTGGCACCACCCACAGGTGCACAGCACCACCTGCAGGTGCTCGGTGCCACCCGAGGGTGCTCTGCACAACCTAGACACCTGCAGCACTACTAGCAGCGCCAACTACCAATGGCAGCAACAACAGCACCCACGGCACCGCACAGAGCGACAGCACCGACCCATGGCACCAACAAAGGCACGGCACTTACTAAGGCACGGCGCCGACCAAGGCACCGAGCCACGGCTCTGAGGCACAGCACCTACTGAAGGCACAGAGTACGGTGTCAACCATGGCGCCAAGGAAAATGCCAATGGAAATCCTGAGGAGAAGGAAAGGGTGGTGCCTCTGCCGACCCCTGCATAGAAAAGGGAGAGGGGGGTAGGCACAAGGGGTCGACACGATGGCGAAGGCACCAAGAGGGCACCGCGCTCATCCTGATCCAATTGACCCAGCTCTGGTCCAACGGCTCTGAGGCCCGGAGGCCCTGAAATCAGGAACACAGCCAGGACAACTGGAGAAGTCAAACCCCCTGCTCCACAGGAGTGGCCCAGAGGTGAAACTGCTCACCGAAGCTCCAACGAGGACAGAGATGGAGTTCGGAGTCGAGAATGCAGCCGTTAGGAGTAGGGCCGAGGGGATCCCACCAAAGTCAGTTCAGGCCTGTCATCCCTCCCGATGAACAATCCTTGTGCAGACGTACCAAAGGGCAACCTCGAGCGGCACCAATTCTTCTTCCCCCAACGAGGAAGAAGAGCTTGAGGTTAAGCGGAGCCATATCCCCGGAACCGCTAGATTTGTGCTTCAGTGGACTGTCCTCCCCGAGCACAGGACTGTCCGTAGTCGGACCCCCCCCTCCCATTCATTAAGGGCGGCGGACCGGACACAGCCTCTCTGCCATAAAAACTTTCAAACAAAGTCCTCCTACCGTCACTGTTACCGTCTAAGGATGACTCCGTTGATGGCAGGAAAGAATTTCTTTTTCTTCTTCTTCATAATCTTCTTTTCTTATTCGTAAAATAAGAAATTACTACTAAACTATTAAATTAAAAGGTAAAAGCTGCTGTCATATAGATGAAAACATTGACTCCAGCAGACGAGCGACGTCGACATCCAAGCGCACTCAACGGCAGGAGAAAAGGAACTGAGGCGGTTGGAGGGTCGATGCCGAGATAGCCTACACAGGCACGAGCTAGTCTCACAGTGCCGTGCATGCGTGGTCCCGTCTCGGCACCAACCCTTCTGAAAATGTTAGGCTCCCGCTTCATCCTAGCGCCTCCGGCGCTATCCCACTAGTGCGAATGTGTGATGGATACTTAGTCCAGGAAGATCCTCGTAGATGCCCTGATGGTAGCAGATACCCAGAGCAGTGAGTCACAGACAGTGACTGAAAAGGACCAAACCTTGAGTGTGGCAGGGCTAATGGCCAGTGCAGTGTCCAGATCCGATGAGGAGGGCAACAGGGCCACTGTCAGTGAAGGGCCACAGCAGCAGGAGAAGGTCACCAGTATCCTGGATCCAGAAGTACTCAGGCTGCGAATTGAGTTGCGCAGAATGAAGCTGGAGTTCCAGAGGGAGAGGGACCGTGAACAGTGGGATGCACACCATGAGGCAGAGCGAGAATGCCGAGAGGCAGACTGTGAGGAGCCTGAACACCAGCGAGCTGCAGAGAAGAGGGAACGAGAATGCTGAGATGTGGACCATGAGGAGTGTGAGCACCAGAGGCAACGTGAACTGGAGAAGCTATGACTCCAACCATTAGCACTAGAGCAGGTAAGTGGCTTGGGTTTAACTGGGACTACAGGACTGGGTTACAAATTCAAAGCCGAATTTAAAGAGGGGGAGGATATGGATGCCTTTTTAAATTCTTTTGAAAAAGTTTGTATTCAGGCTAAAATTCCTAGGGAGTCCTGGAGCTTCCAGCTATCCCCGCTACTTACCGGGAAAGCTCGGGATGCATTGGGTCACATGGATGATGAGGACAGTGATGATTACAACAAACTTAAAGCTGCACTGTTAAAAAAATTTGAATTAACTGCTGAATTATACAGAGCTAAATTCCATAAGCTCAGGAGAAGCCCTGACATGAGTTACGAGGAGCTAGCCACGAAACATCGTCAGTTTTTAAAACATTGGTGGGAAGGAATTGGAGCAATCTCTGTTGATAAAATTGATTTTGTTAGAACAGTTTTTCTGAGCATGCCCCACAGAGCTGAAAACCTTGCTGGAGGACCAAGATCCCAAAACAGTGCAAGAGGCTGCTGAACTCTCGGACCACTATGCCAGCAGCAGACCTGCTCTAAGAGCAAATGGGGCGGGCGTGGCAGCACAGAAAGGGAAAAGCACACCTTCAGGGCAGCTAAAACCCTCACTGTCGCCACCAAAACCAGTTAGTCTCAGGTTTCAAAGAAAAGATTTCTCTGAAATAAGAAATGCATGTTGGTTGTGTAAAGAAAGTGGGCATATTGCCAGACAGTATACAAAATGGACGACCAATACAGAGGGGTCTAGGAAGGAAGTGGGCTGTTTGTGTGTCCCTGGGAGCATGCCAGTGAACATGAGGGAACACATGTACCCAGTCATGGTGAATGGGGTACAGACGCAATGGTTAAGGGACACAGGGGCATCCCTGACGCTGGTAAAAGGGGGTCTGGTACAGCCTGGGCAGCTTATACCCAATAAATACGTAACTGTACAAGACTTTGCTGGTGGGGAGAAAACATTGCCCCTCACTAGTGTTATCCTAGACTGGGGTGAAACAGGGGGAACTGTGCAACAGGTAGCTGTAGCCCAAACCTTAGCAGTGGATGTGATCCTGGGCAACAATCTGAAACAGGAGATGGTGTGTGCAGTTACCAGTAGCCAAGTGGCAAGGGAAAACTGTAGTTCCCTGAACCCCACAGAAGCCATTGTGGAAACCACTGAGAGGTTGGTTCCCCAGCCTGTGTCTCCAGATGAGGAGATTAATGAAAAGGGGATAGAAATTTCCCCAGTAGCAAGTAACCACACAGCTACAGAGGGTTACTCCGAAGAGGGAGGGGTGACTCATTGTCAGAGGGTTGGGATTGACAGTGATCCTGAGTGCCCTGACGCTAGTGCTAGGGACCCTAGTTTAGTGACTGAAGGGGACCTGTGCCATGCCTTGGGAATGTGTGAGGGGTTTGCAGCTGCTCAGAGAAGTGATCCTAGTTTAGAGAAGCTGAGGACATGGGCAGACTCAGACGGAGCACAGGGAGGTGATGGCAGGCATAAGGTTTATTGGGAAAATGGATTTATGTATACTCAGGCTGTGCAGACAGAGGGAGGGGTGCTAGGCAGGTAGCTTGTCGTTCCCCAGGGGTATCATGAGCAGTTGCTCAAGACTGCACATGATATTCCCTTGTCTGCTCACCTGGGAATAGTACGGACTATGCAGCGGTTGGCCCAGAATTTCTATTGGCCTAACTTCACTCAGCAGGAGAAGGAGTACTGTGGGTCTTGTCACCGGTGCCAAGAAATAGGGAAGGCGGGCAAGAAAACCCAAGCCACCCTGGTTCCCTTGCCCATAGTGGAGGAGCCATTCGAGGGTGGGAATGGATACTGTGGAGCCTTTAAATACCCCCAGCTCCTCAGGGAGGAGATTCATCCTGACTGTGGTGGATTATGCCACCCGGTACCTAGAGGCAGTCGCCCTATCCTTTCTGAGGACAGACAAAGTGGCAGATGCCTTACTTGGGATTTTCTCCTGAGTTGGGTTTCCGCAGGAGGTTATCACCAATCGAAGGGGTTCCTTCATGTCGGACCTGATGAAATATTTATGGGAGAAGTATGGGGTGGTGCAGAGATGCACGACACCGTATCACCCACAAGCCAATGTGCTTGTGGAAAGATTCAATGGTACCCTGAAGTCAATGCTCCGGGCATTTGCTGAACAGCATGGGAGGTACTGGGAGAAATACCTTCCCCACCTGTTGTTTGCATACAGGGAAGTGCCCCAAGAGTCGACATGATTTTCCCCCTTTGAACTCTTATATAGACACCGGGTACTTGGGCCCCTAGACTTGATCCGGGAGGACTGGGAAGGCAAGCACGCCACCCAGGGAACTCCCATAGTGGATTACGTCCTTAGGTTTAGGGAAAGGCTGAAGGAGCTTATGGGGATAGCCCAGAGCAACCCGGCAGCTGCCCAACAGAAACAAAAGTGTGGTACGACCGCAGAGCCAGAGCTCGTGCTATTGTGGGTCAGGAAGTCATGGTCCTTATTCTGGTCCGGAAAGACAAGCTGCAGGCTGAGTGGGCAGGACTGTACAAAGTGGTTAGGAAGGTAAATGACGTAAACATATTGTAGAGTTACCTGACCGAAGACGGACAGAAAGGATGTACCATGTCAACATGATGAAGCCATATGCAAATAGGCCTGACATGGTATTTGCAGTGTGTAGTCCTGTGGAGGGGATGGAAGAAGGAGACCCCCTTCTGGACTTGCTGGAAGAAAGTAAGCGGGAGTCCTCTGTGGAGGCAGTAAAATTGTCTCCCCAGCTGGCCCCGGACCAGATCCAGAAAGTAAGGGAGGTTATAGCAGACTTTGCCCCATTGTTTAGCACCAAGTCTGGACTAACCCCCTTAGTGACTCACGATGTGGAGACAGGGACACAGACACCCACACGGCAAACAGCATATCGGGTGTCAGAGGCTGTACAAAAAGACATTAGGAAGGAAGTAGAGTAGATGTTGGATTTAGGGGTAATCCAGAGATCCCACAGCCCCTGCTTCTCACCCGTAGTCCTTGTGCCTAAGCCAGATGGCTCAACTCATTTCTGTGCAGACTGTTGTGGACTGAATGCAGTCACGAAGTCAGACACCCACCCAATGCCCCAGACGGACGAACTACTGGACAAGTTGGGAAGGGCAACTTACCTTATGACCACTGACCTGACAAAGGGATACTGGCAGGTAGAGTTGACGGACAGAGCTAGGGAGAGGTTGGCCTTCATCACTCCGATAGGCTTATTTGAATTCAAAGTAATGCCTTTCAGAATGAAGAACGCCCTGGCCACTTTCCAAAGGTTGGTGAACCAGGTGCTAAATGGTGTTGAGAAGTACACCGTGGCATACCTGGATGACATTGCCATCTTTAGTGCCAGCAGGGAGGAACACCTGTCCCACCTTAGGGAAGTGCTGGGCAGGATAAGGAGGGCCAGGCTCACTGTCAAAGCCAAGAAGCAGCAGGTGGCCATGGGAGAGGTGGCATACCTCGGGCATGTGGTAGGCCGAGGACAGCTCCATCCTAACCAAATAAAGATAGAGGTAATCCGGGCATGGCCCAGACCAGAAACGCAGAAGCAGGTCAGGAGTTTTCTGGGGACAGCAGGGTACTATAGGAAATTTGTACCCAATTACAGTGCCATGGCTGCTCCCCTGTCTGCCCTGACAAAGAAAAAGATGCCAAAGAAAATTACCTAGGGCCCAGCCTGTGAGGAAGCCTTTTCCAAACTAAAGGAGGCACTGTGCAGTGCTCCTGTTTTGACAAGTCCCGACTATAGAAAACCCTTTATAGTTCAGACTGATGCCTCAGACATGGGTATTGGGGCAGTACTGAGTCAGACATCCAGCCAAGGGAGAGATCTCCCAGTAGTGTACCTGAGTAGGAAGTTACTTCCCAGGGAGCAAGCATACTCTACTGTGGAAAACAAATGTCTTGCCATAGTGTGGGGCCTAAAGAAGTTGGAGTCATACTTATATGTACAGCATTTTGTGGTGCAGACTGACCACAATCCCCTGGTTTGGCTAATGCAGATGGGGAAAAACAATGGTAGCTTGCTAAGATGGAGTCTTGCTTTGCAAGGGTATGATATGACAATTCTACATAGGGCTGGAGCCAAAAATCAGAACTCCGATGGGCTGTCTCGTGTGTACGAGGAGTGAACTGATTTGGGAAGCTCATCCCATGCAGGGGATAGAGCCCCTAAATTCAGTCTAGGTGGGGAGGAATTGTGACACTCAGACAGCTGGTTCTGATTAATCTATGATTTTTGTATATAAAAATGTGTTATTGAATGTCTCTCATGAGAGATGCTGAAACAGCCTGTGGAATGACAAACCCCCTCCCAGGTTTTAGCTACAAGGTGTGACCTGGAAGGCCAAGAGATAATTACAGGCTAGAAGATAACTTAAAAAATATGCATCTCCTGTTTATGTGACTAATTGCAGCTTGTCAACTGCCAAGATAGATCATAAACTTTTATAACATTAGAGGAAGAAGAGCAGGTTATGACGCTTTAGTGCAAAGTCATAAAAGATGCTTTGATGTCCTGGAAAGGGGAAGCTGCTCATAAGATCAAAGAAAGTCATATGAGAAAATGAGTTGTGCTGAGGTCTCAGAATTAATACTTTGATAAGACATCCTGTTTTGCATAGATATATTTTTTTTATATTATGACAGGGAGGAGCTAGGTGACCTCACGCAGAGAGGTTGGCAAAGCCAGTTTTTCAACAGTATTCTGTTTTCCATTTTGACACACAAATGTTTGGACTCTGAAAAACCAACATCAGGCACTGTTAGGAGATAAGTATACTGTGGTAGGAGATTTAGTCTGCACTTTTAAACCTGTTTTGTTTAAGAGATTTGTATGTTTTGTGATATATGGTTCTGTATTTACATTTTACTTTTTTTTTTTATCTATTTTGAAGTAAACCTATACTTTAGAGACTACTTGGTATGCCTTTCAATTTCTTTTTCTTGACAAAGGAAGCATACATGGTTAAAGCTGACACTGCACAAAGCTTACTGGTTTTACCAAACTAGGAAAAGGTAAGAATTTATTCTGAGGTCTTTAATAGAGTTTGAAGGGTTCATTTTGTACACCTGGTTAGGTGCCCGTAGGCAAAAGATATCTGCCCCCCCCAAAGAGCAGAATTATCTGAGCCTGTACATTGGGTATGCTAACAAGAGGTTCATAGTTTGAATCCCTCCAAGGCTTGAGACCAAAGGTTGATTCGAACCCACAAAACAGACAGGAGGGTTACCCTGTTTCTGTTAACTGTTCACAAGACTGCGCTTGGAGGTTGGCACTGTGGGAGCAGAGGGCCTGACCTGCTGAGTGGGTTTGTGACAAAAGTCACATACTTTGCTGCTGAATTCACTCTTTTTGTTGCTGGAACTTCGGGGCTGTTTCTAGGATGTCCTCTGCTCAAGGTCACTTGAGGCAGAAAGGAAGTACTATATGGGGACAGCTTTCAAGGTCAGAGTTGGGTGGCCACGTGACCCACTCAAACCAATTGCGTGGCTCCAGGAAGCAGGGAGAGCTACATACAACCACTCCTAACTTGTTCCCACACACATTCGTGTCCCAGCAAGTGAGTGGGACAGTGAAGGAGGGGAACAGGTGTAAGACTGGCACCCCAGAATCGGGGAGGCAGCTATCAGCAGAAGGAAGTGGTGAAGTGGGGAACTGTGCAGGTTGACTTAGGTAAGGCACCTGTTTACTCCTGTTGTTGCACTCACGGCTTTGTACGGTGGATATTAAAAGGTTAACCTAAACTGAGAATAGGAGTAACACCCTATCCAGCGTAGGGGAACAAAAGGTAATAAACAACAACAAGGGTAAAGCTGTAAGCACCCTATCAGGGGTAAAGGGTACACAAGGGACGGGTGAAAGCAAAAGAGTAGGGCAAAAATAGGAATAGGAGCAACATCTTGTTTAGGGTAGGTGTACAAAGGGGTGCAACAAACAGAATGGAAGAACTAGAAACACCTTATCAATGGTAAGGGTACATAACTACTTCCAAGCAATACAGAGAGAGTAGGAATTGGAAATGCTGGGAGTGGTGCAATGCAGTGGCTGTGAGGCGGCACTTTTAAGAGAGACCTTACGGAGACTGTGCTGCTGCCAATCTGCATGCACCTCTCTGGGTTGGGGGAGGAGGTTGCTAGACTCTAGGTTGAGTTGGTATGGATTCGGGGGACCTTCTACCTCACCCAGGGACCACCAGGTCAGCCACCATTACCTAGGGATGAGGAACAGCTGGACAATAGTAGGTTCTGGAAGGCTTAGTGTTGTGGACTCTGGAAGGGTAGGGCTGGTGAGTTAGAGGCATATTTCTCAAGTGGTACAACTACAAAATTCCTACGCTGCTCTGGCATGGGGGGACTGCCAGGAGGAGGCACATGTAGCAGTGGCCAGGGAGGTGCGGCAGTCCTCCACAGTGGAGATCCCAACGAGGGTGGGAGAGGACCCCAGAGGATCCGGAAGCAAATTCTGGTGGGGGACTCAATTGCCAGGGAGATGGATTTGGGAATAGGAAGGGGGGGTGGAGAGGGAGGACAGGTGACTATGTGGTGCCATGTCCCAGACGGATGGGAAGCAGATCCTAGGTATTGCCATGGCAGCAGGATAGAAGGGGGCACTGGATGTCATTGTCCACTTGAGGACCAATGACCTAGATAGGGATGGGTCTAAGATAGTGAAAGGGGAGGTTAGGGAGCTGGGGAGTGGTCTTAGACAGGCAGCATGCTCAGTGGCTTTCTCTGAAGTGCTGCCTGTCTATGACAGGGGACAAAAGTGATCCATGCTCCAGCAGCTTCAACTCATGGTTGAAGGAATGATGCAGAGAGGTGGGGTTTTGCTACATTGAGGACTGAGAATCCACCTGGGCAGATAAGGGCCTATACGGGGTGAATTGTCTACATCTGTCCAGGAGGGAAACTGCAGTCTTCAGTGGACAGTTTAAATGTTATTTTGAACATTTCAACTAGCCAAGGGGAGTGGCCGAAGGAATCAGGGAGGCAGAAAATGAAAATTACATACTCACCGTAATTCTTGATCTTCTAGGAATATCTTTACCATTGAGTCACACCAATGGGTTCTGAGCTGGAGGTGCTAGGACTCTCTGGGAGCAAGAACTTTTCAGAAGGGCCAGTGCAGAGGTAGGCTGTATGCATGTGTGGCACCACAAGATTGTCTTGTGCTGCATGACTTACTTCAGCACCGGCCCTCAACTGTCTCAGTACCTTTTTGACCGAGGAGGTGCAGCGTAACCTAACTAACATTAACACACTTAACCTAAGGGCATAAGATAGCCCTGGTGACCCATTTAAGAAGGGTCAACAGCAAAGGAACACAATGTCTTTACAGCTGAACCAAGAAGTGAAGACCAACAAACAGAGAGAGAGAGAGAGAGAGAGAGAGTGAGTGAGTGAGCTCTGGGGATGGAGAGTAGGTATGTGAATCAATGGTGAAGATATTCCTAGAAGATCAAGAGTTATGATGAGTACGTAATTTTCATATCTTCCAGGAATTGCTCCTCACTATTGATTCACACCAATGGGTTAGAGTACCAAGCTCAGATGAAAGTCCCCCAGGGAGGGTAGTTGGAGCCAGAGCTCACTCAGGACTGAAGTCCATTAAGGATGGTCCTGCCAAAGGAGGCATGGCCATCCAGGACATAATGCTTGTGAAGATGTGCACTTTGCTCTAGGTGGCACTCTGTAAATGTCACTAATAGCCAGAGAGTGAATTTCTGTCAAGGAAGCGGCAACTGCTCTAGTGGAGTGAGCACGTACCTGGCCTTCTAGCTTGACCTGCGCCATACCATAGCAGTGATGAAGGTAGCTGACAATCCATTCAGAAATACATTTGATTGTAACAGGCTCTACCATCTGAGTAGGGTCAAAGGAGACAAAAAGCTACTTAGACTGCCGCAAGTCCCTAGTTCTATCGAGGTAGAATGTTAGGGCTCTTTTAACGTCCACAGAATGGAGAGTGCACTGCCCTTCATTATGGAAGTTAGGAAAGTACGTAAGCAGCACTGGAGAATGATGTAAGTTAAACTCTGATACTACCTTAAAAGGTAGAAACTTGGGATGTGTGAGAAGAATCACTTTGTCTCTGTGGAAAACAGTATATGGAGGATTTGTGACCAAAGCATGTATCTCAGAGACTCTGTGGGCAGAGGTGATGGCCACTAGAAAAGCAGTTTTCCAAGTTTGGAATTTCAGGTCACATATAGCCATGGGATCAAAGGGCTTAAGGGTGAGCAAGTCCAGCGCAAGATTGATATCCCAGGCAGTTACAGGTTTCCTGACTGGAGGCCTTATCTGCAAAATGCCCTTCAAGAACCTCTTAGAGAGGTAGCTGGGTTAGAGTGAGGTTCTGTACAGCCTCATAGTACGCTGAAACAGTGCACAAGTTGATCTTAACTGTAGAGTTTTGCAAGCCTGCATCAGAGATATCCAAGAAGTACTCCTAAACCTTCTCAGCTCAGCATCGGAATGGGTCCATATGGGTTTTGGAGCACCACAAGGAAAAATGTTTCCACTTAGCTGTGTAGCAAGATTTTCCTGGTGGAAGGTTTGTAAGCAGCCAGAAGAATCTCAGAGATCCTCTGAGATACTTTATACCTGCCCACCTATATCTCCTCAGGAGTCAGGTCCGGAGGTGAAGGGAGCACAGGTTGGGGTGGACCAGGGACCCCTGCATCAGTAGATCTGTCCTGAGAAGGAGAGCCCTTGGAGAACTGACTAACAGCCTGCTGAGCAAAGGAAACCATATCTATCAAGGCCAACAATGGGGCATTCAAAATCAACTTGCCCTTGTGAGCATCCAGTTTGAGCAGTACCCTTTGAACTAAAGGGATAGGTGGAAATGCGTACAGAAAAAGATTTATCCACTGCAGCCTTAATGCATCCTGACAAAAAATGCCATGTTCTGGATTTTTGGAGCAGAATTGAGGCAGTATAACATTGAGTGGGGACACAAAAAGGTCTATATCTGGGGTTTCCCACTGGTCAAACAGTGACTGCACAATGGCTGGTGCCATCATCCACTCATGAGGTTCAGCTTCTGTTCTGCTGAGCTCATCCGCTAGAGTGTTCTGAGCCCATAGCAGATGAACTGCCTGGATCAGAATGCCCTGTTTCAGACACCATTCCCACACTCTCATCGCCTCTCTACGGAGAGGGTAACTGTGCACTCCACCTTATTTGTTGATGTAATACATGACAATCTTGTTGTCTGTCTGGAGGAGAACTATGCAGTGGCTTACAAAGTCAAGGGCCCACAGGGCATAGAGAACTGATCTCATGTCCAAGACATTTAGATAGGGAGATGGGACTCTGCCAGGCTCCAAACTCCTGAAGTGTGGTGTCCCTGACTATGGGCTTCCTATCCCACCAGAGATGCATCTGCAGTGAGGGTTACCTGAGGCCCTGACTGAGGTTAGTGGAGGGGAGACCTTGGAGAAAATTGTTCTCATGTGTCTACCATGCAAGCAGTCGAAGTAGGGGTTTCATCACCTTGATGGGGTGAGACTGAGGATGCGTTGCTGGAGACCACTGTGTGCTGAGCATCCACTGGGTTGTCCTCATGTGTAGTCAGGCCACCGACACCATAAAGACAGAGTAGGCTATGAGACCTAACGTGCTGCATGGAGTGCACCTGAACGGACTTGTGCTCAGTGATTAAAAGAGCCACCTGAAGGATTGCTTCCCTTCGGTCCTCTGGAAGAAAGGCTCTAGCTCCCTTGGTGTCCAGAAGGGCCCCTATAAAGAGGAGCTACAACTTCTCGAGATTCAAGAAAACTCCCATGGAGGTAAGGAACTGAGAGGCTGTGGCCACTGCTCATTCCATCTTCTGCTTGGTTGGACTGGCTAGTAGTCAGTCATCTAGATAAGGACAAACATGGAGTCCAAGTTTTCAAAAGTGTGCCATGAAAACAGCAAAGCACTCTGTGAAAACCTGAGGTGCTGAGGATAGCCAAAAGGGCAGGACTTGGAACTGATAACGTTGAGCCAATACCATGAAGCACAGGAATCTGTTGTGACTGGGGTGGACCAGGATATGCTGGTAAGTGTCTTGCATATCCAGAGAAGGTAAACAATCCTGCAGCTTGAGAAGTGGGAGCAGGATCCCTGGAGAAATCATTTTCAACTTTTCTCATTCCATGAACTTGTTCAAGTTACTGAGCTCGAGGATGGGGTGCATGCCCCCTGACTTCTTCACAACAAGGAAGTAATGGGAGTAGAAGCCTGTGTTGCACTCTGCCTCCTGCCCTATTTTCACTGCCCTGTTGTTCAGAAGGCCTGCAATATCCTGTGCTAGAAGCTCTGACATGTGAACTGATAGGAGCGATTGCTTTGTGTGTATATACTCTAGAAGCATTTCCATAAAATTCAGCAAGTATCTGTCTCAAATGATCCTAAGGACCAACTTGTCCATTGTGATGGCTTCACACTGATTGTAAAACTGGATCAGGCTCCCCACTACTGGAGAAGAGAGGTCTGCCTCGGTCAGCTGAGTCAAGACCGAGGCTGAGACTTCAGAGAGTGGCACTAGGCGCTTTGGGGGCTTGTACTTTCAACTGCGTTTCCTTTTGTGGTTGGGGAAGCTGAGACTTGACTTGAGCTCCCTTGCCTTTGCCATGAAAGGACTATTTATTATGGCAGAAGCCTCACCCCTTCGCCCCTGAGGGTAGGATGCGGCAGGCCTGGAAGTCTTGATGACTGTCCTGGTTTTCTGGGAGGCCTCAAGAGACAGTTCTACCTGTTGTTCAAACAGGTAAGAACCATCAAAGGGGACATTCATAACCTCTTGCTGGATGTCATTGGAGAAGCCAGATGTTTGAAGCCAGGAATGCTTTCTAATACAAATTCCTGCAGCAGCAGAATACGAGGCAGTGTCAAAGGCGTCATAGCTGCTTTTAACTTATGAATGTTTGACTCAATACCATGAGTAACAGTCTGAAGAATCTTGTGCTTAGTCTCAGATTCAGGCAAAGATTTTGCTACAGACTTAAGAGAGGTCCAAATCTCATACTCATACTTGGAAAAATGTCCCTGGCAGCTGCCTATCTTCATGCTAAGGGTATCAGCAGCAAAAACTCTTTTCCCCATAGTGGACACAAGGGAGCCCTTACTCTAAAAGGAAACAAATGAACTAAATAAGATAACTGAATAGGCCACAGTATGGGCAGACTAAATGGACCTGGCGTCTCCTTCTGCCGTCAGCTTCTATGTTTCTATCTTTCTATGACTATCTTGTGCGACTTCTGATTGATGGGGTGCGCAGTGACTTTCTGAGGAAGAATGGCCTTGTCATTCTCAGTCAAAATGACAACTTGTCATCAATAGGCTGAGAAGTAAGGATAGGTCTTTCCTTGGAGGCAGTATACTTGTGGTCTATCTGCCTACAGACAGGGGATGGACGCAGGCCTATTACATACAGCATCTGAAAGAGTCTCAAACACAGGGGGAATACGGGGTATAAGACTGGCATGGTGGAAATGTTGAGCCACTCCAGATAGAAATGTTTCTCCTGGGCAATGGCAGAAGACTCAAAAAATGGGAATTATGTACTTACCGTAATTTTTTTTTTTTTATTTCTATTTATTCTCCCCCTGCGCCAGAGCCCCGCGCCATCGGGAGACACACACATGGCACCCCACTATACCAGAGCTCTATACATCTCATGAGGTGGCCCCGGTCCATATCAGTGATAGGGACAGACAGTTCTGGAGAGAAGCAGGACCCAGGGCTAGAGCTGCGACCCCAGCCAGAGTTACCACAATCTCTGGACAAGGGGTGATCTGTAGGCCCAGTGCTCTGACTCTGAACCTCACCAGGGCTGACCCTCCCCCCTGACCAAGTCCAGACTCCAGGCCAGAGCCCCCTCTAGAGCTGGCCCTGGACTCAGCATCGCGAGGGTCACTGGAGCCAGCCCTAGCAATGCAGACTGCACTGGAACCAGACCCGGCACCCAAAATGCACTGTGAAAGTACCAAAAAGGGTTCCATTGCCATCCCTGATGGCAGCCTGAGGGGCAACCTCAGAAGTGACTCCCGGCCGAGTCCAGCTTAGAACCAAGCCCAGGAGGGCTACCATCCTTACTGGCTCCATCCACGGGCCCAAACTCAACTCCATCATTCTCCCCAGATCATCTGACTGCTCATGAGAAGAGATGACAATAACCTCTGGGTCCACTACAGGACTGGCTCTGGAACTCTTCCCTCTCCTGGCACTGCAAGCAGTGCCAGAAGGGGGTTTGGTCTTATGGTTGGCGCTACCCCACTCACCAGTACCAGCCTTAGTACCAGGAGCTGAGGCGGCGCCAGGCTGAAACACCGAGGTGCCCACCAGTGTAGACTGAGCATATAGCTTCGGTGACACCACCGGGGGCATCTGCTGCCCTGAAGGACCGATGGACTGGGAGGGGTGCTCAGCCGGCCCCTCCCAGAGGAAGCTGACTGTCCACCAATCTGTCCCCCAGGGCCTTTGACGTCTTAGCAAGGTGAGCCTGGGGAGTGCCCTGGTCTTCCTCAGTACGTATAGTACTGGAAAGGAGTTCAGGGAAGAGTCAAGGGTCCCTATCTTGGAGTCCCTGGTGTGATGCCCACCTCCAAAGGTGAGTGGATCACGGCCCCACCTCCATAAGCACTTCTCTAAGGTAAGGTAGTCCATGGAGAAGCAGGCATCACAGCTGTCCATGCCTTGGTCAGCACCAAGGCAGTCACAGCAGTCATCATGTGGGTTCTGGACAGCAATGTGACCCCCACAGGGACACTGAGGCATGGGGGGGGCACCCTTGCAGATCTTCTTTTTTGGTGTTTCTATGCTCCTCAGGACCCAGCATGATGACTCAGTAAAAATAACGCAAAGTTAGGAGAAAAGAGTTCAGCACCAAACTAAAGCATTTAAAAGGACGTAATAATAAACAGCAACAAAAATCATGGTGCTGAAGAAAAAAAAAAACTACATCAAACTAAGGTGACTGAACTGAGGAAGTAATAATGCAGTTTCGGCAACTGAAGCTCCCACAGTGCACACTTGATGGCGGGAAAAAGAAAACTGAGGAAGGGACAGGTCCAGCATTGGTTACTGGCCAACTCAGGAGCACAGTGTCTGTTTGTCTGCCTCGTGGGTAGCACCTTCGTCATCCCTCTCCTGGCTGCTAAAACTTTGCTCCTGCCGAGCCCTAACATCTCTGGGTTAGACCCCTAAGTGGGAATGAATGGTGAAGATTCATTCTTGGAAGATCTAAACAAAAAATAAAATAAAACTGTGCACCATGAGCAGTCTGAATGCCAGTCACTGGCACTCTCAGACCCTGATCTGGGGACACCCATTGGCTATGACAGCGGGGGACGACAGATGCGATTGAAGTTTGTCATCAGGACAGACCCACAAGAAGAAACAAGTGCTGGCTCAGGGGTCAAACAGCTGGATGAAAAAAGGCATCTGAAAACCTTTTTTTTATTGACTTGGGAGTTTAGCAACCATGTTACTGCTTGTTATTAGTCTAACTATACCACTGTACAGCAGTTGTGACTGGCTTAACTTTGTTTTATTTTCTCATGTATTCTAATGTGAGCGGATCTGAGTTTCAGAAACGTGCAGGAAAACATGCAAGAAAAATAAATGGCATTATGACGGCTACGCAGTATTTGCTGTGAAAGTCAACTAACAACATCTGCAGATAGCAGCTACTGTCTTGCTTTACTGGACTGCAGCAAACAAAGTAAATGCACAGTGTAGCTAATTCAATTTCTTTTCTTTAAAATTTTTTTGTTGTGAAGCTTAGTGCTCATAAAAAGGAGCTGGATTGATAGAACTGAGTACTGAAGCTCTCCGTTTATCCAGATGGCAGGTGCAGCACAGGAAACTGCAGTGCTAGCTTCTTTATACTGCCCTGCCAATGTACCCTTCACGTAGGTAACACCATATACATTAGCTGAACTCAAGGTTCATTCACCACTCCTTGGCCTCTCATAGAAAACTCCAAACAAACGAAGCCAACAGGAGCCATTTTTTTTTTAATTTAAGGAAGCAGTGCAACAAATTGGACAAAAAAATCTGACCCTGCTTTTTTTCACTATCAACGATTCCAGGCATTTTCCAGTTTTATTTGGTAGTACAATTTTCAAATGCCACCAAAATGTGATTATTTTATAAATGCTGTATTTTTTTCTCATGAACAAAAGATGGGCACACATTTTGCATGGTAATAGCAGTGTAGTCATGGCAATGACTAGGACTGAGAAAAAAAACAGACCCAAGGTGTGCAGCATAGGAGGTACCTAGACAAGTACATTTAACAGGTATATTTGTAACCCCTCTACAAATGGGGGTTCCCAAAAAGTCTTCCTTGAGCTTGCCTAAATGCTCACTGCCAGGCTGGTGTCCTACGTTTTAGCAGTTTAAATGTGATTACCAGAGCCTGTATAGCCTCTGTGTACTGTCTCTTTAAGAGCTTCCTGATTGCAGCTTAAATAATCTGAGAGGGAGCTTTGTTGAAAGATGTAACTATTTACTGAAAATCATTTAGAGTGATAATGATAATGCAGTTTGTCTAACCTGCTTTCTCTGTAGCAAGGACTGTTTTGTTTGTCTCCACTATCTTGGTCCTGGACTGCAAATTGGACCAATTAGTACTGGTGGGACCTAAAATGTAGCTGGACCACAGGAGCTGTCCGAATTCAAAATCTGTAGAAACTGTAGTTTTAACTTTTTGCGCCTTTTTTGCAACTGAAGGGGGATCTTTTGCTTTGACTGATAGCCAACTCAGCCAACCAAATCTTTTGGATCTTGGGGAAGTCCTGGGCTGCTTGCAGTTTTCAGTTAAATCTAAGATGGAAGCTGAACAAGAAAGAGCTGAAGTGATTCTGAGCAGCAGTCCTGAGTGGATTTGCATGGGAGAACTCTGAAAAGGCTAAGTTTTTGGCCTGCATGTCGGTGTGCTGCTCCTGAGAGAGAGAGAGAAGAGAATTATTTTGGACTAAATCCAAGTTTGTGTGACTAAAGTAAGCTACTGAAGTGGGCCAGGCTCAACCTGAAGAAGACTGAAGATTTTGCTGAATGCAATCGGCCTGTCAGGAGTTCCAGCTACCCCTAAGCTCCTGGTGTGTGAGAGACTTTGCAATTGTGACCGGGGAGCGCTTTGCCTGGTACAATAGAATTCCCGTACATGTAAATGTGCTATGAGCTGCTAGTGGGTTGTGAGTTAGTTCTCCACTGTGTGAACTGTGTTCTGCTTGCTGGAAGCTGTATCGAGCCCAAAACAGACTGCATCCGAATTTGTCTCCATGTGGTCTGGTCCTTGTCAGATTGGCCCAGTCAGACTACCCACTGCACAGAGAAGCCATCGACGAGAGACCTGCCTGGGGATCAGCCCCTTGCTCTACGCCTGAACAGGAACAATGTCTCTGCGACTCGTGTGGGCCCTGCTTCTCCTGGCATTCCAGATCAACCACCTGCAGTCTCGATTTTCATCCAGCCTGTGTCCAGTCTTGGGTGTCGTGAGTAAATACCAGGGTAGCTCCCTGCAACAACAGCTTAATCTGAGTGTGTCATCTGACTGTCTTGTTGTTTCGTTTCCTTTATGAACTGAGCCCTCTGGCTCTGGATTACAAATACTGTGTACTGTGCATGTTGTGTTTTCCATCACAGGGCCCCAATCAGCTGCAACCCCGGGCAACAGTTCTGGCTAGCCCATCTCTTCTTCACCTGGGTACCCAGAGGTGTGACTGTGTGGGGGGGGACTCAAAGCGCATGCATAACTGCTTGATTGATATAGCCTTTAAGCTAATTAACTGATTTTGCCCCTTCCTTGTTCAAGTCCCCTGAATAAATCAGATCTAACTTTTTCTGCATGTAATTTGACTGTGGTTCCAGCTTGTGCTCAAAGTACTGTACTGTTGCTATTTGCTGTGCATAACATTGTTTTACAGGGGGTCCCCAGGGTCGAGCCAGAGGAACCAGTCCTGGTGGTAAGTGCAAACAATGTGGGTACTTGTGTGGTGTACCAGGGGTATTGTGAAAGTGATTATTGTACAGTGTTCAGGCCACTAGAGGGGAAAGAGGGGGTTACAGTGTCCCGGAGGGCTATGCCGAGGTTACCAACCCTGACCTCCGGTGGAGGCACCCGTTTAGAACTCAGGCCTCTTAACCTGCTACTAGCCAAGCAGGCAGAGGTAGTAGCCCTTGGGATAGCATCACCTAGGGGTTACATCTTGGAGGCTCACTGCTGGAATTAGTGTCCCCTAGTGGCCAAATTTGCAAATTACTGTTAAAAATAAATGGCTACCTCAACAGAAGTAGCTGTACACCAGTTGGTGGGATGGTGTACTGGGCAGGAGATCAACCCCAAAAATGCTATACTTATCCTGGATATTTCCCTGGGTACCAATAAGGACACTGTAGAGGGAGTACTTTCCAAGGTTGAATGTTTACAAAACCCTGTGGTGGTGGGTCGACAGGCTAATCTGCTCGCCCAAAGTTTCATGGCGTTAGTAGAGTGTAAGGATCCAATAGACAGTTCCAAAGTGCCACAGACTATCACCCCCGAAGGAGCCCTCACTGCCTGGAGAGTGATAGCTAAAGACAGTAAAGACCCCAGGGAGAATGAGCCCCCCACCCACTATCTGAGACTTCTGAAGAGAAATTTGCAAAATTGTTGCTGAGGAAGGGAAACTGTGGAGGACTTAAAGAAACTATTCTGCCACTTGGGGTGTTCCTCCCCAACACCCTCCGCTTCAGCACCTGTTATTGCCCCTCCTTCTGTGCCCGTGCCAATGCTGGCTCCTATGTCTATACCTGCCATTAATCATGACTCTTACCGAAGGTTGAGAATCTACTCCGGCACCCTCCCCAACCCCAAGGGGAGAATGATTGGGAGACCTGAATAGACTGTGTTGCCCCTTTGGTACCTGAATGGCAGTGTGCAGAGGCTGAGAAATGGAAAAGGATCCAAGAAAGTTTGAGGGGTCCCACCCTCAAGGCCATTACATTTCTGAGGTCCACAAACCCTGATGCATCTGCCCAGAAGTACCTATCTGCACTCAAAGGCAATTTTGGGAGCATTGAGTCAGGGGAGAACTTGATGTGGAAATTTCAAGGTACAAAGCAATGGCCAGGGGAAAGTTTGTCTGCATATGTTACTCATCTGGAAAGAGTGCTGCAAAAGGCTTACCGAAAAGGTGGGGTGTCCGCCAGTGACTTAAACCATGTGAGACTGGGGCACATACTGCAACATGCAAAGCATTCTAAATTGCAGCTCCTTCAATTAAGGCTCCGATAGAAGGGGAACCCAAACAGACTAGCTATGTGACTTGATAAAAGAACTCCAGGAGGTTGAAGATGAAGAGGGGATTGTAATTCTAGGGTGAGCACAGCCCAAGTGATCACGCATCGGAAGGTCCTTCCAGTGGGGACCAATGAGGTGTGCCGCCATGGGATGAACTGCTGAGGGAGTTCAGGGAAACAAAAACAGTCTCTTTATGAAGGCCGCTCCTGCAAGTACAGGCACCAACCCTTATCCAACTGCATCTGCTATGGGGGTGGGGGTGTCCACCCAGGCATCTCCTGCTGACAGCAGCTCGAAACTCAATGCCTTGACTATGGAAGTAAGAGAACTGACGAGATGTCTCCAAATGTTCACCACACAGCAGATAGAGATGGCTCCAAGATTTTCAGTTGGTAGTACCACCACCCAAGCTCCCAGTGTGATGCCTCAGCCAACCCAAATCCCAGAAAACATATTTTGCCATAATTGTGGGAAGGATGGGCACATGAAGAGAGAATGCTGGTCCACAAAAGACCTAGATAAAGTTGTATACAGCTTCAAGGAGAGCTTCGCAGAACGAATCAGTGGTCAAGGAGTGCCCAAAATGACCGCAGTGAGGGTTCAAGAAGTAGTAACTCAAATCCCTATGTGGCTAAATCATCTGTCCAGGCCCCTGCTGCTGACCCTCCAGACTGGTCCAAAATAGTGGGCCCTTCAATGGAGACTACCGTGGCTGTGAACGGTAGTTCTACTGGCTGCTGGACAGTGGGTCGTAAGTGACCATTGTATTTAAGGACTGTATGACAAACACTTATCGGCTGTGCCCTTACAATCCCTGGAAGGCCTACATGTGTGGGGGCTGAGCGACAAGTCTTATCCCTACCTAGGATATGTCCGCCTCTGGTTGTCATTTCCTGCAGCTGTAACTGGTGTAGAGGAGCAAGTCAAGACACTGACCTTAGTGTGTCCCCCTACTGGACTGTATGATGCGGTTCCCCTGTTAATTGGGACCAATGCCGATATGTTTGGGAGACTGGCACAACTCTGTCACGAGAAACAAGGGGCTACGGACTGGGAGGGCCCTAAGAATTCCCGCTCTGTTCAAGAGGGTCTATGATTTGCAACAGAATCCCAAGGGAGTGGACCAGGATGAACCGGTAGGGGTCGTGTGGAAGAAGGATCCCGATTCAATGGTACTGGTCCCTAATGCCCAGTGTACCATTCAAGGGGAGGTCCGCCTCCGCAAAGATGTCAAGAACAAAATACTGATGTTGGACGCGCCAGGTGATGGAAAATTGCCAGAAGGATTACTGGTTAAGCCCAGCATCTTGCCAGCTTGTGCTCATGCCTATGCATGACGAGTGATGGTCCAGATTCACAATGTGTCAGATTGGGAGATCCAGGTGAACAGAGGATGCACCCTAGCTACGGTACACTGCAGTGTTGCCCAGCAACAAGCACCCTGGCAAGACAGATAGAGTGACTTACGACTTGTTTGATTTTGGTGACTCCCCATTGCCAGCTGAATGGAAGACTAGAATTAGCCAGAAACTTGCCCAGAGAGATCAAGTGTTTTCGTTGAAGGAATGGGACGTGGGATGTGTCCAAGGTGCAGAGCATCACATACGCCTGCACGATGAACGGCCATTTCGAGAGAGGTCTCGATGCCTAGACCCTGCAGACATAGACGATGTGAGAAGACACTTGCAGGAAATGCTCATGGCTGGTGTGATACAAGAATCCAGGAGCCCATATGCATCTCCTATTGTGGTTGTGTGTAAGAAGAACGGATCTGTAAGAATGTGTGTTGATTACTGAACTCAGAATCGGCGGACCATCCCCGATCAATACGCCATGCCCTGTATACAAGATGCTCTGGATTGTTTGAATGGGAGCAAATGGTTCTCGGTGTTGGATCTTCGCAGTGGATATTACCAGATTCCGATGGCTCCAGAGGATCATGAGAAGACTGCCTTCATCTGTCCTTTGGGGTTCTACGAATTCCTGAATATGCCACAGGGAATACTGGGCGCCCCAGCCACCTTCCAGTGACTGATGGAACGAGCAGTGGGAGACATGAATTTGCTAGAATGCCTGGTGTACTTGGACGATGTCATTGTGTTCAGGAGTTCCCTACAGGAACATGAGTCGACTGTTCAAAGTACTAGACTGACTGGAAGATTTCAGCCTCAAGCAGTCCATCGACAAGTGCCAGTTTTTTCAAACCTCTGTGAAGTATGTGGGGCATATAGTGTCTACAGAGGAGATAGAGATTGATCCTAGTAAAGTTGTAGCCTTGACTACTTGGCCCCAGCCCCACAATTTGAAAGAACAACAACATTTCCTGGGATTCTGTGGCTACTACCGCTGGTTCATAAAGGACTATTCCAAAGTGATTCGGCCACTCTTGAATCTTACCCAGGGTTACCCTCCTACCAATCAGAAATACAAAAAAGGGTTTGTCAAAGAACCAGACAAAGCATATTTCCACCCAGGTGAACTTTCCGGATCCCGTTGGATGCCTGACTGTGAAGCAGCTTTCCACAAAGTCATATACCAGCTCATCCACGCCCCCATCCTCGCTTATGCTGATCCCACCAAACCCTATGTGCTGCATACTGACGCCAGTCTGCAGGGTCTAGGAGCTGTACTGTATCAAGACCATGAGGATGGTTTGAGACCGTGGCATTCGCCAGTAGGAGCTTGACCCCATCAGAGCGAAACTACCCTGTGCACAAGTTGGAGTTCCTTGCGTTAAAATGGGCCATTGTTGACCAGTTTCATGATTACCTCTATGGGGCGAAAATATTGGTGAGGACTAACAATAACCCATTGACCTATGTACAGACTTCAGCTAAGTTAGACACCACGGGGCAGTGGTGGCTTTCTGCATTGTCAACATATGATTATGCTGTCGAATACAGACCAGGCCTGAATCATATTGATGCTGACGCCCTATCTCGGAGACCCATTTCCAAGAGCGACTGGGTCAGGCTGCCTGAACCTGACATCCGAGCACTGAGCCAAAAGTTTGATAGAAATTAACAGATGTCTACGGATACAGCGGACTGCTTAGTAGATTGCTTGGGTCCCTCTGACACCTGCATACTGGCTATGCTGCCACTTCTGTGCTTCTAGATATTAGTGCACTACCACAGTTTGACAATGACAGCATTCAGTGGGCTCAATCCCAGATCCTATGATTCAGCTAGCACTTGACGCCTTCGGCAGGAAAGATGTGTCCAAGTTGCATTCTCTGATTCATGAACCACTTTATTGTTTAAAGAAGGCCCCAGGTTGAAGCTGCTTAATCAGTTGTTGTATAGAGACTGTAGATCAGGGTGGCCAAATAGAAAGCAACAATTAGTCCTGCCCACAGCCTTCAAAGATTTGGTACTGAGGTCCCTCCACAATCATATGGGCCACCTCGGTATCGACCGGACCCTTGACCTAGTACGATCTTGTTTCTACTGGCCCAAGATGGGGGGCCAATGTTGAGCACCATGTAAGGACTTGTAGTCGCTGCCTGCAGAGAAAAGCCCTACCTCAGAGGGCTGCCCCCCCCCGTCAACATTACTACCAGCACCCCAGTGGAACTAGTCTGCACAGACTTCTTGAGTTTAGAACCTGATCAGCAAAGCAAAGGCAATGTGTTGGTGGTTACGGACCATTTCACACGGTATGCACAAGCTTTTCCCACCAAAGATCAAAAAGCATCTACCGTGGTCAAGATGCTAGTGGAAAATTTCTTCGTCCACTATGGTGCCCCCCCAGCGAATTCACTCTGATCAGGGCCGGGACTTTGAGAGTCGGCTAATCAAAGAAATGCTCTCTCTATGGGGAAGGGTGAAAGTCAAGAACCAACCCTTTTCACCCGCAGGGGGATCCTCAACCAGAACACTTTAATCAAGACTCTACTAGACATGCTAGGCACCTCCACCCAAAAGATAAGCATAAATGGAGCCAGCAGATTAGCACCTTGGTACACGACACAGTTGCACAAAGAATGATGCTACCGGGTTTTCTCCCTACCGCCTCTTGTTCAGGAGAGAGGCCCCGTTGCCTGTTGATGTCTGTTTTGGGGTTTCTCCTGATGGGGTCTGAGCCGAAGATTACCTGCAATATGTACAAAAACTGAAAGCTCAATTGAACCATGCCTATCAACTGGCCCAGACAATGGCCGCCAAAAGAAATCTAGCCAACAAAGAGAGACATGATAGAAAAGTAAAGGCTCAAGAGCTTAGACCTGGAGTCCGTGTGTTGTTGTGAAATTTAGGATTGCATGGTAAACACAAATTGCTGATCAATGGCACCATCTTCCCCATGTCATAGTTGGAAAGTTGGATAATTTGCCAGTGTACAAAGTGCGCCCAGAGAATAACACCAAAGCTGTCAAGACCATGCGTCGTAACCACTTGCTACCTATTGGTCAAGTTATAATTGAGGCTGAACCCACCGAGATTGATTCCCCTGGACCAGTGACTCGTGCTGCTGCAAGAAAGAAACAGAGTCAGCTTGCCCCCGTGGTTGCCAATTTAAGACTTCCCCGCAGCAGGCCCAGAATGACAGTGACTGCCAGTCTAACTCAGATGACAGTGAGTGTGATAATGCCTATTATCCCTCATATGAACTGAGTCAGTTGTTTTGTGGAAATATTATGTTGAATTATGGGGATGAAGCTGGGCCTTCTGGATTGCCTAACACCCAAGCATCATCCTTGGAGCAAATGCTCCCTGAAGGTGAAGTGCAAAGTATCACATCTGAGGATGCTGAGTCTTTGTGTATCGTGGAACTGTATGATTTGCCTGAAGGAGAGGCTGATGGTATGAGTCTTTCTGGTGACATGCCAGAACTTGAGGAACACTAAGAGAGTGCTGACAACCCCCCTTCAGTGCCAGAGTGTCTTTAAAATCAGCCAAGTGTTGTAGAAACAAAGACTACAGAGCAAGGGGCTAACAGTGCTCCCAGCTTGGACATTCCCCTTCATGCAGAGGTACCCCTCACAAGTGATGAAAGCTCCAAGACCATTGCAGAAAGCACAGAGACTGTGGTTGTTCACCCTAGAAAGACTGGCTGAGCTGTCAAGCCAGTGGTGTGCTTCAGTTATGATTCCCCAGGGAGGCCAATGGATTTGCCTTTCAATGTAGTCCACAAAGGTGTTTATGTCTCTCAGAGCTCACTGCCCAAATTGAGCTTGACGGCTCATTCCAGGTTACTTGTTTTGCCCTCTCACCATGGTGCCCCTGCCCCATCCAGCCCTAAGTTAGCTGATAGGGAAGGGCCTCCCTCTTGCATTGTTTAAAGTACAAGAAGTTATTACATGATTCTGTATAGTAATGTTCAATTTACCTGTGTGAAATACTGTATGCATAATGTATTGTCA
Organism: Neoceratodus forsteri; assembly: GCA_016271365.2. Classification (NCBI taxonomy): domain Eukaryota; kingdom Metazoa; phylum Chordata; order Ceratodontiformes; family Ceratodontidae; genus Neoceratodus; species Neoceratodus forsteri. Next base: position 337,128,034 of record CM057452.1, on the reverse strand, counting down.
GAATGGAAATGATATAGTGAAGTACATTGAAATGTATAGTAAAGTGACAAGTTATGCCAATTGATGAATCAGATAGTACTTGTATAACATGCTAATGGTATAAATGTCTTGTATATGTTGAATTTTCAATGTTATTATGGTACAGACTTGACACGGACGCCAAGTTTTCCCAGGCTGGAAGCTGAACAAGAAGGAGCTGAAGTGATTCTGAGCAGCAATCCTGAGTGGATTCGCACTGGAGAACTCTGAAAAGGCTAAGTTTTTGGCCTGCATTTTTATTTATTTATTTATTTGATTTATCGGTTTACAACCTTTGAGCCAGAGGCTCATTTACAAAGGTACCTTGTTACATTAAGACAGAAGGTAATACAGAACAGGGTATAACAACAATTACATTAAGCATGTGTTACAGACATTTGTCACAGACATTATTTACAATATTTGGATGTAGATATTTTCAGACATTATTTACAATATTTGGAATGATGATATTTACATCATCACAGCAGAAAGATATTATTAGCTTGAGAAAGCATTTAAACAGAGTAGTCAGTCCTATTCATGGGTTTGGTATTATTAACGGAGGTTGCAATCCATAACGGACTTTGTCAGAGAATTTGGATTAGAGTGGGTGAGAAAGTGAAATGTTAGTTGCAGTTACAGGAGGAGGTTGCGAAGAGTGGTTTTGAAGTGGGCAATCTTGGGTGCACAAGTGATGGTATTTGGGAGTGCATTAAACCATGTGGGGGCCCTGTAGTGGAAAGATCTCTGGGCAAGAGAGGTTTTTACCCTGGGCACAACCAGTGGTGCTTTCTCTGAGTTGTGGGTGAAAATAGTGGGGGTTGCAGGATGAAGAGAGGCGGTGACCCCAGTGAGGGAGAGTCCGAGCAGTATTTTCTTGGACAGTATGCAGATCTGGTAGCAAAGCCTTTCATCAAGGTTGAGAAGATTGGCAGAGGTATAAAGGGAGCAGGTGTGAGTGAGCCTAGGTGCTGGGAGACAGACCTGAAGTCAGTGTCCCAGTATTGGTCAGACGTACCACCCAATTTAGAGGAAGACTTTTTGTGCCTGTCTGAAGAATCAGGTCGGGAGGCGTCCAGTGCCAGTGTAGTCTTGAGCAGGTGTAAGGAGGCTGAGGAGCCCCATGAAGACCTTATCTTAATGGGGGGAGGTTGGGAGCGGGCCCGGGAAGGAGATTTGTCAGACCACGTAGAGCTGGAGCTGGCCCTGGACTCAGAGGCCTGGTTGGGGGATCTCGCTCTACCCGACTCCAAATGCTTGTCCCGGTGTTTCCCTGTCTTGTGGGAAGATTCCCATTTGGAGGAAGGTCTTTTCTCCATTTTCTTTAATTTCTCCTTGAGGAGGAACCCCTGAAGGGCCTTTTGGCAGTGGATCCAGGTTCTGCTATTGAACTGCTGACAGATTGAGCAGGCCTAGGTGTCATATTCCGGGCCTAGGCACCTGACACAGGCCGAATGATGGTCTGCAAAAGGGATCTGCTTGCCGCATGCGCACTTAGAGGGATGTCCTTTGAGAGAAGGGGTAGGAGAAGCAGACGTGGATTCAGATTAAAGAAGAAAATGATTTCACGCGTCGTTTCATTGATGCAGGCATCCGTGAGGCCGATGTTGATGGTGGGAAAAGAACTGGGGATGCTGGGGGACTGCCCCCTTTTATGTGATGCCTGACATCAGGGAGGGGCCGATGTCGGGGACGATCCCATGCTGGATACTGCTAGCTAGAATTTTTTTGTGGGGTCCTGGCGCCTGCCGGCTTCAGTCCTAATGGTGTAACCTGCTGCAACAGCTGTTTCTCGAAGTAAGATCTTTCAAATACCTCAAGGGAATCAACAAAGTCCAAGAGGGAAGCGTCTTTCAGAAAAAAAGATGTGGAGAAACAAAGGGGCACAATTTGAAGATGGGGGGGGGAAGGCTCAGAGGTAATGTTAGGAAGTATTTCTTCACAGAGAGCATTGTAGATACATGGAACGGCCTTCCTGAAGAGGTCATAGAGTCAAAAACAGTGGGGGAATTCAAGAATGCATGGGACAGACATAAGGCAATTCTAGTGGGGAGTAGGAGAAAGTAGGATGTTGGTTAACTAGGATCTGCATCTTATCCGTTAGGTAGGGAAATGGGCAGACTAGGTGGGCCAAGCAGTCCTTATCTGCCATCAAATTCTATGCTTCTATGAGTGGTAAAGACTTTATGTCCAGGAAGGTCAAAGTATTGAAGCTGCTTTAGTGTCCGAACTGAGTGTCTGCGGTCTAACTGCTTTATTCTGTGGTTCATTCTATGGGCTTACTTCCAGTAATTTAATGTCAAAACAAGTTGCCGGACAGCCGCGAATGTTGCTAAAATCAAAGCTCTACATAGAATACTTTTAGAATGCAGAGATGAATACAGCCCGTATTTTTACCAAGTTAGCGAGGTTAAAGCTGTATAGCAACGAAAGGGTTAGAACTATTGAACTAACGTCTGCAGGCTTCATGTTACTAAGTGAAGGCTTTTAATATTAATACAGCATTCCTTCTAGTGTACGCAGCAACTGCAGTATTTTAAACTGGGCCACACGGGATGACCTATGGAAGTCCTAAGGCCCTAGTCAGAACAATAAGACTACAAGGGAGATAAAAGGAGAAGATAGAAGTGGGTGGCCAGCCCAACATTTAAACACACACATACCACACAAACAAGACATAAGAGAAACACAATTAGAGAGAAAAGTAGAACCTGATGACCCAATTTTCCTGATCGGGGGGAGGTCAGATGGCACCCCCATACGTATCTGAAGAAAAAATTACTCACTTTAGTAATGTTGTTTCTTCGAATGGAGTCTTGCCATATTATGACATATGCAGTTTGTCCCAGCCTTAGAACTGCTCCGGAGGTGAAAGAGTTAACTTTCCATGCCAGGCATGGAATCCTGAGCGCGAGCTCGGTTGAAAACTCTGTCTGTTGTTCTTCAAACTCAAACTGTCAGATCTTTACAAGCAAAACTCACTAAGATTCTGTGTGGAAGCTGTAAACCTACACTAGCCAACTGGCTACTAAAATATTAACACGTTTTTTGGTCCCAAAACAAAGACTCAAGTCAGGGGATCCAAAAAATAAAATTCAACACCCAAACACCCCAAAAAAGAGGGGTGAAAACACAAGGTGGGCATCTATTAAGTGCCAACACTGCACTGCCCACCCACATCCCAAGAGCAGAGGTTCTGAGAGGGGCAGGGGAGGTCATAATATAGCAAGACTCCATTAGAAGAAACAACATTACTAAGGTGAGTAATTTTTCTTCAAACAACATGAAGTCTTGCTATTTATGACATATGCAGACTACACAGCAGTACCTCCACGGAGGAGGGACAGAACCTACTTAGGAAATAGGCTGTGAAGCACAGCTTGTTAGAAACTGAGCATCACTCCTAGCCTGGATGTCCAGGAGTAATGCTTGGTGAAAGTGTGAACTGTTTTCCAGGTAGCTGCTTGACATATCTCTAAGATAGGGATGTCCTGGCCGCAGCCAGGACGAGCCGTACCTCTGATAGAGTGAGCCCTCAGGCCTGAAGGGGGAACCTTACCCAGTTTTTGATAACAGAATTGGATACAAGAGACAATCCACCTGGCAATGGATCTTTTAGTGGCAGGTTTCCCTTTACCAACCTCACCATAAGTGAGGAACAGTTGGAGGGAGTCAAACCTGTGACCCTTGGTATGCTCTATGTAGTAACTAAGGGCTGTCTTTACATCTAAACTGTGCAGCCTCCTCTCGCCAGAGGAGGAATGGTCAGTGAAGTACACTGGAAGAGATATAGATTGATTAAGGTGGAAATCTGAAACCACCTTAGGCAAGAACTTCCTGTTAATCCTGAGGACCACCTCATCTCTGTGAAAGGAGATAAAATCAGGCTCCACTGACAAAGCTTGTAATTCACTTATGCGTCTGGCAGAAGTGATGGCTACTAGAAACACAGTTTTCCAAGTCAAGTACTTAAGCTCTGCTGAAGACAAAGGCTCAAAGGGGGGTTGCATAAGCTGAGCAATGCAAACATTAAGATCCCAGGCAGGAGCAGGGTCCCTGAATGGAGGGTTGGTGTGAAGCAATCCTTGAAAAACTTGGAGAAACAGGGTGAGCAGAAAGAGAAGAGGGCTTTCCTGCTGAAATAAAAGCAGAGACAGCTGCCAAATGCACTTTCAGGGTAGCTGGCCTCAGCCCCAAAGTATTTAAATGGACCATATAATCCAGGACTGTGGGCAACTCAGCAGATTCTGGGAAATATAAGTTTCAGAGCACCATATGGAAAACCTTTTCCATTTGGAATTATAAGTAGCTTCTGGTGGAAGGCTTCCTAGAAGCCTTCAAGATATCGAGTACACCTTTGAGAAAGGTGTAGGTCAGCAAACTCTAACTCTTCAAGAGCCAGGCCTTGAGGTTGAGGGATTTGAGATTCGGATACCAAACTCTCCCTTGGGCACAGGTTAACAGATTGTGATTCCTGGGAAGACACAGGGGAAGGTGGACTGCTAAGGACAGAAGGAGTGGATACCAGGGCTGTCTGGCCCAATCTGGAGCAATCAGAATCATCTTGCAAGGTTGAGATCTGATTTTGACTAGCACCTTGAACAAGAGAGGGAAAGGGGGAAAGGCATAGAGGAACTTTCCTTCCCAGTCGAGAAGGAAGGCATCCAGAGGGACTGAGCCCAACACTGGGGCCTGCAGCAAAAAGCGGAAGTTGGTGATTGTCTGGGGCTGCAAAAAGATCTATCTGAGGGGTGCCCCACCTGGCAAATACTACCTCCAGTACTAGGGGATCCAGTGACCATTCGTGATGGCCCTGGGAAATCCTGCTGAGAACATCTGCCAGGACGTTGTCCTTGCCTGGGAGGTGAACTGCCACAAGGGAGGTGTTCAGAGAATAAGCCAGAGACCACAACTTCATTGCCTCAGTGCACAAGGCCGAAGACCGAGTGCCCCCTTGCTTGTTGATGTACCACATTGTAGTGGTGGTGTCTGTTCTGACCTGTACCACTTTGTTCTGAACAGATGCAGAAAAAACCTGAAGTGCTAGAAAAACAGCTCTGAGTTCCAACAGATTGATGTGGAGCAGAGATTCCTGAGGGGACCACAATCCCTGGGTGGTGAGGTTGCCTGTGAGCTCCCCATCCCAAGAGGGACGATCGTAGTAAGGGTCAAGGAGTGAGATTGAGGGATGAAAGGAACACCCTGTCTCAGATTGCTCTGATCCTGCCACCACTGCAGGGCCTGGATCAGGGTTCGAGTTACTGGGATCAATTTGGTTAGAGGATCTCCTTTGAGACCAGAAGGCTCTCAAATGGAACTGGATGTCCCTCATCTGAAATCTTGCTCCTTGCACTACAGCTGTGGAGGCAGCCATGTGCCCTAGGAGCTGTAGAAAGTGCCTTGCTGGTCGAGAGACCTGCAGAGTGAAGGAGGAGGCCAGAGCCACCAGGGTCTTTGCTCTTCTAGAGGAAGGAAAGCTCTGGCCTGCTTTGTGTCCAGTTCTGCGCCTATGAAGGTGAGTAGCTGAACAGGCTCTAGAACTGACTTTGGAAGACTGAGAAGAAAACCTAGAGATGTAAGCAGCTGCTGGGTAACCTGAAGGTGTAATTTGATTTGGTCTGGAGACTGACCCACTATGAGCCAGTCGTCCAGGTAAGGAAAGATGGCAATCTTTGCCTTCTTAAGTGAGCAACTGCTACTGCCAGGCATTTTGTGAATACCCTTGGGGCAGAGGTGAGGCCAAGGGCATTGCTCTGAACTGGTAATGGCCTGAGGCAGTTCAATCTGAGGTACTTTCGGTGGGAGCTTCTGATGAGAACATGGAAGTAGGCATCCTTGAGGTCCAGGGACGCTAACCAGTCCCCTGGCCTTAGGGAGGGTAAAATAATTCCCAGAGTCACCATTTTGAATTTTGGTTTTAAAAGGTGCTTGTTTAGGTATCTGAGATCCAGGATGGGCCGCCATTCTCCTGTCTTTTTTGGGGTAAGGAAGTACCTGGAGTACAGTCCTTTGCCCTGGTGTAGGGGAGGAACCCTTTCTACAGCTCTGAGAGCCAGGAGGGTTGAGACTTCTGTTTCCAAAGCGAGAGCCTCTGATGGATTTGCAGGTGGAAAGGATCTGGTTCTCATCTTTGGAAATTTTTTGAAGCTGAGAACCAGTCCCTGGCTTACTACTTCCAGGACCCACTTGTCTGATGTTAAAGACTCCCAGTCCTGGACGAAGTAAGCCAGCCTGCCCCCTACAGGTAATGGAGAATCAGCCCTGGCCATCCCATCAGGGTGCCTGTTTGGCAGGAGCTTTAGGCTGAGGGGTGGGAGCAGGCCTGCTCGTACCCCGTCTGCCTCTCCCTCTGAAGAACCCCCTCTGGGCATAGGCTGAAGAGGAGGCCTGGGCTTGGTAAAAAGGCCTGTGAAAAGGCCTGCCCCTGGAAAGCTGCTTCTGAGGAGTGGCTTGCCTTTCCTTGGCCTGGCACTCCTATAAGTGGTCCTATACTCATCCATTTGCTTCATGTAATTCTCTGTCTGCTCCCCAAACAGAGAGTTACCCACAACAGGAAAATCCATGGCCTTAGCCTGGGTATCCTGTGACAGGCTAGTACACCTGAGCCAAGCCATTCTGTGAAAAGCCACATATGTAGCCATGACTCTTGAAGATACATCATTAGAGTCCACTGCAGTATGGAATTGCACCTTGGATGCCTCAATACCATCAGCAGCCACCTGCTCCAGCTCTTTGGCAAGCTGGTCAGGGACCTGTTTCGCTAGAGCCATAACAGTATCCCATCTGGATTTCTGGTATCTTGCAACATAGGCCATATAATTTGCCTGTCTGAGTCCCAAGGATGCTGTCATGTACTGTTTCTTAGCCATGGCATCTATCCTCCTGGAGTCCTTGTCAGGGGGGTGTGAAGCCAAGGGAATATTTGCCTTATCACAGGCTGCAGCCTGCACTACCCCAACATGGCTGCATTGCTGTGAAAGGAACTCCGTATCAGAGCCTGACAATGTGTACCTCTTGTCCATTTTTTATCCACAGGAGGTATAGTGTGAGGAGCTTTTAAAATTTTTATTGTCTGTTTCCTAAAAGATTTATGTAAGAGAATAGACAGTCTCCTAGACTCTGGAATATCCATCATTTCTACATAGTCAGGCTCCTCCTGTTCATCCACAGCTTCTTCCAAAGGGAGCTGGAGGGTTTCAGCCACTTTTTTATAAAACATAAAATGAGAAGGGGACTCAGAAAGGCTAGGGGGAGACACTCCTGAAGGTCTGTCTGGGGAGATGTCCGGTTCAATGGGCACATCCAGACTTTCAAAATCACATTCACTCTCTTCATAATCTTCCTCCCCCTCCTCCAGTTCATAAAAATCCTCTATATCATATTCCTGAACCGGTGGAACCAACCGAACCGACCGCTTACCTGATGGTGCCGGTTCGGTTGGAACCGGAGAAAGCGACTGGATAATTTTGATCGCTTGGCTATCTCTGCAGCGGTTGGAGAAGGAAATTTGGCTCACACCTGCTGATTTTCTAGTCCTTTTGCGAGGGACTGACTCCTCCGAGTCAGCTCTCCGCTTGCCCGAGGAAGTCTCGCCCTGGTCAGAGGGCACTCCTTCCGTTCGGTTGGCACCAACCAGGCTGGCCATCCGGTCAGGGACTTCTTGCCCTCGTCCCTGAGCCTACCAACTCTCTTATCCAGGGTAGCTGCAGGGAAATTCTGCAAATCTGGCAGTCTGCATTGAGGTGGTCAAACCCCAGACAATAAACATTGGTGTGTGGGTCAGCCTTGGCAAAGGCTTCCCCACAGACACTACAGTGCTGAAACCCAGTGGGTCCGGTTTTCTTTTGGGTTTCTCAGACATAGTGCCAGCCTAACCAAAAACTTGCCGTTTACAGCAATTTGCCAAGCAAGACACCCTTATCAGTTCCCAACCGTGTCACGGGTCGTGGAAAAAAACGTAATGAAATCCGTGTTTTTTTTAGAACCGATAAGAACTGGGAACCGCACTCTAAATGCAATTTAACAAAGTTTAAACACAACCTGATCGGTTCAAACCAACCGATAATATCGCTTTGCAAGTTCCACACAGAAATAATGTAAAACCTATCTATTACTTACGTTATACCACAGACGGAGCTTGAACCGACCGTTATGGTTAAAATAAACAAAATGCGGTTTAAAAACCGAGAATTACACTTTTTAACCGACAAAATGAACCGAGCAGTAGGAGAAATCTCCGGAGCGACTGTTCAGTGAGGCGGAGTAAAGAATCTGACAGTTTGAGTTTGAAGAACAACAGACAGAGTTTTCAACCGAGCTCGCGCTCAAGATTCCATGCCTGGCATGGAAAGTTAACTCTTTCACCTCCGGAGCAGTTCTAAGGCTGGGACAAACTGCATATGTCATAATATAGAAAGACTTCATGTTGTTTGAAAAACAGGTAGTTAGATATGAAGGTACCCATGACTTGTGTTAAATTCAGTATGTTAGGCCTCAAGAATTCAGAGGGCTCTAAAGCACAAAAAACACATTTCCGAACTGGCTTTTGACACTGCAAGGCATGCACTTATAATTGGCAGATGCGCCAGGAAGCAGTACAATGGCACTACAGCCATTCTGACCTGAATTTTGGAACTGGCCCCAGAAAAAGCAGAGGGTGAACTGGTGCCTCTGGCAGTAGAGCCAAAGCGAGCCCTGTGAACCTCTAGATTAGAGGATCTCTTCTCTAGAGGGAGGAGGAAAAAGGAGGGAAAGCTGTCAGTGTCTGCCTTCTCCCTCTTGAACTTAAGGAGAAGGGACCCCCCCTTGACCAAGACATTAGAGAGCCTTCTGGGAGTCCCAGCTGGCTATTGGCCCCCTTTCAGTTAAAAAGGGGAAGGCAAACAGTGAGGTGGCACTGCCCAGAAGTATGGCCATGAGGGGAAGGTGGGTGAGAAGCAGTAATGAATGGTAAAGATATCTTGGAAGATCAAGAATTACAGTGAGTACATCATTTTCATATCTTCCAGAGATCAGTCTACACCATTCATTGCTGGTGGGTGAGTACCATGCATCAGCTAGGTGGCACTGGCACCTCCCTAAGGGAAAAATCTCTGTCAGCCTCCTGTGGGGGGGATACACAAGGGAAGGAGGCCCCTCACAGGTCAGGCAAAACCCAACACTGGTCAGGGGCAGACGGGCACTTCCAAGACCTGGGTGAAGAAAGGCGCCCCACTAACTCCTGCCTAACCCTGGAGGAGAAAAAGTGGGCTACCCAGAAAAGCAAGGCAAGCACCCAACGCCGGGCTAAGGGTGGTAACCATGATAGGTGGAGCCAGGCCATCTGCCTAATGAAGACCGTTGTTCCCACAAGTCTGGAGACTACCTCACTGGCATTGTAAGATGCCCTGATTGGTGTCTCGCAAGCTCCAGGCCACATGTGGAAAGGCCAATGGCCTGCCTGGTTGCTTCACTATCAAGCAAGGATGCCAGAAGCTGTCCCAGCATTGCCCACAGATGCATTGAGATGCACAGGAGAAGATGTGTCACTGAGAATACCCTCCTTCCCCAGCCGTCAAACTCAGCTGAGTCAGACTCTGGGGGTGGTTGTGCCTTGGATGACAGTGCCCAGAGGCAATAACCAACAGCTCCACTCCTAATAAGGGATGGGCCAGAGTACCTGGAGACCCAATGGGTGCACAGTATTTGTGCTGGCAGTCCCTCAGGGCTGAAACAGGGGCTCTGCCAGACACTATGCAACACCTCCAAGAAGGGCTTAGGCCATGAAGGAATCACGGTGGATTCCCTGCTGTATTCCCCTAGGAATGACGGCGTCGCATGCACAGGATTGCGTCCACTAAAACCGGAGTGGTGCAGCTCCTCCATCATCTCCGCTAGAAACCACTGATACCCCGTGAGGTCAGCATCAGAGGAGAAATGGACTGTCATGTCTTCCTCAGAGGAGGAAGTCAGAGCAGAGACTTGGAGGAGCTGGATTCAGAGAGAGGTGGTACAGGGACCTGAGGTCTGAAAATGACTTTATGTAGGGCTGTGCGGTATCTGGGATACACAGCCACCATGGTCCTGAAATGCTCCTGTCAAGGGTCCCACAGGACTAGAAATATCTGGGAGGGATGGGATAAAAGGCAGAGGTAGGGGAGGGGGGAAAAGGGGGTGAGAAAGCACCCTGCACTTCTGCAAGGGCTGTGGGAGTGAGAAGAGGTCCCCTCCTTGGGAAGGGGCTGTGCAAACTGCCCACTGAAGAACGCACAACTGGCGAGAGGCAAGCTGAGTGGTGTCCTTGGGGGAGATACCCCCAGCTGACGAGATTGGAGCCAATTAGGTCCACTAGGGTGGTCCCTATCCCCACCAACCAGACCCTGTCCGAATCCGCAGAGAAAGGAGGCTCGAGTCAGCACTCCTACTTCTCTCAGAACCCACAGGTGTTCTGGGAACAGCATGGGGCATCATTCTAGGCCCCCCAACTCCTGCTTCAGCAGACAGAGATCTGCTTCTCAACAAAGGCCCAAGAGAAGCTGTGGGGCACGAAGAGAGGGGGGGACCTGTCACCACTGATGGCGCCAGAGTCCCCCTTGGTTCTAACCACAGCACCAGTGCCTGAAATGGTGCCACCCACGGCACCAAACATAGGGTTATAATAACAATAACTTTATTTATGTAGCGCAATTCAGAATTGTCAAAGCGCTTTACAATAAAAACACCATTAAAACACTGTAAAATTGTAAAAATTGGATTCGGTGAACACAGCAGAAACATACATTCAATTATGGAATGGCTAGCCTGAATAGGTGGAATTTCAGTGCGACTCAAGCTCTCCACAGTCCAGCACTCCCAAACCTGACGAGGTAGAGAATTCCACAGGGTGGGTGCCGCACAGGCAAATGCCCGAGCCCCAGAAGTCTTCAACCGCACCCTGGGAATCTCTAGCAATCCCTCGTCAGCAGAGCGGAGTGGATGGGAGGGACAGCAGGGGCACAGAAGCTCTTGCAGGTAAGACGGTCCCAGTCCATGTAGGGCTTTATAGGACAGCAAGCCAACCTTAAAGGTGATCCTCCACTGAACTGGCAGCCAGTGCAGCTCATGCAGTGCAGGATTAATATGACTAGATTGTGAGAGCCCAGTCAGTAACCTGGCTGCTGTATTCTGCACTAGCTACAAGTGGTGGATATCCGTCCCGGAAGCACTAGGTAACGGGAGTTACAGTAGTCCAAATGGGAGGTCACAAAGGCATGGACCAGTGTCGGAAGATCATCAGGAGGAACCAGGTGCTTAATCTGGGCGCTATTCCTCAGATGGTGAAATGAGGTCTTGACAATGGATGACACCTGAGACTTCAGGGTCAGACCTTCATCAAAACTATAATGCCCAGACTCCACACCTGTTCAGAGGCCATCACCTGGCAGCTGCCCAGTACAAGACCAGTTGCCCATTCAACTTAAGGCCCCTCTACTCTATGACCCAGGTCCACAACCAACACCTCAGGGTTGGCACCAGAGCTGTTACCGACCCCAGACCTGGCACTGGACCTGGTGCCACCCTCCTCACTGGTGATGGGGTTGGCACATGAAACATCCCCGGCATTGCATACGGCACTGAGGGATGACGGGAGGGCGGCACTGCAGTAGGGACTCCTAGGCCCCACAACAGTCCCCAAGCTAGGCCTAGGGGAATCCAGGGATTCTGAAGAGCCAGGTAGCCAATTAGTATCATCCCAGTCATCGTCCAAATTTGAGGACAAGACCAAGGAGATCGCCAAAGTGACTACCTCCAAAACTCCTCCTCGCCTGGCACTGCGAGCAGTATCAGAAGGGGACCCAGCCACGTGGTCAGCACTACCCTGCACGCAGACACCATGGACAAACAGAAGCCAAGGTGACACCAGGCTGTGACATTGAGAGTCAAAAGGGCCCAATATAGCGCTGAAACCTCGACACCGAGGGCATCCAGACCAGATTGCAAGGGTTACTCAGCCGACTTCCCAGAGGAAGCCGACTGTCCACCCAACCCCTTGCTCAGGCCTCTAGTCCCAGTGAGACCAGAAAGAACAGAGGCCTACTCTCCCTCAGTAAATATAGTACCAAGGAGAGGCTTGGGGGAAGAGCCCAAAGACCTTACCTTGGCATCCCAAGTATGATGGCTGCCTCCAAAAGTTGAAGGCTCCCTCTCCAACTTCAGCGGGTGGATTTTGTGGGTGTGGTAGTCCATGCTGAAGCAGGTGTTGCATCTGTAAATGTCGTGATGTGGACCCAGGCAGGTAAGATCTCGGTCATGGTGGTCCGAAATGGTCATGGGCTTGCCACGGGGCACTGACGCATAGGGGTGAGCCCTGTCTTTGACTCTCCGGATTTACTAGGCCTCGAACTGGACATGACAAAAGAAGTAGAAAACAAAATAAAATGAAAGAAAAGGCACTCAGCACCACGCTAGGGATAGAAAAACAACAAAGACGGTGTCAGAGATGGTATGGCGTCAAGCAAATCACTTGTTCGGCGAAGAGCAGAATGACACACTTCTTGTGGCTGCAGTTCCACATGTGGTATTGTCTCGCTAGAAAAGCAGAACTGAAGAAGTTGGGGAGCCGACCTCAGTTACTGGCAACTCACGAGCACCACATCATGCATCAGCACCGTTGGCGGTGCCATTTCCAACGTTGGCTCCTCACCTCAAAAGCCTTAAAGCTACATGCTTCCATGGGGTTGGCACCTTCAACTGATAACCCACCAGTAATGAATGGTGAAGACTGACCTCTGAAAGATCAGTTACGTAAGAACTTACCATAACAGTAGATTTTTGAGAGAATCTCTTTCATTAAGTCACACTTTTATAACACATACTGCGTCAGTGCTAGGTCCACACAGAAGCTTTGTTTTGTGGCCACCGATGATGAAGTCATGTGACTACTGTCCATATAATGCATAGGTGGCCCCTTTTCTCACTTGTCCATTGCAGATTATGCTCGGGGGACTGTTGTCCAGGGATCTGGGAAATCATACCAGCACTCCACATATCAGGTGGCAAGGTGCACTGGGAAAGGCAGCAATGGAAAGAAGCAGGGCAGAGAAACCACTGTCATAGCCGCGAAGGGGGACAAAAGGTGGGACAGCATGACCTGATGAAAGAGATTCTCTCGAAGATCTACTGTTACAGTAAGTTCTTTTATAACTCTTCTGTCTTCTTCGAGGTATCTTTTTCATTAGGTGACACCTTTGGAACAAGTCTCAGGCAGTACCAAAAGCTAACAGTCTGGGTGGAGGTCCTGTAGTGATACCAGGTCCACTAAAACTAATATGCAAAACAATGTCCAGACTGTACTGCTTAGAGGAGGTGCAGACAGTGCTCTATGTGGCATCTACACCACTAGGAGCATAAGAAATGTATTTATTTATTTAATTTAAGTCTTTGATAACTGGGTAAGTTCACTGATCTGGAGGACTGTTTTCAGGCACAACATGGGCCACGACGTGGCAAACAGAAAAGGGAAAAACATCTACACAATGGATAACAAATTGAGTAGTATAGTAGTCACTATGATTAGGTACAGATTACAAGATAAGAACAGGCAGGTGGGAAATATACAATTCAATAAAAACTCACAGTTCCTTCACAGGAGTTAGAAATAACTGTACAGCATATTATAACAGAATAAAAGAGGTGCATAAAAACATACAGTGACACAGTGATGTGGTCAAAGAACCCACACAGACGGAACAGGAATGAGTACGGGGAGGGTGAGCTTAGACAGGACACAGTGAAACGGGAGAAAGTGCTATAGGAGGTCAGGCAGCAGAGGAAGGAAGGTGGCTGGTGAGGGGGACGGGGGTTAGCTAGGAGAGCATAGGCACTTGGCCTCATCAACATTTCTGAAGTAGTCTAAGTAGTCAATAGAAGTGTCCAGTCCTCTCACAGAAAGGGCACAATCCACAGTAGGAAGTTCCTTGCCAAACTTAACATAGAAATCTGTCAGCACAAAAGGACAACTTGGTCCATCTAGTCTGCCCTTTTGTTCCTAAAACAAAATGTAATCAAGTTGGGCAGCCTCATGAACAGGCACTGATCAAACAATGAAGTGCCCCATTCCCAGGAGTGCACAAAACACACAGCTGAGAGGACCTCTCACAGTCCTCAGTGCAGCAAAAATAGAACCTGGGATTTTTTTGTTGTTGCTGTTGTTAATATGAAGCAATGCTTCCCTTGAATTGGCAAGCTCTGGGAAAAATATTATAAGGGGAATGTCCTGAGTCACTGTAAATTCTGACTCCTGCTTATGCCCAAACCTTGTCTGTATGGAAAAACAAATAAGAAAGCTCAGGCATGAGAGCCTGCTGCTCTGAAACTCTTCAAGCAAAAATGACTGCCACTAAAAAGGAACACTATCCCTGATAGGACGTCTAAGCCACATCTTGCGGCTAGCTCAGAATGAGTCAAAATAAGCTCTCTTAACTCATATGTCACACTGGCAAACAGGGAGAGCCAAACAGAGGCACCCAGAGAAGTGGAAGGGAAGGAAGTGGAGGTCATCCAAGAAGGTGACCTCAGTGAGGAGAGCAGCGGACTTCAGAGGAGGAGGAGGAGGAGGAGGAGGCGGAGGAAGCCAATCGTAGTGGGGGGCTCTATCGTAAGAGGGATCCAGGCAGGAAAACGCGAGGGGGAGGACAGGGCACTGAGGTGCCTACCAGGTGCCACAGCATGGAGGGATGGGAGGAAGATCCTGGAGATCGCCAGGAAGGCAAGACGGGAAGGTGAGCCGGATGTCATTATCCACCTAGGTACTAATGACCTGGCAAACGGGGAGCCTAAGGAAGTTCAGGAAGAGTTTAGAAAATTGGGGAGAGGTCTTAAGCAAGTAGCTACATCTGCCACATTCTCAGAAGTACTACCTGTTAGAGGCATGGGACAGTGTAGGGGCGCATGCACCAGGAACTTTAACACATGGTTGAAGAACTGGAGCTGCAAGGAAGGGTTTGGATTCATTGGTGACTGGGGACCCACCTGGAGGGATGGGGGCTTGTTCAAGCCTGACAGCCTTCATCCATTCTGGAAGGGAATCCAAACACTCAATGATAAGTTTAAATGCTTCACAGACAAGCATTTAAACTAGCCAAGGGGGTTGGCAGGCTAGCAAGAAGGGTACCTAATTGCCACCCCCACAGCTAGCAGTGGAACCACTGAACAGGAGGAGGGAATATCTCTACAAAGCAGTGTACAAAAGAAGGAGACAGGCACCCAAGGGGTGGATAGGCAGAAAGGGGGCAAAATTAAGGGCAGACAGAAGGGAGAACCAGGGATAAAGGACAACCAGGAAGGAGCTGGAGTAGAATAGAGCAATAGAGCAATACAGCAATAGAGTCAAGCCATACAAAGACTAAAGTACTGGACTTTAGGAGGGCTGACTTTGCCAAAATGGGTGAGTGCCTAAGGAACGCACTAGCAAATGGGCAGGAAGGAGGGGTGGAAGAACAATGAGATAATAGAAACTGCCATACAGAGTACTTGAGCCTTGTGGAAGCAAATAAACAAAACAAGGCGATGTAAGAAACCACTATGGTTCTCAAAGAAGTGGCAGTGAAGGTTCAAGAAGAAAAGAAAGCATTCAGGAAGTACAAGGAATCGCAGAAGGAGCAGGACAGAGAACTGTATCAGTTAAAGCAAAAGGAGGCTGGGAAGGCAGTCAGAACAGCAAAGGCCCAAACCGAGGAAAAGATAGCCAACTCAGTTAAGAAGGGGATAAAACCTTTATAGGTACATCAGGAGCGAAGGGAAGACCAAGGGAGGGATAGTGAGGCTTAATAAAGGGGAGGGAGGGTGGGCAGAGGGAGACTGTGAAAAGCAGAGATACTAAACAAATATTTTTGCTCAGTATTTACAAAGGAAGAGGGAGGTACCTAAAACAAACAGTAACACTCTGATACAGAAGTTGATACCGCCTATTTACAGAACAAAGGGTCTGAAAGAACTCTTAAAACTGAAGGTGGACAAAGCAATGGGGCCTGATGGGATTCATCCCAGAATTTAAAAGAACTAAGGGTAGAACTAGTGACACCACTGACTACCCTTTTAACAAATCATGGAGGATGGGTGGTACCCGAGGACTGGAGGAGGCAGATGTGATTCCCTTCACAAAAGTGGGAGCAAGGCAGAAGCAGGAAACTATAGACCTGTTAGTTTAACCTCAGTGATAGGGAAAATGATGGAATCACTTCTAAAGGAAAGAATTGTCGAGTATCTAGAGGCCAGAGGCAGGACCCTAGGCAGCATGGATTCACAGTGGGAAGGTCATGCCAGACGAATCTGATAGATTTCTTTGACTGGGTGACCAAAGTAGTAGATCAGGGAGGGGCTGTGGACATGGCCTACCTAGACTTTAGCAAGGCATTTGACACAGTCCCACACAAAGATTAATATACAAGTTAGCCAGCCTGGGAGTGGGTCCCAAGATGACAGCCTGGGTAAAGAACTGGCTGGAGAATAGGACACAGAGAGTAATAGTAAATGGAGTCCACTCAGAAGAAAGGAGGGTTACTAGTGGGTACCGGGGTTCAGTATTAGGATCGGTCCTCTTCAATGTCTTTATAGCTACATTGCAGAAGGACTGGAAGGAAAAGTATGTCTCTTTGCAGATGACACTAAGATCTGCAACAGAGTTGATGCACAGGGTGGGGTGGAAAGGATGAGAAGGATTTGGCAAGGTTAGAGGAATGGGTCAAATGTATGGCAGCTTAGATTCAATGCTAAGAAGTGTAAGGTAATGCACCTGGGAAACAAAAACCCAGGGGAAGAGTACACAATGGGGGGTGAGATACTAACAACAACAAAAATGGAAAGGGACCTGGGGGTAGTCATATCAGATGACCTAAAGACGGGCAAGCAATGTGAGAGGGCAGCAAGGAGGGTTGGGGGATACTGGGATGCATAGGGAGAGGCATCACCAGTAGAAAACAGGAAGTTATTATCCTCTGTACAGACAGCTGGTGAGACCCCATCTGGAGTATCTGTGCAGTTCTGGAGACCCAATCTCCACAAAGACATAGACAGGATGGAAGCTGTCCAGAGGAGGGCAACTAAAATGGTGCAGGGTCTGCACGGAGGACATATGAAGAGAGACTTAAGGAGCTTAATATGTATAGCCTCGAGGAAAAAGGAGAGGGGGACATGATAGAAACTTTCAAGTACCTCAAGGGAATCAACAAAGTCCAAGAGGGGTAGCATCTTTCAAAAAAAGAGGTGTGCAAGAACAAGAGGGCACAATTTGAAGATAGGGGGGCGGCTCAGAGGTAATTTAAGGAAGTATTTTTTACAGAGAGGTTGTGGATGCATGGAACGGCCTTCCGGAGGAGGTTGTGGAGTCAAAATCAGTGGTGGAATTCAAGCATGCATGGGATAGTCATAAGGCAGTTCTGGGGGGTGGGGGTTGGAAGAAGTAGGCTGCTGGTTAACTAGGATCTGCAGCTTATCCAGTAGGTAGGGAAATGGGCAGACTGGGTGGGCCAAGCGGTCCTTATCTGCCGTCAAATTCTATGTTTCTATGTTTCTATGTTTAGAACAGTTACACAGTCCAGGGAGTTTACATAATGGAAAACCATGTGTGCCAATGCCAGGAGCCTTAGCAACAAGATGGTGGATCTGAAGGCTGCCATGGCGCAGTCTGACCTGGACATTGTGGCCATCATTGAGACCTGGTGTAACGATAACCATGACTGGGAGATGGCCATACCAGGATACAACATATTCAGAAGAGACAGGGCAGGCAGAAAGGGAGGAGGAGTGGCACTTTATGTGAAGGATGGCATAAAACCCACAGGGATCCAGGAGGAGCAAAATGGGGGAGAGATACCGTGGGTTAAGCTGGAAAGGAAAATGGGGTCAGCCATCCACACAGGGGTGGTCTATAGATCACCAATCCAGGAAGAAGAGACAGATAGGGAGTTAATACTAGTCTTCCAAAGTATGGCGGACAAGGGGGAGGTGGTGCCTGTTGGAGACTTCAGTATTCCAGACATGGACTGGAGCCTCCCAGCAGCAGCATCAACCAGGAGCAGATTTATCCTGGACTCCCTTCAAGGTGCCTTCCTTAAGCAACTGGTCATGGAACCAACTCGGCAAAAGGCAATACTGGACCTCATGCTCACAAACAGGGACAGTGTGATGGGGTAACAGTGGGAGAGCACCTGGGGAACAGTGACCACCAGTCACAGTGGTTTGAAATCGCACAAGGAGCAGAACCAAACCACACAAAAACATGTATCCTGGGTTTTAGGAGGGCAGACTTTGGGAAAATGGGAACAAGCCTAAAAGAGGCACTAATGGGAATGGGGAAGGAATTGGGGTGGAGGAACAGTGGGCAATATTTAAAACAGGGATTACAAGAGCAACAGCATTATGCATTAAGCAGGTTAGCAAGGGGAAAAGGAAGAGGAGTCCTTTATGGTTTTCAAGGAGGTAGAAGAGAAAGTGAAAGCCCAAAAGATCACATTCAGACAGTACAAAAAGATGCAGGCAGAAGGGAATAGGGAGAAGTACCAGGAGAAGCAAAGGGATGCAGGGATGTCAGTAAGTGAAGCCAAAGCTCAGACAGCAGTGCTCATCGTAAAATTAGTGGATAGAGAGGAAAAAAATTAACCTTTTACAGGTACATAAGTGAAAAAAGAAAGGCAAAGGGAGGGATAGTGAAACTGCAGGGGGAGGACAGGGGCTGTGTGGAGGATGACAGTAGTAAAGCTGACATACTGAACAGATATTTCTGCTCAGTTTTTACTGAGGAAGAGGAGGGTAATGGGCCTGATGGGAGTACAAGGGGTGGGAATGGCGCAGAAATGGACACAAGTCCCTTTACACGGGAAAGGGTCGTAAAGGAACTGGAAGGACTAAGAGTCAACAAATCAATGGGGCCGGATGGGGTGCACCCCAGGGTCCTAAACAGAGGTGGAGGCTGAACCTCTGGCAATCCTGTTTAGCCGATCACTGGAAACAGGGGAGGTACCCAAAGACTGAAGGACAGCAGATGTAGTCCCCTTATACAAAAGTGGAAACAAAGAGGAAGCGGGGAACTACAGACCAGTCAGCCTGACCTTGGTAGTTAGGAAGATTATGGAAGCACTACTGAAGGAGAGATTGGTGGAACATCTGGTTGCCAGTGGACTACAGGACCCAAGGCAACATGGTTTCACTGAGAGGAGGTCATGCCAGATCGACCTCATTGAATTTTTCTACTGGGTGACAAGAGAGGTGGATCAAGGAGGGCAGCTGATGTGGCCTATCTGGACCTCAGCAAGGCCTTTGATACTGTGCTGCATAGAAGGCTATTAAACAAACTGGGGAATATGAAAAGTAGGTTGGAAGCTCCTGTAACACAATTAGAAATTCAGGATGCTATCACAAATCTTAACTCGGGACGATGCCCAGGACCAGATGGCTTTATACCCGAGTGGTATGAGATCCTTAAAACAGAACTAACCCCAAAATTACATGCTCTGTTCACTGAGATAATGCAGGAGGGTATTCCTCCACCTTCATGGGATTATGCCACAACAGCCCCAATACCTAAACCAAATAAAGATAATTCGGACCCGGCATCTTACAGATCAATTTCTATTTTAAACGTTGATTACAAGATTTATACAGCTATCTAGGCAACTAGACTTGAATCTATAATGCCAAAGATTATATCTTCGGATCAATACGGGTTTATTAAAAACAGGAGTACTGCGGATAATATTCGTCAGACCTTAATACTACAAGAGTATGTTATGAGCAGGAAAATTCCATCTGTCTTCATTAACCTAGATGCCGAAAAGGCCTTTGATCGTGTCTATTGGCCATTTTTGTGGAAAACTGTAGAGGCCTTTCATTTCACGGCTTCCTTTATTACTTCCCTTAATAAACTATATAATTCCCCTAAGGCCTGTGTGTGTGTGTAAACAGGAATCTATCCTCAATGTTCAAATTAAATAGGGGTACAAGACAGGGGTGTCCCTTATCACCCTACTTATTTACATTATATATAGAACCCTTAGCAGTAAGATTGAGGAATACAATCCCAGTAGAAGGGATCCTAATAGCACAACAGGAACATAAGATAAATATTTTTGCTGATGACATATTATTAACCCTGTTGTCTCCATTTCATTCAATCCCAGCAGCTTGGCAAATATTAAAACAATATGAGAAATTGGCGGGTTTAAAATTAAATACTACAAAAACAGAGATCCTGACCTTTAATTTTACTCCTACCCAAAAATTAAAAAAAACAATATCCATTTAAATGGCACACTACAAAAATAAAATACCTGGGAATTAACATTCCCCTTAAACCAGAAGTATTGGAGATACTAAACTATGAACCCCTCATGATTACAATCCAAAATGACCTGGCAAGATGGTCCACTTTCCTCACCCCTTTCCACCAACGGATAGAAATAGTGCATATGAATATATTACCTAGATTACTTTATCTAATTCAGAATATTCTCTATCAGCCGGCAACGTATTATTTTAAATCATGGGACAAATTAATTTCTATGTTTATATGGGGCAAAAGTCGTCCAAGGATAAGACTATCTGTTCTCAAACTGTCCCTGGCTCGGTGGGGTTTAACTTTCCCGATTTTAAATTATACTCCAGGGCATCGTTTCTTAGGATAGTCTTGATGTGGTTGATGGAATCCTACTCGACTCCCTGGAAAGATATTGAGCTCCATTTGAATGATTTATTTGATATTAAAAAAATTTTCTCCTCAGAGGAGAGATCACTGCCATCTGCTACTCTAACGGGCATTACAGATCAAATTTATAAATTTTGGAGATGTTTCCGGCAAAGAGGACCTCTCCGTATTATATACGAATATACTAAATTACTATCTCAGGACGATTCATTTACACCTATACATATGGACTCCACATTCCAGGAATGGAGAAGATTGGGCCTTTCACATCTCTTCCAGTTTATGTCTTCTTAAAGGATACTTCCTTTTGGAAAACTGCAGACCCAATTTGGCCTGTGCAGATCAAACTTATTTCGTTACTTCCAGGTCAGGAATCTTTTTTTTTTTATTTAGTTGTTTAACCAGATATAGCACACTAAGCTGAAAGCTTTTTACAGGAGCGACCTGGGAGCACAAGGAGGTTAAGTGACTTGCTCAGGATCACACAGTATGCAAGTGGAAACTGTGGGATTCAAACCCAGGTCTGGTCTGCTGGATGTCACCAGATTTGCAGCTAAGAGCCTTAGACCACTGCACTATACTGCCTCATATATTAAGAAATATAATAATTCAACCTAAAATCCAAAATCCTACCCTGGAATTATTCATATTATTTATAGAAGCCATAAGGGAAAATCCGGGTAAACATTTGATTGGCACTATATATAGGGAACTGAGAAATGAATAGAAGGAATCAACTGAATCTGTAATGCAGGAATGGAATAGGGATCTTAACCTGGAAGTAACTATGGATGAGTGGAGGGGATCAACTGTGAATGCAGTTAAGATTACCTCCTCCCCATTTTGGAGAGAATTTGCGTGGAAATGCCGCTCATGCTTTTTTAGAGCTCCAGCGGTTCTGATTAAATTCCTTCCTGAGGAGTATGGAAGCTGCTGGCGAAAATGCAGGTGCCCGAGGGCGACACTGGGACACATATTCTGGCAGTGTCCTTGCTTGATGCCCTTTTGGATATCCCTACAAACAGAATTAACCAAATTTATAGAACAAGGGATAGAATTGACAGCTGAGCAAGTCCTATTGGGGATTTTTCCAGACCATTCCTCCATGGGAGAAAACTCTTCTACCCCCCCCCCCCACAAGTCTATTGACGGCCAAAAAATCTATTACATGTAGATGGATGACCAGAACAATTCCAACAGTACTAGACTGGAGATCTATCATGTCTGAAATATATGAAACAGAAAAACTCAGTGCTAAAATTCAGGGTAGAGTTCCAACATACATGATGAAATGGCAGAGGTGGGTTCTATACCAAGCTGAGATGGACGTCATTGTCCACCTAGAGACAAATGACTTGGCTCATCATGAGATTAGAGCAGTGCAGAAGGACTTTGTAGAGTTGGGGAGGGGCCTAAGACAAGTATCACACACAGTATCCTTCCCAGAGGTGCTGCCTGTCAGTGGCATGGGTGAGGCAAGGGTACTTTGCACCATGCAGTTTAACTAATGGTTGAAAAATGGTGGAGCACAGGGTTTGGCTTCTTTATTGGGGACTGGGGTTCCACCTGGAGGGACACCAGCCTATACTGGCAGGATGGTCTGATCTGTCCAGGAAGGAACTAGTCTTTGGGCAATCGGTTTAAATGCTTCATTGGCAAGCTTTAAACTAGTCAAGGGGGAGGCACTGATAAGCAGCAGGGAAAATCCCAGCCTCCCCCTACAAACAGGGTACTAAATGAGAAAAAGACCATGGTAGAAAGGTCAGTGGGGGATGCTGCTACAGAAGGTAAAGCCATCAAAAAATGGAGAGCAATGAGTACCAATGCCCGTAGTCTGGGTAACAAACTTCCTGAATTAGTGGCCTTGATGGAGGAGGAACATCTGGATATTGTGGCAGTCACAGAAACATGGTACACACAGAACCATGACTGGGACATAAACATACCAGGATACACTATCTACAGGAGGGACAGGGAGGGTAAAAGAGGAGGAGGAGTAGCTTTCTACATAAGGGAAGAAATCAAAGCAACAGAACAAAAGGGTAAACAAGGAGGAGAAGAAGCACTGTGGGTAAATTTGGAGACAGGCAATGGCACTACAATCTGCACAGGGGTTGTATACAGACCCCACTCTCAGGGGGGAGGAAATGGACAAGGAAATGATAGAAAGTATACTTAGAATGGCAGAAAAAGGGGAGATATTGCTGATGGGTGATCTGAATATGCCAGATGTTAACTGGAGTGCAGTTGCAGCGGCCACTTCTAAGAGTGGGGTTATTCTAGATGCCCTACAGAGGGCATGCCTTAGACAGCTAGTATTGGAACCCACTCGAGAGGGAGCAATCTTAGACCTGGTTTTCTCAAATGGAGATGGAGAGAGGATCACAGATGTAGAAGTGGATAGCCATCTGGGAACTAGCCACCATCGAACAGTATGGTTCACAATAAACACAGCAATAGAGTCAAGCCATACAAAGGCAAAAGTACTGGACTTCAGGAGGGCTGACTTTGCCAAAATGGGTGAGTGCTTAAGGAATGCATTAGCAAATGGGCAGGAAGGAGGGGTGGAAGAACAATGGGGAATAATAAAAAACTGCCATCACAGAGGTAACAAGCTTTTGTGTGAAGCAAATAAACAAAACTAAACGATGTAAGAAACCACTATGGTTCTCAAAGGAGGTGGCAGTGAAGGTTCAAGAGAAAAAGAAAGCATTCAGGAAGTACAAGGAATACAGAAGGAGCAGGACAGACAATTGTATCAGTTAAAGCAAAAGGAAGCTGGGAAGGCAGTCAGTACAGCAAAGGCCTGAACCAAGGAAAAGATAGCCAACTCAGTTAAGAAGGGGGATAAACCTTTTTAGGTACATAAGGGAGCGAAGGAAGACCAAGGGAGGGATAGTGAGGCTTAATAAAGGGGAGGGGGTGTGGGCAGAGGGTGACTGTGAAAAAACTGAGATACTAAACAAATATTTTTGCTCAGTATTTACAAATGAAGAGGGGGGGGTACCTAAAACAATAGAAACACTCTGGATACAGAAGTTGATACCAGCCCATTTACAGAAGAAAGGGTTCTGAAAGAACTCTTCCAACTGAAGGTGGACAAAGCAATGGGACCTGATGGGATTCATCCCAGAATTCTAAAAGAACTAAGGGTAGAACTAGTGACACCACTGACTACCCTCTTTAACAAATCATGGGAGGATGGGGTGGTACCTGAGGACTGGAGGAGGGCAGATGTGATTCCCCTTCACAAAAGAGGGAACAGGCAGAAGCAGGAAACTACAGACCTGTTAGTTTAACCTCAGTGATAGGTAAAATTATGGAATCACTTCTGAAGGAAAGAATTGTCGAGTACCTAGAGGCCAGAGGGGCACAGGACCCAAGGAAGCATGGATTTACAATAGAAAGGTCATGCCAGATGAATTTAATAGACTTCTTTGACTGGGTGACCAAAGTAGTAGATCAGGGAGGAGCTGTTGACATGGCCTACCTAGACTTTAGCAAGGCATTTGACACAGTCCCACACAAAAGATTAATACATGAGTTAGCCAGCCTGGGAGTGGGTCCCAAGATGATAGTGTGGGTAAAGAATTGGCTAGAGAATAGGACACAGAGGGTAATAGTAAATGGAGTCCACGCTGAAGAAAGGGGGGTTACTAGTGGAGTACCGCAGGGTTCAGTATTAGGACCCGTCCTTTTCAATGTCTTTATAAGCGACATTGCAGAAGGACTGGAAGGAAAAGTATGTCACTTTGCAGATGACACAAAGATCTGCAACAGAGTTGATGCACAAGGTGGGGTGGAAAGGATGAGAAGGGACTTGGAAGGTTAGAGAAATGGTCAAGTGTATGGCAGCTTATTTTCAATGCTAAGAAGTGCAAGGTAATGCACCTGGGAAACAAAAACCCAGGGGAAGAGTACACAATGGGGGGTGAGATACTAACAACAACAAAAATGGAAAGGGACCTGGAAGTAGTCATATCACATGACTTAAAGGTGGGCAAGCAATGTGAGAGGGCAGTAAGGAGGGCTGGGGGGATACTGGGATGCATAGGGAGAGACATCACCAGTAGAAAACAAGAAGTTGTTATCCCTCTGTACAGACAGCTGGTGAGACCCCATCTGGAGTACTGTGTGCAGTTCTGGAGACCCAGTCTCCGCAAGGACATAGACAGGATGGAAGCTGTCCAGAGGAGGGCAACTAAAATGGTGCAGGGTCTGCACTGGAAGACATATGAAGAGAGACTAAAGGACCTTAATATGTATAGCCTCGAGGAAAGGAGGGAGAGGGGGGACATGATAGAAACTTTCAAGTACCTCAAGGGAATCCATAAAGTCCAAGAGGGTAGCATCTTTCAAAAAAAGAGGTGTACAAGAACAAGGGGGCACAATTTGAAGATGGGGAGGCGGCTCAGAGGTAATGTAAGGAAGTATTTTTTCACAGAGAGGGTTGTGGATGCATGGAACGGCCTTCCGGAGGAGGTTGTGGAGTCAAAAACAGTGGCTGAATTCAAGCATGCATGGGACAATCATAAGACAATTCTAGGGGGTCGGGGTAGAAAGAAGTAGGCTGCTGGTTAACTAGGATCTGCAGCTTATCCATTAGGTAGGGAAATGGGCAGACTGGGTGGGCCAAGCGGTCCTTATCTGCCGTCAAATTCTATGTTTCTATGTTTCTGAGATGAATCTGCACTTCTGTCCTTAACCTGGTGGAATTGGGGGGCAGGGAAGGGAATCAAATAAGCATAATAGAGTGGTGGGAAAGGATAATTTATTTAGTCTAGGAAGGTGGTTCTTTTGGTGATGAAGAGACACCTTAACAGGATGTCAAGTATGAAGGGAAAAATAAAACAATAAGGGGTAATAAGGGAGAGATTTATATAGAAATGAGTTGGAGCTCTACCTTTTAGTATGGTCATTGACCAAGGGGTTGCTTAATGCTTTATATTAAAATACAAACCTCATGGTGGCATATATATAAGAAACTGTCCATATTATATTATGATACATGACAAGTGACGATGTAAAGAAATACATGAAAGGTACTCTTGACTGCCGTGTAACAAAAAACATTTAATAAAAAGAAATAAAAAAAGAAAACGGGGGAATATGGGAGTGGGCAAGACAATAGTGCGGTGGGTGGGTAATTGGCTTGGTGGCAAGACACAGAGGGTAGTGATAAATGGCTGTCACTCCACAGAGGGAAGAACGACCAGTGGGGTACCACAGGGATCAATGCTGGGACTGATCCTATTTTATTTTTTTATTTATCAAGTCTAGGATTACAAATACCTTTGAGGCATGGCTCTTTTACAAAGGTTCCACGTCAGAGAAATACAAATTATGGGGAACATCAAGACAGGCATTACAACAATGTGGACATTGCAAACAGAGTACAGATTAATACAGTTCAAGGGTAGCATTGTAACAAGGCAGCCAGCGGCATTTGTCAGAGAAAATAGACAACAGATAAGAAGTGCCAGAGTCATAGGGAGAGGGAAGAGGGTGTGGGGGAGAGAAGGAATGTAGGAAGGGTGGCGAGAGGGTGAAAAGTGCAGCATTGGGTATACCAAGATGTGAGGGTAGAATCCAGTGTGGGGGAGACAACTAGAGCAGAAAGGGAAGTGGAGAAACAAGGTTAAGTTGGGCAGTCACAGGAGCTGTTGGCAGTGAGACAGTCCCGGAGCCTAGTTTTAAACATACCAATAGTTGGGGCAGAGGAGATGGTTGGGCTGAGGCCATTGAACCAGAGTGGTGCTCGATAAGCAAAAGAGCGTTGTCCCTGTGAAGTGTGACAGTGGGGGACTTTCAGTAGCTGTAGCGTGGATCTCCTAAGGCACCATTTGTTAATTCGGTGTTGTAACAGAGTTGAAACCCCAGAAGGTGCAAGGCCAAGGTAGATTTTTTTGACCATGGAGCAGGTGAGAAACTTTATGCGGTTTGATAGTTGGAGCCAGCTGGTCTGAGTGTACAGGTCACATCGTGGGTGAGACGGTGAGCACCAGTGATGAGCCGACATGCTTTATTTAAGGCAGTCGAGAGGCATCTAAGGGTTGTGGTTATGGCTGAGCCATAAATGATGAGACCATAGTCTATTACAGAGATCACAGAGCTCAGGACTGCAACCTTCAAAGCTTCTGGCGTGAGGTGTGGTGTGTTTGTACAGCAGACCAAGCCGTGTATTAGCAGCTCTAGCTACATTATCTACATGAAGTCCATAGGAGAGATTAGGGTCAAGCTGTATCCCTAAGTATTTGAAGGACACCACCTGATCTAGGTTGTTCCCCTGGGTGGTGGAGATAGCCAAGTGGTGTAGCTTGTGTGGGTTATGAGAACTACAGAAGAGCATAGGTTTGGTTTTCTTGTCATTGAGGACCAGTTTATGATTAAGAAACCATGTCTCTACAGAACTGAACCAAGTTGAAGGTTGTGTTGAAGAGTTGCAGGATCTTTGTGAGTGGAGAATACAACAGCATCATCGGCATATAGTATGATCTGCTCAGAGCAGTGTTAAGGGAGGGAGTTTAAGAAAAGGCTAAAAAGGAGGGGTCCCAGTATGGATCCCTGTGGGACACCCAAGTGAACAGGCAGGGTGTTAGAAAGAGCGTCTGCAATTTTTTACTCTCTGTGACCGGTTTTCTAAGTAGCTTTTAAACCAGAGAGAAGAGTCAGGTGATAGCCCGGCATTCAGTAGTTGGTGTATTAGTAGTCCATGGTGTACTGTATCAAAGGCCTTGGAGAGGTCGACGAAAACGGCCCCTGTGAGAAGGCCGTTGTAAAGGGACTTGTGCAAAGCTCCAGTGAACTCAAGAAGGGCTGTGGTGGTGCTGTGACCTTTCCGGAAGCCGTGTTGTTGTGGACAAGGTATATTGTATTAATCCAAGTAGTTGGTAAGTTGATCAGCCACGATGCGCTCAAGTGCCTTTGAGAGTGGGGGCAGTATGGAGATAGGGCGATAATTTGAGTGAATCGTCTTGTCCCCACTTTTATGGACGGGTGTCATGGTGGCTGTTTTCCATAGGTCCGGGAATTTTCCACAGCTGAGAGCGAGGTTTAGGATTTTTGTTAATGGATGAATTACCTCATCAAGGATGAGCAACAGAAGCTTAAGGTCCAGGGTGTTGCTACTAGATCTAGATTTAGAGATAGCTGCAGTAATATAGCAGCAAGCTTCATTCAGCCTTACCTTCCTGAAGTAGAAGAGGGGATGGTTAGACTGAGGGGCTGAGGTATTTGGGGAGTAGGCCCTGTTTTCAAAAAAGTCATGGGTAGAACAGCACCAAGGTCTGAAAAGCCGTGTTAAAGATGTTTGAAATCACCTTGGGGTCAAGGGTTGAGGATCCATCAACCATTAACATGGCCGGAGAGGTTTTGGCTGCTTCCTGGGACATCCTTGATATTGTCCCAGAAAGCACGACCATTTCCCCATGTATTGGTGAGAGCGTCTTTGTAATAGGTGGATTTCATTAGCCGTATGGCTTTTGTGCAGGCATTTCGTGCTTGTTTGTAATTTTGGATGTCCAGTTGTTTGCCAGTGGCCCTGGCAACTGCCCAGAGGTGATCCCTTAGTTTCAGCTGTGAGAGAAGAGCCGCGGTGACCCATGGGTTAGAGAGAGATTTTGTTTTGCGCCTTTTAGCAGGGCTTTGTTGAAAATTGAGATGAAGTGATCAAGAGCCAAGTTAACATCTGTTGCTTCATAGATGGGTAGCCAGTCTTGTAGAAGCCAGTGTTGTTTGAAATGTGGAAGTTTTCCACGAGGAAGGACTCTGCTAGTGATAATTTTGGGAGGGGACTTAAGGAATTTGTTAGACCATGCACACATGACTGGGGAGTGGTCACTGAGTGAGTCTGGGAGAATGGTCGTACAAGAAATCCTTGTGGGGTGGGTGGTGAGGATCCAATCCAAGAGGGTACTGGTGCCAGTCTTGTAGTTAATCCTAGTAGGGGAGTTTACCATTTGCGTGAGGTTAGCAGCTGAGATGGAGTCTTTATAGGCACTGGCACTCAATGCTAACCAGTTTATGTTGAAATCCCATAGTAGAATAAGTTCAGCTTCAGGAGGATGAGAGTTGATAAAGTTTAGGACGTCGTTGAATCCATGTTTAGGGTCCCTGGGCGGGATGTATATGGAGACAATAGTCAGGGCTTTATGGTTGGGACCTAGGACGATTTTTATTGGCAGAATCTGGGCTGAGGCAGAAAGTGATGGAGTTGCTACAGGGTGCCAAGACAGGGAGTCTTTTATATAGATTGAGCAGCCACCACCTTTTTTGGATATCCGGTCCAGCCTGTGGACATTGTAGCCCTGTACTGTTACTGCTGAGTCAGGAACTTTAGGTGTCAACCAAGTTTCCACCACTGCAAGGATGTCAGGGTTGTGCTGGCATATGAAGGCTTGGAGTGCATCCAGCTTTGGTAGTAGGCTGCAGATATTAATGGTTGCAAGAATAAGGGCACCTGGAGTTTGTATGTGGCCTGAGCTTCTAGGGCCAGGATTGGGATGGATGCTGCCTGAGATGAAGAGGAGGAGGAGGAGGAGTAGGAGTTTTAAGGAGCAGAGTCGCAGCTGTTTGAGAGATAGTTTTGATTGTTGTTTCCTGGAGTAGAAGCTGCAAGGTTCCAGGCGGTGTCCCATATGGACTGCAAGGCGGTACAGTGTAGAGAGGTGGCCACACTTGTTGAGAGTAGTGGTCGGGTTAAGTATCCAGGAATATCCAAATGGTGCGCCAAGCACAAGTCTGGAGTGGTAGTGGAGAGTTCCCTTGGAGTAGCAGTGGAAACCAGAGTAGAGGGTGGTGGGGGTGGGGGTGGCTAGGGCCAGGGAGAAAGAAGAGGGGGGCCAGGGCAAGGAGGAGGAGGAGGAGGAGGAGAGGCGAGAGAAAGGCAGAGAGACCCCACATGGCTTACATACTAGATAAAGAGATAGAGCTATAGCCCTCTAGTGGTGAGAGGATATAATCTGATAATGGAGAAGTCAGCCAAAAAAAAGCTCTAAATTCACTTCTAATATCAACTCAGAACTTAAAATGACTGTAAGGATTAAACAAATTATTAAACCCTAGCACATAAATTCAACTAGAGACACAGCAGAGGGAGATACAGTAGTTAGAGGTGTGTTCAGCAGGAGATAGTGTGGGCCACTTGGAAATCAGCTTCCACTGGTACCAAATCCAAAAGTCAGGGCTAGTACCTTGCAGTACAGAGGATTTCTGAAAAACTGTTTAGGTTCCAGAAATTGAGGGGTCCGTGGCCTGGTCAAGGCACGCTGGATCCCTTGTAGTACAGAGGATTTCTGAAAAACTGTTTAGGTTCCAGAAATTGAGGGGTCCGTGGCCTGGTCAAGGCACGCTGGATCCCTGAAATTCTATCCAACATTATATGATATTTTAACTACCTTCAGTTGTGATCAAATGTTATATGCTGTGTTTGTAATGTAATTTTAATTACTGTTGTTATGCCTGCACCTTTTGTATCCCCTCCACCAGGCATGGTTGAAAAAGAGTCTTCAGACCCAATCCACTTTCCTGGTGAAACTAATAAAATGAAAATGAAATGAACGTCTTCATCAGTGACATTGTGCAGGACCTAGAAGGCAGAATTTCCCTGTTCGCTGACAACATGAAGCTCTGTAACAGAGTGGACATGCCAGAGGGTGTAGACAGAATAAGGAGTGACCTGCAGGAGCTTGAAGAATGGTCAAGGGTTTGGCAGTTGAAATTCAATGCAAAGAAGTGCAAGATAATGCATATGGGGCACAACAACCCTGGAACAACATATCAGTTGGAGGCTGAGGATATAGCATGCACCAAGCAGGAAAGGGACCTTGGGATTATCATCTCTGATTACCTCATGGTAGGGAAACAGTGCGATAAGGCAGCAGGTAAAGCAAATAGGATGCTGGGATGCATGGGCAGAGGCATCACCAGCAAGAAAAGGGAGGTCATAATTCTACAATACAAGACACTAATGAGGCCCCACCTGGAGTACAGTGTACAGTTCTGGAGACCTTACCTACGTAAGGACATACACAGGGTGGAGAAGGTTCAGAGGAGGACAACAAAGATGGTACAGGGATTGCATCAAAAGTCCTATGAGGACAGGCTGAAGGACTTGAATATGTACTCCCTGGAGGAGAGGAGGGAGAGGGGGGATATGATAGAAACATACAAGTACCTTACAGGGAGGAACTGGGTACAGGACTACACTATTTTCCAGCAAAAAAGATGTTCCAGGACTAGAGGTCATGGGATGAAGTTGGAGGTAGGGTGATTCAGAGGAAACATGAGGAAGAATTTATTCATAGAAAGGGTGGTGAACAAGTTGAACACCCTGCCAGAGAAAGTGGTGGGGGCTGAAACAATCATGGGAGTTAAGAATGAATTGTGGAGGGGTTGTGGGATAACAGATGGACCAGACACCGAACTTCAAGTTCAACACACAATCTTTGAGTGATGTTTATTCAAAATGCAAGAGATAACCTTTAGCAATGGCATATCCGTTCTTCAGTACATCAGTTTGCAATAACAGACTACGTATGTCCTATCTCTGCACTTAGCCAGCACCTACTGATCTCTAATCTAACAGTTGAGATTCAGCCTCTACCCCTATGCGGGCCCTGTTTGCTTGGGTAGTTGTGGCTCAAATAAAAAAACAAAAACAAGCTAAAGACAAACAACCTCAGTGTAGAAGCACTGAAACATGGGTTAGCCCAAAGGGCATTGACAATAGGCCAAGTTTCAAAGAAACACAACATCGCACATACTTCCCTAATGCAAAGCATCATGGGATATATGCAAATCAATATGACATTTCAGTTGTCTCAGTTTACAGCAATTTACATGCTTTTTTTTTTTTTTGCATAAAAAGAATTTCATTCAACTTTTTGTGCACACAGTCAATTCCATACAGAGGTTCATTTGTGATTAGGTACAGCAACTACATTCCCACAATTCTTCACAAAACAAATTACAGTCTTGAGTTTTATATCCATACCCACATACATAGGAACGCGTACCCCCATACTATATATCAAACAGATCTAAAACCTCTTAAATCAATCCCTTATCTAATAAGAATGAGGTGCTTACTCCGAGGTCCTTCAAATCATTCCCACACATTTTATATACCTAAATATCTATACCACCCCACAGGGCCATAATCTCTTGTTGGGACAGATCTGCCAGGAAAGGGGCCCATTCCCTAACAAACAGGTCTAGCCTGTCTTTCACCAGAAGGGAGAACCACTCCAACCCCAGCGTGTGCAGTGCAAGCATTCGCCATCCTCTTACTGTGGGGGCCACACAAGAAACCCAGGTATTCTGTATACAGTGCCTGGCTAGAATTAATAACACTCTGACCCATCTTGGGAGAGGGTGCCAGTCTCCCTCTTCATCTATTTCCACCCCAAACAAACATACCACATGTGTGAGTGTGACTGCCCTACCCCACATCCTGCCTATTTCCAGCACCACTGATTTCCAAAATAGCTGTAATATCTTACATGCCCAAAAACAGTGCAAGTAGGTGCCAATCTCCCTCCCACAACAAGGTGAGATAGTCGGGTGAAATTTATGTACCACAGCCAGAGGTCTATATATTCTATGTAAAAATTTGAAGAATGCTTCCTAGAATCTGTTACAAATTAGGAGGCTTCTATGCATAGACCATAGTTAGAGCCAGTTCCGATCCCCTATCTGCACATTCAGATCCTGTTCCCAGAGTCTCCGAGTTTTGATAGTCAGGTCTGGCAGCCCGTGTCTAGTATCCTGCACCACTTTCCCTATGAAGCCCTTAGAGTCCAACCTAGCGGACTGAATTATTGTCTCCATTCTTCTTAGCTCCCCTATCCCCGGTCCATCTCTCTTTAATTTTGTTATATGTGCTCTCACCTGGAAATATCTAAACCTATGTCCTCTTTCCAAATTTAACCTGTTCTGTAAGTCCGAGAAGGTACTTAGCCCCCTCCCACTACTGAGATCTTCCAAACTCCTTATTCCTCCTACCTCCCATCTCCTAAAACCAGGGTCCTCCCATCCAGGTAGGAAATATGGATTCCTGGCTACCGGAACCAAGTGTGTTTCTACTCCCTTCACACCCCTTCGTTTCTTTATTCTACTTCAACTATTCAAAGTATGTTCCATCAATGGATTCCCAGCTTCCCTCCTTCCATAAGCTCCCTTCCCCCTACTTTCTAAATAGGCTGATAGCCTGGCCACGCATACCCTCTGTTCCAGATCCACCCACCGTGCTGCTGAGGGTACATGTACCCAATCACTTACATACTTCAATTGAGCAGCAAGAAAATACAACTCAATATCTGGGAAATTTAGACCTCCTTTCTCCATAGCCATTTTCAGTCATTGCAGGCCAACTCTAGGTCGCTTCCCCCTCCAGATAAAAAAAGAGAACATTCCTTCCAATCTTTTAATATCCTTCCTAGTCATTCCCACGTGTAACATCTGTAATAAGTACACCAACCTGGGGAGATATTCATTTTGATTAAGTTTATCCTTCCCAACCATGACACTGGTAGGGAGGACCACCTCCTCAAGTCCGTTTCTATCGTCTTCAGAGCTCTACCATAGTTTAAACTGTATAAGGACCCCAGGGACCTACCTACCCCAATCCCTAAATATGTAAAAAACCCTGCTACCTTTTTAAATCCCCAATTCCGATTTGATCCTACCAATTTAGAAATCCTCATAATTTCAGACTTGTCTACATTAAGTTTATAACTGGAAAAAGTGCGAATGTCCCTACCAGTTGCAAAAGGGGGGGCACAGATCTCTCAGGCTCTGTGATAAACAGCAGCATATCGTCTGCATACATCACAAGCTTATGTTGTTCTCCCACAGAACCTCTTACACCCTGAATATCTCCACTTTCCCTAATGGCAATTGCCAAGGGCTCTACCGCTAATGCGAACAGTAGCGGGGACAGCGGGCATCCCTGCCGTGTCCCTCTACTTAGGTGAAAGCCCGCAGAAAGGAACCCATTCACTAACACATTAGCATGAGGGGATCTATATAGCACACGCACCCATCCCACAAAAGTATCACCCAGACCAAACCGGGCCAACACCTCAAATAAGTAATCCCATTCCACCCTATCAAATGCTTTTTCAGCATCCATTGAAATGACACAAGTATCCTCCTTCCGATTTTCTGCCCCCCCAAATCACATTCAAGAGTCTCCGCATATTATGATAGGAGAGACGCCCCTTGATAAATCCGGTCTGGTCTGGGTGAACTACATCAGGAAGAACTACCTCCAAACGTCCCGCCAACACCTTCTCAAAGATCTTGGCATCATAATTCAAAAGCAAGATGGGACAGAAAGAAGCACACTCCTTTAAATCCTTCCCTGCCTTGGGGATCAAACAGATCACTGCCTCAGAAAACGTATCCGGCAATCTCAAAGTCTCCCCCTCTATCTGTTGAAAGGCATCACATAGTGGTCCAGCTAACTGTCCCGCTAAACATTTATAATATTCTACCGGATATCCATCTGGTCCACTAGCTTTCCCATTCTTAAGTTCTGTATAACCCCAAGGACCTCTGATCTGACAATAGGTGGCATTTAGTAAATCTCTTTGCTCCCTCATCAGTTTAGGTAATTTCAGCTTCTGCAAAAATGCCTCCCCATTCCCCGCTCCTCCCTCCTTTTTGTATAGGGTTTCATAAAAAGGTTTGAAGCAGTTCCTTATCTGCTGAGGAGATTTACACAGCACTCCCCCTCTACTTTTAATAGCTGCAATATAGGTTGCCATTTTCCCTCCCTTCATCAATCTAACCATCAGCGGTCCTGGTCTATTTCCCCATTCATACAGTTTCCTTTTACCAAATGTCCATGCAATTCTAGCCTCTCCACTAAGCAATGTGTTCAGCGCTTCTCTAGTGGCTCTCAGTTCCCCCTGAGCCACATCCTCCTTCCTATTTGCAGCTCTCCTCTCCAAGTCTCTCACTCTAGTTTCCAATTCCCTTCTCTGTTGTGGCTTCTGTTTTTTAACTCTAGCTACATATTGTATGATCGTCCCTCTCATATAGGCTTTCCCAGCTTCCCAAATAATTGTCTTACTAGTCGGGGTATTTTCTATTCACTACAGTATAATGCTCCCATTGATCCCAAAGATACTCCTTGAAGTTCTTGTCCCCCAGTAGATAAACTGGGAACTTCCACGGGGGCAGACACTCTCTCCGCCTATTAATTTCCAGTGAGAGAATCACCATGGCATGGTCTGAGATATGAATAGGGCCATGTTTAACCTCTCTCACCCTTCCTTGCCACACTTGTGGGAAGAAAACATAATCAATCCAAGACCAAGTGTCATGCGGATTTGAATAAAATGTATACTCTCTTGCACCAGGATTATATTCCCACCATCCATCCACCATGCCAAGATCCACCATCCCCCTTCACCATTGACAGATTGCTTCATGCTGTCGGCCCTTTCTCTGGGAGTGATCCATTACAGGATCCAGAGTGCAGTTTAGATCACCCCCTAGGAGTAGGCCCGGAAACTGTTCTTTAATCATGAGTGACAGGAGATTCACATAGAAGGAGGCTTCAAACACTGCTGGGGCATATACTGAGCCAAAAGTAACTTGTTCCCCCCATAATTCACCCACCACAAATATGTATCGCCCTCCCATCTGGTCTTTAACAACAGGCTTCACCTGGAAAGGAAGATGTCTGTGCAGAAGGACAGCGACCCCTCTTTTATGCGCTTTAAATGACATTGCAAAACATATTCCCACCCAACCCCTTGCCAATTTCCCATGTTCCTTCGCAGTGAGATGTGTTTCCTGTAGCAATGCTACATGAATATTCTGTCTCCACAGTGCTGTGAGGAGACTGGTTCACTTGACTGGAGTCGCTATCCCTCTGACATTCCAAGAACATATATTCAAGTCTTGTGTATTAGCTATTATTAGAGAAATAGATTATGTTCAGAAAACTCCCCCCAGCACTCATCAAATCTCCCGTCCCCTCTGTAGCCCAAAAATCTTGTGACTTCTGATAACAGATAATGTCCCTCAGAAACGACTGAAGCACCCCAGTACAGCATTTATAACTCTGTGTGCAACAATACTGAAACAACAAAACTAACCGGACTACTAGAAAAGTCCAACTACTAACCATATAGGCAAACATGCCCTCCCAAACCTTAACCATAAACAAAATATCCAAATCCCCTTCCCCCTTGTTTCCTCTACAAATAATTTGTCTCCTTTGCTTCCATTTCCCCAAGTCAAAGGACATTCCCCATGACCCTATCGCTGACACTAGCTGCCAACTCTGTATAAGTGTCAATACCCTCCCTCTATGCAGCTGTGCCCGAGCCCCTGCCGAGATATGTACCTTAGTGCCCAACAACCTCCAATCCAGACCCACGATTTGCCCAATATAGAGTAATTCACCTCCCAGGCATGTTCGCGCCTTCCAGCCATGTCCCACTCACTTGATATTTTATCTTAAGTGCGCACAGCGAACTCCCCATATGTTATTGGTTCAGCCCTATGAGAACATTACACTCTCCTGCCAATATAATCTCCCCTGATCCATCCTGAGACAAGATAATGGGGAGAGATAGTGGATTCCCGTATGATCCGCCATGTCCCTCCTTCCTCCCCCTTTCCCCTGATCGCCATCCCTCCCCCTCTGATACATCAACCCCCCTCCCTACCAGAGCTTACCCCATTTATCCCTTCATATTTATTATACATCAGACAGGCACCTCCAGCAGGGAGGCAAAAAATTAAGACAACTGCTTTTCGGAGGTGTCTTTATGTGGCCTTGTCGATATTTTCCAGCAGTCCCAACATGCACGCCCTGCACCTTCGTACACCAGAGAGTGGGAGGAGAGTCCATCCAAGTCCCAGCACCAAAAAGAAATCAAGCACGAACATCAGCGCACCGAGATGCTCACATAACTATTTCCAAAAGTGTCCTCCATATCGAGTGTCCGATCCAATATCAGTCCCATCCGACGAGGAGTCAAATCTCACATTTCACCTTGCCTGTTTGAGCAAGTCCTCCACAAACTTCATTACTTTCTTTGCATCCAAAAATTAGTGTGTGGCCCCCTCATGTTTCACTTTAAAGTATGGCTTGATATATTAAGAAATTTTCTATTTTAAGTGAATTCAGGATAGCCATGGATTCATAAATTTTTTTACGTCAGTTCAAAAGCCATGCTGAATAATCCTGAGACAAATACAAGCGACGATCTTCCAGTAAAGCTGCCCTTTCTCTCTATAGGCTCGTAGCACCGTCTCCCGATCCTGGTAGTGATGGAATCTCATAATGATTTGGTGGGGTGGTTGTCCGGCAGGGGGCCTGGGCATAACCGCCCGGTGCGCTCGCTCTAGCTTCATCTTCCTATTCTTGGGCGTTAGACCCAGTAGCTTAGGCAGGGTCTCCGAACAAAAACTCAGGACATCATCCCCCTCCATCCCTTCTGGCAAGCCTCGAAAACAAAGATTTAGTCTTCTGTGGTAATTCTCTTGGTAATCAGCCGCTTCTTTCATGTCCTCCAGTTCTCGCTGCAGTGCTAAGACCTGCGCTGTCACCCCCTGCAACTCATCCTCCAGCAGAGAAATTCGGTCCTCCGCCTCTGTTATTCTAGATCCCTGTGCTGCCTGCTGAGTTAACACCTCCTGCAGCCAATCATCAATTTTGGTCTCAAGCTTACAAAGTCGGTGCTCCACAGCTGCTAAAACCTGGCCCATCAGCTCCCGGCCCAATGCGCTCACTTCCACAGCAGATAGGGAAACTACTTGATGGCTTTCAACTTGGGAGCAGGCCAGATTCTTCTTCGTGGATTTACTAACTGCCCTCTGACTTTTATCAGCTCCCGACATCAGAAATTCCTCCATACCAGCTCCTCAAATGATCTTGTTGCAATATAAACCATTGTTACAGGCACTTTCAAAGTTTTTTTATAACAGTTTTTATCTCGGCGAGGTGGAGCGAGGTTTAGGCACGTCTGTACTCTTCAAGTGCTCATTAGCACCCCCTATGTGCATTTTAAATAGCACAACTAACTTAATTTTTATAATACATTCAACTAGTACTTTTTACCTTTATCAAAAACACCTAGTGCCATGGTATTTTCAACATTTACAGGTTTCATGAACATAAGGTATATACATTAAAGTATTTTATGGCATAGTGATAGTACATACTAAATCCAACAATGATAAACACAGCCTGCTGTTTTACATGAGCTTGGAGATCACCACAATAACCTCCCTGTATGAGGACCTGAGAGGGAAAAGGAAAGAGGACACTATAGCATAGTCAAGAAAGGGAAGGTGGTGCCCATAGGTGGCCAACCTTATGGACTAGAAATTGTAAAGGATAGATTAGGCTAAGAAATAGAAGAACTGTTGCAACAGATTTAAGAAAAGGTTGGTCCTCAAGAGTGGCAGGAGCTCCCTGTCACATGCATGGGACAGACATAAGGGAATCCTAGAGGTCAGGGGTTAGGGGCAAGAGACTTCTAAAAAAATGTAAAGGGAACTTAAAAACTCAAATAGTCAGACTGGGTGGGCCATAGACCCTTATCTGCTGACAGTATCCATGTATCTATGTAACTAAAAGAGAAGTCGGGTCCAAGATCAGGGCTGGATTTCAGAGTCAATTAAATGAAAAATAATTTCAGAACGGTACGGCTACCATTAGCTGGGTAGCCATACAGCCAACAGAAGGGGCATGAAATTCTGAACAAGGTGACCTAGTGCACCTTGAGCAAGGAATACTGCATCATAAGATTCCACAAGGGACAGCAGGTTGGTAAGTGGCCCACAGAGAAAACCACTTCCATGTTTGTGAAAAGGTCTGCCTGGTGGGCAATTTTTTGGCAACCACCAGGACGTCAGGCACCCTAGGAGAGACGCCAAAGCGTGCTATGGTTATGTACTCAAAAGCCATGCAGTTAGAGGGAGTGACGTTAGGCCTGAATGGATGAAAGGCCCAGGTCCTTGAAACAATGGACAGCTGCACAGGAACAGAGGTCCGAGGGTTATCACTACTATGTATTGCAGCAGTGGGTACCCTATCTATCTTGGCTATAAAGGAGCAAAGAGGGTTAAAATTGTTCCCTCCTCCTCCCATTTGAGTAAAACTCTGTTTATGCTAAGACAGGGAGGAGAGACTCTAGAGTCACGCTTGATCAGGGGCTGAAGTTCCTGAAGTGCCTGGGTACAGTAAAGGACCGCTCTGGTCTCTAGGACACTAATGTGCAGAATGATGCAGTCCATTCCACCCACATCAATGCTCTGCACAGGAGAGGGGTTGCTAGCACCTGTGGGTCTGTTTTCATCTGCCAGATTTTGGACATGTTGTGATGAAGCGGTCCTCTGACGTAGGCTTATAGGAGCCAAGCTACAAGGTACCAAAAGATTAAGCAGACCCTCCCTGTTGAGGGCCACCTTTACCACCACCAGGCACTAGAGGAAGACCTGAAGCACAGAAAGCAAGCCAAAGGGAAGGATCTGAATTGTAGATGCTTTCTGTCCCATATGACTCTTAGATATCTCCCAAGGAGTTGGTACCAACACATGAAGGCAGGCAGCCCACCTATCTAGATGGCATGGCCAGTCTTCTAGTTACAGTTGGGGAGTGAGTACCTGGAGAGACCTTCTGCACAACAACTTGAACTGAAAGGAGAAGTTGAGGGTGCTCAGATCTATAACAGACCTCTAGGTCCTTGTCTTCTTAGGGCCAGAGAAGTATGCAGAGTAAAACCTGGTCCCTCCTGATTGGGAGGAACAGAATCTGTGACATCCCTTGGAAGCAAGGCCTTGTATCCTGTCTCAAAGCAGAGACTTGTGTCCCAGGCTTAGACAGAAATAGATGATGGATGAACTGGGGGGTGTCAGACACCCATGTGCATGAACATTCACGATAATATCAGTACCCATTCACACAAAGTGACCTCCCTCCACTATCTCACATGGAGGGAGAAGAAAAAATTACTCACCATAGTAATGTTGTTTCTTCTAATGGAGTCTTGTTGTATTCAAACACAATGCAGTTAGCCCCAGCACTTGAACTGCCCTGAAGAGGAAAGAGTTAACTCCATGCAGAAGCATGGAATGTTGAGCTCGAGCTCGGTTTTCAAACCTCTGTCTGTGGTACTTCCCAGTGTAACCGTCAAATTCTTACGAGAAACTAACTAACTAGGCACTAAAATATGGAAATTGTTTGAAACATATAGCCAAAAAGCAAAAATAGTTTTGGGGTCCAAAGACTCAAGTCGAGAACCCAAGAAGAAACAAGTAGTGACAATTTAGGCTATGAACATAAGAATAATAAACATAACAGCTACCCCACCAAAGGGAGGGTACAAGGTACACCCCTAAGGTGCAACACTGTACCTGCCAGCCCACTTCCCAAAAACAGGTTTTGAGAGGGGAGGCGGGGGGGGGGACGTCTGAATACAGCAAGACTCCATTAGAAGAAACAGCATTACTATGGTGAGTCATTTTTTTCTTCAAACAACATGAACTGTTTTCAGACATAATGCAGACTACCAAGCAGTTCCCTATGGAGGAGAGAATGCAGAACCTTCTTTGGGAACAGGCTCTGCAGTACTGCTGTGCCAAACCTAGCATCACTCCTAGCCTGGATGTCCAGGGAGTAATGCTTGGTGAATGTATGTACTGTTTTCCAGGTGGCTGCTTTACAGATCTCTAACAAGGGAATATCTCTGGCTGCAGCTAGAGAGGCAGCTGTACCTCTAGTGGAGTGAGCCCTCAGGCCTGAAGGGGGTGTTCTACCCAATTTGTCATAGCAGAATTGTATACAAGAAACAATCCACCTGGCAATAGATCTTTTAGTGGCAGGCTTACCTTTCCCTACTTCACCATAAGTGAGAAACAACTGAAGACAGTCATTTCTGTGTGCCTTAGTATGCTCTGTGTAGTAGCTAAGAGCCCTTTTAACATCCAAACTGTGTAATCTTCTTTCCCCTGAAGAAGAATGGTCAGTGAAAAACACAGGGAGCGATATGGACTGGTTTAGGTGGAAATCCGATACAACTTTAGGCAAGAACTTCCTATTAGTGCTTAGGACCACTTTATCCCTATGGCAGGACATGAAGTCAGGTTCAACTGACAGGGCCTGCTATTCACTAATCCACCTGGCAGAAGTAATAGCTACCAAGAACACAGTTTTTCAGGTCAAGTACTTCAATTCAGCCGAAGCCATATGCTCAAAGGGTGGTGGAGTAGGTTCCCTAAAGGGAGGGTTAATGTGGAGCAGACCTTTGAAAAACCTTCTGAAAACAGGATGAGATGCCAGGGAAGAGCCCTTCCCTGCTGAGAGGAATGCAGAGACAGCTGCAAGATGAACCTTCAGAGTGGCAGGCCTAAGGCCTACACCATTCAGATGAACTAGATAGTCTAAGGTTGTGGAAATGTCTGCAGAATCAGGCAGGATGCCTGTCTGAGAGCACCAAATACTGAACCTCTTCCATTTGGAATTGTAAGTTTTTTTAGTGGAAGTTTTCCTGGAGACCTTTAGAATATCCAGAACTCCCTGAGAGAGATAAAGTGCTGCATATTCTAACTCTTCAATAGCCAGACCTTGAGGTTGAGGTACTGGAGATTGGGAAGGAGAAGGAGAGAAGATTGTATATTCTGGGAAGACACAGGGGACATGACACAGCCAAGGACAACAGAAGAGGATACCAGGGCTGTCTGGACCACTCTGGAGCCACCAAAATCACTGTGCAGGGTTGAGTTCTTTTATTGATCAGAACTCTGAACAGGAGAGGACAAGGAGGGACGGCATAGAGAAACCTGCCCTTCCAGTCCAGAATGAGGGCATCCTGGGGAACTGTCCCCAGGACTGGAGGTCTGCAACAAAACAGAGGAAGTTGATGATTGTCTGGTGCTGCAAACAGATCTATCTCTGGGATGCCCCACCAGGAGAAAATGATCCTCAGAATGTGAGGATTCAGGGACCATTCGTGATGTCCCTGTGAAATCCTGCTCAGGGCATCTGCTAACACATTGTCTTTCCCTGGAAGATGAACCGCTACCAGGGAAGTCTGAAGGGAACAGGACAGAGACCAAATCTTCATGGCCTCCGTGCACAAGGCCGTGGACCAAGTGCCTCCCTGCTTGTTGATGTACCACATTGTGGTAGTGTTGTCCATCCTGATTTGGACCACCTTGCCCTTGACTGAATCTGAGATGGTCTGAAGGGCTAGAAAAACTGCCCTGAGTTCCAGGAGATTGATATGAAGAAGAGACTCCTGCGGGGACCAGATTCCCAGAGCTGTTAGGGTTCTCAGGTGGGCTCCCCAGCCTAGGAGAGAAGCATCCATAGTCAGTATTACTGATGGAACTTGAGGGAGAAATGGAACCCTTTGTCTGAGGTTGTCCTGGTCCAGCCACCACTGGAGAGTTTGTACCAGAGTTCGGGTCAATGGAATCAGTTTGGAGAGAGTGTCCCTTCTCTGTGACCAAAAGGACCTTAGATGGAACTGAATGTCCCGCATCTGAAATCTGGCTCCCTGAACCACTGCAGTGGAGGCTGCCATGTGGCCCAAGAGTTGGAGGAACTGTCTCACTGGAAGAGAAACCTGAGGCCGAAAGGAGGAAGCGAGGGCTACTAAGCCCTTCACCCTTGCCAGAGGAAGGAAGGAAGGAAGGAAGGCTTTTGCTTGGACAGTATCCAACTCCACCCCTATGAAGGTGAGAAGCTGTACTGGTTCGAGGACTGATTTTGGCAGGTTTAGAAGAAACTCCAAAGAACTGAGCAAGTCCTGGGTGGTTTGCAGAGCTGCCCCTGACCTGATCTGATGACTGCCCTACCAGCAGCCAATCATCCAGA
Organism: Neoceratodus forsteri; assembly: GCA_016271365.2. Lineage (NCBI taxonomy): Eukaryota > Metazoa > Chordata > Ceratodontiformes > Ceratodontidae > Neoceratodus > Neoceratodus forsteri. The sequence goes on along the minus strand of CM057452.1, from coordinate 337,085,510 downwards.
TATGGAAAAATGGTGATACCTTGTCTTCTGAGGTAAGCCACCACTACTGCAAGGCACTTTGTGAACACCCTTGGAGCTGATGTTAGGCCAAAAGGCATGGCCTTGAACTGATAGTGGCCTGAAGGCAACTCGAACCTGAGGTATTTTCTGTGGGAGCACCTTATAGGGATATAGAAGTAGGCATCCTTGAGGTGCAGTGATGCTAGCCAATCTCCTGGTCTTAAAGAGGAAAGAATTATTCCCAGAGTTACCATTCTGAATTTGGGTTTTGATATGTGTTTGTTTAAGTACCTTAGATCCAGGATGGGTCACCACTCCCCTGTTTTCTTTGGGGTAAGGAAGTACCTGGAGTACAGGCCTATTCCCCTGTGTTGAGTAGGAACCTTCTCTACGGCTCTGAGAGCTAGGAGAGAGGAAACCTCTGCCTCCAGGGCAAGGGTTTCTGAGATTAATGCAGGTGGAAAAGACTTGGCCCTCCTTTTTGGGTACCTTTTGAAACTAAGGGCCAGTCCCTGGCTTACTACTTCCAGGAGCCACTTGTCTGAGGTAACAGACTTCCAGGCCTTAAAGTAGTAAACCAGCCTGCCTCCTACTGGGATTGGGGAGTCGACCCGGGCTGACACCTCAGGGTGTCTGTTTGGCAGGAGACTTAGACTGGGAGGAGGAAGCAGTCCTGCTCATCCCCCTCCTGCCCCTCCCTCGGAAAAAACCCTTTGTGGGTAAGAAGAGGAGGCCTGGGCTTGGTAAAAAGGCCTGTGAAAAGGCCTGCCCCTGCCCCTGGACTGCTGATTTTGAGGAGTGGCTTGCCTTTCCTTGGCCTGTGCACTCCTGTAAGTTGTCCTGTATGCATCCATTCTTTTCATGTAAGCCTCTGTCTGATCCCCAAACAGAGAGTTACCAACTACAGGAAAATCCATAGCCTTAGACTGGGTGTCCTGTGATAGACTAATACATCTGAGTCAAGCATGCCTCCTGAGAGACACAGATGTAGCCATGACTCTGGATGCCACATCGTTGGAGTCCAAAGCAGCATGAAATTGTACTTTGGATGCCTCAGTTTCATCTGCAGCCACCTTCTCCAGCTCTTTGGCTAGCTGGGGGGGAGGACGGTTGAGCCAGTTTTAGAACCATATCCCACCTGGACTTCTGGTACCTGGCTGTATAGGCCATATAATTTGCCTGACCGAGTCCCAAAGAGGATGCCAAGTATAGTTTTTTGGCCATGGCATCAACTTTCCAGAAGTCCTTGTCTGGGGGGTGTGAAGCCAAAGGAATGTTTGCCCTGTCACAGGCTGCAGCCTGCACTACCCCAACATGGCTGCAATGTGAATAAAGGAACTCTGCAACTGAGCCTGATAACATATACCTCCTTTCCATTCTTTTATCTACAGGATGTTAAGAGTTAGGAGTCTGTAGAATCTTTTGTGTCTGTTTCCACAAGGACTTATGAAGGGGAATAGACAACCTTTTGGACTCTGGGATGTCCATCATCTCCACAAAATCAGGCTCTTCTTCCTCCTCAGCAGCATCAACCATAGGGAGCTGGAGGGTTTGGGCCACCTTCTTGTAAAACAAGAAGTGTGAAGGGAACTCGGAGAGCCTGTCTGGGGAGAAGTCCGGTTCAATGGGCACATCCAGACCCCCCTCCCCCCGGTCGTCATCATCGTCATCTTTGTCGGGATAATCTTTGTCTCCCTCCCACTCCTCATAGAAAGCATCCAGATTATAATCCGAAAGAGCCGGTTCCGACCGAACCGACTGCCTAACCGGCGGTGCCGGTTCAGACGGAACCGGGCGAAGCGATTGGACAATACTATTCGCTTTGGCTATCTCATCCGTGGTTGAAGTATGCGGTACTGGATCCGAATCGGGAGACTTTTGTTTCCTTTTTGACTGAACCGACCCCTCAGAGTCGGCTCTCCTTTTGCCCGAGGAGGTATCGCCCAGGTTAGTAGGCACCTCCTCAGGTTTGGCCGTAACTGAACCAGGCTGGCTATCTGGCTCCACGGACTTCTCGGCCTCCCTTTCCCTCAACCTACTCAGTCTTTTTTCTAGAGTGGTTTTGGGAACGTTTTTGCAAATTTGGTAGTCTGACTGGAGGTGGTCAAACCCCAGACAATAAACACAGATGAGGTGGGGGTCGGCCTTGGCAAAGGCCTCCCCACACACAGTACATGTTGAAAGCCAGTGGGACTGGTTTTCTTTTTGGGTTTCTCAGACATGACCAACCTACCAAAATGACCCTATAGAAGCTTTCAAGCCAGGTAATACCAACCGATCGGTAACAAACATGTCACGGGTTTGGAAAAGAACTGAGAAAAAGCCCGGTTCTTTTGAAACCAATTGGTATCGGAACACCACACTAATCCCAGAAAGATATTATTTAAAATTAGAGAATTCACAAGATCAGTTCCTAATCAGACCGAGCGAAAAGAAACCGAAGAGACAAACGATTTCCACAGTTAAATAAAATAAAAACACAGTCACTACCTATCTTCAACACTACCTGTACCATAGACAGAGGCTGGAAATCCAAAAAAACAATAAAGAAATGTTTTTTAAACCGAACGCTTATACTGTACCGAACCGAGCAGAGGAAATCTCTGGAGCGACTTCACTGTTAGGCAGAGTAAAGAATCTGACGGTTACACTGGGAAGTACCACAGAATAAGGTTTGAAAACCGAGCTCAAGCTCAACATTCCTTGCTTCTGCATGGAGTTAACTCTTTCCTCTCCAGGGCAGTTCAAGTGCTGGGGCTAACTGCATTATGTCTGAATACAGCAAGACTTCATGTTGTTTGAAGTGACCCCTTACCACTGCCCCTGTGTTATACAGTTGTGGCTGGGAGTTAAACTAAGAGTTAGGCTAAGCTGGTGGGGACTGCACCCTGGCTCCACCATCTTTAGTTACCCTGATATAGGTACTCAAGGGAAGAGGTACTGGTAAGATGCCAGCACTCTTGCCACTGACTTTCTGAGTGCAGGCCTTGACTGTCATCCCTGGCTGCATGTGAATGAGAATTAACTTTGCCTTTACAGCTACCAGAAATGTGTGTGTTTGGGGGTGGGGGGGACTGCCAGGCCACAGTGGCACTCCAGAGGATTGGAGGTTTTTATGGCTTCCTCAGCCCCATGGCCAAACAGTTTTTGACCTCTGAAACAGGCATTTAACAACCAGAGAAGAAACCAAAAAAAAAAAAATATTTAAATATCACAATAAACACCCTAACAACACACAGTAATTGAAAACTAACTTTGCAAGAAAATAACAAACAGTAATAGTAAATATAAAAGTAATGAAGACAGCCTCTCAGCCAGAAACAGTCCTAAAAGTGAGGGTCAGGGGGGCAGGGCATGCTTGGCAGTAGCGCCAGTATCCATGCTCTCTCTCTGTCCATGGCATAACACCATGACATTGGTGTTATATCATAACAGACTGCCTGGCAACAATGCAAAGACAGCAGACACTGTTATAAGTCACTGTGCACACTGTAGGGTAAACTGCAAAGTGGTTTTATTAAAGGGCAGCACAATGGCTACCTGGATACCAATTCAGCTGATATCAGGTACAAGTGGCAAGATGGCGGCCACGCTGGGCTAGCCATCAGGCAGCATCAGGCAACAAAGCAAGCACAATTAGTTTGTTTTATTTACTTTTTTATTTTGTTTTTTTGGGGGGTTGTTTTCTTGTTTGTGGTTACGGTTAGCGTTAGTAAGATAGGGATTCTAGTGAGGTAGCTATTGGTAAGTCGCTTTTCAGGAGCTAAGGAGCAGGGAATGATTTTCCGGAGTTTTGGAGTCACCACACATTACATTATATTTAGCTAGTGTCTGCTAGTATCTCCTGGCTTGTAATTTTATTGAAAGAGTTATTTTTTATCGTTGTGCATCTCAGCCCAAAATACTGATTTTTCTACTTCCTTGGGATTTTGTCTGGAGCTGGTGTGGAGCTTTACTTTTGAAGGTGATCTGAAGGTCCTCGTGTCCCGGGTGGAGTCGATGGAGGAGCAGAGGATTCGAGGCTGGACTGTGCTCTAGGCTGGAACTGTTGGCCGGGGATCAAAGTGAAGCATGCGTCTGCTGGACTGTTTGCACAATGGACCGCCCTGGCTGGACAGTTCTGTCGGATGGACTCAGGCCAGAAATCTAACCAGGGACATTTGCTTGCAGGTCCTGGTTTTCATTGAGCTGGGACTTCCTGGGGCTTGCTGGTGGTTGTGGGGGGTCTGCTGGGCTTCGGGGGTGACCGCTGCCATTTCCGCGCTCCATGCGGGGGTTGGAAACTGGGCTCGCTGGAGGGTGAGCCCGTTGTCTCCTGCACTCCTAGGTTCTCTGGAGGGTCAGCCAGTGTGCTGATGTGAATGGCAGCTGAGGCAGTGGGTTATGGATAAACTAGGTGGCAGTTTTCTCTGGAGCACTGGTGGGATCCTGTAGCTGGCTAAAAATTTGTCCCAGTCCCTAGGTTGGAGGTCTGGAATTCTGCGAAACTGTAAAGATCAGTGGAGTATTAACTTGGATCGTCTTGTTGCCTGGGACATGGTTTGATGTTTATGTTTTCTTTCTGGGCCTTACTGTGTTCTGTGGGCAATGAGTGTGCATTTGACTGCTTAAACTTCAGGGTAAATTTGTTACTCTTCAAAAGCAATATGTGAGAGGTATTACTTGGAAGATTGCTCCATATAAAATCCTAAGGTGGTGAGAGCTCCTCAGGCTCAATCAAAGAAACATAGAAACATAGAATTTTGACGGCAGATGACCGCTTGGCCCACCCAGTCTGCCCATTTCCCTACCTAATGGATAAGCTGCAGATCCTAGTTAACCAGCAGCCTACTTCTTTCTACCCTCACCCCCTAGAATTGCCTTATGACTGTCCCATGCATGCTTGAATTCAACCACTGTTTTTGACTCCACAACCTCCTCCGGAAGGCAGTTCCATGCAGCCACAACCCTCTCTGTGAAAAAATACTTCCTTACATTACCTCTAAGCACCCCCCCATCTTCAGATTGTGCCCCCCTTGTTCTTGCACACCTCTTTTTTTGAAAGATGCTACCCTCTTGGACTTTGTTGATTCCCTTGAGGTACTTGAAAGTTTTGAGACTTTTAATGACTGCCACAGCCGATTTACTATTTTGCTGCCAAAAATACAGGTTACTCACCTGTAACAGAAGTTCTAGGAATGGTATATGTTGTTCATCCACACTTTCTGGCAGATATCCTTGCCACTTTAATTCTTGCCGGAAGGTCTTCAAGCTGGCTCCTCCCACCCACCTGGGTGGTAAAACTCTCGGCTCTGCCCCATAACACCAGAGCTAGTCCGCTGGAAGCTCAGGTTGTGCGTCAAAGCTGGGGAGGTCGGGTGGGTCGTGTGGATGAACAACATATACCATTCCTAGAACTCCTGTTACAGGTGGTAACCTGTATTTCTAGGGACATGGATATGTTGTTCATCCACACTTTCTAGCAGACTCCTAGCAGTTCTCTTGGAGGAGGGAGGCAAGGCGCACACCCCCGATACTTACTTGGGAAAGAGAGCTTGGAGAACCGAGGCCCCAAAACCAGCATCCCAGCATGACTCGAGGTCAATGTGGTAGTGGGTAATAAAGGTATGTGCCGACTTCCAGGTAGCAGTCCTGCAGATATCCTGGATAGGGACGTCCCTGGAAGCAGCTACCAATGCAGCGGTATGGTGGGTAGAATGAGCTCTTATCCCTCTGGGAGGCTCCATGCCCGCCAACCTGTAGCAGAGCTCTATGTAGGAGGTGATCCACCTGCCTATTGTCTGCTTTGCTGCAGGTCTGCCAGGTGCGGCTTCAGCATAGCTGACAAACAGCTGGCGAACCTCTCCTCGAACTTCAGCCGTCCGTTCCTTATAGTAAGCGAGCGCTCGTCTAGGGTCCAAAGTATGAGCCTAAACCCAGCCTCCGAGGTGTGACTGGGGCAGAACACCGGGCAGAGTCAGCACTGGTTAAACTCGACACCACCTTGGAAGGAATTTCGGTGGGGGCGCAGGACAACCTGTCCCTGTGGAAGACCAGGTAGGAGACTCGATGGGACAGCGCTGCTCTCCCATCCTTCTGGCTGATGTGATAGCCACCAAGAAGGCGGTCTTCCACGACAGGTGTGAAAGATCGCACCTGTGCATTGGTTCGAATGGCTTGCCCATGAGCTTGGCTAATACCAGCAGTAGATCCCACAGAGGTGGAGGTTCTTGCATCGGAGGGGAAATGTGGTCAAGGCCTTTGAAAAAGCACCAACCACCTTCTCCTGCACCACCGACTGCTTGCCGGCCCGCGCCCGGTAAGCAGAGATGGCTACCAGGTGCACCTTAAGGGTCGTCGACCGAAGCCCTTGCTGAGAAAGGGACCACAGGTAGTCCAGAATGCTTGCCAAGGGGCAGTCGGAAGGGTTCAAGCCCTTCCCCTGACACCAGATGGAAAACCTCTTCCATTTGAAGGCATGGCGTTTCCTGGTCGACTCCTTACGAGATGCCTCAACGACGTTGAGGACCTCGTTGGAAAGACCCAAAGCCTGGAACTCTAGCCACTCAGGAACCAGGCCATCAGGTGCAGGGATTGAAGGTCCAGATGGAATACCTTCCCCTGATTGACTGAGATCAGGTCCAAGCAGGCTGGAAGCCGCCTCGGGAGCCTGGAGCTGAGGCTGAGGAGATCTGGATACCAGAACTGGCGGGGCCAGTCTGGGGCTACCAGAATCACCTGCGCCTTGTCCCTCTTCGCCTTGAGAAGCACCTTGTGGATCAAGGGAAACAGGGGAAAGGTGTAGAAGAGGCCCGGGGTCCATGGCCTCGAGAAGGCATCCCCCTGCAGCGAGCCCTGCTGAGGGGGGTGGGCATGGAACAGACTCAGCTTCGCATTCTCCCTGGAGGCAAACAGGTCCACCTGAGGCGTGCCCCAGTGGGAGAAGATCTTTACTACCTCCGGCAGGAGAGACCACTCGTGAGACGCAGCCCCTATCCGGCTTAGGGCATCGGCCAGGGTGTTGGAGGCTCCTGCCACGTGAATGACTAGGAGATCCGCCTCCAGGCTGCGCACGAGGGACCAAATGCGGAGAGCTTCCTTGCATAACAGCATGGAGCGCGTCCTGCCCTGGCGGTTCAGATAGTACATGGTCGTGCTGTTGTCCTTCTGGACCTGAACCACTTGACCCTGTAGAAATGGAGCGAAGGCGGTGAGAGCTAGATGGACCGCTCAGAGCTCCAGCAGGTTGATGTGGCATCAGGACTCCCGAGGGGACCAGAGGCCGTGCATTCGGTGTTCCCTCAGATGGGCACCCCAACCCATCAGAGATGCATCGGTCGAGAGGGAGACCGTCGGCTCGGAGCGGATGAACGGGATACCCTCCTGCAGATGCGCTGGAATGATCCACCATTGGAGAGCGTTCCACATCTCCTGGGTCACTGTCACGGGCTGGTCCAACGGATCGCAGCGTTGTGACCATTGGCTGGCCAGTCCCCATTGAAGGGGACGCATGTACCAACAGGCCCAATGGACCACGCTGGTGCAGGCCGCCATGAGGCCCAGGAAGTCCCGGGTAGAGTGCAATTGCCCAACCAGAAATGATTGGGCCAAGGAGGAAAGAACCTCGGCTCTGTCCGCCGGAAGCCGTGCTCTGGCTCGCAGAGAGTCGAGCTCTGCCCCGATGAACAGAATCACCTGCTTTGGCACGAGTTCCGACTTGGCCTCGTTGATGAGGAGGCCAACCTGAGAGCAAACCTGGAAGGCCAGATCTCTGGACCACACCACCTCCTGTCTGTAGGGGGCTGCTATCAGCTAGTCATCCAGGTTAAGGGTACACCCGGACCCCTTGGCGCCGCAGGAATGCTGTCACCACTGCCATGCATTTGGTGAGGACCCTGGGAGCTAGGGAGAGGCCGAAGGGCATGGTCCGGAACTCGTTTAGGGATCCCTCCGCTCTGAAGTGGCGGAATCTCTGATGGGATGGATGGATTGGGATGTGAAAGAACACGTCCTGGAGGTCCAGGGAGCAGAACCACATGCCTCATTCCAAGGATGGGATTATCTGAGCCAGAGTGACCATCCTGAAGGTACGAGACCTTAGGAACTTGTTCAGGTCGTGCAGGTCGAGAATGGAGCGCCAGCCCCCCCGTCCGTTTTGGGACCAGGAAGTACCTGGACACAGACCCCGGGTCTAGAGGAGGATCCACCACCTTCCTGATTACCTCTTTTTTGAGAAGCAGGGCAATATCGGCTCGGCGGGCCGACAAGGCGGATTTGGACCCCGTGGCCCCCCGAGGGGCGACAGCTCGAAAAGGTGGGGCCTGCTTGAACTCCAGAGGCAGGCCTTTTCCTACCACCTCCAACTCCCAGCAGTCCGTGGTGATAGCGGACCAGGCGGAAAGGAAGTGGCGGAGCCGTCCCCCCACGGGGGGAACCCAGGGGGGAGTGACGAGGTTGGGGGCAGCACCCCTCAACCCGTCACTGGGCAGGCTTGGAGGAAGAACCGCCGAGGGACCTCCTGGGCCTTTACCTCCTTGTTTCCTGTTGGAGGAAGCCGTCGGCTTGGGTTTGGGACACCAAGCGCGAGCCTGCTGGCCCTGTTGCTGGTGCTGCTGGGCCGGTCGAGAAGCAGGGACTGAAGGACGAAAGGACTTCTGCTGCTGACGGTGGCCTTTGTCCCTCTGGGTGGAGGTGACCAAGTCCAGAGTGGCACTGGACTTCTCGATCCGCTGGAGGTGTCCCTCCACTCCAGGGCTGAGAGGTCAGTCCCCAAGAAGGGGACATCCGCCAACTTGTGCTGGGTATCCGCCATGAAGGTGGATATCCTCAGCCACGCCCTGCGTCGCATGGCCACCGCAGCCGCTACTGACCTGGCACAGGAATCACCTATGTCCAGAGCAGTCTGGAGCTGCTGCTTCGCCACTGCCCTACCCTGGTCCTGCACCTGGCAGACCGTGGTCTGCAGGTCGGGCGGAGATGAGGAACAACCTCATCCAGGGAGTCCATGAGGGCATGGGAGAAGTGTGCCATCAGCACGGCCGAGCTGGCCTGTCGGAGGCCGAGGGAGGACGCAGCGTACACCTTGCACCCAGAAAAGTCCAGCTTTTTGGACTCTTTGTCGGGGGGGGCTTATCCACATCCCGAGCGTTACCAGAACGCCGGAAAACGCTGTCGGTGACTAACCCCTCAGCAGAGGGGTGTTCCAAGAAATCGGGCAAAGAGCCGGTAGGGGCCGCATACTTCCTGGCCATCCTGGCCAAGGGCACAGGACAGGAAGCTGGCCGCTGCCAAAACTCCAAGGCTGGGCCGACAATGGCCTCAGCCACCGGAAAGGCCTCCGTGGGAGAATCCCCTCAGTCCAGAATCTCCATCACGGGATACTTGGCCCATTTGGACACGGGCTCAAGCTGCATCCCAGTGGACTCCGAGATGAGTCAAAGCAGACCCAAGAAGGACAATGGGCTATCGTCCACTGACTGGCCCCCGGAGGACTCCAGATCGAACTGCCTGGAGAACAGGGAGGAATCATCATCGGATTCTGAAGAGTCTGCGAGAGCTGCCTCGGCCCTGAGGCCACCTTCCACCGACGGACGGTCGGGAGTGAGGTGACCGACAACCTGTGAGGCAGGCCGTGACCCGACCGAGAATTCTTGGTCGGTGCCCCCAACTTCAGTTGTGGAGGCGGAGGTTCCACCACAATCGGTGGATCAGCTGGTTTCGGCTTAGCAACCGGCCCTGGAGTGGGCAACTCGACTGGAACGAGTGGTTGCTTTGGGCGTTCAGGCGACAGCCACTTGATGGCCGGGGTCTTGGCCGGGGTCGGCTTAGGCCCAGACAACAGCAACTGCTGCCACATAAGGTCCTCGTAGCGCCGGCGCAACTTGCGCCACAGCCTCTCCTCACCTGAGGAGGACGACGAGGAAGAACGGCGTTGCCACTTACTTCGGTAACGAGACCGAGACCGCCGATGTTGGCGGGAACGGCTGGACCGAGAAGAGGTCCGAGACCAAGACTGAGACCGAGACCTTCAGGGAGACCGAGGGTGGGTCTGGGAAGGGGTTGGGGACACCTGCTCTTCCCTCAGCTCAGGCACTTTAACCGGGGACTGCGGCCCCGAAGGCACAGGCAGATCCTCGGTATCCAGCGGGGGAACCGGTGAAGGAAGGTTGTCGGCTTCTCCAGTCGACAGCCCGTCTAACGGATCGAGAAAAATCTCGACTTCGTCGATGGGAGTCTCAGCAGGCTGGCCTGACAGGGCACCATGAAGCCAGCGGCCTCAGCCGCAACCACGACCGAAGTCGACGGTCGGCTGCCTGGGGAAAGGGACCTCTCCCATCCCACGAACGCAGACGGTGGGACTTACCTTTTGACTCCTTTTTCTTGGGCCGAGAAGAATGTCCCGAAGGCCCCTCTCCTTTCATGGAAAGGGACTGACAAAGCTCCTTGAACGAAGCCGTATACGAGGAAGTCAGAGAAGGCGGGATAAATCACGGTGGCGAGGAGGAGGAAGATGGCCTGGGCCGCCTCCTCCTCGAGGCGATCATCTGCTCGAGCTGCTCAGCCGGAGCCAGCCTATGGGACACTGCTCTGAGCCTCTTTAGGATTTTACCGTGAGAGCATTTCTTGGTAGCCCAGGCTCAAGCAGGCATGGCGATCGTCAGAACGTTGGCGAGAAAGAGCGGCATGCTACGCAGGCCTGCGAGTCGTGATCTAGGCCTTACAGTAGACGCACGTGGAGTGCGGATCCGTCCTGGACATTTTCTGCCCGCAAGGGCACCTCCGAAAGCCGGGAACAGATTTGTCCATCGCAGCCGCGAGGGAAGATGAAGACCGAAGTTTAGAAAACTTCAAAACTAATTTCAGATGAACCGAAGAGTTAGGATCCAGTCTAAAACGCAGAGCGCTAAGGAGGGAACCTGAGCTTCCAAGCGGTAAGGAAGATCTGGCGTCATGGGGCGGAGCCGAGAGTTTTACCACCCAGGTGGGTGGGAGGAGCCAGCTTGAAGACCTTCCGGCAAGAATTAAAGCGGCAAGGATACCTGCCAGAAAGTGTGGATGAACAACATATCCATGTCCCTAGAAACATTTTGTTATTTCAAATTGTATTGTTTTTTTTTTTGGGGGGGGGTGAGTAAACTGTGGTATTGTGGGTTTTGGGGAACTTGTGTGTTGTGTGTATTGGTGCATTTGGTATATTTAAGTGTGATTGTTGGTGTGTGCATGACTGTGAGTGTTGTTGGTTTTGGCTGATTTGTTTGGTGATTGTTGCTGCTGTTCGTTATGTGCTGGGAGGGTATAAAGACAGTCAGGCATTATTCCCCCACCAGGCTCAGGGACCTCCGCCCTTTTGACTGCCCCCCTTTATCATCTGAGGCCTACAAGAATTGCCGAGCCTTGGGGATAGTCAGCAGAAGGAACAAGTGGGGGAGAACTGTGCCTGGTGGGGGAATGGAGAGGGGTGGTCGGATGGGGGTAGTGGGGACAAGGAGATGCCCTCAGGTGAAATGGGATCAGAATAGGGGTCCTCCATGTCTGATTCCCATACCCAAGGGCTCTGCTGTGTGCAGGCAGGTTGCGCAGTCTCCCTTAATGGTTTATCCTACTCGGGCGGTGCTATGCAATGCCAGGTCTATTAATAACAAGACTGCTATAACAGTAGATTTTGTTGGGACATCTGACCTGACGTGCATCACCGAGACCTGGCTGGATGAGAATGTTGGCCCTATATTGGCCTCAGCTGTTCTGGCTGGGTACTCGGTGATACACTGCCTGAGGGTGGATTGTAGGGGAAGGTGTGTAGCCATTTGTTTTAAAACCGAACTGGGCCTTGTGGATGTGCCAGTGGGGCCCACTAGATCCTTTGAATGTATTGTGGGTGTGGGTGTGGGGCATAGGATTCTGCTCATCTACCATCCACTCGGAGATGGGAGAGAATTCCTACAGGAGATTGCGGACTTCACTGTCCACACAGTGTTGGGCTCCCCCAGATGGTTCATTCTGGGGGATTTCAATGCCTGAGTCGATGGTGAACTCTAGCGTTTTGGTCAAGATCTCCTCCAGCTAATGACTATGCTGGGCCTCACACAGGTTATTTCCTCCGCAACTCACAATGGTGGTCATTCATTGGATCTAGTGTTCCTCTGGGGATGGAGATCTCTGATTTGGTGATGGAACGAGTCAGCTGGTCTGACCATCACACCATATGGTTCAGTTTTGGGGCTCCCCCTAGTGGGCCAGCCCCTACGGAGATGGTCTGATTCCACCCTTTAAGGGGGGTAACCCCAGAGGGCCTACTGGCGGTGCTATACCTATTGGGCTTATCAAGTAGATACATGGATCCAGGGGATCTTGTACTTGCCTATAATAGGGCAGTAACAGATGCCCTGGATTCCATTGCTCCTGCTCCTGTTCGACCACTCACCCTTTGCCCAAGGTACCCATGGTATGATGGGACCTTGAAGGAGTTGAGGAGAGTAGGTCGAAGGTTAGAGAGGGCTTGGCGGAAGTCCGGCCTGGAGATTGACAGGTTTAGATTGATGGATCATTATTCGGTCTATCAATCGACAATCACCCCTAAGAAGGCAGACTTCCTGTCCAGGGAGATTGATGCTGTGCAAAATCGAACAGCTCAGCTTTTCCAGACTGTAGACAGATTGTGCAATCCAATCTGCCTGCAGTCTGGTGGAGCATTGTCACAAGAAAGATTTGACGAGTTTGCACAATTTTTCGCAGATAAGATTGTCACCATCAGGTCAGGTATCCATCTAGCCCCCTCCATGGGATGTGGCAGAGGTTGGTGGGAGGTTGCAAGCACCCAGCTTGTCTGGTCTGACTTTGGCTGACCGGACATCATGGACATTGTGAGGATCATTCAGACTTTGCGGCCAACCAGCTGTAGTTTGGACCCGGGTCCAATGTGTCTCCATGTGGGACGCATTGAGGAAATTGGCCCGGTCCTGGCTGAGATAGTCTGACAATCATTGGACAGGGAGATCCCTCCAGATCCCCTAAAGGAGGCAGCAGCCTGACTGCTCCTGAAAAAAACCTCCCTTGATCCAGATAATCTCGCTAACTATAGACAAGTCTCTAACCTGCCCTTTGTGGGTAAGGACGGGTTATTGAGAAGGTGGTTGCTCTGCAGCTGGATGATCATTTGTCCACCCACAATGTCTATGACTCTCTCCACTCTGGATTTAGGAAGGGGCATAGCACCGGGACGGCCATTGTTTGGGTGCTTAATGATCTCCTAATAGCAAGAAATCGGAGTACCCATTCCATCTTGGTCCCCCTTGATCTCTCGGTGGCATTTGACATGGTGGACCATGGTGTGCTATTGGAGTGCCTGCGGTTCATCTGTGGACTGTCGGATAAGCATCCTCAGGTGGTTTTGATCCTACATTGAGGGTAGGACACAGAGAGTTGTCTCAGGAATTTATTCCTCTGATCCTCTCTCCCTATCCTGTGGGGTTCCGCAGGGCACCATTCTGGCACCCATGTTGTTCGCTGTGTATATGCTGCTATTGGGGGACATTATTAGGTGGTACGGTCTGAGTTTTCACTGCTATGCAGATGACACTCAACTGTACATGTCCTTTTACCCGAACAGGGAGATGTTCTCTCTGTGTTTAACAACTGTCTATCCAAGATCCAAGACTGGATGAGTGCTAGTTGGCTGAGGTTGAACCCAGCTAAGACTGAGGTGTTGTTTGTGGATCCTGATCATCAGAAGGTAGGTGTGTCCGCAGGACAAACCTCTGCTCTTTGGCTCGGGGGTGTCCAGCTTACCACCTCAGACCAGGTGCAGAACCTGGGTGTTATTTTTGATGACGGTTTGGCCCTAAAATCACAGGTGTCAGCCGTTGTCAAGACCTCTTTTTACCATCTGAGGAAAATCGTTCGGGTGAAACACCTGATTCCATCTGACGATCTTCCTACCTTGGTCCACACTTTCATGACCACTCACCTTGACTACTGCTACACCCTGTACCTAGGGCTATGGGGGATTGATATCTGTCACCTGCAGCTGGTGCAGAATGCGACAGCCAGGCTTTTGACTGGTATGTCTAGGACTAGTCATATAATGCCTGTGCTGCGCAGACTGCATTGGCTACCAGTGCAATGGCATATCACCTTCAAGGTCGGTTTGCTGACCTATAAAGCCCTACATGATCAGGGACCCCATTACCTGCAAAATCTCCTTACTCCCTACTGCCCCTCCCGACCACTCCAATCCACCGATGAGGGATTGCTAGAGATTCCCAGGGTGCGATTTCGAACATCTGGGGCCCGCTCCTTTCCATTTATGGCTCCAACTCTGTGGAATTCTCTACCTCATTGGATAAGGGACTGCCTGACTGTCCAAAGTTTTAGGACGGAATTTAAATCATACCTATTTAGCCTAGCATTTTCAGAAGCAGTGTAAATTAGTGTGGACCATTATCTGCTTATGAATCTAATTGCTATTTGAAATCTTAAATATTTTAAATGGTATGTCAGTGTTTGGTGATTGTAATTTTGTACAGGCGCCTTGATCATTGGAAAGGCACCTTTTAAACAAATAGAGATTGATTTGATTTGATCAAATGGCAGGATCAAAAGTCCAAAATGGTCCTAAATTTTCTTTCTGATACCCAGATTTACCTAAGTGATCCCATGTCTACCTTCCACATTCTGTTCTATTCTATACAATTCTATTCTGTCCTATAAGTCCTGTCCTGTTCTGTTGTATTCCATTCCATTCTGCCTCTGTGTTATAACTAAGAATGCATCTTTCACCTTCTTTGCTGCAGGCTGGGTTGTTCGTATACAGCCAACCTGGAGTTCTCTCGTTGCAGTTGTGAACATGCTCTCAGTCTGAATGCTCTTCAGTGTCAGGAGGACTGGCTTCACATGTGTCTCCATCTCTGTATAGAAGGGGATGAAAAAACAACCACCGTTTCATATTAAAAGCAAGAGTGTGCCTGTTCTAATTTAAAACATGAAATGACAAAATTATTGCAATAATTGAAGCCATTCAGAAAAAGCTGAAAGCACATCTTAGGCACTGATTTCATGGTACTGGGGTGCCCAGGCGTTACATAGAAACATAGACTTTGACGGCACATAAGGACTGCTTGGCCCACCCAGTCTGTCCATTTCCCTACCTATTGAATAAGTGTCAGATCCTAGTTAACCAACAGCCTACTTCTTCCAACCCCCCCACCAGAACTGCCTTGTCTGTCCCAAGCATTCTTGAATTCCAATGTTGACTTGCGCACCCTCAGTTTTTTGTGTGTGGCCTGCAAAAAAGTGTATTGGCAAGAAGCCATGGAATAGTAAAGTACCACTACTGGCAGTAAACACCCACAAATGTTTTTGAAAGCTGGCACCCTGGTCCACAGGACAATAATTAAGATTTTTATGTTATTGTAATATATTTTTCATTCTCCCTGTGTACATCTTTCTTGATTTTTATTAATAAATCATAAATCGTCAGCACCAATTTAACCAATCAGCAGCTAAGTTTACTTCCATGGAAAGACCTCTTGAAAAAAATGAAAATGAGGTACTGACCATAATTGTTGAGCTTCCTGAATATCTTCACCACTGATTCATACATATGGGTCTAGAAGCGGAGGCACTAGGACCCCGTGGAAGTTTTTTTTCTTTTGGGGGCGCCAGCGTCAGCTACTGATGCTGCTCATGTGCAGCATGTACTCACGTGGTGCTGCGCATCGGTCAATAATTGTTGACTCCCTCATGCACCTCAGTTCTGTTCACCAGGAGAGAAACAAAGCTGAGAGAAAATAAAAGAGAGGACTAGATACTTTGTAGCCCAAAGGGCAGTAAGAGGATATACGATATAAAATAAACAACCAATTAGAACTCAACTACCAACTTAGAGACTAAGGAGTGGGCTTAGTAGGTGGCACAAGGGTAGTGATTCTAAAATGGAGCCAGATCCTCTTACCACTAGCCAGATAAAGTATGGATAGCAATATATGTAAAAAGATAGGGCAACGGCCCTGAGCAAATGTCTATGGCAGAAGTAACAAAAGGAAAGTCTAATTTGGGACCCACTTGCAAATGAGATGGTAAAAATAGAAAAATTACATCGGGACTCCTTAATAATAGCTCCATGATACCAGATAACTCGAGTAAACACACAACTCTGTTTTCTCTAAGAAGATTAGTGATAAAAGGGTCGAAGAGCTTAGGAGTTGCAGGACTAGCAGTCCTATAGAGTCAAGATATGGCTATCTCCTCTGGCATGCTCCAGGTGGAGTTGGCAACCCTAACACACAGAGGAAAGACAAGGGGTACCAAGCCAAAAATTTGAACATAAGGAAGAACATGTCCTGCATCTCCCCGCGATCACAGGGATGTGTCCTGTGTGAGGCTAGTACATTGATCCAAGCAAGTGCATTGCACCCCTCCACAGACACAGCATCTATTCAGTGGAGTTTGACTGGATAGTACCAACTATACCCCGAGCAGGGAGAAGGAGTGAAAAAAATCGGAGGGGAAGGGGAACCGCTACCCACTCCCATAAGAAGATAAAAAGCCTCTCTTTTTTTTTGGGGGGGGGGTAGGGGAAGCCAGAGAGAGTTGAACCAGAATGCCCAGCACTCATTTTTGTTTTTTTTGCAAGTAGCCACCCAAAAAGGACATGGCAGAGGAGACAGAGGTAGCACTACTACCAGCACCCACAGAGTGAGCTGCCTGAGGCTCAAGCTCACAGCTGAGTAGGGGACAGAGGGTTTTCATCTAATCAGTGATGAAGATATTCAGGAAGATCAACAGTTATAATGAGTACATTATTTTCATATCTTTCTGGCTGAATCAATCTTCACCACTGACTCATACATGTGGGTCTGAGTAGCAAGCTTCTCAATTAGGGAGGGGCTGACTCACCCTGAGGGTAAAGACACCCTCAGCCATAGGGCAGGAGAACACCTGAGGGCAGGGACTCCACACTGGCCTGGCGAGGCCCAAGAATGCTCAGAGTCAAATGTAAGGTAAAAGCACCCCTCGCATTTCCATCTGGCTCTCCAGGAGAAAAATGGAGTCCCCTGGAATTGGGAGTTGAGCACCTTTTTACTGGGCCATAGGAGCCAGTCAAGAAAGCTGAAGTCACGCTGTCTGCTGAATGCAGACTCCAGTCCAAACAGCCTGGAGGCCACCTCACTGGCATCATAAAATGCCCTTGTCTAGTGCCTCCCCAACTCCAGGCCCTTGTCAGAAAGGCAGATGGCTTGCTTAACTTTTATGGTGGCATGGCAGTTAGCAGCCATGCTAGCTATACCAATAGGTATTGGTTGTAAGTTGCCAGGTGTGCCTGATGTGCCAAGATGCAGATCACAGTGTGAGCTGAGGTGAAAACCTTCCTCCCCAAAGCATATGTCTGTGCAGAATTGGCATCAGGAGGCTGGTCATGCACCAGGCGACGAGGCTCATACAGGGACTACAAAACCTGAAGTCCTGAAGTGGAGTGAAGTACTGTGCCACCAGAACCTTTGGGTGCACAATGGTAGATGTGCCTGCTGGATGGAGGGAGGGGACGGCTCCAACCTGTCCTGGAGCATTCCATGAAGGCCCTTGACCAGAGAGGGATGACACAGTGGTCTTTGCTGAAAGCTCCCAGGAGTCCCAGATGTGTGGACAGGATATCGTGCATGGCTACAGTGCCAATATTCAGTGCCTGTAGCATGTCCATCAGGAACTGCTGGTACAGAGAGTACTCAAAACCCAAGGAAAGGTGCTGGAAGGATGCCTTGCCATCTGAGGAGGATGTAGACAGAGCAAAAGTGCTGGACCTGGAAGAGGGTGGCAACTGGAGGCCATGCAGGAACTGGACACAAGCAGCAGTGGTATGGTATTAGAACAGCATACCAGCCGCACTTCTATGCTGACTCCAGATGAGGGGCCCAAAAGGACCCACGATCCCTGGAAGTTCAGGAAGAGGTGACATAGACCCAGGAGGGAGAAGAGCATGAGGCTCTAAGGTCTATGCCTGGGCTGTGGGAATGCTTAGCAGACCTTGTCCTAGGGGAGGCCATAATGAACCCACCCAAGCAGAGTCAACCTACAGAACACAAATTCCTCGACGCTGCTTGCAGGGGAGAATCCCCAGGCGAGGAGAGCAGAGCTGTTCAATCCCTTCAGGGCAGCTCTGGTCCTCACCAGAGATGAGTTCAGCCATAGGGCCAGGGGACAATTCTGCGACTCGGCTGTTCCCTGACCTTAAGCTGGTGCTGTTCCAGCACCAAACTCAGGGTCAGACAATGACCTAGTCACAGGACTCCTCCCAGCCCCATGGCCGGGCACTGTCTTCAGTGCTGGGCCCAATGTCAGTTCTGTCCCCTGTCCCAAGTCTGTCCCCATTGCCAGTCCAGTGCCATGAGAGAAATGGAATCAGGAATGAACCTGGGGGTGACACTGCCATTAGCACCATGCCTGGTGCCTGGCCCAGAACCAACACTGGAACTGATGCCATGTCCATCGCTTGGCTCACCGTCCTCCTCCTCCTCCTTCTTCTTGGGGCCACAAGAGCTACTCAAGTCAGAGAATGACACCTCCATCTCTGCAAAGGGATGCCACTCAGCCCAGGTGTCGGTCCCTCTCTCAGTACTGTGAATGATATCAGGATGTCACTGCTAGCACTGCCCCACTTACTGACACCAGGAGCGGTATCAGGAACTGGGGCAGTTCCAGACTGCGGCACCAAGGAGTCCTCTGGTGTAGACCGAACATGTAGCTTTGGCCTCACCACCAGGGATGTCCATTGCCCAAGGTGAAGGGAGTGGGGTGACGTTCAGCGAGCCACCAAGAAGGAGCCAGCTGTCTAACAGATCCTTCCCCCAGGGCCTCTGATGCCTCAGTGAGCTGAGATCAGGGAGAATCCTATTCTTCCATGGTACCAGAGAAACCAGGGAAGGGCCCAGGGGAAGGGCCAGAGGACCTGACCTTGGCAACAAGAGTCTGCTGCCTATCCCTAGAGGTGGGACTGGATGACAGAACTTCAGCGTGTGGATCTCCATGGTACAGCAGTCCATTGAAAAACAGGTGTTGGAAGAATTCATGTCATGCTCCAGGACAAGGCAGGTCCAGCAAACCTGATGTCAGTCCTTCATCACAATCCACTTCCCAGAGAACACTGACGCATAATCAGGGCTTTTTTGTGCCCCTTACTCTTCTTCTCAGACTCAGACATTATAGACAAATAAGAAAACAAAAGCAACACCACAAAAAGAATAACTTCGGTGATGTTGCAGTATAAGTTCGACGACAGTTAAACTGAAATGCTGCTCCCATGGTATGCACTCAAAGGCAGGAAGAACAAGAGTGAGGTGCATGAGAATGATAGTTACTGGCCAAAGCATGGCACCATGTGGGTATGTGTTGCACATGAGCGGTGCCAGTAGCTGATGACTCCCAGAAGAAAAAATCTCCCATGGCATCCTAGTGCTCCGGCCCTAGACCCATATGTATGAATCAATGGTGAAGTTTGATTCATGGAACATCAAGAGATCCTGATGTGCAAAGTCTGAAACAACAGATTGTTCCACTTTTTCAACAGGGAGAAGTTTCTGCTCTTTTTTCAAAACTCGGTTTGTATTTTTTTACATTAGTTCATATTTTAGCAACTGTATGATTAAAAATACATTAATTTGAATGCCAAGGTGTCTACACTTTTCAAGAGCCTAGTCATGTACGCTCTTTGGGTACCAGAGCTGAGCATCCAATCAAAGAATGTGCTAAGTGACACTCCTGTAGGGGCACCTCAGTGTCAACTCCAGGCACATTAGTGCCTGTGTTTTAGGACTGCACTGGGGTTTCTCTAAAAAAAAAAAGTCCATCTTAGAGGCTTGTATCTCAGCCATCGTAGACCCTAGGACTTTGAAATATGGCATGCACCTCCTCAGTTCTAAGGTCTACTGCCATGAACTTCATCCCATTTTATGAAAATATAAGCAGTAGCATTGACAGGGGTGTTCCGGTGGATGTGATCTTCTTGGACTTTAGGAATGCATTTGTCACCGTGCCACACGACGAACTTCTAAATATATAATTTACAAAAAAGGGATTAAAACCCTTACCTTGTTAAGTGGGTTGAAGCTTGACTAACTGCCAGAAACCAACAGGTCAGAATGAGAGGGTTTTTTTTTTTTTTATCTAGGAAGGGACTGGTGAGCAGCGGGGTTCCACAGGGTTCGGTACTGGGCCCATCACTTTTTGGCATATTCATTGGGGGCTTGCACAATAACTTGAATAATAATTTACTTCAATTTGCTGATGATACTAAGATTAGTGTTGAGGTGGACACGTGATAAACATCAATCTCTGGTTAAAGATCTAAGGTATATTGAACAATGGGCAAATAAATAACACTATGGAATTCAATGCAGAGAAATGTACTGTACTCTGTATTGGTAAACATAGACCAAGGTGGACATACACTCTGAATAGGGTACCGTTAAGATCAGCAGATTAGGGACGCAATCTAGTGATAATAATTAATGATTCATTTAGTCATATAGATCACTGTAGGAGGGGGTTCCATGTGATAACAGCAAAGAAATATTATCACCGTACATATGAGAGAGTGCACAACGCTGAAAACACAAATGGCGTCCGTGCACTACAGTGACCACAACATATGCAACCACCCCAACACATGGTACAGAGCGATATTTACTTATCATTTTATGCAGGGGATCCGCCCCATGCACCCCCCTTTATTATTATAATCAACTCTGAGGGGGGCTGACATTGAGGTAAGGAGGCAACTCAGGAGGGGGCAATTCGGGGGACATGGGGGACAATGGAGCACAGTTCCAGGTGGTCGAGGAACAGGGGACAAAAAATGTTGGGTAGGGACTGGAAAACTGAAACTTTTAAGTATGGGAACACACACACTGTAAAAAAATATGTACACGGACCTAGCGAGGTCTGAACCTGGTGCCTCCTGCACTGAAGGCAGTGACCGAATCCACAGCACCAAGCGGCCAGCTTAGTGGTGCCTAGCCCAACTACATAACATACCCTTCTCCCCATAGCTCCATTTGCCTTTTGCTTTCTTCTTTACTTGCCGTTTTGTCCCTTTCAGTGTAGCTCATACCGCGCCTCGCTACACTTTTACATTCGCTCATCTGACAGGCAATCAAATTGAGTCGCTCAGGACGCTGCCTTGTCGGTATTTAATAACTGCCTTAAAGAAATCCAAGACTGGATGAATGGGTGTTGGCTGAGGTTAAACCCGGAGAAAACTGAGGTGTTGGTTGTGGATAAAGGCCGCTGTGAGGCGGGTCTGCCGGAGGGATCACCCTCAGGCCTATGGCTTGGAGGTGTCCAGCTGGCGACCTCAGACCAGGTGCGGAATCTTGGCGTAATAATTGATGACCGTTTGACACTTAAATCTCAGGTGTCAGCGGTCATAAAACTTCCTTTTCATCTGAGGAATATTGCCAGGGTGAAGCACTTGGTTCCTCCAGAGGACCTTCAACATTGATCCGCCTTTGTTACCTCCCGGCTTGACTACTGTAACTCCTTATACCTAGAGCTATCGGGGTTGAACTTCGCCCGTCTGCAGCTGGTGCGAGAAATCACGGCAGCCAGGTTGTTGACTGGAGCTTCAGATCCAGTCACATAATGCCTGTGCTCCGCGATTGCACTGGCCAGTGTTTTGGCGAATTACCTTCAAGGTCGGTTTGCTGACCTATAAAGCCCTACATGATCTGGGACCTACCTACCTAAAGAGCTCCTTTGCCCTATAGTCCCTCCCGCCCCCTCCGATCCACTGTCGGGGATTGCTAGAGATTCCCAGGTACCGCTTGAAAACATCTGGTGCTAGATCGTTTAGTTTTATGGCACCTACCCTGTGGAATTCTCTACCTCGTCAGGTACGAGATTGCCCGACCGTCCTTAGTTTTAAGGGAGCCTTGAAAACCCACCTTTTTAATATAGCTTTTAAGGATTTATATTAGTTTTGATTTATTATATTTATTGTTATGTGTATTTGTACAGGCGCTTTGATTTTAAGAAAAGCGCTTTTTAAAAATAAAGATGAATTGAATTGAATTGAATTGAAAATATTGAGTCATTTGACTTACCCATATCATTGGATAACACAGGTGTTCAACACAGACTTTTAACAGACTGATAAACACAATTAAAAAATCTTTTATTTCCAAGAACGAGAACTGCTTAATTCCACTATACAGGTTGTATGTTGGACCACAGCTAGACTATGGGTCTCCTTGTTGGTCCCCATGTCTCAGCAGTGATATTAATCTGTTGGAGAACATCCAGAAAAAGGCCACTAGGCTTGTTCCCAGATTAAAGGGTATGTCTTATGTGGATAGACTATCCAGGCGGAATCTGTTTAGTCTCGAGAAAAGAAGAAGAGGAGGAGACATTTTATTATTTTCTAAAATATCGAATAACTTGGATTTAGCAGAGCAGTTTGGTATTATTTGTGTTGACAGACAGGCTAATCTTAGAAAACATGACAGACAGCTTTGAATTCCAAGGGTAAACACTAATAGGTGTGATAACTATTTTACAATAAGGGATGCACGAATGTGGAATAACTTACCACATTACCTAGTGAATTTAACAAATTTTGACATATTCAAGATCGAGCTGGATAAATATCTAGCTATTACTAAGGGAAAATACACCCACTAGGAGTGGAAGACAGGCGTGATGGGCACAAAGCCTTCTTCTGTCTATACAGCTGAGTAACACCGAGTAATGTAGAAAGGTTTATAGAAATCTGTGTGTCTGTTGTGGCGTTATAGAATGTTGAATTTATGTATTTTTGCCAATTTTTTTTACCAAACGTTTAGCCCAAGAATAGAGAAAAAAACTACAAATAGATATGTTACCAAACTTACAGGTGTGTTAGATGTTATGGAGGAATAGGTCCTTTTGTCCTTTTTTTACTTTCAATGGAAGCCATGCAAGGTAGCAGTTAGGTATCTTTAATTAAAAAACAAAATGACTGCATAGTCAATTTACAATTTTGTTTCTGAAAATCCACCTTCTGCACAGATATTTTGAGCATCTAGGCAACAGTTTTCAAAATACTCATGCTGCACGATGGTTTTCAAAATTAGCATGCTGCACTATGGTTTTTCGAAATTAACATGCTGCACAATGGTTTGCTAAATTAACATGCTGCACTATGGTTTTTCGAAATTAACATGCTGTATGATGGTTTTCAAAATCTGTGTGCTGCACAACAGTTTCCAAAATCTACGTGCTGCATGATGGTTTTCAAAATACACTTGCTGTGCAGTGGTTGTCTCCAAACATCTGCACAGAGATCCTTCATAGAAGTTTTGAAAATCTACTGGCTGTGTTACAGTTTTCAAAATCTACCTGTTGTACAAAGACTTTTTTTAGTGTTTAAGATTCATATGAACAACAACTTTAAAGTAAGACAACTTATTAAATACTTAAATGTTAAGGATGATACTTTAGTATTTGTGAGGCAGGGGTAGGATAAGTCAAACAATGATCCTTATATTATGAAGGCTAGTGTGACATTTATAGGCATAGCGCTAAGCTAACCAGACTTAGTGCATCTGTGTGGGGCAGGGATTATATCCAAACGCCACATCATAAATGTATGTAAATCTCTTTAACTGTGATTCATATGTATTCTTATTACAGACCTCAAATGAATAGGATGTGTATGAAACACCAGACCTGCATGGCATGACTCCAGACGTGTAGCTTGGCCTTGGGTTGTGTGGGTAGAGGGTTAGGGACAGAATCAGGATTAGACTTGTTATTTACAAATTTTGAATATGTTGGCCTTGTACGAGGTATCATAGTATTACAGATTCACCCACGGTTCCCTTTTATATATTTTAATTTAAGACGTAATGAGGAGAGTTTGCCAGTTGGAGCATCCAAGTAGTTGAATGAAAGAAATGCAGACTCTCTACCCTTGAAGTTAATAAAGATCGTTTTACTTAGCAAATGTGATCACACAGTTCCAAACAGATGAAAGGCACTTGTACTTATTCTGCTTTTTAGTTGCTATAAAGATGCTTGGTAAACGTTTTTGGAACCCACGTGTTCCTTCATCAGACCAAAATTAGTTTCAAGTGCTACAATTGAATAAACAAGATATTAATAAACTGAAACACTGTTAGTTAATAATAAAAAAATATATATAGAGATATTACTGATATATTCAGTCAGGGGGAACACACCTGATCACAACACAGTAACAAAATTCATATACAGTTCCAGGCTGGCACTTGCTAAAATTAAAAAAAAAAACAGAAATTTTTGAGAGGTTTATGATGCTTTACTAGCGTGCTTTGAATGCCAAAGTTATAAGGTGTAAAATTAAAATAATAGAATACCTGGATAACTTTTATATTTTTATCTGTTAAAAGTCCAGGTTATAATTTGCAGTTATCTAGAAAACATATGAATATAGATGAATACCTCAGATTCAAACTGTAGTCATAGTATTGTTGTAACATCAATTTATAAAACTCTAAGAAGTAAATTTTTTTGCTTACCCACATTAGTAATTATTTGCTTCAATGTTGCAAACTGCAGAATTCAAAGCGGACCGTGACAAGTGCATTTACCGCGATTTCAACGAAGATTAACTAACTCTGAGGTTTTAAATGTACTGCCATTGTCTGGAACGCTGAACTACCTCACTTCAGAGGATCAGATGAAGAAGGGGCTGGGTTGCTTATAATCACGTTACCTACGAGGTGCGTGATGATGTCACAATTGTGACTAACTTAGCAACCCAGTTGCAATGGAAATCAACATTTTACAATTTGTGTTGATTCCCCTTCTGCATCTAAAGCTTTTCAAAGCTAAACAATGCATAAATGTCAAACAACCATCATGACTAAATGTCACTTTCTCGATTGGGGCTTAAATTAAATTAAGTACTCGCCCTAGAGAAAAATACCTAAAAATATACAGAATCAGTGGTTCTGGTGGGAGTAGAACTAAATACTACTTCAGATTCAGTTCATACAAAGTTTTTATAAAATACAAGATTATAATAAACTAAAATCCCCATATCACATCTTGTAGAGAAATCAGTGGCTGTGGTGGGATACGAAGCAGAGGACCCATATTACTTACGTTTAAGTATAATAAATGAAAAATGTCCAATCAGTGCAAAACATGAATCTTTTGAATAATGACATAATAAATAAAATAAAAAAATCAAGTAAAAAGGGGGGGAAAATATATTTTTTATGCAGTATATTAACGAAAAGAAGTCCAAAGTAGATTTTCATTTAATCCATATTTCTTTTGATAGGTCCATAGCTTGACACTTGGTAAAAAGGGAAGGGAGGGGTGAGAGTTAGGCTTTGTAGAGCTAATAGCACAATTCCAAACTCTGTGGGAACTGAATAGAAAACCATAATCGTACATTTTCAAACTTTGTGGTGTTTGAATTTTGTGTGGTAGCAACCCTAATCTGCATTAACATAGTTTTTTGCAAAATCTATATATAGGTAATAGACAATCCAGTACAGGGTATGCGGTCATGCAGTCATGCTGTGATATACACACGGCTTGGGTGCATTGTGAGGCACAAGGCTGCATGCTAAGCGTGTTCAACTATTCAAGGTGTGCATATAGCACAGCACGACTGCATGCCCTTTAGTGGATTATCTTATTAAATGCCCAGAAAGTTCTAAGTGAGGACAAGAAGGGCAGGTGTGCAGTCACTGTAAAATGCAGTCATGTGATGTGTTTCATCTCTTAACCACTTTATAAATGTATAATGCTTTCAGATGAGATGTTAAACCAAGGTCCCATCTGCCTGTTCTGGTGGTAGTTCAGGTGGATGTTAAAGATCCCATGGCACTTATTGAAAAGAGTAGGGGTAATTTTTATTCAAATTTCAAAAACATACTTGCAGTAAATAATACAGAAATAATAAAACAACCAATAAATCCTTGGTAAAAAAAGAACAAAGAAAACAGACAAAATACATATTGTGGAATCCATTATATACCAGGATAAACAAAAAAAATCCAGAAAATCTCATTCCCCCCACCGCAGAAAAACCTATTACAAACATCCTTATGAACTTCTCCCCTATCAGGTAATTAAATTCTATTTGAAAACCGTCTGCTTCCTATTAAGACAATTCAATTTTATAAAACCTCTGAGTCACCAAACCCAATGTATCCCCTCCCATAAGCAGGGCTACTGGGAAATTGCAGAATTTTTTAGCAGATTTTGAGGGGATTTTGTGGGCTGCTGGGCACACATTTTCCTTTGTGAGGTAAAAGTATGGGATTTTCAATTTCAATTGCTTTGTGATGCATATCAAAGTCAGCCATCAAAAATATATAAGTTTTTGTAAAAAAAAAAAAAAACACACAGACACACACAAAAGGTATAAGTTTTTATTAAAACAGCCACAACTGATCAAAAGACAATATACATTATAATAGTAGCATCATTGTCAAAGCAGTACCACCACCACCTCTAATAATTCAAACAATAAACATTATTAGTATTCTACAGTAAAATTATAGTACCACCACCACACCAGATTGTCAAGAAAGGATTTTTTACATCATAGAATGAGCAGCAATGGTTATCCAGCTAAGATCTTTAAAATTTCTTATTGTACTTCAACATAAGAAGTAGTCTAGTGTTGTCATCTGTCAGACTTTGCCGATTGTCTATTAAAAGGTCTGTGTACAGCGAAAAAGTCCGTTCAACGTCTGCTGTGCTTACGGGAAGCCAGATATACCTTTTTGCCACAGCAGCACGATGTGGAATTGTATCCCTTTGTGCTTCCCACCACTCAGCAATACTAAAATCGTCACTGGGTACTGACTGGTCGAAAGTTCTGTACCCATGCCATTCAAAGTTTGAAACACCAGCCAGAGATGGTAGCTCCTGGGTGTGTTTTACTTTTTCCTAGTCCAGTGTTGGCAGCTGCTTTGGGACAAAGATTTGGGCAGCTTTGAATGTGCCAACTGAGGGATGAGTTTTCAAAATTCTGTCCAGTTTCTCACTGCTGTCCAACATAACCTTCTGAAAAAGGTTCACACAGTTTTGATTTTCATGTAACTGACAAAGGGACAACATTTCTACTGTATTTGGTCTGTAGTCAGTTTCCCCTGCAGTGGCACAGAGGTCCAAAAACATATGCACATTTTGCACCCTTCCAAATATGGAGTGTCCCCGTGGCTGGCTGCTTGACTATAGGTTAACAAGTTCAGAAGCGTGTTCCACCACAAAAGTGGCTTGTGTTGCCAGCTCTGCTGCTTTGCCTTTCAATAAGCACTTCAGGTGCTTCAAGGTTGCTGCATCAGATTGTAGCGTTTCAACAAATTCTGTTAACACAGGCAAATAGTCTGCCAAATACTGAACAGCGTTAACCCAGGAGCACCACTGAGTTACCACTGTGTATACTAGCATCTTGGGTACAGTGCCCTGCTTGGGATTCCATGAAGGCAAAGTACTGATGCCTACGCATTGGGCTCTGGCAAAATATTTTTTTAACAAGGGAAACAGCAGTGTTTAAGTCTTCCAGTGTCTCCGCCCAGACTTACAAGTCCAAACTGAGGATGTGGGCAATGCAAGTGGCATGAACTGCATTTGGTAGGACACAGGACAGCACAGTTTCAAAAGCCTGGTGCATATAACTTGCACTGTCCGTGACAATGGCAAAGACTTTATTGAAGTTCACCCCATTGGTTTTCAGCACTTTTATTAGAGCTTAGGGTACTGTGGTGTTGTTCACATGATGCAAAAACTCCACACCAATTAGGAGCGGCTGCTCCCCAACATTAAGCAAAGGTTGGGCCAAAACAGCCAACACGCTATGCCCACAGGCATCTGTTGTCTCATTCAGAAAAATGAAGACATCTTGATCCTCCACCACCTCTTTTAGGGACTGTTCATGATCAGGCCGAAGTTCTTGGAGGTACGTGCTCCGGAGCAGTGCCAGTCCCAGAAGACTACTGCCTTGTTTTGTGTGCTTCTTTAAGAACTCTTGAAAGCCAGAAGCCTTCTCCAGTGGTATGTCTGCACGGGTCAAACAACGGACGAAGTCCAGAACAAATTCCTTCCGTTCAATGGAAGATTCCGTTTCTCGACTGAAACAAGAAGTCAGCGACTGCTGTCATAGAGGTGTGCCTAAAAAAACAAACAAACAAGAAGATATAATATTTTACAGGGAAAAATAAATTGTGCCTGGAAAACAAAACAAAAGCAAACAAGATTTAATATTTTACAGGGAAAAACCAAACTGTAGGCCAGCCCAGTGTCATGGAGGGCTGAGGAGCTGTGAGCTTTACCTCCTGCCACACTGGCAACCTGTTTGGGAACAAGATCAGGTTCGGGGAGGGAGAGGATCGAGTGTCCAATTGGCTGCTGTCCTCTCCCGAGTGGGGGTGGGAATCTGCTGTCTTGCTCTTAGAGGCCAGGTGGTAGTGTTGAACTCTAGCAGCAAGGAAGGGGGATGCAGGAACAAGGCACATGTACACTGAGGGGGGTGGGGAATGGGGTTCCACTGTGCCAGAGAGAGAGATGAGATGGACTTGGGAGGCAGGAACAGAGTAGATACCAGTCACCCAAGGGGAAAAACAGACTGTAAAAAATAAAATAACTGCAAACATCTGTGCGACTAGTACTTACTTTGCATGTTTTTCTTTGCAGCTTCTTTTCTTTCTAGATGTTTCTGCAACTTCATGTGCATGTCAACTGTATGCTTCCTCACGAAGTCGAGTGTGCTGGTGCAAGCACGACAAAACAGCAATCCTCCATCCTCGAAAAGATCCTCCGGATATAACTTAACCCGATCCTGGGCACGCACAAGATAAGAGACATGACGGTCTTTGGCCTCTTCGCAAGAAAGACGGAAGCGCTTTGGTGGCTGTGTAGACATGGTGTAGTTTAACTAAAACAAAATTAAACCAAAAAAAATTAAGACTTCAATGAGAACATCAGTGCATAGAAGGAGGAGAGCTTTCCTTGGGATGCTTGATCCTCCAATATCACACCACTAGTTTGCATCCCACAATGTTCTAAGGTGGGCAGATTGGTTTCAAAACCTCAGCTCCTGGAGTTGCCTTGTCGTGGCGCTGAGCTTGCCCATAGACTTGCTAGTATCTATGGAACAAAAGACTCCAGAAATTCAGTTTTCTTGCTACCTTTCAATTTCTTTTTAATTTGGGCACTATATAGAACGCAGGAGCAAGGCATTGTGCCATGTCGGCTCAACCCACCCCTCCACTGAATCTCTGAGGAACCACAGCAGCGAGTCAAGGACACACCATGGCAGCGAGGGACGGATGCTGACGAATGCCATACATGATGGAAAAAAATTGTTCTGTGCCACTCTGGTCGCCCACTCCACCCTGCTCTCACCAGAGGCCAGAACAATTTTTTTTGCCATGTGTGCCAGTCCACCAGGCCCACCTCTTCACTCCCATCTCCAAGGAACCACAGCAGTGATCAAGGACACACCACGGGAGTGAGGGACGGACGCTAGCGAGTGCCATACATGATGGACAAAAATTGTTCTGTGCCACCTTGGCCTGGCCCACTTTTGCCTTCGCCAGAGGCCAGAACAATTTTTTTTTGTCATGTGTGCCAGTCTGCCAGGCCCACCCCTCCACTCCCATCTCTGAGGAACTACAGCAGCGATCAAGGACACACCACGGGAGTGAGGGATGGAC
The DNA here is from genome assembly GCA_016271365.2 of Neoceratodus forsteri. Taxonomy (NCBI): domain Eukaryota; kingdom Metazoa; phylum Chordata; order Ceratodontiformes; family Ceratodontidae; genus Neoceratodus; species Neoceratodus forsteri. The sequence continues at coordinate 337,055,844 of CM057452.1, read as the reverse complement.
GCTGGCGACTACCATACATGATGGAAAAAAATTGTTCTGTGCCACTCTGGTCGCCCGTCCCACCCTGCTCCCTCACCAGAGGCCAGAACAATTTTTTTTGCCATGTGTGCCAGTCCGCAAGGCCCACCCCTCCACGCCCATCTCCAAGAAACCACAGCAGTGATCAAGGACACACCTTGGGAGCGAAGGACAGACCCAGGCGACTGCCATACATGATGTAAAAAAATTGTTCTGTGCCACTCTGGTCGCCCGCCCCACCCTGCTCTCTCACCAGAGGCCAGAACAATTTTTTTTTGCCATGTGTGCCAGTCCGCCAGGCCCACCCCTCCACTCCTCTCCGAGGTACCACAGCAGCGATCAAGGACACACCTCGGGAGCGAGGGACGGATGCAGGCAACTGCCATACATGATGGAAAAAAATTGTTCTGTGCCACTCTGGTCGCCTGCCCCACCCTGCTCGCTCACCAGAGGCCAGAACAATTTTTTCCACCATGTGTGCCAGTCTGCCAGGCCCACCCCTCCACTTCCATCTCTGAGGAACCACAGCAGTGAGTCAAGAACACACCACAGGAGCGAGGGAAGGACCCAGGCGACTACCATACATGATGGAAAAAAATTGTTCTGTGCCACTCTGGTCGCCTGCCCCACCCTGCTCTCTCACCAGAGCCCAGAACAATTTTTTTTGCCATGTGTGCCAGTCCGCCAGGCCCACCCCTCCACTCTCATCTCTGAGGAACCACAGCAGTGATCAAGGACACACCACGGAAGTGAGGGACGGATGCTGGCGACTGCCATACATGATGGAAAAAATTGTTCTGTGCCATTCTGGTTGCCGCCCCACCCTGCTCCCTCACCAGAGGACAGAACCATTTTTTTTCACTATGTGTGTGCCAGTCCGCCAGGCCCACCCCTCCACTACCACCTCTGAGGAACCACCACCTCTGAGGAACCACAGCAGCGATCAAGGACACATCACGGGAGGGAGGAGGGACAGACCCAGGCGACTGCCATGCATGATGGAAAAATTGTTCTGTGCCACTCTGGTCGCCCGCCCCACCTGCTCTCTCAAAGAGGCCATAACAATTTTTTTGCCATGTGTGCCAGTCCGCCTGGCCACGCTCCATCTATCTGACAAGCTTTTTTACAGAACAGCCCCATACATAGAAATAAATAAAACAATTATAAAAGAACATTTTACAATAGCTGGCCCCTGCTAGACTCCCCCCCTCCCTCCCTCCGAACATGCCACCCTCATGAGGAGACACATATTCTCAGAAATGAATTGTATAAAACCTACCTGTCTTAGACTGTCAGCACAGGATTGGCACAAAATAGAGGAGCTGCAGCAAGTGATTCAGCTCTTTTTGGGCTAATTGCAGCAGTGGGTTCTTCGGGTGATCCTCTGCTTCTTCTCCTCCTCTGCTCCACGTCTTCATTCTGTACAGCTCCCACTCTCACCAGTCAGACACCTCAGCTCTCCACGTCCTTTTTTTCTGCAGCTCCTGGTCACTCTCACTTGACTCGCGATGATCTCTCTTCTTGCTCGCTCATCTTCGCTCGACATACAGCTCCTGCTCTGTAGCCCCCCTCCCCCCTCACCTGTCTGCGTACATTTAACTTGGTTTGGTGGACCTGAGGGGGACCTGAGCAAATGGAAAAGAGCGGGGATTTTAAATAAAAACAGACCGGCATGATTGGCCCCAGCTAGTGTGACGCGCTGCACTGATGATGTCACTAGCACATCACACGCCAGGAAAACAAAGCAGGCAGAGAGATCGGGCAGGAGAACATGAAGAGCATACAGAATGGCATGGGATGACTGGGGGCACATCAGGAGGGATATTGTATTGGGCGACATGCAGCAGAATATGAGGAGCTACTGCCTGCAGACCATTTTTACGGTACGTGCTGGATAGTGAGTGACTGTAAGAGCTGGTGGGCTCGCATTGGGCACATAATTGTAGAATTTGTGGCAGGGAGTGCAGGAATGAATGAATAATGTTATGTTTTGCGGAAAGCACGATTTTTTGCTGGGGGGGGGTCGAAAAAGGAAAATTACGTACCTACCGTAATTCTTGATCTTCTTGGACGAGTCTCCACCACTCATTCACACTAGTGGGATTAGCGCCGGAGGCACTAAGACCCATCGGGAGCAAACTTTTTGCTGGAGGGTCGGGCGAGAGACGGCGCCACGACGAGATAATGCTGGCCATGAAAGCAGCGGCTCGATGGTATTGATTCATCTCGGCGATGACCCTCCAACCGCCTTCAGTTCCTTTTTACCAAGGAGGTGCAGCGCAACTAACGTAAAGAGTAAATCCAACATTAAAAACAGACATGAGATAGTCCGTAATGACCCGTGTAAGAAGGGTCAGCAAAAGTCCCCTCCGCCTAAGATTTGAGGGAGTGAAGACCAATACAGCGTGAGCTCGGGGATGGAGGGTGGGCGTGTGAATGAGTGGTGGAGACTCGTCAAGAAGATCAAGAATTACGGTAGGTACTGATTTTCCTATCTTCCTGGACATAAGTCTCCACCACTCATTCACACTAGTGGAGAGTACCAAGCTGATAATCCCCAAAAGGGCGGGAGGAGAGCCAGAGCTCACGCTGGCTCTAAGATAGAAGCTTCATTAAGGATAGTTCTGTCAACGCGGAATGTCGCCCAGCATGAACATCCAGCATAGTGCTTAACGAAGGTATGCACTGAGTTCCAGGTGGCGGCGTTGCATATATCTGCAATTGGAATATTGCGAATTTCCACTAGGATGTTGCTGATCACTTCTAGTAGAGTGAGCGACACTCTACCTTCTAATTTAACTTGAGCCATGGAATAGCAATGACGAAGGCATGCCACTAACCATGAAGAGATGCATCTAATAGCGACAGGTTGGCCCAGCCGGGTGTCGCTGAAAGAAACGAACAGTTGCTGAGTCTTGCGAACATCCTTGGTTCTATCTAAATAGAACCGCAAGGCTCTCTTAACATCCAAGGAATGAAGAGCTCTGCTCCTTCATTTTGGAAATTAGCTAAGTAAGCGAAGTACCAGAGGTTGGTTTAGATGGAATTTGACACAACCTTGGGAAGAAATTTAGGATGAGTACGGAGAACTACCTTGTCTTTATGGAATACAGTATAATGGAGGGTCCGTAACCAGGGCATGTATCTCAGAGACCCTGCGGGTTGAGGTAATGGCCACCAGGAAGGCAGTCTTCCAGGTAAGAAATTTTAGCTCACAGGTAGCTAAGGGTTCGAAAGGCTTCCGAGTGAGCATGTCCAGCACCAGGTTAATGTCCCAGGCTGCAACTGGACGCTTAACAGGGGGTCTGGTATGGAGAATCCCCTTAAGAAATCTCTTCACCATAGGTAACTGAGCCAGAGTTAAGGAAGAAACCGGCTCATGGAACGCTGAGATGGCACTAAGGTGAACTTTAACTGTGGAGTACTGAAGACCTAAGTTTGACAGGTCCAAAAGATACTCCAGAACCTTGCCAGGAGGACAGGAAAAGGGATTCCAAGAGGATTTTGCACACCAGAGAGAAAAACGTTTCCATTTGGAAGCGTACGTTTTTCGGGTGGCTGGCTTCCGAGCAGCCAGAAGGATGTCTGAGACTCTACGAGAGACGTTGAACCGATTCACTTCTATCTCTTCAGGAGCCAAGCATGAAGGTGAAGTGATTTCAGGTTGGGATGGACCAACGAACCCTGAGTCAAAAGACTGATTTGCAAAGGAAGTGGTCTCGGAGAGGCTGCCAACATACTGTTGAGTAGAGGAAACCATAGTTGTCGAGGCCAGGAAGGAGCAATGAGAATCATCTTGGTCCCCTGAGACTCGAACTTGAGGAGTACTCTCTGGATTAGAGGAAGCGGTGGAAAGGCGTAAAGAAAGCGTTTTGTCCACCGCAGCCTGAACGCATCCTGACAGAAAATGCCAGGCCCTGGATTTCTGGAGCAGAAGAGAGGCAGTTTTGCGTTGAGTGGGGATGCAAAAAGGTCCAGGTCTGGAGTCCCCCACTCTTTGAACAGGGACCGAGCTACGGCTGGATCGAGAGACCACTCGTGAGGGTCTGCCTCCGTTCTGCTGAGGTGATCTGCTAGGTCGTTTTGTATACCTGGCAGATAAACTGCTTGAATCAGAGACTTGTGCTCCAAGCACCACTCCCACACCCTCATTGCTTCCCTGCAAAGGGGATAAGAATGAGCACCGCCTTGCTTGTTGATGTAATACATCACTGCTTTGTTGTCCGTTTGAAGAAGAATGTTCTTGTGACAAAGGACATCCTTCAGAGCTCGGATTGCATAGAGGACCGCTCTCATCTCCAGGACATTTATGTGGAGATGAGTTTCGAACTGAGTCCATACACCTTGAGTGTGGAGGGAGAGACAGTGAGCTCCCCATCCCATTAGCGATGCGTCTGTGGTGATGGAGATCTGATGATCCGGGGGAGCAAAGGGGAATCCTTCCAGGAGATTGCTCTCTTGAGACCACCAGGTGAGAGACCTTCGAAGGGGCTCCGTCACCTTGATGGGATAAGACTGGGGGTGAGAGGTCGGGGACCACTGAGTGGAGAGCATCCATTGGGTAGTTCTCATGTGCAGTCGGGCGAGAGGGACAGTGAAGACCGAGGACGCCATGAGACCCAATATGCGTTGCATCGAGAGAGCTGTAACCGATTGGTTCTCCCTGATGTAACGGGCCATTCGAAGGATGTCGAGTCTTCTGTCCTCTGGAAGGAAAGCCTTCGCTGAAGAGGTGTCTAGAAGCGCCCCATGAAAAGGAGCCTCTGGGAGGTTGCAGTTGAGATTTTTCAAATTCAGCAGAACTCCCATGGACGTGAGAAGACGAGAAGTCGCTTGCACGGCTTCCAAAGTCCCTTGGCCGGAAGGGCTTGCTAGAAGCCAATCGTCCAGGTAGGAAACACTGGAGTCCGACTTTCCTGAGATGCGTCAAGAACTGCACAACACTTTGTAAAACTCGCTAAGGCTGAGGATAGCCCAAAGGGCAGGACTCTGAACTGATAATGCTGACCCAAAGCTACAAACCTGAGGAACTTGGCGGGTGGCGGTGGACGGGATATGCTGGTAAGCATCCTGCATATCCAGAGAGACCAGCCAGTCGTGCTGATGCAGCAAGGGTAACAGGGTACCTAGGGAAATCATCTTGAATTTCTCCCTGGGGAGGAATTTGTTTAACTTTCTGAGGTCTAGAATGGGGCGCATCCCCCCAGATTTCTTTGGAACCAGAAAGTAATGGGAGTAGAACCCTGTGTTTCACAGATGCGGGGGCACCAGTTCTATTGCCCTGTTGTTCAGAAGGCCCTGGATCTCCGCGGTGAGGAGGTCTGACTGAGAGGCCGACAACCTGGGTTGTCGTCTGGGAGGACAATTCGGGGGGGTTTCCAAGAAATTGAGAGAATAACCCTCGCGAATTATCCGAAGGACCCATTTGTCCGAAGTTATGGACTTCCACTGGTTGTAGAAGTACATCAGACGACCTCCCACCGGAGGAGAAAGTTCCACCTCGGGCAGAGTGGATGGAACTTGGGCCAACGACTCATAAGGGAGCGCTGGGAGCTTTAGGCCCCTGCGCTTTCTGCTGCGTCTTCTTTTGAGGTTGGGCAGGTTGGCTTTTATGGAAGCTTCCCCTGCCTCTGCCTCGAAAGGACTGACGACTATGAAACTGACGCCTGCTCACATGCCCCGAGAGGGGCAGGCGGAGGTCTGGCCAACTTAATGGCCGATCTAGTCTTCTGAGTGGCCTCTAAGGCTTGCTCCACCTGAGGGCCAAAAGAAAGGAGCCATCAAAGGCAGCGCCATCACCTGCTGCTGAGCATCATTCGTGAAGCCAGAAGTACGCAGCCAGGAATGGCGCCTAGTACAACCCAGCGGCTGCTGAGCGAAGCAGTGTCGAAGCGTCCATGGCGGCTTTGACCTGTTGGTTATTGGACTCAATACCTCTAATAACGGTCAGAAGAAGCTCTGACTTGGAATCCGAATCTGGAAGAGCTTCAACCATTCTTTTCATAGAGTGCCACAGGATATACCATACTGAGAAAAATAGCCTTGATAACTGGCAATACGCATACTTAGAGTGGAGGCAGCAAAGACTCTCTTACCTAATGTATCAATCTTACGAGACTCTTTGTTAATAGGTCGAGCTGTAGTAGTTTGAGGAAGAACGACCTAGTCATTCTCTGCCAGGACTACAATAGGATCCGCAAAGGCTTGGGATGCCAAAATGGGACGATCCTTGGGAGCTGAATACTTCTTATCAATGGATTTAGCCACTGAGGGAATAAGAGCAGGATTATTCCATACCATTTGAGACAGCGTCTCGAAGGAAGGCTGGATCGGAGGAGTCAAATCCATAGGGATCTCCGCAGCATGAAGATACTGGAGTCTTAATATCTTCCCAGGATCGATGTCTGTAGTCTGGAGAGAAAGAGGATCCCAGGTTCTTCAACAGAGACTTAAAGGACAGGTCCTCGACCACAGGCTCTGTAGCAAAGAAAGATCCTGTTTCCTCCACTTCATCACCCAACCGAAGGTCTGGGTCAGGCTCAACATCATCTCCTGATGGTCCAGAAAGGACTGTTTGGACAGGAAAGGAGTGAAAATTAGGAGAGGAGGAAATAGCAGAAAAACAAGGAGAGTCCCCAAGGGCTGCCGGCGCCGAGACGGCAAAACGGGCTGAAGACGGCACCGAGGAGGCGCACGGCGCCGAAGAGGCACGCGGCCCCGCAAGCGCCTCTGCTGCCGTGGATTATAATGCAAGACGGGCGCAGCCGATGACGCCAAGGCAGCGCCGCGACGACACCGTGAACGGCGCCGCCTATCCAACGGCACTACCGGCGGCGCCGCGAGATCGCTGCTGCGCTGGACGGGCGCCCGCAAGACCCAGCGGCACCGAAAACAGCGCCGACAAGCCAACAGACCCTGCGGAAGGCGCCGGAAGAGCCCCAGGAACCTGGAAAGCTAGAGAAGGAAAAAACAGGAGATAAGGGCATCGGTGAGGCCCCCTGCGCCGCAGCCATGTGAGGGGGGGAAACACCTAAGCACGGAGTCGCTGGCACCGAAGAAGGTGCCACGCGACTAGGAAGGTCCAACCGCCCTACCTGATCGCCGGAGGGGCCCGAGGGCTCCAAGGCAACCGAGCCAGGCAGAAGAACCAACCTCCGAGCCCATTGCTCCATAAGAGCGGCCCACTGATGAAACTGCTCATCTGGAGTCCTACCTATAGGCGGGGAGGGGCTCCGATGTCGAGGACGATGATTACCGGAAGTTGGCGACTCCGAAGAAGGAGACCGGCAACTAGCAACGATAACCGAGCGTCGACGCGCAGACATACCAGAGGGCGACCTCGAGTGATGCCTTCTTTTTTGACCTGTGGGCCAAGAAGAGCTCGAGGTCGAATGGTGCCAGAATGCGACGCTTATTTTATGCCGCGGGGACCGCCCATCCCCGGCATCGGACTGACCGTTGTCGGAACCCGCTGAGGAGAAGGAGGCTGACCGACCCAGCCCGGCTGACTGAACAGCTTTCATACGAAGTCTCCCTACCGTCACCTGACCTGCTCATGGTCGACTCCGTCCAGTAGGCCGAGACTTCTTCAAGTAAAATTTAAATATTAGAAAAATTTAACGAAAATAGAATAAAATTAAGCGATACTACTTATCGTGATAAAGTTACAAAAAAAGAAACTGAAAACTATGCGCTAGTTTGAAGTTTGACTCCCGACAGGCGGCGTCGTCGTCACTGAAGTCGCTTTCGGCGGCGGGAAAAAAGAACTGAAGGCGGTTGGAGGTGCATCCGCCGAGATGGTCATTACCGCTCGAGCCGCTGCTTGGCGCCGCGTGTCTCGTGGCGCCGTCTCTCGCGCCGACCCTCCAGCAAAAAGTTTGCTCCCGATGGGTCTTAGTGCCTCCGGCGCTAATCCCACTAGTGTGAATGAGTGGTGGAGACTTATGTCCAGGAAGATCTGCACTTTCCACCAAATAATCGTGGCCGCCATTTTCCAGTGGCCCTGCCCATAAGGAATCGCTTACTGTATCTCCCAAAGTCCTTTCTTTATACAGGCAAACTTTATCTATTTCCACTTTTAAATTAAAAAATACATCCTGTAAAGGAACATCTTCATTTCTTAAAAACCTCTGACATCTTGCTTGCCAAACCACCCATTTCATGCAAGCAAAAATTACATAGACTATTTTTTTTCCCAAATATTCAATTGTCCAGTTAATTGACCTTGAATTACAGTTGCAAAATTCATGGAAGAAAATATTTCTTCATTCCACAGCAATGCTAACCTAGACCAAAAACCCTGGATATACACACAGTCAAAATATACATGTTGCATTGTTTCTATGGCATTTCGACAACTCTGTTCCGGACACACTCTTTCATCTTGTGTTTTGTGTTTTTGGTTACCCCGTACATTTAATCGACCACGTCCACACAAGCATACTACATCTTGCATTTTCAAGGGGATTCTACTTTCTGTCATACATGCCAATAATTTACTACTGTCAATTCTTGTATCAATTGTGAACACTGGGTTTTCAAAACAACATTTTTCTACCAGATGATTATAAAATTGATTTTCTGATTGATACAAAAACTCCTGAGTTCTAGCTTCCACATTCTAATATACTTCAGGGTAGTCTGCACATACAAAGGTAGTAACTTTTCCATATGATGCCATTTCCCTCTTCTCCAGGCTGTCAAAAACCTGCACTCCAATCTTGCATAGTGCCATTTCCTACCTTCCCTATTCCTAAAAGGAATGGTCTTATAGTCGAATGAAAAAAATTGAAAAATAGAAAAACTAAAGGTTGTAACATACTGAGACCCCCTTATTTCCATGATCTATATGTGTGTGCTCTTTTTACCGGGTTAAGCTTGCTCCCCCATAAAAGTAAAAAAAAAAAAAAAAAAAAGGCCTTGGATTTTTGTATGCAAAGCATATGGTAAAGGGTATACATGAGATATAAGTAAAAAAAGTGGTGCAATATAGGCCTTTATAAGATTAACTCTTTTTTTTCCTTGTCATTTTCCAATTTCTCCAGGTCTGAACTTTGTGCAAAGCTATGTCATACGCACTATCCCAATTCTTTTGTTCCGCTTGTCAGGATCCAAATAGGAGTCCCAAAATCCGAACAGGGGCTTTTATCACTGGGATCGGAAAGTTATGCAACTCAGCTGCCGCCCCAGTGGTAGTGCTGTACTTTTTAGATAGTTTATTTTTTATTCCTGTTTCTATTGTCATTTCCATTAATAGCTGTATTGCTTTCCTTCCATCTTCTCCTGTAGCTACAGTCAGTACACAATCATCAGCATATGCCAAGACCTTTTTATTCACCGTCCCTGTGTTACTAACCATCGGCGATATATCTACAACATATTCAATTGCTCTTAATACTGGATCCAGTCCAAAAACATATAATAGCAGACTTAAAGGACACCCCTGCCGCACACCTTTTGTAATGTAAACAGGAATCCCAAGATGCCCATTAATCAAGGGTGTGATCTGCGCTTCCTGATACAATAATTTTATCAGGTCCACCATCTGTTGTGGTATCCCATAATGTTGCAACACATGCCAAATGTGTCTCTGTTTTATAGAATCAAAAGCCTTCTCCTGGTCAATAGATAACAAGTATCCTTCAGATTTCAAATTCAGTCTTTGCTCCATGATCTCTCTCTTATCTCTATCAAATTTTGGTAAATATTCCTCCCTGGAATTGCACATGTTTGTGCGTCCAAAATTACTATCTGTGCCACCTTTGCCAGTCATGCCGTCAACATTTTCGTCAGGATTTTATAATCTGATGTTAATAATGTCAAAGGTCTCCAATTTTGTATATTATTTGTATCCCCTTTTTATGGATAAAAATCATGATTCCTTTATTCATACTATAACATAGTCTATTTTCTTATTGTATAGCGGTATATACTATTTCTAAAATAGGTATCAGTAGATCTATAACAGTTTTATAAAAATCATAAGGTATACCATCAATGCCAGGTGTAGTATTGGTTGATAGACCATTAATTGCTATTTGAATTTCCTCTTTAGTAGTTGGTTGCACTAAAGCTAGTTTATCCTATTCAGTAATATTAGGAACATTCAGATTTTGAAATATATTCTCATTAACAACCACAACTTCCTGTTCTTTAAAAGTGCTACAGATATATTTCTGTATAATTTGCTGGATTTTTACCTGATCTTCTGCAATATCTCCTGTCTCCAAAATTAAAGAGGTAATGAGTGTATGTTTCTCTCTTGTAATTCTTTATCATAAGGGTTAACAGTTCCTTCTCTCCCTTGTGTAGTGAATTTTTGATTTTTGCCAATCTGTCATTCCCGGTCTCTTAAATAGTCTTACATACTATCTTTTTGTACTGTTAGTGTATCAGTCATAGTTTTCCTTGTCAGTGCTATTTGTGTTACAACTTTTAAATATTTTGCCCTTAAATTTAAATAATGGATAGATTTTTTCTTAGCTGCTTTACTAGTCAAAGAAATTATCAGTTCTTTGATGTCCGTTTTTGTATCCTCCCACCAGTCAAGCGAACTATCATAGAGGAAGCTAATATCCTGTTGTTGTGTTATTAGATCTTGTACCTGTTTAGTATATTCCTCATCTTGTAATGTAGAAGCGTTTATTTTTCAATATCCTCTACCTACAGTAATATTGTGGTGTGATCCTATCTCTAATTTAAGTGCCACGTGATCTGATGTTTCCAAGGGAAGGATTTGGATAGTTTGACTAGAAGCTCTTTCTGAAGTAAACCAGAAATCTATTCTAGTACTCAGATGTCCTTTGTGAAATGTATGAATCAGGAGTGTTCCTAACAAATCATAAACATCTCGTAGGGAATTTCTAAACAGAATGGATTTTAACATATTGGTATCACTATATATTTTTTCTATTTTTTGACCCCAATCTCTATGGCTCAAACCACAATTAAAATCCCCTTCCCCCATAAAACTAATTTAGAAGTTTTCAAAAAAGGTTCTATTTGCCTAAAAAGGTCAGATCTGAGTGCTTTAGATTGCGATGCATATATGTTTGTAAGCCTAGAAGTATTCCCATCAATCAAAAAGGCATATCCTGGCAGTATGTCTAAAACCTTAAGGATTTTCATTGATACCTGTCGAAACAAAATTCCCACTGTGGAACAAGCTACCTCTCCCACTGACCACAAAGAGGAGCCCCATCGCCAATCTCTTTGTGCTTGTGCAATTTCAGGGATACTATGTAATCGTGTATCCTGTAAGAAATATACATGTCCTCCCCCTTCCTTTAAGCTTGCAAAAGTAACCGGTCTCCTTTCCTGAGCTTTAATACTATTTACATTTGATGTAATAAAGAGTAGATTAGCATGCATAGAACATAGTAGCAGTGAGCGGGTCCTTTATTATTGCATCATTTACGTTTTTGTCCTTTTTTTTGGTTTCATGATATCTTTCTGTGATAGCTCCCCCACTATATCTGGTTGTGAGGACGCGACAGAGGAAACATCCAGTTCTCCTTCCTATTCCTCCTCTGTACTAGCCATCAAGGCTTCATAAGAATCATGCGTTGGTAAAGGTTGCTTCTCCATAATATTAGTTGCCCCCATCACAGGTTTCAGTCCCGCCTTGGATCTGGTGACTCTTGTAAAAGATAGCTCCACTTTGTCAGGGGGCAGCATAGAGGTCGTATTGCTGCTGCTCATATCCACAGTCTCTGTAGATTCCCTTCTCTCCAAAGCTCTTTCCACTACAATGTCCACCATTGGTTGCACAATAGTTCCATTATTCTGTGTAGTTCCCTCCAGAACTTCTGGTGGTAACTCCAAAGCAGTTTCCTGCTGCCTACTGGCCTGTGGAACACTTCTGTTATAAGTTATCACTTCAGTAACAGTTTCTTTTGGTGGTAAATCATGATGTGTTGTGACAAGGTCATGAATCCTTACTTGTTCCTTTTGTGTGGTAGCCACATAAATATCTTGTTCCATCTGTATAGTTTGATCCATGCTGTTATGAGAGGCCCACATACAATCCCTGAAGGTACGTCCATTCTCATCATATAGGTTACATTTAGGAGGCTGTCTACAGTGTGCTCCAATATGGCCTAGTTCTCCACATAACCCACATCGCTGCTTCTCACATGCACTGCTTAGACGGCCTACATCTCCACATTTGTAGCATACTCGTGGTTGTCCCAGGTAGAAGAGTATGCCCCTGTCCCTCCCTATAAAAAAACTATTAGGGAAGTGTTTCTGAACTCCATTTTCCTGTTGTAAAGTTATTTTATATTTCCAGCCCCCATCCAGAGGTGTTCCTCATCCAGAATGGGTTCAGGACACCCATTTGCTGTACAGTGCTGTTTAAGCCAATAAGTAATGTCTGCAACACTGACACCTTCATTTCGAAAAAGGATTGTAATTTTTTTGAAGCTAGGCTTTGTCAGGGGGCTTGCCATAAGGCGTGTGCTTTAAAACCTGGTGTTGTTTCCAGAAATGATCTAGGCCTGCAGGGTGTTTAAAACTGATGTCAAAAATTGTGTCACCAGGCATGTGTATCAATGCGTAAAATCTCATATGCATAATATTTCATGTTTATTTTCAGCAATGCCTGTCCTACAAAAATCCTGTCTGGGATATCATCCATATCCCCTCTGTATCACAAACACACCGCATTTTGTCGAACATCAGGTTCAGATAAGGTTCTTCTATTTTCTGGAAATAAATGATCTCTAACATTTGCATTCCAGATATTATGTTCAGGCAAATGTTCCTGTTCTATATTCTGTTGTTGCTGTTGGTGTGCTTGCTTAGGCTCAGGTTCAGTGTGGTTGGGGCGGGGGGAGGGGACTGTCTCCACAAAATCCTGTCTAATGTGTGACTGAGTATCCCCTTCCAACTGTTTAATTGCATTTACCACCTCAGAGTGTGTATTACTATTTGTTTCTGTAGTGTGTAGATCTGCTGTACACTGCCCTGGGGTAATATCATCTGTGGGAGACAATGGTGACAGTATCTTATGCCTAGTACCTTCTTGTGACATATGGGGACTCCCAAATACAACTGGAACATTTGCATCCCATCCTGTCCCCTCTGAATTTCTTGTCCACCCTGCTCCCTGAATAGCTTCAGTAACCCAATCTGGGCTTTGTGAGCCAGGATTCTGAACAGGCATAGATATGCTAGAATCTCCTGCATTCTCTTTCATGTGAACTTTGCCTTTTTTGTTTTAGTCATGACTTCTTTAGACACATACTTCTTTCTTGTGCCCCCTGTGGATACACCTATTGTGAACATACGATTTTGTGGCTTTACTACCTGTGGACCTGACATTCCCGGCTGTTCTCCTGCCTCAGTAGCACTGCTTATCACATTTGAACCCATCCCAACAAATCCGATGCTTGCACTATATTCTCACTCCCATTCGAATTTTCCAACAGTTCCGTAGGGTTTACCTGTTGTTCCAGAGAGCCAAACACTTGATCAGGTCATAATCCCTCACGTGGTACAGCCACCTCATGCTGCTTCTTCTCTTGTGTCTCCAGTTTCTTGTCAGCTACAATTTCCTCGGGGACCACCTGGTCTGGTTTCTTTAACTGCTCCCTCTGTGCTAGTGCCTCCTGCAAAAGGTTCCTTCGCTCAAAAAAACGTTGCTCTTCATCCCGTAGTTTTACTCGCAGTTCCTCTGCTGACTCTGAGGGCATGATGCTATCCCTCAGCTCTGTTTCGTGCTGCTCATCCATATCCTGATTCAATACCTTCTAGTGAGTTTTCATATCTTCTACAAAATTATCAGTTGCTAACACAAACTGTTCATCCAAAACAGTGTGCTGATTATCCATTTCCATTTGCAATATGGTTTCTGCAGGCAAGTAGGCTGGGGAGGAGACCTGCTCCTCGGCCCTGCAAACATCTTCCATCCTCACAGCAGTAGAGTGACTGGCCATCTCAGCACCAGTTCCAGTGCCCTCTACCTCTGAGTAGGGGAATTTCCTTGGTCTCCTGGCCAAATTTCCCCCATTCACTAAAAAAAAAAAAAACACCACTAACAGCTTAATCTGGTTCAGTTTCAGTTGGTTACCATCTGTATCCTCACCCCCCGGTCACCCCTGAAAAAGGGACTTCTAGTCTCAGTGGGCCTACCGGGTCAACAAAATTCTGTAAATAAATAAATAAATTATATATATATATATATATATATATATATATATATATATATATATATGGATATTCAATGGCCAGACTCAAAATAGAGAATACTGGATGGGCAACTGAGTACAACCAGTGTGTTGTGCCACTTTGGAGTTCTGATTCCCTCTGACCTCAACAGCGAAGCTCGAGGTCTGTGGGAATCAGAACCCTGAGGTGTCAGAACACATTGGCTGTGCATAAGGTTGCTCATTCTGTATTTCTTACACACTGTTTAAAATGTGTGCATGGTGGTTCTTTTGCTTTCAGAATGAAACTGACTTGTGCAGTCCCTAGAGGTTTCAGAATGCTATTGTACCATAGAAGGGTACAATCACATTCCATGACCTTTAAATTGTGGTAGAACAGCATTTTGAAAGGGATGAAATGCTATGCAGTACAGTGCTCCACCACACACTGTATATAGTTTATCTGCAAGAGTGAGGGGGCAGGACCATAACTCACGAGTGTCGGAACCACAAGTTAGTTATAAAAGGCCTGCCCACTCACAGTGATAAACTGCATACTGTGAGTTAGGTCACTACATATTCAATTTATATATCAGTTTACCAGTTTAACTCTTTAAAGGGCTGCTGATGCAAAAAGTGCAACATTGCAGAATCTGAATAAGTATACCCCCAGTAAATCTCATACCAAAAACTAGATTTCTACGTTACTTCATTTTAAAGTTATGAGCTATTTTGTAACCCTGATTTCACTACCTGTTCAGAACAGTCGGTATCAGTGAAGAGCTGCTGATGATGTCATCTCAGGACTTCACATTCTAGTATTCCCTGTCAGCAAACCCATAGGACCTGTTTCTCCAAAGTTTTAAAGATCATGTGCAATAGTTGTCTAAAGTAAAACAGGCAGCACCATTCAAAAACATTGCTATAAAAACTATATGTGTTTCAGGTTTTGTAAGAATGTTGACAAAATTGTACTTTATAATGCCTTTTGGTAGGTACATTTCTCAAGGGTTGCTGGATACTGAGTCAGCATGCCTCCAGGCTGCTGAAGCAATTTGGAGTTTATTTTATTTAAATTCTTCAGATAAACCTTTGAGCATGGTGCTCTTTTACAAAGGTTCCTCATCAAGAAAGCAAGACATAATACAGTACATAGAAAATATATAAGAAGATAAAAAAATCAGGAAACCTGAGACAAGCTCAGAGGGACAATATAACAACAAGTATGCAACTAGTTCATTCAGTTGATCAAAATAAGGGACTGTGGATTGTTGCAGTGCAGCCCAGCATGAGGGCCTTGTCCAGCAGAATACTAGTGAAGAAGAGGAAGACAGAGAGGAGAGGGGAGGAACCAAGAAGGCAAAAGTGAGGTTCAGGGACTGAGATTGTATCTGGTAGTAGTAGAGAACAACTGAGTGGACAAAAACAGCAAGATATGCAGAGCAGGAGAGCCAGGGAGGGTAGAGGGCAGGAACAGAGGGGTAGGAAAGGAAAAGGGTGCAGGAGTAGAGGGGATGCAGCGAGGGCGGGCGGGGAAATGAGTGCATGATAGGGATTATGGAGTCCAGAGAAGGGGAGGGTAGCAGGTAGGGGTACACATGCAAGGATAAGCTAGGTGAGGGAGGGAAGGCTATAAAAGAGGGACTATAGGAACAAGTATTGTCAAGAATGAGCAATGGGGAGGTACAGGAGTACTGGGGGGGGGGAGCTAGGTACATTATGGGCATGCACATGCACCATTACAGACAATGTTCTATTTAAGTTCAATCTTGAAAGCCTGGATATTAGCAATACCAAGAGTAGCAGGAGGAACCTTGTTCAACCAAAGAGGGGCTCTATATGCAAAACAGTGTTGGCCGAGTGCAGTTCTCAGAAAGGGAACGCTGAGTGTATTCTGAACTTTGCGTCTAGTGTCATATCGGGGAGAGTTGATATGAGAAGTTCAGAGATGGTAGGAGGGGTTAGTCCAAGCATGGCTTTTTTCCTCAAGGAAGCAGGCTTGAAACTTTATCCTGTTGTTCAGGGTTAGCCAATTAGTTTGTACTACTGTACTGTGCCTGTTAGGAAGTTGTACTGCTGCTACTGTAGTATTGTAATGTTGGTAACTTCACTGCTGTTTGTCAGTGTCAGCTTTACAACATGTTTTAATAGGGGCCTTATATGTGTTAATTCCTACTAGAGCTGGAACTGTTAGCTCTGGTAAAATGATCATTTTAATTTAGAGTAGAACATAGATGAGCCTGAATGTAGGTCAAAACAACCTGACAGGGAGAACGCATTGTGCTTGTTACATTAGAAACTCCAAGTAAGTTTTCAAAACAGCATTACCTCTCCCAACCCCATTGACAAGGGGATGGAATAATTGTTTTAAAGTGCCATTCTTAGAAATCGCCCTAATTGAACAATAGGTGTGAATGATCTCAGCTTTTCACATCAGCAACTTATTCAGTGTGCAAACCTGACAACAGTGTGCTATGACCCAGCATCCAGCAACCCTGGAAAAAAGGACCTCAACAAAAAGGCACATAAGCAAAATATTGTCTGGTTTGTTACAAAACCTGAAACACACACAGTTTTTCAAGCAATGTTTACTGACTGGTGCTGCCTGTTTACTTGTGAAAACCATTGCACGTGATCTTTACAGTTTTGGAGAAAAAGGTCCTATAAGCCTGCTGTCAGGGAGTACTAGACTGTGAATGTCCTGAAATGACATCATCAGCAGCTCTTCACTGAAACAGGCATTTCTGAACAAGTAGTGAAATCAGGGTTACAAAATAGCTCATAACTTTAAAATGGAGAAACGCAGAAATCTAGTTTTTGGTATGAGATTTACTGGGGGTATGCTTATTCTAATTCTGCAATGTAGCACTTTTGGCCAGATGGTGTCAGTTGCTCTTTAAATTTGCTGTTTGTTTGAAGTTAACTGTTTCTATTTGATTTTAATTTCTAGCTTTAGTGCTACACTAGGCAACTGTGATGCCATCAGCATTGTGAAAGCTGCTCTGTGACTGATTCAGTATTCCACTGTGATGGTACTAATCTTCATGGTATCCATTGTGACATCTTTTTGATACAGTATCTTGCTATAATGTATGGTAAGTGCCTATTAACCACCATAATCAGCAGTCACACAGCTTTGTTATGCACTGTTTAGAATTTTAAAAGTTGTTAACCACACTTCGGAACTTCCAAACAATGGCATAAGAAAAAATAATGCACCAGAGTTCCATAATTCTTACACATAGAATGCAAACAGTGTTTTTTTGACCATACACTATAAAAGATGATGGCTGGGGATCGGGCGACAACCACGCTGAAATCACCTCTCGTGGTTGCTAAGCCTACAGTAAACCTCTCGAGCTGCGCTCTCGAGGTTTACCATGTTGCCCTTGCAACCACTCGAGGTGATTGCAGTGTGGTTATCACTCAATCCCCAGCCATTATCCTCTATGTTACTGTTGTCATCAGCCAATATATCACTGTTATCTTGTCACTTTTATCTCACTCCCAATATATTTATACAGCAGGGGTGTATTGATAAATAGCAAGAGAAAAAGTGTTATCTTGACCTAATATTTTAAGATATATAGAGAATTTTACACACACACCAGAGGTGCTGGATGCTGCATAAACCCTGAGAACAAACCTCAAGGGGTTTATATAAGCATCTAACACCGACGGTGTGTAAAATTCAGTTTTACACACTACCCCATGTTTTGTTTTATATAATTGCTGGGGAGTGTTTTTCTGCCACAGCAATTATTTAAATACAAATACAGTACATCCGTGTCCAGCCGTGGTTGAGCTGAATTGCAGTCTGTGGTCAGCCTGAAGCTTCCGTTTAACTTTTTTTTATAGTGATTTCACCCCAAGTTAAAAAAAAAATTATCATGAAAATACTTAAATTTCAGATGTGGAAGTCGGTAGGTTTAAAACTTACAGTGGAATCTGTGTGCGAGAGGTAGGGAAGTATTCAGAGTGGAAGGCAGGACAGCAGCTGGTGCATGTGTGGAGCGAGGGAAACCAGTGCATGTTTGCCATTATAACCAAATGGCACAAATAGAAATTATGTACCTACCGTATTCTTGATCTTCTTGGACAAAGTCTCCACCACTCATTCACACTGATGGGACTACGCCGGAGGCACCAGGACCGAGCAGGAGACAAAAATCTTCAGGAGGGCCGGCACTGAGGTAAGGCAGTGTGCATGTGGTGCCGCCAGAATGGCTCGCGCCACATAGGCTACCTCAGCATCAACCCTCCAACCGCCTCAGTATCTTTTTTACCGAGGAGGTGCAGCATAAACTAATCCAGTAAAACTAACCTAAGACAGACATAAGATAGTCCAAATGACCTGTATAAGAAGGGTCAACACAACAGTCTCTTCACGGCCCAGCCATCGATGGAGTGAAGACCAAAAAAAGATAAGTGAGCTTGGGGGATGGAGTATGAGCACGTGAATGAATGGTTGAGACTTCATTCAAGAAGATCAAGAATTACAGTAGGTACATAATTTCCATATCTTCCTGGACATAAAGTCTCCACCACTCATTCAAACTAATGGGAGAGTACCAAGCTAAAATAATCCCGAGAAGGGTGGCAGGAGAGAAGAGCTCACTTAGGACAGGAGTACATTAAGGATTGTCCTGCCAAAGGATTGAGGCTGTCTGGCATGGACATTCAAAGCACAGTGCTTCACAAAAGTGTGCATGGAGCTCCAAGTAGCTGCACTGCAGATGTCTGCAATGGGTACGTTCCATATTTCTGCCAGAGATGCCGCGACTGCTTTGGTAGAATGGGTGTAGACCCTGCCTTCTAGCTTAACCTGTACCATGGAATAGCAGTGGCAGAGACATGCCATTAGCCACGCCGAAATACACCTGATGGCAACAGGCTGACCCAGTCAGACCATGCTGAATGAGACAAAGAGTTGCTTTGACTTGCAGATCTCTTTAGTTCCGTCTATGTAGAACCGCAAAACCCTTTTAACATCCAGAGAATGTAAGGTACACCCTCCTTCATTCTGGAAGTTCGTGAAGTAGGTTGGAAGAACCAAGGGCTGGTTCTGATGGAATTCCGAGACTACTTTGGGGGAGAAACTTAGGGTGAGTTCTGAGAACCACCTTGTCCTTATGAAATACTGTATAAGAAGGGTCTGTGACCAGGGCATGTATTTCAGACACTCTGCGAGCAGAGGTAATGGCTACGAAGAAGGCGGCCTTATGGCAAACATGAGATGTCTGCGAAAGAAGCTGCTCTCAAGGCCCGCTTTCTCATACTGTCTCAAGCGCGGCACTCCCTTTGACACAGCACTTCACTTTCAGTTTTTAAAGTGAAATTGACTTGTATCTAGTAACTGTGTTAACTTTATTTTCAAATGATGCCCACATTACACTTTTTCAAAAAAGTCTGAAAAGTGAAACAGGGTTTTAAATAGTCGGTAGCGCATCGCACTTTGCGATGCGAACTGGCAGTTCATGCTATCCATTTTTACTTTTCCATTGCAAAAAGTGCGATGCATTTCAGAGTGCCTCCCAGTGACCATGCTAACATGACTAAAGGTAAAAAAAATTACAGGATTTTTCTGTTTGGGTGCGCTCCTGCCGATATGGAATTCGGCATGCACTTTTTTTTTCAAGCATGGCCCTCAAGTGACTGTTCATTATCGGGGGGGGAGCTGAAGAGCCGTGATTCGCGCACCCAGTAGTACGGGTAGTTTTGGCGCCATGATGAATCTGCTGCTAGCAGCCTAGCTCATATCAGAACAGCACCAGGCAGCGATTAATTTTATACCTGCCATCAACAGTTGCCGGCGGAGGATTCTGGTGGAGTGGAGCAGCAGGAGCAAGAGTTCGATCGGGTCTGGCCAGGACTGTCGGGATGTTCTTAGTTTGGAGCTAGTCCAGCAGAGGTCATCCACTCTGTATGGTGAATGACTACGTTGTAAAATGGCAAACACATGGTAGTCACCCTGCCTGGTAGCACAGCGGTAGGCTGGCTGCTACAACTCGGCTCAGTCTGAGGGAGAGCTGTTTGACTACTTTTTGTTGTCCTGTCTCATGTTGATCTTGGATGCTGTTACTAGTGCAGTCCAGAGGGCGGAGACTGCTGCTGGTCTCTTGTACAGGTTGGCTGTCAGAACTGTATTTGTAAGGGTTTAGAGAGATACAGAGGAAAGTACTCACAAAGGGATAAAATAAAGAGAAGAAAGAAAAGCCAAGGTTTTAAAGGAACCCAAATGATAGGTGTACTTTTTCTTGGGGTTTATTCCAGTGTGTATTTTATAGGTCATTCTTTCTTTAGATTGTCGTCCCCCCCCCACCATGATGCAACTCAAACAAAAACTCAGCCTCCTGTCTTGTAACCCTGTCTTGTAACTTGTTCTCTCTGAAGTCTTACTCATTCATGCTGAGAATGCAGTTAAGAAATAGGTACAGTGGTCTGCAATGCTGATCTGGCTGGATTGTTTGTTGTGTTGGGGAGGGGCTACATGAGCTACATGTCACATTCAGAGGGAAATTAAATGACATCCTTTTTGTGTATTGACTGTGTGTGTGTGTGTGTGTGTGTGTGTGTGTAACCAGACTTGACTGTGTGGGGGATATTTGGATGAGTGGATGAGTCATTACACAAGGCACGGAAACGTAAGTCCTGTACTGTAGAGGGCAGGGAACATGAGTGCTGACTAGGGTGGTGGTATGGAGATTGGTGGGTATTGCAATGGGATGGGCGGTGTGTGTGTGTGTGTGTGTGCATGTTTAGGATACTGAAACAGATAAAGCAAAGACAGTGCTAATTTTAATACAGGATTTTATTATTTCAGGTTTTAAAAAGTACATTTTTAGCATTTTTAATTTTGCTAATCAAATTGAGGCAAGTGCTAAGCATTTTCACAGTTGATTAGCACTTTAACGCTCAAAATTGCTAATCAATTTTCGCAACTTATTTAAAACCCTGTGAAAGCAATTAATCCCTGCTATGCACAAGACTGCCTGCCTGCGTGAGGAGTGCAGTGCTTCCTGGATCGTCCTGGTTTCATCGCAAGGGAGTGACTGCAATTCTGTCATGGATGCCATTTAGTCTCATAAAAGAAATCAAAGTAACCTGTACAAAGTGGTAGGGCAGCGTTCCTCTGTGTTTTCATGTTAGGATCACAGCTAGACTTCCTCTGCCTGTTTACAGGAGTCCTCACAGTGTCCACAGACAATGAACTACCGTTTTCATGACAGCCTGCAACTTTCAACTCCAATCTAAGAAACCAGCATGAGTAGCATGGGGGGGAGAAACTGATGGCCAGTAATTATATAAAATAAAATATGGGGTGCTGTGATTACTCTAATTTAATTCATACCCTCGGTGTGTGATGCTTGATTATACAATGGTGTGTGAAAATCCTGTAACCTCATTGGTAAAAACATGTCACATGACCGTGGGTAAATCCTGCATAACCCACGGCTGAGAAATGGCATTTGCAAAAAACATAATTAAACACATTTTAAATTTATTTTACACATTGGTCCATTGTATAATCACAATAAGACACTCCAGGGTGTGAGTAATATTCTCGTAACGCACACCATCCCATATATTATTCTATATACAGTATAAACTGATGTGTCTGACATATAAAAACATCACTTACCCATGAAGATGTTTGCATAAGAGGGGGCCGTAGAGGTCTATATCACTGTACCACATTTTTGGTGGTAAAATAATTATGTTTCAGTACAAATTCAAGTGCTTGTAGGAGGAACTTGGTGGGAATGTTGTCACCACTGGTCGATTTCTAGAGGTAGTGTTTAATAGATGCTAAGCCCTCAGAGTGCTGTATATAGGTGTATAGACCACTGACATCTATAGTTACCCAGCAGAAGTCTTCTTGTCATGCAAAATAATCTATTTTATTCAGCAAGTGCATAGTATCTCTGATGTAGGAATCCAGACACAGTACAAATGACTCCAAAAATAAACCTATAAATACTGAAAGATTCTGGGTCATGGAACCTACACCAGAGACAACGGGTCTCAATGATGGATCAGTGACATTTTTATGCACTTTAGGAAGTGCCTAAATTGTTGGAGTAACAAGGATGTCTGGTTTTAGGTAAGCAGCTTCTTCACCAGTAACCCAATTAGTTTCAAATGCTCTATACACTAAGTTAAACAACTCCAAACCATATCTAGCTGTAGGATCTCCTGCTAGACATTCACAGTTATTTCCATCCTGTACTAGTGACAGAACCTTGGTGACACAGAAATGGAAATTATGTACCTACCGTAATTCTTGATCTTCTTGGATGAGTCTCTACCACTCATTCACACTAATGGGATCTGCGCCGGAGGCACTAGGACCCAGCAGGAGCAAACTTTTTTGCTAGAGGGTTGGCACCAGAGATGGAGCCATGAGGAGTGGACCCACGAGCCCCAGCTCGTGCGGTAATGACTATCTCGGCGTCCACCCTCCAACCGCCTCAGTACCTTTTTTTCTGAGGAGGTGCAGCGTAACTAACCTAGAAGGATAGCCTAATCAAAAACCGGACCTAAAATAGTCCGGACGACCCGTATAAGAAGGGTCAAAAAGGAAGTCCTCACAGCCTAAAGATTGAGGGAGTGAAGACCAACAACAGAGGTGAGCTCGGGGGATGGTGGGTGGGCGTGTGAATGAGTGGTGGAGACTCGTCCAAGAAGATCAAGAATTACGGAAGGTACGTAATTTCCATATCTTCCTGGACATAAAGTCTCCACCACTCATTCACACTAATGGGAGAGTACCGAGCTAATAATCCCCCGAGAGGGTGGCAGGAGAGACCAAGAGCTCACAGTTTTAGGACAGGAGTCCATTAAGGATGGTTCTGCCAAAAGAAAGATGTCGTCTGGCATGGACATCCAGGGCATAGTGTTTGACAAAAGTATGCACTGAGCTCCAGGTGGCCGCATTGCAAATATCTGCAATAGGCACATTGCGGATTTCCGCTAGGGATGCCGCAACCGCTCTAGTAGAGTGAGCGTACACTCTGCCCCCTAGCTTAACCTGCGCCATGGAATAACAGTGGCGAAGGCATGCAACCAGCCATGCAGAAATACATCTGATAGCGACAGGCTGACCCAGCTGGGTCTCGCTGAAGGAAACAAACAGTTGTTGAGCTTTACGAAAGTCTTTTGTTCTGTCTAGATAGAAATGCAAAGCCCTGTTGACATCTAAGGAATGAAAAGAACGCTCCCTTCATTTTGGAAGTTCGCAAAGTAAGATGGAAGGACCAGAGGTTGGTTTAGATGGAATTCTGAAACAACCTTAGGGAGAAACTTAGGATGGGTCCTAAGAACTACTTTGTCTTTATGAAACACAGTATACGGAGGGTCTGTGACCAGAGCATGTATCTCAGAGATCCTGCGGGCTGAGGTAATGGCCACTAGGAAGGCCGTCTTCCAAGTGAGAAATTTTAACTCACAAGTAGCTACAGGCTCGAAGGGTTTTCGAGTGAGCATGTCTAGTACTAGATTAATGTCCCAGGCTGCGACTGGACATCTTATAGGAGGTCTGGTATGCAGAATTCCCTTAAGAAACCTCTTAACCACAGGTAACTGAGCCAGTGACAAGGAAAGCACTGGCTCATGATAAGCTGAAATGGCACAAAGGTGAACCTTAACTGTAGAGTATTGCAGAACTGAATTTGAGAGGTCTAAAAGGTACTCTAGAACTTTATCTGGTGGGCAGGAAAAAGGATTCAGAGAGGATTTTGCACACCAGAGCGAGAAACGCTTCCATTTGGCTGTGTAAGTTTTCCTAGTGGCTGGCTTGCACGCAGCCAGAAGAATATCTGAAACCCTGGAGACATTGAACCTGTTCACTTCTATCTCTTAAGGAGCCAAGCGTGAAGGTGAAGCAACCTCAGATTGGGATGGACCACAGGCCCCTGAGTCAGAAGGTTTGTCTGAAGGGGAAGCAGTTTCGGAGGAGTTTCTGACATACTGTTGAGTAGTGGAAACCATACCTGTCGTGGCCAGAAAGGAGCAATGAGGATCATTTTGTCCCCCTGGGACTCGAATTTGAGAAGTACTCTCTGAATTAGAGGAAGAGGCGGAAAGGCGTATAGAAAGAGTTTTGTCCACCGCAGTCTGAACGCATCCTGACAGAAGATGCCAGGCCCTGGATTTCTGGAGCAGCAGAGAGGCAGCTTTGTGTTGAGTGGGGATGCAAAAAGGTCCAGGTCTGGAGTTCCCCACTCTGCGAATAGTGACTGAGTTATGGCTGAGTCGAGAGACCATTCGTGAGGATCTGAATCTGTTCTGCTGAGACGGTCTGCCAGTTCGTTCTGCACTCCCGGCAGGTAGACTGCCTGAATTAGAGCATTGTGCTCTAGGCACCATTCTCACACTCTCATTGCTTCCCTGCATAAAGGGTAAGAGTGAGCACCGCCCTGCTTGTTGATGTAATACATCACTGCTTTGTTGTCCGTTTGAAGGAGAATGTTCTTGTGACAGAGAATGTCCTTCAAAGCCCAGACTGCATAAAGGATAGCTCTCATTTCTAAGACATTTATGTGAAGCTGGGACTCGTCCTGAGTCCACGTACCTTGAGTGTGGAGAGTCTGACAGTGAGCTCCCCACCCCATCAGGGACGTGTCCGTGGTAATGGAAATCTGATGATCCAGAGGAGCAAAGGGGTATCCTTCCAGAAGATTGTCCTCTTGCGACCACCAGGTGAGTGATCTCTTCAGAGGTTCTGTCACCTTGATGAGAAAGGACTGAGGGTGAGTGGTCAGGGACCACTGAGTACTGAGCATCCATTGAGAGGTTCTCATGTGGAGGCATGCTAGGGGTACAGTGAACACCGAGGATGCCATGAGACCTAGCATCCATTGCATCGAGAGAGAGCTGTCACCGAGCTGCTTTCTCCGATGTATTGGGCCATCTGAAGGATATCGCTCCTCCTGTCCTCTGGAAGAAATGCTTTCGCACAGGTGGTGTCCAGGAGAGTTCCTATGAAAAGGAGCCTCTGGGAGGGCTGCAGCTGTGATTTTTTGAGGTTTAGCAGGAATCCCATGGACGTAAGAAAGTGTAAAGCCATGGCTACGGCGTCTAGAGTTCCCTGCCTGGAAGGACTTGCTAGAAGCCAATCGTTCAGATATAGGAACACCTGTGTTCCGATTTTTCTGAGATGCACTGCGAGAATTGCACAACACTTTGTAAAAACTTGCGGCGCCGGAGGATAGCCCAAAGGGCAGGACTCTGAACTGATAATGCTGTCTCAAAGCCATGAACCTTAGGTATTTGTGATGCTTTGGGTGTATAGGAATGTGCTGGCAACCATCCTGCATGTCCAGGGAGGCTAACCAGTCGTGATGATGAAGCAAAGGTAACAGGGTTCCTAGTGATATCATTTTGAATTTTCCTTTGGGAAGGAATTTGTTTAATTTTCTGAGGTCTAAAATGGGGCGCATGCCCCCGGTTTTCTTTGGAACCAGAAAGCAATGGGAGTAGAATCCCGTGTTCCGTTGATCCAGCGGAACTACTTCCACTGCCCTGTTGTTCAGAAGGCCTTGTATCTCGGAGGCGAGAAGTTCTGACTGAAGACCTGACAGCCTGGGCTGTCGTCTGGAGGGACAATCTGGAGGGGTCTCCAAAAGATTGAGGGAATACCCCTTGCGGATTATCCGGAGGACCCATTTGTCCGAGGCTATGGACTTCCACCGATTGTAGAATTGAGTCAGACGACCTCCCACCGCTGAGGAAGAGTCCCCCTCGGGCAGCTGAGGTGGGACTTGGGCCAACAACTCAGAAGGCGGGCGCTTTGGGTCCTTGCACATTCTGTTGCATTTTCTTTTGAGGCTGGGCAGCTTGATTTTTATTAAAACCTCCCCTGCCCTTGCCCCGAAAGGACTGACGGTTATGAAACTGGTGTTTGTTAACACCCCCTCGAGAGGGAGCGGAAGGAGATCGAGCCAGTTTAATGGCTGACCTAGTCTTTTGTGTGGCCTCTAGAGCCTGTTCTACTTGAGGGCCGAAGAGATACACACCATCGAGGGACAACGCCATGACCTGTTGCTGGGCATCATTTGTGAAACCTGAAGTGTGCAGCCAGGAATGACGGTGGGTAGAAATGCCCGCCGCCGCTGCTCGGGAGGCAGTATCGAAGGCGTCCATAGTAGCTTTAACCTGCTGGTTGTTGGACTCGATACCCCTGGTTATGGTTTGAAGAAGCTCTGAATTAGAGTCCGATTCCGGTAGAGCTTCGACCATTTGTTTGAGCGAATGCCAAAGGATATACTCATGTTGAGAGAAATAGCCTTGGTAGCTGGCAATACGCATACCTAGGGTGGAAGCAGCAAAGACTCTCTTACCTAAAGTGTCTATCTTACGAGATTCTATGTTAATGGGTCGAGCTGTAGTAGTCTGGGGAAGGACGACCTTATCATTCTCTGCCAAGACTACAATAGGATCCGCAAAGGCTTGGTATGCCAAAATGGGTCGATCCTTGGGGGCAGCATATTTCCTATCTATGGACTTAGCCACAGAAGGAATGAGAGCAGGATTATTCCATACCATTTGAGAAAGTGTCTCAAAGGAGGGCTGTACCAGAGGAGTCAAATCCATAGGGATCTCCAGAACATGGAGGTATTGGAGTCTTAACAGTTTCCCAGGATCGATATCTGTAGTTTGGAGCGAATGAGTGGAATTCAAGTTTTTCAGCAGAGACTTAAATGACAGGTCCTCGACCACAGGCTCTGCAGCAGGAATAGATCCTTTTCCTTCCACATCATCACCCAGCCTAAGGTCTGGGTCAGGCTCAGTGTCATCTCCTGAGAGCCCAGGAGGGACTGTATGGACAGGAAAGGAGTGAAAATCAGAAGGAAAAGAGGAAGGAAAAGGATTCAAAGAAGAGGAGCCCTAAAGACTGGATGATGCCCTAACAGGTCGCGGTGCCGAAGAGCACAGCGCCGAAAACACGCACGGCGCCGAGGACAGTGCCAAGAGGCTGCATGGCACCAAGAATGGTGCTGAGAAGCCACACGGTGCCGAGGACAGTGCTGACAAGACGCATGGTGCCGAGGACGGCCCCGACGAGGCAGAGAAACTCAACAGCGCCGAGGACGGCACCGAAAGACGCGTCGGCACCGAAGACGGCGCTGAGTGTGCCATCGACGCCGAGGGTGTCGAAAATATCCCAAGACTCTGAAAAACAGGATTTGAGGAAAAAGAAGGATGAATACTAGGAGATAGAGGCATCGGTGTGGCCCCCTGCGCCACAGCCATGTGAGAGGGGTAAACACCTAAGCGTGGAGTTGATGGCACTGAAGACGGCACCACGCGACTAGGGAGGCTTAACCACCCTACCTGATCTCCCAGAAAGCCCGAAGGCCCCTGAGTGACCGGGCCAGGTAGCTGGACCAACCTCCGAGCCCATTGCTCCTTAAGAGCAGCCCACTGATGAAACTGCTCATCTGAAGACCTACCAGAGGGTGGGGTAGGGCTCCGATGTCGAAGACGTCGGCACCAGAAACAGAAACCGGTGACTCCGAAGGAGAAGACTGGCAACTAGCCCCAATAACTGACTGTCTATGTGCAGACATATCAGAGGGCAACCTCGAGTGATGCCTTTTCTTTTTTGACTTGTGGGACGAAGAAGAGCTCGAGGCTGAACGGTGCCGAGAGTGCGACCGTCTACTTTTATGCTTTTGAGGGGACCGCCCACCCCCTCGAACATTGGAATGTCCGTTGTCAGACCCCCCCTCCAGAGAAGGCGGCGGACTAGACCCAGCCCGGCTGACTCAACAGCTTTCATACGAAGTCTCCCTACCGTCACCTGACCCACTCATGGTCGACTCCATCAATGTAGGCTGAGACTTCTTCCTTAAATAAGAATAAATAAACTAAGTGATACTTTATTTGAGATATTATTACAAAACAATAAAACTGAAAAACTATGCTGCTAGTTTGAAGTTTGACTCCCAGGGGGCGGCGATATTGTCACTGAAATTCACCTTGACAGCGGAAAAAAGAACTGAGGCCGTTGGAGGGTCGACGCTGAGATAGTCATTACCGCATGTACTGGGGCTCGCGGTGCCACTCCTCGTGGCTCCATCTCTGGCGCCGACCCTCTAGCAAAAAAGTTTGCTCCCGCTGGGTCCTAGTGCCTCCGGCCCAAATCCCATTAGTGTGAAAGAGTGGTGGAGACTTTATGTCCAGGAAGATCTTTCATCCATAATTAATGTATTACCTCCTTTATCAGGAGGTTTAATCACGATAATTTTGATGTCACTAAGTTGTTGTAAGGCATCCCTTTCTGGTACAGACAGATTGCTACAGTATGTTTGTAGTAATAATGATTTTTACTAATTTTTATGTTCGCCATGCGCACAGGCGCAAGCAAACGTATTGCAGTAGCACTGCTTTTGCATGGGTGTGACACTGTTCATCCAATGCAGAGCAGTGTTTTAGGGGTGATTCAGTGTCACACCAATCATCAGCGAGGCTCAGTATGACAGAGTTTTGGCCTGCTGGGTGGAGACAGCACGAACTTGAAAAGGAATAGCTGATCCAATCGGAGGTCAGCTATTCCCTTTGATCTGCACTGCCTAGCAAGCCAAAGTGATCTGTCAAAGTCAGCCTGGCATGCGTGGAATGTCTCCCAGCTATAAGAGTAAACCGTGCTCCCGCACATACGTGGTTATATCTCTGTGAGTCACGTTTAAAATATTTCTCCTCCACACAATTTTTGTTCATGACCCCTCAACACATATGGCACAGCACAGCTAGTTTTATATTTTTCATTATATTTTTTATAACACTGTTGCTACTTATTTCTGAGGAGGCACTTCTAGAAACTTTTCTGTTGGCGGTCTGACTCATGAGAGATTGTGTTTGAAGTGCGACTTCTGTTGGCAGTCTGTGTTTGCTGCCAGAGCAAACTGACATACTGTGCAGAGCATGAGCATGGTTTTTTATATAAAAAGTACACAAACATAGCAGTGACGCTGCGGGTGCCCAATTCCCCAGTGTCGCCACCTGGTATAAGAATCCCCCCCCCCATTGAGTGTCGTGCATGCATGATCACATTTTCTTGTGCCTTCTTTTATCCTGCCCACTCAACCCTCCCCCTCAGCACCCACCACCCCAAACATAACAGTGACAGTGGAGGGTGCCCAATCCCCCAGTGTCATGATCCAGAATTGTCCACCTTTTTTTTTTTAAACCTGTGAAAAGAAAACCTTCCATCGATGCCTTTTGCGGTCATTACTGTCCCCCCCCCCAAGCCATTACTTAACCATTGGGAGTCCACCGCCATCATCGTCTGTGAACCGCAGACATGTCTTCACTCTTCCAAGCCAGACCATGAACTAAAGAAACAGGTATGCAGTTCAGTGTAATTCAACAGGGGTTTGAACTTAGTGGCATAATTAGGCCATTTTTGGCCCAAATTTTCAACATGCCTTTTTTGGGACCCCACCTTACAAACAACTGCACTGACATTAGGCACATTTGTCCTGAAAGGTGGTTTTGTGGTCCCTGCGCAAAATCACCTTTCAGGCAGAAGTTGAACAATTCCTCTGCCCCTTGTTCATCAGGTGGGGTCATAAGAAGGCTATGTTGAAAATTTGGTGAAAAAATAATAGAAAGCAACAAAGTCAAGAGCCTAGATTGAATTTTGCAAATGCAGACTCGTAACTTTGGTAATTTTCAATATTTTCACCCCAAATTTACAACAGACATTTCTTTACAGCACCTTATGAATGTGACAGTTGTGATATTTTTTTTAACCTCCTAGCCAAAATGTTTTTTAACATCCCGAAAGGTGATTTTGTGATCCCTGCATGAAATCACCTTTTGGGCGGGAGTTCAATATTTTTTTGTGCCCTTGTTCAGGAGGCAGGGTTATAAGAAGGCTATGTTGAAAATTTGGTGTAAAAATATAACAAAAAAAAAAACAAAGTTATGAGACTACATTGATTTTTTGCAAACGCAGGCTCGTAAGTGTGGTAATTTTCAATATTTTTACCCCAAATTTTCAACATTGCCATTTCTTTACAGCATCTCATGAATGTGACAGCTGTCATTTTTCACCTCCTGTACAATATGTGCTTTTGCATCTCGAAAGGTGATTTCGCAGTCCCCGTGTAAAATCACCTCTCAGCCAGGAGTTGAACATTTTCTCTGCCCTACTTCATGAGGAGGGTTCTAAGAAGGCAATGTTGGAAATTTGGTGTAAAAATAATAAAAAAACAACAAATTTATGAGCTTATGTTACATTTTGGAAATGCAGGCTCGTAACTTTGGTAATTTTCAATATTTTTACCCCAAATTTACAACATACTCATTTCTTTATAGCACCTTATGAATGTGACAGCTGTCAATTTTCAAATCCTGCCCAAAATATATTTTTGCATCCCAAAAGGTGATTTCACAGTCCCTGCGTGAAATCACCTTTCAGACAGGAGCTGAAAAATTTCTCTGTTGACAATTTGGGACAAAAATATTACAACATAACAAAGTTATGAGCCTGCATTCAAATTTTCAAATGTAGCCTCCTAACTTTGATAATACATAACCTACACAGTGCACCACAACGTATCTACCACCCCGGGCTTCTATACCAGTGGCGAACATCCGGCATTGACAAATGCTTGCTTCAGTTTCCTCTGTAACCATTTTTTCAACAAAATTGATTGCTTGGTTACTGACTACAGGTAAAAATACAGATTTTGGTTTGAAGTTACCTTTTCAGCCCTGTATGTAAACTGGACTGCCTGCATGCTATATGTTGACTTCAGTGTTAAACAACAGGTTAGTTAAGTCCACGCAATAAATTAAGTCCATGCCACTAGCAGTTTGGAAATCTCAGAAAGAATGTCCAATTGTGTGTTCAATATCCAGGGATCCATGGCTTATGGAAATTACAACATCCGTAAATATGGCAAAGAAGGTAATACATACAAAAACACAGTTCCACCTCCAACAAGCATGGTGGCTTGAAAGTAAGTTCCTGTCTCGAGCTGAAAATTATCTACAGAAATCCTACCAGGATTGTTTCAATAACAGAGTTTCAACAATTACAGCACAAACCTTGAATGGGTCAGCCTAAAAAGCTGTCAAAATCAGCACTACAGTAGAGCAAAATGAGGAGATCCATGGCCTGCAGAAGAAGCCCCAGCAACTCCCCCTCCTGTGCCTCATGCATAATTGTGGGTTCAGTCAGGGAGGATGAAGACAGCAAATTTGTTGCCAACTTCATATCGGGGAAGAGTAATACGGCAGCAATCCTAAGGACTCTGCAGCGGACTGATGCCAATGTTGCTGACATAAAGAGGGATCTAAAGAAATTAGAACAAAGAACTGTGGGCAAATAAGAAAGTGGTAGTGGAGTTGTGGGATGAGGTGGTCATCCTGAGCCGGGCGGTCCTATATCTGTGTTGGAGGGAGTGTGAACTGACAGAGTAGGCAGAGGATGCAGAAACCTGTGCTCAGAGGAAAAATTTCCATTTGTTCAGCTTCCTCAAAGATGCTGAACACTCAGATTTGAATTCTTTTTTGGAAACCTTGCTGCAAACAGAACTGAATCTGCCAACAGACTACAAAATTGAAATAGAGAGAGCACATCATGCTCTGGCGTCTAAAGTCACACCTGATGCACCTCTACAATCTATCATTGTGAAATAATTAAAGTATTCCATTAAGGAGGACTTGATATGAAAACCTGGGAAAAAGCCGACCTCAGTTTCAACAGAAATCGCATATATGCAAGTGCATATATGTAGACCAGCACTTTCCACCAGAGATGATGCACAAAAGAAAGCAGGTATTTGGGGGTAACAGAACAGCTGAAGGAGAAACAGATTAAGGCCTAGATTCAATATTGCAAAACTGGTCATATATGATGAGTTGGGAATGAAAACGT
The DNA here is from genome assembly GCA_016271365.2 of Neoceratodus forsteri. Taxonomy (NCBI): domain Eukaryota; kingdom Metazoa; phylum Chordata; order Ceratodontiformes; family Ceratodontidae; genus Neoceratodus; species Neoceratodus forsteri. The sequence continues at coordinate 337,023,786 of CM057452.1, read as the reverse complement.
ATGAGTCTCTCCTTCAAGCGGGGAAGACACTGGAGGCATTGGGGACCACTATACCAGATCAGCAGGAGAAGACATACAAGCGAGATGTTATGCAGATGGGCTGGTCCGTAGCAAGCAAAGAAAGGGCAATTTAGTTGGCAAAAATGGCAAGAAGGGTATACTGTACCAGCTGACCTCTGGATGGATTTAAAAAAGTTGTATAAAGGGCAGAAGTGCAGCAGCACCTGAAGATCTGCTCTCTAATTGTCACTGTAAGTACTCTTTCCCTTCTGGTTTCTTTACTTCCATAGTCTCCTCAGCCCCATTAGTATTCTTTGCCATATATCTGTCCCTTATGTGTATTGAACTAGCTAATTTTCTGGGGGGACCTTGCTGTAGCCACATAAAGGTTGCAACACCAATTCCAGACTTTGGTGCCACTTCAGATGGTCAGCAGAGCTGCCATGTTCACAGCAGAGCCACAGCACAATGGAAGTTTCCTGAACTTGGGGGGCAGTGGTTATTTGAGGGTATTAATAAGCCGCAAAATTGATTTAGCAGTTTTACATGTGAAAGTGCTAATCATCTGTAAAAATGCATAGCACTTGATTCAGAATGGTTAGCAAAATTTAAAAAAATATATCATTTTATTAGTTTTGTCTACTGTTGTGCCATAGACTCACTGGAAAAAATGGTTAGCAGTCTACTGCTATGCATTTTTGGAAATGGTTAGCATTATGCTGTTTTGCATAGTGTTTTGCTGTGCTATACCAGCTATTTAAAACCCTAGGTCAAGTGTTTTACAATGAATTGGGCGAAGCCACTTACTGGGTACTTTATGTGGTAGCTCGTGAACTGCTTGACTAAAGTTTTCTCAAGTCGTGGTTAGTACCGAACTATGACGCACTTCGGCCTGAGACATACAAACTGCCTCAGAAGTGGTTGCTTACTACCCAACTCATGGAACTGAACATTGAGACTAGTCCACAAAAGCCTGGTTCACCATAATGCAAGCTGTTGGAATAATTTGGACTGTGCACAGTGTTACTGCTATTATTTCAATGGGGGGCATGAATACCTGTTTCGGGACATGGGGAGACCATGTTCTTGATGGGAAGAGGGTATTGTTCATGCATTATGTTATGGTTATGTTGGAACTTATGAGATCACTATATTTGGGGGTAGGAAGACTAACTCGTATGAATTTTGTGCTAGTACTGCTGAGGTTGTGGCCTTCTCTAGTGTGCTTCAGGAGGCCAACTGGGGTTCAATAGGTGTGGATGCAAGCAGAAGTTAATAAGGATGGATGTCCTGTATAATTATGGAGCAGAACAACAAAAAAGGGGCGACTGTGACTTGGCTGGTACACTTTTCGATATGGCTCGGGGAGGGGCTCAGCTGCTCTGGTGCCCACTGGTTTTACCACTAGATAAAGAGAGTGCCATTGCATGAGAGGATTTGTACTACTGGGCCGGGACTAGCCCAGAACACAGTGAGCTGCTGAGCAGCAGCTGACCTCTGGGTAGGAGGGAGTGCCCTCCTCAACACCTGACATCACTCTCAAATTTCTCGACTCTAGTCCTCAGTTGTGCAAAAAGAGGAGAGACCGGGATGCATGTTCAAGCTTTACGCTCTCAGTTTTGTTATACAGTAATAGTTTTAATGTTGCAGTATTACCGGTTTTGATGTTATGTATATTTTACTTGTTTTTTGATTTGATTATCTGTTACACAGCACCAAGTACACTCTTTTTCTGGAAGCTTAGAGGGGGGAGTTTAGCTCCCAGGCAGGTTATTAGCCAGCCACCCAGACTGGAGACAGCATGACATACCCACCCACCGAGAAGGGTGGCATCATATAAATATTTAGCCTGATGGTGAGGATAGTTGAGAAAAACAAGGGCATTTTACAAGTACAGAAACTGGGGAAGATAATCTCCCTCATTTAATATTATGGGTCCTCCACTAAACATTCTCTCATACAACATGAATGGCCTGGGATTAGTAGTAAAGAAGGCCAGAATTTTGAAGGAGCTGAGGCATCTCTGCTGTGATATAGGTTTATTGCAAGATACTAGGCTGTCACAAATGGAGCACATAAAGCTTTGCAGGCAGCGGGTAGGAGACGTGATTACTGCCTTCAGTCCTGGGAAAAATACAGCTGAAGTAGCCATCCTGTTCAAACAGGGGCTGCAATGGAAACTGCTTTCTAATGTTTATGATGCTGATGAACGACTGGTTTATGTCACATTACAGCTGGGACATCAGACACTTCATGTGGTTAATTTTTATAGTCCTACCCTAGCCACCCCTAATTTTTCATGCAGCTGTTCCATAGGTTAGCATCTCTCCCTCCAGGCACCATCATCATAGGTGGTGACTGGAACATGGTTGAAAATGCAGGCATGGATAGATCCCCGGGAGCTAATGGTGAGAACAAGATAGCCAGTAAAACCCTAAAGAACCTGAGAACTGAAATGGCTCTGATAGACTCATGGCAGGAACCAAATCCTAAGGTTAGACATTATTCTTTTTATTCTCCACCAAACTATAGTTACTAGAGGTTGGATAAGTTCTATGTCCCAAAGGCGCAGCCTTCCCTGGTTCAAGCAGTGGATATTTTGCTCACCACCATTTCAGACCACGCACTAGTCAGTTTATCCCTAAAGTTTGGCCAGAGAGTATGGATTCAGTTTGAACACATAATACAAGTTTATCCAATGATGAACGTTTTGTTCATAAAACCTCAGAGGAAAATTAAGCATTATGTGCATCTGAATAGCCCTACAGACTCAGAGCCCAAATTTACTTGGCACCGGCTGAAAGCTGTGCTGAGAGGGCACGTCACTGCATACACTTCCCATACAAAGAAGCATAGGATGGAAAAACAACCTTCCTTCACTATATACTGGGAGGCAGTATAGCACAGTGGTTTAAGGCTCTGAGCTGCAAATCTGGTGACATCCAGCAGACCAGACCTGGGTTTGAATCCCACAGCTTCCACTTATATACTGTGTGACCCTGAGTAAGTCACTTAACTTCCCTGTGCTCCCAGGCCACACCTGTAAAAAGCTTTCAGCATAGTGTGCTACTCCTGGTTAAAAACAACTAAAAAAATAAATATATAAAACTTGAACAGCTAGAAAATGAACATAACACAACAGGTGACAGTAAGCTGTTAGAGGAAGTGCAGACCATGAGGCAGGACTGTAACAAACCATGAATGGCCAAAATTGAGGCACGACTTAGATTCCTCAATCAAAAGTACTATCAGTACAGGGAATGAGCAGGCCGCCTACTGACTTCCAGACTGGAAAAAAGAGCAGCTGACCAACACATTGCCTAATTGCTTAAGGCAGCAAACTTTAAGGAAATATGTACAAAAGAAATAGCAGCAGAATTTCAGAAATGTTATCAAAATTTGTATGGCAGTGAGCAGATAGTGGGAGGGGAGGAGGCCATTAAAGCCTTTTTAGTTAAGGCCCAATGATCGAAGATTATGCAGGACCAAAAAGAATTCATAGAAGGCCCAATCACCAGGGAAGAGATACTACAGATTATTAAGGATTTACCCAGAAGAAAGTCCCGGGGACCAGATGAGTTTTGGGACAGAATTTTTTTAAACATTCACTATGGACCTCGCACCAACTCTTGTACAAATGTTTAACGCCACACAGGAAAGGGGAGGTGCCCCGAACACATGGCAAGAGGCATATATCACTATCCTCCCTAAGCCAGAGAAAGACCCTTTAAATGGCAGTTCATGCAGGCCTATCTCTCTTTAACTACGATGCCAAAATATTCACCAAGGTGTTTGCCAGTAGGTTGCAGGAAATGGTTGGGTCCCTTGTACATCAGGGTTTATCCCTCAGAAACATCTGCATGCCAATATTCATACACTGCTTAATGTGATGATGGCAACAAGGGGGAGAGATACGCTTTATATGGTAGTACCAATCGATGCTGACAAAGCATTTGATTGCTTAGAATGGCCCTTCCACCAGCCCAGTGACACTGATGGTTGAGGCGCTGGACACCACGCCGGCGACCTGGGTTTGGGAATGGCCTCAGGTTGTTGGGGTGCCGGCACGGAGGTGGAGGGGTGGAGCAGAATCATGCGCCTAATAGCAGCTCTCCTCTCCTGGGATGGTTGTCACCCCCGTGTTCTGCTGCCACTGGGTGGAGATGTGGTGGCAGCAGGCGGGAGGGTAGCAAGCAGGAGGAGGTGTCTCAGAGCATTGGTGGCATGCCTCCACACGGCACGTCAATAGACTGGGGTGGGTGAAAATGGGGAAAAAACACATAAAATACATAATTAAAATAAAAAAAAAGAATGGTCCTTCCATGAACAGACCCTAGCAGCATTTGACATAGGGAACAGATTCATTTCACAAATACAGGCCCTGTACTGGGAACCGGTGGGTAAGAGTAATGGGATGCTGTCATAGCAGCTGAAGATAGAGCGTGGTACCATACAGGGATGCCCGTTTCACCTTTACTGTTTGCTCTTAGTATTGAGCCACTAGTGACAGTGATTAGAAGTGCTCCCCAACTTCAGGGCATTAGGGTGGGTGGGGAGGAAATCCAGATGTCCCTCTATGTGGATGGCATCCTCCTGTTTGTGCAAGATCCAGTCTATAGCCTTCAGCACCTGACCTAAATATTGCTGGACTACAGCAGTGTGTCTGACTTCAAAGTCAATATGGAAAAATCTGAAGCTTTATTGTTAAGTGGACAGCTTCCCCAACCATGACAACAAGAGTTAGGTAAAAGAGAGGCGATATAGCGCAGTGGGTTAAGGCTCTGAGCTGCAGATCTGGAGACCTGGGTTTGAATCCCATAGCCGCCTAGGTGCATACTGTGTGATCCTGAACAAATCACTTAACTTCCTTGTGCTCCCATCTGGAAACAAGTTTTGGCTTAGTGTGCTACTCCTGGTTAAATAATGTTCCCTTTCCCTTTCCTAAACAGCATGTATGTGACCTTTCAGATGAAATCCTGAAGTAGGAATGGGAGGCAACATTCACTAAATGTACAGATGAAGTAATGCAAGCCCTTATACGCAAAGATGAAACAGAATTAAAAGAAACTAAAAAAGAAATTAAAACCATACAAGACCAAATCAGGTAATTTAAGGACAGTCTGGAATTTCCAGACTTTAAGAAATACATCAATAATACTACACAATTTGAAATGGTGGTATTTATAGAAAAAAAGGGCAAATTACAAAGATATGCAGAAGACTTTGAAATGGGTGAAGTTTTTAAATACAGACTGGACAAATCTCCCACAAGATGCCATTCCAGTAGCAGGTCACGAGGTTGGCATAAAGAAAGTTATAGGTCTAAGTCAAACTGTCAAACAGCACCCCAACAAAAATACCGAAGGAGTTATTAATGCAGACTCAGACATGGATTTGATTCCCTTCAACCAAAATTCCTTAAGTTAGGAGCACCTGCTATTGCTTATCCGGTATCGCTGTTAATCAACAAATCCTTCCTCACACAGACTATACCTGACACATGGAAAACGACAATACTGTAGTTGTTCCTGTGCATAAAAGTGGCCCCACAAACCTAGTCGAAAACTATAGGCCAATCTCTATATTATGTACCCCTCGCTAAAATACAATAAAGAATCCTCTACAATCAGCGTTATCCATTCCAGGAGCAGACCAATGCTCTAACCATCCATCAGCACAGTTTCCGTAAACTACATGGCACTGAATCTGCTCTCCTGCGGGTCACAACTGACATTTTTCAGGCTATGGATCAGGGTAGTGCTACTGGTGCAGCTTTTGTGGACCTAACGAAAGCATTTGATCTCTTTAATCATCAACTTCTCCTAATCAAACTCCGTAAACTAGGCCTTGACAACCTCTCCCACTCATGGTCAGCCAACCACTTGACCAACAGGTTACAATGCATCAAATGATCTGGTTCTACATCATCACTGTCCCCCATCACAGACGGTGTTCCCCAGGGATCCCTACTGGGTCCTCTCTTATTTTCCATTTTTATAAATGAACTTCCTTTAAATTGCGGGGAGGCGTCAATATAGCTTTATGCGGAGGCCACATATACTCTACAGATTCTCTAAAGATATCTCCTCTCTCAACACCAACCTGGAGATGGACTTCCAGTCGTTGGAGGCATGGTTCAAAGATAACTTACTGGTGCTCAACAAAACAAAAAAAAAACCTAACACCATGCTGTTCCACCACACCTCATCTGACCTATCTATCATCCTTCTTTCATAGTTAAGACCTCAGATGGTGTGGTACTCAAAGGGGTAAAATCCTTCAAATATCTTGGTGTAATCTTTGATGAGCACCTATCATTCAAAACACATGCAGATAAAGTAATAAAATCCACTCATCATATTATACCGGTACAGCCCCCTACCTTACACCGCATTGCAGAAAGACAATAGCTGCTGCAACTCTACTCCCAGGCCTCCTTTACGGAGCTCCATTTATTAATGCCATCAAGCCCTCATTCATAAACAGACTTAGACAAACTTATCACAGAATATCCTGATTTTCTGCAACTGCCCAAGCTTCAACCCACCACTGCAAAGTGCTTAACACCTTAGGCTGGCCTTCCTTCTATGCCAAATTGTACTTCCCCTAACTATGCACCACATTTAAACTCATCCACCTCCCCTCCCCCCCCAGCCTCTCCAATCTGCTTACACTGAAACCCTTCATCAGGTGCCTGCGATCCTCCCACTATCCATTGTTAAGTCTATCCCAAGACTCACTTAACCATCGGCAAGAGATCCTTCTCATTTGAGCACATCAAAAATGGAATACACTCCCAAATGGTTTACTTTCCTGTACGTCTCTTCCTCAGTTTAAAATATGTTACAAAGAAATTTTCTTTCCTCCTCCCATCTGTAAGTGTGCTTAACCTCTTCTTTTCATCTCCCCCCCTTGTGTAACTGTAGATAACCTCTTCTATCACATCTTGTCCTCTCTCCCTACCCATCTTCCTCTCCCATCTTCCTGATCTAAGAGATACCAGTACTCGTCCATTGCTAAGACTTCTCCTCCTATGACCTCACTGTATATGACAGTTTGTAATATGTATATACAACATAGCTAGTCTATGTAGTTAACAGTCGTTGGTATGTTCTTTACATGATGCTGTGTGTGCTTGTGAAACTACTATTTTATTCACTGTCTGTTCACTAGATGCTGTAAATGCTTATAACACTACAACTAAATCTGGTTTTTGCAAACACTAAAAAAAGGTTGAATTTGGATCCTCTATTGTCATTACACACTGTTTCTGGCACATTGATTGAGCAAGTTAAACAATTTAAGTATTTGGGTCTTTTGATTGATGAGGGCCTTTCCTATGAACCTCATATATTTCATATGGTGAAAGTGACTCACCAGCAGCTCGGGTTCTTATATAGGTTATCTCCTTTACTTACTGATTCCACACGATTTTTGTTGGCCCAAAAAGTTTTTTATTGCCGTTAATTGACTTTGGGGTTTTGTTTTATTATACTGCAAGGGAGGGGTTGTTATCTACGGTGAAAGTGTTACTTAATTCAGTTGCTAGATTTGTAGTAAAATCTCCACAAAGGGTCCATCACTGTAATCTTCTAGAGCAAGTGGGTTGGCTTCTTCTGGTTGGAAGATATAAACTTTAATTGGGTACATTAGCAAAAAAGGTGATGCTTAATAGAGTCCCAGACTGTTTTTTCAAAAACAGAATTCTAGTGTTAATACACAGTCAACAGATAATTTCTTCTCTTTGCATTCCAAGAATGCATACTTCCCTAAGACAAAAGGCTTCATCTTACATGTTACCTACTTTTCTTTAATACTATACAGTCTGTTTTTGATTGTGTGAACCTTTCCCTTTGCACCTTTAGGCATAGGTTGAAAGAAAAAATTACTCACCTTAGTAATTATTTTTCTTCTAATGGAGTCTTGCTGTATTCTGACTATTGCAGTTAGCCCCAGCACTCAAACTGCCCTGGAGAGTAGATGGTTAATTTCTATGCAGAGCACAGAACGTTGAGCTCGAGAGCTCAGTTCAGACCTCTGTCTGCTGCACTTTGAAGTGCAACTGTCAGATTCTTACGAGCTAATACTAACTACTATGTGGAAATTGTAACATTTTTACTAGCCAAATGGCAACCAAATATTTTGGATCCCAAAAGACCTAAGTCAAGAAATCCAAAATCAAAAACGAGGTAGTGAACAACTTAAGACTGTTAAATTAATAATATAACCCACCCCCCCCTAAAAGGAGGGAGTGCCCAAATGCACCCCTGGGTGCAACACTGCACCTGCCAGCCCACTTCCAAAAACAGGTTCCGAGAGGGGAGGCAGGGAGGGAAGGAGGTCAGAATACAGCAAGACTCCATTAGAAGAAACATAATTACTAAGGTGAGTAATTTTTTCTTCAAACAACATGAAGTCTTGCTGTATTCTGACTATTGCAGACTACCAAGCAGTACCTCCATGGAGAAGGGAATCCAACCTACCTTGGGAATAGGCTCTGCAGTTCTGCTGTACCAAACCGAGCATCACTCGTAGCCTGGATATCCAGGGAGTAATGCCTGGACTGTTTTCCAGGTGGCTGCTTTACATATCTCTAGCAAAGGAATATCCTGGCCGCAGCCAGGGAGCAGCTGTACCTCTAGTCGAATGAGCCCTGGGCCTGAGGGAGTATTTTGCCTAGCTTCTCTTAGCAGAATTAAATACAAGAGACAATCCACCTGGCAGTAGTTCTCTTAGTGGCAGGTTTGCCCTTCCCCACTTCCCCATAAGTGATAAACAACTGGAGGAGTCAAACCTGTGAGCCTTAGTATGCTCAATGTGGTAACAAAGGGCTCTTTTAACATCCAAACTGTGTAAACTTCTTTCTCCTGAAGAAGAATGATCAGTGAAGAACACAGGGAGACACATAGATTGGTTCAGATGAAAATCTGAAACCACTTTAGGTAAAAACCTCCTATTAGTTCTAAGGGCCACATTATCTCTATGGAATGAGAAAAAATCAGGCTCCACTGACAGAGCTTGCAATTCACTGATACGCCTGGCAGAGGTAATAGCTACCAGGAACACAGTTTTCCAAGTCAAGTACTTAAGCTCTACTGAAGACAAAGGCTCAAAAGGGGGTTGCATAAATTGAGCAATGCAAACATTAAGATCCCAAGCAGGGGTAGGATCCCTAAAGGGGGGATGGGTATGAAGCAATCCCTTGAAAATTTTACAGAATACAGGGTGAGATGACAGTGAGGAAGGCTTTCCCACTGACAGAAAAGCAGAAACAGCTGACAAATGTACTTTGAGAGTAGCTGGTCTGAGGCCTAGGCCATTATGATGAACCATATAATCCAGAACTGTAGACAATTCAGCAGTGTCTGGGGATATATGATTCTTGGAACACCAAATGCTGAATCTTTTCCATTTGGAGTTATAAGTTTTCTGGTGGCAGGCTTTTGAGAGGCTTTGAGAACATCCAGAACCCTTGGGACAGATGCAAATCTGCATACTCTAACTCTTCAACAGCCATGCCTTGAGATTGAGAGATCGAAGATTGGGTACCAAATCCTCCCTGAGAGGAGGTTAACAGGTTGTAATTCCTGGGAAGAGACAGGGAAGATGGACTGCTAGGGACAGCAACAGGGGTACCAAGGCTGCCTGGCCCAGTCTGGAGCAATCAGAATCACTTTGCAGGGTTGTGACCTTATCTTGACCAGAACCTTGAACAGTAGAGGAAAGGCATATAGAAATTTCCCTTCCCAGTTCAAAATTAGAGCATCCAGAGGGACTGAACCCAAGACTGGGGTCTGCAACAAAACAGAGGAAGTTGGTGATTGTCTGGGGATGCAAAGAGATCTATCTCTGGTGTGCCCCACCTTGAAAAAATCACTTTCAACACCAGAGGGTCCAGGGACCATTCGTGATGGCCCTGGGAGATCCTGCTCAATGCATCTGCTAGCACATTGTCCTTCCCTGGAAGGTGGACTGCTATGAGAGAGATCTGCAGAGAATAAGCTAGGGACCACAATTTCATGGCTTCCGTGCACAAGGCCGTAGACCGAGTGACTCCCTGCTTATTGATGTACCACATGGTGGTGGTGTCATCTGTCCTGACCTGAACCAACTTGTTCTACACTGACTGAGAGAAAGCTTGCAGGGCCAGAAAGACCGCCCTGAGTTCCAAGAGATTAATATGAAGAAGGGATTCCTGAGGGGACCACAGTCCCTGGGCTGTGAGAGCCCCCAGATGGGCTCCCCACCCCAACAGAGAAGCATCCGTGGTTAGGACCACAAAGTGAGACTGAGTGACGAATGGGACTCCTTGCCTGAGGTTGCCCTGATCCTGCCACCACTGGAAAGCCTGAGTCACTGGAACTAGTTTGGTTAGAGAATCTTTCTTCTGAGACCAAAAGGCCCTCAGGTAAAACTGAATATCCTCATCTGAAATCTGGCCCCTGGACCACTGCTATAGAAGCTGCCATGTGGCCCAGCAGCTGAAGGAAGTGCCTTGCTGGCCGAGAGACCAGAAGGTGGAATGAAGAAGCCAGCTCTACAATAGCCCTTGCCCTTTCCAGTGGAAGAAAAACTCTTGCTTTGACTGTATCCAGCTCTGCCCCAATGAAGGTGAGGAGCTGCACCGGCTCGAGAAATGGAAATTACGTACCTGCCATAATTCTTGATCTTCTTGGACGAGTCTCCACCACTCATTCACACTAATGGGATCAGCGCCAGAGGCACTAGGACCCATCGGGAGCAAACTTTTTTGTTGGAAGGTTGGTGCCTGAGACGGCGCCACGAGGAGCGGCACCACGAGCCTCAGCTTGTGCGGTAATGAATATCTCGGCGTCGACCTTCCAACCGCCTCAGTACCTTTTTTTCTGAGGAGGTGCAGCCTAACTAACCTAGAAGGATAGCCTAACCAAAAACCAGGACATAAGATAGTCCGGAAGACCCGTATAAGAAGGGTCAACAAAGAAGTCTTCACAGTCTAAAGATTTGAGGGAGTGAAGACCAACAACAGAGGTGAGCTCGGGGATGGAGGTGGGCATGTGAATGAGTGGTGGAGACTCGTCCAAGAAGATCAAGAATTACGGTAAGAATGCGTAATTTCCATCTTCCCTGGACATAAGTCTCCACCACTCATCCTGTCTGATACCCGGCTAATAATCCCGAGGGGGCGGCAGGAGAGACCAAGAGCTCACAGTTTTAGGACAGAAGTCCATTAAGGATGGTTCTGCCAAAGGACAAATGTCGTCTGGCATGGACATCCAGGGCATAGTGTTTAACGAAAGTATGCACTGAGCTCCAGGTAGCTGCATTGCAAATATCTGCAATGGGAACATTGTGGATTTCTGCCAGAGATGCCGCTACCACCCTAGTAGAGTGAGCGTACACTCTGCCCTCCAGTGTAACCTGCACCATGGAATAACAGTGGTGAAGGCATGCCACTAGCCATGCTGAGATACACCTGATAGCGACAGGTTGACCCAGCCGGGTCTTGCTGAAAGAAACAAACAGTTGTTGAGCTTTACGAAAGTCCTTTGTTCTATCTAGATAGAAACGTAAAGCTCTCTTGACGTCCAGGGAATGAAGAGAACATTCTCCTTCATTTTGGAAGTCTGCAAAGTAAGAGGGAAGGACTAAGGGTTGGTTTAGATGGAACTCCGAAACAACCTTAGGAAGAAATTTAGGATGGGTTCTAAGGACTACTTTGTCTTTATGGAACACAGTATACGGAGGGTCTGTGACCAAGGCATGTATCTCAGAAACCCTGCGGGCTGAGGTAATGGCCACCAGGAAGGCCGTTTTACAGGTAAGAAATTTTAGCTCACAGGTAGCCAGAGGTTCGAAAGGCTTTCGTGAGCATGTCTACAAGATTAATGTCCCAGGCTGTGACTGGATGTCTTATAGGAGGTCTGGTATGCAGAATTCCCCTAAGAAACCTCTTAACCACAGGTAACTGAGCTAGTGACAAGGAAAGTACCGGCTCATGATAAGTTGAAATGGCACAAAGGTGAACTTTGACTGTAGAGTACTGCAGACCTGAATTTGAGAGGTCTAAGAGGTACTCCAAAATTTTATCTGGTGGGCAGGAAAAGGGATTTAAAGAGGATTTTGCACACCAGAGCGAAAAACACTTCCATTTGGCTGTGTAAGTTTTTCTAGTGGCTGGCTTCCATGCAGCCAAAAGAATATCTGAAAAACTGTGAGAGACATTGAACCTGTTCACTTCTGTCTCTTCAGGAGCCAAGTGTGAAGGTGAAGCGACCTCAAGTTGGGATGAACAACAGGCCCTTGAGTCAAGAGGTTCATCTGAAGTGGGAGTGGTTTCGTCGGAGCTGCCGACATACTGTTGAGTAGTGTAAACCACATTTGTCGAGGCCAGAAGGGAGCAATGAGGATCATTTTGTCCCCCTGGGATTCGAAATTGAGAAGTACCCTCTGAATTAGAGGAAGAGGCGGAAAGGCGTATAGAAAGCGTTTTGTCCACTGCAGCCTGAACGCATCCTGACAGAAAATGCCAGGCCCTGGATTTCTGGAGCAGAAGAGAGGCAGTTTTGTGTTGAGTGGGGATGCAAAAAGGTCCAGATCTGGAGTTCCCCACTCTGCGAATATTGACTGAACTACGGCTGAGTCGAGAGACCATTCGTGAGGATCTGTCTCTGTTCTGCTGAGGCGGTCCACTAGTTCGTTCTGTACTCCTGGCAGGTAGACCACTTGAATTAGAGACTTGTGCTGCAAGCTCCATTCCCACAATCTCATCACTTCTCTGCATATGGGGTAAGAGTGAGTGCTGCCCTGTTTGTTGATGTAATACATCACTGCTTTGTTGTCCATTTGAAGGAGAATGCTCTTGTGACAGAGAATGTCCTTCAACGCCCGGACCGCATAAAGGACGGCTCTCATTTCCAAGACATTTATGTGAAGCTGGGACTCGACCTGAGTCCACGTACCTTGAGTGTGGAGAGCCTGACAGTGATGGAAATCTGATGATCCAGAGGAGCAAATGGATACCCTTCTAGGAGATTGTTCTTCATACCACCAGGTGAGCGACCTCTTTAGAGGTTCTGTCACCTTGATGAGAAAGGACTGCTGGTGGGTGGTTGGGGACCACTGAGTACTGAATATCCACTGAGAAGTTCTCATATGAAGGCATGCTAGGGGTACAGTGAACACCGAGGATGCCATGAGACCTAGCATCCGTTGCATCGAGAGAGCTGGAACCGAGTTGCTCTCCCCGATGTGACGGGCCATCTGAAGGATATCGCTCCTCCTGTCCTCTGGAAGAAAGCCTCACAGCAGAGGTGTCCAGAAGAGTTCCTATAAAAGGAGTCTGGGAGGCTGCAGTTGCGATTTTTTTGAGGTTTAGTAGGACTCCCATGGACGTGAGAAATCTTGAAGCCATGGCTAGAGGGTCCAGAGTTCCCTACCTGGAAGGACTTGCCAGAAGCCAATTGTCCAGATAAGGGAACACTTGAATTCCGATCTTTCTGAGATGCGCTGCGAGAACTGCACAACACTTTGTAAAAACTGTGGCGCCGAGGATAGCTCAAAGGGCAGGACTTTGAACTGATAATGCTGTCCCAGAGCCACAAACCTTAGGAATTTGTGATGCTTCGGGTGAATAGAGATGTGCTGGTTAGCATCCTGCATGTCTAGGGAGGCTAGCCAGTCGTGCTGATGAAGCAAAGGTAACAAGGTTCCTAGTGAAGTCATCTTGAATTTCTCCTTGGGCAGAAATTTGTTTAGTTTTCTGAGGTCCAAAATGGGGCGTATGCCTCTGGTTTTCTTTGGAACCAGAAAGTAATGGGAATAGAACCCTGTGTTCCGTTGATGCAGCAGAACTACTTCTACTGCCCTGTTGTTCAGAAGGCCCTGAAGCTCGGAGGCGAGAAGGTCTGACTGAAGGGTTGACAGCCTGGGCTGTCGTTTGGGGGGACAATCCGGAGGGGTCTCCACAAGATTGAGTGAATATCCCTCGCGGATTATCTGGAGGACCCATTTGTCTGAGGTTATGGACTTCCATTGATTGTAAAAGTGCATCAGATGATCTCCCACCACTGAGGAAGAGTCCACCTCAGGCAGCTGAGGTGGGACTTGGGCCAACAACTCAGAAGGTGGCGCTGGGTGCTTTGGGTCCTTGCACCTTCTGTTGCATTTTCTTTTGAGGCTGGGGGGCTTGGTTTTTATGAAAACTTCCTCTGCCTTTGCCTTGAAAGGACTGACGGTTATGGAACTGGCGTTTATTAACACCCCCTCGAGAGGGGACAGGAGGAGGTCGAGCTAACTTAATGGCTGACCTAGTTTTTGTGTAGCTTCTAGAGCCTGTTCTACTTGAGGGCCGAAGAGATACAGACCATCAAAAGGCAACGCCATTACCTGCTGCTGTGCGTCATTTGTGAAACCTGAAGTGCGCAGCCAGGAATGACGGCAGGTACAAATGCTGGCCGCCGCCGCTCTGGAAGCAGTATCGAAAGCATCCATAGCCGCTTTAACCTGCTGGTTGTTGGATTCGATACCCCTGGTAATGGTTTGAAGAAGCTCTGACTTTGTATCCGATTCCGGTAGAGCTTCAACCATCTGTCTGAGCGAATGCCAAAGAATATATTCATATTGAGAGAAACAGCCCTGGTAGCTGGCAATACGCATACCCAGGGTGGAAGCAGCAAAGTCTCTCTTACCTAAAGTGTCTATCTTATGAGATTCTTTGTTAATAGGTTGAGCTGTGGTAGTCTGGGGGAGGACGACCTTATCATTCTATGCTAAAACTACAATAGGATCTGTAAAGGCTTGGGACGCCAAAATGGGTCGATCCTTGGGGGCTGAGTATTTCCTATCTATGGATTTAGCCACCGAAGGAATGAGAGCAGGATTACTCCATACCATTTGAGACAGCATCTCAAAGGATGGCTGTACCGGAGGAGTCAAATCTGTAGGGATCTCCAGAACATGGAGATATTGGAGTCTTAGCAATTTCCCAGGATCGATGTCTGTAGTTTGGAGAGAAAGAGTGGAAATCAAGTTTTTCAGCAGAGGCTTAAAAGACAGGTCCTCGACCACAGGCTCTGCAGTAGGAATAGATCCTGTTTCTTCCACTTCATCACCCAGCCTAAGGTCTGGGTCAGGCTCAATGTCATCTCCTGACAGTCCTGGAGGGACTGCATGGACAGGAAAGGAGTGGAAATCAGATGGAAAAAAAGGAAGGAAAAGGGTTAAAGGAGGAGTCCTGAGAGGTGGACGATGCCCTAAGGACCCCCGGCATCGCAGAAACGCACGGTGTCAATGAAGCGCATGGCACAGAGGATGGCGCCGACAAGAGCCGCGGCACTGAGGACTCACAGGCGCCAAAGATGGGCGCAGAGGAGGCACAGGCCACGGTGCCTATGGACGGCATCGGCCGACGCACGGCATCAAGTAACTCAACAGCACCGAGGACGGTGCCATAGATGCATCAGCGCCGAGGATGGTGCCGAGCGTGCCACCGATGCCAAGGGCATCGAAAATACCCCAAGACTCTGAAAAACAGGATTTGAGGAGAAGGGAGAAAGAAGAGCAGGAGATAGAGGCATCGGTGTGGCCCCCTGCGCCACAGCCATATGAGGGGGGGAACACCTAGGCGCGGAGTCGATGGCACCGAAGACTGTGCCACGCGACCAGGGAGGCTCAACCGCCCTACCTGGTCTCCTAAGAAGCCCGAAGGCCCCTGAGTGACCAGGCCAGGCAGCTGGACCAACCTCCGAGCCTATTGCTCCATAAGAGCAGCCCACTGATGAAACTGCTCATCTGAAGACCTACCAGAGGGCGGGGTAGGGCTCCGATGTCGAAGACGTCGGCTACCAGAAACAGAAGCTGGCTCCAAAGGAGGAGACTGGCAACTAGCTCCAATAACCGACCGTTTACATGAACGCTATCAGAGGCGACCTCGGTGATGCCTTCTCTTTTTTGACCTATGGGCCAAAGAAAGGCTCAGTCGACGATTACCGAAAATCGACCTTTATTTTTATGCTTTGAGGGACCGCCCACCCACTGGCATTGGACTGACCATTGTCAGACTCCCTCCGGAGAAGGCGGGCGGACTGACCCAGCCCGGCTGACTGAACAGTTTTACACGAAGTCTCCCTACCGCCACCTGACCCTGGCCATGGTCGACTCACAAAGTAGGCTGAGACTTCTTTGTAAATGAGAATAAACTTAAGCGATACTTATTTGAGATATTACTACAAAACAACAAAACTGAAAACTATGCTGCTAGTTTGAAGTTTGACTCCCGGCAGGCGAGCGACGTCGTCACTGAAGTGCACGTGACAGCGGGAATAAAGGGACTGAGGCGGTTGGAGGGTCAACGCCGAGATGGTCATTACCGCACGAGCTGAGGCTTGCGGTGCCGCTCCTCGTGGCGCCGTCTCAGGCGCCGACCTTCCAACAAAAAAGTTTGCTCCCGATGGGTCCTAGTGCCTCCGGTGCTGATCCCATTAGTGTGAATGAGTGGTGGACACTTATGTCCAGGAAGATCTGATTTGGGAAGATTGAGAAGGAATCCTAGGGAAGTGAGCACTTGCTGAGTCACCTGAAGGTCTGACGACTTGGTCTGGGGACTGACCCACAATGAGCCAGTCGTCCAGGTATGGAAATATGGAAATGTTTTCCTTCTTAAAAAGGCCACTACTACTGCTAGGCATTTTGTGAATACCCTTGGAGCTGATGTCAGGCCGAAGGGCATAGCTTTGAACTGATAATGGCCTGAAGGCAATTCAACCTGAGGTACTTTCTGTGGGAGCACCTGATGGGAATGTGAAAGTAGGCATCTTTAAAGTCCAGGGAGGCTAGCCAGTCCCCTGGCCTTAGAGAGGGAAGGATTATTCCCAGAGTCACCATTTTGAATTTTGGTTTTAAAAGATGTTTGTTCAGGTATCTTAAGTCTAGGATGGGTCACCACTCCTCTGTCTTTTTGGGGGTAAGAAAGTACCTGGAGTACAGACCTTTGCCCCTGTGCAATGTAGGAACTCTCTCTACAGTCTTTAGAGCCAGTAGAGATGAAACCTCTGCCTCTAGGGCAATGGTTTCGGAGATGCTTGCAGGTGGAAAAGATCTGTCCTTCAGCTTTGGAAATTTCTTGAAGCTGAGAACCAGCCCCTGGCTTACCACCTCCGGGATCCACCTGTCTGATGTAACAGACATCCAGTCCTGGACAAAGTAAGCCAGCCTGCCTCTTACAGGAATGGGGGAGTCGACCCAGGCTGACACATCAGGGTGTCTGCTTGGCAGGAGCCTTAGGTTGAGGGGTGGATGCAGTCCTGCTCATCCCCCTTCTGCCTGTCCCTCTGAAGAACCCCCTCTGAGGAAAGGGAGAAGAGGCCTGTGCTTGGTAGAAAGGCCTATGAAAAGGCCTGCCCCTGCCCCTAGCTTGCTGCCTTTGAGCAGTTGCCTGCCTTTCCTTGGCCTGTGCACTCCTATAGGTGGTCCTATACTCATCCATCTTTTTCTTGTAATTCTCTGTCTGCTCCCCAAACAGAGAATTACCCACTACAGGGAAATCCATGGCCTTAGCCTGGGTGTCCTGTGAGAGGCTAGTACATCTGAGCCAAGCCATTCTCCGAAGAGCCACAGATGCAGCCATGACTCTAGATGACACATCATTGGAGTTCACAGCAGCATGCAACTGTACCTTAAATGCCTCAGTCCCATCAGCAGCCACCCCCTCCAGTTCTGAGGCTAGCTGGGGGGAGGCCTGCTCAGCCACTGCCAGTACAGTGTCCCACCTGGACTTCTGGTACCTAGCTGCATAGGCCATATAATTAGCCTGCCTGAGTCCCAAGGCGGATGCCATGTACTGTTTCTTTGCCATGGCATCCAGCTTCCTAGAGTCTTTATCTGGGGGGTGTGAAGCCAAGGGTATATTAGCCTTATCACAGGCTGCAGCCTGCACAACCCCAACATGGCTGCATTGTTGATGCAAGTACTCTGTACCTGAACCTGATAAGGTGTACCTTTTGTTCATCCTTCTGTAGACAGGAGGTACAAACCTTGGAGTTTTTACAATCTTTTGTGTCTGTTTCCAAAAAGACTCATGAAGGGGAATAGACAGTCTCCTTGACTCTGGGATGTCCATCGTCTCCACATAATCAGGTTCCTCTTGTTCCTCTACAGCTTCTTCTACAGGGAGCTGGAGGGTTTCTGCCACTTTCCTGTAAAACATGTAGTGGCAAGGGGACTCAGAAAGCCTAGGAGGAGAAACACCAGAAGGCCTGTCTGGGGAGATGTCCGGTTCAGTGGGTTCATCCAGACCTTCCACACCATCGTCATCATCATCATCATCATCATAATCTTCATCCCCCTCCAAATCTGGTTCATAGAAATCTTCAGGGGCATAATCTTGAACCGGAGAAACCGACCAAACCGAGCGCCTGCCAGAAGGTGCCGGATCAGGACGGAACCGGCTAAGTGATTCTACAGTCCTATCGCTTGGTAATCTCTTTCGGCAGTCGAAAATGGGTCTCCCTGATCCAATCCGGACGATTTTTCTTTCTTTTCTTTTGTAGGAACTGATCCTCAGGATCGGCTCTCCTCTTGCCCGAAGAAGTATCGCCTGGTCAGAGGGCACTCCCTCAGTTGGTCAGAACCGAACCGGCTGGCCATCCGGTCAGTGGACTTCTCGTCCTCCTTATCCCTAAGCCTACCTAATCTTTTTCCAGGGTAGACTTAGGAACTTTTTAGAGATTTGGCAGTCTGAATCAAGGTGGTCAAACCCGGACAAGAACACAGGTGGTGTGGGGATCAGCCTTAGCAAAGACCTCCCCACACACACTGCAGTGTTGAAACCCAGTGGCCCGGCTTTTTTTTAGTTTCTGACATAGCCATCCTAACCACAAACTTACCCTTTTTATGGCAAACAACCAGGCAAGACACCCTTATCGGTTTCTAACCGTGTCACGGGTATTGGAAAAAAACACAAGAAAATGCATTTTTTTTTAAACCGATAAGGACCGGTAACCACACTTTAAGTTTAGAAACAAAGACAGAATATATAATTCACTAAATGGCCAGTTCAGCTGAACTGGTCGAAAAATCTATTTTTACAATTTCCACAAGTTTACTATGTCTAGTTCAGTACCTAATACTTACTGTACTCCAGACAGAGGTCTGAACCAAACTTCATAAAATAATCGGTAAAACTGAGGACTTTAACCGACTTTCGAACTGCAAGCAAAGGAGAAATCTCCAGAACGACCGTTCAGTTAGGCAGAGTAAAGAATCTGACAGTTGCACTTCAAAGTGCAGCAGACAGAGGTTTGAACCGAGCTCGAGCTCAACGTTCTATGCTCTGCATAGAAATAAACCCTCTACACTCCGGGGCAGTTTGAGTGCTGGGGCTAACTGCAATAGTCAGAATACAGCAAGACTTCATGTTGCTTGAAGAGTATCTTTTACTGAGTGCAGGTGTAAATGTTTTGAATGATGGTGCTAAGTCATATTTATCTGAATTGCCATGTGTATATTTCATTGGTTATTTGTATTTTTTAGATGTATGTGTTTTATATTGTATGTAATTGTTATTTGTACACTGATCGCCCATGAAAACGGGTCATTTTTGGCCCATGGTCCTATCAGTACAAATAAATAAAACAGTATAAATAAATAACACAAACTACCACCACACTAACTCCTAAATGATAGTCTCTGTATATACAATTTCCCCAATTGTTGCATTATTGCTGCACTATAATTAATTTCCCCTTATTGTATGAATACTCCTCTGTTTTTATCCTATGTCCCTACTACTCGTTATTTATATACTTAGGCTATATCTCTGTATACATGAATTTTAAACGTCCTTACCTCTGTAACAGTATGAATTATTTATGCAATGTGTACATTCCCCAGGTCGCCCCTGAAAAAGGAACAACTTTGTCTCAGTGGGCCTACCTGGTCATCAAAATTCAAATAAATAAATAAATAAAAACCAATAATCAATCTCTCAAATGTTACTTTAACAGAAGCATAAAATGGAAATTATGTGCCTACCGTAATTTTTGATCTTTTTGGATGAAGTCTCCACCACTTATTCACACTGATGGGACTACACCGGAGGCACTAGGACCCAGCGGGAGCCAAAATTTTCAGGAGGGCCAGCGCCAAGGTAGGGCTGGAGGATGTGGCACCACGAGCCAGACTCACGAGTATAGACTACCTCGATGTTGACCCTCCAACCGTGTCAGTACCCTTTTCCGAGGAGGTGCAGCATAACTAACCTAGTGAAAGACTAACCTAATATCAGACATAAGAGAGTCCGAATGACCCGTGTAAGAAGGGTCAACAAAACAGAGTCTTCACAGCCCAGCCACTGAGGGAGGAAGACCACAAACAGAGAAGTGAGTTCAGGGGGCGGGATGGACTTCTGAATGAGTGGTGGAGACTTCACCCAAGAATTACGGTAGATAAGTAATTCCATATCTTCCTGGACATAAAGTCTCCACCACTCATTCACACTGATGAGAGAGTACTGCGCTAAAATAATCCCCCAAGATGGGTGGCAGGAGAAGATAGGAGCTCACCTAGGACAAGAGTCCATTAAGGACTGCACTGCCAAAGGACTGATGTTGTCTGGCATTGACATCCAAGGCACAGTGCTTCACAAAAGTATGCACAGAGCTCCAAGTGGCCACATTGCAGATGTCTGCAATGGGTACATTGTGGATTTCAACCAGAGATGCTGCGACTGCTCAGGTAGAATGAGCATATACTCTGTCTTCCAGCTTAACCAGTGCCATGGAGTAGCAGTGGGAAGGCATGCTACTAGCCATGCTGAAATACAGCTGATAGCAACAGGCTGACCCAGCTGAGCCATGCTGAAGGAGACAAACAGTTGTTTAGACTTGCGGATTTCCTTTGTCCTGTCTAAGTAGAACCGCAAGGCTCTCTTCACATCCAGGGAATGAAGGGTACACGCTCCCTCATTCTGGAAGTTTGCGAAGTAGGTAGGAAGGACCAAAGGCTGGTTTAAATGGAATTCTGAGGCAACCTTACGAAGAAACTTGGGATGAGTTCGAAGAACTACCTTGTCTTTGTGAAATGCAGTATATGGAGGGTCTGTGACCAAAGCATGTATTTCCGATACTCTGCGGGTGGAAGTGATGGCTGCCGGAATGCCGTCTTCCAAGTCAGAAATTTCAAGTCACAAGTAGTTAAGAGGCTCGAAAGGTTTACAGGTGAGCATGTCTAGCACAAGGTTAATGTCCCAGGCCGTTATTAGACGTCTAACTGGTGGTCTGATATGCAGAATGCCCTTAAGAAACCTCTTAGTCACAGGTAGTTGAGGCCGCCCAGTGGCGCTTGAGGGTTGAGATGCTGGACTCCACACCTCATGCTGCACCGGTGATCCGGGTTCGGAAGCGAGCTTAGGCGCTGGGGATCGGCGGGAGGGAGAGGATTGAGCATCCGACAGACTGCTCTCCTCTCCTGGGGGGAGGGTGGTGGGGTTGTCAGACGTCCCAGCGACCCCCGACGGAGATCGAGGGCACTGCAAGATGTTGGACCAGACTTGTAGGGAGTGTGGCAGACCCCGGCAGGGTTGCTGTGCACCATGGCATCACTGCACACCATGCTCAGGGGGAGGAGGGAGCTCACAGTGAACAAAACAGGAAAGTCCCCTTTGGCCCCAGATAGGCAATGGCTCCACAGTGCCTGGCCGCCACATGCCCAACACTAGACCGCCGCCTCTGGCCCTTCGATCTCCTCATGGACCTTGGGGCCCGTGGGTCCTGCAGGAAGAGAGTAATGTACTTGAAGAAGGTGGGGTCACAGTTGGCAGGAGAGTGACTTGGTGAGTTGGGAGCCTGAGAGTGTTCTGGGTCCCGGAGGCGATAAATAGAAACGAAAAAAAAAAACACGGGCAGTTGAGCCAAAGACATGAAGAGTACAGGTTCATGGTACTCAGAGATTGTGCAAAGATGAACTTTGACAGTGGAGTATTGTAGACCTGTGTTACAGAGGTCCAGAAGATACTCTAGGACTTTGCTTGGTTGGCAGGAAAATGGGTTCCAGGAGGGTTTCACACACCAGAGAGAAAAACACTTCCACTTAGCCATGTAAGTCTTTCAAGTAGCTGGCTTGTGTGCAGGTAAAAGAATATCTGAAACTACGTGAGACGTTGATCCTGTTCACCTCTATCTCTTCAGGAGCCAAGCGTGGAGGTGAAGGGACTTCAGGTTGGGATGGACTACAGGGCCCTGGGTCAGTAAGTTCGTCTGAAGTGGAAGCGATTTTGGGGAGGTTTCTGATAATCTGTTGATCAATGGAAACCAGATCTGACGAGGCCAGAACAGGGCAATGAGAATCATTCTGCCCCCCCACCCCCATGCCTCCAGTTTGAGCAGCACTCTCTGAACTAAGGCAAGAGGAGGAAATGCGTACAGAAAGTGTTTTGTCTACCACAGTATGAATGCATCCTGACAAAAAACGTCAAGTCCTGGATTTCTGGAGCAGAAGAGAGGCAGTTTTGCGTTGAGTGGGGAGGCAAAAAGGTCCAGGTCTGGAGTTTCCCATTCTTTGAAGAGTGATTGCATGATTGTTGTGTGGAGAGACCACTCATGAGGATCTGCCTACATTCTGCTGAGACGATCCGCCAGATCATTCTGTACTCTGGCAGGTAAACCGCCTGAATTAGAGCTTTGTGCTCCAGACACCATTCCACACTCATCGCTTCCCTGCATAAGGGGTAAGAGTGTGCTCTGCCCTGCTTGTTGATGTAGTACATTACTGCCTTGTCCATTTGAAGAAGAATGATCTTGTGACAGAGTATGTCCTTCAAGGTCCAGACCACAAAAAGGACGGCTCTCATTTCCAGAACATTTATGTGAAGTTGGGACTTGTCCTGACTCCATCTGCCCTGGATGTGGAGATCTGGCAGTGAGCTCCCCATTCCAGCAGGGACGCATCCATGGTGATGGAGACCTGAGGATCCAGAGGGCAAAGGATAACCCTCCCAAGGTTGTCCTCCTGAGACCACCAGGTGAGTGACTGCCTCCAGCGCTTCTGTCACCTTGATGCGAAAGGACTGAGGATGTGGTTGGCTGACATCATGAGTGCTGAGCATCCACTGAGAAGTTCTCATGTGAAGATGAGCCAGAGGCACAGAGAACACTGAGGATGCCATGAGACCCAGCATCCGCTGCATCGAGAGAACTCAAACTGAGTTGCTTTCCTGATGAAGCAGGCCATCTGAGAATATCGCCCTTCTGTCCTTCAGAAGGAAGGCTTCCAGAGGAGGTGTCCAGAAGAGCTCAATGAAGAGAAGCCTCTGGGAGGGCTGTAACTGCGACTTTTCAAGTTTAGCAGAACTCCCATGGACATTAGGAAGTTTGAGGCCATAGCCACAGCCTCTAGAGTCTCTTTTCTGTCTGCCAGTTGTTCAGATATGGAACACTCAGGTTCGATTTTCCTCAGATGCACCGTGAGAACTGCCCAGCACTTTGTAAAATTTGAGGCGCCAAGGACAGCCCAAAGGCAGGACTCTGAATTGGTAGTGCTCACCCAATGCCATGAACCTTAGGTACTTGTGGTATTTTGGTATGAGAATGTGTTGGTAGGCGTTCTGCATGTCCAGGGAGGCTAGCCAATCGTGTTGCTGAATCAGAGGTAGAAGGAACCGAGTGACAGCATCTTGAATTTTTCCTGAAAAGAAACTTGTTTAACTTTCTGAAGTCGAGAATAGGGCGATACCGCCTGTCTTCCATGGAACTAGAAAGATATGGGGCAGAAACCTCTGTTCCACTGGTCCAGTGGAACTACCTCTAATGCCCTGTTGTTCAGAAGGCCTTGAATCTCGGATGCAAGAAGGTCTGGATTGAGAGGCAGACAGCCTGGGCTGTCGCTTGGGTGGATGATCCAAAGGGGTTTCCGACAGATTGAAAGAATACCCTCTCAGATTATCCTGAGGACCCATTTGTCTGATGTTATCAACTTTCACCTGTTGTAAAACTGAGTCAGAAGTCCTCCTACTGCCAAGAAAGAGTCCCCCTCGGACAGCTGAGGTGGGACCTGGGCAGGAACCTCAGAGGGTGGCACTGGGTGCTTTGGGACCCTGTGCCTTCTGCTGTGCTTTCTTCTGCGGCTGAGAAGTTTGGTTTCTGTTAAAGCCTCCTCTGCCCCTACCACGAAAGGACTGACAGTTATGAAACTTATGCCTTTTTGCACCCCTTTGAACGGCTGCGGGAGGAGGTCTAGCTGTTTTGATGGCTGACCTAGTTTTCTGAGTGGCCTCAAGAGCCTGCTCTGAGGACCAAACAGATACACACCATCGAAAGATAAGGCCATAACCTTTTGCTGGGCATCATTAGTGAATCCCGAGGGTGCGCAACCAAGAGTGAGACAGGTGCAATACCATCCGCTGCCACTCTGGAGGCAGTGTTGAAAGCATCCATGGCAGCCTTAACCTGTTGATTAGTGGATTCAATGCCTCTGGCAATGGTCTGTTGAAGCTCTGTGTTACCCTCCCAATTGGGAAGAGTTTCTACCATAGCTTTGAGCGAATGCCAGAGTGTATACTCGTCCTTGGAAAAATAACCCTGATAGCTAGCAGTGTGCATGCCAAAGGTTGAGCAAAGAAAGACTCGCTTGCCCAAGGTGTTGATCTTATGAGATTCTTTGTTTATTGGATGTGCTGTAGCTTCCTGTGGAAAAACAGCCTGATCATTCTCTGCCAGAACAACGACAGCATCAGCAAAAGCTTGAGAGGCCAGAATGGGACAATCCTTGGAGGGTATATTTCCTATCTATGGATTTAGCCACAGAGGGAATGAGAGTCGGGTTATCCCAGACCACCTAGATAGGGTCTCGAAAGAAGGCTGCACTTGGTGGGGGACTTAGATCTGTAGGGATATCCAGAATGTGCAGATACTGCAAATGCAGCAACTTCCCAGGATAAATATCCGAGGTCTGGAGTGAGAGAGAGTGGAATTTAAATTCTGAGCAGAGACTTAAAGGAAAGGTCCTCGACCAAAAGCTCTGTAGAGTTTGTTCCCGCCCTAAAGTGAGTCATCAACAAAGTCATCTCCCAATCGAAGATCAGGATTAGGTTCAATGTCATCCCCTGTCAGTCCACAAGGGACTGTATAGATAGGAAAGAGATGAAAAGAAGACGAAGGAAGAGGAGTGGAAAGAATCGGCATTGAAAACCTCTGATACCCATGCAGCACTGCCAGAGCCCCCAGCACCGCCATAGGAAGCGGCGCCAAGAACAAAGGCGGCACCGGCATAGGAAACAGGACTAAGCACAGTGCTGGCAAGGATTGCGGCACCGAGAGCAGCGACAACACAACACATGGCACTGAACGCAGCGCCGGTGCCAGGGAAGCCGGCACCAAGCGCGGCACTGGTGTCTGGGAGGCCAGCACTGCCGACTGCGGCGCCGCTGCAGAAGTCTGAAAACAACGATTTGAGGCAGAAAAATGAAGAAATTGAGCAGGAGATACAGGCACTGGTGTGGACCCCTGTGCTGCAGCCATGTGAGGGGGATAGACACTAGGGTGTGGAGTCAACAGCACCGGAGAGGGTGCCCTGCGACTGGGAAGTCTCAATCACCCAGATTGCAGGTCTGAAGCCGAGAGGCCCAAGGGCCCCGGCGACGGACTAGCTAGCTCAGGTAGTTGAGAAAACCACCGAACCCACTGCTCCATAAGAGCAGCCCAGTGGTGAAACTGCTCACCAGAGGACCACACCCCCCCCCACCCAACGGGCAGGGAGGGACTCTGGAGTCAAGGATGCCAGTCATCAGGGACAGAGACCAGAGGGGACTCTAGAAGAGATGGAGACTGGTTTCTGCCACCAGTAACTGACAATCTATGCCCAGACGTACTAGAGGGTGACCTCGAATGGTGCTGCTTCTTCTTTGACCAAGAGACCGAAGAAGAGCTCGAGCGGTGCTGAGAATGGGACCGCTTCTTTTTGTGCTTTCAGGGAGACTGCCCATCCCCCCCGAGCACCGGACTGTCTGTAGTCAGACCCCCCCTCCATAGAAGGCGGCAGACCAGACCCAGCCTGGCTGACTGAACAGTTTTCATGCGAAGTCTCCCTACCGCCACCTGCCCCACTCATGGTCGACTCTGTCAATGAAGGGATGAAGACTTTTCTGACAAATAATAAAATTAATACTTTAATTGGTACTTATTGTTTTGTAGAAAATAATAAAACTAATAATACTACTAATAAACTGAAGCTGCTGTCATAAAGGCGTAAAGTTTTGACTCGGCGTGAACAACGTTGTCATTGAAAGCGCCTTTTCGGCGGTGGGGAAAAAGGAACTGAGACGGTTGGAGGTCGATGCTGAGGTAGTCTATACAGTGCGAGCCTGGCTCACGGTGCTGCTTCCTCGCAGCCCTACCTTGGCTCCGCCCTCCTGAAAAATGTTGGTTCTCGCTGGGTCCTAGCACCTCAGGCGTAGTCCCATCAGTGTGAATGAGTGGTGGAGACTTTATGTCCAGGAAGATCTAGTGTTCTGCAATGTGGCGTCTCCTTTGCTTCCTCACCTTCAGTGGACTTGTCTGACATTAAGGTGGACATTTTCGTTCTCATCAGAAAACTCAAGCTGAATTACCACTTTGCTTCAGAACTGACAATAGGCCTCACAAAAACTGAACCAAGACTAGACAAAGTTCAACAACAAGCTAGCTTGCTACAAAACTCCTTTAATGAAGCCATGGATCCCTGGATATTGAAAACATAATTGGACATTCTTTCTGAGGATTTCCAAAGTAATAGTGCCATGGACTTAACTGATTGCGTGGACTTAAATAACCTATTATTTAATACTGAAAGCAACATACTGAGTGAAGGTAGTCCACAGGGCTGTAAAGATAAATTCAAACCAAAATCTATATTTTTACCTGTAGTCAATAACCAGGCAATCAATACCCTCGAAAAAATGGTCACAGAAGAAACTGAGAAAATTAGTATATATCTGTCTGTACCAGAAATGGGGCCTTACAACAAGTCTGTGACATTGAAAACATTGTAATCAAACCTTCTGATAAAGCAGGTAATAGTAATTATGAATGAAGGTTTCTGTTTCATGAAGGTTCTGTCACTATTATAGGATGAAACTACTATGATTGTCTAGCAGGAAATCCTACAGTTAGATATAGTTTAGAGCTGTTTAACCTGGTGGATAGAGCCTTTGAAACTAATTGGATTACTGGTAATGAAGCAACTTACCTAAAACCAGATTTCCCCGTTACTCCAGCACTTTATGCTCTTCCCAGAGTTCATAAAAAAGTCATTCATTTTTTGTTTTGTTTGTTTTTTTGAGTTTTTTGTTGACCGGGTAAGTGCACTAGACAAATCCTGCCTATTTTCAGGCACGACCCGGGGGAGGGGGATACAGAGGAATGCCAACTGACCTTGAACCAGATTAAGCTGTTGGTGGTATTTTTAGTGAATGAGGGAAATTTGGCCAGGACACCAGGGAAATTCCCCTACTCTGTGTAGGTGGAGCCTATGCTACTGGCTGCAAGATGGCCAGTGTGCACGAATCCCTGGAGGAGATGGACGTAAGAAGTACAGGGGAGTGGGCCTCATCTCCTGTGCTTGAAGCTTCAGAGGACCTTAGATGAGGAACTTGTTATTGCTGACAATTGTACTAGTACCATCATAGAAGCTACTGCCGTTGAAAGATTGCTGTCAGAAAGCAATAATGAGAGTTGCAGTTCGTTTGTGGAAATACTCTCGTTCTGCCCTGGAAGATAAGCAATGGCGCTACTGTAAGAATACAGCAGTTGGATACCAAAATAGCGGCATGTTCTAAGGCGACTAAGGAGTCAGCTTTACCTGGAGACGCTGCAGTAGGAAAGCCCTGCTGGCCTTGAAGAAGGCGGCAGAACTCAGTGCTCACTTCCTTTGCATTAGCGGCTGATTCTGTAGAGACTGGCAGTTTTCGACTCACATCTCGGTGTGCCTACAGCCTGAGACGGTACCACTTCATTCTGACCAAGTGCTAAATAGTAATGCTATTCCAGGACTCAGCGAGGAAGCCTCGTTACTTTAATACCGAGCCACCGGCCAATACAACAGACTATGATGCAGAGGTATTTTTTTCTGTTGACAAAGCTCCTGGATGGAGCAAGCAAGGTGGGGTATCTGTTAAGGTGCAAAAACTTCCACTAAAACTTTGACTAAACCTCCTCTTACATCGTCTTGGTCTCTGGATAACGCCCTTGAAAACGCTGGTTGGGAGAAAGGAGAAGGGGGTGTTTGGACTCCAGACTCCCAAGACCCCACGTATCTAAAAATGCTGCAGAACACAACTACTATTGCAACATCTGGCACTTCTTTGAGCTCCAACAAACCCCGGGGTGTTATTTTAAATGGTGAACTTTTGAATTCCAATCCAACTACTGTATGTACTGATAATAGTGCTGGGAATTTTTCTGTTAATCCCCTGTTGCCTCAAATTAATAGAGAGGATAATAAGATTCACAGGGATGTGTCCCCTGTTCTACCCCCGGGAGGCACTGTTGATTTAAGTTCTATAACTAATCCAGTACTGCAAATCCATGGACGGACTCACATAGGTAAACCTGATGGGTTTAAGTTGTGGACTTATTTAATTCTAAAGGTGAACCAGCCCTGGCTTAATGCAGTTCGATTACTTTATAAGGGTGGGTTAGAGGAACCCCGGATCGAGTATATATTGCAAAAAATTGCTTAAAGGGTCCATGAAATTTTTGCTTTCGGAAATATTTGCTTTAATTAGTATTGGTAATTCCAATTACGACATTAGTTTTAAACAGGTTTCTGGTTTGGATAAATTTTGGGCTCAGTATGCACTTCAGACTTCTCCCTCTGGTCACCTTTTCAGGCTATCCCATTGACTAAACCTGCTGTTAGGAATATTACAATTATTTTAAGAATGAAGGGTTAATGTGGAGGATATCCTATTCTGGTTAAATAAAAGGTGGGTGCTTAATAGACCTACTCCTATGTTAGATAGTGAGCAAATTTGGGATGGTAGCTGGAGAGTCAGAGTTAAATTATTTTCAACTAATACTGGACCTAAACACTTACCTAGTTTTTTTATTTGGTAAGGACAAAGGTCTTATTTATTATGCTGGTCAGCCTAAATCATGCTTTAAGTGTGGTTCACGTACACACCTAAGTTCGGCTTGTGACATTATGAAGTGTAGCCATTGTTTTGAGTTTGGCCATTCCTCTAGTGCCTGCTCTAATTTTAATGTAATTTATGGATGGCACCGCCATGCTTATGGCCGCTGTCCATCGGCGTCCCATAATAGAATTGACTGTCCCTCACATGATGGCTTAATTACTATTGCACAACAAATGCAAGCAAAAAAGCTGCTGCTCGTGACTTGGAAAAAGATACTATTGCTGTAGTACAAAAGGACCCTTTAGTGTTGGGTCTTGAGAATCTGATTGTCCTCTGACATAGTTACCCCTGCTGAAGAAGTTCCCCCACTATCATGGATACCCCTTAAAGCTTGCTGTAAGTAATAGGCCAGATATTGAGATGCCCCCCTTACAACCAGTTTCTGATCTAGATTCCTCTGGGTTTACCTAGGTTACCCATAAAAGGACTAGGAAAGGTCAGGCAGTGGTCAGTCGTGGTAAAGATGTAGTAGCTCGTACTGCATAATCTACTAATAAATTTGCCATTCTAGCTGCTGATTTTTCAGATAAGGACTCTGGAGGGATGATACAGCACCTCCATCTGGTCCTGTCCTGATACTGAAAGTAGCAAAGAATTAGATCCTATAGCTAGAACTAGACAATGTCAAAGGATAAATCTCCTATTGGCACTTAAAATGACCTTTTGTCTATTTGTTCCTTAACATAAATAGTATCAAAGGTCAAAAGAGATTAGGGGGTACTTTTTTTGACTATTAAAGACCTTAATTGTGATATTGTTTGTTTGGTAGATACCAGGCTTAAAACCCATAATGAGCTACAACAGGCCTCAAAGGCCTGGACTAATGGGCCTTCCTTTTGGTCCCCTGGCCCTGACACTTGTGATGGCACAGGTATTTTATTTTCAAATCCAAATTTTCATGTCTCTAGATTAGTGCATATTTTGCCAGGAGAGCATTGCTGTTAGACTTTACATATTTCTTGGAGCGTCGCTTTGTTGTGGTTTATGCTCCACAATCCAAAGCTCAACGGTCTCTTTTAATTTAATTAGACCCTTTTTACATACTTCTAGATTATTCCTTTGGGTAGGTGATTTTAATTGTGGCCTGCAACAGGAGGACAGGGTTTAAAAACTCCCAAAATGTTCTGTGATTCTGTGGCCCATAGGATATTGTAACCACAGCCCAGCTTTGATGCCTACAGGCATTGTCATGCTAAGGGAGGTTTTACTTTTTAAAGGGCCCTTATGGACTCAGTATAGATTTTATATTTTGTCCAAAATCTTACGAATCCTTTCTTGCCACACTGTTGGGGTAGAGTTTTCAGATCATGCTGCCCTGTGTGCATCATTTCGTGGAATCTGCACCGTTGTAAAAAACCGTTGGCATTTTAATGATTCCCTTTGAGGATCCTCTTTTGGAAATTATGGCATAAAGAATGGGCAGTCAGGTTATCTGTCGTGGAATTTTATGATACACTCGCTGACTGGTGGGAAGATTCAAAATCGATGGAAACAAATCTTCAAACTAAGGCTGCTGCTTCTCAAAGTAAGAAATATTTGAAATATTTATCTCTTAGGCAGCAGTTACAGCATTTGATTTCACTAGCTGATACTACTGACATGATTATAGCAATCAAATTTCTGTTATCTGTGCTCAGATGAGGGAATTGCAGTATGATAGGGCTAGTACATTAGGACAAGAAGCCAGATTTGGGACTAAATAGATAAAAAGGATTGGATCCCTTAAGGCACGTAAAATCGTGTTAATTCCAAATTAATTCAGTGTCTGAGGTCTCCCTCCAGTAAATTGGTTACATCACCGAATCCTTGGTAAAAATTGTTGAACAACATGTTTTTAACATGTTGGGTAGCAAGCCAGACTGTGAGTCCGCCATAATCTTTTTGGAGTCCCTGCATCTCCCTCAACTTTCTTGTTCTGATCAAGAGATGCTACAAGCTGATATTACAGAGGTTGAAGTTATACAGGCTATTGATAAACTGTGTTTACAATCTGCTCCTGGTTCTGATGGCCTCACGGCAAGATTTTTAAAACTTTTTCGTCTAAATTGGCCCCGACCTTAACTTTGTTATATAATGAGATTTTGACCTCTGGTGTTTTGACCAAAACAATGAAGGAAGCTTTTCTAATCTTGATTTTTAAAAGAGGCGATGTTACTGATTTAAATAATTGGAGACCACTTAGTCTATTGAATGTTGATTATAAAATATTAGCTAAAATTCTTTAATTAGATTGCTCAAGGTTGCATCCCTTTTAAGTCCTTTTCAGACTTGTGGTATTCTGGCAGGTACCAGCGATAATTTAATCTTACTATGGATTGTTTGTGCTGGGGATAGTAAAATTGTGTCTGGATGGGTTTTGGGTATAGATCAAGAAAAGCTTTTGACAGAGTACTTCATGAATTTTTGTTCTCTGTATTACAAGCTTGATTTCATTTAAGTTTCTTTTCTGGATCCAGGCGTTGTATAAGGATGCCCTTATTATCCCTAATGTTAATGGTTGGTTAGAATTCAGTTTTACTTGTTCGTAGGGTTAGGCAGGGATGCCCTTTAAGCGATTCTTTATGACTTTTATATTGACACATTGATCACGGGCTATACACTTTGCCCTCAGATTATTGGATTGAAGGGCCGTTCTTCACCTACGATCAAATTGTTAGCTTATGCTGATGATTTAGTCGTGGTGGTGGATAAAAATTCTAAGGAAGAAGCCCTGGTTCAGGTCCTTCAGACCTTTTAGGTCTGTTTCTGGTTGAAAGTTAATTTCGATAAAAGTATGGGTGTACCATTAGGTCACACCTCTCTCCCAATAGATAGCACTTATGTGAGGATTCCTATAAAGTTGATTCTTTTAAATATTTAGGGGTTTTTGTTGGGTCAGGTGACATGCCTTCTTATAACTGGCTTATTGCTCTAAAAAGGCTGAAGGTTTGATTGCAAGTTGGAAATCTGCTTTGATTGGCAAGAAAGAAGTAGTTCTGCTCAAAACTTGGTGATACCAATTTTTTGTATCTTAGCTATGTTTTCCACCTCCTCTTGTGCTTTTTACTAAATTACATGGGGTATTTTTTCAGGGGTTTTGGGGGTCTCGGCTCAACCCAATCAAGCGGAACATAACATATAGACCCATTCGAGAGGGTGGGGCTAACATGATCCATCCTATCGGTTTTTCTATAGTTTATTTTTAAGTTATAATTTTAGTAAGGCTATTAAACCTGGGGAAACTATTTGGAAACCATACTTCATGTTATGGTTTTCATCCTGCCTAGTTAATTGGAACCCTGAACAAAAGAATTTCTTTTCTCGTTCCTTAACCATTCCAGTATATGGGAAAGAAGGTTTTAAAATGGCCTTATCTTGGGGTTTCTCCCCACAAGATTTTTGTATTTTAACCAGGAAAATGATATATGAGAAGATCTGGAGGGTGAGGCTCTGGATACGGTTGTTTTCCCAGATGTCCTGTAAATCGTATTGCTTGGGTTATTCAACAGCTTAGTAACTGCTGCCTTCCCCTTATGTTTGGGATATGGTATGGCTAAGTAATTACGGTAAACTGGGAGTTAAAGGAAATCATAAACACAAGGCTTTAAATGACGTTTCTGTCCCAGAGAGTCCTGCCACGAAGTTTTGAAACCCAACAACATTTGTTTCTTGACTGTCCTTTTCTGGAGATCTATGGTCTATTTTAGTTGATCTATGGTCTGAACCTTTATTTCTTCATTTAACCTATGATCAAATTATGTTTTGTACTAATGATATTTTAAACACCAAATATCATATTGATACCTTGTATATTGTTTTCGTTGTTATTAGATATTACATATGGCAAGCAAGATGTATGTTAGTTTTACACCAAAAAGTAATAACTATAAAAGAAGTTATCAGTAATATTTGTCAAGCTTTGAGCTCAATTAAGCTGCGTGATTTCCAAACCTTTTCCAGTTCTAAGTTTCACCTATTGTGGCAAAATTGTACCTTCTCTTTTACAGATTGATGATGTTTTGCTTATATTTGTTTGTTTTGTTTTATGGCATTAGTTCATATATTGTATAGGATGTTGTTTATTTTTGTAATGAAGCCCAACTTTCTAAATAAAATTCCCCTACTCTTTTCGATAAGTGCCATGGGATCTTTAACATCCACCTGAACTACCACCAATCCAGGCAGATGGGACCTCGGTTTAACGTCTCATCTGAAAGACGGCACCTCAGAAGTGTAGCACCCCTCTCATGCTGCACTACAGTGTCAGTACTGGAATATTAACCCAAGTGCCAGATGTGGGAACTGAACCCACAGCCCTCTGATCTCCTGGCCTCAGAGGCGAAAAAGGCCACTCACTAAGCCACTGACACCCATAGTAATCCACTGAGCCACTGACACTGACAGTAATCAACAGACTTACTAATCCACCAATGAGACCTACTGTCTCTGATGCAAGTTCCATGACCCAGAATCTTTCAGTAGTTATCGATTTCTTTTCCAGCCATTTGTACTAGGTCTGGAGTCCTACTTTAGATACTGTGCACTTGCTGAATAAAATGGGTTCTTGCATGGTACAGTATGAAAACTTCTACTGGGTAACTACAGGTGTCAGTAGTCTGTACACGGTTTACAACACTCTGAGAGTTTAGCATCTATTAAACACTACCTCCATAAACTGACCAGTGGTGACACCATTCCCATCAGATTCCTCCTACCAGCACTTGAATTTGTGCTAGAACATTATTTCACCTTCAACGGCAAATGTTACCTCCAGAAATGCAATACAGCAATGGGGCTTTATGGCCCCTCTAATGCAAACCTCTTCAAGGGCAGATGGGAGGAGATGCTATCAGTGACATCAATTATATATAGACTAAAGTATAAGGAATTACTCAGCAGCATGACCTACACAACTGTTTGAGTTTAACCCTTAAACTGCCGTCACAGTGAGAACATAGGATTTCTGGACTGCTATATAAGTCCATGACACAGCAAGGGTTAAAGAGCAGTTGTTTCCACAAATCTTGACTGTTATATAACATATACGCTGTTTCTCTATTGCTTGTTCAGGGTTTTACTGTTTTATGGTTCAGCCAATTTTAGAACGGCATGCTTCTATAAACCTTGACTGTTGTGTTACATGTGTTAAGCATGGTTACTGTTTTCTTGATTTTTACAAGTGTTATGTTCTCAGCCAATGTGGTACCTTTTCACGGGTTGTTTGTTTATTTAAACCTTCTCTAAATCTGTTCTATTCTAGCTAAACTAATAGTGTTAATGGGGTCTATCTGATCTGTCTTCTCTTATAATGGGAAGTCTGATTCAGCATTGCCAAGGTAAGACACCATCTGTGTATATTTACAGTGAGCTACGTTATTACTTATTGTGTGAAGGTTTTTTTGGGCGCCGCATCCAGTTTATTTTCCTAGTTTACCTCTAGGGTTCAGGTGCCTTTTAATAAATTAGTGCCTCCTCTCTGACAGTGGTTACATTACACAACCCATGTTCTGTCATTGTGACTAATGTGGGGGGTGGGATGGATTAGCATAGAAACATTTGGGCACCAAAATCCATACTTTTTAGGTAACTACTGTTCTGTTTGCCTCTAAGATACATGACAGTAGGTAAAGTGGATGGGCTTCAAAGCAATATATATATTTTTTTCTCTTTTGGGGGGGGTCACAGTTTATCTTTTTAGATAATAGAATTAAACAATTTAAGGGATAAGGTTCTATTGAGTTTGTTCATTCTTTTTAGGGGATTAAGGCTACTGGAGCACAAGGGATGTGTAGTCTTTTGTCTGTGCTCATTCAGGAATAATCAAGGGGGGGGTGGTCAGGGTATTGCCTAGTCCTGTATTTTGTTTTCTCAACAATGACTCTCTTAACTACTGTATCAGAGACTTGTTGCATACCTGGAACAGTGGTTCTTCTACTTGTTCAAATGTATGTTAATGTGTGTAACAAAGTCACATGAGTTTATGCCTTTATTATTTGCTGTTTTCTTCTTCCTCCCTTTCTCCTTCTATCCTCCCTCCCCTTTTGCAGGATTCCTACAATACTGCAGCCACAACTGGGGTTGTTCGTTTCACTGTTCTTAGTCACTCAGGAAATAAGTTTGAGATTCACACTTGTTACAATATTGCCCAAATGTCTTAAGCTAGCAAAAATAAATATTTTTATAGCCACAGTTTACCTTGTGTAATAACCCAGTGACAAACTTGGTAACTTGGAATGTAACAGGGCTTAACTATAAGGTCAATAGATACTAAACTCTCAGATAGCGTTTCTCCAAGAGGCACATCTTACAGAGCAACACTATGACTTGATGCACAGGGAATGGGTTGGGCAGGTTATAGGAGCAGGCCGCAGTTTAAAGAAAGCTGGTGTTCTAATCTTATTTAGAAGAGGGTTACATTTTCAGATAGTTTCCACCGTAGTTGATGTCAATGGGCATTACGTCATAGTCATAGTCAGAGGGATGCTCAATGAGGAAGACATCACACTAGTGAATGTCTACAGTCCCACGGACCCCTCTCACTCGGTTTTTAATGACCTCTGTAACATTATTAGCTACTTATCTAGACACTACCATTATACTTGTAGGGGACATGAATACCCATCCTAAATCCTCTCTTGATAAATTAATCCCAGGCATGATAACTCTACACGCTGGAAATGGTCTTACTAACTTGATTGAGATGCTTGGATTGGTGGATGCCTGGAGGGTATTGCATCCTGATGAAAAGGACTTCACATAATGGAGTACTTGTTATAAATCTGGGTCTAGACTTGACCAGAATTATGTACCCAAAGGTATGATTAAGAGATTGGTTGATTCTCAGATTAGGAAGCAAGCCATTTCTAATCACTGCCCTGCTTCAGTCTCATTTATCGTGGGGGCAAAAAAGAGAGGTAGATAGAAAATAAATAATTTTCTGTTGAATGACAATGATGTCATATCACGAGCCAAAAATATTATACAAGAATTTCTAGAATTCAATAATCCTTCAGACACATCCTGGGCCAATAACTGGGAAAACTTGAACTGCGTGCTCAGAGGTTTTTGGATCAGTACTTCCTCGGGCTTAAAAAAGAAATCTGAAGAAATTCTGAGAAACATTAAAGCAGTAGAAGAGGAGTTACTATCCACTACCTCTGAAGAAGTATGGGCTAAGTGATCTACTCTTAAAATTGAATATTACGAACTAATTGGGGGGAGGCTGAGTTCGCCATATGGAAATCTAAACTCAACTACATAGATTCTGGCCCTGAAGCTTCCAAAATAATTGCCATAAAGCTTAAGCAGAACAGTAGTGCCACAAGAATCTGTTACAATTAGGGACCTTAACAGCAACAGACTAGTAACGCGGGACAAGAAAATTAATGATATTTTTTCTCAGTTTTACAAGAATCTATACGATATAACAGATCCCTCCTGTCCAACTGATCTAAGCATATTTTGCTCTAGTCTGAACATGCCTAGTGTTCCAGAGGATCTCAAAAAGTCCCTCATGCAAGACATAAATCTTCAGGAAATTAGGGATGCGATTAATAAACTGAAAATGAACAAGGCCCCAGGACCAGATGGGTATTCGGTTAATTTTACCATAAGCTAATAGATGAAGTTGCTCCCATTTTGTTGGATGTGTTTAAGAACCTTCAACAAAGGTCAACTGCCTCTAATATGACTCCAGGCCCTCATCACCAGTGATCCATAAGGTGAGGCAAGGATCCAAACAATTGCTGGAATTATAGACCAATAACCTAATTAATACTGATACTAAAATACTGGCTAAGATATTAGTTGAAAGGTTGGAGAAAGTTATTCCGCTGCTAATAGAAAATAAGCAAACAGGCTTCGTCAAGGGCAGACTTGCTGCTGACAATACCAGGAAACTATTCCATCTGATGGAAGTAGCTAACAAATCAAAATCAGCAGCGGGTCTTTTCTCAATGGATGCAGAAAATGCATTTGGCAGGGTTCTGTGGTCTCTTATTTGAGATTTTGAAA
The DNA here is from genome assembly GCA_016271365.2 of Neoceratodus forsteri. Lineage (NCBI taxonomy): Eukaryota > Metazoa > Chordata > Ceratodontiformes > Ceratodontidae > Neoceratodus > Neoceratodus forsteri. The sequence continues at coordinate 336,986,651 of CM057452.1, read as the reverse complement.
CTCTATAGCTTCCCAGTGGACATTATAAAATGGGTGCAACTACTTTTCCAAAATCTTCTGCTTCAGTCATTACTAACGGGATCACATCCCAGTCCTTCTGTTTAAAAAGAGGTATGAGGCAGGGTTGCCCTATCTCCCCTTTACTCTTTAACTTGACCTTAGATCCCTTGATAAGAAAACTCTCTACAGACAAAGACATTAGAGGTATTGAGTTCTGTGGCAAAGAATACATACTCTCAGTTTACGCTGATGACATATTACTATCAGTCACTGATCTAGGTGTCTCCATCAAGAAAATATTTGAGATTATCTCTGAATTTGGCTCTTTTTCTGGGTACAAATCGAATAAAGGTAAGTCAGCCTTTCTACCCCTAAATCACTACTGTAATAAGCAGGAAATACTAGACATGGGCATAAATTGGGAATCCGAAAAACTGGACTACCAAGGAATTAAAGTATTTAAAACAATATCCAAAACTATTAGTAAGAACTTGACCTTTCTTAAAAAAATCGATACAAGACAGTCTAACTAGATGGCACAACATACCACTTGGTATGTGGGGCTTGGACTCTGTGAAAATGATAATAGTACAGAAATGTTATACACATTTTCCATGTTACCTTTTAACATCAGTAAAAATGATTCATGAATATACAGAACTCCATTTCAAACTTTCTCTGGACCAAAAAAGGTGCAAAATGGCCTATCGAACACTAACCAGACCAAAAGGCATGGGCAGACTCAAGGTCCCAAACCTATATTACTACTAAATTTCTGCAGAAAGAATTAAATGTCAAAATGGTGTAACAGTCAAGGTGGACTCACCACTAATCCCGAATGGCTTGATATGGAATTATATTCAGCTAAGGATAGCTCAGTTTATCTGGGATCCCTAGATTTCACCAAACCTGTTAAAAATCTTAAAAATAAAATCCCTACTGATAATATTTATATCCTGAAGAGATGGTCCTGTCTTCTTACACTAAATCTAACTAGATCCAAAATACAACCAATATTCTTGAATCCTAATGTTACAGCAGATGGGCGGCTCTTCGAGAACACTATTTGGGAGATGACAGGTATAACCAGAACTAAAATTTTTTATAAAGGACAGGATCTTAGTATCTTTTGACACTTTAGCGCACAAGTATGATTTGCAACCAGATGACGAGGATGTGTACAACTGCATGGTTAATAGCGTACAAGGCCTCGCATTTGAGGATGGGTCCCACTTAGACATTAACCCCAACACTCAAAATTTCCTGGCCACAATTCAAGCTAGGCCCAGAATATCTAGTTTTTATGACTTACTCTTAGAGTGCATTAACGGTCCTGATCTACAGTGTATTAGGTGGTGGGCTAATGCTCTCAGTAATGATGCGAATGGTTGGAGTTGGAACAAGATTTGGTTAAACTCTATTAAAACATTTAAAACAGTCAATGCCAAACTGATACGATTCAAAACCATTCACAACCTTTATTATACCCCTTTCTCCAAATGAAAAAGATGGGATTGAGAGCTACGTCCAACTGTCTGATATGTGGAGGCGCCAACTGTGACTTGATCCATATGTTCTGGTCATGTCCCAAAATGGTATCTTTGTAGGACAATATTGCTGATTTTTTAAAAGACATTGCATGGCTAAAGGGGAATTTAAATGAATGGTTAAAAGACATTGCATGGCTAAAGGGGAATTTAAATGAAAAGACCTTTCTTGTCGGTCATTTTGATGAAACAAAAATGAAAATCACATACCTACCATAATTCTTGATCTTTCTGTGTAGCTTCACCATTCATTACTGCTGGGTTCTGGCCAGAGGAGCAGGACCCCACAGGAGCATTTGTTTTTCTAAGGGGAGGAGCCAACGCTGAGGGTGGCGCCACCCTTGAGACCGATGCACTGCGTGGTGCTCATGAGTTGGCCAGTAACCGATGCTGACTCCTCCTCCATCCCAGTTCTGCTCACCAGAGAGCAATATTAGTAAGAAAGAGAAGGGTGGGGCAAGGGAGCACAAGAGACAGGAAGGAAAAGGATATAAACAGAAAAAGGAACAAAGCCGACTGAGAGGACAGAAGGGTAACCTAGAGGTCTGGGATCAGGGGCCCCAAACCTCCGAGCAGGCCAGAAGGATAGAGAAAGGAAGGAAAGGAAGAATATGAGAAATCAAGGAGGAGACAGTGTGCCACCCTGGAGAGGTCCAGAGAACTGACCAGACTCTGGAAAGCGCTCTCTTCAGCCATTTTGTTCCTAAACCTCACCGAAAAGGGCAAGGAGAGATCCTCGGTCAAGGAGCAACCCTAAGGAGGCAGCTGGGAACAGCTCAGAAGACAGATCCAGACAGGATCAGATTAGAAAGGCCCTCACTGCCAGGCTAATAGAGGAAGAAAACACAGGGGCAAGTGTCTCCTGCTCCTGTTAAAACAAACCCCCAAAGTAAGGAGATCCAAGCGTCTGCATGGTCCCCCAGAAGAGGGATTCCCCTAAGAAGGAGAGACAGCTCAACCCCCTGAACCATAGGGGAAGGGGATGCCTGGGAAAAAACTCTAAGGCATGGACCATACCCAAAGCAACCCTGCAGAGGGACAGAGCTGGCTGCCACCAGCCAGAAAAGGAGGAGCTACCACTCCTTAAGAGAATTTTGAAGCACCGTGGGTTCTCAAGGGCAATAACAAGATGGTATTTGAGTACTGGTGTTTTGAATCAACCAAGGAGTAATCCAGCCAAGGTGCGAGAAACCCGGCTGAGTCTTTACTAGTGGGGACAAGCACCCAGCATTCTCCCCAACAAGAAGCAGAGGGTTCGGAGGTACCAGTAGGACTAGCCCACAAGGCCTAAATTGGGGAAAAACAACCTGGGAGAAAGAACTTCCCAGAGACTAAGGTCCCTGTGGAGAAGGAGGGCGGGAAGCAGTGATGAATGGTAAAAATACACAGAAAGATCAAGAATTATGGTAGGTACATAATTTTCATATCTTATCTGTGTCAATCTTCACCATTCATCACTGGTGGGTGATTACCAAGCCCCCGAAGGGGATCTGGTACCTCCCTAAGGGAAGACAGTCCCTCAGCCTCCTGTGTGGGAGACACGGGGGGGGGAGCCCCATACAGGCCTAATTAGGCCTGAGACTGATCTGGGTGAGACGGAGTCTCCCTTTGGCTGGGAGAAGGAATTCACCCCGATGTTCCAGTCTCACCCTGTGGGAAAAGAGGTGGGTTCCCCGGAAAGGGGAGGAGGCAATCACCCTTCACTGGGCCATGGGTGATAACCAGGATAGACAAAGCCATGCCATCCACCTTATGCAGATCGCTATCCCGCTACCCTGGATGCCACCTCACTGGCATTGTACGATGCCTTTGCTTGGCGCCTCGAAAGCTCCCAGCCACATGTGGAGAGGGCAACGGCTTGTCTGGTTGCCTCCGTATCAGGCATAGATGCTAGGATTTGTCCTAGCAAAGACCATAAGTGCTGTATTGTAGGCAGCATGATGGGCATGATGTGCTGCTATTGAAACAGAGAGATGTGTCGAGGAAAACACTCTCTTCCCTCAGAAGTCAAACTCCATGGAGTCCGCATCCAGGGGCCAGTCACGTCTTGGGCATCTATGCCCAGAAGGAGTATCCAGGATCATCACTCCTGGGGAGGGGTGAGGTAAAGCTCCTGGAGATCCTAGGGGTGCACAATACCTGTGCCAGCAGTCCATTGGGGCTGGAGAGGGGACTGAAGGATGCCTCCAAGAGCGGTATGACACCTCCCTAAATGGGGAGTGCCAGGTGGGTACCACCAGGTTGCCCGCACTGAATTCACCTAGGAAAGCGCCCATCGCCCACTCAGGATTGTGACTTGCTAGTCTGGTTATGTGGAGCTCATCTACTAACCCTGAAAGGAAACACTGATAAGTGGTCTGGTCAGCGCCTGAGGAGAGGTGGACAGAGGGATCCTCTCCCTCAAGTGAGGAAGCTGACGAGTCCGGATAGTCAGAGACCGGCTGCCCAGGGGAAGAGTGGTGAAACACCTGCTCGTCCATGGATCTTTTGAAGGCGGAAAAAAGGGCAGCCATGGCTCTAAACTGTTCCTAGGTCAAGGGTCTCATAGGACCTGAGTGGCCCAGGAGAAGGGGAGGAGTTGGAAGAGGTAGAGGAGCCAAGCATCTCTAAGGAAGAGCATGACCTCTGCCAGGGCTCAGAGACCAAACAGGCAAACCAACACCTTGGGAGGATCTGTCGGTCGAAGTAGTCAGCAGCCGTCCAACCAGACTGGAATGGTTGGGACTGAGCCCTGAAGGGGATTCCCCCCTGCAAGGCGACTGGGGCTGCGTGGGTCTAAAGGGGCAGCTCCTAGCCTCGAAAGATGAGATCCCTCCTGGGGAGACCTCAGGGGAGAAGACAGGGCTGGCACTGCAGCTCCTACTTGAAACTGTGAAGGCTCCTAGGAAAGGACGCTGTCCCTGACCCTGCCCTCTCAACCCCTCAGACTCCGAGAGGAACCTCTTCCTCAGGACCAACCTAGGAAGTTCAACTTCACCCACCGACTCCTGAGAGATGGTAGAAGAAGGAACATTCTCCACTGTTCCAGACACCCTAGAAGAACCAGAAGTGGGCCAAGCCTGGACACCCAAAACAGGGGGCTCACCTCCTCTAAGCTCAGAATCACTAACAGATCTGGAAGACCCTCTGGTTCTGCAACTCGGCACAGGAATATCTGATGACGCTGCAAATGGCTCTGATGCCGGTGCCTGTAGAAACTGCCAGAGCCAAAAGGAGGGTTGGGCAGGTGCACCAAGAAGTCTGCAGGCAGCGGAAGTCGAGGAGCCTGAAGAATATAGAAGCCAATCTGGATCCACCTCCAAATTGTCATCCTCCCTGGAGTAGGCACGGATCCAGAACACTTCACGAACCCCCCGCGAGCGGCAATGAGCGTCGGCCATGCACTGCCCATGGTGCTGCCCCGATCACCACGGCACTGAGGAAACTGCTGGGCTGGGCCCAACAGACACAGACCAAGACACTGGGGGGAGCCTTTACCTCCGAAGAGGCGACTGCAAAAACGGTGCCTCCAGCCTGATCCCCGGAGGAATCGGACTGGGCCTCCTGCACCATGAGAGGGGCTTCCGACGAGGCGAGCCTAGGAAGGGTTGAAATCCCCTCCTCCATGGTCTATATAGAACCAGGAGGGGACCTGGAGGAAAGGTCAAGAGACCTGTGCCTGGCATCCCTAGTGCGCGCCTGTCCCACAAAAGTCGGCAGCGTACACCCAGCTTTAAACGCGTGGACTTCTAAGACTCTGCAATCCATCACAAAACAGGCATCGCAACGGTCTATATCATGGTTCAGACCCAGGCAGGTCAAATACAGATCATGCTGGTCTGAGATGGAGTTAAGCCAACCACAGGGACACTGCTGCATCGGAGGCCGGCCCGCCTTTGAAGACTTCTTTTTCTTGTCCCCTGGACGAGACATGACCAGACGAAAAACAAACAGCAAAACAGGTCTCAGCATCGTCGACAGAAAGGAAAGGTCTTACCAGGTTGTCATGCCGAGGCATCGTAGAACTAGGACAGAAACCCACTGACTAGGACAATGATGCAGTAAAATAACACGCCTACACACGAGGTCGTGCTTGCTCGATGATGTGGAGAAGCAGAACTGGGATGGAGCAGGAGTCAGCGCTGTTACAGAATTTTTTTTTTTTATAATTTTTTTTATACAAGTCCAAATAGACCAAGGTCCAATACAGAACTTGCCACCATTTGATTTTCTAATGGTGCTAATAATAATGTTTATCTGCCATGAGCGTATCCAACCTAATTTTGAATTTCTCCATGTTACCGCTTTCAACAATATGACTTGGAAGTTTATTCCACAGTTCAATAACTCTTTGAATACCAGTGGTTTCTTTTGTAGTTTTATTCACCTCACCTTTGTATTTATATTTATGAGATCGATTTATGGTGAGGAGGAGGAGCTGCATGTCATTGTCCACCTAGGGAAAAATGACCTGGCTAGGAATGGGATTAGAGCAGTGCAAGAGGTTTGTAGAGTTGGGGAGGGCCTTAGATAAGTAGCGCTCGGTAACCTTCTCAGAGCCTGCAGCCTGTCTATGGCAAGGGTGATGCTGAGTACTCCTCACCAGGAATTCAATGAATTATTGAAAACTGGTGTGGAGCTCAGGTTTGCTTATTGGGGATTGGAAGCCGCATGGAGGATGCAGACCTATACTGGCGCGATGGTCTGCATCTGTCCATGGCGGGAACCAGGATCCTAGTGAGAAGGTTTAAATGCTTCATTGGCAAGCATTTAAACTAGACAAGGGGGGAGGCACTGAAAAGGAGCAGGGAAATCCCAGCCTCCTCCCACAAAACAAGGTAATTAGTGAGGTAAATACCAAGGTAGAGAAGTCATTAGGGAGCAGGACAGAGGTAAATGTAAAAAAAGGCAAAGGTAGTAAGGACAAGAATGGGGCTAAAAGGGTTAAGGCCATCAAAAAGTGGAAGGTGATGAGTACCAATGCCCGTAGTCTGTGTAACAAGCTCCCTGAACTAGTGGCTTTGATGGAAGAGGGTTGCCTGGATATTGTGGCAGTCACAGAAACATGGTACACAGAGAACCATGACTGGGATGTCAATATACCAGGATACACAATCTACAGGAGGGATAGGGAGAGTAAAAGAGGAGGAGGAGGAGGAGTAGCTCTCTATGTAAAGGAAGGGATCAAAGCAACAGAACTAAAGAGTAAACAGGGAGCAGATGAGGCACTCTGGGTCACCCTGGAGACAGGAAATGGCACCACAATCCGCATGGGAGTTGTATACAGACCCCCATCTCAGGGGAGAATGGACAAGGAAATGATAGAAGGCATCCTTAGAATGGCAGAAAAAGGGGAGATATTGTTGATGGGGACCTGAATATGCCAGATGTAAACTGGAGCACCTTTGCTGCAGGTACATCCAAGAGCAGGGTCATTCTTGATGCCTACAAGGCAATGCCTCAGACAGTTAGTACTGGAACCCACTCGGGAGCCAGCAATCTTAGACATGGTACCCCCAAATGGGGACGGAGAAAGAATCTCAGATTCAGAGTGGGTAGCCATCTGGGAACAAGCGACCACCAAACAGTGTGGTTCACGATAAACACAGCCATACAATCAAGCCATACAAAAGCAAGAGTATTGGACTTTAGGAGGGCTGACTTTGGGAAATGAGAAAATGCCTCAGAAAAGCACTAGCAAACAGGCAAGAAGGAGGGTGGAGGAACAATGGGGAGTAATCAAACAGCCATCACAGAGGCAACAACCTTTGTGTAAAAGCAAATCAACAAAAACACAACAAAGGAAAAAACACTATGGTTCTCAAAAGAGGTGGCAGAGAAGGTAAAGGAGAAAAGGATAGCATTCAGTAAATATAAGGAAAGACAGAAGAAGCAGGACAGAGAACTTTATCAGTTAAAGCAAAAAGAGGCTGGGAAGGCAGTCAGAATAGCAAAGGCCCAAACCGAGGAAAGGATAGCCAACTCTGTTAAGAAGGGGATAGGACCTTTTATAGGTACATTAGGGAGTGAAGAAAGACCAAAAGAGGGATACTGAGGCTTAATAAAGGGAGAGAATGTAGGTAGAGGTGACAGTGAAAAGCAGGGATACTGAATGAATATTTCTGCTCAGTATTCACAAAGAAAGAGGAGAGGTGCCAACAAACAAGAGAAACACTCTGAAGATGGAGGTCGACACCAGTCCATTTACAGAAGAAAAGTTCTGAAAAAACTAATAAAATTGAAGGTGGACAAAGCAATGGGGCCTGATGGGATTCACCCAAGAATTCTAAAAGAACTAAGGGTAGAACTAGTGACACCGCTGACTACTCTTTTTAACAAATCATGGGAAGATGGGGTGGTACCTGAAGACTGGAGGAGGGCGGATGTGATTCCTCTTAAGTGGGAGCAGGACAGAGGCAGGAAACTACGGACCAGTTAGTTTGACCTCAGTGGTAGGGAAAATGATGGAATCACTTCTGAAGGAAAGAACTGTTGAGTACCTAGAGACCAGTGGGGCACAGGACCCAAGGCAGCATGGATTCACGATGGGAAGGTCGTGTCAGACGAATCTAATAGATTTCTTTTTTTTTTTTTTATTTATTCTTTATACTCCCCCTGCCCGCAGTACTCCCACTCTTGGGGAGACACCTATGGCCTTCTAGTCCCGCCCTCTTACCTGGAGCCCAGTGCAGTCCGTCCCCCATGTAGCTGTAGAATCCCATGGCACGGGCGGGGCCACCAAGTCCTTCTTGTTATCGCCGACGCTGGTACCGGGACAGGCAGGGCACTGGGATCGGGGCCTGGTGCTCCATCTACCGGGAGCGCTCCGGGGTGATTTTCCCTTTTTCTCGCGAGAGTGGTGCATACACCAACGTCAAGGCGTCACCGCCGACGTCAACCACTCCCAACCCCCTCTGTGTACTCATGAGCTTGTTGTGCCTCTGGCTTCCACCAGAGGCCAGTCAGGCACCGAGTGTGTGTCCCCCTCCCTCCCGGGAAAGGAGAGCTGTCCTCCGGATGCTCAATCCTTTCCCTCCCCTGCCGACCCCCGACGTCCCGGGCTCGTTCCCGAACCCGGGTCGCTGGCGTGGAGCAAGGTGTGGCGTCCAGCGCCTCAACCCTCAGCGCTACCGGGCCGGCTACTAATAGATTTCTTTGGTGACCAAAATAGTAGACCAGGGAGGAGCTGTGGACATGGTCTACCTAGGTTTTAGCAAGGCATTTGATACAGTCCACACAAAGATTAATACACAAGTTTAGCCAGCCTTGAAGTGGGTCCCAAGATGGTAGCCTGGATAAAAATTGGCTAGACAACAGGACGCAAAGGGTAGTAGTAAATGGAGTCCACAGTGAAGAAAGGAGGGTTACCAGCAGGGTACCGCAGGGTTCAGTACTGGGACCGGTCCTTTTTAATGTCTTTATAAGTGACATTGCAGAGGAACTGGAAGGAAAAGTATGTCTCTTTGCAGATGACACAAAGATCTGCAACAGGGTTGATACACAAGATGGAGTGGAAAGGATGAGAAGGGACTTGGCAAGTTTGAAGGAATGGTCAAATGTATGGCAGCTCAGATTCAATGCAAAGAAGTGCAAGGTAATGCACCTGGGAAACAAAAACACAGGGGAAGCGTACACAATGGGGGGTGAGATACTGACAACAGTAAAATGGAAAGGGACCTGGGGTAATTATATAAGATGACCTAAAGGTGGGAAAGCAATGTGAGAAGGCAGTAAGGAAGGCTGGGGAATACTGGGATGCATAGGAAGAGGCATCAATAGTAGAAAACAGGAAGTTGTTATCCCTGTACAGACAGTTGGTGAGACCCCACCTGGAGTACTGTGTGCAGTTCTGGAGACCCCATCTCCAAGAACATAGACAGAGTGGAGGCTGTCCAGGAGGGAACTAAATGGTGCAGGGTCTGCACCAGAAGACATAATGGAAGAAAGACTAAAGGAGCTTAATATGTATACCCTTGAGGAAAGAAGGGAGAGAGGGACATGATAGAAACTTTCAAATACCTCAAGGAATCAACAAAGTCCAAGAGGGTAGCATCTTTCAGAAAAAGAGATGTGCAAGAACAAAGGGCAATTTGAAGATAGAGGGGACGACTCAGAGGTAATGTGAGGAAGTATTTTTCAGGAGAGGGTTGTGGATGCATGGAACAGCCTCCTGAGGAGGTTGTGGAGTCAAGAACAGTGGAAATTCAAGAATGTGGGACAGACATAAGGCAGTCCTAGTTGGGGGTAGGAGGAAGTAAGCTGTTGGTTAACTAGGATCTGCAGCTTATCTGTTAGGTAGGAAAATGGGCAGACTAGGTGGGCCAAGCGGTCCTTATCTGCCGTCAAATTCTATGTTTCTTTCTATGTTTGTATTTAGATCGTTCATACTTTGTTTTTGTAGCCCAAATGTACATTCTAGGATTTCATCTGAACATGCTCTATAAGCCAGACATAGGTCTCCTCTTATCCTTCTATAATCCATAGATTATAGCTTTAGTGAAGATAATCTTTCACTGTATGTTTTGTTTTTCATATTATTGATTTTTTTAGTGATCCTCCTCTGCACCTTCTCAATTTTGTGCTTTCCTTCTGCAGTATATGGAGCACAAAACTGTAAGCAATACTCCAGATGTGGTCTAATGAGGGACGTATATAGTGGTATAATGACCACTGCACTGCAACTTCTGATATTTTTCATGATGCAATGATAGAGACCCGTGGTTTTAACATTGTTCATAGCATCAAAAACTTCAGCTGCTGTAAATGTAATAGGTTGTTGTATAACTGGTTTAATTGTAGATGTATTTACTTCTTCATCATTGTAAATAGATAAGAAGTACTGATTGAATTCAATACCCATATCCTTTTCATTTATTTCACCACTTTCTGTATTTAATGGGCCTATATTATTGTTGTTGTTCCTTAAGGAACCTATATAATTTAAAATTGTTTCTTGTTGTCCTTGACTTTCTTTTACCAGGTTATGTTCAACCTCCTATTTAGCTTTTTAATCATTTTTACAGCTTTTGACTGCATCTTTATATCTTAGTAAATTTGACTCATTGGGTTTCCTTTTATATTTTTAAACAAATTTTTTTTTTACATTTTTGTATTATGTTTTTTCCAACAAACAGAAAGCCTTTTGGTTTTTTTATATTTTATTCTGTCAGGTACCCATTTGTGTATGTAAGTCAATAATTTATCATGTATTATGGTCCATGTATTTTCTAGGTTATGTCTTGTTAGTTCTGTTTCCCAATCACAACTATTTAAAAATATTTTTATTTTGTCATAATTTGCTTTGTAATAGTTTTTAAATGTAGTAACTCCATTGCACTTTATATGTTTTTGCAATTTGATGTTCATTTGGACCATCACTTGGTCACTACCTTCCAGTGGTGGGAGCAGAATAAGTTTATCTTGGTTGACTTCTGGATTGGTAAAGATTAAGTTCAGTAAATTGTGACCTCTAGTAGGTTCCAATACCTTCTGCTCTAAATTATTTTGTAATATTATATCTATGAATTTTTTTTTCAACAATAGTCTTACCATCTATGTTCTTCCAGTCTATATGCAGGAAGTTAAAGTCTCCCATTAATATAATATCTCCCTGCATTTCCATGCTCTCTATTTCTTTAAGAAATTCCAGGGTTTCATCAGTTTTTAAGCTGGAGGATCTATATCCTAAACCAATAGTGAGGTTACTAGATTTAAGTACTATTTTGCCCATACAATCTCATTGCCATATACACCTCTTTATCAGGGCTAATATTTATAGGTTTGAGGCTATCCCTTATATATAAGGCAATCCCAACTCCTTTTTATTATTTATATTTTTTCAATGCATGTATAACCTGGGATTGAGGTATTCCATTCCTCATGTGAGTACCATGTTTCTGTAATACCACAGATGTCAATGTTGTTGTTTATATATATATATATATATATATATATATATATATATATATATACATACACACACACACTAATTCATCTGTTTTATTTTTCAGGATCTGTGCATTGACTAAAAGTACTCTGAGTTTATCTCCTGTACTATCATTTGCTTGTTTAACTTTTTTAGAAACTTCCTTTATTGTTAGTTTTTTGTTTGTTTCTGTTTCTATAGCTGTTTGTAAGTTCTGTGCTTTTACTCGATTGATGAATTCAATTCTGCCCCCCAACCCGATTAGTTTAAACACTGATTATTATCACCATTTAATCTTTTTCCTAATTTGGCTATACCCCTTTTATTAAGGTGTAAACCGTCTCTACAATAATATTGGTTATTTTGGTCAAAATCTTCCCAGTGATTAATACATTTTATATCTTGCTTAAGACACCAGTGCCTCATCCAGTTGTTAATCTCTTTTATTTTACTATTTAGATAGGAATTGTATTTTGGTGTTGGAAGTATTTCAGGGAAGGCAACACTGTATCCCATTTCCAAGATTATATTGGATAAGGCCCCATAATCCTGCTTTATTTTGAGCACTGTATCATGTATGATATTATTTATTCCCATGTGCATAATCACCATTGCTCCTTTCTCATAGTATTTCAACAAATCTGTGACCATTGTTGTAACATCTGATGCTTTACAGCCACTACGGCTAATGAGTGTCCTGTTTTTCTGTCTTTCTCACAGATTGGTTTACTTAGATATTTAATCCGTGAATCCCTAATGATTAATAACTGTTTAGTTGTTTTCTTTATACTAACAGAACCTTCTTCTGAGTTCACTGGCAAAGGTATATCATGTTGTACCCATGTTTCTTCCTCCTCTACTGTGTTAATGGGAACTGTTGTTATATTAGTTGGGGTTATAATTTCTTCTTGTAGTGTCTCATATCTGTTTTGCAGTGGCAGATCATAGCATTCTGCTTTTCTCCCTTTCTTTTTAGCAGCCTTATTACTCTGAACCAGGTACCACTGTTCATCAGCATTTAAAATTACCTTTTCTATGTCTCTTTTTTATGTTTATGTCCTGGTTTATTTGGTGTATACTTATTAAATGTTCTTGGTATCAACAGGTCCATGTTAGTTCTACCTATTTCAGTAGATGGTGGGGCTGTATTACAGATATTTTCATTTTCCTGGGTATCCTGTTCTTTAGCATCAATATTATGTGTTTTGCTTGTTCTAGTAGTTACAATTTCTCTTTCTCTAAACCTTTGCAGCATTTGTTTTTGACTTTCCTCAATAATTGCTAGTCTTTCTTTGAAAGTCTCCATCTCAAGGTTTAAGCTTTTAGTAAGTCTACATTTTTCAAATTGTGTTACTTGTGGAATATCCTTGTTTTTACTGATAGTGTACATGTTACAAATTGGACATTTAATTCCTACATCACCTTCAACAGTCATTATTTTATCTGCCATATTTCTTTCCTTCACAGGTATCAAATATGAGTTTTGTGTTTACAACTCCTACCTTTGTAAATCACTGATGCTGTTTTTGACTCAACTTACCTGCCTTCACCTGCCAAACCCACATAACCCATGCAAGGCGCCTGGATGTTTCAAGTAAATCACCGCCGCGACAAATGGCGCTTCTGCTCGAGCTGCACTGCTCGCTGGAGTGTCTCTATTATATCGGCAAACCTGGAAGTGTGTGCGAGTCAGCTGGTCTTGCTATTGCGAGTCGTGCAATCAAACAAAATTAGTTTAAAAGATTTAGATAGTCACAGCAAAAACAGTTCAGTAAGTAAGAGCCTGTTGTGCCTGAGCAAATAAAATCAAGGGATTCTGCCTGTGTCCTAGGATTTATTTAAGCTGCTACCTACTTTGTGATGTAGTTCAGTGAATGCAGTAGTAGCATCAAACATCACTGTAAGTTGCAGTACAGCTTCTTGGAATACAAGAAAGCAGCTCCAAATTTTGCAAACATTCCCTGCTAGATCTGTCTCACACCGAGGAGGTGTCTCACAGCATGTAGTCAGAGAGTTCAAGTTCAAGTTTATTGCAGAAAGTTCAAGTTCAAGTTTATTGCAGGAAAAACTCCGTTGAGCAAGCTCATTCACAAGGAGGTTAGTCACAGTGTGGAGAGGTTTGCAGCTATAGAACGGAGCACTTCTTTTGTACCGAGCGAACCTGGAAGTGTGTGCAAGTCAGCTGGTCTCACTATTGCAAGTCGTGCAATCAAACAAAATTGGTTTAAAAGATTTAGATAGTCACAGCAAAAACAGCTCAGTAACTAAGAGCCTGTTGTGCCTGAGCAAATAAAATCAAGGGATTCTGCCTGTGTCCTAGGATTTATTTAAGCTGCTACCTGCTTTGTGATGTAGTTCAATGAGTGCAGTAGTAGCATCAAACAGCAAAGCAGCTCCAAGTTTTGCAAACGTTCCCTGCTAGATCTGTCTCACACCGAGGAGGTGTCTCACAGCATGTAGTCAGAGGGTTACTGGCCAAACCCTGAGCACTACACAATGCATTGGTCTTGAGGGCGGTGCCACCATCGGCGCCGACTTCTCCCCTACAAAAAAAAAAATGCTCCTGCAGGGTCCTGCTCCTCCAGCCAGAACCCACCAGTGATGAATGATAAAGACTGACACAGATAAGATATATGGAGTGAAGAACAGCGTTGCACCATTGCTCTAATTTCAATGCCGGTTGGTAGCTCCACTCTCAGAATATGGCTGGAGGAGCCAGCACCGTCATTCAATGAATGGAAGGCTGAGTGTTTGGAAGTTCTGAGATTGGAGAGGCTCACTCACTGAATGCTAGACCAGGCTCATAGATTCAGCTCTAAGTGGGGCACAATTTATAATTGTTTCTCTTCACCAACCTAGTAAGCCTTTAGGCTGCCAGTAACCTATCCCTCCTTACCTGATCTCTCCCCTTCCCCTTCTACTTTTTCTGCTATATTTCTCATGTTGACTTATTTCTTCAGGGGAATGTTGTTCAAGAATTAGTGGGGTAACGTCTCTCTATTACTAAAATACTGTATCTATAATTTATAGTTATTAATTTAATGAGTACTGTGTATAGTTTTAGAAGTATCTGTTAAATTACTAAAGTAATGTTTATTTATCTTTCAAGTGAGGCATGAATGGTTATTGCTGTATTGTTTTTGTTGATTATTTATGGCATTATTTTTGTGTATTGTATTTTAATTCAATAAAATTTTATTGATAAAAAAAAAGTATGGAGAAGTATGTGATATGAGAATTTAATGCACACCCACGGTGTGGGATGCTGCATCAGCCCTGAGGGTGAAGCCACACACACACACACAGTCTCCCTCTTTCTTCCTCCTTCTTCAGACTGAGCATTTTCATTTTTATGTATTTTATTTATTTATTTTTTAAACTCACTGTTTGAATCGTGATCGTGGTTAGGTAGCGTTGCATGCAGTCAGCCGTGGTTTCATTCCTTGTCGCACCGAGGTATCACCCGCAGTCAATGAACAGCAGGATCAACCAGATAGAGATTTTTTTTTTAGTTTAAATACAGGATTAACCAGATAGATAGTAAAAAAATGAAACTCTGTGAAGGAAAGAAGAGAGTTATGGTGGCTCCTCGGTAACAGACTGACAAAGCTGCCATGTTAGTGGAAGTATTCAGCTCACCTACAAAAGGAACGATAGCCAATTAGATAGTGCTGTCGATTTTGACAGGCAGTGCGTGAATGCTGTAGGAGAATATGAACTGGCTGAGCACATAGAAAAAAAACTTCTTGCCAGTTATTACATTCCAATAAAGTGATTACAAAGAACCTCTTCATTGATAATATTATATGTGTATGGAGAGTAAGTGAGGATGAATTACATTCTTTCATGGGATATCTTAACATGACTAGCCCTAGCTCAAAATTCACTTATGAATTTGACAAAACTCCATAACACTTTTGGATGTTATATGGAATGCTACCCTGGGACAAACTGTGAACTCTGCAGTTTTAGCATACACGTTGGGATCTGTTTACTTTATATGCATTCTTCTGTGTCTAAGTGTTACTGGTAGGCAGATGTGCTGCAGTGTATTAGTCTTAGAAATTGCTTTACCATTTATTAGTGGGAATTCAGTGACTATATGATTGGATTCTGTATCAGAATAGGAAGAGATACGACATAGCTAACTATGGTATGCTAAAGCTTTAGTTACATCATGGAACTGGAAGGAAAAATATTAGAACTGGATGTCAATCATATGTGGGAGGAACTGAAATTTTCCTACTTGAATTAGTGGATAAACACATACCCACTAGGATTAAATACAATCACAATGGAAGACTCCCCTGGTTTAATCAGAAAATATGAAAACATACTCCAAAAAAAGAGGGCATATAATAGGGTCAAAAAGAGACAACACCCCTAGGTATAGAAATTTGTACAAATTAAAAGTGAGAGAACTTAAAATGAGTTCAAAAGGCCGAGACATCCATGGAAATTAACCTATTAACAAGGTGTGGGATAATAAGGCCTTTTTAGCTATGTAGGTAGCTGGAAAAACACAGATAACAATATAGGCCCAATTATTAAAGCGGAGCAACAAATAACCAACTGTCAAAGTATGGCTGAAGAGTTTAACAAGTATTTTCAAAGTGTTTATCTTCCTAAGGAAAGTATAGATGAAACAGCGATGGACAGCATGAGAAGTAACATTACCATTGCCACACATATGGTCAAAAATAAACTGAAAAGACTGGACCACAAAAAATCCGAGGGGCCTGATGGATTACATCCCAGGTTACTGAAAGAACTAGCACCAGTGTTATGTGAACCTCTGCAGGCTATTTTTCAGAAATCCTTGGACAGTTTTGGTCCCAGTAGCTTGGACCATGGCCAATATAGTTCCCATCTATAAAAAAGGGCCCATAACATCATGCACCACTTACAGACTGATAAGCCTGACAAGTATTTTGGGCAAACTCCTGGAGGGATTAATTAAGGAAGAGCTAGAACATCATATCCAGGAACTGGAGTTCAGGGATATACAGTACATCAGCATGGTTTTCAGAGGGGAAGATCCTGCTCAACTAATTTGGTACATTTCTATGACCCTGTTAGTGAGGCTGTAGATAACAACATCCCGGTGGACATTTTATATGTCAACTTCAAGAAGGCATTCAACAGTGTCTCACATCATGAACTTGTTAAGGCACTTAAAGAAATAAAAACCAATGACTGTAACATAAGATGGATAGCTGCATGGTTAACTTCACGTAGGCAGAGAGTAGTGATTAAGAGATATATGTCAAGCTTTGCCCCGGTGACCAGCAGAGCCCCCCAGGGATCTGTGTTGGGCCCAGTGCTATTTAACATCTTGATATCTAGCTTAACATTTAAAACGGAGGCTTGGTGCGAGAAATTTGCTTACAACATTAAAATAGGAACACTGGTTACCACAGTGAATGATGTAGAACTCTTCCAGGACAATATTAACACCTTGGTCCAGGCAGCAGAAACAAAGAAACTTAGATTTAACTTGAACAAATGCAGTCTCATGCATCTTGGTAAAAAAAAAAAAAAAAAAATTCACATTTCATTAAGGGATCTAAATTACAGACTACAGATATTGAAAGAGATCTTGGTGTGCAGATCACAAGCTCACTCAATTTTAAAGATAACTGCACTAGGGTGGTAATAAAAGGGTATGAATTATGGCGTGCATTAAACAGAACATAAAAAGTAGAACCAGAGAGGTGGTGCTCCCTCTGTATGTAGCTTTGGTCCATCCCCACTTGGAGTATTGTAGGCCATTTTGTTCACCCCATTTGAGAGGAGATGAGAGAAGATTGGAGGGGATCCAGAGAAGGGCAACTACAATGGTCGAAGGAATGATCGATAAAACTTACGATGAGAGACTGAAGGCACTGAGGATGTATTCATTGCAGTACTGTAGGCATAAAGGGGACATATGTCTGGTTTTCCGGGCTTTTCAGGAACCTGATCTCTGGGAATGCCTGGGCCTCCAAAACAGGACTGCCATAAACAACAATAGAGGACACCAGTACCAACTAAAGGGGGATTTAGTCACAAAAAGACAGAGGGAAAGTACAGTTATGTAAGAACTTACCGTAACAATAGATCTTCGAGAGAGGCTCTTGCAGTAAGTATTCACATATAGGACTTAGCCACCAGGTGTCAGGACCCCACGGAAAAATATTCTAGCTAGCAGTCTCTGGTGGGGACCGCCCCCCGGCGTCAGCTGACTGACACCAGCATACGTCAGTCTAAAGGGCACGGTCCCACACCCACCCTCCACTTCTCCCGCCAGAGGCTGACAGGAGCAAGGTTTGCCTCCTAAAGAGGAAAGAAAAGGAAACTCAGAGGGAAGAAGGGAGGGAAAGCAATACCTACTGCAAGAGCCTCTCTCAAAGATCTACTGTTACGGTAAGTTCTTCATAACTGTACTATCTTACTCAAGAGGGCTCTTGCAGTAGGTATACACATATAGGACTGCGTCCCAAGTAATTTGGAACAACAGAAACCAGGGAGAAGGAACAAAAACAATCTGTCCACACCAAAAAAGACATCTGGCGGATCCTGGACTCAGGAGAGGAGCCCTTGTAAGTCTGCCAGGCTGAATCCTGCTCTGCGGCAAGAGGCAATGTACAAGCTGTAATGCCTGGTAAAGGTAGGGACCGTTGTCCAGGTGGAAGTGACCCAGATTTCTGCAGCTGAGACACCTTTAAAGCATGTGGTGACCCTTCACTAGGCCCCAAAGGGGTTTGTCGTACTTACTGTAACAGTATGTAATACAGTTTGCCAACCGTTTGGAGAGGCATTGTTTGGACACAGCAAGGCCCTCCTTCATAGGAGCAAAGGAGATGAACGACTGGTCCGTCTTCCTGGAGTCCTTAGTTCTGTTGGACTAAATACTGCAAGATCCAATGGACATCAAGGGTGTGGAGGAGATATTCCCCTTGATTGGAATATCCTGGAAAGAAAACCGGGAGCTCAATGGACTGATTGAGTGTAGACTCCACTACGACCTTGAGGAGAAACTTAGGATTGGTCCTCATAGCCACCCTATCTCTGTGGAAAATCAGATAAGGGACCCAGCACATCAGTGCCTGGAGCTTGAAAATCCTCCGAGCTGAGGTAATAGCCATGAGGAAGAGAGTTTTCCAGGACAGAAAATGCATATCTGCCTCAGCTGCCAGCTCAAAGGGAAGTGTGAATTTCTCCAACATGAAATTAAGGTCCCAGTGAGGGTCTGAACTGCAGACAGGGGCTTAGATGCAGAACCCCTTTGAAGAAGGTCTTGAGACTTCCTGTTGAGCCACTGACCTATCTCCCACAGGTAGATGGTAGGCTGAAATGGCCGACAAGTGGACTATGAGTGAACAGTAGCTGAGACCCAAGTCAAAGAGGTGCATTAGGTATCCAGGATCCTGGGCACCGGCAGAAAAAGGGTTCCAAATTCTAGGAAGCTTCCCAACTAGTGAATCGCTTACTTCATGGAATATGTAGACCTGGTGGAAGGCTTTCTGACCTCCACCAGGACATTAACTACTTCAGGAAGCACATACAGCGAGCGGTGGCTAAGTCTGAAGGCCAAGCATGAGGTGGAGGATGGGGCCTGGATGCAAGGGTCCCCTGATCCTGGGTCAGCAAATCCTGGGAGAACAGAAGAGGAAGAGGGGCTCTTCTAACCACAGTTGCAGCAGAGAACCAGACTTGCCTCGGCCAGAAGGGGCGATGAGAATCATGCATGCCCTTCTGCCCGGGCTTATTCAGAACCCTCGGGATCAAAGGGAAGGCGTAGACAAACCTGCCCTTCCAGGACAGAGACAGCACATCCCACCCAAAAAAGTCTCACCCGGGAGTGAGCAAGCAAAAGATGGGAAGCTTGGCGTTACTGGGGGAAGCAAATAGGTCTATCTGTGGTGTGCCCCACTGGGCGAACACGCCAGCTAATACCTCCTGCTTTAATTCCCAATCATGAGCCCTCACAGGAGTTTAACTGAGAGAATCTGTGAGGGAGTTTTGTACCCCCAGCACGTGAAGCACTGCCAGATGTAGGTTGTGCTGTGAGGCCCAGAACCAGATCCTCATTGCCTCTCGGCACAAGGGATAGGAACGAGTTCCCCCCTGTTTGTTGAGATACCACATGACATACATGTTGTCTGACTGGATCAGAAGGTGACTGGGAAGAATGAGGGGATGGAGGGCCTGAAGAGCATAGGGGACTGCATTCAGCTCTTGCACGTTGATGTGCAACTGTGACTCTCGGTGGGACCAGCTCCCTTGGGTCCTGTGGGACCAGAGATGGGCCCCCCAGCCAACTCCTGAAGCATTCGTGGTCAGGGTCTGGGAGGGAGCCACCAGGCTGAAGGGAACTCCTTGGGAGAGGTTCTCTGGAATTAACCACCATCTGAGATCCCTGGCCATGGGATCCGAGATAAGAATTTCATGGTCCAATTTGTCTGAGGACTGGTCCCACTGGACTCTGAGGGTCCACTGTGAGACCCTCATGTGCAGGCGGGCCAGAGGAACTGTTGGGATAGCAGCTGCCATGAGGCCCAGTAGGTGAAGGATCTGTCGAGCTGAGTGCGTGTTTCTGATCCAACAGAATATGTACCTGCTGCTGCAAAGTCTATTCTGTCCGGGAGAAGAAAGGCTTTGCCCAGACAAGTATCAACACACGCAACAATAAACTGAAGCATTGGTATGGGACCAAATGGGATTTGGCCTGATTGATAGTGATTCCCAAATTGTGGAAAAGCTGTCGTAATAGTAAGGAGTACAGATCCTCCTGGACGGCCTGCAATCAGTGATCGTCCAGGTAAAGGGGTTCTGGACCCCTGGGTGCTAAAGCTGCAACCACTGAAAGACATATGGTGAACACCCGGGGAGCCAAAGAAAGGCCAAAGGGGAGGGCCTTGAACTGAAAATGTTCCTCCTGGAAGCAGAAGCAGAGGAACTTGCGATGGGATGGACGAATGGGGATATGCAGGTAGGTGTCCTGCATGTCCAGGGCGCACAACCACAGACAGGATCTTAGTAGAGGAGGAAGACCCTGAAGGGAGAGCATTCTGAACCTATTGTATACACATAAAACTGATTGAGAGCTGAGATTCAGAATGGGCCTTAGATCGCCTGTTTTCTTGGAGACAAGAAAAAGTGGAATAGTAGCCATCCCTTGGAACAGACAGCAAAGCGCTTATCTCCTCTCTCATTAAGGAGATGAGAAGAGTAAGAGCGACTGAGGAGGAGGTCTGTGGGGGATTCTGAATTAACTCCAGCTGAGTGCCCTTGGGACACCAGTTGGAGCACCTGAGTCTGATGTTATCCTCTCTCATTCCGGTGGGTGACGAGAGAGATCTGCAACCTACCAGCTTTCTGGATGGGGATCAGAAGGGAGTGGGAGGCACAGTCAAGAAGCGGAAAGAAGGCCAGCAGTCACAGCTCTTGGACTTTGGCGGGCAGGCTTGGCTGCTGACACGATCCCAACAGGATTTGGTGGTGGGTAGAGTCTGCTTGACTGGCGACAGTTTTGGTGCCGAAAGGAGTGCTTCTGGCCCTGGAGAAACCTGTACATGGAATGCACTGACTGTAAGGCTTGACCCTTAGCCTGGAGGTTGGTGATAATATCTTTAACATCTCCTCCGAAGAGGACCGACCCTCGGAAGGGCGCGTCCTGTATGGCCGACTGGACTTCGGGAGCCAGGCCTGAAATGCGCAGCCAAGCATGTCTGCTTAGACCAATGGCAAAGGCCAAACTACAGCCAGAAGTGTCCACAGCATCATAAGTTGCTCGGCATATATGCCGACAGGCAGAACTGGCCGAGTGGACAAAGTCTCCAAGCTCTTGCTTTACAGTAGAGTCCGGGAGAGAGTTCAACTTGGAAGACACCTGGCTTAAGAGGGACTTCTGGAAATCCCCCATGTGGGAAACATAATTCAGTGCCCTGATGCCCTAAGTAGAGGATGCAAAAATATTTTTGCCGTACTGATCTAGAGTTTTAGAATCTTTGTCTGGAGGGGTGGAGCTTAAATGTTTGGGATTCAAGGTCCGGTCGTAGGCCTCTTTGATCTTCTTAAGCAACTCTAAGAAGGAAGGGTCCTCTGGGGGAGATTCAGGAGAATCCTTCAGAAAGGGGCGTTCTGGAGTATGGGGTTCTTCTCCAGAGTCTGATGGTTCATAATCTCCATCTGAGTCGGAAGACTCCCGTGAGCTGGAAGAAACCACAGGAGGAAGAGACCAATTCATTGGTCTGGAAACATCCGCCAGGAGGCTGAATTCCTAGGGCCGGGTGCCAGAAGATGGTCCTGGTCTATCAACTGGGACTGGTGAACTAGTGTCAGTTGGCAGACGTCCGGGGCCCGGTGTCAAGGCTGGCATCAGCTGACATTTCTCCAAGTCCGACGTCAGCTGAGATTTGGCTTCAGCCCACCAAAAGGCCAGGACTGACTTCAAATCCACCTGAGGAGTAGGAGGAGGAGGAGGTGGAAAACAGTAACCCGGATACCCATAACACAGGTAGCCAAAACCGGACAGTGGGTAGCCTGGAGCAGGGAAACCTGGCGTCCGGTATTGTGGCATCGGGTATTGGGGCATTGGGTACCCTGGTGTGGGAGAATGCGGCGTCAGGTAACCCAGCGTTGGCTATCCCAATGGTCCCGACGGAGGTCCAGCCAGAGGGGCAGATGGGTCTGGTGTCGGCCTGA
The DNA here is from genome assembly GCA_016271365.2 of Neoceratodus forsteri. Lineage (NCBI taxonomy): Eukaryota > Metazoa > Chordata > Ceratodontiformes > Ceratodontidae > Neoceratodus > Neoceratodus forsteri. The sequence goes on along the minus strand of CM057452.1, from coordinate 336,964,511 downwards.
CAGGCGGGTCAGAGGGCCCCGGAGGAGGGACGCCTGGTACGGGCCCTGCTGGCCCCGATGGCAGAACAGAAAGGCCGTCGGGCTGCAACAAACCGGAGGGCGGCAGCAAGGGAACTGCCGCCAGGTCTGGCATCGGAGGTAGGGGCATCAGGGGGGTTGGAACCCCTGACGGTGGTAGCTCCTCATGATCCTCACCTCCAGATGGGGATAAGGGAGCTGATTCCCCTGGAGGAATCTGAGATGGAGGAACCTATGATGGCAGCTGATCAGGTGTCGGCTGCGGCGATCCCCGGACGTCGGGTGTGGTGTCAGGGCCCAACGGGAGAGTGCAGGCTGTGTGGCCATCGGACAAACCAGCAGGCAACTTAGCAGCCTTGTCCGGGCGGGAAACGGCAGAGCCGGAGCCCGACTTATTGGATGCACCCACACCGCTACGCTGTGAGTCAGAGGAAGCCGTAGCGGGCGGAGGCTTCTTGCCCGGAGGCTCGTCCGGGCTCAGCCGCGAGCCTGATGGGGGGGGGGCGACGCACGCCTGGACACCACCAAGGTGGTCGTTGGAAAATGGTCCCCCGGAAGGGAAGATACCTGAATGCCCGCAACTCTAGCTGGAGTCGGTGGGGCTGTGGCAGATGAGTCCCAATCCATATGTTTCTCTTTGTCCCGCTTCTTCTTGTGATGGCCCTCGGGAAAGTCTGATGCCTGCTGGAGTTTCTTCAATTCTTTCTCCATGGAGGCCATCTTTTTCTTGAGGAGGTGGGCTGCCAGAGACTGCTGCCACCTCTTGTGGGTGGTAGAACTGAATTTTCAGCAGTGCTCACACTCTTCCACATGGTGGTCAAGGCCTAAACAGAAGAGGCACAAGGAATGGCACGTCCTTGTGCGGGAGCTGAGTACCACGAGTCACACTTGTTTTTAAGCAATTCGGAGGGTTGACGAGATGAATGTTAGGGACAGTTGTGTGGTTGATCAATATAGAGAAAAGTAGATTAAATTTTGAAGAAAGGACAATACTTGTCCGAAAATGGTGATGCTAGCCACGCTATTCTTCAGCGAGGTGACTGAATGGAGCTGACGGCGGGAAAGAACTGGAGGGTGGGTGTGGGACCATCTCCTTTACACTGACGTATGCTGGTGTCAGTCAGCTGATGTTGGGGGGTGGTCCCCACCAGAGACTGCTAGCTAGAAGATTTTTCCGTGGGGTCCTGATGCATGGTGGCTAAGTCCTACATGTGAATATCTACTGCAAGAGCCCTCTTGAAGTAAGATATGAAAATTGCAGACCTACTGTAATTCTTGATCTTCTTTTGTATCTTCACCATTCAGTACTGTTGGGTGTCAACCAGAGGCCTGCACCCGCCACGGAGTTTTTTTTTTTTGAGGGTTGGTGATCGGCCCGCCTCCAGGTGACGCTCGTGGAGCACAAGGTGTCAGTTAGTGCATCGCAGACCTCCTCCATCCCAGTTCTGTTAGCTGGAGAGGCAAGGGCAAATAAGGATTAGAAAGAGAGTGAGGCAAGAGAGTCGAGGGACAGAAAAAAAGGAAAGGATATAAACTGAAAAAGGAATAAGCCAGTAGAGGACAGAAAAGAGAGAGAGAAAAAAATGCCTACCCTAAGGGACCGAAGGGCCTCACTTCTGGGGCAGCTCTAAGGGAGGAACAGATAGAGAGGTGAAAGAAGAGGAAGGAGAAGAAGAAGAGAGAAAAAAGGGGGGGATGCTAGGAGGGGAGAATTCTGCCATTGAGAAATTGGCTTAGGGTTATAAGCTCGGAACCACAAACAAGGGAGCAAAGATCCCATTCCAACAATTCAGGGAGAGGGTCAACCAAACCTCTCACACAGCTTGGACACCAAAGGCAGATTCTCTAAACCTTCTGCCATCCCTAACCTTCCAGACTCCAGCTGGGAGCTCTCAAACTATTAAGGGAGAAAAACTGTTCCGGAAGAGAGCGGCCAACTAGAAGGGAAAGGAGCCCCCTAGCACCTTGTTAAGTGATAACACAGTAGCATGTGAAAGTAGGGTGGGGGGGCCGCAGGGGGCACCCCATACCAAACAGACAGAGTGGGAACTCAATCGGACTCCCTAGAGGCAAGGCAGAGAACACCCCTTAAGGAAATTGAAGTGCCGGACAGCACCAAACCAGTAGAGGCTGACATAATAGGATTAGGGCCTGCCAGAAGGGGCCTGGGAAAGAGAAGTCAAGCCACTTAAGGGACCGTCTCTTTAAATGTGAATTGAAAAAATGGCTGGGGAAGAGCCCAGAGATGCCCATTAAGGGCAGTCAGAAAGAGTTCCCTCAGGACAGATAAACTTTAGCTCGTTCTTCCTATTCTCAGAGGGAGGGATTCGTTCAGAAGAATGGAAGAAAAGCATTCTTTTTTTTTGGTTTAATGGCCAAGGGAGAAGGGGGAGGAACGAGCAGGGAGGGGAAACGCCAAAGAAGGAGGCCCTTGAGGTGATGGTGGGCGGGATTCAGTAATGAATGGTGAAGATACAAGAGAAGATCAAGATTTCACGGTGAGTCGTAATTTTCATATCTTCCTTGTCAATCTTCACCATCCATACTGTTGGGTGTCTCAAGCCCAAGAAGGGGTAGAGTAAACCCTGAGGAACAGATCCTCAGCCTCCTACTGGTGGCAAGTAGAGAGGGGAAGACCCTAACCAATAGACTAGGAAGTCTAAGGCGGGTGAGGAGGAGGAGGTGCCCCCGAGGGGCTGTGGGAGGGAGGTTGCCCCTGAAGACGCCTCCTCGCCATACGGGTAAAAAGGCGGGTCCCCCGGAAGGCAGAGCCAGTCACCCTGCACCACGGGCCATGGGTGACAGTCAGGAGAGACGAAGCCATGCCGTCTGCCTAATGCAGATCGCTGTCCCCACTAGTCTGCATGCCACCTCGTTGGCATCGTAGGATGCCCTCGCTTAGTGCCTTGCGGGCTCCAGACCCTGCACAGAGAGGCAATGGCTTGTCTAGACTGCTCTGAAGTCAGGAAGCAGGGCTAAGACCTGAGCCAGTATCGACCACAGATGCCTGTTAATGCACAACAATGCGCGACCAGAAGAGAAGACTCTTCGTCCCCACCGGTCAAACTCAGCAGAATCCGAATCCGGAGGCCAGTCTTGCACCAGGCATCGAGGCCTGGACAGAGTATCCAGGGATGTCAAACCTGAAGGTGGGTGAGGTAGAGAACCTAGAGACTCGTGGGGGGCACAATACCATCTCCTGCAGTCTCCTGGGGCTGGAGAAGGAGTGGCTGGAGACTGCCAGGTGCGGATAGACGCTTCCTGGAAGGGAATCGGCCAGGAAGGCACCACCAAATGGCGGGCGCTAAATTCACTAAGAAAAGCATGGTCTGCTGCTCGGTATTGTCGCTACGGATGTAGGAAATACGAAGCTCCGAAACCATCTTCGAGAGGAAACGCTGATAGTCGGTGAAGTCAGCATCAGCATCAGGGGAAAGGTGGACAGAAGGCTCACTTCTCAGTTGAGGAAGATGAGGAGGAAGTGGAGCTCGAATTCCCAGAAGGCGGTGGGGACAGGCGGAAGACCTGTTCATCCATGGCCCTAACATAGGAAGGAAGGCCGCCACAGTAGCTCTGAACATCTCCCAAGATAATGGTCCAGTGGACCCCACATGGCCTGGGAGTGAGGGAGGTGGTTGCAGAGGGATGGGCGAAGGGCACCTAATAGCACGTGCCCAACCTCTGCCAGGGCTCTGGGATCCAGGTAGCGATGCCGCCAAGACTGGGGACCCTGAGATCGTGCCAGGTGGCGTAGTAGAGAGGGTAAGAGACAACTTCGGATAGAGCCCTGAAGGGGAATCTCCCCTGTGACACGCCTGGGACTGCATGAGTCCAGAAGGGCAACCCTCAGAACCGCCACCAGAAGATGCTTTAGAGACCTTCACTTCAGAGAGAAGTGAGGATCAGTGCTACGACTCCTCCCCGCACCTCGCAGGCGGTGGGGTTGTTGCTGCTCTTGACCCCTACCCTCAATCCTTCAGACTCCGAGCAGCCCTCTTCCTCGTAACCAGTGTTGGAGGTCCCGCTGAGCAAGACCCGAAGGGCACCCGCTGAGGCAGAGTCCTTTCCTCTGCTGAAGGACCCGAGCAGCACCGGAGCGGCAACTGCCTGGGACCTGCGAGAAGAGGGTATCTCTCTTGGACATCCAAAGGGTCCACCACAGAAGACTTTCCAGGCCACCCCAACCATGGAATGACCTGGGCTAACCAGCTCCGGGGAGTCTGGGAGAGGGACACTGGACCATCTAGCCCTGCAGCCTACAGGAGGTTCAGAGCCAGAAGACTCTAGCTGCTGGTCTGGGTCCTCACCTGAATCGTCTCCCTCTGAGGATGGGTCAGCAAGGGAAGACTCCATCCAACAGCCGCAGGAACCTTCCCCGAGGTGGTACCAGGCCTGGTACCGCCATAGGCCATGACGACTACCACGTCCGCAAAGTCACCTGCATCCCTGACGGTGCCAGGTTCCCGGGCCGCACCGCGAATGGCACTGCCCAAGTCCTCGACACCACCAACGGCGCCGAGACCCAGCACGGCACCGCGAACGGCACTGCCCAAGTCCCCGGTGCCACAAACGGTGCCAAGGCCCAGCACGGCACCACCGATGGTGCCGCCCAAGTCTCTGGTGCTGCGAATGGCGCCGAAGCCCAACACGGCACCATCAGCGGTGCCGCCTGAGTCCCCGGCACCGCAGATGGTGTCACGAACCAGACCGACACCACCGGTGGTGCCGGCCGAGCCCCCGGTGCCGTGAACGGTGCCGCCGATGGCCCAGCCCAAGTCACCGGCGCCATGAGCTGCGCCAGACTCCACGATGAGGACAGATGGGCACGAGGGTCCCCCAGAGCTGGGCCCCACAACTGGAGGCCGCGACACTGGGGGAGCCTGCACCTCCACGGAGGTGACTGCCGGGAGGGATCACATCGTTCCTCTGGTGCCGAAGAAGAAACCTCCTCCACTGCAAGGCTGGAAGTGGAGGAGGCTTCCTCCTCACTGGGCTGTATAGACCCGGGAGGGGACCCAGAGGAAGGGTCGAGAGATATGGCCTGGGAAGCCCTAGGGCGACATCATCCTCCGAAAGTCGGTGGAGCTCGTCTGACTCGAAATGCGCGGACTTCCAAAACATGGCGATCCATGGAGAAGTAGGCATCACAATGATCCATATCATGGTAGGGTCCGAGGCACCGGAAAACATCATGACAGGTCCGTGTGAGGAAACTGCCGGCCACAGGGGCACCAACGCATAGGGGCACGGCCCGCCTTAGATTTACGCTTTGCCCACAAACCAGATATGATGCTAAATAATTGAGGAAAAAACACAGAAAAGTCTCGGCATCATCAAAATAATATAGAAAAGGAACGGTCTTACCAGTCGGCGATGTCGAGAAAAACTGGGATGAAGGAGCTTGAAACTTTGACAAAATCGCCTATGACAGTACTACGAGCAACCTCGCAGCAGATGCAGCCTCGATGGCGGGAGAAACAGAACTGGGATGGAGGAGAAGTCTGCAATGCCTAACGGCTGCCTCGTGTCCATGCAGAGCGTCACACTAGAAGGGCGCCATCAACGCCGACTTCTAAAAATCCCGGTGGCGGATGCGCGACCGGGCTGACACCCAACAGTAATGAATGGTAAAATTGACAAGGGAAGATCACTGGTTTCACAAAGGGTGGTGACAAAATGGAATGCGCGCACAGGAGGTGGTATCCTGAAGTAATATGCAACTGTTCAAGACTGCACTAGATACAGTACATACAATGGTAACAGTTGCTTTCAGTTTGTAGTATAAACAGGTGCTGGTCTGATATGACTTATGCTAATTGACCAGTCAACCATCCTATGAATCCTTTGAAGTGCTTTTAGCTGTCCTTGCAATACAGAATTACTGACCAAGGGAAAAAGTATATGTTTAAGCATTTATGGACTGTCAGGAAATGTATGTGTGTGTGTGTGTGTGTGTGTAGAGAAGAGAGAAGAAACAGGTAAAATATGTACTTTTCAAGTAATATAGGATCTACAAGGATAGGAAGCTGATAAGAGACAGCTGTACATGGATACAGAAAGTGCTGACTGAGCACTATGAGTTTCACCATGTATGGTCATATGTTTGCCTTTACAAATAGCTAAGGGAAAATTTGAACAACAGCATTAGATATGAGAAAAACTGCATAAATACAAGCTCCGTTTGGGGTCTCAGAGTCCATGGTAAGATTGGGTGACTACCCTCTGATGTCCTGTGGAAAGGTATGTATTGTACTTTTTCTTGTAACTTGACACAGCTGCCAATAAATGCTAGGGATGGGATAGTCAGTGCCAGGCAGGTCTTGGCGCAAAAGATGCACTGCGCAAAGTGATCTGCCAGGCGACTATGAAGGGATATTCAAACAGAATGCATGATCCCAACACTCGCCAGACCTGTTTGAATATCGACCCTAGATGCGTGGGCCAAAGTGGGGAGCTGCCATGAGAGGCACAGCGCATCCAGGGCCTGGGCTGAATACTGTCAGTGGGGACATGCGGGGCACATACCTGTATGCGCCAGTCCCCCAATGGCGATACTCAGCCAAGAAACGCTAATGAGCACATTGGGCATGCATGGCTCATTAGCGTGGCTGTGCCCGGTGATATGCACCGGGCCAGCCCCTCCCCAGCCCCGGCCACATACATTGCTAGTACAGGCATCCCGGATCCCTGGCAGTCCAGTGGCCTCCCCCATCCCTGTTCCCGAATCGCACATGTACCTGTGCCATCCCATGCCTCAAAACAGTGTAAACCCCCTCCTCATCCCTGATCCCCAATCGTACATGAACCCGAACCTGGCATCGTTTCAATAGTGCAGTGGCCTTCCTGGCACCCACCACTCAGGTACCCACAGCCCCACCACACTCCCCCATCCTAGTAGTCCCTGCTGCGGTGACATACAACCTCCTCCACACCTCCATGGCTGCCCACTGACTGCACTGTCACTAACAGTGTACAGTATAAACTCACCGCCCATTGGTCAATCAATGGGCATGTAGTTTATAATTTATTTTCGAGTGGTGCACAGGAGGTGACTGATAGTGGAGTAGCTGTGCTCTGTAGCAGGCGGCAACACAACTGCAGCTGAATGTGTGTACGGAATGCCCCTCTAATGTTCTGCCAGACCAGTTCCGACCAACTCCAGCAACAGATGTATTGGATGTATATAGCCCCAGAACGATAGCCTGCTGTGGAGCAACATTTGAACAAAGAACTGCAGGCACAAAATGTTGTATACATCTGTAATTAGCAGTATGCACCCCCCCCCCGAATCTTATTCCATGTCCCAATCAGTCGGATGCTCACATCAGCAGCCCAATCTGTGGAGTAGGCAGAAGGAACCATGGAAGAGCACTGTATGCCGTGTTCGTATTGAACTTTGATGAAAGGTGCCAGAAAGGTTGTTTTTGAAGACCGAAGCCCTCCATTTAACTGCACGATCAATTTCATCAGGCATCAAGCAATGGGTGGTGCATCTGGAGCAGGACAGGATTCAATGTTTCTATTTGTTACATTTCGACTGCAAATATCGTAGTGTAATGACATCGGTAAAAATCCAAAATGTGAATTAAAAAGTCAAAATTATGTGCACAGGTCAAAGTTTACACCAATAATAATCAGGACAAAAGCAAACAAATAACCACCAACATTATCGGTCGAAAAGTAAACAAAAAAAAACTTGAATCCTGGCAAGCCGAGTTATGAGGCATGGGACGGCACAGATACATGTGTGATCAGCGTACAGGGATGGGGAGGGGGGCTGCTGCCCATGTACAGAACGGGGACACAAAGTGCTTCTGCTGCCATCAGGGATTGGGGCAGGAGCGGGGGGTGTCACTGGACTACTGGGGCTGGCAGGCTGCAATGCACCTGTGTGCACTTCCAGGGCCTGCCTGTAGGTGGCCAGCTGACTCAGGTCAGCTTTTCGTGGCCTACCTTTGGGCCGCACATTTCTTGCCAGTGAGGGATGCATTCCCTCTGAATATGCCATATTCACGGGAATGCCCCCTCCCCTTGTGCGGCATACATTTGTGTGCACCATGGCCCATTCCCTTGTAGCTAGTGCATCCCACATGTTTGAATATCATGCTGCAGCAGATTGTTGGAGTTGCGTGACACATCTCCCTTTTCCACTGAGGTGCGCCGTGCATCTCCTTTGAATACGGGTGCCCTTATGTTTTATGCACTACTTTGTGTGTCTCGCTATGACATCAGAACTCACCAAAGTCTAACAAGGTATAGATCCAGAGTTACAGTATGTACAAATTTACATCAGGCTATCAAAAACACAGCACAGCTAATAGTTTGCTACAAGCAAAAAGCATACATATGCAACCTGGTCAATTCCATACCATACAGCCAATTCATAAGGCTTAGAAGAAACTGCTCATAGTTGGCAGAATTTGAAAATAAGCCTCAGAAATGAAAACCAGATTTGCTCGACTGGAGTCAAGGCAGATGAGCCCTACAGGGTTACCATGGAACCCCTGACCTAAGGAAGCTCGACTAAGGACAAGCGGTCAAGACAGCCAAAGGAGCAGGAAGAGTATGATCTTTCGCAGTTTTTTCCAGTCTCATGACCTGCGGCAATTATATTTGTGTTTCTTGCTGCGTTGAGATGATCCGGTCTGGAGATCCAGAGACACCTCTCTGAAATCATCACAGAATGACCCTCTGACACTGGCCTCAGTCAGGAACAGTGCCAAGACTTAAGAAGAACTCCCCACAGCCACCCTTGCCTCTTCTTCCATGACCACTAGATGTGCAATTGACCCAGCAGCTGGCAGAATATTCTTGTGTCTTTCTGTCGACCGAAAGCCAGTCAAGCTACAAAAGAGGGTACTAAATGAGAAAAAGACCAAGGTAGAAAAGACAGTGGGGGATGCTGCTACAAAAGGTAAAGCCATCAAAAAATGGAGAGCGATGAGTACCAATGCCTGAAGTCTGGGTAACAAGCTTCCTGAATTAGTGGCCTTGATGGAAGATGAACATTTGGATATTGTGGCAGTCACAGAAACATGGCACACACAGAACCATGACTGGGACATAAACATACCAGGATACACTATCTACAGGAGGGACAGGGAGGGTAAAGAGGAGGAGGAGTAGCTCTCTACATAAGGGAAGGAATCAAAGCAACAGAACAAAAGGGTAAACAGGGAGGAGAAGAAGCACTGTGGGTCAACTTGGAGACAGGCAATGGCACCACAATCCGCACGGGGGTTGTAAACAGACCCCCCTCTCAGGGGGAAGAAATGGACAAGGAAATGATAGAAAGTATACTTAGACTGGCAGAAAAAGGGGAGATATTGCTGATGGGTGATCTGAATATGCCAGATGTTAACTGGAGTGCAGTTGCAGCAGCCACTTCTAAGAGTGGGGTTATTCTAATTGCCCTACAGGGGGCATGCCTTAGACAACTAGTATTGGAACCCACTCAAGAGGGAGCAATCTTAGACCTGGTTCTCGCAAATGGAAATAGAGAGAGGATCACAGATGTAGAAGTGGGTAGCCATCTGGGAACTAGCGACCATCGAACAGTATGGTTCATAATAAACACAGCTGTAGAGTCAAGTCATACAAGGCAAAGTACTGGACTTCAAGAGGGCTGACTTTGCCAAAATGGGTGAATGCCTAAGGAATGCACTAGCAAATGGGCAGGAATGAGGGTGGAAGAACAATGGGGAATAATAAAACTGTCATCACAGAGGTAACAAGCCTTTGTGTAAAGCAAATAAACAAAACAAAGGCGATGTAGAAACCACTATGGTTCTCGAAGGAGGTGGCAGTGAAGGTTTAAGAAAAAGAAAGCATTCAGGAAGTACAAGGAATCACAGAAGGAGCAGGACAGAGAATTGTATCAGTTACAGCAAAAGGAAGCTGGGAAGGCAGTCAGAAGAGCAAAGGCCCAAACCGAGGAAAAGATAGCCAACTCAGTTAAGAAGGAGATAAAACCTTTTATAAGTACATCAGGGGCGTAGGAAGACCAAGGGAAGGATAGTGAGGCTTAATAAAGGGAGGGGTGTGGAAGAGAGATGGCGGTGAAAAGGCAGATATATTAAACAAATATTTTTACTCAGTATTTACAAATGAAGAGGGAGGTACCACAAACATTAGAAACACTCTGGATACAGAAGTTGATACCAGCCCATTTATAGAAAAAGGGTTCTGAAAGAACTCTTAAAACTGAAGGTGGACAAAGCAATGGGGCCTGATGGGATTCATCCTAGAATCTAAAAGAACTAAAGGTAGAACTAGTGACACCACTGACTACCCTCTTTAACAAATCATGGGAGGATGGGGTGGTACCTGAGGACTGGAGGAGGGCAGATGTGATTCCACTTCATAAAAGTGGGAGCAGGGCAGAAGCGGGAAACTACAGACCTGTTAGTTTAACCTCAGTGATAGGGAAAATGATGGAATCACTTTTGAAGGAAAGAACTGTCGAGTACCTAGAGGCCAGAGGGGCACAGGACCCAAGGCAGTATGGATTCACAGTGGGAAGGTCATGCCAGACGAATCTAATAGATTTCTTGGACTGGGTGACCAAAGTAGTAGATAAGGGAGGGGCTGTGGACATGGCCTACCTAGACTTTAGCAAGGCATTTGACACAGTCCCACACAAAAGGTTAATATACAAGTTAAACAGCCTAGGAGTGAGTCCCAAGATCATAGCCTGGGTAAAGAATTGGCTGGAGAATAGGACACAGAGGGTAATAGTAAATGGAGTCCACTCTGAAGAAAGGGGGGTTACTAGTGGGGTACCGAAGGGTTCAGTATTAGGACCAGTCCTCTTCAATGTCTTTATAAGTGACATTGCAGAGGGACTGGAAGGAAAAGTATGTCTCTTTGCAGATGACCCAAAGATTTGCAACAGAGTTGATGCACAAGGTGGGGTGAAAAGGATGAGAAGGACTTGGCAAGGTTAGAGGGAATGGTCAAATGTATGGCAGCTTAGATTCAATGCTAAGAAGTGCAAGGTAATGCACCTGGAAACAAAACCCAGGGAAGAGTACACAAGGGGTGAGATACTAACAGCAACAAAATGGAAAGGGATCTGGGGTAGTCATTCAGATGACCTAAAGGTGGGCAAGCAATGAGAGGGCAGTAAGGAGGGCTGGGGGATACTGGGATGCATAGGGAGGCATCACCAGTAGAAAACAGGAAGTTGTTATCCCTCTGTACAGACAGCTGGTGAGACCCCATCTGGAGTACTGTGTGCAGTTCTGGAGATCCAATCTCCGCAAAGACATAGACAGGATGGAAGCTGTCCAGAGGAGGGCAACTAAAATGGTGCAGGGTCTGCACTGGAAGACATATGAAGAGAATTTGAGGAGCTTAATATGTATAGCCTCGAGAAAGGAAGGAGAGGGGGACATGATAGAAACGATCAAGTACCTCAAGGGAATCAACAAAGTCAAGAGGTAGCATCTTTCAGAAAAGAGGTGTGCAAGAACAGGGGCACAATTTGAAGATCTACGGGCGGCTCAGAGGTAATGTAGAAGTATTTTCACAGAGAGGGTTGTGGATGCATGGAACGGCCTTCTGGAGGAGGAGGTTGTGGGGTCAAAAACAGTGGTGAAATTCAAGCATGCATGGGACAGTCATAAGGCAATTCTAGGGGGTGGGGGTAGGAAAAAGTAGGCTGCTGGCTAACTAGGATCTGCAGCTTATCCATTAGGTAGGGAAATGGGCAGACTGGTTGGGCCAAGTGGTCCTTATCTGCCGTCGAATTCTATGTTTCTATGTAAGCCTGCCAGTCCTCGATGGACAAGGGTAGCATGGTTTTAGCACAGTAGCATCCGCAACAACGTGCTGCTGTCTGAGACAAATGGCATATCACATAGATCCATGGCAGACATTTTCTGCTCACACGGGTGCAGATTTAAACAGGTTTCTTACTCTCCATCATTGACTGCGATCCTAAAGTGGAGCAGGAAGATAAACAGAGTACTTTAAACTTGAAAGTGACTTGAAAAGTTGAAGAATCATCAAAGTCCTTCAGCACTGCAGAGCTGCAAAAGAGGAGACTTGTCCGTTCCATTGGAAAGAAAGATTTGATATCACGAGGTGGAGCTGGAGGGTGTACCACCTGGGTGGTGGGAGCTTGAAGACTTATGATGAATTGCCTGTCTCCAGGAAACTGCCAGTGTGTAGACAGTGAACTGTATCCATGCCCTTAGAAACTGAATATTTTGAGTCAGCCTTTTGCATTATTACCTATATATAATAACTGCTGGACAAGTAGCAGATTCAAAGATTAAATAAGCATTAACCCATAGCGAGCATGGGTTTACTGAAATTAATCCACACGGGGGGGCACAAGGATGCAGGCCAAGTGACTGGATTAATTCTCAGTAAACTATACTGTATAAATGGAGTTAATTTGCTTATAAAATGGACAACTTTATTTTAGAGGTTTACCTAAATAAATATTAAAAAAAACACTAATGAGGATGCCGTAGTTGTAATTTGTTACTCGTCTCTCTGTTGGAGTGATCTTACTAGGTTACTTTACATTGCTGTCAATTAGGATTTTGTAGTCCGGCAACCCATCTGTGAGTTCTTGAGAATTAATCCATTGTTAGATTACCTGTTTTGATGAATCAGAATATAGGATTTTGAACCCTTTTATGAAGTGGTTTTAGTGATTAGTTCAGCACTTTTTAACAGATACAGCAATTGCAATGCCTTTCATACACATTACTCATGCTTTCTGTACTAATGTCCAATCTACAACACACTGTAACTATACCACTGCTGCCCCAGCACAGAGGCACATTGTGAAATGGTACTTCTACCTCAATGGGTTTTGTTCACCCTGGTAATAAAGCATAAATAAAACTCACATATAAAATCAAAACAGGAACTGAAACCTTCAAATTCTGACCAAGATTTTCAAAGGTCAGTCTAAGTATAACCATTCATGTGGAAATCTAGACAAAGCATGTTTATCTCTACATCCCCCCTCCTCTTTAGTACTTTTGGAGGAATATTAAAAATGAACTGTTACTGATTAGACAGAAAACTTTTGCAAATTGACAGTAAAAGCAGTTTTTCACCTTAGCAATGGCCTCATACCTACTGTATTGTGGATTATTTGTACATTACCTGCTGACGTGTCATCTTGTGAAAGGATGCCTGTTAGAGATTCAACAGACACATCTAATGGGTCCCCTCCTTGCACATACATAATGTGATTTCGTGAGGCTCCTTCTAATTGGATCACATGAACTATTTGCTGCAGAAAATAACAAACCAAATTTCAGAATGTACCTAAGAGGTAGGCTACTTTATTTAAGCCATGATATGTTACCTGTTTCACTATGAGAACAAAAATCCGACACCCCAGACTGAGTACAGTAGAAGGCTAAATGATTATTGCTGAAGACAGTGAACCAGGTATCACATTATTGCTATTACACTTTATGCCTCTAACCAATCAGAATTGTTTATTCTTGATAAAATGACTGGTGATGTCATTGCAGTCATTTGTGAGGGGTTACTCTGTATGAAACAATGCATTCTGACTAGAGGAGTGACACTACATGCAGTACATGAAAATTACGTACCTACTGTAATTATTCTTGATCTTCCTGTGTATCTTCACCATTCATCACTAACTGGGTGATCTCTGGAGCTTAGCACCCTCACGAGGAGCTTTTGTTTCCAAGGGAAGGAGTCAGCGCCAGAGGGCACTGCCCACAAGGCTGACGCTACTGCATGGCACCATGAGGTTCCAATAACGGCAGTCAACTCCTTCTCCGCCCCAGTTTTACTTGCTGGAGAGACAGAAAAAGATAGACAGAGAATGGCAAGGCAAGGGAGCCCAAGGGACAGCAAAAAGAAAGGATATGAAAATCAAAAAGGCAACATGCCGATTAGAGGACAGAGGAGGAGGACCTAAGGGTGTGAGCTTTGACCCCAACCCCTTGGCGGCCAAGAAGAGATGGGGAAGAGAGAGAAGAGAAGAGAGAGAGCAGGAGGAACCCACTCCACTCCACAGAAGAGCTGTGGAGAAGAAGTGGACATCCAGATATACATCAGGCTCAAGAAGTCAAGTTTAGGTCCCTGCCCCCCAGGGTCTTATGACACTCGAACAGAACAAGCAGGTTCGATCATTTGGCTTCTGAGGGCTGCCCACTTGGAGAAACCCTCAGCCAAGGTGAATTCCGGGACTCCATGAAGCCCAACCAGCTGGAAATTCCAGAGCCTGGCCTTAGAACAGGAGTGGAGAGGTCCCCCCCCCTCCCCCTTCTAAGAGCTAGGGTGACAAGCCACCCCAGGATGGTGCCCCCCCACACCACCGCTGACCCCCGGGATCCCCAGGGGTCCAGGTATGGGGAGGAGAGGAAGGGCCCATCCAGTAAAACCCCCAACAGAGGGCTGGGGAAAACAGAAGAGCAAGTTAAAATAAAGAATGCGAGTCCCCATGGGCCCTTTTGTTCTCCTCCCATCACAAAGAAGACCCATTAGAAGGGATGGCCCTGCCGACTGGGATGGACCGAGGTCCGAAGAACCCCCAGATGGGAAGGGAGGGACCCACAGGAGTCAGTCATAAAGTAAGAGCCCTACCTGCCCTCCCAGACAGGATAGGCCCCGTTGTAAAAAGACAACAGAGGGCTCAGCAAAATCCCAGGAGTTGCCAAGCAATGACTTCAAGAGGAGGGCAGGCAGGAGGCAGCATCGCCCACAGGCTGAGGCCAAGAGGGAAGGCGGGTCAGTTTCAGTGATGAATGGTGAAGATACACAGGAAGATCAAAAATTACGTAGGTACATCATTTTCATTTTTTTATACTTTATTTGCAGCAATTTTCAATTGGTATACAATCAAGTAATAAACATATGGTTTACAGTCCAATAGTAATATGCAGTCTTTGGGGGTATCCTTAATACAAAGGACCAAACAGTCGTCCACCATATTATGATACAACATGTGGGGATCCCAATATATATATCAATAAAAGTACTAAAATTCAGCATATATCACTAAGCAGTGCCCATGAGCAGCATGGCTGGGCTCTAAATTAAATGACCAATGATTATCCAGAAAAGTACAGCCTCCTAGCAGGGTGATGTAGTACCATGCATACAGCCTTAATCTTAAGAAATCTGATCTAAATATTTAATATAACAAACAGCAGCATTAATATGATACTAGCAGTTCTATTTTAAGTCTGAACTCCTATTTCCCAATTTAGCAGAGTCAAGCATGAATCCTGGAAAATGGGTCCATAATTATCAAATTGAAGTAACAAGTTACTTTTGTGTACAACAATTTTAAGCTAACATAAAACAGACCATGGTCTCCAATGTGGATGACCAACAAGACAACAAACATTGAATATTCTAATATCAGTTTCAGCTAGAACTTTTAGCAACTGAAAAACAGGAACAGAGTAAAGTCAAACAGTATATATGGCAGTAAAGTCATGTATAGCTGGTCATTACAGATTCGAAGGGTTGTAGATAATGTCACAAAAGAAAACCCAATGAGGGAGATGCTCAAGTGTCTAGACCCTCCGCAGCTTCGGAGCTCAATCCTCCATGACTCCGGCGCTCTGCCGACATTCGATTAGCCCACTTACCTGCCTCAATTGGATCTGTAAATACCCATACTTTACCCCCATGAACTATACGGAGGCGGGCTGGAAACACAATGGAGTGGGCTATGTTAGCTTGTCTCAGTTCGATGTTGTCTCATAGCATAACTGATGTCAGGGAAAATATGTACAGCGTGACTATCCTGTGCTAATGGTACATTTCTCCATGCAAGATTTAAGATCCGGTCTCGTTCTCCTATGCCTGCAGTCACCACCAGCATACTCCAAAGCTCGTTTGAAGAATCGGGCCTCCCACATGGTGTAATGCGATAGGCCTTCTGAATGTGGAAGACAGCTGAAACCCCTTCTGGTAGTAAATGCTCTGCCAGCCAATCTCTAATGAATATAACTGGGTGATCACCTTCTAGCTGTTCAGGCAGTCCCAAAATTTGAACGTTGTTAGCTCGGATTTGGTTCTCCATTGTCTCCAGGCGAGCCCAAAAATACTGAATTTCCTTGATCAGCATGGCAGTAGCACTTGTAGAAGCAAAGGTCTGTTTTTTAACATCCAGCATTTCTGTTTTCAAACAGTCTACCGTAGTCTCTGTTACAGTGACCTGTGATTTAAATTATCAACTCGTTGACTCAGGTCTGCAACGGACAACATTAGACACTGTAGATTGTGTCCCACAGTTTGTAATGTTTCCACTCCTCCAGAGCTCTGCGTCTCTGCAATGGTATTAGTGGTCATTGAGGGGGCTAACTCTTTAGCTATCACGTTCTTCCCTCTTTCTGATTCTCTGTTGCCTCTATCTTTTGTGGATTTCCATTATTGGCTCCATAAATAGCTCTTTTCAATACTGTAATTTGTTCCAACTTGCACTATCAAAAATAAGGTTTTAATGCTCCGATATGGTAGAAATTGTAGGAGCTAATGTTAAATGAAAATTATGTGCCTACTGTAATTCTTGATCTTCTTGGATGAAGTCTCCACCATTCATTCACACTAATGGGATTATGCTGGAGGCACTAGGACTAGCGAGCCAAAAATCTTCAGAGGGTGAGTGCTCAAAGTGCGACTAGAAGTGGCACTGTGAGCATGGCTCACACCATATAGGCTACCTTGGCGTTGACCCTCCAATCACGCAGTACCTTTTTACCGAGGAGGTGCGGCGTGAACTAAACCTAGAGAAACTAACCTATGTCGGACGAAGATAGTCCCAATGACCCATGTAAGATGGGTCAACACAACAGAAGTCTTCACAGCCCAGCCATCGAGAGTGAAGACCAAAACAGATAAGTGAGCTCGGGAGATGGAGGGCAGGCATGTGAATGAGTGGTGGAGACTTCATCCAAGAAGATCAAGAATTACGGTAGGTATGTACTTTTCATATCTTCCTGGACATAAAGTCTCCACCACTCATTCACACTGATGGGAGAGTACTGAGCTGAAATAATCCCCTGAGAAGGGTGGCAGGAGAAAAGAGTTCATTTAGGACAGAAGTTCATTAAGGAGTGTCCTGCCAAAGGACTGATGCTGTCTGGCACGGACATCCAAAGCATAGTGCTTTACAAACGTGTGCACAGAGCTCCAAGTAGCCGCACTGCAGATGTCTGCAATGGGCACGTTTCGAATTTCTGCCAGAGATGCCGTGACTGCCTTGGTAGAATGAGCGTATACTCTGCCTTCCAGCTTAACCTGTGCCATGGAGTGGCATTGGCGAAGACATGCCACTAGCCACACCGAAATACATCTGACAGCAACAGGCTGAACCAGCCTGGCCATGCTGAAAGAGACAAACAGTTGTTTTGATCATGAGATTTCTTTAATTCTGTCTAAATAGAACATAAAGCTCTCTTAACATCCAGAAAATGTAAGGGTATGCTCCCCTCATTCTGGAGTTCACAAGTAGGTCGGAAGGACCAAGGACTGGTTCAAATGGAATTCTGAGACCACTTTAGCAAGAAACTTAGGGTGAGTTCACAGAGCCACCTTGTCTTTGTGAAAAACAGTATAAGGGGGTCTGTGACCGAAGCATGTGTTTCAGACACTCTGCAAGCGGAGGTAATGGCTACAAGGAAGGCAGTCTTCCAGGTCAGAAACTTCAGCTTACAAGTTGCTAGGGGCTCGAAAGGTTTACAAGTGAGCATGTCTAGCACAAGATTAATGTCCCAGGTTGCTACTGGTCATCTGACTGGTGGCCTAGTGTGTAGTATGCCCTTAAGGAAACTTTTGACCAAAGGTATTGAGCCAGAGACACGGAGTGTAAGGGCTCATGGTACGCTGAGATCACGCAGAGGTGAACCTTTACAGTTCAGTATTGCAGACCTGCATTTGACAGGTCCAGAAGATACTCCAGGACTTTGGTGGGCAGGAAAAAGGGTCCCAAGAGGACTTTGTGCACCAGATGGAGAACCGCTTCCACTTAGCTGTGTAGCTTTTTCTACTAGCTGGCTTGCGTGCTGCTAACAGAATATCTGAGACCCTACATGAAACGTCAAACCTACTCATCTCTATCTCCTCAAGAGCCAGGCATGGAGGTGAAGGGATCTCAGATTGGGATGGACCACTGGGCCCTGGGTCAGCAGGTTCATTTGAAGTGGAAGCTGTCTTGGATAAGTTTCCGATAATCTGTTAATGGAAACCAGATCTGGCGAGGCCAGAATGGGGCAATGAGGATCATTCTGCCCCCTGCACATCCAGTTTGAGCAGTACCCTCTGAACTAAGGAAGAGGAGGAAATCGTACAGAAAGCGTCTTGTCCACCACAGTCTGAATGCATCCTGACAGAAAATGCCAGGTTCTGGATTTCTGGAGCAGAATAGAGGCAGTTTTGCATTGAGTGGGGATGCAAAAAGGTCCAGGTCTGGAGTTCCCCACTCTTCGAAGAGCGATTGCAGGACGTTTGTCTTGAGAGACCACTCATGAGGATCTGTTTCCATTCTGCTGAGACGATCTGCCAAATTGTTCTGCACTCCCGGCAGGTAAACCACTTGGATCAGAGCCTTGTGCTCCAGGCACCGCTCTCACACTCTCACCACTTCCCTGCATAAGGGATAAGAGTGTGCTCCACCCTGTTTATTGATGTAGTACATCACTGCTTTGTTGTCCGTCTGAAGGAGAATGATCTTGTGACAGAGAGTGTCCTTCAGAGCTCAGACTGCATACAGCATGGCTCTCATTTCTAGAGCATTTATGTGGAGTTGAGACTCATCCTGATTCCATCGACCCTGGGTGTGGAGATCTTGACAGTGAACTCCCCATCTGAGTAGGGATGCATCCGTGGTGATGGAGATCTGGGATTCCAGAGGGGCAAAGGGAAACCCTTCCAGAAGGTTGTCCTCTTCAGTCCACCAGGTGAGTGACCATTTTGAGGTTTCATCACCTTGATGTGAAAGGCCTGGGGATGTGGTCGGGGACCACTGAGTGCTGAGCATCTACTGGGTAGTCTTAATGTGAAGATGAGCCAGAGGCACACTGACCACTGAGGATGCCATGAGACCCATCATCCGCTGCATCAAGAGAGCTTGAACCAAGTCGTTCTCTCTGATGAAGTGGGCCATCTGAAGGATGTCATTCCTTCTGTCTTCTGGAAGAAAGGCTTTTGCATTGGAGACATCCAGAAGAGCTCCTATGAAGAGGAGCCGTTGGGAGGGCTGTAGCTGCGATTTTCCCAAATGTAACAGAACTCCCATGGACGTGAGGAATTTGGAAGCCATAGCCACTGCTTCCTGAGTCTCTTTTGGAAGGGCTTGCTGAAGCCAGTCATCCACATGGAACACTTGAATTCCGGGTTTCCTGAGATGAGCTGCAAGAACTGCAAAGTACTTTGTAAAGACTCGAGGCGACGAGGATAGCCCAAAGGGCAGGACTCTGAGTTGGCAGTGTTGACCCAATACCACATATCTGAGGTATTTGTGGTGGTTAGGGTGTATGAGAACATTCTGGTAGGCCTCCTGCATGACTAGGGAGGCCAGCCAGTCCTTCCAATGAATTAGAGGTAACAGGGAGCCGAGAGATATCATCTTGAACTTCTCCTTGTAAAGGAATTTGTTTAACTTCCTTAGATCGAGGATAGGGTGCATGCCACCTGTTTTCTTTGGAACTAGAAGTAATGGGGTAGAAACCTGTTTTTGCTGATCCAGCAGAACTACCTCTACTGCCCTGTTGTTCAGAAGGCCTTGAATCTTGGAAGCAAGAAGGTCTGACTTTGAGACAAACAGCTTGGGCTGTTGTTTGGGTGGGTGATCCGGGGGGTTTCTGAAAGGTTTAGAAAGTATCCCTCGCGGATAATCCTGAGTACCCATTTGTCTGATGTGACTGACTTCCACTAGTTATAAAACTGAGTCA
Source organism: Neoceratodus forsteri (assembly GCA_016271365.2). NCBI lineage: Eukaryota > Metazoa > Chordata > Ceratodontiformes > Ceratodontidae > Neoceratodus > Neoceratodus forsteri. Next base: position 336,944,583 of record CM057452.1, on the reverse strand, counting down.
GATACCCTCCTACTGCCAAGGAAGAGTCCCCCTCGGACAGCTGTGGTGGGACTTGGGCAGAGATCTCAGAGGGTGGCACTAGGCGCTTTGGGGCCCTGTGTCTTCGGCTGCATTTTCTTTTGCGGCTGGGGGGCTTGATTTCTGTTGAAGCCCCCTTTGCCTTTACCATGAAAGGACTGACGGTTATGAAACTGCTGCCAATTCCCACCTCGTTGAGGGGCAGTGGACGGTGGCCTGGCTGTTTTGATAGCCGTTCTAGTTTTCTGTGTGACCTCTAGTGCCTGCTCAACCTGAGGACCGAAAAGATACATACCATCAAAAGGTAAACTCATAACTCTGCTGGGCATCATTTGTGAATCCCGATGTGCGTAACCAGGAGTGGCGTCAGGTGCATATACTAGCTGCTGCTGCTCTGGAAGCATTGTCAAAAGGCATCCATAGCGACTTTAAGCTGCTGATTATTGGATTCAGTGTCTCTAGTTATGGTCTGAAGAAGCTCTGTGCTAATGTTCGAATCTGGAAGAGCTTCTACAGTGGCCTTGAGCGAATGCCAGAGGGTATACTCATACTGAGAGAAATAACCCTGGTAGCTTGCAATGTGCATGCCCAGGATGGAGGCAGAGAAGACTTGCTTCCCCAAAGTGTCAATTTTGTGTGATTCCTTGTTTACTGGGTGTGCCGTAGATTCTTGAGGAACAATGGCTTTCTCATTCTCTGCCAGGACAACTATGGCATCAGCAAAGACTTGTGAGGCCAGAATAGGACGATCCTTGGGAGGGGTGTATTTCCTATCTATGGACTTGGCTACAGAGGGAATAAGCGCTGGATTATCCCACGCCATTTGAGAGAGAGTCTCAAAGGAGGGTTGCACGGGAGGAGTCAATTCCACAGGAATATCTGGAACATGCAGATACTGCAGACGCAGTAGCTTCCCAAGATCAATCTCCAAAGTCTGGAGAGATAGAGTGGTATTCATGTTCTTAAGCAGAGACTTAAAGGAAAGGTCTTCAACCAAAGGCTCTGCTGGAAGAGAAGGCTTGATTCGCCGCCCCAGAGAGGAATCGTCATCAAAGTCCTCCCCCAATCGAAGATCAGGATCAGGCTCAATATCATCTCCTACTAGTCCCAGAGGGACAGAGTAAACAGGAAAGGGAGGAAAGAGAGGAGGAGCAGCTCCGCGAATTGGAGTCGAGAATCCCAGTGCCCTAAGCAGCACTGCAGGTGCCCCCAGCACAGTGTGCAGTGCCAAGAACACAGGCAGTGCCGGCACAGGATGTGGTGCCGGCCATGGCACTGGCACCAGAGGAGCCATCGTCACACCCGGCGCCGCATAACCCAACCCTAACAACCCAGTCAGGGAGGAAGAATGGAGAAATTCAGCAGGAGAAAGTGATAACTATGCTAGTCCCTGCGCCACGGCCAAATGTATTGATGACATCAATGAACGACTCTCTCATGACTTTCAACTCATCCAACAATGGCTGAATTCTCACAAACTCATCTTAAATGAGTCAAAGACTCAAGCCATGCTGTTCGGCTCAAGCTGTAAGCTCAAACAAGCCCAAAAGGATTTTAAAGTTTCCACCTTAAGTGGTAAATCCATTGAGGTGGTCAGCTCTTTTAAATATCTGGGTATTACGCTGATTCCTCTCTAACTTTCGTTACCCACGTCCTTCAAACCTGTAAGTCAGTGAATACCAAACTTGTATTGCCTTCGAACCAACTATGCTCTCACCCCTCAGCTAGACTTGCTATAGCCGTGATTTCTACTGCCCTCTCTAAACTATGGCATTGTCACCTATACAAATGCAAGCAAATCCAGTCTCCGAAATGGGATGTCACCTACAACAATATCTGTCGGTATCGTCTCCTCCCACCATCTGAAACACCACTGCACCTCTACTCTGACCTTGGATGGCTTCTGCCCCGAGTCTCGGTCTTATGCCTTTGGATCCATAATTGATAGCATTATCAGATCACAAACTCCTAAATCCCTTGCAGGCCTCTTTCAAACATAGTCATCCCTCTATGACCTTCGCTTGGCAGTTTCTGCCCCTGTTCTCATCCCCAGGCACTCTACCTCTAAAAGCGCCGGTGCATTTGCCTGTCTAGCCCCCCCAACACTGGAACTCCCTACCCCTAAACATTTGCCAGGCCTCATCCCATGATGCCTTCAAGAAGGCATATCAGAATTACCTAATCCTGTCCTGTAGATGCTCCTGTTTCAAACCACGTAGACCTACTGACCCCAATCTTCTTAACATCTTCCCTCCTACTCCTTGATTGTTTCCTCTTTCATTTAACACCTCCTTTTTCCTATCTTATGTTACAGTCGATCATCTCCTCATATATCTCTCTCTCTCCCCTCCTCCTCCCTCCCTCCTCCCTCTCTCTCTCTCTCTCTCTCTCTCTCTCTCACTTACCTTGTTTTCGGACCTAATCCTGTCTCTCATCAGGTTGAATCCATGACTCCTGCACTTATTATTAAACTTTGATGCCTTTTTGTCTTATGTTTACCAATATATTGTAACTCCTACTTATTGTTATCCTTGTATTATAGCTTTTACTGTACCCCTCTACTTGTTAATTACGGTAGCCATGTGTGCTGTTGTTCCACTGTTCTTTGTTGTACTCTCCCGGGTCGTGTCTGAAAATAGTCATTTCATGGCTAGTGCACCTACCCGGTAAACAAAAACTAAATTAAAAAAAAATATGACGGGGAAAAGCAGCAGGGCGTGGGGTCAACGGCACTGAAGAAGGCGCCGCGTGACTAGGAAGCCCCAACCACCCTGCCTGCAGGTCTGAAACCGGAAGGCCCGAAGGCCTTTGGAGACGGACTTGCTGGGCTCGAGCAGAGAATGACAACTGCACGAACCCACTGCTCCTATAAGAGCGCCCAATGATGAAACTGCTCACCGGAAGATCCCCCCCAAGAGGCAGGGAGGGACTCCGGAGTCGAGGATGTTGGTCACCAGGAACAGAGGCCATAGGAGGCCCCAGAGGAGTCAGAGTCGAACCCCTGTCTCCAGCCACCAACGATCGATGCACAGATATACCAGGGGGAGACCTCAAGTGGTACCATTTCTTCTTTGACCAGGAGGCTGAAGAAGAACTCGAGGCCAAGCGGTGCAGAGTCCTTGATGATGATGATCGAGAATGGGACCGCTTCTTTTTGTGCTTTCAAGGGGACCGCCCATCCCCCCAAGCACCAGACTGCCCGTAGTCAGACCCCCTATCTGTAGAGGGTGGAGGACCAGACCCAGCCCTGCTGATAACACAGCTTTCATGCGAAGTCTCCCTACTGTCACCTGCCCCGCTCATGGTTGGCTCCGTCGAAGGAGGGTTGAAGATTTCTTCTTTACGAAAATTACTTTATTTATTTAAGAACTAGTAAAATCAATAAAACCTAACAAATACTAAAAATAAATATAGCTGCTGTCATACAGGCTGAAGACTTGAGTCCTGGCGGGTGAGCGACGTCGTCACTAAAGTATACTCCACAGCTGGGGAAAAAAGGAATTGAGGCGGTTGGACAGTCGACACCGATGTAGCCTATATGGCATGAGCCAGGCTCGTGGTGCTGCTTCCTCATGGCCCTACCTAGGCTCTGGCCCTCCTGAAGATTTCTGGCTCCTGCTAGATCCTAGTGCCTTTGGCATAATCCCATTAATGTGAATGAGTGGTAGAGACTTTATGTCCAGGAAGATCTGCTGCTTTTATGCTTGGGCTCCACAGTACCCCCAGGTACATCACTTTCATATCTTCCCTGTGTCAATCTTCAACATTCATTACTGACTGGGTGAGTATTGAGGCCCCTGAGGGTCCAGCACTGCCCTGAGGGATGTGGCCTTATCCTCCAGTATGGGGAACTACAGGAGGAGGAGAGACCCATACAGGCCAGCTGGACTACGACTGAGTCAGAACAAGGTGGGGTCTCCCACGACCTGGGAGATGGAAGGTGCCCCTGCAGTTTCTGCCTCGCCCTGCAGGAGAATAGTCGGGTCCCCCAGAAAGCGGAGGCCAAGGGTGACAACTGTGAGAGACGAAGCCACGCCATTTGCCTAATACAGAGCACAGTCATTGCTAACCTGGAAGCTAACTCACTGACATTGTAAGATGCCCTTGCTTGGTGCCTTGCAGGTTCCAGGCCCTGTGCAGAGAGGGCAACTGCCTGTCTGCTTGCCTCTGAATTAGGCAGCAATGCTAGCGCCTGGCCAAGCATCAACCACAGATACCTACTGTAGGCAGCACGGTGCGCCTGATGGGATGCAATACTCAGTATTATACATGCCGAGGAGAACACGCTCTGTCCCCAGTGATCGAACTCTGCAGAGTCCACATCCGGAGGTCGGTTGCATACCAGAGCGTATACCTGGAAGGGGTGTCCAGTAACCCTACTCCCAAATGAGAATGAGGCAAGTCACCTGGAGACCCTGGGTGCACAATATCTGCGCTGACAGTCCGTTGGGGCTGGCACTGAGATGGACAGACACTACCAGGTATGGAACAATGCCTCCTGGAAAGGTGTGGGCCAGGGAAGGGACCATGAGGTAGTCCGCAGCTGTGTTTGCCAAGGAATACTCATGTCGTACGCTCAGGATTGCATCTCGTTATGTGGGAGAGATGGAGCTCATTAACCAACCTCTCATGGAAGCGCTGATACTTAGTCTGATCAGTTTCCGTGGACAGGTGGATGGAGGTATCCTCTTCCTCAAAGGAGGAAGACAAGGAGACCAATGAGTCCAAAGAGTCCGAGTCTATCTGCTGCAGGGGAGACAGGTGAAAGACTTGTTCTTCCATTGCCCTGACATATCTAGGGAAGGCGGCAGCAGTGGCTCTGAACTGCTCCCAGGTCAACAGCCCCAAGGGACCCACATGGCTTGGAAAATGAGGGGGCTCTGCAGAGGCAAGGGGGAGATGCACGTCACCTATTGTGAACTACCTCTGCCAGGGCTAGGGAACCTTGCTGGTGATCCAAGGCCTCCCAAAGAGCCAGGGGTCTGAGCAGTGACCGGCCACTCACCCAGCAAGTGGTCAGGACTGAGTCCTGAAGAAGCGCCCTGTGAGGAGACCGGAGCTACATGGATCCAGAAGGGCAGACCCCAACCATATCTAGAGAGGCCTTTCCCAGAGGAGATCAGGGAGAGAGGAGGGCTCGGCACTCTGGCTCCTCCCAGAACCTTGAATGGTCCCAGGGGAGGGTCGTCACATCTGTCTTTGACCCCTCAACCCTGTCAACTCAGATGCCAACCTCCTCTTCACTCCCGACACCAGGGACTGATCCAATTCCATGGTCCTCTCAAGGGGGAGCGCAGGAGGGGAAATTCCTGTCCCAGTCCCGGACGCACAAATGGCACCAGCACCAGGGCCAGTAGCTGCCCGCACTGCCAAGGCCAGAACCACTGCCTCCTCAGACTGACAGTCGCTATCGACTTCCCCACTCCCGGTGCCACAAACGACATGGGAGCCAGCATCGACCACAACCACCGGAGCCAAATGAGGGAGAACATGGAAAGGCGTAGAGGTACTGGGCACCGAAGAGCCCTCTTACTCCAAGAAGTCGGTCAGTCAGTCTAGATTGGCTTCCTGATCAGCCGCCTCTGGAGAGGAGGAGATCTAAAAGATATCCAGATGAGCAACCCCAGAGGTTCTTCTACCCTCAGTAACACGAACTGCACCATGGGCAGGCTCAGTACCTTCGTGCCACCGTCCCAATCACCAGAGTAGTGAGCACGGCGTCGAGGGCCACCCATGCCGGGCCCAGCAGGCATGGGCTGCAACAGAGGAGAGCCTGCACCTCTGAGGGAGGTGACTGCCTATGCGGTGCTCCCATCCTGACCCCCGAGAGGGTCAGACTTGTCCTCCGGTACTGTGGTAGAGGCCTCCTCGCTAGCAAGGCTAGAAAGGGAGGAGGCCCCCTCCTCACTGGTCTTTATAGAACCAGGAGGGGACCCAGAGAAGGGGTGAAGGGACCTGCACTTGGAGTCCCTCATGCAATGCTGCCCTCCAAAAGTCATCAGAGCACAGCCAACTTTAAACATGCAGATTTCGAGAACACGGCAGTCCATGGAAAAGCAGGCATCACAATTGTCCATGTCGTGAGTCAGACCCAGGCAGGAAAGACAACAGTCATGTCAGTCCATGTTGGAAATCTGCCAGCTGCAGGGACACAGGTATATAGGAGGTCAGCCCGCCTTAGAAGAGCAATTCTTTTGTCCCCAGATTAACCTGGCGTGACCCGTGGTAACAGAAAACCAAATCAGCAAAAGACTCGACGTTGATAAAAGGGAAAGATCTTACCGGTTATACAGGAAAATGGCACCAAGTAGTTATCTAGCAGAACTGGAATGGAGAGAACTATGGCAATAACATGGCGTCAAAAGCAGAGCCAACGTACTAGGCCGCAAGACACAGAAGTAGTAGGCCGCTGTGATGCACTTAGGAAACACTGCACGAGGTGCTGTTGTCTCGATGGTGGGAGAAGCAGAACTGGGGTGGAGGAGGAGGAGTTGATGGCTGTTATTGGCCAACCTGCAAGTGCAACGCAGTGCATCGACCTTGTGGGCGGTACTGCCTCTGGTGCTGACTCTCCCTTGAAGAAAAAAAAAAGCTCCTGCAGGGTGCTGCATCTCTAGCGATCACCCAGTCAGTGATGAATGGTGAAGACTGACACAGGGAAGATAAATAAGTAGCAATGAAACTTAACATGCTGTGCTGTTGTTGGGGAATAGACACATGTATCTGGATGTTGTTAGGCATGAGGTGAAGCTGAGTGCTTTAAACACCCAAAGAGGTGCATATGTTCCACCACGACCACACAGCCTGAAGTGGGTTGATGCACTTACAGTATATAATATCTCCATGTGAGACATTTTAATTTTAAAAAAGGAAAAATATAGGGTATAAAGTTATATTTAAAAAGTTCCTTAAAAGCCTACCCCATGGTGAAGAGGGCTGAGCTGCCTGGTGCTTTACTTTATTCCAAACTGGTGACCCATGCTCAGGAACAAGCTCGGGTTGCTGGGGGTCAGCCGGGGAGGAGAGTACTGAGCCTCTGATGGACAGCTCTTCTCTCTTGGGGTGGGGAGGTCTGCCGTCTCGCTCCCTGACTGCCATCTGGTGGAGGGTGGGTGACAGTGCCAGAGTATAAGTGACATGGAAGGGAGGGGCTATGGTTCCACAGCATGTGCGCAGCTCCACGCACACTCGTTTACATGCCACTGCAGCTGGGGACAAGGAGAAAACAGAAAATGGGCTGGCATTGTTATCGTGCAGCACTGCATGACAGTGCTGAAAATGTTGATCTATACTTTTTATTCTGTTTTGGACTGTCCATTATCTCCTGACTTATCTGATACCATTCTTTCTCCATTTTGAGTCTCTTTAGTACTTTTTTTCACATCTGAAATAATAAAAGAAGTACTCCTTTTAATATGGCTCGGACCAGGTTTTCACCAGTATTCTGAGCTGTTTTTGTACACCTGTTGTCCTGTAAGGTGAGTCAGTTGTTTAAAATCACTTCTGTTGTGACAAAAATGAACTATTGTGCAGCAGGGAGTGCTCCTTGGTCTTATGGGAAAACAGGTGTTGGAAAAACAGCTGAGAATACTGACAAGGGCAATGCAGTGGATGTCCTGTACTTGGACTTCAGCAAGGCCTTCAATTCCATGCCACATGGGAGGCTAGAGGGAAGCTGGAATATGTAGGGGTGGGTACTAAGATGGTCAAATGGATCACTAACTGGCTGAAGGGCAGGCAGCAAAGAGTGGTGGTGAAGGGAAACTCTCATCATCAAAAGCGGTAAATAGAATTATGTACTTACCGTAATTATGACCTTCCCAAATATCTTCGCCATTCATTACCAATGGGTCCTACGAAAAAAAAGAGCACTGTATCTTTAAAAAAAATTTGTGTGTGGTGGGCGATGTCAGGACAGCGCCGCCCTCAAGGCCAACATTCTACGTGGGCGCTCGCGTGAGGTTGGCCAGTAACCGTCGCTGACTCCTCCCAGCCCTCAGTTCTGTCTGCCAGGCAAGGAACCGGAAAGGGGGTTCAGAGGGCCAGGGTGCCTGAAAGAGTTTCTATGTGTAACCCCCCTGCAAATGGGGGTTCCCAAAAGACTTCCAGGAGCTTGCTTGAGTGCTCCAAGCCTGAATGGTGTTTGGCATTTAAGCCACTTATCAGTGAGTGTTTTTAGAACCTCTGGTACTGTCTCTTTAAGAGCTGTCTGCTTGCAGACATAATTAGTTTGTATGGGGGACTGTGTGTTTCTTTGATTGAGTACCACTCAAGCTGCTGCCAATTCACTTCATTTTGCAGTCACTAGGGTGCAAAGGAACCTATCTGAAAGATGTAACTGTTTGCCAGAAATTATTTAGAGTAATAATGAAATTACAGTTTGTCTAACCTGCTTTCTTTGCAGTCAGAACTGTGTCTGCTAGTTCCCCATTCTAGTTTTGAACTGCTGAACTGGACCAATCGGTGTTAAATTCAAGCTAGCTCTAAATGGCCTTGGACGAATCAGAACTTGGACTCATAATCTGAGCCAGCCACAAGAGGATTGTATGGGCAGTGACTCTGGGAGATGTAGTTTAGACTTCAGTGCCTTTTGGACCAACAGCAGCAGTCTATTGTGGTGACAGCCAATCCAGTCAAGAACTGGGAGGAACTCAAAGGAAGTGCTCTGGTTTTTGTCGGTTGGAGTTTGAGTTGAGCTTTGGCAGTGAAGAAGGAAGAAGCCCTGTGCTTTTCAGTGTGCAGTTTAGTCAAAAACGTGTGTAAGGCCCAGAGTTCAGTCTGCAGCTTGTATGGACTGAATCTGTCCTGTGAAAAGAATCAAAGGATCTCTGAAGAGTAGAAAACAGGCTCACCCTGTAGAAGACTGGAAGAATTGCTGAAAATTACTTTCAGGTCTGTCAGAGACTGAATCTGCTGTGTGTTCTCCCGGGTATTGTGCAGTAATTGAGATTGGGATACAGATGCAGCCTGCCTGGTATAGTGCTTTCTTTTGTATGGATGTGTGAAGAGGTTTTGTGTACCTCAAGTGAGCCCTGCTGACATTGAAGGACCCTATCTTGTTTGGAGGTCGTGAGTACTAATTCAGAAGTAGCTCCCTGTTGAATTGCCACATTAAATCCAAATGGAATTACTGTACTGTGACTGTTTAATTCTCCTTTTCTCTGTGTGAAAGGGCCCTACCAGCTGCCACGGTTTGGACTAGCCACTAGGGCTTGGGTGCCCAGGGACAGTAACTGATAAGGGATAGCCTGTGCACAGAGCCATGTAGATGATTATTAGAGTGATAAGCTAATTAACCTGATTTCCCTGTCCTTGTTATATCCCTAAATAAATCAGAGCTGCTTGTTTCAGCAAAGTTATACTGCCTGAGGTATTTGTCTATGTTAAAGTACTGTCACTGTGATTGTTGCACTGTATCTCATTTCACAGGAGGTCCAGTGCCGGAACCAGACCTGGGGGTAAGTGTATACTGTGAAGGTAATTCTGATATATTGTGTGGGCCACTAGTGGGAAGAAGGGGTTGCAGTGTCCCAGAGGGGCTGTGACCAGGATTAGTTTAACTATTGCAAACCCTGACCTCTGGGTGGAGGCACCCGCCATTGGATCCAGGCCCCTCAACTGTTAGTGGCAAATCAGTCAGAGGTAGTAGCCCTGGGATAGCACTCATTGGGGTTACATCTGTCATAAGAGGTGATTGCCGAAAGGTGCTCATCATTGTAGATGTACGTGTACATCATGAAATTCAATTTCGGCAATGCTTACCAATGAGAAAACAAAATGGAAAGGACTCTATACTTTAATGTCATACAGGGGCCCCTACTTTAGATTCTTAACTCCAGGGGGGTGCATGTCGGGGGCGGGATGCAAAATTCTAGAAAATAAAAATAAACTACTCGGGCCAGGTGCAACAGAAGAAAAAATTACTCACCTTAGTAATGTTGTTTCTTCTAATGGAGTCTTGCTATATTATGACAGTAGCAGTTTGATCCAGCTCTAGAACTGCTCCAGAGGTGAAATGGTTAATACCATTCCAAAATAGAACTTTGAGCACGAGCTCTAAGAAGCAGCTCTATCTGTGTAATTTCAAACCTGAACTGTCAGATCTTTACGAGCAAAAACTCACTAAGGTCTGTGTGGAAGCTGTAACCTACACTAACCAAATGGCTACCTAAATACCAACAACCATTGCTGGTCCCAACACCCAAGACTCAAGTCAGGGGACCAGAACTACTAATACAATTCTAACATGAGAATAAAACAACAGTATAATAAACACACCCCAAACCCCAAAGGGAGAAAGCTAAAGGGCACAAAATAGTGCCCACACTAGGTGCCCACCCCACCCAAGTAGAAGTTCTGAGAGGGGCAGGCTGGGGAGGTCATAATATTGCAAGACTCCATTAGAAGAAACAACATTACTAAGGTGAGTAATTTTTTCTTCAAACAACATAAGTCTTGCTATATTATAACAGTAAGTAACACACAGCAGTACCTCCATGGAGGAGGGCAGAACCTACTTAGGGAATAGGCTCTGAAGAACAGCTGTGCCAAACCGAGCATCTCTCCTGGCCTGGACATCCGGGGTAATGCTTGGTGAAAGTGTGTACCGTTTTCAAGTAGCAGCCTGGCATATCTCTAATATAGGATGTCTCTGGCAGCAGCTAGAGGCAGCAGCTGTACCCTGGTAGAGTGAGCCCTCAAGCCAGAGGATCTCTGCCCAGTTTCTGATAACAAAATTGGATACAAGAGACAATCCACCTGGCAATTGATCTCTTAGTGGCAGGTTTGCCTTTCCCAACTTCACCATAGGTAAGGAAAAGTTGGAGGATTCGAACCTGTGACCTTTGGTACGCTCTATATAGTAACTAAGAGCTCTCTTAACATCCAGGCTGTGCAACCTCCTCACCAGAAGAGGGTGATCAGTGAAAAATACTGGAAGGAGATAGATTGGTTAAGATGGAAATCTGAAACCACCTTAGGTAAAACTTCCTATTAGTCCTAAGGACTACCTTATCCCTGTGGAAAGAAATAAAGTCAGTTTCTACTGACAAGCTCCAACTCACTTATGCGTCTAGCAGAAGTGATAACCCTCAGACAAACAGTTTTCCAAGTTAGATACTTAAGCTCTGCAGAAAACAGAGGTTCAAAAGGGGTTGCATTAACTGGGCAATACAAACATTAAGGTCCCAGGCAGGGGCGGTTCCCGAAAAGGGTGGATTAGTATGGAGTAATCCTTAAAAACTTGGAAAACACAGGGTGGAGTGGAAAGAGGGGATGACTTTCCTGCTGAAACAAAAGCAGATAAAGCTGCCAAATGGACTCTCAGGGTAGCTGGTCTGAGACCCAAGGAATTAAGATGGACCATGTAATCTAATACAATGGGCAAATCAGCAGATTCTGGGAAACATTTTTCCCAGCACACCAAATGGAAAACCTTTTCCATTTAGAACTATAAGTAGCCCTAGTGGAAGGCTTTCTGGAAGCCTTTAGGATTTCAAGAACACCCTGAGAGGAGTGTAAATCAGCAAACTCTAACTCCTCAAGAGCCAGGCCTTGAGGTTGAGGGATTTGAGGTTCGGATACCAAACCCTTCCCTGGGCACAAGTTAATAGGTTGTGATTCCTGGGGAGGCAAAGGAGAAGATGGATTGTCAGTGACAGAAGGAGTGGGTACCAGGGCTGCCTGGCCCAATCCGGGGCAATCAGAATCACCCTGCAAGGCTGAGATCTGATTTTGACTAATACTTTGAATAGGAGAGGGAAGGGGGGGAAAGCATAAAGAAACTTCCCTGCCCAATCCAGGAGAAGGGCATCCAGGGGACTGAGCCCAGCACTGGAGGCCTGCAACAGAACAGAGGAAGTTGGTGATTGTCTGGGGCTGCAAAAGATCTATCTGAGGGTGCCCCATCTGGCAAGACTATCCCCAGCACTTGAGGATCCAGGGACCATTAGTGATGGCCCTGGGAAATCCTACTGAGAGCATCTGCTAGGACGTTGTCCTTCCCTGGAAGATGAACTGCTATGAGGGAAGTGTTCAGGGAATAGGCCAGAGACCACAACTTCATTGCCTCGGTGCACAAGGCCGAAGACCGAGTGTCCCCTGTTTGTTGATGTACCACATTGTTGTGGTGTTGTCTGTTCTGACTTGTATCACCTTGTTGTGGACAGATGCAGAAAATGCTTGAAGAGCTAAAAAGACAGCTCTGAGTTCCAGCAAATTGATGTGGAGCAGAGATTCCTGGGGGACCACACTCCTGAGTGGAAAGGTCGCCCATGTGGGCTCCCAACCCAGAAGGGAAGCATCTGTAGTGAGAGTCAAATTGTGAGCAGGAAATGAAGGACCCCAATCTTAAGTGCTCTGATCCTGCCACCACTGGAGGCCTGGATCAAGGTTGAGTCACTGGGACCAACTTGGAAGGGTCTCTCCTCTGAGACCAATAGGTTCTCAAGTGAAACTGAATGTCTCTCATCTGAAATCTTGCTCCTGCACAACAGCTGTGGATGCAGCCATGTGCCCCAGGAGCTGCAGAAAGTGTCTTGCTGGTCGGAGACCTGCAGAGTGAAGAGGAGGCCAGAGCCACTAAATTTGTCACCCTTTCTAAGGAAGAAAAGCTCTGGCTAGCTTTGTGTCCAACTCTGCCCCTATAAAGGTGAGTACCTGGACTGGTTCCAGAACTGACTTTGGCAGATTGTAGAAAGCCAGGGAGGTGAGAAGCTGCTGGGTGACTTGCAGGTGAGATTTTACCTGTTCTGGGACTGGCCTACAATGAGTCAATCGTCTAGATAGGGAAAAACAGCAATCCTTTGCCTCCTTAAGTGGGCCACTGCCACTGCCAGACACTTTGTGAATACCCTTGGGGCAGAGGTGAGGCAGAAGGGCATTGCTCTGAACTGGTAATGACCTGAGGGTAGTTGAATCTGAGATACTTTCGATGGGAGCTTCTGATTAGGATGTGAAATAGGCATCCTTGAGGTCAGGAGGCTAACCAGTCCCTGGCCTTAGGGAGAGTAAAATCATTGCCAAGTTACCATTTTGAACTTTGGTTTCAAAGATGCTTGTTCAGATATCTGAGGTCTAATATGGGCGCCATTCTCCTGTCTTTTTGGGGTAAGGAAGTATCTGGAATACAGACCCCTGCCCTGGTGCAGGGAGGAACCTTCCACTGCTCTGAGAGCCAACAGGGTTGAGACCTCTGCTTCTAAAGCAAGGGTCTCTGAAGCACTGCAGGTAGAAAAATCTGGTTCTCAACTTGGGAAACTTTTGAAGCTGAGAACCAGACCCTGGCTTACTACTTCCAGAACCCACTTGTCTGAGGTTAAAGAAGCCCAGTTCTGACTGAAGTAAGCCAGCCTGCCTACCGGTAGGAGAATCGGCCCTGGGCACCCCATCAGGGTGCCTGCTTAGCAGTGCTTTAGGCTGAGGGGTGGGAGCAGGCCTGCCCACCCCTCGTCTGACCTGCCTCTGAAGAAGCCCCTCTGAGCATAGGCAGAGGAGGCCTGAGTCTGATAAAAGGCCTGTGAAAGGCCTACCCCTACCCTGGGGTATGCCTCTGGGGAGTGGCTTGCAGCTCCTTAGCTTGAGCACTTTGTAAGTAGTCTATATTCATCCATCTTTTCATGTAATTCTCTGTCTGCTCCCCAAACAGAGAATTTCCCACCAGGAAAATCCATAGCCTTAGTCTGGGTATCCTGTGACAGGCTAATACACCTGAGCCAGGCCAACCTACAGAAAGCTACAGATGTGGCCATGACCCTAGAGAAACATCATTAACATCCACAGCAGCATGAAACTGTACCTTAGAAGCCTCAATGCCATCAGCAGCCACCTGTTTTAGTTCGCTAGCCAGCTGGCCATGGGCTTGCTTAGCTAATTCCATAACAGTATCCATCTAGATTTCTGATACCTAGCTACATAAGCCATATAATTTGCTTGCCTGAGTCCCAGAGGGCTGCCATATACTGTTTTCGCCATGGCATCAATCTTCCTGGAATCCTTGTCAGGAGGATGTGAAGCCAGGAATATTAACTTTATCACAGGCTGCAGCCTGAACTACTACACCATGACTGCATTGCTGAGAAAGGAATTCTGTATCAGGACCTGACAATGTGTACCTTCTGTCCATCTTTTATCTACAGGAGGCACAGAATTAGGACTTTTAAAATTTTTTGTTTGCTTCCTAAAAGAACTTATGCAAAGGAATAGACAATCTCCTAGACTCTGGAATATCCATCATTTCTACAAAATCAGGCTCTCTTGCTCATCACAGCTTCTTCAAGGGAAGCTGGAGGGTTTCAACAACTTTTGTAAAACATAAAATGAGATGGGGACTCAGATAGCATAGGGAGATTCTAAAGGTCTGTCTGGGAAATGTCGGTTCAATGGGCACACCAGACCTTCCCAGCCACATTCATACTGTTCATAATCATCCTCCCCTCCTCTGGTTCATAAAACTCCTCAACATCATATTCCTGAACCACTGGAACGGACGAACGACCTTTTGCCAGATAGTGGCGGTTGGGAACTCCTGAACAGTGACTGGACAATTTGTATGGCTTTTGCTATCTCTGCAGCAGTTGGAGAAGGTTTTGGACTCCAAACCTGCTGACTTTCTTTTTTCTTTACTGGAACTGGTTCCTCAGAACCAGCTTTTCTTTGCCGAAGTCCGCCCTGGTCAGAGGCACTCCCTCAGTTCGGTTGGCACCGAACCGGGCTGCCCATCGGGTCAGCGGACTTTTAGCCTCTCGTTCCCTGAGCCTGCCCAATCTCTTTTCCAGGGTGGCTGCATGGAAATTCTTACATATCTGGCAGTCTGACTGGAGGTGGTCAAACCCAGACAATAGACATGTGGTGTGTGGGTCAGCCTTGGCAAAGGCTTCCCACAGACATCACAGTGTTGAAACCCAGTGGGCCCGGTTTTTCTTTTGGGTTTCTCAGACATAATGCCAGCCTAACCAGAAAACTTGCCCTTTAAACGGCAGTGCCAGGCAAGACACCCTTATCGGTTTCAACCGTGTCACGGGTATTGGAAAAAAACGTAATAAAATCCGTTTTTTTTAGAACCGATAAGAACCGGGAACCGCACTCTAAAATGTTAAACTTTAAAATTAATGAGTTTTAAACCCAGCTTATCGGTTCAAAACCGAACCGATAAACTTACAAGTTCCACACAGACAAAACCTTTTAATTACTTACGATTACCACAGACAGAGCTTGAACGAGCGGTTTTGCGGTTAAAATAAAACTATTCTCGGTTGAATGGACTGAGAAAACACTGTTTAAACCGAGAATGAACCGAGCAGTAGGAGAAATCTCCGGGCGACTGTTCACTGGGCGCAGTAAAGAATCTGACAGTTCAGGTTTGAAATTACACAGATAGAGCTGCTTCTTAGAGCTCGTGCTCAAAGTTCTATTTTGGAATGGTATTAACCATTTCACCTCCGGAGCAGTTCTAGAGCTGGATCAAACTGCTACTGTCATAATATAGCAAGACTTCATGTTGTTTGAACATACCTGCGCCTGGACCTGAACCTAGCATCCTGGCCACCCCAGCCCAGCACCCACCCACCCACCATGCCCAGACCAGCTTGGCAGCTCCTGCAGCACCACCCCTCACAAACCCTCCTCCAGTCCTGCCCCTCGCTTGGCGTGCTCGCTCCCCTGCGCTGCGTAGCATATAGCAACATCCCGTCGCTATTTGCAAACCCATCCCATCCGTCGCCTTCCCTGCTACTGCGCCTGTCAACATGCGCGCTGCAAGTTGGGTCACTGTTTCGGTAGGCACCCACTTCCAAGTAGCGCATGTCACAGGATACCGCCAAAAGATAGGTACGGGTAGGAGAAAAAAAACAAAATAAAGCCAGAAGACTAACTAGGGTTAGGTCAGAGGGAAAACTAAGAAGGACAGACAGGGATGACCAGAACACTGGGTAGCCCTGGGTAAGGTAAAAACAACTGAGACAGGAGAGAAGGAAGACAGGCGGAGGAAGAGAAACTGGCCCAACTCTCCCCAAAACTCCCCAGCCCCACAGCCCGCAGGTCTGTCTTCTCAGGGAGCCTGGAGGACTAAATTCTGAGTAGTCATTCGAAACGCGTCAGATTGCTCTTTTATTTGCCTATGTAATAAAATATCATATTTTCTATCAGAAAACTGGTGCCCTCGGTCACATTTGAGGTGTGAGTGCTCTGCTTGTTTTTTGTTACCAGGACTAGATTCCACAAGTGGAAAAGGATTAAACCAGGGCTCAAGCATCCAAACTGGATGGGGGGGAGGAATTGTAGGGGTGTAAGAGCCAGAGGCCTGGGACCTGACCATACTGAGAGAAAACAATTCATTTTTCCATGTTCTTCCTTTTTTTTTTTTTTAAACAGAGACAGAATCTCATCTTTTATATTGACAAGCTTGTTCCTTACCTTCCGTCTTCATCCATACCTTCCCTCCTGGTCTGAGTGTCTGTTTTCCTAACATTCGCCAGAAGACAAAGAATTAAGTACTCAAAGAGGATCGCTCCAGGAAGCAGATCCTAAGGACTGTAGGACTGCTCAATTGGGAAAGCCCTTAAGGGACTCAACCCTAGAGGTATCACACAAAAGTGGAGCAACCTCGCTGACCACCAGTGGTGGAAGCATCCAGACTGGGCTCAGGGTTCGTCCAGGACCGAGCCACGATGTCCCAATCCCCTCCAGCCAGAAGGATAGGGAGGGGAAGGGAAAAAGGGGGCAGGGTCGCTCAGTGTCTGCTCATAGGGTGGGTATAATGAACAGTGAAGATATTTGGGAAGATCATAATTACGGTCAGTACGTCATTTCTATATAATTACTGGTGACCATAAATATGAGCCAGATTACCGTTTTGTTAAAAATGCATATCAACCGGATTTCAGGTTGTTATGCTCCAAAGGCAATAATAACCCAAAATCAGGTTGATTTGACATTTCATTATAACCTGAAATCAGGTTGATATGACATTCCCAAAGAAAGACTTTAAAACTGTTGCATTCCATTGTTTACAAATTGTACAAATATTTCAACTGCAGTATTTTCAATTGTGTTTTACTCATGTACAGTTAATTTTTTCAAAGAAAACTGCACACTAGCTAAAAATGGTCTTTTCTTTCAAGCTTCTAGAAATAGTCTAAACCTCCACACCAGCAATTATAATTATTACCCAAATTAATCTTCACCATTTATTATTGATGGGTCTGAGTACCAAGAAGGCGAACTCTGGGGGAAGGATATTCCCCAGCCTCCCATGGGAAGAAAAAGACACGGGAGGAGGGGGTCGATCTGGGCCTGGCTAGGCCTGAGGGCTTGACAGGGCTAGCGAATGCTCCTGGGATCCGGGAGGTGGAGGGTGCCCCTGAAGAACTCACTGTACCCTGCGAAAAAAGAAGTGGGCCCCCCGGAAAGGTGAGGACATCACCCTACGCTGGGCCAGGGGTGACAACCTGGATAGCCGAAGCCACACAGCCCGCCTAATGCAGACTGAGTATCCTACCAGCCTGGAAGCCACCTTGTTGGCATCGCAGACAGCCCTAAAGAGATATCTTGCTAGTTCCAGGCCTTGAGTGGTTAGGCGAATGGCTTGCCTGGTTCCCTCACCATCAGGCAGCGCTGCTAGGACTTGCCCTAGCAGGGAACAGATATGCCTAGCATAGGCCACCTGGTGCACCTGATGAGCCAATATCTGCAAAAGGAGACATGCAGAAAAAAACACCCTCCTCTCCCATCGGTTGAGCTTGGCTGAGTCCGAGTCAGGGAGGGCGGTCTCGACTAAGGCGTTGACACCCAGAGGGGTGTCCAGAACCCCAGACTGAAGAAGGCTGAGGCATGGCACCGGAGACCTACTGCTGTGCAGTATCTGCACAAACAGTCCCTAGGGGGCAGGAGAAGGGGCAGAGGGTCATAGCCAGACAGAGTGCGATGCCTCCTGTAATGGTCTTGGCCAAGGAGGGATGACCAACGTGTCAGCACTGTATTCCCTAGGAACGACAGCGTCACATGATCGTGGTTCTGTCCGACACGGTGGGAGCTATGGAGCTCCCTCATCATCTCCAACAGGAAACGCTGGTAGGACGAAAGGTCCCCTACAGAGGAAAAATGGTGTGAAGCATCCTCTTCCTGCACTGAGTAAGCCGAAGAAGAGAGGGAGTCCAATTCAGAGCTCGGTGGTGCTGAAGTGGGAGGTCTGAAAAGGACCTCAGAAACAGCCCTGAAGTAATGGGGAAACAGTGCCGCCACTGCCCTGAATTGTTCCCAAGAAAGGGGAAACCCCGGAAAAGGGGGTAGGGGAGGCAGAGATAGAGAAGGAGGGATAGCCTGGCTAGATTGGGGAGTACCTCTGCCAGAGCACTGGGTTTGTCCAGATGTGCCCTGATTAGGGGAAGAAATGGAAAAACCTGAAATCCCAACCTATAAGGAGCAGGCTGGGGGATGCCCTTGGGGGTAATCCACCAGAAGGTGAGGCTGGAGTCGTGCAGCACGACTCGGGAGACTCCTGCCCTCAACCACTGGAGAACTTCCTACTGGGAGAGAGGCCCAACTGAACAGTCCTCGGCGACGACCTCCAACAGCCCTAGGATGCATAGGTCATTGTTTACAGATTGGTCCACCAGCTCCCTTCTCCTGGGAAGATCTATCCCTCTTAGGAGGCCCAGTGGAGGAATCCGGGCTTGCCCCCCCCCAAAGAGAAAGAACCATCCACCCCCGAAGAGGTTAAAGGACCTCCCCAAGGTTCTTCCTTGTTGGCCAGAACCCCGGTTGCTGAAAGACTGGAACCGGCCAATGAGGTAGAGTCAAGAGAGGAGGAGGGCCCGGCTGTAGCCGAGGAAGAGCTGATACCAACCTCGGTGCTGCCAAGAGAGGCGGACCAAATGCAGCGCCAACCACCGACCTGGCTCTGACCCCGGCACTGTGCCCGGACACGGCACCACCACATTCCGGAACCAGAATAGGTTCTGGAAAGGTCCAGGATAGCAAAACCGCTGATGGCACCACCCTCCAGATGAGAAGATAGTACCAGGAACTCCAGTGGCCCCAGAGACATCAAGCAGAGTCCGAAGAGCCAGGGGCCCAATCGGAGTCACTCCCATCACCATCCCCTGAGGCAGGGGAGGAGACAAGGGCCACTTCCAGCTGGGCCACACCTGAAATCCTGGTCTCCCAGAGCACCGAGAGGCATCCGGGGGAGGCTTGGACACACTAGCCACACTGCTCTGCTCATTGGCACCAGAGACAGCACCAAAAGCCAAAGCCAGTGAGAAGCATAGTCTCTAGGGGACCTTCCGAGGACAGCCCGAGTATAGCTCGGACTCCACCTTGGGGGTCGTCCAACCCTCCGAGGAGGAGCTGGACTGTGAGGGGTGACCAGTCACCTCCCTGAAGGAAGATGACCTCTCCACCAACCCCTCGTGGGAACTCTGTGCCCCAACAAGAGGAGCAGAGGAGGAGGACCCTACCCAGCCAGGTCATATAGGCCCGGGGGGTGGGCTCAGGATTGGAGTCCAAAGTTCTTGCCTTGGCGTCCAGAGTCCGCTGACACACGCCAAAAGTTGGGGGTTTCCTACCCCAGCGTGCCACTTGAACAACCAAGGTACAGGGGTCCATAGAAAAACAGGCATCACACTCGTCCATCGGATGGTGGGGACCCAGGCAAGAAAAGCACCAATTGTGGGGGTCTGTGATCGTAATGAAGTTGCCACAGGGGCACCGAAGCACAGGGGCAACTCTGGACTGCTTCAACTTTGAACAACGCCCTGACCCCAACATACCGTTGCTGCAGCTTGAAAACAAATAAATTAAAGGAAAAAGGTACACCCAGAAGGAAATAAACTTAGGAAAAACAAGAAAACCAAATGGCATAGGTACTCACGGAACCACAGAAACTGAGGCCTAGACAGTGATGCAGTTGCTTGCAGAGATTCCCACACAGGATCCTTCCTCGACGGTGGGGAAAAAACAGAACTGAGGGCTGGGAGGAGTTGACGTCGGTTACTAGCCAACGCCAAACACCACAAAAGAATGCTTTGGCCTGTTGAGTGGTGCCATCCCTAATGTCTCCACCCACACAAAATTTTTTAAAGAGACAGTGCTCTTTTTTTATTCCATGCAGGGTCCTGAGTCTGTAGGACCCATTAGTAATGAATGGTGAAGATTAATTTGGGTAAGATCATGCGGGGTGCCATAGGGATCAGTACTGGGACCAGTGCTGTTTGGGATATTCATAGCAAATATCTCACATGGGACCCAGAGTAAGATCAGTCTGTTCGCAGATGATACCAAGATGGGAGCTGTGATGGATGACATTGAGGGGCAGAGGGGACTGCAGAGAGACCTGACTAAACTACAGGAGTCATCAGAAACATGGCAGTTGAGGTTCAGTGGCAAGAAGTGCAAGGTACTGCACTTCGGAACTAAGAACCAGAGGAGAAGATATCAGCTGGAAGGGGTACAGGTGGGGAGCACAGAGGAGGAAAAGGACCTGGGGGTGACTATACTGGGGAAAATGAACAACTCGGGTACAGAGCGGGAAGGCAGCAGTGAAATCCAACAAGATGCTGGGCTGTACAGCAAGGGGGATCTCCTCTATAAGTAGTGAGGTGACCCTGCCCGTGTACAGGTCACTGGTCAGACCACACCTGGAATACTGCATGCAGTACTGGTGCCCATTCCTGAAGAAGGACATCAGCCTGTTGGAGGGGGTGCAGCACAGAATGACTAAGATGATCCAGGGTTTAGAGGGGAAATCCTACGAAGAAAGGCTGGGCATGCTCAACATGTATTCCCTGGAGGACAGGAAAGATAGGGGAGATATGATCGAGACCTTCAAGTACCTGAAGGGGATATACAAGGGAAATACAGGAGAGATATTCTGGATAAGAAGAGGGAGGGATACTAGAGGGCATCAACTGAGGTTGGAGGGGGGAAAATTCAGGAGGGAAATCAGGAGATATTATTTCACAGAGAGGGTGGTAGACAAGTGGAACACTCTACCTGAGGATGTGATTTCCTGTAGGATGGTGGGCTGCTTCAAGAGGGGATGGGACGAGGGGGAGTGACTGTGAAGAGGGGGGAAGGGTGGGGCAGCTGCAGGTTGAGGCTAGCTCCACAATTGAGCAGACTTGATAGACCGCATGGCCTGTTTCTGCTGGCATTTTGTATGTTTGTAAAAACCTAATCCTAGCCTTATTAAAGGCGCTCCTTTAATATTTCAAATGTGAAAAAAGTACTAAAGCAGACTCAAAATAGGAAAAGCTGGGTCGGCAGGGGAGGATGAGATTGAGTGTCCGTGGGACTGCTCTCTCTCCTGGGGTGGGTATTGGGAGAGTGTTGCTCTGCAGCCCCAGTGGAGACGGGAGCACTGCAAGAGGACATCTATAACTGTGGGACTAGAAAACCGGAGCAGCTCTAGGCTCAGCGGATAACGGCTGCTGGACTGCCGCACTTCCTCCAGACCTCCCTTGAGTCATGTCCGCCTCAGCAGCAGGGGCCAATCGTGAGTGTGAGGTTGCCCTCCTCGGTGCCTTCCCCTCGGAGATGAGGGACCCGTCCAGTGAAGGGATACGCCGGATTATCCTCGTTGGCTGCCATGTAAGGTAAGGAGGCTTGGGGGGTCGGAGGTGTGGGAGTCCTTGGCAGCCTGAAGGAGTGGGTGTGCCCCGAGCATGTAGGGGAAAAACAGATAACAACAAAAAAAAAAAAATAGGGAAAGATGGGTATCATGCAAGTCAGGCGATAAGAGTCAATCCAAAACAGAATAAAAAAGTATAGGTCACAGTTTACACTGCTATCATGCACTGCTGCTTTAATGAAGCCCTGCCTGCCTCATTCCTGTATCACCACCTGACCACCGACCCCAGTTCTGGATGTGAGTTTTCAGGTGGGGAGAGGACGGCCCTCCCCATCCTGGCCCAGCCATGGGGGGGCAATTCATGGGGGAAATTATGGGCAAAGTGAGTCAGGGAAGGTGGGTGCCAATTAAGGGAGGCATGGACACAGCTGAATAACATGCCGGATGCCAGCCCAAGGAAAAAAGCTCTATGGCAAAAAAAAGTTCCTTGAAATAAGCAGCTTCATGTATGGCCACTGACAGTAAATGAAAATTACTTACCTACCATAATTCTTGATCTTCTCTTGTATCTTCACCATTCATTACTGTTGGGTGTAAGCTGGATGCACGCACCCACCACAAGAGCTTTTTTTTTCTTTTGGAGGGAGGAGTTGGCGCCGATCGCACCACCCACGAGCAGAACGCACTACGTGGCGTGTGAGGGGTGGCTGTTAGGCTCCGTGGACTCCTCCTCCATCCCAGTTCTGTAAAGCTGAGAGGAAAATAGGTTAGAAAAGGAGAGCAAGGCAAGGAAGCCGAGGGATAGACAAAGGAAAGGAAATAACTGTCAAAAGATAAGCCAAAGAGATGACAGAAAAGAAGAACCCTACCCTAAGGGACCGCAGGGCCTCACTCCTCAGGCATCTCTGACAGAAGAAAGATAAGGGCAGAAGAGAAAGAAAAGAAGAAGAAGAAGACAAGGATAGTAGGGAGGAAGGAGGGGATCTGCCACAACCATTGGGAGAAACTGGTTTGAGCTTACCAGTCCTAACAAACTGAGGACAAGGGAGCAAGGATCCCTCCAGCTAATGGTTGCTATTAGGTGGCTCAATTGAACCATCTGAACAATTTGTTTTCGAGAAGGCAGATGTCCCTTCCTACCCAGCTATCCAAATAACCACAACCTATGCCGACAGCTCACAGATTGTCCCCAAAGGGGAAACAAAATGATCTGCTCCGAAGGGAAGACAGCCCCTACTAGGTGTGGGTGAAAAAGGAATGAATACACAGTCACATGACCAAGTACTAGTATAAGGGCCCCTTCAAGAAGGGTGCAACATATTTGTGCAGAAAAACAGAGAGAGAGAAGGAAACTCCTTCTGAGTGCCTTGAGAAGTACAAGCCGTAGGGAAAAACATATGGATATGGAGAAGCCCCAAGTCTGGGGACACCACGGCAAAAGAGAATCAGAAAGAGTTCCCTCAGAAGGTAAGGGTGAAGCCCTACTCGCCCTCCTCTTGGGCTGAACCTTCTGTGGCTTCAGAGAAGGAACTGAAGGTCCTGAGGTACCAGGGGGAATCAGCCCCCAATTGGTCTCAAGGGGGGGAGGGCGAGCAAAGGCAGGGGAGACGCCAAGAAATGAGGCCCAAGACGGGAAGGTGGGCAGGATTTAGTAATGAATGGTGAGATACAAGAGAATATGAAGAATTACCATAGGTACGGAAGTTTCATATCTTCCATTGTCAATCTTCTCCATTTATTACTGTTGATGAGTACCAAGCCCCGAAGGGGACCTTGCACAGCCCTGAGGACCAGGACCCTTAGCCTCCTGTTGGTGGAAAACAGGAAGAAGGAGACCCTAGCCGTACTAGACTGACAAGTCTAAGGCTGAGGAGAACTAGGAGGTGTCCCTGAAGATGAGGGATGGAGGGGGCCCCTGAAGAATCCTCCTAGCCCTGCTGGAAAAAAGACGGGTCCCCCGGAAGGTGGAGAGTATCACCCTACACCAGGCCAGGGGTGACAATCTTGATAGATGAAGCCACGCCGTCCATCTAATACAGATCACTGTCCCCGCAGGCCTGGAAGTCACCTCACTGGTGTCATAAGATGCCCTTGCTTGGTGCCTTGCCAGTTCCAGACCTATGGCAGAGTGGGCAATGGCCTGTTGAGATTGCTCTGAATCAGGCAGTAATGCTTGCGTTTGAGCTAGCATTGACCACAAGTGCCTGCTATAGGCAGCATGGTGTGCCTGATGTGATGTGATGCACATCAACGCGCAAGTGAAAGAGAAAACCATTCACCCTACTGGTCGAACTGTAGGGAATCCAGATCTGGTGAACAGTCACGTGCCAGGCGCCGAAGCCCATAGGGAGTGTCTAGGGGTGTCAGGTCCAAAGGAGGGTGAAGGAGAGAACCTAGAGACTCCTGGGGCACAATACTTCCACCTGCAGTCTGCCGGGCTGAAAAGGGTCAGCTGGAGACTGCCAGGTGCAGATAGACATTTACTGGAAGGAACAGGCCAGGATGGCACCACCAGGTGGTAGGCACTGAACTCACTGAGGAATTCATGTGTCTGCTGACCAGTATTGTCCCTGCGAACATAGGAGATACAGAGATCTCGAACTATCCTCAAAAGGAAACGCTGATATTCAGTGAAATCGGCATCAGAAGATGGATGAATGTTGGGATCCTCTCCCTCAGAAGAGGGAGTCGAGGAGGACGAGGAACTCAATTGTTCAGAAGACTCCTGCAGCGGAGGGGACAGGCGAAAGTCCCACTTATCCATGGCCCTGACATATGAAGGGAAGGCCACCGCAGTGGATCTGAACATCTCCCAGGTTAAAGGCCCCATAGGACCCACATGGCCTGGGGAGGGGTGGCTGCAGAGGGATGGAAGATGGACACCTGCAAGGAGGTGCCTGACCCCTGCCAGGGCTCTGGAATCCAGGGAATGGAGCTCATACTGGAGGGGTCCCTGAGATCAAACCAGGTTGCAGAGAAGGAATCTGAGGATGCGAACTCCGGAAGAGACCAGATGGGGAATGTCCACAGTGACGCGCCTGGGGTTGCATATGTCCAGAAGGGCAACCCTCCGCACTGCCACCTGAGGGTACCCTGGAGCCCGAGAAGGGAGTCGAGGTCACGCTGTGGCTCCCTCTGCGCCTGGGGTGGCAGGAGACCGCCGCCCCTCACTCCTGGCAGCACCTCAACCCCTCAGACTCTGAGGATGCCCTCTTCCTCTAACACCAGAGAGGAAATCCCTGGTCCTAGGGCCCTTTGAGGAAACCATAGAAACAAGGGTCTCAACCCCGGGAGGGCCGCAGCAGCACAACACTGGCAGCTGCCAGCCCCTTCAGAGGAGAAACCCTCCCAGTCTCAGAGCCACCACCCCAAAGACCCCCAGGCCACCCATGGATCTTCAGGAGTAGGCTGTCCGGAGACTCAGGGATAGGGGTCGCTGGGCCACCTGACACCACGCCCCACAGAGACCTCCGATCCCAAAGAATGGAGGTCAATCTGGGTCCAAGTCTGAGTCGTCCTCCAAAGAGGAAGTGACCAGAAGGACCTCCAATATTAGCCACGCCAGGAGATTCTCTGGAGGCAGCACCAACGGCGCGGTCAGGTCAGTACACCGCCCACAACCCCAAAGCCCAGTACAAGCTGCTTGATGGCCCCATCTGAGTCCCTGGAGCCCGCATGGTGCCGGAACCCAAAACAGTGTTGCCAGAGGAGTCACCCAAAGCACCGGTGCCGTTCGAGACAGCACCACAAGGCAGCGTCGAGGGTCTGCCAGTGCCGGACCCAGCAACCATGGGCCACGACACTGGGGGAGCCTGCACCACAGAGGAGGTGACTGCCAGGGCGGTGTCAGTGACACGACCCCGGGAGTAGCCACACCATTCCTCTGACACCATGAAAGAGGTCTCCTCCTTGGCAAGGCTAGAAGCTGAGGAGACCTCCTCCTCGCCGGGCCGTATAGACCCAGAAGGGGACCAAGAGGAAGGGCCTAAAGTTCTGGCCTGGGAGACCAGAGGGTGATGTCATCCTCCAAAAGTCGGCAGAGCCTTGATGACTTTGAACACACAGATTTCCAGTACACAGCACTCCATGGAAAAACAGGCATGGCACCTATCCATATCATGGTTGGGTCCCAGGCACTGAAGACAGACATCACGCCAGTCTGCAGAATAGTGCTGGCCACATGTTGTTTCCCCTCATCATCTCATCATTACACACACCATTTTAAACTGCTCAGTCAGTACAGGGCCAAAGGTAGTCACATTCATACTTCTCAGCCTCAAAAGTCA
The DNA here is from genome assembly GCA_016271365.2 of Neoceratodus forsteri. Taxonomy (NCBI): domain Eukaryota; kingdom Metazoa; phylum Chordata; order Ceratodontiformes; family Ceratodontidae; genus Neoceratodus; species Neoceratodus forsteri. The sequence continues at coordinate 336,918,714 of CM057452.1, read as the reverse complement.
TAGCACTGGCCTTCAAAAATCATAGCAAAGGGCCAGAATGTGTAGCACTTTCTTATTTTAAACAATAATATGTCTGCAGATAGTGGGACCTATAGTTATTGATAAGGAATGCTTATATCAACTTAGTTCAATAATTTAATAGTTGTGTGTGTCCAGAAATAGGTCTAACACTATGAGAACATCAATAAACTTATCACGGTATAGGGAGAATTTGAGTGTAAAAATCATGGTGCTATGCGAAATTCATAGCAGTTGGGAGGTATGGTCACAGTGAGCAGGGAGGAGACAACATGGAAGGTAGAGTAGGATGTGGTAGGGGAGGAGGGAGGAAGGAGTTAAGAGGTAAGGTGACAGGAGGGGAAAGGAGAGGGGTTGTGTGGGTGGCCAGAAAGAAAAGGTCAGGGAGGGGATGGGAAGGCCAATGGAGGGGTGAGTAGGGGCTGTGTGTGTGTGTGTGTGTGTGTGTGGAGGGGTCAAGCAGGAGTTGGAGATAATAAGGGTGGGGTGGTGCTCATGACAGAAGGGGGTGCAGACAGGTTGGGGAGTAGCTCGTATGGCAGTCAAAGACAGAAAAGAGGGAGTCGGGAATGCAGGGAGGGGGTGGAAGAGTGGCAATCCTGTGGGGGTTCCATAGTTAAGTGTATTCAATGGGGAAAGAAGAGGGACCAAAATACAGGGAAGAAGGTGGTCTGCATGCCAGGGATGATGGCAGTGAGGGTGTGCTCAAAGATTAGAGAGGAGGTGGGTGTAGTACAGGAAAGATTCAGGATGGTGAGGAAGACCTGCAGAGAGGTAGTCAGATCACTGGCATTCTCTGAGGTATTGCCAGTACAAAGAGCCAGTACTGAAGAAAAGGAAGAGGAGTTCAATGACTGGTTGAGGGACTGGTGCAAGGAGGAAGGGTATGACTGTATTGGGTGCTGGGGGGAGACCTGGTGAGATAAAACACTTTTTGCACTAGACAGACTGCACCCCAGTGGGGAGGTCGAGTCCTCAGGGATAAGCTGGGTTAGATATAAACCAAAACCTTAATTTAAACTACGGGAGGAGGAGAACAGCATATAGGACCTAAGTCTGCAGGATGAGAAGATCAGCAGACCTCCACATACCAGTAGAGGGAAATTGTAGGGAAGAGGTGTAGGGGGAGCAAGGGGGCTAGAAGTGTGTGGGGGGTGCAGGGTACAGGCAAAGAGGAGTAATAAGAAAGGCAGACAGGTGGGAGGGGAAGGAAGCTCAGACTTTACGTGGAAGGTAGTGTTCCTGAACACATAAAGCCTTGGAAACAAGATGGATGAACTGCAGGTGTTGTTGGCGAAGAGGGAGTGGATACTGTGTCGGTCATGGAGACAAGGGCCACACCTAACCATGACTGGGACCTCCAGATCTCTGGGTTTAAATTATACAGGAGTGACAGAGAGGTAAGACAAGGGGGAAGGGTGGTAGTTTATCTCAGGGAGCGTACAACATGCACAAAGGGAGGAGTCAGAACAGGGGAGGGCAGAAGCAATGTTGATTCAATTACTGTCAAATAAAGGAAGGAAAGTGAGGTTGGGGATGGTTTACAGACCACCTGGCCAGGAAGGGGAAAGAGAGAGAGAGAGAGAGAGAGAGAACTAAACTCGCAAATAAAGACGGCTGTAGTGAAGGGAGAGGTGGTAATAGTGGGAGACTTTTACCTGCCCAACCCAAGGTGCGTTGGAGTGTACTGGCCATGACCTGCACCAGGAGTCAGGTGATCGCAGATGTGCTGCACAGTCTATTCCTGACACAGATCATCTCAGAAACCACCACAGAGGAGCAGTCCTTGATCTGGTGCCGACAATTCCCTATATGGAAAAAATATATTTTCCATATATGGTCAAAATGCATTTAAATATACAAGTTTTGGAAACCTTTTATATATTTAAAATATATGAAAGAGCAGGAAAATATATGTGTATGTTATGAGACATGCATGGACAACATATAGACCACATATAAAACTAAGTTTTACATTGAGAATGCATTTTCCATATGTTTATCAGGGACCTTGTCCAGGATAGATAAGGTCAAGGAGCCCCTAGGTGGGAGCGAACATCACACACTGAACATGAGCAGGGAAAAGGCCCCCACTAAGACTAAAATCCTGGGTTTTAGAAAGGTGGACTTCAGAAAGATAGGCAAGCTACTAGGGAGTCACCTGGCAAGCACCTGAGTGGATATGGGGGTGGACCGAAGGTGGTCCATCATCAAAGAGGGAATAACAGTAGTCACAAGGGAGTGCATTAGGCTTAAAGGGAAAAACTCAAGGGCTAAAGTACGCAGCTGGTTTAACACAGCGATAGCACAGGCAGTAAGGAATAAGAGGTCAGCCTACAACAAGTTCAGGAGGACCCAGAGGAAGGAGGAAGGAAGGAAGACAGGGAGGACTATCTAAAGATGACTAGTGTAGGAGGTAGGGTAGTCCAGTGGGCTGAAGCTCAGAAGGAACTCCAACTAGCTGAGGCAATTAAATAAGGGGAAAGGCCCTTTTTCACTATATTTGTGAGAAAAGGGACAAGAAAGATGGCTTTGTTAGGCTCAGGAAAGAGGATGGGTGGTTAGAGAAGAGTGGGGGCAAAGCATAAATATTGAATGAGTACTTCTGTTCGTCTTAACCAGGGAGAGAGACGGACTGGTGCTTCTATGGGGAAGGAAAGGAGACAGGAAGAGGGTGCACAGATATTTTGATAGAGGTGAGAAGGCTGAATAAAGGGTTGCTAGTATTAGGGGAAGATAAATCCCCAGATGGTATACATCCTGGTGCAGGAGTATGCAGGTTCCTTGGCTGAACTGTTCAATAGTTCACAGGTGTTGGGTGAGGTACTGCAGGAATGGAGAATGGCACATGTAGTGCCCTTTCAGACAAGCGGTTCCAGGGACAACCAGACAAAGTACAGACTGGTCAGTCTGACTTCAGTTGTTTACAAGCTCATAGAGATCATACTTAAGGAAAGGTAAGTAGAGTATCTAGAAGAGAATGACCTCCAGGATGAGCAGCAACATGGGTTTAAGGGAGGGAGATTGTGTCAAACAAACCTGACTGATCTTTTGACTGATACTAAAGCAGTGGACAGGGCCTAGCTGGTAAATCCTTTACCTGGACTTTGGCAAAGCCTTTGACTCTGTACTCCACAAGAGTTTTTTTAGGAAGTTGGTGGATCTAGGGGTTGGTGAGAAGTTGACTGGGTGGAAAACTAGCTGAGGGGCAGGACCCAGGGCATGGTGGTGGGAGATTAGTGCTCTAGCACCAGGGAGGACATCAGTGGGCTCCCACAGGGCTCAGTACTCAAACTAAGGCTTTTCAATGTCTTTCTCAGTTATAACTGGGATGGCATTAGGGGCAAAATGTGTCAATTCACAGATGATACCAAGCTCTAAGGGAAGGTGGAAACAGCAGAAGGGGTAAAAGACCAAAGAAAAGATCTGGAAAAGGTAGAGAGGTGGTCCAAGATTTGGCAACTTGGCTTTAATGCACAAAAATGCAAGGTTATGCACATTGGAGTGAAGAACCCAAGGACTGAGTATAGCCTGGGTGGGGTCCGGGTATCTGCATCCGAGGAGGAGAAGGACCTTGGGGTGATGATCACTAGTGACCTGAAGTATTTCATACTATGTAGGAAAGCAGCAGCAAAGGCAAAAAAGCTGGGCCAGGAGGATCAGCAGTAGAAAGGAGGTAATACTGCCTCTGTACAGGTCACTGGCGAGGCCACATCTGAGTACAGTATGGGTGCCCATACCTTAAATAGAACAGAAACCTGCCAGAGACAGTCCAAAGGAGGGCAACTAAAATGATCACGGGCCAACAGGGTGGGAAGCATGAGGAGAGGTTGGAGGCTCTGAATATGTACTCCCTGGAGGAAAAAGCAAAAAACAAACATGCATCAGGAGCTTTGATAGGAAGAAAGTTGACACTAGTTCTTTTTCTGTGGAGAGAGTCCAGAAAGCACTCGCTAACCTGAAGATGGACACAGCTATGGGGCTAGATGAGGTGCATTTGACTGTGCTGAGGAGCTCAGGCATAAACTACCAACACTTCTGACAGACCTGTTTAACAGATCACTGGAGACAGGAGTGGTCCTGGTGGACTATAGAAGGGCAGATGTAGTCCCACTTTACAAAAGTGGTAGCAGGGAAGAGGCAGGCAATAAGGGGCCTGTCAGCCTGACATCAGTGGTGGGTAAGGTAATGGAAACACTGATAAAAGAAAGGAAAGGATTGTAGACTATCTTGAATCGAATGAGTTACGGGATCTGAGACAGCATGGATTCATGGAGGGGAGGTCATGCCAAATAAATCTGATAAATTTTTTTGACAGGGTGATCAAGGAGTTAGAACGGGGTGGAGTAGTGGACATAGCCTACCTGGATTTCAGCAAGGCCTTCAACACTGCTCCACACAGGAAACTGGCAGGTAAGCTGGGTAACTTGGGGGTGGTTAACAAGGTGGTAACCTGGGTAAGAAACAGGTTAGGGGATAGGAGACAGAGGGCAGTGGTAAACGGAGTTCACTCTAAGGAAGGGAGGATGACCAGCAGGGTACATCAGTGTTCAGTACTGGGACCAGTCCTCTTCAATGTCTATATTAGTGACATACCATAGAAGCTGAAAGGAAGGGTCTGCCTCTTTGCAGATGATCCAAGATCTGCAACAGGGGACATTCCGGGGTGGGGTGAGCAGAGATCTGAAAAAACTGTATAGTGGTCAAGGGTATGGCAGATGGGCTTTAATGCAAAAAAGTGTACAATATTGCTAAGGCCACAGAAACCCGGGAGTGGAGTTCAAAATGGGTGGAGTGATACTGACAAGAACCAAGCAGGAAAGAGATCTGGAGGAAATCATATCAGATAACCTAAATCTGGCCAGGCAATGCAAGAAGGCAGTTGGGAGGCTAGTAGGATGCTGGGGTGCACAGTGAGGGGTATGATAAGCAGGAAAAGGGACATGGTGTTGCTCCTGTATATATTGCTAGTAAGATCCCATCTTGAGTACTGTGTCCAGTTCTAGAGACCACATCTCCAGAAGGACACACACAGAGTGGGGGTGGTCCAGAAGAGGGCAGCTAAAATGGTACAGAGTCTGCATCAAAAGCCCTATGAAGCGAGGCTGAAGGACCTGAATATTGACACCCTTGAAGAGAGGAGGGAGAGGGGGGTATGATAGAGGCCTTTAAATGCCTCAGGGGGTGCATAAGGTACAGGAGGGGAGTATTTTTCAGAAAAAAGGTGCTCTAGAACATGGGGACATGCTATGAAGCTGGAAGGGGGTAAATTCAGGACAGATGTGAGGAAGTACTTCACAGAAAGAGTGGTGGATTCCTAAAACAGCACTCCAGCGGAAGTGGTGGGGGTGAAAACAGTGGTGGGGTTCAAAATTGCCTGAGATAGATACAAGAGAATCATAGAGGTAAGGAAGGGTGAGAGGGGAGAAAGCTGTAGATCAAATATGGTCTGCAGCAAGAATGAAGGTAGAAAAAAATGGGCAGACTGGGTGGGCCAAGTGGCCCTTATCTACCATCAAATTCTATGTTTCTATGTTTCCAAGGGTATACTCATATTTGGAAAAATCCCCCTGGGAGCTAGCAGTCTGCATGCTAAGGGTAGCTGCTGCAAAAGCCTACTTGCTAATAGTGTCAGTCTTGAATGACTCCTTGTTAACAGGGTACATAGTGACCTCTAAGGAAGACTGGCTTTGTCACTCTCAGCAAGAATAACAGTGGCATCAGCTACAGGTTGAGAAACATACAGTGGTCTATCCTTAGGAGCAGTGTATTTCCTGTCTATCTGCTTTCAAACAGGAGGGATAGAAACAGGTCTATTCCAAACCACATCAGACAAGGCTTCAAATGCTAGTGGAACAGGAGGAACCAAATTGACCTGCATGGTAGAAACATTTCACCACTGCAGAAGATGTTTACCTGAGTCAATGGCTGAAGGCTCAAAATCAAGTGTAGAATGCATAATCCAGATCAAAGCCTGGAAAGTTAGATCCTCCTGTAGAACAGAAGAAAGGCCTGCATCTGATGAGTGCAGGCTAAGGAAACAGGCCCTGTCAATGCCATCAGATATGATGAGGATGGGATTAGACTCACCCCTCCACATCCTCTCCAGAGGAGGTCATAGAGGGTGAATCATAAAGCTTTCCAATTCAGAATGTGACCTTGGCAACACCAGTGACACTGACCCCTAGAAACAAGGGGCTGGTGCAAGGGCGCGCCGTAACAGAACTGAATCTATTGACAGAGTGATCCCCAGTAATGTGTGTGGCACTGGAACCGCACTTGGCCAGGCCTAGAAAGTCCTAGCCCAGCGCCAACACCAAACCCAACTGGCACCGGAGAGACTGGCAATGGTACCAGGCCAGTCCCATCACAGTGACACTGAATGGGGGTACAGCCAGAGGGACTGGAGTCAGCAGCATGGTCACATGCAAGATCCCAGGGGTGGTTGCCAGAGCCAAATGCTCTACCCGGCTTATGGGCCTGCCTATGGCTTGAGTTCCACTGGCCTGAAGGACCAGGGACTGGCTCCGCTTGCAGAGGCAAATGAGCCAGATGCTGCACCCACTGATCCATAAGAGCCACCCAAGGGTGGAATTGCCCACCAGAGTCCCCACTTACAGACAGAGAGGGGCTGTGGGCCCAACACCGCGACCTCCTAGTACCAGAGGCCCCCAGTGATGTCGATGGTGCCAGTGAGGACTTTCGTCTCCAGCAGACAAAGAATCTTGTGGCAAACCTCGCCAAGGGTGACCTCAAGCAGTACTGTTTGTTCTCCTTCCGATGGGAGAAGAAAGAACTCGAGGCTGAGTGGCACCAAGAACTGAACGCTGCTGTCATATAGACGTGAAGTTCTGACTCCCAGTGGGTTAGTAATGTTGTCACTGATGAGCACTCGATGGCAAGAAAAAGAGGAGCTGAGACAGCTGAGGGCTGGTGCTGAGGTACAGTAAGTATATGGTGCTAGCTAGTGTTGCGGTGCCATGCATGCGTACAGATTACTTGGTGCCAGCCCTCCTGAGAAGTTATTTCTCCTGCAGGGTCCTACCACCTCTAAGAGCCACTAGAGTGAATCAATGGTGAGGACTGATTCCTGGAAAATCATAGATGCATTGTGACAACAATACATGTTTTTAAAGCAGCAGTATTTGTTGGTCACCAGACAATTTTTCACCAATAATGTTCTTCTGGCAAAAACATCAATATACCCATTTTTCATTTCACTTTTTTTCACTCCTGAACTGATATACAGGATTTAAACATTTTTAAAACATTCCTGTCCTGTGCCATACCCGCCATGCTGTGCTGTTTACCATCAGCAACATGTGGTAACTCCATTGTATGAACAGAACAGTTACATACTTACCATAACAGTAGATCTTAAAGAGAATCTCTTCCCTTAGGCCACACCTTTGGAACTATATATGTGTCAATGCTAGGACCACACGGAAACTTTTGCTAGCTGGAGCCGCTCACGACAACATCACGCATAAGTGTCTACATAAACGTGGGTGGCCCCATATCTCCTCAGTTTTCTACCAGAGATTGTGCTTGGAAGACCTCTCTTTTTGGGGAACCAAGAGGTCATTGAAAAAAACAGAATTTAGAAAGTACAAGGGGACCCTGAAGGAGGAAGCCAAGAAGGTATATCTGGCAAAGCAAAGGTAGGAAGGAAGGAGGGTGAGGGCAGCAAAAGCACTAAGACAGAGGAGAGGATAGTTAAGGAGGTAAAAAAGGGGACACGACTTTCTTCAGGTATGTGGGGGAAAAGAGAAAGTCAAGGGGAGAGATAGTGAGAATTAGGACGGTGGGGGGGGACAGCGCAGAGGAAGATCAAGAGAAAGTGTAAATACTGAACGATTATTTCTGCTCTGTCTTCGCAGTAGAGGGTAGGGGGGTGGACCAGCATGCTGCAGTAAGCAACAGGGAGAGGGGGGAGTGGATACAAGTCCATTCTCAGTGGAGAGGGTCCAGATGGGACTGGAAGCCTTCAAGTAGAATAGGGCAATTGGGCCAGATGGGATTTATCCAAGGGTCCTAAAGAAACTGAGCACAGTACTATGCGCCCCTGTGGCAGCGCTTTCTAGCACCTCACTGGAGATGGGGGATGTTTCAGAAGACTGGAGGACCAATGTGGTTCTTCTGCACAAAAGCAACAGTAGGAAGGATGCTTGCAACTACATGCCAGTCAGTCTCACATCAGTGATGGGGAAGTTACTGGAGACACTACTGAAGAAGAGGCTCATGCAGCACCGGGAGGCAAAAGGGCTGCAGGACCACCAGCAGCATGGTTTCACAGGAGGGAGGTCATGTCAAACTAATCTCACAGATTTCTCTGATTGGGTTACCAGGAGGTGGCTCAAGGGAGAGCAGTGGACATAGCCATTTGGACTACAGTAAGGCTTTCGACGCTGTGTCACACAGAAGGCTAGTTAAGAAATTAGGGGTGGTGGGGGGGGGAGAAAGTGACAGGCTGCATGTTAAATTGGTTAAAGGGATAGGAGACAAAAGATGGCAGTAAACAGTAGCCACTCAGGTGATAGGACAGTGACTAGTTGGGTGCCACAGGGTTCGGTACTGGGACCGGTCCTCTTCAATGTCTTCATAAGTGACACTGCGGAGAAGCTTGAAGGTAAGGTGTCTCTCTTTGTGGATGATACAAAAATATGCAACAGGGCTGACAGTCAGGAAGGGGTGGATAGACTGCAATGAGATCTGGGGAAACCAGAGGAATGGTCTAAGGGTGGCAGCTGGGTTTCAATGCCAAAAAGTGCAAGATTATGCAATTGAGGCAGTGGAACCCAGGGGCTATGTGCAACATGGGGGGAGTGGAGTTTATGGTCACCAATCAGGAAAAAGACCTAGGGGTCATCATATCTGATGACCTCAGGCTGGGTAGTGTGATAAAGTAATGGGAAAGCCTAGCAAGATGCTGAGGTGCATTGGGAAAGGGATTTCGGCAGCAGGAGAGAGGTGGTTCTACAGTTGTATTGCTCACTGGTAAGGCCCCACCTGAGTACTGTGTTCAGTTCTGGAGGCCGCACTCTGCAACGACACTGAAAGTGGTACAGAGGAGGGCAACCAAATGGTGAGGGTTGCATGAGAAGCCACACAAGGAAAGGCTGCAGAAACTCAACATGTACTCCCTGAAAGAGAGGAGGAGGAGAGTGAGAGGGACATGATTGAAACATACAAGTACCTCACAGGAGTGAGCAAGGTGCAAGTGGATGGTCTATTTCAGAAAAAGGAAAGCACTGGAACAAAGGGGACATGCAATGAAGCTAAGAGGGGGACGTTTAAGAGAGATGTGAGGAGATACTTCTTTACAGAGAGGATGCCTGGAACAGCCTGCCAGAGGAGGTAGTGGGGGCAAAGACTCTGGGGAGCTTCAAGCATGCGTGGGAAAGGCACAGCGGCATATTAGGTAGAGGAACAGGGAGGGAGTGACACCTATGACCAACTAGGGTCAGTGGTGATGGAATAGGCAGGGACAAGGGGCAGACTGGATGGGCCTAAAGATCCTTTTCTTTTTTTTTTTTTTGCAGTTTCTATTTCTGAAGCCCCCTCAACACTGGCACTGTCACCCGACTGACGCTCCGGCACCACAAACCCCAGGGGGACCCTCCACGGAGCCTTGGTTTACCCCCCAGGCAGGGATGGAGTGGGAAGGGGGCCCTGGACCTTCAACCCCACACCCTGTAGCTGTACCTTAAATCTCACTGGGGTCCATCCTTTCAGGCTGCGGCGCCAATGGTCGAGGGCTAGTATCCACCCTCTTGTCGGTGTTGCCAAACACGGGTCAAACATTTTTTTGGGTACCCCCCTGGAGACATGACGTACACTGATGCCAAGGCATAAGCCTGCATGGGTCACACCTCCCCCCTCTGTCAGACTTGGGCAAGCTGTTCCTCCAGCCACCGTTAGAGGCAAGGCATGCACTAAGTCAGTGCACCCCCTCCCCCTGCAGGAGACAAGCAGTCCCCCCGACGTTCAACAAAGGTCCTTTTCTGATGACAAACTCTATGTTTCTATGTTTCATACCAGCATCTCTAATAGTAGGCAAGCAAAGGCACTGGATAGAGCAGCCATGGAAATTTACAAGGCAGAATAGGATGCCATATTCCCTACAACTTATAAAATGGGAAGAAGGGAGGACTGGCATGACCTAAGGAAGAGATTCTCTCAAAGATCTATAGTTATGGTAAGTACGTAACTTTTCTTTGAGGATATCTTTCTCTGATGCCACACCTTGGAACGAGTCCTAGGCAGTCCCAAAAGCTAACTAGGAGTCTGGTGCAGTCTGCTTCAGGATAGCAGGCCCTGTAGACCAGCAAGGCTGAAATCTGTTTTTGTACAAGAAACAATGTCCAGACTGTAATGTTTAGTAAAGGTATGGACAATGCTCCATGTGGCTGCAGCGCAAATGTCAGCCACAGAGATGTTTCTGAAACAAGCAAGAGAGGTGGCCATACCCCTGGTGGAAGGACCATGAACTGCACCAGGAAGTTCCTTACCATACTTCCTATAACAGAATGTAATACAATGTGCTAGCCATTTGAACAAGCACTGTTTTGATACAGGGGCATCCTCTTTTCCAGGGAAAAATGCAACAAAATGTTGAGAGGGCTTTCTGTAGTACTAGGTGCCAGTAAAATAGTATCTTATTATTCTATGTATGTTGAAAGTATGGAGCAAGGCCTCACCCTGATTAGCATGCTCAGGATAATAAACAGGAAGGTGTATGGTTTAATTTAGTGTAAACTCGGACACCACCATTGGCAAAAACAGGATTACTATGCAAAGCCACTCTGTCTTTGTGGAAAATCAAATGAGGAAGCTCACACAGTAGAGCCTGTAGCTCTGAACTCCTCTGAAATTATTTGAACTGAAATGATTGCAGCTAAAAATAATGCTTTCCATGAAAGAAAACATAAGTCATAACCTGTGGCTGGCTCAAAAGGAGCCAAAGTAAGTGTTTCAAGAACATAATCTAGGTTCCAAGGTGGGACCAGATTATGAATGGGTGGTTTCATGTGTAGAATACCTGTCAAAAAGGTATGGAAGAACTCCAACTGGGCAACCGCACACCTATCAATAGGGACTTCGGAAGCTGATATAGTTGCCAGATGCACCTTCAGGTAGGAATACTGGAGACTAGAATCTGACAGTGATGGCAAGAATTCCAACACCACATTTACTGGACAGGTGAATGGGTCCATATGTCTGGAAGTGGCCCACAAAGTGAAACGCTTCCTCTTCAAAGAATATGTACAGTATATCTGGTAGAAGGCTTTCTGGATGCAACTAGCATCAGCTACATTAGGTGGCACACCAAACTGTGCAATGGCTATGTCTTCAGGAGCAAGGCATGCAGATGCTGGGACTTCAGGACCAGATGGACCAGAGACTCCTTATCCTGCCACAACAGGCCCCTGCTCAGAGGCAGAAGTACTGGAGGTATACTCCACGCTAGTTGCTGGAGCAGCGATACTGTATTTTTGTCAAGGTCACAGAGGTGCAATGAGGATGAAGGTTGCACACTCCATCTGCAGTTTCAGTAATACTCTGTATTAATGGAATGGTAGGAATGTGTACAGAAATCTCCCTTTCCAAGAGAGGGACAAAGTATTTCACCAAAAACCCAGGCCCTGAGTAAGCAAGTGAAAATGCAGCAGTTTTTGCATTGTCTGGGGACGCAAAAGGTCAGCTCTGGACATCCCCACCTTGCAAAGAGGTCATCTACCACTGAGGTCAGCAGTTCCCATTCGTACATCTTGGACTGTGACCTGCTTAGCCTGTCTGCTAAGACATTTTGGACACCTGGGAAATGCACAACTGACAGCTCTAGTCTGTGTTCTAGCATCCAGTATCATACACTCATTGCTTCCTGACATAGGGAATAGGAATGAGTCCCCCCCTTTGTTTGTTTGTTTGATGTATGACATTGAAGTTGTCCATTTGTATTAACAGAGAACCCGGAGTCAGATGCTCCTGAAAAGCCAGGAGACTGTATAAGACAGCTCTCATCTTCAGGACATTTATGTGCAATTTTGTTTCCAGCTGGGTCCAAGAACCTTAAGTTTGATAAGGGCCCAGGTGTGTCCACCACCAGGATCCAAATGCATCCAAGGTGAGAATCTGAGTTGAGGTTGGTATTAGAAATGGAATGACCTTTAAGAGATTGTAGCGGTCCATCCACCATGTCAGTATTTAGAGTAAGTGGGATGTGATGAGCACCTTCTGGTCCATGTCATCTGTCAACTGGTCCCACTGCATTCTTAATGTCCACTGCAGTATACGCATGTGTAAGCAGGCCAGTGGTACAGTAACAATGGCTGCTGCCATGAGTCCCAGGAGACATAGAAATGTTCTGGCTGGGACGCGATGACTGCTGTATACCAGTTGGGCTTGAGCAATGAGTCGTTCTGCCCTGTCCAGGGGCAGGAACACATAACCCTACTCTGTGTCCAAGACAGCATCAATGTACTGCAGCCTTTGTCAAGAAGTCAGTACTAACCTGGCACATTCATGGCAACCCTAGGTCTTCGAGTTGCCTTGCTCAGGACAGGGTATGCAAGAGTTGGTTCCTGGAGCTGGCTTTCAGGACCCTATCATCCAGTTATGGGAAGATATACAGACCTTCCCTGCGAAGAGCTGCTGTCGCCACTGCCAAGCACTTGGTGAAGATACATGGCACAGAAGAAAAGCCAAAGGGCAATACCCTGAAATGATAGGGCACCCCTTCCAGTACAGATCACAGATATTGCCTGTGATGATGTCTGATCTTGACATGAAGGTGTGCATCCCTTCATATCCAGGGAGCAAATCCAGTCCCCTGTTTGCAACAGGAGAGTCAAAGCCTGCAGACAGACCATGCAAAACTTCTTATATTGTATGCAGAAGTTGAGGTATCTCAGATCTAACGTAGGCCTGAGATCTCCTGTCCATTTGGGTTTTTATTGCCGTTAATTGACTTTGGGGTTTTGTTTTATTATACTGCAAGGGAGGGGTTGTTATCTACGGTGAAAGTGTTACTTAATTCAGTTGCTAGATTTGTAGTAAAATCTCCACAAAGGGTCCATCACTGTAATCTTCTAGAGCAAGTGGGTTGGCTTCTTCTGGTTGGAAGATATAAACTTTAATTGGGTACATTAGCAAAAAAGGTGATGCTTAATAGAGTCCCAGACTGTTTTTTCCAAAACAGAATTCTAGTGTTAATACACAGTCAACAGATAATTTCTTCTCTTTGCATTCCAAGAATGCATACTTCCCTAAGACAAAAGGCTTCATCTTACATGTTACCTACTTTTCTTTAATACTATACAGTCTGTTTTTGATTGTGTGAACCTTTCCCTTTGCACCTTTAGGCATAGGTTGAAAGAAAAAATTACTCACCTTAGTAATTATTTTTCTTCTAATGGAGTCTTGCTGTATTCTGACTATTGCAGTTAGCCCCAGCACTCAAACTGCCCTGGAGAGTAGATGGTTAATTTCTATGCAGAGCACAGAACGTTGAGCTCGAGCTCAGTTCAGACCTCTGTCTGCTGCACTTTGAAGTGCAACTGTCAGATTCTTACGAGCTAATACTAACTACTATGTGGAAATTGTAACATTTTTACTAGCCAAATGGCAACCAAATATTTTGGATCCCAAAAGACCTAAGTCAAGAAATCCAAAATCAAAAACGAGGTAGTGAACAACTTAAGACTGTTAAATTAATAATATAACCCACCCCCCCCCTAAAAGGAGGGAGTGCCCAAATGCACCCCTGGGTGCAACACTGCACCTGCCAGCCCACTTCCAAAAAACAGGTTCCGAGAGGGGAGGCAGGGAGGAGGAGGTCAGAATACAGCAAGACTCCATTAGAAGAAACATAATTACTAAGGTGAGTAATTTTTTCTTCAAACAACATGAAGTCTTGCTGTATTCTGACTATACTGAACTACCAAGCAGTACCTCCATGGAGAAGAATCCAACCTACCTTGGGAATAGGCTCTGCAGTTCTGCTGTACCAAACCGAGCATCACTCGTAGCCTGGATATCCAGGGAGTAATGCCTGGACTGTTTTCCAGGTGGCTGCTTTACATATCTCTAGCAAAGGAATATCCCTGGCCGCAGCCAGGGAAGCAGCTGTACCTCTAGTCGAATGAGCCCTCGGGCCTGAGGGAGGTATTTTGCCTAGCTTCTCTTAGCAGAATTAAATACAAGAGACAATCCACCTGGCAATAGTTCTCTTAGTGGCAGGTTTGCCCTTCCCCACTTCCCCATAAGTGATAAACAACTGGAGGGAGTCAAACCTGTGAGCCTTAGTATGCTCAATGTGGTAACAAAGGGCTCTTTTAACATCCAAACTGTGTAAACTTCTTTCTCCTGAAGAAGAATGATCAGTGAAGAACACAGGGAGACACATAGATTGGTTCAGATGAAAATCTGAAACCACTTTAGGTAAAAACCTCCTATTAGTTCTAAGGGCCACATTATCTCTATGGAATGAGAAAAAATCAGGCTCCACTGACAGAGCTTGCAATTCACTGATACGCCTGGCAGAGGTAATAGCTACCAGGAACACAGTTTTCCAAGTCAAGTACTTAAGCTCTACTGAAGACAAAGGCTCAAAGGGGTTGCATAAATTGAGCAATGCAAACATTAAGATCCCAAGCAGGGGTAGGATCCCTAAAGGGGGGATGGGTATGAAGCAATCCCTTGAAAATTTTACAGAATACAGGGTGAGATGACAGTGAGGAAGGCTTTCCCACTGACAGAAAAGCAGAAACAGCTGACAAATGTACTTTGAGAGTAGCTGGTCTGAGGCCTAGGCCATTATGATGAACCATATAATCCAGAACTGTAGATAATTCAGCAGTGTCTGGGGGATATATGATTCTTGGAACACCAAATGCTGAATCTTTTCCATTTGGAGTTATAAGTTTTTCTGGTGGCAGGCTTTTGAGAGGCTTTGAGAACATCCAGAACCCCTTGGGACAGATGCAAATCTGCATACTCTAACTCTTCAACAGCCATGCCTTGAGATTGAGAGATCGAAGATTGGGGTACCAAATCCTCCCCTGAGAGGAGGTTAACAGGTTGTAATTCCTGGGAAGAGACAGGGGAAGATGGACTGCTAGGGACAGCAACAGGGGGTACCAAGGCTGCCTGGCCCAGTCTGGAGCAATCAGAATCACTTTGCAGGGTTGTGACCTTATCTTGACCAGAACCTTGAACAGTAGAGGAAAGGCATATAGAAATTTCCCTTCCCAGTTCAAAATTAGAGCATCCAGAGGGACTGAACCCAAGACTGGGGGTCTGCAACAAAACAGAGGAAGTTGGTGATTGTCTGGGGATGCAAAGAGATCTATCTCTGTGTGCCCACCTTGAAAAAATCACTTTCAACACCAGAGGGTCCAGGGACCATTCGTGATGGCCCTGGGAGATCCTGCTCAATGCATCTGCTAGCACATTGTCCTTCCCTGGAAGGTGGACTGCTATGAGAGAGAGATCTGCAGAGAATAAGCTAGGGACCACAATTTCATGGCTTCCGTGCACAAGGCCGTGAGACAGAGTGACTCCTGCTTATTGATGTACCACATGGTGGTGGTGTCATCTGTCCTGACCTGAACCAACTTGTTCTACACTGACTGAGAGAAAGCTTGCAGGGCCAGAAAGACCGCCCTGAGTTCAAGAGATTAATATGAAGAAGGGATTCCTGGGGGACCACAGTCCCTGGGCTGTGAGAGCCCCCAGATGGGCTCCCCACCCCAACAGAGAAGCATCCGTGGTTAGGACCACAAAGTGAGACTGAGTGACGAATGGGACTCCTTGCCTGAGGTTGCCCTGATCCTGCCACCACTGGAAAGCCTGAGTCACTGGAACTAGTTTGGTTAGAGAATCTTTCTTCTGAGACCAAAAGGCCCTCAGGTAAAACTGAATATCCCTCATCTGAAATCTGGCCCCTTGGACCACTGCTATAGAAGCTGCCATGTGGCCCAGCAGCTGAAGGAAGTGCCTTGCTGGCCGAGAGACCAGAAGGTGGAATGAAGAAGCCAGCTCTACAATAGCCCTTGCCCTTTCCAGTGGAAGAAAAACTCTTGCTTTGACTGTATCCAGCTCTGCCCCAATGAAGGTGAGGAGCTGCACCGGCTCGAGAAATGGAAATTACGTACCTGCCATAATTCTTGATCTTCTTGGACGAGTCTCCACCACTCATTCACACTAATGGGATCAGCGACAGAGGCACTAGGACCCATCGGGAGCAAACTTTTTTGTTGGAAGGTTGGTGCCTGAGACGGCGCCACGAGGAGCGGCACCACGAGCCTCAGCTTGTGCGGTAATGAATATCTCGGCGTCGACCTTCCAACCGCCTCAGTACCTTTTTTTCTGAGGAGGTGCAGCCTAACTAACCTAGAAGGATAGCCTAACCAAAAACCGGACATAAGATAGTCCGGAAGACCCGTATAAGAAGGGTCAACAAAGAAGTCTTCACAGTCTAAAGATTTGAGGAGTGAAGACCAACAACAGAGGTGAGCTCGGGGATGGAGGTGGGCATGTGAATGAGTGGTGGAGACTCGTCCAAGAAGATCAAGAATTACGGTAAGAATGCGTAATTTCCATCTTCCCTGGACATAAGTCTCCACCACTCATCCTGTCTGATACCCGGCTAATAATCCCAGGGGACAGGAGAGACCAAGAGCTCACAGTTTTAGGACAGAAGTCCATTAAGGATGGTTCTGCCAAAGGACAAATGTCGTCTGGCATGGACATCCAGGGCATAGTGTTTAACAGTATGCACTGAGCTCCAGGTAGCTGCATTGCAAATATCTGCAATGGGAACATTGTGGATTTCTGCCAGAGATGCGCTACCACCCTAGTAGAGTGGCGTACACTCTGCCTCCAGTGTAACCTGCACCATGGAATAACAGTGGTGAAGGCATGCCACTAGCCATGCTGAGATACACCTGATAGCGACAGGTTGACCCAGCGGGTCTTGCTGAAAGAAACAAACAGTTGTTGAGCTTTACGAAGTCCTTTGTTCTATCTAGATAGAAGCGAAAGCTCTCTTGGCGTCAGGGAATGAAGAGAACATTCTCCTTCATTTTGAAGTCTGCAAAGTAAGAGGAAGGACTAAGGGTTGGTTTAGATGGAACTCCGAAACAACCTTAGGAAGAAATTTAGGATGGGTTCTAAGGACTACTTTGTCTTTATGGAACACAGTATACGGAGGGTCTGTGACCAAGGCATGTATCTCAGAAACCCTGCGGGCTGAGGTAATGGCCACCAGGAAGGCCGTTTTACAGGTAAGAAATTTTAGCTCACAGGTAGCCAGAGGTTCGAAAGGCTTTCGAGTGAGCATGTCTAGCACAAGATTAATGTCCCAGGCTGTGACTGGATGTCTTATAGGAGGTCTGGTATGCAGAATTCCCCTAAGAAACCTCTTAACCACAGGTAACTGAGCTAGTGACAAGGAAAGTACCGGCTCATGATAAGTTGAAATGGCACAAAGGTGAACTTTGACTGTAGAGTACTGCAGACCTGAATTTGAGAGGTCTAAGAGGTACTCAAAATTTTATCTGGTGGGCAGGAAAAGGTTTAAAGAGGATTTTGCACACAGGACCGAAAAACACTTCCATTTGGCTGTGTAAGTTTTTCTAGTGGCTGGCTTCCATGCAGCCAAAAGAATATCTGAAAACTGTGAGAGACATTGAACCTGTTCACTTCTGTCTCTTCAGGAGCCAAGTGTGAAGGTGAAGCGACCTCAAGTTGGGATGAACAACAGGCCCTTGAGTCAAGAGGTTCATCTGAAGTGGAGTGGTTTGGGAGCTGCCGACATACTGTTGAGTAGTGTAAACCACATTTGTCGAGGCCAGAAGGGAGCAATGAGGATCATTTTGTCCCCTGGGATTCGAAATTGAGAAGTACCCTCTGAATTAGAGGAAGAGGCGGAAAGGCGTATAGAAAGCGTTTTGTCCACTGCAGCCTGAATGCATCCTGACAGAAAATGCCAGGCCCTGGATTTCTGGAGCAGAAGAGAGGCAGTTTTGTGTTGAGTGGGGATGCAAAAAGGTCCAGATCTGGAGTTCCCCACTCTGCGAATATTGACTGAACTACGGCTGAGTCGAGAGACCATTCGTGAGGATCTGTCTCTGTTCTGCTGAGGCGGTCCACTAGTTCGTTCTGTACTCCTGGCAGGTAGACCACTTGAATTAGAGACTTGTGCTGCAAGCTCCATTCCCACAATCTCATCACTTCTCTGCATATGGGGTAAGAGTGAGTGCTGCCCTGTTTGTTGATGTAATACATCACTGCTTTGTTGTCCATTTGAAGGAGAATGCTCTTGTGACAGAGAATGTCCTTCAACGCCCGGACCGCATAAAGGACGCTCTCATTTCCAAGACATTTATGTGAAGCTGGGACTCGACCTGAGTCCACGTACCTTGAGTGTGGAGAGCCTGACAGTGATGGAAATCTGATGATCCAGAGGAGCAAATGGATACCCTTCTAGGAGATTGTTCTCTTGCGACCACCAGGTGAGCGACCTCTTTAGAGGTTCTGTCACCTTGATGAGAAAGGACTGCGGGTGGGTGGTTGGGGACCACTGAGTACTGAATATCCACTGAGAAGTTCTCATATGAAGGCATGCTAGGGGTACAGTGAACACCGAGGATGCCATGAGACCTAGCATCCGTTGCATCGAGAGAGCTGGAACGAGTTGCTCTCCCGATGTGAGCAGGCCATCGAGGATATCGCTCCTCCTGTCCTCTGGAAGAAAGCCCGCTGCAGAGGTGTCCAGAAGAGTTCCTATAAAAGGAGTCTGGGAGGCTGCAGTTGCGATTTTTTTGAGGTTTGTAGGACTCCCATGGACGTGAGAAATCTTGAAGCCATGGCTACGGTCAGAGTTCCCTACCTGGAAGGACTTGCCAGAAGCCAATTGTCCAGATAAGGGAACACTTGAATTCGATCTTTCTGAGATGCGCTAGAGAACTGCACAACACTTTGTAAAACTCGTGGCGCGAGGATAACTCAAAGGGCAGGACTTTGAACTGATAATGCTGTCCCAGAGCCACAAACCTTAGGAATTTGTGATGCTTCGGGTGAATAGAGATGTGCTGGTTAGCATCCTGCATGTCTAGGGAGGCTAGCCAGTCGTGCTGATGAAGCAAAGGTAACAAGGTTCCTAGTGAAGTCATCTTGAATTTCTCCTTGGGCAGAAATTTGTTTAGTTTTCTGAGGTCCAAAATGGGCGTATGCCTCTGGTTTTCTTTGGAACCAGAAAGTAATGGGAATAGAACCCTGTGTTCGTTGATGCAGCAGAACTACTTCTACTGCCCTGTTGTTCAGAAGGCCCTGAAGCTCGGAGGCGAAGGTCTGACTGAAGGGTTGACAGCCTGGGCTGTCGTTTGAGGGGACAATCCGGAGGGGTCTCCACAAGATTGAGTGAATATCCCTCGCGGATTATCTGGAGGACCCATTTGTCTGAGGTTATGGACTTCCATTGATTGTAAAAGTGCATCAGATGATCTCCCACCACTGAGGAAGAGTCCACCTCAGGCAGCTGAGGTGGGACTTGGGCCAACAACTCAGAAGGTGGCGCTGGGTGCTTTGGGTCCTTGCACCTTCTGTTGCATTTTCTTTTGAGGCTGGGGGCTTGGTTTTATGAAAACTTCCTCTGCCTTTGCCTTGAAAAGGACTGACGGTTATGGAACTGGCGTTTATTAACACCCCCTCGAGAGGGGACAGGAGGAGGTCGAGCTAACTTAATGGCTGACCTAGTTTTTGTGTAGCTTCTAGAGCCTGTTCTACTTGAGGGCCGAAGAGATACAGACCATCAAAAGGCAACGCCATTACCTGCTGCTGTGCGTCATTTGTGAAACCTGAAGTGCGCAGCCAGGAATGACGGCAGGTACAAATGCTGGCCGCCGCCGCTCTGGAAGCAGTATCGAAAGCATCCATAGCCGCTTTAACCTGCTGGTTGTTGGATTCGATACCCCTGGTAATGGTTTGAAGAAGCTCTGACTTTGTATCCGATTCCGGTAGAGCTTCAACCATCTGTCTGAGCGAATGCCAAAGAATATATTCATATTGAGAGAAACAGCCCTGGTAGCTGGCAATACGCATACCCAGGGTGGAAGCAGCAAAGTCTCTCTTACCTAAAGTGTCTATCTTATGAGATTCTTTGTTAATAGGTTGAGCTGTGGTAGTCTGGGGGAGGACGACCTTATCATTCTATGCTAAAACTACAATAGGATCTGTAAAGGCTTGGGACGCCAAAATGGGTCGATCCTTGGGGGCTGAGTATTTCCTATCTATGGATTTAGCCACGAAGGAATGAGAGCAGGATTACTCCATACCATTTGAGACAGCATCTCAAAGGATGGCTGTACCGGAGGAGTCAAATCTGTAGGGATCTCCAGAACATGGAGATATTGGAGTCTTAGCAATTTCCCAGGATCGATGTCTGTAGTTTGGAGAGAAAGAGTGGAAATCAAGTTTTTCAGCAGAGGCTTAAAAGACAGGTCCTCGACCACAGGCTCTGCAGTAGGAATAGATCCTGTTTCTTCCACTTCATCACCCAGCCTAAGGTCTGGGTCAGGCTCAATGTCATCTCCTGACAGTCCTGGAGGGACTGCATGGACAGGAAAGGAGTGGAAATCAGATGGAAAAAAAGGAAGGAAAAGGGTTAAAGGAGGAGTCCTGAGAGGTGGACGATGCCCTAAGGACCCCCGGCATCGCAGAAACGCACGGTGTCAATGAAGCGCATGGCACAGAGGATGGCGCCGACAAGGAGCACGGCACTGAGGAGCCTCACAGCGCCAAAGATGGCGCAGAGAGGCCGGACAGTGCCATGGTGCCGAGGACGGCATCGACGAAGCGCACGGCATCAAGTAACTCAACAGCACCGAGGACGGTGCCAATAGATGCATCAGCGCCGAGGATGGTGCCGAGCGTGCCACCGATGCCAAGGGCATCGAAAATACCCCAAGACTCTGAAAAACAGGATTTGAGGAGAAGGGAGAAAGAAGAGCAGGAGATAGAGGCATCGGTGTGGCCCCCTGCGCCACAGCCATATGAGGGGGGGAACACCTAAGCGCGGAGTCGATGGCACCGAAGACTGTGCCATGCGACCAGGGAGGCTCAACCGCCCTACCTGGTCTCCTAAGAAGCCCGAAGGCCCCTGAGTGACCAGGCCAGGCAGCTGGACCAACCTCCGAGCCTATTGCTCCATAAGAGCAGCCCACTGATGAAACTGCTCATCTGAAGACCTACCAGAGGGCGGGTAGGGCTCCGATGTCGAAGACGTCGGCTACCAGAAACAGAAGCTGGCTCCAAAGGAGGAGACTGGCAACTAGCTCCAATAACCGACCGTTTACACGCAACAGCTATCAGAGGCGACCTCGGTGATGCCTTCTCTTTTTTGACCTATGGGCCAAAGAAAGGCTCAGTCGACGAGTTACCGAATGCCGACCTTTTATTTTATGCTTAAGGGACCGCCCACCCACTGGGCATTGGACTGACCATTGTCAGACTCCCTCCGGAGAAGGCGGCGGACCGGACCCAGCCCGGCTGACTGAACAGCTTTCATACGAAGTCTCCCTACCGTCACCTGACCCGCTCATGGTCGACTCCGTCAAAGTAGGCTGAGACTTCTTTGTAAATGAGAATAAACTTAAGCGATACTTATTTGAGATATTACTACAAAACAACAAAACTGAAAACTATGCTGCTAGTTTGAAGTTTGACTCCCGGCAGGCGAGCGACGTCGTCACTGAAGTGCACGTGACAGCGGGAATAAAGGGACTGAGGCGGTTGGAGGGTCAACCGAGATGGTCATTACCGCACGAGCTGAGGCTTGCGGTGCCGCCTCCTCGGCCCGTCTCAGGCGCCGACCTTCCAACAAAAAGTTTGCTCCTCGATGGGTCCTAGTGCCTCGGTGCTGATCCCATTAGTGTGAATGAGTGGTGGACACTTATGTCCAGGAAGATCTGATTTGGGAAGATTGAGAAGGAATCCTAGGGAAGTGAGCACTTGCTGAGTCACCTGAAGGTCTGACGACTTGGTCTGGGGACTGACCACAATGAGCCAGTCGTCCAGGTATGGAAATATTTTTCCTTCTTAAAAAGGCCACTACTACTGCTAGGCATTTTGTGAATACCCTTGGAGCTGATGTCAGGCCGAAGGGCATAGCTTTGAACTGATAATGGCCTGAAGGCAATTCGAACCTGAGGTACTTTCTGTGGGAGCACCTGATGGGAATGTGAAAGTAGGCATCTTTAAAGTCCAGGGAGGCTAGCCAGTCCCCTGGCCTTAGAGAGGAAGGATTATTCCCAGAGTCACCATTTTGAATTTTGGTTTTAAAAGATGTTTGTTCAGGTATCTTAAGTCTAGGATGGGTCACCACTCCTCTGTCTTTTGGGGTAAGAAAGTACCTGGAGTACAGACCTTTGCCCCTGTGCAATGTAGGAACTCTCTTACAGTCTTTAGAGCCAGTAGAGATGAAACCTCTGCCTCTAGGGCAATGGTTTCGGAGATGCTTGCAGGTGGAAAAGATCTGTCCTTCAGCTTTGGAAATTTCTTGAAGCTGAGAACCAGCCCCTGGCTTACCACCTCCGGGATCCACCTGTCTGATGTAACAGACATCCAGTCCTGGACAAAGTAAGCCAGCCTGCCTCTTACAGGAATGGGGGAGTCGACCCAGGCTGACACATCAGGGTGTCTGCTTGGCAGGAGCCTTAGGTTGAGGGGTGGATGCAGTCCTGCTCATCCCACTTCTGCCTGTCCCTCTGAAGAACCCCCTCTGAGGAAAGGGAGAAGAGGCCTGTGCTTGGTAGAAAGGCCTATGAAAAGGCCTGCCCCTGCCCCTAGCTTGCTGCCTTTGAGCAGTTGCCTGCCTTTCCTTGGCCTGTGCACTCCTATAGGTGGTCCTATACTCATCCATCTTTTTCTTGTAATTCTCTGTCTGCTCCCCAAACAGAGAATTACCCACTACAGGGAAATCCATGGCCTTAGCCTGGGTGTCCTGTGAGAGGCTAGTACATCTGAGCCAAGCCATTCTCCGAAGAGCCACAGATGCAGCCATGACTCTAGATGACACATCATTGGAGTTCACAGCATGCAACTGTACCTTAAATGCCTCAGTCCCATCAGCAGCCACCCCTCCAGTTCTGAGGCTAGCTGGGGGGAGGCCTGCTCAGCCACTGCCAGTACAGTGTCCCACCTGGACTTCTGGTACCTAGCTGCATAGGCCATATAATTAGCCTGCCTGAGTCCCAAGGCGGATGCCATGTACTGTTTCTTTGCCATGGCATCCAGCTTCCTAGAGTCTTTATCTGGGGGGTGTGAAGCCAAGGGTATATTAGCCTTATCACAGGCTGCAGCCTGCACAACCCCAACATGGCTGCATTGTTGATGCAAGTACTCTGTACCTGAACCTGATAAGGTGTACCTTTTGTTCATCCTTCTGTAGACAGGAGGTACAAACCTTGGAGTTTTTACAATCTTTTGTGTCTGTTTCCAAAAAGACTCATGAAGGGGAATAGACAGTCTCCTGGACTCTGGGATGTCCATCGTCTCCACATAATCAGGTTCCTCTTGTTCCTCTACAGCTTCTTCTACAGGGAGCTGGAGGTTTCTGCCACTTTCCTGTAAAACATGTAGTGCAGGGGACTCAGAAAGCCTAGGAGGAGAAACACCAGAAGGCCTGTCTGGGGAGATGTCCGGTTCAGTGGGCTCATCCAGACCTTCCACACCATCGTCATCATCATCATCATCATCATCATCATAATCTTCATCCCCCTCCAAATCTGGTTCATAGAAATCTTCAGGGGCATAATCTTGAACCGGAGAAACCGACCAAACCGGGCGCCTGCCAGAAGGTGCCGGATCAGACGGAACACGGCGAAGTGATTCTACAGTCCTTATCGCTTTGGCAATCTCTTCGGCAGTCGAAAAATGGGTCTCCGGATCCAAACCGGACGATTTTTCTTTTCTTTTTCCTTTTGTAGGAACTGATCCCTCAGGATCGGCTCTCCTCTTGCCCGAAGAAGTATCGCCCTGGTCAGAGGGCACTCCCTCAGGTTGGGTCAGAACCGAACCGGGCTGGCCATCCGGGTCAGTGGACTTCTCGGCCTCCTTATCCCTAAGCCTACCTAATCTTTTTTCCAGGGTAGACTTAGGGAACTTTTTAGAGATTTGGCAGTCTGAATCAAGGTGGTCAAACCCCGGACAAGAAACACAGGTGGTGTGGGGATCAGCCTTAGCAAAGACCTCCCCACACACACTGCAGTGTTGAAACCCAGTGGGCCCGGTTCTTTTTTTTAGTTTCTCAGACATAGCCATCCTAACCACAAACTTACCCTTTTTATGGCAAACAACCAGGCAAGACACCCTTATCGGTTTCTAACCGTGTCACGGGTATTGGAAAAAAACACAAGAAAATGCATTTTTTTTTAAACCGATAAGGACCGGTAACCACACTTTAAGTTTAGAAACAAAGACAGAATATATAATTCACTAAATGGCCAGTTCAGCTGAACTGGTCGAAAAATCTATTTTTACAATTTCCACAAGTTTACTATGTCTAGTTCAGTACCTAATACTTACTGTACTCCAGACAGAGGTCTGAACCGAAACTTGCGAAAAATAATCGGTAAAACTGAGGACTTTAACCGACTTTCGAACTGCAAGCAAAGGAGAAATCTCCAGAACGACCGTTCAGTTAGGCAGAGTAAAGAATCTGACAGTTGCACTTCAAAGTGCAGCAGACAGAGGTTTGAACCGAGCTCGAGCTCAACGTTCTATGCTCTGCATAGAAATAAACCTCTACACTCGGGGCAGTTTGAGTGCTGGGGCTAACTGCAATAGTCAGAATACAGCAAGACTTCATGTTGCTTGAAGAGTATCTTTACTGAGTGCAGGTGTAAATGTTTTGAATGATGGTGCTAAGTCATATTTATCTGAATTGCCATGTGTATATTTCATTGGTTATTTGTATTTTTAGATGTATGTGTTTTATATTGTATGTAATTGTTATTTGTACACTGATCGCCCATGAAAACGGGTCATTTTTGGCCCATGGTCCTATCAGTACAAATAAATAAAACAGTATAAATAAATAACACAAACTACCACCACACTAACTCCTAAATGATAGTCTCTGTATATACAATTTCCCCAATTGTTGCATTATTGCTGCACTATAATTAATTTCCCCTTATTGTATGAATACTCCTCTGTTTTTATCCTATGTCCCTACTACTCGTTATTTATATACTTAGGCTATATCTCTGTATACATGAATTTTAAACGTCCTTACCTCTGTAACAGTATGAATTATTTATGGAATGTGTACATTCCCAGGTCGCCCTGAAAAAGGAACAACTTTGTCTCAGTGGGCCTACCTGGTCATCAAAATTCAAATAAATAAATAAATAAAACCAATAATCAATCTCTCAAATGTTACTTAAAGCATAAAATGGAAATTATGTGCCTACCGTAATTTTTGATCTTTTGGATGAAGTCTCCACCACTTATTCACACTGATGGGACTACACGGAGGCACTAGGACCCAGCGGGAGCCAAAATTTTCAGGAGGGCCAGCGCCAAGGTAGGGCCGTGAGGATGTGGCACCACGAGCCAGACTCACGCAGTATAGACTACCTCGATGTTGACCCTCCAACCGTGTCAGTACCCTTTTTTCCGAGGAGGTGCAGCATAACTAACCTAGTGAAAGACTAACCTAATATCAGACATAAGAGAGTCCGAATGACCCGTGTAAGAAGGGTCAACAAAACAGAGTCTTCACAGCCCAGCCACTGAGGGAGTGAAGACCACAAACAGAGAAGTGAGTTCAGGGGGTGGCGGGTGGACTTCTGAATGAGTGGTGGAGACTTCGTCCAAGAATTACGGTAGATAAGTAATTTCCATATCTTCCTGGACATAAAGTCTCCACCACTCATTCACACTGATGAGAGAGTACTGCGCTAAAATAATCCCCCAAGATGGGTGGCAGGAGAAGATAGGAGCTCACCTAGGACAAGAGTCCATTAAGGACTGCACTGCCAAAGGACTGATGTTGTCTGGCATTGACATCCAAGGCACAGTGCTTCACAAAAGTATGCACAGAGCTCCAAGTGGCCACATTGCAGATGTCTGCAATGGGTACATTGTGGATTTCAACCAGAGATGCTGCGACTGCTCAGGTAGAATGAGCATATACTCTGTCTTCCAGCTTAACCAGTGCCATGGAGTAGCAGTGGGGAAGGCATGCTACTAGCCATGCTGAAATACAGCTGATAGCAACAGGCTGACCCAGCTGAGCCATGCTGAAGGAGACAAACAGTTGTTTAGACTTGCGGATTTCCTTTGTCCTGTCTAAGTAGAACCGCAAGGCTCTCTTCACATCCAGGGAATGAAGGGTACACGCTCCCTCATTCTGGAAGTTTGCGAAGTAGGTAGGAAGGACCAAAGGCTGGTTTAAATGGAATTCTGAGGCAACCTTACGAAGAAACTTGGGATGAGTTCGAAGAACTACCTTGTCTTTGTGAAATGCAGTATATGGAGGGTCTGTGACCAAAGCATGTATTTCCGATACTCTGCCGGTGGAAGTGATGGCTGCCGGAATGCCGTCTTCCAAGTCAGAAATTTCAAGTCACAAGTAGTTAAGAGGCTCGAAAGGTTTACAGGTGAGCATGTCTAGCACAAGGTTAATGTCCCAGGCCGTTATTAGACGTCTAACTGGTGGTCTGATATGCAGAATGCCCTTAAGAAACCTCTTAGTCACAGGTAGTTGAGGCCGGCCCAGTGGCGCTGAGGGTTGAGATGCTGGACTCCACACCTCATGCTGCACCGGTGATCCGGGTTCGGAAGCGAGCTTAGGCGCTGGGGATCGGCGGGGGAGGGAGAGGATTAGCATCCGACAGACTGCTCTCCTCTCCTGGGGAGGGTGGTGGGGTTGTCAGACGTCCCAGCGACCCCGGCGGAGATCGAGGCACTGCAAGATGTTGGACCAGACTTGTAGGGAGTGTGGAACCCGGCAGGGTGCTGTGCACCATGGCATCACTGCACACCATGCTCAGGGGAGAGGGAGCTCACAGTGAACAAAACAGGAAAGTCCCTTTGGCCCCAGATAGGCAATGGCTCCACAGTGCCTGGCCGCCACATGCCCAACACTAGACCGCCGCCTCTGCCCCTTCGATCTCCTCATGGACCTTGGGGCCCGTGGGTCCTGCAGGAAGAGAGTAATGTACTTGAAGAAGGTGGGGTCACAGTTGGCAGGAGAGTGACTTGGTGAGTTGGGAGCCTGAGAGTGTTCTGGGTCCCGGAGGCGATAAATAGAAACGTAAAAAAAAAAAAACACGGGCAGTTGAGCCAAAGACATGAAGAGTACAGGTTCATGGTACTCAGAGATTGTGCAAAGATGAACTTTGACAGTGGAGTATTGTAGACCTGTGTTACAGAGGTCCAGAAGATACTCTAGGACTTTGCTTGGTTGGCAGGAAAATGGGTTCCAGGAGGGTTTCACACACCAGAGAGAAAAACACTTCCACTTAGCCATGTAAGTCTTTCAAGTAGCTGGCTTGTGTGCAGGTAAAAGAATATCTGAAACTACGTGAGGCGTTGATCCTGTTCACCTCTATCTCTTCAGGAGCCAAGCGTGGAGGTGAAGGACTTCAGGTTGGGATGGACTACAGGCCCTGGGTCAGTAAGTTCGTCTGAAGTGGAAGCGATTTTGGGGAGGTTTCTGATAATCTGTTGATCCAATGGAAACCAGATCTGGCGAGGCCAGAACAGGGCAATGAGAATCATTCTGCCCCCACCCCCATGCCTCCAGTTTGAGCAGCACTCTGAACTAAGGCAAGAGGAGAAATGCGACAGAAAGTGTTTTGTCTACCACAGTATGAATGCATCCTGACAAAAACGTCAAGTCCTGGATTTCTGGAGCAGAAGAGAGGCAGTTTTGCGTTGAGTGGGGAGGCAAAAAGGTCCAGGTCTGGAGTTTCCCATTCTTTGAAGAGTGATTGCATGATTGTTGTGTGGAGAGACCACTCATGAGGATCTGCCTACATTCTGCTGAGACGATCCGCCAGATCATTCTGTACTCCTGGCAGGTAAACCGCCTGAATTAGAGCTTTGTGCTCCAGACACCATTCCCACACTCTCATCGCTTCCCTGCATAAGGGGTAAGAGTGTGCTCTGCCCTGCTTGTTGATGTAGTACATTACTGCCTTGTCCATTTGAAGAAGAATGATCTTGTGACAGA
Organism: Neoceratodus forsteri; assembly: GCA_016271365.2. Classification (NCBI taxonomy): domain Eukaryota; kingdom Metazoa; phylum Chordata; order Ceratodontiformes; family Ceratodontidae; genus Neoceratodus; species Neoceratodus forsteri. The sequence continues at coordinate 336,890,450 of CM057452.1, read as the reverse complement.
GTATGTCCTTCAAGGTCCAGACCACAAAAAGGACGGCTCTCATTTCCAGAACATTTATGTGAAGTTGGGACTTGTCCTGACTCCATCTGCCCTGGATGTGGAGATCTGGCAGTGAGCTCCCCATTCCAGCAGGGACGCATCCATGGTGATGGAGACCTGAGGATCCAGAGGGGCAAAGGGATAACCCTCCCGAAGGTTGTCCTCCTGAGACCACCAGGTGAGTGACTGCCTCAGCGCTTCTGTCACCTTGATGCGAAAGGACTGAGGATGTGTGGTTGGCGACCACTGAGTGCTGAGCATCCACTGAGAAGTTCTCATGTGAAGATGAGCCAGAGGCACAGAGAACACTGAGGATGCCATGAGACCCAGCATCCGCTGCATCGAGAGAACTCAAACTGAGTTGCTTTCCCTGATGAAGCAGGCCATCTGGAGAATATCGCTCCTTCTGTCCTTCAGAAGGAAGGCTTTCGAGCAGGAGGTGTCCAGAAGAGCTCCAATGAAGAGAAGCCTCTGGGAGGGCTGTAACTGCGACTTTTTCAAGTTTAGCAGAACTCCCATGGACATTAGGAAGTTTGAGGCCATAGCCACAGCCTCTAGAGTCTCTTTTCTGTCTGCCAGTTGTTCAGATATGGGAACACTCGGATTCCGATTTTCCTCAGATGCACCGTGAGAACTGCCCAGCACTTTGTAAAAATTTGAGGCGCCAAGGACAGCCCAAAGGGCAGGACTCTGAATTGGTAGTGCTCACCCAATGCCATGAACCTTAGGTACTTGTGGTATTTTGGGTGTATGAGAATGTGTTGGTAGGCGTTCTGCATGTCCAGGGAGGCTAGCCAATCGTGTTGCTGAATCAGAGGTAGAAGGGAACCGAGTGACAGCATCTTGAATTTTTCCTTGAAAAGAAACTTGTTTAACTTTCTGAAGTCGAGAATAGGGCGCATACCGCCTGTCTTCCATGGAACTAGAAAGATATGGGGGCAGAAACCTGTGTTCCACTGGTCCAGTGGAACTACCTCTAATGCCCTGTTGTTCAGAAGGCCTTGAATCTCGGATGCAAGAAGGTCTGACTGAGAGGCAGACAGCCTGGGCTGTCGCTTGGGTGGATGATCCAAAGGGGTTTCCGACAGATTGAAAGAATACCCCTCTCAGATTATCCTGAGGACCCATTTGTCTGATGTTATCAACTTTCACCTGTTGTAAAACTGAGTCAGAAGTCCTCCTACTGCCAAGAAAGAGTCCCCCTCGGACAGCTGAGGTGGGACCTGGGCAGGAACCTCAGAGGGTGGCACTGGGTGCTTTGGGACCCTGTGCCTTCTGCTGTGCTTTCTTCTGCGGCTGAGAAGTTTGGTTTCTGTTAAAGCCTCCTCTGCCCCTACAAAGGACTGACAGTTATGAAACTTATGCCTTTTTGCACCCCTTTGAACGGCTGCGGGAGGAGGTCTAGCTGTTTTGATGGCTGACCTAGTTTTCTGAGTGGCCTCAAGAGCCTGCTCTGAGGACCAAACAGATACACACCATCGAAAGATAAGGCCATAACCTTTTGCTGGGCATCATTAGTGAATCCCGAGGTGCGCAACCAAGAGTGACGACAGGTGCAAATACCATCCGCTGCCACTCTGGAGGCAGTGTTGAAAGCATCCATGGCAGCCTTAACCTGTTGATTAGTGGATTCAATGCCTCTGGCAATGGTCTGTTGAAGCTCTGTGTTACCCTCCGAATTGGGAAGAGTTTCTACCATAGCTTTGAGCGAATGCCAGAGTGTATACTCGTCCTTGGAAAAATAACCCTGATAGCTAGCAGTGTGCATGCCAAAGGTTGAAGCAGCAAAGACTCGCTTGCCCAAGGTGTTGATCTTGCGAGATTCTTTGTTTATTGGATGTGCTGTAGCTTCCTGTGGAAAAACAGCCTGATCATTCTCTGCCAGAACAACGACAGCATCAGCAAAAGCTTGAGAGGCCAGAATGGGACAATCCTTGGGTGGGGCATATTTCCTATCTATGGATTTAGCCACAGAGGGAATGAGAGCCGGGTTATCCCAGACCACCTAGGATAGGGTCTCGAAAGAAGGCTGCACTTGGTGGGGGACTTAGATCTGTAGGGATATCCAGAATGTGCAGATACTGCAAATGCAGCAACTTCCCAGGATCAATATCCGAGGTCTGGAGTGAGAGAGAGAGTGGAATTTAAATTCCTGAGCAGAGACTTAAAGGAAAGGTCCTCGACCAAAAGCTCTGTAGCAGGTTTGTTCCCCGCCCCTAAGACGGAGTCATCAACAAAGTCATCTCCCAATCGAAGATCAGGATTAGGTTCAATGTCATCCCCTGTCAGTCCACAAGGGACTGTATAGATAGGAAAGAGATGAAAAGAAGACGAAGGAAGAGGAGTGGAAAGAATCGGCATTGAAAACCTCTGATACCCATGCAGCACTGCCAGAGCCCCCAGCACCGCCATAGGAAGCGGCGCCAAGAACAAAAGCGGCACCGGCATAGGAAACAGGACTAAGCACAGTGCTGGCAAGGATTGCGAGCACCGAGCAGCGACAACACAACACATGGTACTGAACGCAGCGCCGTGCCAGGGAAGCGGCACCAAGCGCTGCACTGGTGTTCGGGAGGCCAGCACTGCCGATCGCGGGCGCGCTGCAGAAGTCTGAAACAACGATTTGAGGCAGAAAATGAAGAAATTGAGCAGGAGATACAGGCACTGGTGTGGACCCCTGTGCTGCAGCCATGTGAGGGGGATAGACACTAGGGTGTGGAGTCAACAGCACGGAGAGGGTGCCCTGCGACTGGGAAGTCTCAATCACCCAGATTGCAGGTCTGAAGCCGAGAGGCCCAAGGGCCCCGGCGACGGACTAGCTAGCTCAGGTAGTTGAGAAAACCACCGAACCCACTGCTCCATAAGAGCAGCCCAGTGGTGAAACTGCTCACCAGAGGACACACCCCCCACCCAACGGCAGGGAGGACTCTGAGTCAAGGATGCCAGTCATCAGGGACAGAGACCAGAGGGGACTCTAGAAGAGATGGAGACTGGTTTCTGCCACCAGTAACTGACAATCTATGCCCAGACGTACTAGAGGGTGACTCCGAATGGTGCTGCTTCTTCTTTGACCAAGAGACCGAAGAAGAGCTCGAGTGGTGCTGAGAATGGACCGCTTTCTTTTGTGCTTTCAGGAGACTGCCCATCCCCCGAGCACCGGACTGTCTGTAGTCAGACCCCCCCTCCATAGAAGGCGGCAGACCAGACCCAGCCTGGCTGACTGAACAGTTTTCATGCGAAGTCTCCCTACCGTCACCTGCCCCACTCATGGTCGACTCTGTCAATGAAGGGATGAAGACTTTTTCTGACAAATAATAAAAATTAATACTTTAATTGGTACTTATTGTTTTGTAGAAAATAATAAAACTAATAATACTACTAATAAAACTGAAGCTGCTGTCATAAAGACGTAAAGTTTTGACTCCCGGCGGGCGAGCAACGTTGTCATTGAAGCGCACTCGACGGTGGGGAAAAAAGGAACTGAGACGGTTGGAGGGTCGATGCTGAGGTAGTCTATACAGTGCGAGCCTGGCTCACGGTGCTGCTTCCTCGCAGCCCTACCTTGGCTCCGGCCCTCCTGAAAAATGTTGGCTCCCGCTGGGTCCTAGCACCTCAGGCGTAGTCCCATCAGTGTGAATGAGTGGTGGAGACTTTATGTCCAGGAAGATCTAGTGTTCTGCAATGTGGCGTCTCCTTTGCTTCCTCACCTTCAGTGGACTTGTCTGACATTAAGATGGACATTTTCGTTCTCATCAGAAACTCAAGCTGAATTACCACTGTGGAGAACTGACAATAGGCCTCACAAAACTGAACCAAGACTAGACAAAGTTCAACAACAAGCTAGCTTGCTACAAAACTCCTTTAATGAAGCCATGGATCCCTGGATATTGAAAACATAATTGGACATTCTTCTGAGGATTTCCAAAGTAATAGTATATGGACTTAACTGATTACGTGGACTTAAATAACCTATTATTTAATACTGAAAGCAACATACTGAGTGAAGGTAGTCCACAGGGCTGTAAAGATAAATTCAAACCAAAATCTATATTTTACCTGTAGTCAATAACCAGGCAATCAATACCCTCAAAAAATGGTCACAGAAGAAACTGAGAAAATTAGTATATCTGTCTGTACCAGAAATGGGGCCTTACAACAAGTCTGTGACATTGAAAACATTGTAATCAAACCTTCTGATAAAGCAGGTAATAGTAATTATGAATGAAGGTTTCTGTTTCATGAAGGTTCTGTCACTATTATAGGATGAAACTACTATGATTGTCTAGCAGGAAATCCTACAGTTAGATATAGTTTAGAGCTGTTTAACCTGGTGGATAGAGCCTTTGAAACTAATTGGATTACTGGTAATGAAGCAACTTACCTAAAACCAGATTTCCCCGTTACTCCAGCACTTTATGCTCTTCCCAGAGTTCATAAAAAAGTCATTCATTTTGTTTTGTTTGTTTTGAGTTTTTGTTGACGGGTAAGTGCACTAGACAAATCCTGCCTATTTTCAGGCACGACCCGGGGGAGGGGGATACAGAGGAATGCCAACTGACCTTGAACCAGATTAAGCTGTTGGTGGTATTTTTAGTGAATGAGGGAAATTTGGCCAGGACACCAGGGAAATTCCCCTACTCTGTGTAGGTGGAGCCTATGCTACTGGCTGCAAGATGGCCAGTGTGCACGAATCCCTGGAGGAGATGGACGTAGGAAGTACAGGGGAGTGGGCCTCATCTCCTGTGCTTGAAGCTTCAGAGGCCTTAGATGAGGAACTTGTTATTGCTGACAATTGTACTAGTACCATCATAGAAGCTGCCGTTGAAAGATTGCTGTCAGAAAGCAATAATGAGGTTGCAGTTCGTTTGTGGAAATACTCTCGTTCTGCCCTGGAAGATAAGCAACGGCGCTACTCTCTGAATACAGCAGTTGGATACCAAAATAGCGGCATGTTCTAAGGCGACTAAGAGTCAGCTTTACCTGGAGAGCGCTGCAGTAGGAAAGCCCTGCTGGCCTTGAAGAAGGCGGCAGACTCAGTGCTCCTTCCTTTGCATTAGCGGCCTAATTCTGTAGAGACTGGCAGTTTCAAGACTCACATCTCGGTGTGCCTACAGCCTGAGACGGTACCACTTCATTCTGACCAAGTGCTAAATAGTAATGCTATTCCAGGACTCAGCGAGGAAGCCTCGTTACTTTACCGAGCCACGACGTCAATACAACAGACTAAGGATGCAGAGGTATTTTTTTTTTCTGCTGACAAAGCTCCTGGATGGAGCAAGCAAGGTGGGGTATCTGTTAAGGGTGCAAAAACTTCCACTAAAACTTTGACTAAACCTCCTCTTACATCGTCTTGGTCTCTGGATAACGCCCTTGAAAACGCTGGTTGGGAGAAAGGAGAAGGGGGTGTTTGGACTCCAGACTCCCAAGACCCCACGTATCTAAAAATGCTGCAGAACACAACTACTATTGCAACATCTGGCACTTCTTTGAGCTCCAACGAAACCCGGGGTGTTATTTTAAATGGTGAACTTTTGAATTCCAATCCAACTACTGTATGTACTGATAATAGTGCTGGGAATTTTCTGTTAATCCCTGTTGCCTCAAATTAATAGAGAGGATAATAAGATTCACAGGATGTGTCCCTGTTCTACCCAGGAGGCACTGTTGATTTAAGTTCTATAACTAATCCAGTACTGCAAATCCATGGACGGACTCACATAGGTAAACCTGATGGGTTTAAGTTGTGGACTTATTTAATTCTAAAGGTGAACTAGCCCCTAAGCTAATGCAGTTCGATTACTTTATAAGGGTGGGTTAGAGGAACCCGATCGAGTATATATTGCAAAAAATTGCTTAAAGGGTCCATGAAATTTTTGCTTCGGAAATATTTGCTTTAATTAGTATTGGTAATTCCAATTCGACATTAGTTTTAAACAGGTTTCTGGTTTGGATAAATTTTGGGCTCAGTATGCTACACTTCAGACTTCTCCCTCTGGTCACCTTTTCAGGCTATCCCATTGACTAAACCTGCTGTTAGGAATATTACAATTATTTTAAGAATGAAGGGTTAATGTGGAGGATATCCTATTCTGGTTAAATAAAAGGTGTAAGGTGCTTAATAGACCTACTCCTATGTTAGATAGTGAGCAAATTTGGGATGGTAGCTGGAGAGTCAGAGTTAAATTATTTTCAACTAATACTGGACCTAAACACTTACCTAGTTTTTTTTATTTGGGTAAGGACAAAGGTCTTATTTATTATGCTGGTCAGCCTAAATCATGCTTTAAGTGTGGTTCACGTACACACCTAAGTTCGGCTTGTGACATTATGAAGTGTAGCCATTGTTTTGAGTTTGGCCATTCCTCTAGTGCCTGCTCTAATTCCTTTAAATGTAATTTATGTGATGGCACCGGCCATGCTTATGGCCGTTGTCCATCGGCGTCCCATAATAGAATTGACTGTCCCTCACATGATGGCTTAATTACTATTGCACAACAAATGCAAGCAAAAAAAGCTGCTGCTCGTGACTTGGAAAAAGATACTATTGCTGTAGTACAAAAGGACCCTTTAGTGTTGGGTCTTGAGAATCCTGATTTGTCCTCTGACATAGTTACCCCTGCTGAAGAAGTTCCCCCCACTATCATGGATACCCCCTTAAAGCTTGCTGTAAGTAATAGGCCAGATATTGAGATGCCCCCTCCCCCCCCCTTACAACCAGTTTCTGATCTAGATTCCTCTGGGTTTACTCAAGTTACCCATAAAAGGACTAGGAAAGGTCAGGCAGTGGTCAGTCGTGGTAAAGATGTAGTAGCTCGTACCTGGCAATCTACTAATAAATTTGCCATTCTAGCTGCTGATTTTTCAGATAAGGACTCTGGAGGGATGATAAGACACCTCCTCCATTCGGTCCTGTCCTGATACTGAAAGTAGCAAAGAATTAGATCCTATAGCTAAGCTGAACTAGACAATGTCAAAGGTAAATCTCCTATTGGCACTTAAATGACCTTTTTGTCTATTTGTTCCCTAACATAAATAGTATCAAAGGTCAAAAGAGATTAGAGGGTACTTTTTGACTATTAAAGACCTTAATTGTGATATTGTTTGTTTGGTAGATACCAGGCTTAAAACCCATAATGAGCTACAACAGGCCTCAAAGGCCTGGACTAATGGGCCTTCCTTTTGGTCCCCTGGCCCTGACACTTGTGATGGCACAGGTATTTTATTTTCAAATCCAAATTTTCATGTCTCTAGATTAGTGCATATTTTGCCAGGGAGAGCATTGCTGTTAGACTTTACATATTTCTTGGAGCGCTTTCGCCTTGTTGTGGTTTATGCTCCACAATCCAAAGCTCAACGGGTCTCTCTTTTTAATTTAATTAGACCCTTTTTACATACTTCTAGATTATTCCTTTGGGTAGGTGATTTTAATTGTGGCCTGCAACAGGAGGACAGGGGTTTAAAAACTCCCAAAATGTTCTGTGATTCTGTGGCCCTTAAGGATATTGTAACCACAGCCCAGCTTAATGATGCCTACAGGCATTGTCATGCTAAGGGAGGTTTTACTTTTTTTAAAGGGCCCTTGCGGACTCGTATAGATTTTATATTTTTGTCCAAAATCTTACGAATCCTTTCTTGCCACACTGTTGGGGTAGAGTTTTCAGATCATGCTGCCCTGTGTGCATCATTTTCGTGGGAATCTGCACCGCGTTGTAAAAAAAACCGTTGGCATTTAATGATTCCCTTTTGGAGGATCCCTCTTTTTTGAAATTATGGCATAAAGAATGGGCAGCCAGGTTATCTGTCGTGGAATTTTATGATACACTCGCTGACTGGTGGGAAGATTCAAAATCCCGATGGAAACAAATCTTTCAAACTAAGGCTGCTGCTTCTCAAAGTAAGAAATATTTGAAATATTTATCTCTTAGGCAGCAGTTACAGCATTTGATTTCACTAGCTGATACTACTTGACATGATTATAGCAATCAAATTTCTGTTATCTGTGCTCAGATGAGGGAATTGCAGTATGATAGGGCTAGTACATTAGGACAAGAAGCCAGATTTGGGACTAAAATAGATAAAAAGGATTGGATCCTTTAAGGCACGTAAAATCGTGTTAATTCCAAATTAATTCAGTGTCTGGTCTCCCTCCAGTAAATTGGTTACATCACCGAATCCTTGGTAAAATTGTTGAACAACATGTTTTTAACATGTTGGGTAGCAAGCCAGACTGTGAGTCCGCCAGAATCTTTTTGGAGTCCCTGCATCTCCCCAACTTTCTTGTTCTGATCAAGAGATGCTACAGGCTGATATTACAGAGGTTGAAGTTATACAGGCTATTGATAAACTGTGTTTACAATCTGCTCCTGGTTCTGATGGCCTCACGGCAAGATTTTTTAAAACTTTTTCGTCTAAATTGGCCCCGACCTTAACTTTGTTATATAATGAGATTTTGACCTCTGGTGTTTTGACCAAAACAATGAAGGAAGCTTTTCTAATCTTGATTTTTAAAAAGGGCGATGTTACTGATTTAAATAATTGGAGACCACTTAGTCTATTGAATGTTGATTATAAAATATTAGCTAAAATTCTTTTAATTAGATTGCTCAAGGTTGCATCCTTTTAAGTCCTTTTCAGACTTGTGGTATTCTGGCAGGTACCAACGATAATTTAATCTTACTAAGAGAATTGTTTGTGCTGGGGATAGTAAATTGTGTCTGGATGGGTTTTGGGTATAGATCAAGAAAAGCTTTTGAGAGTACTTCATGAATTTTTGTTCTCTGTATTACAAGCTTTTGGATTTCTTTAAGTTTTTTTCTGGATCCAGGCGTTGTATAAGGATGCCCTTATTATCCCTAATGTTAATGGTTGGTTAGAATTCAGTTTTACTTGTTAGGTAGGGTTGAGCAGGGATGCCCTTTAAGCGATTCTTTATATTTTATATTGACACATTGATCGGGCCATACTACTTTGCCTCAGATTATTGGATTGAAGGGAGTCCTCTTCACCTACGATCAAATTGTTAGCTTATGCTGATGATTTAGTCGTGGTGGTGGATAAAAATTCTAAGGAAGAAGCCCTGGTTCAGGTCCTTCAGACCTTTTACGTCTGTTTCTGGTTGAAAGTTAATTTCGATAAAAGTATGGGTGTACCATTAGGTCACACTCTCTCCCAATGAATAGCACTTATGCTGGGATTCCTATAAAGTTGATTCTTTTAAATATTTAGGGGTTTTGTTGGGTCAGGTGACAGCCTTCTTATAACTGGCTTATTGCTCTAAAAAGGCTGAAGGTTTGATTGCAAGTTGGAAATCTGCTTTGATTGGCAGAAAAAGAAAGTAGTTCTGCTCAAAACTTGGTGATACCAATTTTTTGTATCTTAGCTATGTTTTCCACCTCCTCTTGTGCTTTTTACTAAATTATATGGATTGTTTTTCAGGGTTTTGGGGGTCTCGCTCAACCCAATCAAGCGGAACATAACATATAGACCCATTCGAGAGGGTGGGGCTAACATGATCCATCCTATCGGTTTTTCTATAGTTTATTTTTAGTTATAATTTTAGTAAGGCTATTAAACCTGGGAAACTATTTGGAAACCATACTTCATGTTATGGTTTTCATCCTGCCTAAGTTAATTGGAACCCTGAACAAAGAATTTCTTTTCTGTTCATAACCATTCCAGTATATGGGAAAGAAGGTTTTAAAATGGCCTTATCTTGGGGTTTCTCCCACAAGATTTTGTATTTTAACCAGGAAAATGATATAAGAGAAGATCTGGAGGGTGAGGCTCTGGATACGGTTGTTTTCCCAGATGTCCTGTAAATCGTATTGGCTTGGGTTATTCAACAGCTTAGTAACCGCGTCTTCCCCTTATGTTTGGGATATGGTATGGCTAAGTAATTACGGTAAACTGGGAGTTAAAGGAAATCATAAACACAAGGCTTTAAATACGTTCTGTCCCAGAGAGTCCTGCCACAAGTTTTGAAACCCAACAACATTTGTTTCTTGACTGTCCTTTTCTGGAGATCTATGGTCTATTTTAGTTGATCTATGGTCTGAACCTTTATTTCTTCATTTAACCTATGATCAAATTATGTTTTGTACTAATGATATTTTAAACACCAAATATCATATTGATACCTTGTATATTGTTTTCGTTGTTATTAGATATTACATATGGCAAGCAAGATGTATGTTAGTTTTACACCAAAAAGTAATAACTATAAAAGAAGTTATCAGTAATATTTGTCAAGCTTTGAGCTCAATTAAGCTGCGTGATTTCCAAACCTTTCCAGTTCTAAGTTTCACCTATTGTGGCAAATTGTACCTTCTCTTTACAGATTGATGATGTTTTGCTTATATTTGTTTGTTTGTTTTATGGCATTAGTTCATATATTGTATAGGATGTTGTTTATTTTTGTAATGAAGCCCAACTTTCTAAATAAAATTCCCTACTCTTTTCGATAAAGTGCCATGGGATCTTTAACATCCACCTGAACTACCACCAATCCAGGCAGATGGGACCTCGGTTTAACGTCTCATCTGAAAGACGGCACCTCAGAAGTGTAGCACCCCTCTCATGCTGCACTACAGTGTCAGTACTGGAATATTAACCCAAGTGCCAGATGTGGGAACTGAACCCACAGCCCTCTGATCTCCTGGCCTCAGAGGCGAGTGCGCTACCTACTAAGCCACTGACACCGACAGTAATCCACTGAGCCACTGACACTGACAGTAATCAACAGACTTACTAATCCACCAATGAGACCTACTGTCTCTGATGCAAGTTCCATGACCCAGAATCTTTCAGTAGTTATCGATTTCTTTTTCCAGCCATTTGTACTAGGTCTGGAGTCCTACTTTAGATACTGTGCACTTGCTGAATAAAATGGGTTCTTGTGCATGGTACAGTATGAAAACTTCTACTGGGTAACTACAGGTGTCAGTAGTCTGTACACGGGTTTACAACACTCTGAGAGTTTAGCATCTATTAAACACTACCTCCATAAACTGACCAGTGGTGACACCATTCCCATCAGATTCCTCCTACCAGCACTTGAATTTGTGCTAGAACATTATTTCACCTTCAACGGCAAATGTTACCTCCAGAAATGCAATACAGCAATGGGGGCTTCTATGGCCCCCTCTAATGCAAACCTCTTCAAGGGCAGATGGGAGGAGATGCTATCAGTGACATCAATTTATATATAGACTAAAGTATAGGGAATTACTCAGCAGCATGACCTACACAACTGTTTGAGATTTAACCCTTAAACTGCCGTCACAGTGAGAACATAGGATTTCTGGACTGCTATATAAGTCCATGACACAGCAAGGGTTAAAGAGTGCAGTTGCTTCCACAAATCTTGACTGTTATATAATATACGTTTAAGCCTGTTTCATTGCTTGTCTAGGTTTTTACTGTTTTTATGGTTCAGCCAATTTTAGAACGGCATGCTTCTATAAACCTTGACTGTTGTGTTACATGTGTTAAGCATGGTTACTGTTTTTCTTGATTTTTACAAGTGTTATGTTCTCAGCCAATGTGGGTACCTTTCACGGGTTGTTTGTTTATTTAAACCTTCTCTAAATCTGTTCTATTCTAGCTAAACTAATAGTGTTAATGGGGTCTATCTGATCTGTCTTCTCTTATAATGGGAAGTCTGATTCAGCATTGCCAAGGTAAGACACCATCTGTGTATATTTACAGTGAGCTACGTTATTACTTATTGTGTGAAGGTTTTTGGAACCGCATCAGTTTATTTTCCTAGTTTACCTCTAGGGTTCAGGTGCCTTTAATAAATTAAGTGCCTCCTCTCTGACAGTGGTTACATTACACAACCCATGTTCTGTCATTGTGACTAATGTGAAGTGGGATGGATTAGCATAGAAACATTTGGGCACCAAAATCCATACTTTTTAGGTAACTACTGTTCTGTTTGCCTCTAAGATACATGACAGTAGGTAAAGTGGATGAGCTTCAAAGCAATATATATATTTTTTTCTCTTTTGGGGGTCACAGTTTATCTTTTAGATAATAGAATTAAACAATTTAGGGATAAGGTTCTATTGAGTTTGTTCATTCTTTTTAAGGGATTAAGGCTACTGGAGCACAAGGGATGTGTAGTCTTTTGTCTGTGCTCATTCAGGAATAATCAAGGGGGTGGTCAGGGTATTGCCTAGTCCTGTATTTTGTTTTCTCAACAATGACTCTCTTAACTACTGTATCAGAGACTTGTTGCATACCTGGAACAGTGGTTCTTCTACTTGTTCAAATGTATGTTAATGTGTGTAACAAAAGTCACATGAGTTTATGCCTTTATTATTTGCTGTTTTCTTCTTCCTCCCTTTCTCCTTCTATCCTCCCTCCCCTTTTGCAGGATTCCTACAATACTGCAGCCACAACTGGGGTTGTTCGTTTCACTGTTCTTAGTCACTCAGGAAATAAGTTTGAGATTCACACTTGTTACAATATTGCCCAAATGTCTTAAGCTAGCAAAATAAATATTTTATAGCCACAGTTTACCTTGTGTAATAACAGTGACAAACTTGGTAACTTGGAATGTAACAGGGCTTAACTATAAGGTCAATAGATACTAAACTCTCAGATAGCGTTTCTCCAAGAGGCACATCTTACAGAGCAACACTATGACTTGATGCACAGGGAATGGGTTGGGCAGGTTATAGGAGCAGGCCGCAGTTTAAAGAAAGCTGGTGTTCTAATCTTATTTAGAAGAGGGTTACATTTTCAGATAGTTTCCACCGTAGTTGATGTCAATGGGCATTACGTCATAGTCATAGTCAGAGGGATGCTCAATGAGGAAGACATCACGCTAGTGAATGTCTACAGTCCCACGGACCCCTCTCACTCGGTTTTTAATGACCTCTGTAACATTATTAGCTACTTATCTAGACACTACCATTATACTTGTAGGGGACATGAATACCCATCCTAAATCCTCTCCTTGATAAATCTAATCCCAGGCATGATAACTCTAACGCTGGAAATGGTCTTACTAACTTGATTGAGATGCTTGGATTGGTGGATGCCTGGAGGGTATTGCATCCTGATGAAAAGGACTTCACATAATGGAGTACTTGTTATAAATCTGGGTCTAGACTTGACCAGAATTATGTACCAAAGGTATGATTAAGAGATTGGTTGATTCTCAGATTAGGAAGCAAGCCATTTCTAATCACTGCCCTGCTTCAGTCTCATTTATGGGGGGGGGCAAAAAAGAGAGGTAGATAGAAAATAAATAATTTTCTGTTGAATGACAATGATGTCATATCACGAGCCAAAAATATTATACAAGAATTTCTAGAATTCAATAATCCTTCAGACACATCCTGGGCCAATAACTGGGAAAACTTGAACTGCGTGCTCAGAGGTTTTTGGATCAGTACTTCCTCGGGCTTAAAAAAGAAATCTGAAGAAATTCTGAGAAACATTAAAGCAGTAGAAGAGGAGTTACTATCCACTACCTCTGAAGAAGTATGGGCTAAGTGATCTACTCTTAAAATTGAATATTCTGAACTAATTGGGGAGGCTGAGTTAGCCATATGGAAATCTAAACTCAACTACATAGATTCTGGCCTGAAGCTTCCAAAATAATTGCCATAAAGCTTAAGCAGAACAGTAGTGCCACAAGAATCTGTTAAATTAGGGACCTTAACAGCAACAGACTAAGTTCGTGGGACAAGAAAATTAATGATATTTTTCTCAGTTTTACAAGAATCTATACGATATAACAGATCCCTCCTGTCCAACTGATCTAAGCATATTTTGCTCTAGTCTGAACATGCCTAGTGTTCCAGAGGATCTCAAAAAGTCCCTCATGCAAGACATAAATCTTCAGGAAATTAGGGATGCGATTAATAAACTGAAAATGAACAAGGCCCCAGGACCAGATGGGTATTCGGTTAATTTTTACCATAAGCTAATAGATGAAGTTGCTCCCATTTTGTTGGATGTGTTTAAGGAAACCTTCAACAAAGGTCAACTGCCTCCTAATATGACTCAGGCCCTCATCACCGTGATCCATAAGGTAGGCAAGGATCCAAACAATTGCTGGAATTATAGACCAATAACCCTAATTAATACTGATACTAAAATACTGGCTAAGATATTAGTTGAAAGGTTGGAGAAAGTTATTCCGCTGCTAATAGAAAATAAGCAAACAGGCTTCGTCAAGGGCAGACTTGCTGCTGACAATACCAGGAAACTATTCCATCTGATGGAAGTAGCTAACAAATCAAAATCAGCAGCGGGTCTTTTCTCAATGGATGCAGAAAATGCATTTGGCAGGGTTCTGTGGTCTCTTATTTGAGATTTTGAAACTCTATAGCTTCCCAGTGGACATTATAAAATGGGTGCAACTACTTTTCCAAAATCTTCTGCTTCAGTCATTACTAACGGGATCACATCCCAGTCCTTCTGTTTAAAAGAGGTATGAGGCAGGGTTGCCCTATCTCCCCTTTACTCTTTAACTTGACCTTAGATCCCTTGATAAGAAAACTCTCTACAGACAAAGACATTAGAGGTATTGAGTTCTGTGGCAAAGAATACATACTCTCAGTTTACGCTGATGACATATTACTATCAGTCACTGATCTAGGTGTCTCCATCAAGAAAATATTTGAGATTATCTCTGAATTTGGCTCTTTTTCTGGGTACAAATCGAATAAAGGTAAGTCAGCCTTTCTACCCCTAAATCACTACTGTAATAAGCAGGAAATACTAGACATGGGCATAAATTGGGAATCAAAAACTGGACTACCAAGGAATTAAAGTATTTAAAACAATATCCAAAACTATTAGTAAGAACTTGACCTTTCTTAAAAAAATCGATACAAGACAGTCTAACTAGATGGCACAACATACCACTTGGTATGTGGGGGCGCCTGGACTCTGTGAAAATGATAATAGTACAGAAATGTCTATACACATTTTCCATGTTACCTTTTAACATCAGTAAAAAATGATTCATGAATATACAGAACTCCATTTCAAACTTTCTCTGGACCAAAAAAAGGTGCAAAATGGCCTATCGAACACTAACCAGACCAAAAGGCATGGGCAGACTCAAGGTCCCAAACCTATATTACTACTAAATTTCCTGCAGAAAGAATTAAATGTCAAAATGGTGTAACAGTCAAGGTGGACTCACCACTAATCCCGAATGGCTTGATATGGAATTATATTCAGCTAAGGATAGCTCAGTTTATCTGGGATCCCTAGATTTCACCAAACCTGTTAAAAATCTTAAAAATAAAATCCCTACTGATAATATTTATATCCTGAAGAGATGGTCCTGTCTTCTTACATAAATCTAACTAGATCCAAAATACAACCAATATTCTTGAATCCTAATGTTACAACAGATGGGCTCTTGAGAACACTATTTGGGAGATGACAGGTATAACCAGAACTAAAATTTTTATAAGGACAGGATCTTAGTATCTTTTGACACTTTAAGCGCTCAAGTATGATTTGCAACCAGATGGCGAGGATGTGTACAACTGCATGGTTAATAGCGTACAAGGCCTCGATTGAGGATGGGTCCCATTAGACATTAACCCCAACACTCAAAATTTCCTGGCCACAATTCAAGCTAGGCCCAGAATATCTAGTTTTATGACTTACCTTAGAGTGCATTAACGGTCCTGATCTACAGTGTATTAGGTGGTGGGCTAATGCTCTCAGTAATGATGCGAATGGTTGGAGTTGGAACAAGATTTGGTTAAACTCTATTAAAACATTTAAAACAGTCAATGCCAAACTGATACGATTCAAAACCATTCACAACCTTTATTATACCCCTTTCTCCAAATGAAAAAGATGGGATTGAGAGCTACGTCCAACTGTCTGATATGTGGAGGCGCCAACTGTGACTTGATCCATATGTTCTGGTCATGTCCCAAAATGGTATCTTTGTAGGACAATATTGCTGATTTTTTAAAAGACATTGCATGGCTAAAGGGGAATTTAAATGAATGGTTAAAAGACATTGCATGGCTAAAGGGGAATTTAAATGAAAAGACCTTTCTTGTCGGTCATTTTGATGAAACAAAAATGAAAATCACATACCTACCATAATTCTTGATCTTTCTGTGTAGCTTCACCATTCATTACTGCTGGGTTCTGGCCAGAGGAGCAGGACCCCACAGGAGCATTTGGTTTTCTAAGGGGAGGAGCCAACGCTGAGGGTGGCGCCACCCTTGAGACCGATGCACTGCGTGGTGCTCATGAGTTGGCCAGTAACCAATGCTGACTCCTCCTCCATCCCAGTTCTGCTCACCAGAGAGCAATATTAGTAAAGAGAAAAGAGAAGGGTTGGGCAAGGGAGCACAAGAGACAGGAAAAGGAAAGGATATAAACAGAAAAAGGAACAAAGCCGACTGAGAGGACAGAAGGGTAACCTAGGGGTCTGGGACTGGGGGCCCCAAACCTCCGAGCAGGCCAGAAGGGATAGAGAAAGGAAGGGAAAGGAAGAAAATGAGAAATCAAGGAGAGGGAGACAGTGTGCCACCCCTGGAGAAGTCCAGAGAACTGACCAGACTCTGGAAAAGCGCCGCTCTCTTCAGCCATTTTGTTCCTAAACCTCACCGAAAAGGGGCAAGGAGAGATCCTCGGGTCAAGGAGCAACCCCAAGGAGGGCAGCTGGGAACAGCTCAGAAGACAGATCCAGACAGGATCAGATTAGAAAGGCCCTCACTGCCAGGCTAATAGAGGAAGAAAACACAGGGGGGCAAGTGTCTCCTGCTCCTGTTAAAACAAACCCCCAAAGTAAGGAGATCCAAGCGTCTGCATGGTCCCCCAGAAGAGGGATTCCCCTAAGAAGGAGAGACAGCTCAACCCCCTGAACCATAGGGGAAGGGGATGCCTGGGAAAAAACTCTAAGGCATGGACCATACCCAAAGCAACCCTGCAGAGGGACAGAGCTGGCTGCCACCAGCCAGAAAAGGAGGAGCTACCACTCCTTAAGAGAATTTTGAAGCACCACGTGGGTTCTCAAGGGCAATAACAAGATGGTATTTGAGTACTGGTGTTTTGAATCAACCAAGGGAGTAATCCCAGCCAAGGTGCGAGGAAACCCCGGCTGAGTCTTTACTAGTAGGGACAAGCACCCAGCTTATTCTCCCCCAACAGAGAAGCAGAGGGTTCGGAGGTACCAGTAGGACTAGCCCACAAGGCCTAAATTGGGGAAAAACAACCTGGGAGAAAGAACTTCCCAGAGACTAAGGTCCCTGTGGAGAAGGAGGGCGGGAAGCAGTGATGAATGGTGAAAATACACAGAAAGATCAAGAATTATGGTAGGTACATAATTTTCATATCTTATCTGTCAATCTTCACCATTCATCACTGGTGATGAATACCAAGCCCGAAGAGAATCTGGTACCTCCTAAGGGAAGACAGTCCCTCAGCCTCCTGTGTGGGAGATACGGGGGGGGGAGCCCCATACAGGCCTAATTAGGCCTGAGACTGATCTGGGTGAGACGGAGTCTCCCTTTGGCTGGGAGAAGGAATTCACCCCGATGTTCCAGTCTCACCCTGTGGGAAAAGAGGTGGGTTCCCCGGAAAGGGGAGGAGGCAATCACCCTTCACTGGGCCATGGGTGATAACCAGGATAGACAAAGCCATGCCATCCACCTTATGCAGATCGCTATCCCCGCTACCCTGGATGCCACCTCACTGGCATTGTACGATGCCTTTGCTTGGCGCCTCGAAAGCTCCCAGCCACATGTGGAGAGGGCAACGGCTTGTCTGGTTGCCTCCGTATCAGGCATAGATGCTAGGATTTGTCCTAGCAAAGACCATAAGTGCGTATTGTAGGCAGCATGATGGGCATGATGTGCTGCTATTGAAACAGAGAGATGTGTCGAGGAAAACACTCTCTTCCCTCAGAAGTCAAACTCCATGGAGTCCGCATCCAGGGGCCAGTCACGTCTTGGGCATCTATGCCCAGAAGGAGTATCCAGGATCATCACTCCTGGGGAGGGGTGAGGTAAAGCTCCTGGAGATCCTAGGGGTGCACAATACCTGTGCCAGCAGTCCATTGGGGCTGGAGAGGGACTGAAGGATGCCTCAAGGCGGTATGACACCTCCTAAATGGGAGTGCCAGGTGGGTACCACCAGGTTGCCCGCACTGAATTCACCTAGAAAGCGCCCATCGCCCACTCAGGATTGTGACTTGCTAGTCTGGTTATGTGGAGCTCATCTACTAACCCTGAAAGGAAACACTGATAAGTGGTCTGGTCAGCGCCTGAGGAGAGGTGGACAGAGGGATCCTCTCCTCAAGTGAGGAAGCTGACGAGTCCGGATAGTCAGAGACCGGCTGCCCAGGGAAGAGTGGGTGAAACACCTGCTCGTCCATGGATCTTTGAAGGCGGAAAAAGGGCAGCCATGGCTCTAAACTGTTCCTAGGTCAAGGGTCTCATAGGACCTGAGTGGCCCAGGAGAAGGGAGGAGTTGGAAGAGGTAGAGGCCAAGCATCTCTAGGAAGAGCATGACCTCTGCCAGGGCTCAGAGACCAAACAGGCAAACCAACACCTTGGGAGGATCTGTCGGTCGAATAGTCAGCAACCGTCAACCAGACTGGAATGGTTGGGACTGAGCCCTGAAGAGATTCCCCCTGCAAAGAAGCTGACTGGGGCTGCGTGGGTCTAAAGGGCAGCTCCTAGCCTCGAAAGATGAGATCCCTCCTGGGGAGACCTCAGGGGAGAAGACAGGGCTGGCACTGCAGCTCCTACTTGAAACTGTGAAGGCTCCTAGGAAAGGACGCTGTCCCTGACCCTGCCCTCTCAACCCCTCAGACTCCGAGAGGAACCTCTTCCTCAGGACCAACCTAGGAAGTTCAACTTCACCCACCGACTCCTGAGAGATGGTAGAAGAAGGAACATTCTCCACTGTTCCAGACACCCTAGAAGAACCAGAAGTGGGCCAAGCCTGGACACCCAAAACAGGGGGCTCACCTCCTCTAAGCTCAGAATCACTAACAGATCTGGAAGACCCTCTGGTTCTGCAACTCGGCACAGGAATATCTGATGACGCTGCAAATGGCTCTGATGCGGTGCCTGTAGAAACTGCCAGAGCCAAAAGGAGGGTTGGGCAGGTCACCAAGAAGTCTGCAGGCAGCGGAAGTCGAGGAGCCAAGAATATAGAAGCCAATCTGGATCCACCTCCAAATTGTCATCCTCCCTGGAGTAGGCACGGATCCAGAACACTTCACGAACCCCCGCGGCGGCAATGAGCGCCGGCCATGCACTGCCCATGGTGCTGCCCGATCACCACGGCACTGAGGAAACTGCTGGGCTGGGCCCAACAGACCTGAACCAAGACACTGGGGGGCCTTTACCTCCGAAGGGCGACTGCAAAGCAGTGCCTCCAGCCTGATCCCGGAGGAATCGGACTGGGCCTCCTGCACCATGAGAGGGCTTCCGCCCGGCGAGCCTAGGAAGGGTTGAAATCCCTCCTCCATGGTCTATATAGAACCAGGAGGGACCTGGAGGAAGGTCAAGAGACCTGTGCCTGGCATCCCTAGTGGCGCCTGTCCCACAAAAGTCGGCAGCGTACACCAGCTTTAAGCAGCGTGGACTTCTAAGACTCTGCAATCCATCACAAAACAGGCATCGCAACGGTCTATATCATGGTTCAGACCCAGGCAGGTCAAATACAGATCATGCTGGTCTGAGATGGAGTTAAGCCAACCACAGGGACACTGCTGCATCGGAGGCCGGCCCGCCTTTGAAGACTTCTTTTTCTTGTCCCCTGGACGAGACATGACCAGACGAAAAACAAACAGCAAAAACAGGTCTCAGCATCGTCGACAGAAAGGAAAGGTCTTACCAGGTTGTCGGCGCCGAGGCATTCGCAGAACTAGGACAGAAACCCACGACGGACTAGGACAATGATGCAGTAAAATAACACGCTCTACACACGAGGTCGTGCTTGCTCGATGGCGGGAGAAGCAGAACTGGGATGGAGCAGGAGTCAGCGTCGGTTACAGAATTTTTTTTTTTTTTATAATTTTTTTTTTATACAAGTCCAAATAGACCAAGGTCCAATACAGAACTTGCCACCATTTGATTTTCTAATGGTGCTAATAATAATGTTTATCTGCCATGAACGTATCCAACCTAATTTTGAATTTCTCCATGTTACCGCTTTCAACAATATGACTTGGAAGTTTATTCCACAGTTCAATAACTCTTTGTGAATACCAGTGGTTTCTTTTGGTAGTTTTATTCACCTCACCTTTGTATTTATATTTATGAGATCGATTTATGGTGAGGGAGGGAAGGAGCTGCATGTCATTGTCCACCTAGGGAAAAATGACCTGGCTAGGAATGGGATTAGAGCAGTGCAAGAGGAGTTTGTAGAGTTGGGGAGGGGCCTTAGATAAGTAGCGCATACGGTAACCTTCTCAGAGCCTGCAGCCTGTCTATGGCAAGGGTGATGCTAGGGTACTCCTCACCAGGGAATTCAATGAATTATTGAAAAACTGGTGTGGAGCTCAGGGTTTTGGCTTCATTGGGGACTGGGAAGCCGCATGGAGGGATGCAGACCTATACTGGCGCGATGGTCTGCATCTGTCCATGGCGGGAACCAGGATCCTAGGTGAGAGGTTTAAATGCTTCATTGGCAAGCATTTAAACTAGACAAGGGGGGAGGCACTGAAAAGGAGCAGGGAAATCCCAGCCTCCTCCCACAAAACAAGGTAATTAGTGAGGTAAATACCAAGGTAGAGAAGTCATTAGGGAGCAGGACAGAGGTAAATGTAAAAAAAGGCAAAGGTAGTAAGGACAAGAATGGGGCTAAAAGGGTTAAGGCCATCAAAAAGTGGAAGGTGATGAGTACCAATGCCCGTAGTCTGTGTAACAAGCTCCCTGAACTAGTGGCTTTGATGGAAGAGGGTTGCCTGGATATTGTGGCAGTCACAGAAACATGGTACACAGAGAACCATGACTGGGATGTCAATATACCAGGATACACAATCTACAGGAGGGATAGGGAGGTAAAAGAGGAGGAGGGAGGAGGAGTAGCTCTCTATGTAAAGGAAGGGATCAAAGCAACAGAACTAAAGAGTAAACAGGGAGCAGATGAGGCACTCTGGGTCACCCTGGAGACAGGAAATGGCACCACAATCCGCATGGGAGTTGTATACAGACCCCCATCTCAGGGGGAGAGAATGGACAAGGAAATGATAGAAGGCATCCTTAGGATGGCAGAAAAAGGGGAGATATTGTTGATGGGGGACCTGAATATGCCAGATGTAAACTGGAGCACCTTTGCTGCAGGTACATCCAAGAGCAGGGTCATTCTTGATGCCCTACAAGGGGCATGCCTCAGACAGTTAGTACTGGAACCCACTCGGGAGCCAGCAATCTTAGACATGGTACCCTCAAATGGGGACGGAGAAAGAATCTCAGATTCAGAAGTGGGTAGCCATCTGGGAACAAGCGACCACCAAACAGTGTGGTTCACGATAAACACAGCCATACAATCAAGCCATACAAAAGCAAGAGTATTGGACTTTAGGAGGGCTGACTTTGGGAAAATGAGAAAATGCCTCAGAAAAGCACTAGCAAACAGGCAAGAAGGAGGGGTGGAGGAACAATGGGGAGTAATCAAAACAGCCATCACAGAGGCAACAAGCCTTTGTGTAAAGCAAATCAACAAAACACAACAAAGGAAAAAAACACTATGGTTCTCAAAAGAGGTGGCAGAGAAGGTAAAGGAGAAAAGGATAGCATTCAGTAAATATAAGGAAAGACAGAAGAAGCAGGACAGAGAACTTTATCAGTTAAAGCAAAAAGAGGCTGGGAAGGCAGTCAGAATAGCAAAGGCCCAAACCGAGGAAAGGATAGCCAACTCTGTTAAGAAGGGGATAGGACCTTTTATAGGTACATTAGGGAGTGAAGAAAGACCAAAAGAGGGATACTGAGGCTTAATAAAGGGGAGAGAATGTAGGTAGAGGTGACAGTGAAAAGCAGGGATACTGAATGAATATTTCTGCTCAGTATTCACAAAAGAAAGAGAGAGGTGCTAACAAACAAGAGAAACACTCTGAAGATGGGGTCGACACCAGTCCATTTACAGAAGAAAAGTTCTGAAAAGAACTAATAAAATTGAAGGTGGACAAAGCAATGGGGCCTGATGGGATTCACCACAAATTCTAAAAGAACTAAGGTAGAACTAGTGACACCGCTGACTACTCTTTTAACAAATCATGGGAAGATGGGGTACCTGAAGACTGGAGGAGGCGGATGTGATTCCTCTTAAGTGGGAGCAGGACAGAGGCAGGAAACTACGGACCAGTTAGTTTGACCTCAGTGGTAGGAAAATGATGGAATCACTTCTGAAGGAAAGAACTGTTGAGTACCTAGAGACCAGTGGGGCACAGGACCCAAGGCAGCATGGATTCACGATGGGAAGGTCGTGTCAGACGAATCTAATAGATTTCTTTTTTTTTTTTTTTTATTTATTCTTTATACTCCCCCTGCCCGCAGTACTCCCACTCTTCGGGAGACACCTATGGCCTTCTAGTCCCCGCCCTCTTACCTGGAGCCCGGTGCAGTCCGTCCCCCATGTAGCCGTGGTTATATCCCCCAGGCGGGCACGGGGCCGGGCCACCAAGTCCTTCTTGTTATCGTCGGGACGCTGGTACCGGGACAGGCAGGGGCACTGGGGATCGGGGCCTGGTGCTCCATCTACCGGGAGCGCTCCGGGGTGATTTTCCCTTTTTCTCGCGAGAGTGGTGCATACACCAACGTCAAGGCGTCACCGCCGACGTCAACCACTCCCAACCCCCTCTGTGTACTCATGCGCTTGTTGTGCCTCCTGGCTTCCAACAGAGGCCAGTCAGGCACCGAGTGTGTGTCCCCCTCCCTCCCGGGAAAGGAGAGCTGTCCTCCGGATGCTCAATCCTTTCCCTCCCCTGCCGACCCCCGACGTCCCGGGCTCGTTCCCGAACCCGGGTCGCTGGCGTGGAGCAAGGTGTGGCGTCCAGCGCCTCAACCCTCAGCGCTACCGGGCCGGCTACTAATAGATTTCTTTGATTGGGTGACCAAAATAGTAGACCAGGGAGGAGCTGTGGACATGGTCTACCTAGGTTTTAGCAAGGCATTTGATACAGTCCCACACAAAAGATTAATACACAAGTTAGCCAGCCTTGAAGTGGGTCCCAAGATGGTAGCCTGGATAAAAAATTGGCTAGACAACAGGACGCAAAGGGTAGTAGTAAATGGAGTCCATAGTGAAGAAAGGAGGGTTACTAGCAGGGTACCGCAGGGTTCAGTCCTGGGACCGGTCCTTTTTAATGTCTTTATAAGTGACATTGCAGAGGAACTGGAAAGAAATGTATGTCTCTTTGCAGATGACACAAAGATCTGCAACAGGGTTGATACACAAGATGGAGTGGAAAGGATGAGAAGGGACTTGGCAAGTTTGAAGGAATGGTCAAATGTATGGCAGCTCAGATTCAATGCAAAGAAGTGCAAGGTAATGCACCTGGGAAACAAAAACACAGGGGAAGCGTACACAATGGGGGGTGAGATACTGACAACAGTAAAAATGGAAAGGGACCTGGGGGTAATTATATCAGATGACCTAAAGGTGGGAAAGCAATGTGAGAAGGCAGTAAGGAAGGCTGGGGGAATACTGGGATGCATAGGAAGAGGCATCAATAGTAGAAAACAGGAAGTTGTTATCCCTCTGTACAGACAGTTGGTGAGACCCCATCTGGAGTACTGTGTGCAGTTCTGGAGACCCCATCTCCGCAAAGACATAGACAGAGTGGAGGCTGTCAGAGGAGGGCAACCAAAATGGTGCAGGGTCTGCACCAGAAGACATAATGGAAGAAAGACTAAAGGAGCTTAATATGTATACCCTTGAGGAAAGAAGGAGAGAGGGGACATGATAGAAACTTTCAAATACCTCAAGGGAATCAACAAAGTCCAAGAGGGTAGCATCTTTCAGAAAAAGAGATGTGCAAGAACAAGGGGGCACAATTTGAAGATAGAGGGGACGACTCAGAGGTAATGTGAGGAAGTATTTTTCACGGAGAGGGTTGTGGATGCATGGAACAGCCTCCCTGAGGAGGTTGTGGAGTCAAGAACAGTGGGGGAATTCAAGAATGCGTGGGACAGACATAAGGCAGTCCTAGTTGGGGGGGTAGGAGGAAGTAAGCTGTTGGTTAACTAGGATCTGCAGCTTATCTGTTAGGTAGGAAAATGGGCAGACTAGGTGGGCCAAGCGGTCCTTATCTGCCGTCAAATTCTATGTTTCTTTCTATGTTTGTATTTAGATCGTTCATACTTTGTTTTTGTAGCCCAAATGTACATTCTAGGATTTCATCTGAACATGCTCTATAAGCCAGACATAGGTCTCCTCTTATCCTTCTATAATCCATAGATTATAGCTTTAGTGAAGATAATCTTTCACTGTATGTTTTGTTTTCATATTATTGATTTTTAGTGATCCTCCTCTGCACCTTCTCAATTTTGTGCTTTCCTTCTGCAGTATATGGAGCACAAAACTGTAAGCAATACTCAGATGTGGTCTAATGAGGGACGTATATAGTGGTATAATGACCACTGCACTGCAACTTCTGATATTTTTCATGATGCAATGATAGAGACCCGTGGTTTTAACATTGTTCATAGCATCAAAAACTTCAGCTGCTGTAAATGTAATAGGTTGTTGTATAACTGGTTTAATTGTAGATGTATTTACTTCTTCATCATTGTAAATAGATAAGAAGTACTGATTGAACAATACTGCCATATCCTTTTCATTTATTTCACCACTTTCTGTATTTAATGGGCCTATATTATTGTTGTTGTTCCTTAAGGAACCTATATAATTTAAAAATTGTTTCTTGTTGTCCTTGACTTTCTTTACCAGGTTATGTTCAACCTCCTATTTAGCTTTTTTAATCATTTTTTTACAGCTTTTGACTGCATCTTTATATCTTAGTAAATTTGACTCATTGGGTTTCCTTTTATATTTTTTAAACAAATTTTTTTTTTTTACATTTTTTGTATTATGTTTTTCCAACAAACAGAAAGCCTTTTGGTTTTTTTATATTTTATTCTGTCAGGTACCCATTTGTGTATGTAAGTCAATAATTTATCATGTATTATGGTCCATGTATTTTCTAGGTTCTGTCTTGTTAGTTCTGTTTCCCAATCACAACTATTTAAAAATATTTTTATTTTGTCATAATTTGCTTTGTAATAGTTTTTAAATGTAGTAACTCCATTGCACTTTATATGTTTTTGCAATTTGATGTTCATTTGGACCATCACTTGGTCACTACCTTCCAGTGGTGGGAGCAGAATAAGTTTATCTTGGTTGACTTCTGGATTGGTAAAGATTAAGTTCAGTAAATTGTGACCTCTAGTAGGTTCCAATACCTTCTGCTCTAAATTATTTTGTAATATTATATCTATGAATTTTTTTTTCAACAATAGTCTTACCATCTATGTTCTTCCAGTCTATATGCGGGAAGTTAAAGTCTCCCATTAATATAATATCTCCCTGCATTTCCATGCTCTCTATTTCTTTAAGAAATTCCAGGGTTTCATCAGTTTTTAAGCTGGAGGATCTATATCCTAAACCAATAGTGAGGTTACTAGATTTAAGTACTATTTTTGCCCATACAATCTCATTGGCCTTATACACCTCTTTATCAGGGCTAATATTTATAGGTTTGAGGCTATCCCTTATATATAAGGCAATCCCAACTCCTTTTTTATTATTTATATTTTTTTCAATGCATGTATAACCTGGGATTGAGGTATTCCATTCCTCATGTGAGTACCATGTTTCTGTAATACCACAGATGTCAATGTTGTTGTTTATATATATATATATATATATATATATATATATATACATATACACACACACACTAATTCATCTGTTTTATTTTTCAGGATCTGTGCATTGACTAAAAGTACTCTGAGTTTATCTCCTGTACTATCATTTGCTTGTTTAACTTTTTAGAAACTTCCTTTATTGTTAGTTTTTGTTTGTTTCTGTTTCTATAGCTGTTTGTAAGTTCTGTGCTTTTACCGATTGATGAATTCAATTCTGCCCCCCACCCCGATTAGTTTAAACACTGATTATTATCACCATTTAATCTTTTTCCTAATTTGGCTATACCCCTTTTATTAAGGTGTAAACCGTCTCTACAATAATATTGGTTATTTTGGTCAAAATCTTCCCAGTGATTAATACATTTTATATCTTGCTTAAGACACCAGTGCCTCATCCAGTTGTTAATCTCTTTTATTTTACTATTTAGATAGGAATTGTATTTTGGTGTTGGAAGTATTTCAGGGAAGGCAACACTGTATCCCATTTCCAAGATTATATTGGATAAGGCCACATAATCCTGCTTTATTTTGAGCACTGTATCATGTATGATATTATTTATTCCCATGTGCATAATCACCATTGCTCCTTTCTCATAGTATTTCAACAAATCTGTGACCATTGTTGTAACATCTGATGCTTTACAGCCACTACGGCTAATGAGTGTCCTGTTTTTCTGTCTTTCTCACAGATTGGTTTACTTAGATATTTAATCCGTGAATCCCCAATGATTAATAACTGTTTAGTTGTTTTCTTTATACTAACAGAACCTTCTTCTGAGTTCACTGGCAAAGGTATATCATGTTGTACCCATGTTTCTTCCTCCTCTACTGTGTTAATGGGAACTGTTGTTATATTAGTTGGGGTTATAATTTCTTCTTGTAGTGTCTCATATCTGTTTTGCAGTGGCAGATCATAGCATTCTGCTCTTCTCCCTTTCTTTTTAGCAGCCTTATTACTCTGAACCAGGTACCACTGTTCATCAGCATTTAAAATTACCTTTTCTATGTCTCTTTTTTATGTTTATGTCCTGGTTTATTTGGTGTATACTTATTAAATGTTCTTGGTATCAACAGGTCCATGTTAGTTCTACCTATTTCAGTAGATGGTGGGGCTGTATTACAGATATTTTCATTTTCCTGGGTATCCTGTTCTTTAGCATCAATATTATGTGTTTTGCTTGTTCTAGTAGTTACAATTTCTCTTTCTCTAAACCTTTGCAGCATTTGTTTTTGACTTTCCTCAATAATTGCTAGTCTTTCTTTGAAAGTCTCCATCTCAAGGTTTAAGCTTTTAGTAAGTCTACATTTTTCAAATTGTGTTACTTGTGGAATATCCTTGTTTTTACTGATAGTGTACATGTTACAAATTGGACATTTAATTCCTACATCACCTTCAACAGTCATTATTTTATCTGCCATATTTCTTTCCTTCACAGGTATCAAATATGAAGTTTTGTGTTTACAACTCCTACCTTTGTAAATCACTGATGCTGTTTTTGACTCAACTTACCTGCCTTCACCTGCCAAACCCACATAACCCATGCAAGACGCCTGGGTCTTTGCGTGCGTCTTCGCACGCGACAAATGCGTGCTCTGCTCGAGCTCGCACTGCTCGCTGGAGTGTCTCTATTATATCGGGCAAACCTGGAAGTGTGTGCGAGTCAGCTGGTCTTGCTATTGCGAGTCGTGCAATCAAACAAAATTAGTTTAAAAGATTTAGATAGTCACAGCAAAAACAGTTCAGTAAGTAAGAGCCTGTTGTGCCTGAGCAAATAAAATCAAGGGATTCTGCCTGTGTCCTAGGATTTATTTAAGCTGCTACCTACTTTGTGATGTAGTTCAGTGAATGCAGTGCATCAAACATCACTGTAAGTTGCAGTACAGCTTCTTGGAATACAAGAAAGCAGCTCCAAATTTTGCAAACATTCCCTGCTAGATCTGTCTCACACCAGGAGGTGTCTCACAGCATGTAGTCAGAGGTTCAAGTTCAAGTTTATTGCAGAAAGTTCAAGTTCAAGTTTATTGCAGGAAAAACTCCGTTGAGCAAGCTCATTCACAAGGAGGTTAGTCACAGTGTGGAGAGGTTTGCAGCTATAGAGCGGAGCACTTCTTTTTGTACCGGCGAACCTGGAAGTGTGTGCAAGTCAGCTGGTCTCACTATTGCAAGTCGTGCAATCAAACAAAATTGGTTTAAAAGATTTAGATAGTCACAGCAAAAACAGCTCAGTAACTAAGAGCCTGTTGTGCCTGAGCAAATAAAATCAAGGGATTCTGCCTGTGTCCTAGGATTTATTTAAGCTGCTACCTGCTTTGTGATGTAGTTCAATGAGTGCAGTAGTAGCATCAAACAGCAAAGCAGCTCCAAGTTTTGCAAACGTTCCCTGCTAGATCTGTCTCACACCGAGGAGGTGTCTCACAGCATGTAGTCAGAGAGGGTTACTGGCCAAACCGCGAGCACTACACAATGCATTGGTCTTGAGGGCGGTGCCACCATCGGCGCCGACTTCTCCCCTTACAAAAAAAAAAAATGCTCCTGCAGGGTCCTGCTCCTCCAGCCAGAACCCACCAGTGATGAATGATAAAGACTGACACAGATAAGATATATGGAGTGAAGAACAGCGTTGCACCATTGCTCTAATTTCAATGCGGTTGGTAGCTCCACTCTCAGAATATGGCTGGAGGAGCCAGCACCGTCATTCAATGAATGGAAGGCTGAGTGTTTGGAAGTTCTGAGATTGGAGGCTCACTCACTGAATGCTAGACCAGGCTCATAGATTCCAGCTCTAAGTGGGGCACAATTTATAATTGTTTCTCTTCACCAACCTAGTAAGCCTTTAGGCTGCCAGTAACCTATCCCTCCTTACCTGATCTCTCCCCTTCCCCTTCTACTTTTTCTGCTATATTTCTCATGTTGACTTATTTCTTCAGGGGAATGTTGTTCAAGAATTAGTGGGGTAACGTCTCTCTATTACTAAAATACTGTATATTTATAGTTATTAATTTAATGAGTACTGTGTATAGTTTTAGAAGTATCTGTTAAATTACTAAAGTAATGTTTATTTATCTTTCAAGTGAGGCATGAATGGTTATTGCTGTATTGTTTTGTTGATTATTTATGGCATTATTTTTGTGTATTGTATTTTAATTCAATAAAATTTTATTGATAAAAAAAAGTATGGAGAAGTATTATGTGATATGAGAATTTAATGCACACCCACGGTGTGAGATGCTACATCAGCCCTGAGGGTGAAACCACACACACACACACAGTCTCCCTCTTTCTTCCTCCTTCTTCAGACTGAGCATTTTCATTTTATGTATTTTATTTATTTATTTTTAAACTCACTGTTTGAATCGTGATAGTGGTTAGGTAGCGTTGCATGCAGTCAGCGTGGTTTCATTCCTTGTCGACCGGTATCACCCGCAGTCAATGAACAGCAGGATCAACCAGATAGAGATTTTTTTAGTTTAAATACAGGATTAACCAGATAGATAGTAAAAAAATGAAACTCTGTGAAGGAAAGAAGAGAGTTATGGTGGCTCCTCGGTAACAGACTGACAAAGCTGCCATGTTAGTGGAAGTATTCAGCTCACCTACAAAAGGAACGATAGCCAATTAGATAGTGCTGTCGATTTTGACAGGCAGAGTGCGTGAATGCTGTAAGAGAATATGAACTGGCTGAGCACATAGAAAAAAAAACTTCTTGCCAGTTATTACATTCCAATAAAGTGATTACAAAGAACCTCTTCATTGATAATATTATATGTGTATGGAGAGTAAGTGAGGATGAATTACATTCTTTCATGGGATATCTTAACATGACTAGCCCTAGCCTCAAAATTCACTTATGAATTTGACAAAAACTCCATAACACTTTTGGATGTTATATGGAATGCTACCCTGGGACAAACTGTGAACTCTGCAGTTTTAGCATACACGTTGGGATCTGTTTACTTTATATGCATTCTTCTGTGTCTAAGTGTTACTGGTAGGCAGATGTGCTGCAGTGTATTAGTCTTAGAAATGCTTTACCATTTATTAGTGGGAATTCAGTGACTATATGATTGGATTCTGTATCAGAATAGGAAGAGATACGACATAGCTAACTATGGTATGCTAAAAGCTTTAGTTACATCATGGAACTGGAAGGAAAAAATATTAGAACTGGATGTCAATCATATGTGGGAGGAACTGAAATTTTTCCTACTTGAATTAGTGGATAAACACATACCCACTAGGATTAAATACAATCACAATGGAAGACTCCCCCCTGGTTTAATCAGAAAATATGAAAACATACTCCAAAAAAAAGGGCATATAATAGGGTCAAAAGAGACAACACCCCTAGGTATAGAAATTTGTACAAATTAAAAGTGAGAGAACTTAAAAATGAGTTCAAAAAGGCCGAGACATCCATGGAAATTAACCCTATTAACAAGGTGTGGGATAATAAGGCCTTTTTTAGCTATGTAGGTAGCTTAAAAAACACAGATAACAATATAGGCCCAATTATTAAAGCGGAGCAACAAATAACCAACTGTCAAAGTATGGCTGAAGAGTTTAACAAGTATTTTCAAAGTGTTTATCTTCCTAAGGAAAGTATAGATGAAACAGCGATGGATAGCATGAGAAGTAACATTACCATTGCCACACATATGGTCAAAAATAAACTGAAAAGACTGGACCACAAAAAATCCGAGGGGCCTGATGGATTACATCCCAGGTTACTGAAAGAACTAGCACCAGTGTTATGTGAACCTCTGCAGGCTATTTTTCAGAAATCCTTGGACAGTTTTGGTCCCAGTAGCTTGGACCATGGCCAATATAGTTCCCATCTATAAAAAAGGGCCCATAACATCATGCACCACTTACAGACTGATAAGCCTGACAAGTATTTTGGGCAAACTCCTGGAGGGATTAATTAAGAGAGCTAGAACATCATATCCAGGAACTGGAGTTCAGGGATATACAGTACATCAGCATGGTTTTCAGAGGGGAAGATCCTGCTCAACTAATTTGGTACATTTCTATGACCCTGTTAGTGAGGCTGTAGATAACAACATCCCGGTGGACATTTTATATGTCAACTTCAAGAAGGCATTCAACAGTGTCTCACATCATGAACTTGTTAAGGCACTTAAAGAAATAAAAACCAATGACTGTAACATAAGATGGATAGCTGCATGGTTAACTTCACGTAGGCAGAGAGTAGTGATTAAGAGATATATGTCAAGCTTTGCCCCGGTGACCAGCAGAGCCCCCCAGGGATCTGTGTTGGGCCCAGTGCTATTTAACATCTTGATATCTAGCTTAACATTTAAAACGGAGGCTTGGTGAGAGAAATTTGCTTACAACATTAAAATAGGAACACTGGTTACCACAGTGAATGATGTAGAACTCTTCCAGGACAATATTAACACCTTGGTCCAGGCAGCAGAAACAAAGAAACTTAGATTTAACTTGAACAAATGCAGTCTCATGCATCTTGGTAAAAAAAAAAAATTCACATTTCATTAAGGGATCTAAATTACAGACTACAGATATTGAAAGAGATCTTGGTGTGCAGATCACAAGCTCACTCAATTTTAAAGATAACTGCACTAGAAGGTGGTAATAAAGGGTATGAATTATGGCGTGCATTAAACAGAACAAAAAGTAGAACCAGAGAGGTGGTGCTCCCTCTGTATGTAGCTTTGGTCCATCCCACTTGGAGTATTGTAGGCCATTTTGTTCACCCCATTTGAGAGAGATGAGAGAGAAGATTGGAGGGATCAGAGAGGGCAACTACAATGGTCGGAAGGAATGATCGATAAAACTTACGATGAGAGACTGAAGGCACTGAGGATGTATTCATTGCAGTACTGTAGGCATAAAGGGGACATATGTCTGGTTTTCCGGGCTTTTCAGGAACCTGATCTCTGGGAATGCCTGGGCCTCCAAAACAGGACTGCCATAAACAACAATAGAGGACACCAGTACCAACTAAAGGGGGATTTAGTCACAAAAAGACAGAGGGAAAGTACAGTTATGTAAGAACTTACCGTAACAATAGATCTTCGAGAGAGGCTCTTGCAGTAAGTATTCACATATAGGACTTAGCCACCAGGTGTCAGGACCCCACGGAAAAATATTCTAGCTAGCAGTCTCTGGTGGGGACCGCCCCCCGACGTCAGCTGACTGACACCAGCATACGTCAGTCTAAAGGGCACGGTCCCACACCCACCCTCCACTTCTCCCGCCAGAGGCTGACAGGAGCAAGGTTTGCCTCCTAAAGAGGAAAGAAAAGGAAACTCAGAGGGAAGAAGGGAGGGAAAGCAATACCTACTGCAAGAGCCTCTCTCAAAGATCTACTGTTACGGTAAGTTCTTACGTAACTGTACTATCTTACTTCAAGAGGGCTCTTGCAGTAGGTATACACATATAGGACTGCGTCCCAAGTAATTTGGAACAACAGAAACCAGGGAGAAGGAACAAAAACAATCTGTCCACACCAAAAAAGACATCTGGCGGATCCTGGACTCAGGAGAGGAGCCCTTGTAAGTCTGCCAGGCTGAATCCTGCTCTGCGGCAAGAGGCAATGTACAAGCTGAATGCCTGGTAAAGGTAGGGACCGTTGTCCAGGTGGAAGTGACCCAGATTTCTGCAGCTGAGACACCTTTAAAGCATGTGGTGACCCTTCACTAGGCCCCAAAGGGGTTTGTCGTACTTACTGTAACAGTATGTAATACAGTTTGCCAACCGTTTGGAGAGGCATTGTTTGGACACAGCAAGGCCCTCCTTCATAGGAGCAAAGGAGATGAACGACTGGTCCGTCTTCCTGGAGTCCTTAGTTCTGTTGGACTAAATACTGCAAGATCCAATGGACATCAAGGGTGTGGAGGAGATATTCCCCTTGATTGGAATATCCTGGAAAGAAAACCGGGAGCTCAATGGACTGATTAGTGTAGACTCCACTACGACCTTGAGGAGAAACTTAGGATTGGTCCTCTCAGCCACCCTATCTCTGTGGAAAATCAGATAAGGGACCCAGCACATCAGTGCCTGGAGCTTGAAAATCCTCCGAGCTGAGGTAATAGCCATGAGGAAGAGAGTTTTCCAGGACAGAAAATGCATATCTGCCTCAGCTGCCAGCTCAAAGGGAAGTGTGAATTTCTCCAACATGAAATTAAGGTCCCAGTGAGGGTCTGAACTGCAGACAGGGGGCTTAAGATGCAGAACCCCTTTGAAGAAGGTCTTAGAGACTTCCTGTTGAGCCACTGACCTATCTCCCACAGGTAGATGGTAGGCTGAAATGGCCGACAAGTGGACTATGAGTGAACAGTAGCTGAGACCCAAGTCAAAGAGGTGCATTAGGTATCCAGGATCCTGGGCACCGGGCAGAAAAAGGGTTCCAAATTCTAGGAAGCTTCCCAACTAGTGAATCGCTTCCACTTCATGGAATATGTAGACCTGGTGGAAGGCTTTCTGACCTCCACCAGGACATTAACTACTTCAGGAAGCACATACAGCGAGCGGTGGCTAAGTCTGAAGGAGCCAAGCATGAAGGTGGAGGGATCGGAGCCCTGGATGTACAAGGGTCCCCTGATCCTGGGTCAGCAAATCCTGGGAGAACAGAAGAGGAAGAGGGGGCTCTTCTAACCACAGTTGCAGCAGAGAGAACCAGACTTGCCTCGGCCAGAAGGGAGCGATGAGAATCATGCATGCCCCTTCTGCCCGGAGCTTGTTCAGAACCCTCGGGATCAAAGGGAAGGCGTAGACAAACCTGCCCTTCCAGGACAGAGACAGCACATCCCACCCAAAAAAGTCTCACCCGGGAGTGAGCAAGCAAAAGATGGGAAGCTTGGCGTTACTGGGGGAAGCAAATAGGTCTATCTGTGGTGTGCCCCACTGGGTGAACACGCCAGCTAATACCTCCTGCTTTAATTCCCAATCATGAGCCCTCACAGGAGTTTAACTGAGAGAATCTGTGAGGGAGTTTTGTACCCCAGCACGTGAAGCACTGCCAGATGTAGGTTGTGCTGTGAGGCCCAGAACCAGATCCTCATTGCCTCTCGGCACAAGGGATAGGGAACAGTTCCCCCTGTTTGTTGAGATACCACATGACATACATGTTGTCTGACTGGATCAGAAGGTGACTGGGAAGAATGAGGGGATGGAGGGCCTGAAGAGCAGAGGGACTGCATTCAGCTCTTGCACGTTGATGTGCAACTGTGACTCTCGGTGGGACCAGCTCCCTTGGGTCCTGTGGGACCAGAGATGGGCCCCCCAGCCAACTCCTGAAGCATTCGTGGTCAGGGTCTGGGAGGGAGCCACCAGGCTGAAGGGAACTCCTTGGGAGAGGTTCTCTGGAATTAACCACCATCTGAGATCCCTGGCCATGGGATCCGAGATAAGAATTTCATGGTCCAATTTGTCTGAGGACTGGTCCCACTGGACTCTGAGGGTCCACTGTGAGACCCTCATGTGCAGGCGGGCCAGAGGAACTGTTGGGATAGCAGCTGCCATGAGGCCCAGTAGGTGAAGGATCTGTCGAGCTGGTACGTGTTTCTGATCCAACAGAATATGTACCTGCTGCTGCAAAGTCTCTATTCTGTCCGGGAGAAGAAAGGCTTTGCCCAGACAAGTATCCAACACCGCAACAATAAACTGAAGGCATTGGTATGGGACCAAATGGGATTTGGCCTGATTGATAGTGATTCCCAAATTGTGGAAAAGCTGTCGTATAATAGGAAGGGAGCACAGATCCTCCTGGACAGGCCTGCAATCAATGATCGTCCAGGTAAGGGGTACTGGACCCCTGGAGTGTAAAGCTGCAACCACTGAAAGACATATGGTGAACACCGGAGAAGAAAGGCCAAAGGGAGGGCCTTGAACTGAAATGTTCCTCCTGGAAGCAGAAGCAGAGGAACTTGCGATGGGATGGACGAATGGGGATATGCAGGTAGGTGTCCTGCATGTCCAGGGCGCATAACCACAGACAGGATCTTAGTAGAGGAGGAAGACCCTGAAGGGAGAGCATTCTGAACCTATTGTATACCGAAAACTGATTGAGAGAGCTGAGATTCAGAATGGGCCTTAGATCGCCTGTTTTCTTGGAGACAAGAAAAAAGTGGGAATAGTAGCCCATCCCTTGGAACAGACAGCAAAGCGCTTATCTCCTCTCTCATTAAGGGGAGATGAGAAGGGGGGTAAGACGACTGAGGAGGAGGTCTGTGGGGGGGATTCTGAATTAACTCAACTGAGTGCCCTTGGGACACCAGTTGGAGCACCCATGAGTCTGATGTTATCCTCTCTCATTCCGGTAGGTGACGAGAGAATCTGCAACCTACCAGCTTCTCTGGATGGGGATCCAGAAGGAGTGGGAGAGGCAACGAGTCAAGAAGCGGAAAGAAGGCCAGCAGTCACAGCTCTTCGGACTTTGGCGGGCGGGCTTTGGCTGCTGACACGATCCCAACAGGATTTGGTGGTGGGTAGAGTCTGCTTCGACTGACGACAGTTTTGGTGCCGAAAGGAGTGCTTCTGGCCCTGGAGAAACCTGTACATGGAATGCACTGACTGTAAGGCTTGACCCTTAGCCTGGAGGTTGGTGATAATATCTTTAACATCTCCTCCGAAGAGGACCGACCCTCGGAAGGGCGCGTCCTGTATGGCCGACTGGACTTCGGGAGCCAGGCCTGAAATGCGCAGCCAAGCATGTCTGCTTAGACCAATGGCAAAGGCCAAACTACAGCCAGAAGTGTCCACAGCATCATAAGTTGCTCGGCATATATGCCGACAGGCAGAACTGGCCGAGTGGACAAAGTCTCCAAGCTCTTGCTTTACAGTAGAGTCCGGGAGAGAGTTCAACTTGGAAGACACCTGGCTTAAGAGGGACTTCTGGAAATCCCCCATGTGGGAAACATAATTCAGTGCCCTGATGCCCTAAGTAGAGGATGCAAAAATATTTTTGCCGTACTGATCTAGAGTTTTAGAATCTTTGTCTGGAGGGGTGGAGCTTAAATGTTTGGGATTCAAGGTCCGGTCGTAGGCCTCTTTGATCTTCTTAAGCAACTCTAAGAAGGAAGGGTCCTCTGGGGGAGATTCAGGAGAATCCTTCAGAAAGGCGTTCTGGAGTATGGGGTTCTTCTCCAGAGTCTGATGGTTCATAATCTCCATCTGAGTGGAAGACTCCCGTGAGCTGGAAGAAACCACAGGAGGAAGAGACCAATTCATTGGTCTGGAAACATCCGCATGGAGGCTGAATTCCCTAGGGCGGGTGCCAGAAGATGGTCCTGGTCTATCAACTGGGACTGGTGAACTAGTGTCAGTTGGCAGGCGTCAGGGGCCGAGTGTCAAGGCTGGCATCAGCTGACATTTCTCAAGTCCGGCGTCAGCTGAGATTTGGCTTCAGCCCACAAAAGGCCAGGACTGACTTCAAATCCACCTGAGGAGTAGGAGGAGGGGTGGAAAACAGTAACCGGATACCCATAACACAGGTAGCCAAAACCGGACAGTGGGTAGCCTGGAGCAGGAAACCTGGCGTCCGTATTGTGGCACATCGGGTATTGGGGCATTGGGTACCCTGGTGTGGGAGAATGCGCGTCAGGTAACCCAGCGTTGGCTATCCCAATGGTCCGCGGAGGTCCAGCCAGAGGGCAGATGGGTCTGGTGTCGGCCTGACAGGCGGGTCAGAGGAGCCCCGGAGGAGGGCGCCTGGTGCAGGCCCTGCTGGCGATGGCAGAACAGAAGAGCGTCGGGCTGCAACAAACGGGCGGCAGCAAGGAACTGCCGCCAGGTCTGGCATCGGAGGTAGGGGCATCAGGGGTTGGAACCCCTGACGGTGGTAGCTCCTCATGATCCTCACCTCCAGATGGGGATAAGGAGCTGATTCCCTGGAGGAATCTGAGAGATGGAGGAACCTATGATGGCAGCTGATCAGGTGTCGGCTGCGGCGATCCCGGACGTCGGGTGTGGTGTCAGGGCCCAGCGGGAGTTGCAGGCTGTGTGGCCATCGGACAAACCAGCAGGCAACAGCAGCCTTGTCCGGGCGGAAGCAGCAGAGCCGGGCCCGACTTATGGATGCACCCAACAGCTACGCTGTGAGTCAGAGAAGCGTAGCGGCGGAGGCCTTCTTGCCCGGAGGCTCGTCCGGGCTCAGCGCCGAGCCTGATGGGGGCGAGCGACGCCTGGACACCACCAAGGTGGTCGTTGGAAATGGTCCTCGGAGGAAGATACCTGAATGCCCGCAACTCTAGCTGGAGTCGGTGGGGCTGTGGCAGATGAGTCCCAATCCATATGTTTCTCTTTGTCCCGCTTCTTCTTGTGATGGCCCTCGGAAAGTCTGATGCCTGCTGGAGTTTCTTCAATTCTTTCTCCATGGAGGCCATCTTTTTCTTGAGGAGGTGGGCTGCCAGAGACTGCTGCCACCTCTTGTGGGTGGTAGAACTGAATTTTCAGCAGTGCTCACACTCTTCCACATGGTGGTCAAGGCCTAAACAGAAGAGGCACAAGGAATGGCCGTCCTTGTGCGGGAGCTGAGTACCACACGAGTCACACTTGTTTTTATGCAATTCGGAGGGCGACGGAGATGACATGGACAGTTGTGTAGTTGATCAATATAGAGAAAAAGTAGATTAAATTTTGAAGAAAGGACAATACTTGTCCGAAAATGGTGATGCTAGCCACGCTATTCTTCAGCGAGGTGACTGAATGGAGCTGACGGCGGGAAAGAACTGGAGGGTGGGTGTGGGACCATCTCCTTTACACTGACGTATGCTGGTGTCAGTCAGCTGATGTTGGGGGGTGGTCCCCACCAGAGACTGCTAGCTAGAAGATTTTTCCGTGGGATCCTGATGCATGGTGGCTAAGTCCTATGTGAATATCTACTGCAAGAGCCCTCTTGAAGTAAGATATGAGAACTGAGACCTACGTAATTCTTGATCTTCTTTTGTATCTTCACCATTCAGTACTGTTGGGTGTCACCAGAGGCCTGCACCCGACAGGAGTTTTTTTAGAGGGTTGGCGTCGTGGCGCCGCCCCAGAGTGACTCGTGGAGCACAAGGCGGCCGTTGGGCATCGCAGACTCCTCCTCCATCCAGTTCTGTTAGCCGGAGGCAAAATAAGGATTAGAAAAGAGAGTGAGGCAAGAGAGTCGAGGGACAGAAAAAAAGGAAAGGATATAAACTGAAAAGGAATAAGCCAGTAGAGGACAGAAAAGAGAGAGAAAAAATGCCTACCTAAGGGACGAAGGGCCTCACTTCTGGGGCAGCTCTAAGGAGGAACAGATAGAGAGGTGAAAGAGAGGAAGGAGAAGAAGAAGAGAGAAAAAGGGGGATGCTGGGAGGGAATTCTGCCATTGAGAAATTGGCTTAGGGTTATAAGCTCGGAACCACAAACAAGGGAGCAAGATCCCATTCCAACAATTCAGGGAGAGGTCAACAAACCTCCACACAGCTTGGACACCAAAGGCAGATTCTCTAAACCTTCTGCCATCCCTAACCTTCAGACTCAGCTGGGAGCTCTCAAACTATTAAGGGAAAAACTGTTCTGAAGAAGCGGCCAACTAGAGGAAGGAGCCCTAGCACCTTGTTAAGTGATAACACAGTAGCATGTGAAAGTAGGGTGGGGGCGCCGAGGGCACCCATACCAAACAGACAGAGTGGGGAACTCAATCGGACTCCCTAGAGTGAGGCAGAGAACACCCTTAAGGAAATTGAAGTGCGGACAGCACCAAACCAGTAGAGGCTGACATAATAGGATTAGGGCCTGCCAGAAGGGCCTGGGAAGAGAGTCAAGCCACTTAAGGGACCGTCTCTTTAAATGTGAATTGAAAAAATGGCTGGGAAGAGCCCAGAGATGCCCATTAAGGGCAGTCAGAAAAGAGTTCCCTCAGGACAGATAAACTTTAGCTCGTTCTTCCTATTCTCAGAGGGAGGGATTCGTTCAGAAGAATGGAAGAAAAGCATTCTTTTTTTTTGGTTTAATGGCCAAGGGAGAAGGGGGAGGAACGAGCAGGGAGGGGAAACGCCAAAGAAGGAGGCCCTTGAGGTGATGGTGGGCGGGATTCAGTAATGAATGGTGAAGATACAAGAGAAGATCAAGATTTACGGTAGGTACGTAATTTTCATATCTTCCTTGTCAATCTTCACCATCCATACTATTGAGTGTCTGTCTACAAGAAGGGGTAGAGTAAACCCTGAGGAACAGATCCTCAGCCTCCTACTGGTGGCAAGTAGAGAGGAAGACCTAACCAATAGACTAGGAAGTCTAAGGCGGGTGAGGAGGAGGAGGTGCCCAGGGGCTGTGGGAGGAGGTTGCCCTGAAGGCGCCTCGCCATACGGGTAAGGCGGGTCCCCCGGAAGGCAGAGCCAGTCACCCTGCACCACGGGCCATGGGTGACAGTCAGGAGAGACGAAGCCATGCCGTCTGCCTAATGCAGATCGCTGTCCCCACTAGTCTGCATGCCACCTCGTTGGCATCGTAGGATGCCCTCGCGTGGTGCCTTGCGAGCTCCAGACCCTGCACAGAGAGGGCAATGGCTTGTCTAGACTGCTCTGAAGTCAGGAAGCAGGGCTAAGACCTGAGCCAGTATCGACCACAGATGCCTGTTAATGCACAACAATGCGCGACCAGAAGAGAAGACTCTTCGTCCCCACCGGTCAAACTCAGCAGAATCCGAATCCGGAGGCCAGTCTTGCACCAGGCATCGAGGCCTGGACAGAGTATCCA
Organism: Neoceratodus forsteri; assembly: GCA_016271365.2. Classification (NCBI taxonomy): domain Eukaryota; kingdom Metazoa; phylum Chordata; order Ceratodontiformes; family Ceratodontidae; genus Neoceratodus; species Neoceratodus forsteri. The sequence continues at coordinate 336,850,823 of CM057452.1, read as the reverse complement.
GGGATGTCAAACCTGAAGGTGGGTGAGGTAGAGAACCTAGAGACTCGTGGGGGGCACAATACCATCTCCTGCAGTCTCCTGGGGCTGGAGAAGGTGGCTGGAGACTGCCAGGTGCGGATAGGCGCTTCCTGGAAGGAATCGGCCAGGAAGGCACCACCAAATGGCGAGCTAAATTCACTAAGAAAAGCATGGTCTGCTGCTCGGTATTGTCGCTACGGATGTAGGAAATACGAAGCTCCGAAACCATCTTCGAGAGGAAACGCTGATAGTCGGTGAAGTCAGCATCAGCATCAGGGGAAAGGTGGACAGAAGGCTCCACTTCCTCAGTTGAGGAAGATGAGGAGGAAGTGGAGCTCGAATTCCCAGAAGGCGGTGGGGACAGGCGGAAGACCTGTTCATCCATGGCCCTAACATAGGAAGGAAGGCCGCCACAGTAGCTCTGAACATCTCCCAAGATAATGGTCCAGTGGACCCCACATGGCCTGGGAGTGAGGGAGGTGGTTGCAGAGGGATGGGCGAAGGGCACCTAATGCCGTGCCCAACCTCTGCCAGGGCTCTGGGATCCAGGTAGCGATGCATCGGACTGGGGACCCTGAGATCGTGCCAGGTGGGCGTAGTAGAGAGGGTAGAGACAACCGGATAGAGCCCTGAGAGGAATCTCCCTGTGACACGCCTGGGACTGCATGAGTCCAGAAGGGCAACCCTCAGAACCGCCACCAGAAGATGCTTTAGAGACCTTCACTTCAGAGAGAAGTGAGGATCAGTGCTACGACTCCTCCCCGCACCTCGCAGGGCGGTGGGGGTTTGTTGCTGCTCTTGACCCCTACCCCTCAATCCTTCAGACTCCGAAGCAGCCCTCTTCCTCGTAACCAGTGTTGGAGGTCCCCGCTGAGCAAGACCCCGAAGGGCACCCGCTGAGGCAGAGTCCTCTTCCCTCTGCTGAAGGACCCGAGCAGCACCGGGAGCGGCAACTGCCTGGGACCTGCGAGAAGAGGGTATCCTCTCTTGGACATCCAAAGGGTCCACCACAGAAGACTTTCCAGGCCACCCCTAACCATGGAATGACCTGGGCTAACCAGCTCCGGGGAGTCTGGGAGAGGGACACTGGACCATCTAGCCCTGCAGCCTACAGGAGGTTCAGAGCCAGAAGACTCTAGCTGCTGGTCTGGGTCCTCACCTGAATCGTCTCCCTCTGAGGATGGGTCAGCAAGGGAAGACTCCATCCAACAGCCGCAGGAACCTTCCCCGAGGTGGTACCAGGCCTGGTACCGCCATAGGCCATAACCGACTACCACGTCCATAAAGTCACCTGCATCCCTGGCGGTGCCAGGTTCCCGGCCGCACTGCCGAATGGCACTGCCAAGTCCTCACGCACCACCAACGGCGCCGAGACCCAGCCGGCACCGCGGTGGCACTGCCCAGTCCCGGTGCCTGAAAGCGGTGCCAAGGCCCAGCACGGCACCACCGATGGTGCCGCCCAAGTCTCTGGTGCTGCGGGTGGCGCCCGAGCCCAACACGGCACCATCAGCGGTTGCCGCCTGAGTCCCCGGCACCGCAGAGATGGTGTCACGAACCAGACCGACACCACCGTGGTGCCGGCCGAGCCCCGGTGCCGTGAACGGTGCCGCCGATGGCCCAGCCCAAGTCACGCGCCATGAGCTGCGCCAGACTCCACGATGAGGACAGATGGGGCACGAGGGTCCCCAGAGCTGGGCCCCACAACCGGAGGCCGCGACACTGGGGAGCCTGCACTTCCAATGGAGGTGACTGCCGAGGGATCACATCGTTCCTCTGGTGCGAAGAAGAAACCTCCTCCACTGCAAGGCTGGAAGTGGGAGGCTTCCTCCTCACTGGGCTGTATAGACCGGGAGGGACCCAGAGGAAGGGTCGAGAGATATGGCCTGGGAAGCCCTAGGCGACATCATCCTCTGAAGTCGGTGGAGCTAGTCTGACTCGAAATCTGGACTTCCAAAACATGGCGATCCATGGAGAAGTAGGCATCACAATGATCCATATCATGGTAAGGTCCGAGGCACGGTAAAACATCATGACAGGTCCGTGTGAGGAAACTGCACCCGGCCACAGGGCATAGAGCATAGGGGAGACACGGCCGCCTTGAATTCGCTTTGCCCCAAACCAGATATGAGTGCTAAATAATTGAGGAAAAAACACAGAAAAGTCTCGGCATCATCAAAATAATATAGAAAAGGAACGGTCTTACCAGTCGACGATGTCGAGAAAAACTGGGATGAAGGAGCTTGGAAACTTTGACAAAATGCGGCCTATGACGCAGTACTACGAGCAACTCCGCGCAGCAGATGCAGCCTCGATGGCGGGAGAAACAGAACTGGGATGGAGGAGAAGTCTGCAATGCCTAACGGCTGCCCCTCGTGCTCCATGCAGAGCGTCACTTTAGGGGGCGGCGCCATCAGCGCCGACTCCTCTAAAAAAAAAAAATCCCGTGGCGGATGCGCACCACCGGCTGACACCCAACAGTAATGAATGGTAAAAATTGACAAGGGAAGATCACTGGTTTTCACAAAGGGTGGTGACAAAATGGAATGCGCTGCACAGGAGGTGGTATCCTGAAGTAATATGCAACTGTTCAAGACTGCACTAGATACAGTACATACAATGGTAACAGTTGCTTTCAGTTTGTAGTATAAACAGGTGCTGGTCTGATATGACTATGCTAATTGACCAGTCAACCATCCTATGAATCCTTTGAAGTGCTTTTAGCTGTCCTTGCAATACAGAATTACTGACCAAGGAAAAGTATATGTTTAAGCATTTATGGACTGTCAGGAAATGTATGTGTGTGTGTGTGTGTGTGTGTGTGTGTAGAGAAGAGAGAAGAAACAGGTAAAATATGTACTTTTCAAGTAATATAGGATCTACAAGGATAGGAAGCTGATAAGAGACAGCTGTACATGGATACAGAAAGTGCTGACTGAGCACTATGAGTTTCACCATGTATGGTCATATGTTTGCCTTTACAAATAGCTAAGGGAAAATTGGAACAACAGCATTAGATATGAGAAAAACTGCATAAATACAAGCTCCGTTTGGGGTCTCACAGTCCATGGTAAGATTGGGTGACTACCCTCTGATGTCCTGTGGAAAGGTATGTATTGTACTTTTTCTTGTAACTTGACACAGCTGCCAATAAATGCTAGGGATGGGATAGTCAGTGCCAGGCAGGTGCGCGGCGCAAAAAGATGCACTGCGCAAAGTGATCTGCCAGGCGACTATGAAGGGATATTCAAACAGAATGCATGATCCCAACACTTCGCGCATTCTGTTTGAATATCGGACCCTAGATGCGTGGGCCAAAGTGGGGAGCTGCCATGAGAGGCACAGCGCATCCAGGGCCTGGGCTGAATACTGTCAGTGGGGACATGCGGGGCACATACCTGTATCGCCAGTCCCCAATGGCGATCTCAGCCAAGCAGCTAATGAACACATTGGGCATGCATGGCTCATTAAGCGTGGCTGTCTCGATGATATGCACCGGGCCAGCCCCCCAGCCCCGGCCACATACATTGCTAGTACAGGCATCCCGGATCCCTGGCAGTCCAGTGGCCTCCCCCATCCCTGTTCCCGAATCGCACATGTACCTGTGCCATCCCATGCCTCAAAACAGTGTAAACCCCCTCCTCATCCCTGATCCCCAATCGTACATGAACCCGAACCTGGCATCGTTTCAATAGTGCAGTGGCCTTCCTGGCACCCACCCACTCAGGTACCCACAGCCCACCACACTCCCCCATCCTAGTAAGTCCCTGCTGCCGGCGGGCAGCACAGCCCTCCTCACACCTCCATGGCTGCCCACTGACTGCACTGTCACTAACAGTGTACAGTATAAACTACACGCCCATTGGTCAATCAATGGGCATGTAGTTTATAATTTATTTTCGAGTGGTGCACAGGAGGTGACTGATAGTGGAGTAGCTGTGCTCTGTAGCAGGCGGCAACACAACTGCAGCTGAATGTGTGTACGGAATGCCCCTCTAATGTTCTGCCAGACCAGTTCCGACCAACTCCAGCAACAGATGTATTGGATGTATATAGCCCCAGAACGATAGCCTGCTGTGGAGCAACATTTGAACAAAGAACTGCAGGCACAAAATGTTGTATACATCTGTAATTAGCAGTATACACCCCGAATCTTATTCCATGTCCCAATCAGTCGGATGCTCACATCAGCAGCCCAATCTGTGGAGTAGGCAGAAGGAACCATGGAAGAGCACTGTATGCCGTGTTAGTATTGAACTTTGATGAAAGGTGCCAGAAAGGTTGTTTTGAAGACCGAAGCCCTCCATTTAACTGCGATCAATTTCATCAGGCATCAAGCAATGGGTGGTGCATCTGAGCAGGACAAGTTCAATGTTTCTATTTGTTACATTTCGACTGCAAATATCGTAGTGTAATGACATCGGTAAAAATCCAAAATGTGAATTAAAAAGTCAAAATTATGTGCACAGGTCAAAGTTTACACCAATAATAATCAGGACAAAAGCAAACAAATAACCACCAACATTATCGGTCGAAAAGTAAACAAAAAAAAACTTGAATCCTGGCAAGCCGAGTTATGAGGCATGGGACGGCACAGATACATGTGTGATCAGCGTACAGGGATGGGGAGGGGGGCTGCTGCCCATGTACAGAACGGGGACACAAAGTGCTTCTGCTGCCATCAGGGATTGGGGCAGGGCGGGGTGTCACTGGACTACTGGGGCTGGCAGGCTGCAATGCACCTGTGTGCACTTCCAGGGGCCTGCCTGTGGTGGCCAGCTGACTCAGGTCAGCTTTTAGTAACCTACCTTTGGGCGCACATTTCTTGCCAGTGAGGATGCATTCCCTCTGAATATACCATATTCAGGAATGCCCCTCTATATCATGACATACATTTTATGCACTATGGCCCATTCCCTTGTAGCTAGTGCATCCCACATGTTTGAATATCATGCTGCAGCAGATTGTTGGAGTTCGTGACACATCTCCCTTTTCCACTGAGGTGCGCCGTGCATCTCCTTTGAATACGGGTGCCCTTATGTTTTATGCACTACTTTGTGTGTCTCGCTATGACATCAGAACTCACCAAAGTCTAACAAGGTATAGATCCAGAGTTACAGTATGTACAAATTTACATCAGGCTATCAAAAACACAGCACAGCTAATAGTTTGCTACAAGCAAAAAGCATACATATGCAACCTGGTCAATTCCATACCATACAGCCAATTCATAAGGCTTAGAAGAAACTGCTCATAGTTGGCAGAATTTGAAAATAAGCCTCAGAAATGAAAACCAGATTTGCTCGACTGGAGTCAAGGCAGATGAGCCCTACAGGGTTACCATGGAACCCCTGACCTAAGGAAGCTCGACTAAGGACAAGCGGTCAAGACAGCCAAAGGAGCAGGAAGAGTATGATCTTTCGCAGTTTTTTCCAGTCTCATGACCTGCGGCAATTATATTTGTGTTTCTTGCTGCGTTGAGATGATCCGGTCTGGAGATCCAGAGACACCTCTCTGAAATCATCACAGAATGACCCTCTGACACTGGCCTCAGTCAGGAACAGTGCCAAGACTTAAGAAGAACTCCCCACAGCCACCCTTGCCTCTTCTTCCATGACCACTAGATGTGCAATTGACCCAGCAGCTGGCAGAATATTCTTGTGTCTTTCTGTCGAGCGAAAGCCAGTCAAGCTACAAAAGAGGGTACTAAATGAGAAAAAGACCAAGGTAGAAAAGACAGTGGGGGATGCTGCTACAAAAGGTAAAGCCATCAAAAAATGGAGAGCGATGAGTACCAATGCCTGAAGTCTGGGTAACAAGCTTCCTGAATTAGTGGCCTTGATGGAAGATGAACATCTGGATATTGTGGCAGTCACAGAAACATGGCACACACAGAACCATGACTGGGACATAAACATACCAGGATACACTATCTACAGGAGGGACAGGGAGGGTAAAAGGGGAGGAGGAGTAGCTCTCTACATAAGGGAAGGAATCAAAGCAACAGAACAAAAGGGTAAACAGGGAGGAGAAGAAGCACTGTGGGTCAACTTGGAGACAGGCAATGGCACCACAATCGCACAGGGGTTGTAAACAGACCCCCCTCTCAGGGGGAAGAAATGGACAAGGAAATGATAGAAAGTATACTTAGACTGGCAGAAAAAGGGGAGATATTGCTGATGGGTGATCTGAATATGCCAGATGTTAACTGGAGTGCAGTTGCAGCAGCCACTTCTAAGAGTGGGGTTATTCTAATTGCCCTACAGGGGGCATGCCTTAGACAACTAGTATTGGAACCCACTCAAGAGGGAGCAATCTTAGACCTGGTTCTCGCAAATGGAAATAGAGAGAGGATCACAGATGTAGAAGTGGGTAGCCATCTGGGAACTAGCGACCATCGAACAGTATGGTTCATAATAAACACAGCTGTAGAGTCAAGTCATACAAAGGCAAAAGTACTGGACTTCAAGAGGGCTGACTTTGCCAAAATGGGTGAGTGCCTAAGGAATGCACTAGCAAATGGGCAGGAATGAGGGGTGGAAGAACAATGGGGAATAATAAAACTGTCATCACAGAGGTAACAAGCCTTTGTGTAAAGCAAATAAACAAAACAAAACGATGTAAGAAACCACTATGGTTCTCGAAGGAGGTGGCAGTGAAGGTTTAAGAGAAAAAGAAAGCATTCAGGAAGTACAAGGAATCACAGAAGGAGCAGGACAGAGAATTGTATCAGTTACAGCAAAAGGAAGCTGGGAAGGCAGTCAGAAGAGCAAAGGCCCAAACCGAGGAAAAGATAGCCAACTCAGTTAAGAAGGGAGATAAAACCTTTTATAAGTACATCAGGGAGCGTAGGAAGACCAAGGGAAGGATAGTGAGGCTTAATAAAGGGGAAGGGGTGTGGGAAGAGGGTGACGGTGAAAAGGCAGATATATTAAACAAATATTTTTACTCAGTATTTACAAATGAAGAGGGGGGAGGTACCTACACCAAACATTAGAAACACTCTGGATACAGAAGTTGATACCAGCCCATTTATAGAAAAAAGGGTTCTGAAAGAACTCTTAAAACTGAAGGTGGACAAAGCAATGGGGCCTGATGGGATTCATCCTAGAATTCTAAAAGAACTAAGGGTAGAACTAGTGACACCACTGACTACCCTCTTTAACAAATCATGGGAGGATGGGGTGGTACCTGAGGACTGGAGGAGGGCAGATGTGATTCCACTTCATAAAAGTGGGAGCAGGGCAGAGCGGGAAACTTCAGAGACCTGTTAGTTTAACCTCAGTGATAGGGAAAATGATGGAATCACTTTTGAAGGAAAGAACTGTCGAGTACCTAGAGGCCAGAGGGGCACAGGACCCAAGGCAGCATGGATTCACAGCGGGAAGGTCATGCCAGACGAATCTAATAGATTTCTTGGACTGGGTGACCAAAGTAGTAGATAAGGGAGGGGCTGTGGACATGGCCTACCTAGACTTTAGCAAGGCATTTGACACAGTCCCACACAAAAGGTTAATATACAAGTTAAACAGCCTAGGAGTGAGTCCCAAGATCATAGCCTGGGTAAAGAATTGGCTGGAGAATAGGACACAGAGGGTAATAGTAAATGGAGTCCACTCTGAAGAAAGGGGGGTTACTAGTGGGGTACCGCAGGGTTCAGTATAGGACCAGTCCTCTTCAATGTCTTTATAAGTGACATTGCAGAGGGACTGGAAGGAAAAGTATGTCTCTTTGCAGATGACCCAAAGATTTGCAACAGAGTTGATGCACAAGGTGGGGTGAAAAGGATGAGAAGGGACTTGGCAAGGTTAGAGGAATGGTCAAATGTATGGCAGCTTAGATTCAATGCTAGAAGTGCAAGGTAATGCACCTGGAAACAAAACCCAGGAAGAGTACACAAGGGGTGAGATACTAACAGCAACAAAAATGGAAAGGGATCTGGGGTAGTCATATCAGATGACCTAAAGGTGGGCAAGCAATGTGAGAGGGCAGTAAGGAGGGCTGGGGGGATACTGGGATGCATAGGGAGAGGCATCACCAGTAGAAAACAGGAAGTTGTTATCCCTCTGTACAGACAGCTGGTGAGACCCCATCTGGAGTACTGTGTGCAGTTCTGGAGATCCAATCTCCGTAAAGACATAGACAGGATGGAAGCTGTCCAGAGGAGGGCAACTAAAATGGTGCAGGGTCTGCACTGGAAGACATATGAAGAGAGATTTGAGGAGCTTAATATGTATAGCCTCGAGGAAAGGAAGGAGAGGGGGGGGACATGATAGAAACGATCAAGTACCTCAAGGGAATCAACAAAGTCCAAGAGGGTAGCATCTTTCAGAAAAAGAGGTGTGCAAGAACAAGGGGCACAATTTGAAGATCTGCAGCGGCTCAGAGGTAATGTAAGTATTTTTCACAGAAGGGTTGTGGATGCATGGAGCGGCCTTCTGGAGGAGGAGGTTGTGGGGTCAAAAACAGTGGTGAAATTCAAGCATGCATGGGACAGTCATAAGGCAATTCTAGGGGGTGGGGGTAGGAAAAAGTAGGCTGCTGGCTAACTAGGATCTGCAGCTTATCCATTAGGTAGGGAAATGGGCAGACTGGTTGGGCCAAGTGGTCCTTATCTGCCGTCGAATTCTATGTTTCTATGTAAGCCTGCCAGTCCTCGATGGACAAGGGTAGCATGGTTTGGCACCAGTAGCATCCCGCAACAACGTGCTGCTGTCTGAGACAGTAATGGCATGTATCACGCAGATCCATGGCAGACATTTTCTGCTCACACCGGGTGCAGATTTAAACTTAGGTTTCTTACTCTCCATCATTGACTGCGATCCTAAAGTGGAGCAGGAAGATAAACAGAGTACTTTAAACTTGAAAGTGACTTGAAAAGTTGAAGAATCATCAAAGTCCTTCAGCACTGCAGAGCTGCAAAAGAGGAGACTTGTCCGTTCCATTGGAAAGAAAGATTTGATATCGAGGTGGAGCTGGAGGTGTACCACCTGGGTGGTGGGAGCTTGAAGACTTATGATGGATTGCCTGTCTCCAGGAAACTGCCAGTGTGAGACAGTGAACTGTATCCATGCCCTTAGAAACTGAATATTTTGAGTCAGCCTTTTGCATTATTACCTATATATAATAACTGCTGGACAAGTAGCAGATTCAAAGATTAAATAAGCATTAACCCATAGCGCATGGGTTTACTGAATTAATCCACACGGGGGGGGGGGGGCACAAGGATGCAGGCCAAGTGACTGGATTAATTCTCAGTAAACCCATGCCTTGGAGTGGAGTTAATTTGCTTATAAAATGGACAACTTTATTTTAGAGGTTTACCTAAATAAATATTAAAAAAAAAACCACTAATGAGGATGCCGTAGTTGTAATTTGTTACTCGTCTCTCTGTTGGAGTGATCTTACTAGGTTACTTTACATTGCTGTCAATTAGGATTTTGTAGTCCGGCAACCCATCTGTGAGTTCTTGAGAATTAATCCATTGTTAGATTACCTGTTTTGATGAATCAGAATATAGGATTTTTGGAACCCTTTTTATGAAGTGGTTTTAGTGATTAGTTCAGCACTTTTTAACAGATACAGCAATTGCAATGCCTTTCATACACATTACTCATGCTTTCTGTACTAATGTCCAATCTACAACACACTGTAACTATACCACTGCTGCCCCAGCACAGGGCACATTTGTGAAATGGGTACTTCTACCTCAATGGGTTTTGTTCACCCTGGTAATAAAGCATAAATAAAACTCACATATAAAATCAAAACAGGAACTGAAACCTTCAAATTCTGACCAAGATTTTTCAAAAGGTCAGTCTAAGTATAACCATTCATGTGGAAATCTAGACAAAGCATGTTTATCTCTACATCCCCCCTCCTCTTTAGTACTTTTGGAGGAATATTAAAAATGAACTGTTACTGATTAGACAGAAAACTTTTGCAAATTGACAGTAAAAGCAGTTTTCACCTTAGCAATGGCCTCATACCTACTGTATTGTGGATTATTTGTACATTACCTGCTGGCGTGTCATCTTGTGAAAGGATGCCTGTTAGAGATTCAACAGACACATCTAATGGGTCCCCTCCTTGCACATACATAATGTGATTTCAGTGAGGCTCCTTCTAATTGGATCACATGAACTATTTGCTGCAGAAAATAACAAACCAAATTTCAGAATGCACCTAAGAGGTAGGCTACTTTATTTAAGCCATGATATGTTACCTGTTTCACTATGAGAACAAAATCACGACACCCCAGACTGAGTACAGTAGAAGGCTAAATGATTATTGCTGAAGACAGTGAACCAGGTATCACATTATTGCTATTACACTTTATGCCTCTAACCAATCAGAATTGTTTATTCTTGATAAAATGACTGGTGATGTCATTGCAGTCATTTGTGAGGGGTTACTCTGTATGAAACAATGCATTCTGACTAGAGGAGTGACACTACATGCAGTACATGAAAATTACGTACCTACTGTAATTATTCTTGATCTTCCTGTGTATCTTCACCATTCATCACTAACTGGGTGATCTCTGGAGACGCAGCACCCTGCGGGAGCTTTTTTTGTTTCCAAGGGGAAGGAGTCAGCGCCAGAGGGGGCACTGCCCACAAGGCTGACGCACTGCATGGCACTCGCGAGTTGGCCAATAACGGCAGTCAACTCCTTCTCCGCCCCAGTTTTACTTGCTGGAGAGACAGAAAAAGATAGACAGAGAATGGCAAGGCAAGGGAGCCCAAGGGACAGCAAAAAGAAAGGATATGAAAATCAAAAAGGCAACATGCCGATTAGAGGACAGAGGAGGAGGACCTAAGGGTGTGAGCTTTGACCCCAAACCCTTGGCGGCCAAGAAGAGATGGGGAAGAGAGAGAAGAGAAGAGAGAGAGCAGGAGGAACCCACTCCACTCCACAGAAGAGCTGTGGAGAAGAAGTGGACATCCAGATATACATCAGGCTCAAGAAGTCAAGTTTAGGTCCCTGCCCCCCAGGGTCTTATGACACTCGAACAGAACAAGCAGGTTCGATCATTTGGCTTCTGAGGGCTGCCCACTTGGAGAAACCCTCAGCCAAGGTGAATTCCGGGACTCCATGAAGCCCAACCAGCTGGAAATTCCAGAGCCTGGCCTTAGAACAGGAGTGGAGAGGTCCCCCCCCCTCCCCCTTCTAAGAGCTGGGTGACAAGCCACCCAGGATGGTGCCCCACACCACCGCTGACCCCAGGATCCCCAGGGTCCAGGTATGGGGAGGAGAGGAAGGGCCCATCCAGTAAAAATCCCCTCCCCAACAGAGGGCTGGGGAAAACAGAAGAGCAAGTTAAAATAAAGAATGCGAGTCCCCATGGGCCCTTTTGTTCTCCTCCCATCACAAAGAAGACCCATTAGAAGGGGGGATGGCCCTGCCGACTGGGATGGACCGAGTCCCGAGAAGAACCCCCCAGATGGGAAGGGGAGGGACCCACAGGGAGTCCAGTCATAAAGAGTAAAGGGCCCTACCTGCCCTCCCAGACAGGATAGGCCCCCGTTGTAAAAAGACAACAGAGGGCTCAGCAAAATCCCAGGAGTTGCCAAGCAATGACTTCAAGAGGGAGGGCAGGCAGGGAGGCAGCATCGCCCACAGGCTGAGGCCAAGAGGGGAAGGCGGGTCAGTTTCAGTGATGAATGGTGAAGATACACAGGAAGATCAAGAATTACGGTAGGTACATCATTTTCATTTTTTTTATACTTTATTTGCAGCAATTTTTCAATTGGTATACAATCAAGTAATAAACATATGGTTTACAGTCCAATAGTAATATGCAGTCTTTGGGGGGGGTATCCCTTAATACAAAGGACCAAACAGTGCGTCCACCATATTATGATACAACATGTAGGGGGATCCCAATATATATATCAATAAAAGTACTAAAATTCAGCATATATCACTAAGCAGTGCCCATGAGCAGCATGGCTGGGCTCTAAATTAAATGACCAATGATTATCCAGAAAAGTACAGCCTCCTAGCAGGGGTGATGTAGTACCATGCATACAGCCTTAATCTTAAGAAATCTGATCTAAATATTTAATATAACAAACAGCAGCATTAATATGATACTAGCAGTTCTATTTTTAAGTCTGAACTCCTATTTCCCCCGAATTTAGCAGAGTCAAGCATGAATCCTGGAAAATGGGTCCATAATTATCAAATTGAAGTAACAAGTTACTTTTTGTGTAACAATTTTTAAGCTAACATAAAACAGACCATGGTCTCCAATGTGGATGACCAGCAAGACAGCAAAACATTGAATATTCTAATATCAGTTTCAGCTAGAACTTTTAGCAACTGAAAAACAGGAACAGAGTAAAGTCAAACAGTATATATGGCAGTAAAGTCATATTATAGCTGGTCATTACAGATTCGAAGGGTTGTAGATAATGTCACAAAAGGAAACCCAATGAGGGAGATGCTCAAGTGTCTAGACCCTCCGCAGCTTCGGAGCTCAATCCTCCATGACTCCGGCGCTCTGCCGACATTCGATTAGCCCACTTACCTGCCTCAATTGGATCTGTAAATACCCATACTTTACCCCCATGAACTATACGGAGGCGGGCTGGAAACACAATGGAGTGGGCTATGTTAGCTTGTCTCAGTTCGATGTTGTCTCATAGCATAACTGATGTCAGGGAAAATATGTACAGCGTGACTATCCTGTGCTAATGGTACATTTCTCCATGCAAGATTTAAGATCCGGTCTCGTTCTCCTATGCCTGCAGTCACCACCAGCATACTCCAAAGCTCGTTTGAAGAATCGGGCCTCCCACATGGTGTAATGCGATAGGCCTTCTGAATGTGGAAGACAGCTGAAACCCCTTCTGGTAGTAAATGCTCTGCCAGCCAATCTCTAATGAATATAACTGGGTGATCACCTTCTAGCTGTTCAGGCAGTCCCAAAATTTGAACGTTGTTAGCTCGGATTTGGTTCTCCATTGTCTCCAGGCGAGCCCAAAAATACTGAATTTCCTTGATCAGCATGGCAGTAGCACTTGTAGAAGCAAAGGTCTGTTTTTTAACATCCAGCATTTCTGTTTTCAAACAGTCTACCGTAGTCTCTGTTACAGTGACCTGTGATTTAAATTATCAACTCGTTGACTCAGGTCTGCAACGGACAACATTAGACACTGTAGATTGTGTCCCACAGTTTGTAATGTTTCCACTCCTCCAGAGCTCTGCGTCTCTGCAATGGTATTAGTGGTCATTGAGGGGGCTAACTCTTTAGCTATCACGTTCTTCCCTCTTTCTGATTCTCTGTTGCCTCTATCTTTTTGTGGATTTCCCATTATTGGCTCCGTAAATAGCTCTTTTCAATACTGTAATTTGTTCCAACTTGCACTATCAAAAAATAAGGTTTTAATGCTCCGATATGGTAGAAATTGTAGGAGCTAATGTTAAATGAAAATTATGTGCCTACTGTAATTCTTGATCTTCTTGGATGAAGTCTCCACCATTCATTCACACTAATGGGATTATGCTGGAGGCACTAGGACCCAGCGAGAGCCAAAAATCTTCAAGAGGGTCGGTGCCTAGGTACGACTGCGAGGAAGTGGCACTGTGAGCATGGCTCACACCATATAGGCTACCTTGGCGTTGACCCTCCAATCGACGCAGTACCTTTTTTACCGAGGAGGTGCGGCGTAAACTAACCTAGAGAAACTAACCTATGTCGGACGTAAGATAGTCCGAATGACCCATGTAAGATGGGTCAACACAACAGAGTCTTCACAGCCCAGCCATCGAGGAAGTGAAGACCAAAAACAGATAAGTGAGCTCGGGAGATGGAGGGCAGGCATGTGAATGAGTGGTGGAGACTTCATCCAAGAAGATCAAGAATTACGGTAGGTATGTACTTTTCATATCTTCCTGGACATAAAGTCTCCACCACTCATTCACACTGATGGGAGAGTACTGAGCTGAAATAATCCCCTGAGAAGGGTGGCAGGAGAAAAGAGTTCATTTAGGACAGAAGTTCATTAAGGAGTGTCCTGCCAAAGGACTGATGCTGTCTGGCACGGACATCCAAAGCATAGTGCTTTACAAACGTGTGCACAGAGCTCCAAGTAGCCGCACTGCAGATGTCTGCAATGGGCACGTTTCGAATTTCTGCCAGAGATGCCGTGACTGCCTTGGTAGAATGAGCGTATACTCTGCCTTCCAGCTTAACCTGTGCCATGGAGTGGCATTGGCGAAGACATGCCACTAGCCACACCGAAATACATCTGACAGCAACAGGCTGAACCAGCCTGGCCATGCTGAAAGAGACAAACAGTTGTTTTGATGCGCAGATTTCTTTAATTCTGTCTAAATAGAACCGCAAAGCTCTCTTAACATCCAGAAAATGTAGGGTATGCTCCCCCTCATTCTGGAAGTTCACGAAGTAGGTCGGAAGGACCAAGGACTGGTTCAAATGGAATTCTGAGACCACTTTAGCAAGAAACTTAGGGTGAGTTCACAGAACCACCTTGTCTTTGTGAAAAACAGTATAAGGGGGTCTGTGACCGAAGCATGTGTTTCAGACACTCTGCAAGCGGAGGTAATGGCTACAAGGAAGGCAGTCTTCCAGGTCAGAAACTTCAGCTTACAAGTTGCTAGGGGCTCGAAAGGTTTACAAGTGAGCATGTCTAGCACAAGATTAATGTCCCAGGTTGCTACTGGTCATCTGACTGGTGGCCTAGTGTGTAGTATGCCTTAGGAAACTTTTGACCAAAGGTATTGAGCCAGAGACACGGAGTGTAAGGGCTCATGGTACGCTGAGATCACGCAGAGGTGAACCTTTACAGTTCAGTATTGCAGACCTGCATTTGACAGGTCCAGAAGATACTCCAGGACTTTGGTGGGCAGGAAAAAGGGTCCCAAGGACTTTGTGCACCAGATGGAGAACCGCTTCCACTTAGCTGTGTAGCTTTTCTACTAGCTGGCTTGCGTGCTGCTAACAGAATATCTGAGACCCTACATGAAACGTCAAACCTACTCATCTCTATCTCCTCAAGAGCCAGGCATGGAGGTGAAGGGATCTCAGATTGGGATGGACCACTGGGCCCTGGGTCAGCAGGTTCATTTGAAGTGGAAGCTGTCTTGGATAAGTTTCCGATAATCTGTTAATGGAAACCAGATCTGACGAGGCCAGAATGGGGCAATGAGGATCATTCTGCCCCCCTGCACATCCAGTTTGAGCAGTACCCTCTGAACTAAGGGAAGAGGAGGAAATGCGTACAGAAAGCGTCTTGTCCACCACAGTCTGAATGCATCCTGACAGAAAATGCCAGGTTCTGGATTTCTGGAGCAGAATAGAGGCAGTTTTGCATTGAGTGGGGATGCAAAAAGGTCCAGGTCTGGAGTTCCCCACTCTTCGAAGAGCGATTGCAGGACGTTTGTCTTGAGAGACCACTCATGAGGATCTGTTTCCATTCTGCTGAGACGATCTGCCAAATTGTTCTGCACTCCGGCAGGTAAACCACTTGGATCAGAGCCTTGTGCTCCAGGCACCGCTCTCACTCTCACCACTTCCCTGCATAAGGGATAAGAGTGTGCTCCACCCTGTTTATTGATGTAGTACATCACTGCTTTGTTGTCCGTCTGAAGGAGAATGATCTTGTGACAGAGAGTCCTTCAGAGCTCAGACTGCATACAGCATGGCTCTCATTTCTAGAGCATTTATGTGGAGTTGAGACTCATCCTGATTCCATCGACCCTGGGTGTGGAGATCTTGACAGTGAACTCCCCATCTGAGTAGGGATGCATCCGTGGTGATGGAGATCTGGGATTCCAGAGGGGCAAAGGGAAACCCTTCCAGAAGGTTGTCCTCTTCAGTCCACCAGGTGAGTGACCATTTTAGAGGTTTCATCACCTTGATGTGAAAGGCCTGGGGATGTGTGGTCGGGGACCACTGAGTGCTGAGCATCTACTGGGTAGTCTTAATGTGAAGATGAGCCAGAGGCACACTGACCACTGAGGATGCCATGAGACCCATCATCCGCTGCATCAAGAGAGCTTGAACCAAGTCGTTCTCTCTGATGAAGTGGGCCATCTGAAGGATGTCATTCCTTCTGTCTTCTGGAAGAAAGGCTTTTGCATTGGAGACATCCAGAAGAGCTCCTATGAAGAGGAGCCGTTGGGAGGGCTGTAGCTGCGATTTTCCCAAATGTAACAGAACTCCCATGGACGTGAGGAATTTGGAAGCCATAGCCACTGCTTCCTGAGTCTCTTACTGGAAGGGCTTGCTAGAAGCCAGTCATCCACATATGGGAACACTTGAATTCCGAGTTTCCTGAGATGAGCTGCAAGAACTGCAAAGTACTTTGTAAAGACTCGAGGCGACGAGGATAGCCCAAAGGGCAGGACTCTGAGTTGGCAGTGTTGACCCAATACCACATATCTGAGGTATTTGTGGTGGTTAGGGTGTATGAGAACATTCTGGTAGGCCTCCTGCATGACTAGGGAGGCCAGCCAGTCCTTCCAATGAATTAGAGGTAACAGGGAGCCGAGAGATATCATCTTGAACTTCTCCTTGTAAAGGAATTTGTTTAACTTCCTTAGATCGAGGATAGGGTGCATGCCACCTGTTTTCTTTGGAACTAAGAAGTAATGGGAGTAGAAACCTGTTTTTTGCTGATCCAGCAGAACTACCTCTACTGCCCTGTTGTTCAGAAGGCCTTGAATCTTGGAAGCAAGAAGGTCTGACTTTGAGACAAACAGCTTGGGCTGTTGTTTGGGTGGGTGATCCGGGGGGTTTCTGAAAGGTTTAGAAAGTATCCCTCGCGGATAATCCTGAGTACCCATTTGTCTGATGTGACTGACTTCCACTAGTTATAAACTGAGTCAGATACCCTCCTACTGCCAAGGAAGAGTCCCCTCGGACAGCTGTGGTGGGACTTGGGCAGAGATCTCAGAGGGTGGCACTAGGCGCTTTGGGGCCCTGTCTTCGGCTGCATTTTCTTTTTGGCTGGGGGCTTGGTTCTGTTGAAGCCCCTTTGCCTTTACCATAAGAAAGGACAGCCGGTTATGAAACTGCTGCCAATTCCCACCTCGTTGAGGGGCAGTGGAGGTGGCCTGGCTGTTTTGATAGCGTTCTAGTTTTCTGTGTGACCTCTAGTGCCTGCTCAACCTGAGGACCAAAAAGATACATACCATCAAAAGGTAAACTCATAACTCTGCTGGGCATCATTTGTGAATCCCGATGTGCGTAACCAGGAGTGGCGTCAGGTGCATATACTAGCTGCTGCTGCTCTGGAAGCATTGTCAAAGGCATCCATAGCGACTTTAAGCTGCTGATTATTGGATTCAGTGTCTCTAGTTATGGTCTGAAGAAGCTCTGTGCTAATGTTCGAATCTGGAAGAGCTTCTACAGTGGCCTTGAGCGAATGCCAGAGGGTATACTCATACTGAGAGAAATAACCCTGGTAGCTTGCAATGTGCATGCCCAGGGTGGAGGCAGAGAAGACTTGCTTCCCCAAAGTGTCAATTTTGTGTGATTCCTTGTTTACTGGGTGTGCCGTAGATTCTTGAGGAACAATGGCTTTCTCATTCTCTGCCAGGACAACTATGGCATCAGCAAAGACTTGTGAGGCCAGAATAGGACGATCCTTGGGAGGGGTGTATTTCCTATCTATGGACTTGGCTACAGAGGAATAAGCGCTGGATTATCCACGCCATTTGAGAGAGAGTCTCAAAGGAGGGTTGCACGGGAGGAGTCAATTCCACAGGAATATCTGGAACATGCAGATACTGCAGACGCAGTAGCTTCCCAAGATCAATCTCCAAAGTCTGGAGAGATAGAGTGGTATTCATGTTCTTAAGCAGAGACTTAAAGGAAAGGTCTTCAACCAAAGGCTCTGCTGGAAGAGAAGGCTTATTCGCCGCCCCCAGAGAGGAATCGTCATCAAAGTCCTCCCCCAATCGAAGATCAGGATCAGGCTCAATATCATCTCCTACTAGTCCCAGAGGGACAGAGTAAACAGGAAAGGGAGGAAAGAGAGGAGGAGCAGCTCCGCGAATTGGAGTCGAGAATCCCAGTGCCCTAAGCAGCACTGCAGGTCCAGCACAGTGTGCAGTGCCAAGAACACAGGCAGTGCCGGCTGGGATGTGGTGCGGCCATGGCACTAACACCAGAAGGAGCCATCGTCACACCCGTGGCATAACCCAACCCTAACAACCCAGTCAGGAGGAAGAATGGAGAAATTCAGCAGGAGAAAGTGATAACTATGCTAGTCCCTGCGCCACGGCCAAATGTATTGATGACATCAATGAACGACTCTCTCATGACTTTCAACTCATCCAACAATGGCTGAATTCTCACAAACTCATCTTAAATGAGTCAAAGACTCAAGCCATGCTGTTCGGCTCAAGCTGTAAGCTCAAACAAGCCCAAAAGGATTTTAAAGTTTCCACCTTAAGTGGTAAATCCATTGGGGTGGTCAGCTCTTTTAAATATCTGGGTATGCAGCATGATTCCTCTCTAACTTTCGTTACCCGTCCTTCAAACCTGTAAGTCAGTGAATACCAAACTTGGTATTGCCTATCGAACCAACTATGCTCTCACCCCTCAGCTAGACTTGCTATAGCCGTGGATTTCTACTGCCCTCTCTAAACTATGGCATTGTCACCTATACAAATGCAAGCAAATCCAGTCTCCGGAAATGGGATGTCACCTACAACAATATCTGTCGGTATACGCTCTCCTCCCACCATCTGAAACACCACTGCACCCTCTACTCTGACCTTGGATGGCTTCTGCCCCACGAGTCTCGGTCTTATGCCTTTGGATCCATAATTGATAGCATTATCAGATCACAAACTCCTAAATCCCTTGCAGGCCTCTTTCAAACATAGTCATCCCTCTATGACCTTCGCTTGGCAGTTTCTGCCCCTGTTCTCGTCCCCAGGCACTCTACCTCTAAAGGCGCCGGTGCATTTGCCTGTCTCGCCCCCCCAACACTGGAACTCCCTACCCCTAAACATTTGCCAGGCCTCATCCCATGATGCCTTCAAGAAGGCATATCAGAATTACCTAATCCTGTCCTGTAGATGCTCCTGTTTCAAACCACCGTAGACCTACTGACCCCAATCTTCTTAACATCTTCCCTCCTACTCCTTGATTGTTTCCTCTTTCATTTAACACCTCCTTTTTCCTATCTTATGTTACAGTCGATCATCTCCTCATATATCTCTCTCTCCCCTCCCTCCTCCTCCCTCCTCCTCTCTCTCTCTCTCTCTCTCTCTCTCTCTCCACTTACCTTGTTTCGGACCTAATCCTGTCTCTCATCAGGTTGAATCCATGACTCCTGCACTTATTATTAAACTTTGATGCCTTTTTGTCTTATGTTTACCAATATATTGTAACTCCTACTTATTGTTATCCTTGTATTATAAGCTTTTACTGTACCCCTCTACTTGTTAATTACGGTAGCCATGTGTGCTGTTGTTCCACTGTTCTTTGTTGTACTCTCCGGGTCGTGTCTGAAAATAGTCATTTCATGGCTAGTGCACCTACCGGTAAACAAAACTAAATTAAAAAAAAAATATGCGGGGAAAAGCAGCAGGGCGTGGGGTCAACGGCACTGAAGAAGGCGCCGCGTGACTAGGAAGCCCCAACCACCCTGCCTGCAGGTCTGAAACCGGAAGGCCCGAAGGCCTTGGAGACGGACTTGCTGGCTCGAGCAGACATGACAACTGCCGAACCCACTGCTCCATAAGAGCGGCCCAATGATGAAACTGCTCACCGGAAGATCCCCCCCAAGAGGCAGGGAGGGACTCCGGAGTCGAGGATGTTGGTCACCAGGAACAGAGGCCATAGGAGGCCCCAGAGGAGTCAGAGTCGAACCCCTGTCTCCAGCCACCAACGATCGATGCACAGATATACCAGGGGGAGACCTCAAGTGGTACCATTTCTTCTTTGACCAGGAGGCTGAAGAAGAACTCGAGACCAGCGGTGCAGAGTCCTTGATGATGATGATCGAGAATGGGACCGCTTCTTTTTGTCTAGAGGACCGCCCATCCCCAAGCACCAGACTGCCCATAGTCAGACCCCCTATCTGTAGAGGGTGGAGGACCAGACCCAGCCCTGCTGATAACACAGCTTTCATGAAGTCTCCTACTGTCACCTGCGCTCATGGTTGGCTCCAGTCGAGGAGGGTTGAAGATTTCTTCTTCTGAAAATTACTTTATTTATTTAAGAACTAGTAAAATCAATAAAACCTAACAAATACTAAAAATAAATATAGCTGCTGTCATACAGGCTGAAGACTTGAGTCCTGAGGCGGGTGGCGGCGTCGTCACTAAAGTATACTCCACAGCTGGGGAAAAAGGAATTGAGGCGGTTGGACAGTCGACACCGACAGAATTTATAATGCATGAGCCAGGCTCAGTGGTGCTGCTTCCTCATGGCCCTACCTAGGCTCTGGCCCTCCTGAAGATTTCTGGCTCCTGCTAGATCCTAGTGCCTTTGGCATAATCCCATTAATGTGAATGAGTGGTAGAGACTTTATGTCCAGGAAGATCTGCTGCTTTTATGCTTGGGCTCCACAGTACCCCCAGGTACATCACTTTCATATCTTCCCTGTGTCAATCTTCAACATTCATTACTGACTGGGTGAGTATTGAGCCCCCTGAGGGGGTCCAGCACTGCCCTGAGGGATGTGAGCCCCTTATCCTCCAGTATGGGGGAACTACAGGAGGAGGAGGAGACCCATACAGGCCAGCTAGGACTGCGACTGATCAGAACAAGGTGGGGTCTCCCACGACCTGGGAGATGGAAGGTGCCCCTGCAGTTTCTGCCTCGCCCTGCGGGAGAATAGTCGGGTCCCCCAGAAAGCGGAGGCCAAGGGTGACAACTGTGAGAGACGAAGCCACGCCATTTGCCTAATACAGAGCACAGTCATTGCTAACCTGGAAGCTAACTCACTGACATTGTAAGATGCCCTTGCTTGGTGCCTTGCAGGTTCCAGGCCCTGTGCAGAGGGGCAACTGCCTGTCTGCTTGCCTCCTGAATTAGGCAGCAATGCTAGCGCCTGGCCAAGCATCAACCACAGATACCTACTGTAGGCAGCACGGTGCGCCTGATGGGATGCAATACTCAGTATTATACATGCCGAGGAGAACACGCTCTGTCCCCAGTGATCGAACTCTGCAGAGTCCACATCCGAGGTGGTTGCATACCAGAGCGTATACCTGGAAGGGGTGTCCAGTAACCCTACTCCCAAATGAGAATGAGGCAAGTCACCTGGAGACCCCTGGGGTGCACAATATCTGCGCTGACAGTCCGTTGGGGCTGGCACTGAGATGGACAGACACTACCAGGTATGGAACAATGCCTCCTGGAAAGGTGTGGGCCAGGAAGGGACCATGAGGTGGTCACGGCTGTGTTTGCCAAGGAATACTCATGTCGTACGCTCAGGATTGCATCTCGTTATGTGGGAGAGATGGAGCTCATTAACCAACCTCTCATGGAAGCGCTGATACTTAGTCTGATCAGTTTCCGTGGACAGGTGGATGGAGTATCCTCTTCCTCAAAGGAGGAAGACAAGGACCAATGAGTCCAAAGAGTCCGAGTCTATCTGCTGCAGGGAGACAGGTGAAAGACTTGTTCTTCCATTGCCCTGACATATCTAGGGAAGGCAGCAGTGCTCTGAACTGCTCCCAGGTCAACAGCCCCAAGGGACCCACATGGCTTGGAAAATGAGGGGGCTCTGCAGAGGCAAGGGGGAGATGCACGTCACCTATTGTGAACTACCTCTGCCAGGGCTAGGGAACCTTGCTGGTGATCCAAGGCCTCCCAAAGAGCCAGGGGTCTGAGCAGTGACCGGCCACTCACCCAGCACGAAGTGGTCAGGACTGAGTCCTGAAGGGGAAACGCCCCTGTGAGGAGACCGGAGCTACATGGATCCAGAAGGGCAGACCCCAACCATATCTAGAGAGGCCTTTCCCAGAGGAGATCAGGGAGAGAAGGAGGGCTCGGCACTCTGGCTCCTCCCAGAACCTTGAATGGTCCCAGGGGAGGGTCGTCACATCTGTCTTTGACCCCTCAACCCTGTCAACTCAGATGCCAACCTCCTCTTCACTCCCGACACCAGGGACTGATCCAATTCCATGGTCCTCTCAAGGGGGAGCGCAGGAGGGAAATTCCTGTCCCAGTCCCGGACGACAAATGGCACCAGCACCAGGGCCAGTAGCTGCCCGCACTGCCAAGGCCAGAACCACTGCCTCCTCAGACTGACAGTCGCTATCGACTTCCCCACTCCCGGTGCCACAAACGACATGGAGCCAGCATCGACCACAACCACCGGAGCCAAATGAGGGAGAACATGGAAAGGCGTAGAGGTACTGGGCACCGAAGAGCCCTCTTACTCCAAGAAGTCGGTCAGTCAGTCTAGATTGGCTTCCTGATCAGCCGCCTCTGGAGAGGAGGAGATCTAAAAGATATCCAGATGAGCAACCCCAGAGGTTCTTCTACCCTCAGTAACACGAACTGCACCATGGGCAGGCTCAGTACCGCTCGTGCCACCGTCCCAATCACCAGAGTAGTGAACGGCGTCGAGGAGCCACCCATGCCGGGCCCAGCAGGCATGGGCTGCAACATTGGAGGAGCCTGCACCTCTGAGGAGGTGACTGCCTATGCGGTGCTCCCATCCTGACCCCCGAGAGGGTCAGACTTGTCCTCCGGTACTGTGGTAGAGGCCTCCTCGCTAGCAAGGCTAGAAAGGGAGGAGGCCCCCTCCTCACTGGTCTTTATAGAACCAGGAGGGGACCCAGAGAAGGGGTGAAGGGACCTGCACTTGGAGTCCCTCATGCAATGCTGCCCTCCAAAAGTCATCAGAGCACAGCCAACTTTAAACATGCAGATTTCGAGAACACGGCAGTCCATGGAAAAGCAGGCATCACAATTGTCCATGTCGTGAGTCAGACCCAGGCAGGAAAGACAACAGTCATGTCAGTCCATGTTGGAAATCTGCCAGCTGCAGGGACACAGGTATATAGGAGGTCAGCCCGCCTTAGAAGAGCAATTCTTTTTGTCCCCAGATTAACCTGACGTGACCCGTGGTAACAGAAAACCAAATCAGCAAAAGACTCGACGTTGATAAAAGGGAAAGATCTTACCGGTTATACAGGAAAATGGCACCAAGTAGTTATCTAGCAGAACTGGAATGGAGAGAACTATGGCAATAACATGGCGTCAAAAGCAGAGCCAACGTACTAGGCCGCAAGACACAGAAGTAGTAGGCGGCTGTGATGCACTTCGGAAACACTGCACGAGGTGCTGTTGTCTCGATGGTGGGAGAAGCAGAACTGGGGTGGAGGAGGAGGAGTTGATGGCTGTTATTGGCCAACCTGCGAGTGCAACGCAGTGCATCGACCTTGTGGGCGGTACTGCCTCTGGTGCTGACTCCTCCCCCTTGAAGAAAAAAAAAAGCTCCTGCAGGGTGCTGCATCTCTAGCGATCACCCAGTCAGTGATGAATGGTGAAGACTGACACAGGGAAGATAAATAAGTAGCAATGAAACTTAACATGCTGTGCTGTTGTTGGGGAATAGACACATGTATCTGGATGTTGTTAGGCATGAGGTGAAGCTGAGTGCTTTAAACACCCAAAGAGGTGCATATGTTCCTACGACCACACAGCCTGAAGTGGGTTGATGCACTTACAGTATATAATATCTCCATGTGAGACATTTTAATTTTAAAAAGGAAAATATAGGGTATAAAGTTATATTTAAAAGTTCCTTAAAAGCCTACCCCATGGTGAAGAGGCTGAGCTGCCTGGTGCTTTACTTTATTCCAAACTGGTGACCCATGCTCAGGAACAAGCTCAGGTTGCTGGGGTCAGCCGAGGAGGAAAATGCTGAGCCTCTGATGGACAGCTCTTCTCTCTTGGGGTGGGGAGATCTGCCGTCTCGCTCCCTGACTGCCATCTGGTGGAGGGTGGGTGACAGTGCCAGAGTATAAGTGACATGGAAGGGAGGGGCTATGGTTCCACAGCATGTGCGCAGCTCCACGCACACACGTTTACATGCCACTGCAGCTGGGGACAAGGGAGAAAACAGAAAATGGGCTGGCATCGGCTTAATGCAGCACTGCATGACAGTGCTGAAAATGTTGATCTATACTTTTTTATTCTGTTTTGGACTGTCCATTATCTCCTGACTTATCTGATACCATTCTTTCTCCATTTTGAGTCTCTTTAGTACTTTTTTTCACATCTGAAATAATAAAAGAAGTACTCCTTTTAATATGGCTCGGACCAGGTTTTCACCAGTATTCTGAGCTGTTTTTGTACACTGTTGTCCTGTAAGGTGAGTCAGTTGTTTAAAATCACTTCTGTTGTGACAAAATGAACTATTGTGCAGCAGGGAGTGCTCCTTGGTCTTATGGGAAAACAGGTGTTGGAAAAACAGCTGAGAATACTGACAAGACGCAATGCAGTGGATGTCCTGTACTTGGACTTCAGCAAGGCCTTCAATTCCATGCCACATGGGAGGCTAGAGGGAAGCTGGAATATGTAGGGGTGGGTACTAAGATGGTCAAATGGATCACTAACTGGCTGAAGGGCAGGCAGCAAAGAGTGGTGGTGAAGGGGAAACTCTCATCATCAAGAGCGGTAAATAGAAATTATGTACTTACCGTAATTATGACCTTCCCAAATATCTTCGCCATTCATTACTGATGGGTCCTACCGGAAATAAAAAAGAGCACTGTATCTTTAAAAAAAACATTTGTGTGGGTGGAGACGATGTCAGGACAGCGCCGCCCTCAAGGCCAGCATTCTACGTGGCGCTCGCAGGTTGGCCAGTAACCGTCGCTGACTCCTCCCAGCCCTCAGTTCTGTCTGCCAGGCAAGGAACCGAAAGAGGGTTCAGAAGGCGAGGGTGCCTGAAAAGTTTCTATGTCATAAGGTGATTGCGAAAAGGTGCTCATCATTATGGATGCGTGTACATCGCGAAATTCAATTCGGCAATGTACACCAATCGAAAACAAAATGGCTAAAGGACTCTATACTTTAATGTCATACAGGGGCCCCTACTTAGGATTCTTAACTCCAGGGGGTGCATGTCGGGGGCGGGATGCAAAATTCTAGAAAATAAAATAAACTACTCGGGCCAGGTGCAACAGAAGAAAAAATTACTCACCTTAGTAATGTTGTTTCTTCTAATGGAGTCTTTATATATTATGACAGTAGCAGTTTGATCCAGCTCTAGAACTGCTCCAGAGGTGAAATGGTTATACCATTCCAAATAGAACTTTGAGCACGAGCTCTAAGAAGCATCTATCTGTGTAATTTCAAACCTGAACTGTCAGATCTTACGAGCAAAAACTCACTAAGGTCTGTGTGGAAGCTGTAACCTACACTAACCAAATGGCTACCTAAATACCAACAACCATTGCTGGTCCCAACACCCAAGACTCAAGTCAGGGACCAGAACTACTAATACAATTCTAACATGAGAATAAAACAACAGTATAATAAAACACACCCCAAACCCCCAAAGGGAGAAGCTAAAGGGCACAAAATAGTGCCCACACTAGGTGCCACCCACCCAAGTAGAAGTTCTGAGAGGGGCAGGCTGGGGAGGTCATAATATAGCAAGACTCCATTAGAAGAAACAACATTACTAAGGTGGTAATTTTTCTTCAAACAACATGAAGTCTTGCTATATTATAAACAGTAACGAACACAGCAGTACCTCCATGGAGGAGGGCAGAACCTACTTAGGGAATAAGCTCTGAAGAACAGCTGTGCCAAACCGAGCATCTCCTGGCCTGGACATCCGGGGTAATGCTTGGTGAAAGTGTCTCCGTTTTCAAGTAGCAGCCTGGCATATCTCTAATATAGGGATGTCTCTGGCAGCAGCTAGAGACGCAGCTGTACCCTGGTAGAGTGAGCCCTCAAGCCAGAGGGATCTCTGCCCAGTTCTGATAACAAAATTGGATACAAGAGACAATCCACCTGGCAATTGATCTCTTAGTGGCAGGTTTGCCTTTCCCAACTTCACCATAGGTAAGGAAAAGTTGGAGGATTCGAACCTGGACCTTTGTACAGCTCTATATAGTAACTAAGGCTCTCTTAACATCCAGGCTGTGCAACCTCCTCTCCCAGAAGAGGAGTGATCAGTGAAAAATACTGGAAGGAGATAGATTGGTTAAGATGGAAATCTGAAACCACCTTAGGTAAAACTTCCTATTAGTCCTAAGGACTACCTTATCCCTGTGGAAAGAAATAAAGTCAGTTTCTACTGACAAGCTTACAACTCACTTATCGTCTAGCAGAAGTGATAGCCCTCAGACAAACAGTTTTCCAAGTTAGATACTTAAGCTCTGCAGAAAACAGAGGTTCAAAAGGGGTTGCATTAACTGGGCAATACAAACATTAAGGTCCCAGGCAGGGGCGGTTCCGAAAAGGGTGGATTAGTATGGAGTAATCCTTAAAAACTTGGAAAACACAGGGTGAGTGGAAAGAGGGATGACTTTCCTGCTGAAACAAAAGCAGATAAAGCTGCCAAATGGACTCTCAGGGTAGCTGGTCTGAGACCCAGAATTAAGATGGACCATGTAATCTAATACAATGGGCAAATCAGCAGATTCTGGGAAACATTTTCCCAGCACACAAATGGAAAACCTTTTCCATTTAGAACTATAAGTAACCCTAGTGGAAGGCTTTCTGGAAGCCTTTAGGATTTCAAGAACACCCTGAGAGAGGTGTAAATCAGCAAACTCTAACTCCTCAAGAGCCAGGCCTTGAGGTTGAGGGATTTGAGGTTCGGATACCAAACCCTTCCCTGGGCACAAGTTAATAGGTTGTGATTCCTGGGGAGGCAAAGGAGAAGATGGATTGTCAGTGACAGAAGGAGTGGGTACCAGGGCTGCCTGGCCCAATCCGGGGCAATCAGAATCACCCTGCAAGGCTGAGATCTGATTTGACTAATACTTTGAATAGGAGAGGAAGGGAAAGCATAAAGAACTTCCCTGCCCAATCCAGGAGAAGGGCATCCAGGGGACTGAGCCCAGCACTGGAGGCCTGCAACAGAACAGAGGAAGTTGGTGATTGTCTGGGGCTGCAAAAGATCTATCTGAGGTGCCCCATCTGGCAAAACTATCCCCAGCACTTGAGGATCCAGGGACCATTCGTGATGGCCCTGGGAAATCCTACTGAGAGCATCTGCTAGGGACGTTGTCCTTCCCTGGAAGATGAACTGCTATGAGGAAGTGTTCAGGAATAGGCCAGAGACCACAACTTCATTGCCTCGAGTGCACAAGGCCGAAGACCGAGTGTCCCCTGTTTGTTGATGTACCACATTGTTGTGGTGTTGTCTGTTCTGACTTGTATCACCTTGTTGTGGACAGATGCAGAAAATGCTTGAAGAGCTAAAGACAGCTCTGAGTTCCAGCAAATTGATGTGGAGCAGAGATTCCTGGGGACCACACTCCCTGAGTGGAAAGGTCGCCCATGTGGGCTCCCAACCCAGAAGGGAAGCATCTGTAGTGAGAGTCAAATTGTGAGCAGGAAATGAAGGGACCCCAATCTTAAATTGCTCTGATCCTGCCACCACTGGAGGCCTGGATCAAGGTTGAGTCACTGGGACCAACTTGGAAGGGGTCTCTCCTCTGAGACCAATAGGTTCTCAGAGTGAAACTGAATGTCTCTCATCTGAAATCTTGCTCCCTGCACAACAGCTGTGGATGCAGCCATGTGCCCCAGGAGCTGCAGAAAGTGTCTTGCTGGTCGAGAGACCTGCAGAGTGAAAGAGGAGGCCAGAGCCACTAAATTTGTCACCCTTTCTAAGGAAGAAAAGCTCTGGCTTAGCTTTGTGCCAACTCTGCCCCTATAAAGGTGAGTACCTGGACTGGTTCCAGAACTGACTTTGCAGATTTAGCAGAAAGCGGGAGGTGAAGCTGCTGGGTGACTTGCAGGTGAGATTTTACCTGTTCTGGGACTGGCCTACAATGAGTCAATCGTCTAGATAGGGAAAAACAGCAATCCTTTGCCTCCTTAAGTGGGCCACTGCCACTGCCAGACACTTTGTGAATACCCTTGGGGCAGAGGTGAGGCAGAGGGCATTGCTCTGAACTGGTAATGACCTGAGGTAGTTGAATCTGAGATACTTTCGATGGGAGCTTCTGATTAGGATGTGAAATAGGCATCCTTGAGGTCCAGGAGGCTAACCAGTCCCTGGCCTTAGGGAGGTAAAATCATTGCCAGAGTTACCATTTTGAACTTTGGTTTCAAAAGATGCTTGTTCAGATATCTGAGGTCTAATATGGGCGCCATTCTCCTGTCTTTTTGGGGTAAGGAGTATCTGGAATACAGACCCTGCCCTGGTGCAGGAGGAACCTTTCCACTGCTCTGAGAGCCAACAGGGTTGAGACCTCTGCTTCTAAAGCAAGGGTCTCTGAAGCACTGCAGGTAGAAAAATCTGGTTCTCAACTTGGGAAACTTTTGAAGCTGAGAACCAGACCCTGGCTTACTACTTCCAGAACCCACTTGTCTGAGGTTAAAGAAGCCCAGTTCTGACTGAAGTAAGCCAGCCCCCCTACCGGTGGGAGAATCGGCCCTGGGCACCCCATCCAGGGTGCCTGCTTAACAAGTGCTTTAGGCTGAGGGGGTGGGAGCAGGCCTGCCCACCCCTCGTCTTGCCTGCCTCTGAAGAAGCCCCTCTGAGCATAGGCAGAGGAGGCCTGAGTCTGATAAAAGGCCTGTGAAAGGCCTACCCCTACCCTGGGGTATGCCTCTGGGGAGTGGCTTGCCAGCTCCTTAGCTCAAGCACTTTGTAAGTAGTCTATATTCATCCATCTTTTCATGTAATTCTCTGTCTGCTCCCCAAACAGAGAATTTCCCACACAGGAAAATCCATAGCCTTAGTCTGGGTATCCTGTGACAGGCTAGTACACCTGAGCCAGGCCAACCTACGAAAGCTACAGATGTGGCCATGACCTAGAGAAACATCATTAACATCCACAGCAGCATGAAACTGTACCTTAGAAGCCTCAATGCCATCAGCAGCCACCTGTTTTAGTTAGCTAGCCAGCTGGCCATGGGCTTGTAGCTAATTCCATAACAGTATCCATCTAGATTTCTGATACCTAGCTACATAAGCCATATAATTTGCTTGCCTGAGTCCCAGAGAGGCTGCCATATACTGTTTTCGCCATGGCATCAATCTTCCTGGAATCCTTGTCAGGAGGATGTGAAGCCAGGGAATATTAACTTTATCACAGGCTGCAGCCTGAACTACTAACATGACTGCATTGCTGAAAAAGGAATTCTGTATCAGGACCTGACAATGTGTACCTTCTGTCCATCTTTTATCTACAGGAGGCACAGAATTAGGAGCTTTTAAATTTTTATTGTTTGCTTCCTAAAAGACTTATGCAAAGGAATAGACAATCTCCTAGACTCTGGAATATCCATCATTTCTACAAAATCAGGCTCTCTTGCTCATCCACAGCTTCTTCCAAGGAAGCTGGAGGTTTCAACAACTTTTGTAAAACATAAAATGAGATAGGGACTCAGATAGCATGGGGAGATTCTAAAGGTCTGTCTGGGAAATGTCCGGTTCAATGGGCACACCAGACCTTCCAGCCACATTCATACTGTTCATAATCATCCTCCCCTCCTCTGGTTCATAAAACTCCTCAACATCATATTCCTGAACCACTGGAACCGGACGAACCGACTTTTGCCAGATAGTGGCGGTTCGACGGGAACCTGAGACAGTGACTGGACAATTGTATGGCTTTTGCTATCTCTGCAGCAGTTGGAGAAGGATTTTGGACTCCAAACCTGCTGACTTTCTTGTTTTCTTTACTGGAACTGGTTCCTCAGAACCAGCTTTCTTTTGCTTAGAAGTCTCGCCCTGGTCAGAGGCACTCCCTCCAGTTCGGTTGGCACCGAACCGGGCCCATCGGGTCAGCGGACTTTTAGCCTCTCGTTCCCTGAGCCTGCCCAATCTCTTTTCCAGGGTGGCTGCATGGAATTCTTACATATCTGGCAGTCTGACTGGAGGTGGTCAAACCCCAGACAATAGAATGTGGTGTGTGGGTCAGCCTTGGCAAAGGCTTCCCACAGACATCACAGTGTTGAAACCCAGTGGGCGGTTTTCTTTTGGTTTCTCAGACATAATGCCAGCCTAACAGAAGCATTTGCCCTTTAAGCGGCGGTGCCAGGCAAACACCCTTATCGGTTTCAACCGTGTCACGGGTATTGGAAAAAAACCGTAATAAAATCCGTTTTTTTTAGAACCGATAAGAACCGGGAACCGCACTCTAAAATGTTAAACTTTAAAATTAATGAGTTTTAAACCCAGCTGATCGGTTCAAAACCGAACCGATAAACTCACAAGTTCCACACAGACAAAACCTTTTAATTACTTACGATTACCACAGACAGAGCTTGAACCGAACGGTTTTGCGGTTAAAATAAAACTATTCTCGGTTGAATCGGACTGAGAA
Source organism: Neoceratodus forsteri (assembly GCA_016271365.2). NCBI lineage: Eukaryota > Metazoa > Chordata > Ceratodontiformes > Ceratodontidae > Neoceratodus > Neoceratodus forsteri. The sequence goes on along the minus strand of CM057452.1, from coordinate 336,820,334 downwards.
AACACTGTTTAAACCGAGAAATGAACCGAGCAGTAGGAGAAATCTCCGGGCGACTGTTCACTGAGTGCAGTAAAGAATCTGACAGTTCAGGTTTGAAATTACACAGATAGAGCTGCTTCTTAGAGCTCGTGCTCAAAGTTCTATTTTGGAATGGTATTAACCATTTCACCTCCGAACAGTTCTAGAGCTGGATCAAACTGCTACTGTCATAATATAGCAAGACTTCATGTTGTTTGAACATACCTGCGCCTGGACCTGAACCTAGCATCCTGGCCACCCCAGCCCAGCACCCACCCACCCACCATGCCCGGAGCCAGCTTGGCAGCTCACTGCAGCACCACCCCTCACAAACCCTCCCTCCAGTCCTGCCCCTCGCTTAGCGTGCTCGCTCCCCCCCTGCGCACGTGTACATATAGCAACATCCCGTCGCTATTTGCAAACCCATCCCATCCGGTCGCCTTCCCTGCTACTTCGCCCTGTCAACATGCGCTGCAAGTTGGGTCACTGTTTCGGTAGGCACCCACTTCCAAGTAGCGCATGTCACAGGATACCGCCAAAAGATAGGTACGGGTAGGAGAAAAAAAACAAAATAAAGCCAGAAGACTAACTAGGGTTAGGTCAGAGGGAAAACTAAGAAGGACAGACAGGGATGACCAGAACACTGGGTAGCCCTGGGTAAGGTAAAAACAACTGAGACAGGAGAGAAGGAAGACAGGCGGAGGAAGAGAAACTGGCCCAACTCTCCCCAAAACTCCCCAGCCCCACAGCCCGCAGGTCTGTCTTCTCAGGGAGCCTGGAGGACTAAATTCTGAGTAGTCATTCGAAACGCGTCAGATTGCTCTTTTATTTGCCTATGTAATAAAATATCATATTTTCTATCAGAAAACTGGTGCCCTCGGTCACATTTGAGGTGTGAGTGCTCTGCTTGTTTTTTGTTACCAGGACTAGATTCCACAAGTGGAAAAGGATTAAACCAGGGCTCAAGCATCCAAACTGGATGGGGGGGGGAGGAATTGTAGGGGTGTAAGAGCCAGAGGCCTGGGACCTGACCATACTGAGAGAAAACAATTCATTTTTCCATGTTCTTCCTTTTTTTTTTTTTAAACAGAGACAGAATCTCATCTTTTATATTGACAAGCTTGTTCCTTACCTTCCGTCTTCATCCATACCTTCCCTCCTGGTCTGAGTGTCTGTTTTCCTAACATTAGCGAAGACAAAATTAAGTACTCAAGAGGATCGCTCAGGAAGCAGATCCTAAGGACTGTAGGACTGCTCAATTGGGAAAGCCCTTAAGGGACTCAACCCTAGAGGTATCACACAAAAGTGGAGCAACCTCGCTGACCACCAGTGGTGGAAGCATCCAGACTGGGCTCAGGGTTCGTCCAGGACCGAGCCACGATGTCCCAATCCCCTCCAGCCAGAAGGATAGGGAGGGGAAGGGAAAAAGGGGGCAGGGTCGCTCAGTGTCTGCTCATAGGGTGGGTATAATGAACAGTGAAGATATTTGGGAAGATCATAATTATTACGGTCAATCGTCATTTCTATATAATTACTGGTGACCATAAATATGAGCCAGATTACCGATTTGTTAAAAATGCATATCAACCGGATTTCAGGTTGTTATGCTCCAAAGGCAATAATAACCCAAAATCAGGTTGATTTGACATTTCATTATAACCTGAAATCAGGTTGATATGACATTCCCCAAAGAAAAGACTTTAAAACTGTTGCATTCCATTGTTTTACAAATTGTACAAGTATTTCAACTGCAGTATTTTCAATTGTGTTTTACTCATGTACAGTTAATTTTTTTCAAAAAGAAAACTGCACACTAGCTAAAAAAATGGTCTTTTTCTTTCAAGCTTCTAGAAATAGTCTAAACCTCCACACCAGCAATTATAATTATTACCCAAATTAATCTTCACCATTTATTATTGATGGGTCTGAGTACCAAGAAGGCGAACTCTGGGGGAAAGGATATTCCCCCAGCCTCCCATGGGGAAGAAAAAGACACGGGAGGAGGGGGTCGATCTGGGCCTGGCTAGGCCTGAGGGCTTGACAGGGCTAGCGAATGCTCCTGGGATCCGGGAGGTGGAGGGTGCCCCTGAAGAACTCACTGTACCCTGCGAAAAAAGAAGTGGGCCCCCCGGAAAGGTGAGGACATCACCCTACGCTGGGCCAGGGGTGACAACCTGGATAGCGAAGCCACACAGCCCGCCTAATGCAGACTGAGTATCCTACCAGCCTGGAAGCCACCTTGTTGGCATAGCAGAACAGCCCTAAAGAGATATCTTGCTAGTTCCAGGCCTTGAGTGGTTAGGCCGAATGGCTGCCTGGTTCCCCTCACCATCAGGCAGCGCTGCTAGGACTTGCCTAGCAGGGAACAGATATGCCTAGCATAGGCCACCTGGTGCACCTGATGAGCCAATATCTGCAAAGGAGACATGCGAAAAAAACACCCTCCTCTCCCATCGGTTGAGCTTGGCTGAGTCCGAGTCAGGGAGGGCGGTCTCGACTAAGGCGTTGACACCCAGAGGGGGTGTCCAGGAACCCCAGACTGAAGAAGGCTGAGGCATGGCACCCGGAGACCCTACTGCTGTGCAGTATCTGCACAAACAGTCCCTAGGGGGCAGGAGAAGGGGCAGAGGGTCATAGCCAGACAGAGTGCGATGCCTCCTGTAATGGTCTTGGCCAAGGAGGGATGACCAACGTGTCAGCACTGTATTCCCTAGGAACGACAGCGTCACATGATCGTGGTTCTGTCCGACACGGTGGGAGCTATGGAGCTCCCTCATCATCTCCAACAGGAAACGCTGGTAGGACGAAAGGTCCCCTACAGAGGAAAAATGGTGTGAAGCATCCTCTTCCTGCACTGAGTAAGCCGAAGAAGAGAGGGAGTCCAATTCAGAGCTCGGTGGTGCTGAAGTGGGAGGTCTGAAAAGGACCTCAGAAACAGCCCTGAGTAATGAAACAGTGCCGCCACTGCCCTGAATTGTTCCCAAGAAAGGAAACCCGGAAAAGGGGTAGGGGAGGCAGAGATAGAGAGGAGGATAGCCTGGCTAGATTGGGAGTACCTCTGCCAGAGCACTGGGTTTGTCCAGATGTGCCTGATTAGGGAAGAAATGGAAAACCTGAAATCCCAACCTATAAGGAGCAGGCTGGGGATGCCTTGGGGTAATCCACCAGAAGGTGAGGCTGGAGTCGTGCAGCACGACTCGGGAGACTCCTGCCCTCAACCACTGGAGAACTTCCTACTGGAGAGAGGCCCAACTGAACAGTCCTCGTGACGACCTCCAACAGCCCTAGGATGCATAGGTCATTGTTTACAGATTGGTCCACCAGCTCCCTTCTCCTGGGAAGATCTATCCCTCTTAGGAGGCCCAGTGGAGAATCCGGGCTTCCCCAAAGAAGAAAGAACCATCCACCCCGAAGGGTTAAAGGACCTCCCAAGGTTCTTCCTTGTTAGCCAGAACCCGGTTGCTGAAAGACTAGAACCGGCCAATGAGGTAGAAGTCAAGAGGAGGAGAGACCCGGCCTTCAGCCGGAGAGCTGATACCAACCTCGGTGCTGCCAAGAGAGGCGGACCAAATGCAGCGCCAACCACCGACCTGGCTCTGACCCCGGCACTGTGCCCGGACACGGCACCACCACATTCCGGAACCAGAATAGGTTCTGGAAAGGTCCAGGATAGCAAAACCGCTGATGGCACCACCCTCCAGATGAGAAGATAGTACCAGGAACTCCAGTGGCCCCAGAGACATCCAAGCAGAGTCCGAAGAGCCAGGGGCCCAATCGGAGTCGCTCCCATCACCATCCCCTGAGGCAGGGGAGGAGACAAGGGCCACTTCCAGCTGGGCCACACCTGAAATCCTGGTCTCCCAGAGCACCGAGAGGCATCCGGGGGAGGCTTGGACACACTAGCCACACTGCTCTGCTCATTGGCACCAGACAGCACCAAAGCCAAAGCCAGTGAAGCATAGTCTCTAGGGGACCTTCGGGACAGCCAGTATAGCTCGGGACTCCACCTTGAGGGGTCGTCCAACCCTCCGAGGAGGAGCTGGACTGTGAGGGTGACCAGTCACCTCCTGAAGGAAGATGACCTCTCACCAACCCCTCGTGGGAACTCTGTGCCCCAACAAGAGGAGCAGAGGAGGAGGACCCTACCCAGCCAGGTCATATAGGCCCGGGGGGTGGGCTCAGGATTGGAGTCCAAAGTTCTTGCCTTGGCGTCCAGAGTCCGCTGACACACGCCAAAAGTTGGGGGTTTCCTACCCCAGCGTGCCGCTTGAACAACCAAGGTACAGGGGTCCATAGAAAAACAGGCATCACACTCGTCCATCGGATGGTGGGGACCCAGGCAAGAAAAGCACCAATTGTGGGGGTCTGTGATCGTAATGAAGTTGCCACAGGGGCACCGAAGCACAGGGGCAACTCTGGACTGCTTCAACTTTGAACAACGCCCTGACCCCAACATACCGTTGCTGCAGCTTGAAAACAAATAAATTAAAGGAAAAAGGTACACCCAGAAGGAAATAAACTTAGGAAAAACAAGAAAACCAAATGGCATAGGTACTCACGGAACCACAGAAACTGAGGCCTGAACAGTGATGCAGTTGCTTGCAGAGATTCCCACACACAGGATCCTTCCTCGGCGGTGGGAAAAAACAGAACTGAGGGCTGGGAGGAGTTGGCGTCGGTTACTAGCCAACGCCAAACACCACAAAAGAATGCTTTGGCCTGTTGAGTGGTGCCATCCCAATGTCCCACCCCACAAAATTTTTTTAAAGAGACAGTGCTCTTTTTTATTTCCATGCAGGGTCCTGAGTCTGTAGGACCCATTAGTAATGAATGGTGAAGATTAATTTGGGTAAGATCTGCTGGGTGCCATAGGGATCAGTACTGGGACAGTGCTGTTGGGATATTCATAGCAAATATCTCACATGGGACCCAGAGTAAGATCAGTCTGTTATGAGATGATACCAAGATGGGAGCTGTGATGGATGACATTGAGGGGCAGAGGGGACTGCAGAGAGACCTGACTAAACTACAGGAGTCATCAGAAACATGGCAGTTGAGGTTCAGTGGCAAGAAGTGCAAGGTACTGCACTTCGGAACTAAGAACCAGAGGAGAAGATATCAGCTGGAAGGGGTACAGGTGGGGAGCACAGAGGAGGAAAAGGACCTGGGGGTGACTATACTGGGGAAAATGAACAACTCGGGTACAGAGCGGGAAGGCAGCAGTGAAATCCAACAAGATGCTGGGCTGTACAGCAAGGGGGATCTCCTCTATAAGTAGTGAGGTGACCCTGCCCGTGTACAGGTCACTGGTCAGACCACACCTGGAATACTGCATGCAGTACTGGTGCCCATTCCTGAAGAAGGACATCAGCCTGTTGGAGGTGCAGCACAGAATGACTAAGATGATCCAGGGTTTAGAGGGGAAATCCTACTAAGAAAGGCTGGGCATGCTCAACATGTATTCCCTGGAGGACAGGAAAGATAGGGAGATATGATCGAGACCTTCAAGTACCTGAAGGGGATATACAAGGAAATACAGGAGATATTCTGGATAAGAAGAGGGAGGGATACTAGAGGGCATCAACTGAGGGTTGGAGGGGAAAATTCAGGAGGAAATCGGAGATATTTCACAGAGAAGGTGGTAGACAAGTGGAACACTCTACCTGAGGATGTGATTTCCTGTAGGATGGTGGGCTGCTTCAAGAGGGATGGGGCGAGGGGGGTGACTGTGAAGAGGGAGGAAGGGTGGGGCAGCTGCAGGTTGAGGGCTAGCTCCACAATTGAGCAGACTTGATAGACCGCATGGCCTGTTTCTGCTGGCATTTTGTATGTTTGTAAAAACCTAATCCTAGCCTTATTAAAGGAAGCGCTCCTTTTAATATTTCAAATGTGAAAAAAAGTACTAAAGCAGACTCAAAATAGGGAAAAGCTGGGTCGGCAGGGGAGGATGAGGATTGAGTGTCCGTAGGACTGCTCTCCTCTCCTGGGGTGGGTATTGGGAGAGTGTTGCTCTGCAGCGGCCCCCAGTGGAGACCGGGAGCACTGCAAGAGGACATCTATAACTGTGGGACTAGAAAACCGGAAAAACGCTCTGGGCTCAGCCGGATAACGGCTGCTGGACTGCCCGCACTTCCTCCAGACCTCCCGCGAGTCATGTCCGCCTCAGCAGCACGGGGCCAATCGTGAGTGTGCAGGTTGCCCTCCTCGGTGCCTTCCCCCTCGGAAGATAGGGACCCGTCCAGTGAAGGGATACGCCGGATTACCCTCGATGGCTGCTATATGAGGTAAGGAGGCTTGGGGGGTCGGAGGTGTGGGAGTCCTGGCAGCCTGAAGGAGTGGTGTGCCCCGAGCATGTAGGGGGGAAAACAGATAACAACAAAAAAAAAAAAAATAGGGAAAGATGGGTATCATGCAAGTCAGGCGATAAGAGTCAATCCAAAACAGAATAAAAAAGTATAGGTCACAGTTTACACTGCTATCATGCACTGCTGCTTTAATGAAGCCCTGCCTGCCTCATTCCTGTATCACCACCTGACCACCGACCCCAGTTCTGGATGTGAGTTTTCAGGTGGGGAGGGACGCCTCCCATCCTGGCCCAGCCATGGGGGCAATTCATGGGGAAATTATGGGCAAAGTGAGTCAGGGAAGGTGGGTGCCAATTAAGTGAGGCATGGACACAGCTGAATAACATGCCGGATGCCAGCCCAAGGAAAAAAGCTCTATGGCAAAAAAAAGTTCCTTGAAATAAGCAGCTTCATGTATGGCCACTGACAGTAAATGAAAATTACGTACCTACCATAATTCTTGATCTTCTCTTGTATCTTCACCATTCATTACTGTTGGGTGTAAGCTGGATGCACGCACCCACCACAAGAGCTTTTTTTTTCTTTTGGAGGGAGGAGTTGGCGCCGCTGGCACCACCCACGAGCAGAACGCACTACGTGGCGTGTGAGGGGTGGCTGTTAGGCTCCGTGGACTCCTCCTCCATCCCAGTTCTGTAAAGCTGGAGAGGTGAAAATAGGTTAGAAAAAGGAGAGCATGGCAAGGAAGCCGAGGGATAGACAAAGGAAAGGAAATAACTGTCAAAAGATAAGCCAAAGAGATGACAGAAAAGAAGAACCCTACCCTAAGGGACCGCAGGGCCTCACTCCTCAGGCATCTCTGACAGAAGAAAGATAAGGGCAGAAGAGAAAGAAAAGAAGAAGAAGAAGACAAGGATAGTAGGGAGGAAGGAGGGGATCTGCCACAACCATTGGGAGAAACTGGTTTGAGCTTACCAGTCCTAACAAACTGAGGACAAGGGAGCAAGGATCCCTCCAGCTAATGGTTGCTATTAGGTGGCTCAATTGAACCATCTGAACAATTTGTTTTCGAGAAGGCAGATGTCCCTTCCTACCCAGCTATCCAAATAACCACAACCTATGCCGACAGCTCACAGATTGTCCCCAAAGGGGAAACAAAATGATCTGCTCCGAAGGGAAGACAGCCCCTACTAGGTGTGGGTGAAAAAGGAATGAATACACAGTCACATGACCAAGTACTAGTATAGGGCCCCTTCAAGAAGGGTGCAACATATTTGTGCAGAAACAGAGAGAGAGAAGGAAACTCCTCCTGAGTGCCTTGAGTACAAGCTGTAGGGAAAAACATATGGATATGGAGAAGCCCCAAGTCTGGGGACACCACGGCAAAAGAGAATCAGAAAGAGTTCCCTCAGAAGGTAAGGGTGAAGCCCTACTCGCCCTCCTCTTGGGCTGAACCTTCTGTGGCTTCAGAGAAGGAACTGAAGGTCCTGAGGTACCAGGGGGAATCAGCCCCCAATTGGTCTCAAGGGGGGGCGGGCGAGCAAGGCAGGGGAGACGCCCAAGAAATGAGGCCCAAGACGGGAAGGTGGGCAGGATTTAGTAATGAATGGTGAAGATACAAGAGAATATGAAGAATTACCATAGGTACGGAAGTTTCATATCTTCCATTGTCAATCTTCTCCATTTATTACTGTTGGGTGAGTACCAAGCCCCCCGAAGGGGACCTTGCACAGCCCTGAGGACCAGGACCCTTAGCCTCCTGTTGGTGGAAAACAGGAAGAGAAGGAGACCCTAGCCGTACTAGACTGACAAGTCTAAGGCTGAGGAGAACTAGGAGGTGTCCCCTGAAGATGAGGGGATGGAGGGGGCTCCTGAAGAATCCTCCTAGCCCTGCTGGAAAAAAGACGGGTCCCCCGGAAGGTGGAGAGTATCACCCTACACCAGGCCAGGGGTGACAATCTTGATAGATGAAGCCACGCCGTCCATCTAATACAGATCACTGTCCCGCAGAGCCTGAAGTCACCTCACTGGTGTCATAAGATGCCCTTGCTTGGTGCCTTGCCAGTTCCAGACCTATGGCAGAGTGGGCAATGGCCTGTTGAGATTGCTCTGAATCAGGCAGTAATGCTTGCGTTTGAGCTAGCATTGACCACAAGTGCCTGCTATAGGCAGCATGGTGTGCCTGATGTGATGTGATGCACATCAACGAGCAAGTGAAAGAGAAAACCATTCACCCTACTGGTCGAACTGTAGGGAATCCAGATCTGGTGAACAGTCACGTGCCAGGCGCCGAAGCCCATAGGGAGTGTCTAGGGGTGTCAGGTCCAAAGGAGGGTGAAGGAGAGAACCTAGAGACTCCTGGGGGGCACAATACTTCCACCTGCAGTCTGCCGGGGCTGAAAAAGGGTCAGCTGGAGACTGCCAGGTGCAGATAGACATTTACTGGAAGGGAACAGGCCAGGATGGCACCACCAGGTGGTAGGCACTGAACTCACTGAGGAATTCATGTGTCTGCTGACCAGTATTGTCCCTGCGAACATAGGAGATACAGAGATCTCGAACTATCCTCAAAAGGAAACGCTGATATTCAGTGAAATCGGCATCAGAAGATGGATGAATGTTGGGATCCTCTCCCTCAGAAGAGGGAGTCGAGGAGGACGAGGAACTCAATTGTTCAGAAGACTCCTGCAGCGGAGGGGACAGGCGAAAGTCCCACTTATCCATGGCCCTGACATATGAAGGGAAGGCCACCGCAGTGGATCTGAACATCTCCCAGGTTAAAGGCCCCATAGGACCCACATGGCCTGGGGAGGGGTGGCTGCAGAGGGATGGAAGATGGACACCTGCAAGGAGGTGCCTGACCCCTGCCAGGGCTCTGGAATCCAGGGAATGGAGCTCATACTGGAGGGGTCCCTGAGATCAAACCAGGTTGCAGAGAAGGAATCTGAGGATGCGAACTCCGGAAGAGACCAGATGGGGAATGTCCACAGTGACGCGCCTGGGGTTGCATATGTCCAGAAGGGCAACCCTCCGCACTGCCACCTGAGGGTACCCTGGAGCCCGAGAAGGGGAGTCGAGGCTCAGCGCTGTGGCTCCTCTCTGCGCCCCGTGGGGTGGCAGGAGAGCGCCGCCGCCCCTCACCCTGGCACCTCAACCCCTCAGACTCTGAGGATGCCCTCTTCCTCAACACCAGAGAGGAAATCCCCTGGTCCATAGGCCCTTTGAGGGAAACCATAGAAACAAGGGTCTCAACCCCGGAGGTCCCAAGCACAACAACACTGGCAGCTGCCGAGCCCTTCAGAGGAGAAAACCCTCCCAGTCTCAGAGCCACCACCCCCAAAAGACCCCAGGCCACCCCCGGCCAAGGGATCTTCAGGAGTAGGCTGCTCCGGAGACTCAGGGATAGGGTCGCTGGGCCACCTGACACCACGTCCCACAGAGACCTCCGATCCCAAAGAATGGGGGAGTCAATCTGGGTCCAAGTCTGAGTCGTCCCCTCCAAAGAGGAAGTGACCAGAAGGACCTCAATATTAGCCACGCCAGGAGATTCTCTGGAGACGGCACCACCAACGGCGCCGGTCAGGTCCAGTACACCGCCCACAACCCCAAAGCCCAGTACAAGCTCGCTGATGGCCCCATCTGAGTCCCTGGAGCCCGCATGGTGCCGGAACCCAAAACAGTGTTGCCAGAGGAGTCACCCAAAGCACCGGTGCCGTTCGAGACAGCACCACAAGGCAGCGTCGAGGGTCTGCCAGTGCCGGACCCAGCAACCATGGGCCACGACACTGGGGGAGCCTGCACCTCAGAGGAGGTGACTGCCAGGGCGGTGTCAGTGACACGACCCCGGGAGTAGCCACACCATTCCTCTGACACCATGAAAGAGGTCTCCTCCTTGGCAAGGCTAGAAGCTGAGAGACCTCCTCCTCGCCGGGTCAGGAGTAGACCAGAAGGGGACCAAGAGGAAGGGCCTAAAGTTCTGGCCTGGGAGACCAGAGGGTGATGTCATCCTCAAAAGTCGGCAGAGCCTTGATGACTTTGAACACACAGATTTCAGTACACAGCACTCCATGGAAAAACAGGCATGGCACCTATCCATATCATGGTTGGGTCCCAGGCACTGAAAGACAGACATCACGCCAGTCTGCAGAATAGTGCTGGCCACATGTTGTTTCCCCTCATCATCTCATCATTACACACACCATTTTAAACTGCTCAGTCAGTACAGGGCCAAAGGTAGTCACATTCATACTTCTCAGCCTCAAAAGTCATAGCACTGGCCTTCAAAAATCATAGCAAAGGGCCAGAATGTGTAGCACTTTCTTATTTTAAACAATAATATGTCTGCAGATAGTGGGACCTATATAGTTATTGATAAGGAATGCTTATATCAACTTAGTTCAATAATTTAATAGTTTGTGTGTCCAGAAATAGGTCTAACACTATGAGGAACATCAATAAACTTATGCGGCGCAAGGGAGAATTTGAGTGTAAAAATCATGGTGCTATGCGAAATTCATAGCAGTTGGGAGGTATGGTCACAGTGAGCAGGGAGGAGACAACATGGAAGGTAGAGTAGGATGTGGTAGGGGAGGAGGGAGGAAGGAGTTAAGAGGTAAGGTGACAGGAGGAGGAAAGGAGAGGGGTTGTGTGGGTGGCCAGAAAGAAAAGGTCAGGGAGGGATGGGAAGGCCAATGGAGGGGTGAGTAGGGGCTGTGTGTGTGTGTGTTGTGTGTGTGTGGGAGGGTCAAGCAGGAGTTGGAGATAATAAGGGTGGGTGGTGCTCATGACAGAAGGGTGCAGACAGGTTGGGGAGTAGCTCGTATGGCAGTCAAAGACAGAAAGAAGTCGGGAATGCAGGGAGGGTGGAAGAGTGGCAATCTGTGGGGTTTCCCATGGTTAAGTGTATTCAATGGGGAAAGAAGAGGGACCAAAATACAGGGAAGAAGAAATGGTCTGCATGCCAGGGATGATGGCAGTGAGGTGTGCTCAAAGATTAGAGAGGAGGTGGGTGTAGTACAGGAAAGATTCAGGATGGTGAGGAAGACCTGCAGAGAGGTAGTCAGATCACTGGCATTCTCTGAGGTATTGCCAGTACAAAGAGCCAGTACTGAAGAAAAGAAAGAGGAGTTCAATGACTGGTTGAGGGACTGGTGCAAGGAGGAAGGGTATGACTGTATTGGGTGCTGGGGGGAGACCTGGTGAGATAAAACACTTTTTGCACTAGACAGACTGCACCCCAGTGGGGGAGGGTCGAGTCCTCAGGGATAAGCTGGGTTAGATATAAACCAAAACCTTAATTTAAACTACCGGGGGAGGAGGAGAACAGCATATAGGACCTAAGTCTGCAGGATGAGAAGATCAGCAGACCTCCACATACCAGTAGAGGGAAATTGTAGGGAAGAGGTGTAGGGGGAGCAAGGGGGCTAGAAGTGTGTGGGGGGTGCAGGGTACAGGCAAGAGGAGTAATAAGAAAGGCAGACAGGTGGGAGGAAGGAAGCTCAGACTTTCGTGGAAGGTAGTGTTCCTGAACACATAAAAGCCTTGAAACAAGATGGATGAACTGCAGGTGTTGTTGGCGAAGAGGAGTGGATACTGTGTGGTCATGGAGACAAGGGCCACACCTAACCATGACTGGGACCTCTAGATCTCTGGGTTTAAATTATACAGGAGTGACAGAGAGGTAAGACAAGGGGGAGGGGTGGTAGTTTATCTCAGGGAGCGTACAACATGCACAAAGGGAGGAGTCAGAACAGGGGAGGGCAGAAGCAATGTTGATTCAATTACTGTCAAATAAAGGAAGGAAAGTGAGGTTGGGGATGGTTTACAGACCACCTGGCCAGGAAGGGGAAAGAGAGAGAGAGAGAGAGAAAAAACTACCCCCAAATAAAGACGGCTGTAGTGAAGGGAGAGGTGGTAATAGTGGGAGACTTTTACCTGCCCAACCCAAGGTGCGTTGGAGTGTACTGGCCATGACCTGCACCAGGAGTCAGGTGATCGCAGATGTGCTGCACAGTCTATTCCTGACACAGATCATCTCAGAAACCACCACAGAGGGAGCAGTCCTTGATCTGGTGCCGACAATTCCCATATGGAAAAAAATATATTTTCCATATATGGCCAAAAATGCATTTTAAATATACAAGCTTTGGAAACCTTTTTATATATTTAAAATATATGAAAGAGCAGGAAAATATATGGTGTATGTTATGAGACATGCATGGACAACATATAGACCACATATAAAACTAAGTTTTACATTGAGAATGCATTTTCCATATGTTTATCAGGGACCTTGTCCAGGATAGATAAGGTCAAGGAGCCCCTAGGTGGGAGCGAACATCACACACTGAACATGAGCAGGGAAAAGGCCCCCACTAAGACTAAAATCCTGGGTTTTAGAAAGGTGGACTTCAGAAAGATAGGCAAGCTACTAGGGAGTCACCTGGCAAGCACCTGAGTGGATATGGGGGTGGACCGAAGGTGGTCCATCATCAAAGAGGGAATAACAGTAGTCACAAGGGAGTGCAATAGGCTTAAAGGGAAAAACTCAAGGGCTAAAGTACGCAGCTGGTTTAACACAGCGATAGCACAGGCAGTAAGGAATAAGAGGTCAGCCACAACAAGTTCAGGAGGACCCAGAGGAAGGAGGAAGGAAGGAAGACAGGAGGACTATCTAAAGATGACTAGTGTAGGAGGTAGGGTAGTCCAGTGGGCTGAAGCTCAGAAGGAACTCCAACTAGCTGAGGCAATTAAATAAGGGGAAAGGCCCTTTTTCACTATATTTGTGAGAAAAGGGACAAGAAAGATGGCTTTGTTAGGCTCAGGAAAGAGGATGGGTGGTTAGAGAAGAGTGGGGGCAAAGCATAAATATTGAATGAGTACTTCTGTTCGTCTTAACCAGGGAGAGAGACGGACTGGTGCTTCTATGGGGAAGGAAAGGAGACAGGAAGAGGGTGCACAGATATTTTGATAGAGGTGAGAAGGCTGAATAAAGGGTTGCTAGTATTAGGGGAAGATAAATCCCCAGATGGTATACATCCTGGTGCAGGAGTATGCAGGTTCCTTGGCTGAACTGTTCAATAGTTCACAGGTGTTGGGTGAGGTACTGCAGGAATGGAGAATAGCACATATGGTGCCCTTTCGCCTAGCGGTTCCAGGGACAACCAGACAAAGTACAGACTGGTCAGTCTGACTTCAGTTGTTTACAAGCTCATAGAGATCATACTTAAGGAAAGGTAAGTAGAGTATCTAGAAGAGAATGACCTCCAGGATGAGCAGCAACATGGGTTTAAGGGAGGGAGATTGTGTCAAACAAACCTGACTGATCTTTTTGACTGATACTAAAGCAGTGGACAGGGGCCAAGCGATGGAAATCCTTTACCTGGACTTTGGCAAAGCCTTTGACTCTGTACTCCACAAGAGTTTTTTTAGGAAGTTGGTGGATCTAGGGGTTGGTGAGAAGTTGACTGGGTGGAAAACTAGCTGAGGGGCAGGACCCAGGGCATGGTGGTGGGAGATTAGTGCTCTAGCACCAGGGAGGACATCAGTGGCTCCACAGGGCTCAGTACTCAAACTAAGGCTTTTCAATGTCTTTCTCAGTTATAACTGGGATGGCATTAGGGGCAAATGTACAATTCACAGATGATACCAAGCTCTAAGGAAGGTGGAAACAGCAGAAGGGGTAAAAGACCAAAGAAAGATCTGGAAAAGGTAGAGAGGTGGTCCAAGATTTGGCAACTGGCTTTTAATGCACAAAATGCAAGGTTATGCACATTGGAGTGAAGAACCCAAGGACTGAGTATAGCCTGGGTGGGGTCCGGTATCTGCATCCGAGGAGGAGAAGGACCTTGGGGTGATGATCACTAGTGACCTGAAGTATTTCATACTATGTAGGAAAGCAGCAGCAAAGGCAAAAAAAAAGCTGGGCCAGGAGGATCAGCAGTAGAAAAGAGGAGGTAATACTGCCTCTGTACAGGTCACTGGCGAGGCCACATCTGGAGTACAGTATGGGTGCCCATACCTTAAATAGAACAGAAACCTGCCAGAGACAGTCCAAAGGAGGGCAACTAAAATGATCACGGGCCAACAGGGTGGGAAGCATGAGGAGAGGTTGGAGGCTCTGAATATGTACTCCCTGGAGGAAAAAGCAAAAAACAAACATGCATCAGGAGCTTTGATAGGAAGAAAGTTGACACTAGTTCTTTTTCTGTGGAGAGAGTCCAGAAAGCACTCGCTAACCTGAAGATGGACACAGCTATGGGGCTAGATGAGGTGCATTTGACTGTGCTGAGGGAGCTCAGGCATAAACTACCAGCACTTCTGACAGACCTGTTTAACAGATCACTGGAGACAGGAGTGGTCCTGGTGGACTATAGAAGGGCAGATGTAGTCCCACTTTACAAAAGTGGTAGCAGGGAAGAGGCAGGCAATAAGGGGCCTGTCAGCCTGACATCAGTGGTGGGTAAGGTAATGGAAACACTGATAAAAGAAAGGAAAGGATTGTAGACTATCTTGAATCGAATGAGTTACGGGATCTGAGACAGCATGGATTCATGGAGGGGAGGTCATGCCAAATAAATCTGATAAATTTTTTTGACAGGGTGATCAAGGAGTTAGAACGGGGTGGAGTAGTGGACATAGCCTACCTGGATTTCAGCAAGGCCTTCAACACTGCTCCACACAGGAAACTGGCAGGTAAGCTGGGTAACTTGGGGGTGGTTAACAAGGTGGTAACCTGGGTAAGAAACAGGTTAGGGGATAGGAGACAGAGGGCAGTGGTAAACGGAGTTCACTCTAAGGAAGGGAGGATGACCAGCAGGGTACATCAGTGTTCAGTACTGGGACCAGTCCTCTTCAATGTCTATATTAGTGACATACCATAGAAGCTGAAGGAAGGGTTCGCTTCTTTGCAGATGATCCAAGATCTGCAACAGGGGACATTCCGGGGTGGGGTGAGCAGAGATCTGAAAAAACTGTATAGTGGTCAAGGGTATGGCAGATGGGCTTTAATGCAAAAAAAGTGTACAATATTGCACTAAGGCCACAGAAACCCGGGAGTGGAGTTCAAAATGGGTGGAGTGATACCGACAAGAACCAAGCAGGAAAGAGATCTGGAGGAAATCATATCAGATAACCTAAATCTGGCCAGGCAATGCAAGAAGGCAGTTGGGAGGGCTAGTAGGATGCTGGGGTGCACAGTGAGGGGTATGATAAGCAGGAAAAGGGACATGGTGTTGCTCCTGTATATATTGCTAGTAAGATCCCATCTTGAGTACTGTGTCCAGTTCTAGAGACCACATCTCCAGAAGGACACACACAGAGTGGGGGTGGTCCAGAAGAGGGCAGCTAAAATGGTACAGAGTCTGCATCAAAAGCCCTATGAAGCGAGGCTGAAGGACCTGAATATTGACACCCTTGAAGAGGAGGAGGGAGAGGGGGTATGAGGCCTAAATGCACCTCAGGGGTACGCAAGGTACAGGAGGGAGTATTTTTCAGAAAAAGGTGCTCTAGAACAGCAGGGGACATGCTATGAAGCTGGAGGGGTAAATTCAGGACAGATGTGAGGAAGTACTTCACAGAAAGAGTGGTGGATTCCTAAAACAGCACTCCAGCGGAAGTGAGGAAACAGTGGTGGGGTTCAAAATTGCCTGAGATAGATACAAGAGAATCATAGAGGTAAGGAAGGGTGAGAGGAGAAAGCTGTAGATCAAATATGGTCTGCAGCAAGAATGAAGGTAGAAAAAAATGGGCAGACTGGGTGGGCCAAGTGGCCCTTATCTACCATCAAATTCTATGTTTCTATGTTTCCAAGGGTATACTCATATTTGGAAAAATCCCCCTGGGAGCTAGCAGTCTGCATGCTAAGGGTAGCTGCTGCAAAAGCCTACTTGCTAATAGTGTCAGTCTTGAATGACTCCTTGTTAACAGGGTACATAGTGACCTCTAAGGGAAGACTGGCTTTGTCACTCTCAGCAAGAATAACAGTGGCATCAGCTACAGGTTGAGAAACATACAGTGGTCTATCCTTAGGAGCAGTGTATTTCCTGTCTATCTGCTTTCAAACAGGAGGGATAGAAACAGGTCTATTCCAAACCACATCAGACAAGGCTTCAAATGCTAGTGGAACAGGAGGAACCAAATTGACCTGCATGGTAGAAACATTTCACCACTGCAGAAGATGTTTACCTGAGTCAATGGCTGAAGGCTCAAAATCAAGTGTAGAATGCATAATCCAGATCAAAGCCTGGAAAGTTAGATCCTCCTGTAGAACAGAAGAAAGGCCTGCATCTGATGAGTGCAGGCTAAGGAAACAGGCCCTGTCAATGCCATCAGATATGATGAGGATGGGATTAGACTCACCCCCTCCACATCCTCTCCAGAGGGAAGGTCATAGAGGGGGGTGAATCATAGGCTTTCCAATTCAGAATGTGACCTTGGCAACACCAGTGACACTGACCCCTAGAAACAAGGGGCTGGTGCAAGGGGCGGCGCCGTAACAGAACTGAATCTATTGACAGAGTGATCCCCAGTAATGTGTGTGGCACTGGAACCGGCAGTTGGCCAGGCCTAGAAAGTCCTAAGCCCAGCGCCAACACCAAAGACCCAACTGGCACCGGAGAGACTGGCAATGGTACTCTGGCCAGTTCCATCACAGTGACACTGAATGGGGGTACAGCCAGAGGGACTGGAGTCAGCAGCATGGTCACATGCAAGATCCCAGGGGTGGTTGCCAGAGCCAAATGCTCTACCCGGCTTATGGGCCTGCCTATGGCTTGAGTTCCACTGGCCTGAAGGACCAGGGACTGGCTCCGCTGCAGAGGCAATGAGCCAGATGCTGCACCCACTGATCTATAAGAGCCACCCAAGGGTGGAATTGCCCACCAGAGTCCCCACTTACAGACAGAGAGGGGCTGTGGGCCCAACACCGACCTCTCAGTACCAGAGGCCCCCAGTGATGTCGATGGTGCCAGTGAGACTTCGTCTCCAGCAGACAAAGAATCTTGTGCAAACCTCGCCAAGGGTGACCTCAAGCAGTACTGTTTGTTCTCCTTCCGATGGGAGAAGAAAGAACTCGAGGCTGAGTGGCACCAAGAACTGAACGCTGCTGTCATATAGGCGAAAGTTCTGACTCCCGTGGGTTAGTAATGTTGTCACTGATGAGCACTCGATGGCAAGAAAAAGGAGCTGAGACAGCTGAGGCTGGTGCTGAGGTACAGTAAGTATATGGTGCTAGCTAGTGTTGCGGTGCCATGCATGCGTACAGATTACTTGGTGCCAGCCCTCCTGAGAAGTTATTTCTCCTGCAGGGTCCTACCACCTCTAAGAGCCACTAGAGTGAATCAATGGTGAGGACTGATTCCTGGAAAATCATAGATGCATTGTGACAACAATACATGTTTTTAAAGCAGCAGTATTTGTTGGTCACCAGACAATTTTTCACCAATAATGTTCTTCTGGCAAAACATCAATATACCCATTTTCATTTCACTTTTTTCACTCCTGAACTGATATACAGGATTTAAACATTTTAAAACATTCCTGTCCTGTACCATACCACATACATGCTGTGCTGTTTACCATCAGCAACATGTGGTAACTCCATTGTATGAACAGAACAGTTACATACTTACCATAACAGTAGATCTTAAAGAGAATCTCTTCCCTTAGGCCACACCTTTGGAACTATATATGTGTCAATGCTAGGACCACACGGAAACTTTTGCTAGCTGAGCCACTACAAACATCACGCATAAGTGTCTACATAAACGTGGTGGCCCCATATCTCCTCAGTTTCTAACAGAGATTGTGCTTGGAAGACCTCTCTTTTGGGGAACCAAGAGGTCATTGAAAAAACAGAATTTAGAAAGTACAAGGGGACCCTGAAGGAGGAGCCAAGAAGGTATATCTGGCAAAGCAAAGGTAGGAAGGAAGGAGGGTGAGGGCAGCAAAAGCACTAAGACAGAGGAGAGGATAGTTAAGGAGGTAAAAAGGGACACGACTTTCTTCGGTATGTGGGGAAAAGAAAGTCAAGGGAGATGAGTGAGAATTAGGACGGTGGGGGGACAGCGCAGAGGAAGATCAAGAGAAAGTTAAATACTGAACGATTATTTCTGCTCTGTCTTCAGTAGAGGAGGGGGTGGACCAGCATGCTGCAGTAAGCAACAGGGAGAGGGGGAGTGATACAAGTCCATTCTCAGTGGAGAGGGTCCAGATGGGACTGGAAGCCTTCAAGCAGAATAGGCAATTGGGCCAGATGGGATTTATCCAAGGGTCCTAAAGAAACTGAGCACAGTACTATGCGCCCCTGTGGCAGCGCTTTTAGCACCTCACTGGAGATGGGGATGTTTCAGAAGACTGGAGGACCAATGTGGTTCTTCTGCACAAAAGCAACAGTAGGAAGGATGCTTGCAACTACATGCCAGTCAGTCTCACATCAGTGATGGGGAAGTTACTGGAGACACTACTGAAGAAGAGGCTCATGCAGCACCGGGAGGCAAAAGGGCTGCAGGACCACCAGCAGCATGGTTTCACAGGAGGGAGGTCATGTCAAACTAATCTCACAGATTTCTCTGATTGGGTTACCAGGGAGGTGGCTCAAGGGAGAGCAGTGGACATGGCCTATTTGGACTACAGTAAGGCTTTCGACGCTGTGTCACACAGAAGGCTAGTTAAGAAATTAGGTGGTGGGGGGAGAAAGTGACAGGCTGCATGTTAAATTGGTTAAAGGGATAGGAGACAAAGATGGCAGTAAACAGTAGCCACTCAGGTGATAGGACAGTGACTAGTTGGGTGCCACAGGGTTTGGTACTGGGACCGGTCCTCTTCAATGTCTTCATAAGTGACACTCATGGAGAAGCTTGAAGGTAAGGTGTCTCTTTGTGGATGATACAAAAATATGCAACAGGGCTGACAGTCAGGAAGGGGTGATAGACTGCAATGAGATCTGGGAAACCAGAGGAATGGTCTAGGGTGGCAGCTGGGTTTCAATGCCAAAAGTGCAAGATTATGCAATTGAGGCAGTGGAACCCAGGGCTATGTGCAACATGGGGGAGTGGAGTTTATGGTCACCAATCAGGAAAAAGACCTAGGGGTCATCATATCTGATGACCTCAGGCTGGGTAGTGTGATAAAGTAATGGGAAAGCCTAGCAAGATGCTGAGGTGCATTGGGAAAGGGATTTCTGGCAGCAGGAGAGAGGTGGTTCTACAGTTGTATTGCTCACTGGTAAGGCCCCACCTGGAGTACTGTGTTCAGTTCTGGAGGCCGCACCTCTGCAACGACACTGAAAGTGGTACAGAGGAGGGCAACCAAAATGGTGAGGGGTTGCATGAGAAGCCACACAAGGAAAGGCTGCAGAAACTCAACATGTACTCCCTGAAAGAGAGGAGAGGAGAGTGAGAGGGGACATGATTGAAACATACAAGTACCTCACAGGAGTGAGCAAGGTGCAAGTGGATGGTCTATTTCAGAAAAAGGAAAGCACTGGAACAAAGGGGACATGCAATGAAGCTAAGAGGGGGACGTTTAAGAGAGATGTGAGGAGATACTTCTTTACAGAGAGGATGCCTGGAACAGCCTGCCAGAGGAGGAGTGGGGGCAAAGACTCTGGGAGCTTCAAGCATGCGTGGGAAAGGCACAGCTGACATGTGGAAGTAGAGGAACAGGGAGGGAGTGACACCTATGACCAACTAGGGTCAGTGGTGATGGAATAGGCAGGGACAAGGGCAGACTGGATGGGCCTAAAGATCCTTTTCTTTTTTTTTTTTTTGCAGTTTCTATTTCTGAAGCCCCCTCAACACTGGCACTGTCACCCGACTGACGCTCCGGCACCACAAACCCCAGGGGGACCCTCCACGGAGCCTTGGTTTACCCCCCAGGCAGGGATGGAGTGGGAAGGGGGCCCTGGACCTTCAACCCCACACCCTGTAGCTGTACCTTAAATCTCACTGGGGTCCATCCTTTCAGGCTGCAGCGCCAATGGTCGAGGGCTAGTATCCACCCTCTTGTCGGTGTTGCCAAACACGGGTCAAACATTTTTTTGGGTACCCCCCTGGAGACATGACGTACACTGATGCCAAGGCATAAGCCTGCATGGGTCACACCTCCCCTCTGTCAGACTTGGGCAAGCTGTTCCTCCAGCCACCGTTAGAGCAAGGCATGCACTAAGTCAGTGCACCCTCCCTGCAGGAGACAAGCAGTCCCCCGACGCTCAACAAAGGTCCTTTTCTGATGACAAACTCTATGTTTCTATGTTTCATACCAGCATCTCTAATAGTAGGCAAGCAAAGGCACTGGATAGAGCAGCCATGGAAATTTACAAGGCAGAATAGGATGCCATATTCCCCTACAACTTATAAAATGGGGAAGAAGGGAGGACTGGCATGACCTAAGGGAAGAGATTC
Organism: Neoceratodus forsteri; assembly: GCA_016271365.2. Taxonomy (NCBI): domain Eukaryota; kingdom Metazoa; phylum Chordata; order Ceratodontiformes; family Ceratodontidae; genus Neoceratodus; species Neoceratodus forsteri. The sequence continues at coordinate 336,799,612 of CM057452.1, read as the reverse complement.
TCTCAAAGATCTATAGTTATGGTAAGTACGTAACTTTTTCTTTGAGGATATCTTTTCTCTGATGCCACACCTTGGAACGAGTCCTAGGCAGTCCCAAAAGCTAACTAGGAGTCTGGTGCAGTCTGCTTCAGGATAGCAGGCCCTGTAGACCAGCAAGGCTGAAATCTGTTTTTGTACAAGAAACAATGTCCAGACTGTAATGTTTAGTAAAGGTATGGACAATGCTCCATGTGGCTGCAGCGCAAATGTCAGCCACAGAGATGTTTCTGAAACAAGCAAGAGAGGTGGCCATACCCTGGTGGAAGGACCATGAACTGCACCAGGAAGTTCTACCATACTTCCTATAACAGAATGTAATACAATGTGCAGCCATTTGAACAAGCACTGTTTTGATACAGGGGCATCCTCTTTCCAGGGAAAAATGCAACAAAATGTTGAGAGGGCTTCTCTGTAGTACTAGGTGCCAGTAAAATAGTATCTTATTATTCTATGTATGTTGAAAGTATGGAGCAAGGCCTCACCCTGATTAGCATACTCAGGATAATAAACAGGAAGGTGTAGGTTTAATTTAGTGTAAACTCGGACACCACCATTGGCAAAAACAGGATTACTATGCAAAGCCACTCTGTCTTTGTGGAAAATCAAATGAGGAAGCTCACACAGTAGAGCCTGTAGCTCTGAACTCCTCTGAAATTATTTGAACTGAAATGATTGCAGCTAAAAATAATGCTTTCCATGAAAGAAAACATAAGTCATAACCTGTGGCTGGCTCAAAAGGAGCCAAAGTAAGTGTTTCAAGAACATAATCTAGGTTCCAAGGTGGGACCAGATTATGAATGGGTGGTTTCATGTGTAGAATACCTGTCAAAAAGGTATGGAAGAACTCCAACTGGGCAACCGCACACCTATCAATAGGGACTTCGAAAGCTGATATAGTTGCCAGATGCACCTTCAGGTAGGAATACTGAGACTAGAATCTGACAGTGATGGCAGAATTCCAACACCACATTTACTGGACAGGTGAATGGGTCCATATGTCTGGAAGTGGCCCACAAAGTGAAACGCTTCCTCTTCAAAGAATATGTACAGTATATCTGGTAGAAGGCTTTCTGGATGCAACTAGCACATCAGCTACATTAGGTGGCACACCAAACTGTGCAATGGCTATGTCTTCAGGAGCAAGGCATGCAGATGCTGGGACTTCAGGACCAGATGGACCAGAGACTCCTTATCCTGCCACAACAGGCCCCTGCTCAGAGGCAGAAGTACTGGAGGTATACTCCACCGCTAGTTGCTGGAGCAGCGGATACTGTATTTGTCAAGGTCACAGAGGTGCAATGAGGATGAAGGTTGCACACTCCATCTGCAGTTTCAGTAATACTCTGTATTAATGGAATGGTAGGGAATGTGTACAGAAATCTCCCTTTCCAAGAGAGGGACAAAGTATTTCACCAAAAAACTCCAGGCCCTGGAGTAAGCAAGTGAAAATGCAGCAGTTTTTGCATTGTCTGGGGACGCAAAAAGGTCCAGCTCTGGACATCCCCACCTTGCAAAGAGGTCATCTACCACTGAGGTCAGCAGTTCCCATTCGTACATCTTGGACTGTGACCTGCTTAGCCTGTCTGCTAAGACATTTTGGACACCTGGGAAATGCACAACTGACAGCTCTAGTCTGTGTTCTAGCATCCAGTATCATACACTCATTGCTTCCTGACATAGGGAATAGGAATGAGTCCCCCCCTTTGTTTGTTTGTTTGATGTATGACATTGAAGTTGTCCATTTGTATTAACAGAGAACCCGGAGTCAGATGCTCCTGAAAAGCCAGGAGACTGTATAAGACAGCTCTCATCTTCAGGACATTTATGTGCAATTTTGTTTCCAGCTGGGTCCAAGAACCTTAAGTTTGATAAGGGCCCAGGTGCACCACCAGGATCCAAATGCATCCAAGGTGAGAATCTGAGTTGAGGTTGGTATTAGAAATGGAATGACCTTTAAAGATTGTAGCGTCCATCCACCATGTCAGTATTTAGAGTAAGTGGGATGTGATGAGCACCTTCTGGTCCATGTCATCTGTCAACTGGTCCCACTGCATTCTTAATGTCCACTGCAGTATACGCATGTGTAAGCAGGCCAGTGGTACAGTAACAATGGCTGCTGCCATGAGTCCCAGGAGACATAGAAATGTTCTGGCTGGGACGCGATGACTGCTGTATACCAGTTGGGCTTGAGCAATGAGTCGTTCTGCCCTGTCCAGGGGCAGGAACACATAACCCTACTCTGTGTCCAAGACAGCATCAATGTACTGCAGCCTTTGTCAAGAAGTCAGTACTAACTCTGGCACATTCATGGCAACCCCTAGGTCTTCGAACAGTTGCCTTGCTCAGGACAGGGTATGCAAGAGTTGGTTCCTGGAGCTGGCTTTCAGGACCCTATCATCCAGTTATGGGAAGATATACAGACCTTCCCTGCGAAGAGCTGCTGTCGCCACTGCCAAGCACTTGGTGAAGATACATGGCACAGAAGAAAAGCCAAAGGGCAATACCCTGAAATGATAGGGCACCCCTTCCAGTACAGATCACAGATATTGCCTGTGATGATGTCTGATCTTGACATGAAGGTGTGCATCCCTTCATATCCAGGGAGCAAATCCAGTCCCCTGTTTGCAACAGGAGAGTCAAAGCCTGCAGACAGACCATGCAAAACTTCTTATATTGTATGCAGAAGTTGAGGTATCTCAGATCTAACGTAGGCCTGAGATCTCCTGTCCATTTGGGGACCAGGAAGTATCTGTAGTAGTGTAGCTCGGATAGTGCATTTGTGGATCCTACCACTATCTGTCAGATAGTGCTGGTATCCTGACTTGGATCCTACCAGATATCCTGCCAAAGACAGATGCAGGATCCAGGGTCAGATAGTGATGGATCCTAGTTAGGATCCCTGGATCCTAGGGCAGATAGTTAGGATCTAGGGTCAGATAGTGATGGATCCTAGTTAGGATCCAGGTATCCTGGTTGGGATCCATGGATCCTAGGGCAGATAGGATCCGGGGCCAGATAGTGATGGATCCTGGTTAGGATCCAGGTATCCTGGTTAGGATCCATGGACCCTAGGGCAGATAGGATCCAGGGCCAGATAGTGATGGATCCTGGTTAGGATCCAGGTATCCTAGTTAGGATCCATGGATCCTAGGGCAGATAGTTAGGATCCAGGGCCAGATAGTGATGGATCCTGGTTAGGATCCGACGGCCGGATCCACAGGCAGATAGTGGAAGTATCCGGCAGATCCACTATCCTGCCGCAAAGGGCAGGTATCTGTGGATCTGGATTAGTCCGGATCCATCTGAGCAACACTAATCTGGAGTAGAACCCTATGTTTTTCTGATGAGAAGGTACAGGTTCTATTGAACATTTTTTAGCAAAGCTTGTATTTCATCTTTTAGCAGGGACAAATATCCTGGAGGATAAGCTGAAAGAGGTGGAGGAAATGGTGGCCCTGAAGCGCACAACACAAACCAAAAAAGTGAAAGGCAATCAAATAAGTAAAGCAACAACCAGAAAAGGAAATGCAAACAAAAAATGTGATGCAATAAAACCAAATGTAAAGTGTGTTGCTACAAAACTAATGTAACACAGCAAAACCAAATGTAACGTCCAACCAAAAGAAATGACAAATGCAACACAGAACAGTGAAGTCCATCTAAAAATGATGAAGTTATAAAAATATCTTAACACAACTGAAACATGAATGCAAACAAATTTAATATAGCATAACAAAAAAGTGAATGCAAACAAAAAAGCATAGCACAAGAAACTGAATGTAAACAAAAAAGCATAGCACAACTAAATAAGCATTTGTCAATGCTGAATGTTTGCTTGCTGGCATTGGCATTGGTAGTGTAGGAGTCAGAGAGATGCATAATAGGAATGGCAGTGAAGTACTGAACTGAAGCCAACCCCACCACCACCCTGCAGAGACTGACAGGCACTGGGGTGTGCCTTTGGGTCATCAAGTATAACGGCCAGGCCATTTCTATACACCCTACCCTGCAGACACCGACAAGTGTCACAGTGTGCCTTGGAGTCTTTGGGCCTTATGCTCACCCCATTCCATAAGAAATATGGTGAGATGGGTGCAGTATAGGAGAATGGGGTGAACTTTGGGGCCAAATTGTCCAAGGCACACCTCGATGCCTGTCACTGGCTGCAGGGTGTGGGTGGGGGTGGAATGGCAGGAGTGTTATAAGCGACAATCCCAAGTCACACCCTTCATGCCTGTCAGTCTCTACAGGGTGGGGCGTTATGGTCAGAAACCCTAACGTCCCAGGCGTTCGTTGGTATTTTTACTCCAAATTTTAAACATGTTTTTTTTGCGACCCCCACCTCATGAACAGTGGCAATATCAGTTCATTAGCCGAAAGTTGTTTCGCACAGCGACTACGTCATTTGGCACCACTGGTGCGAAAACACATTTTGAACAGGATGTGAAAAATGACAGCTGTACAGTTCATGGGGAGGTGCAAAAATGGCAATGTTGAAAACCTGCAGTGAAAATATTAAAAAAACTAGTGAAGTCACGAGCGTGCGTAGGAACTGCGCGATGCACAACCATAATGCAATTAGTTTGGGGATTTTTTTATAGCAGATTGTCAACACAGGCATTTTGGAATCTCCGCTCATGAACAGTGTCACTGTGATTTTCTTAATCTGTCCCGAACAGTGATTTTCCACAGTGACCACGCATTTCTGAGCTGGAAGTGCGAAAACACATTTCGGCCATGGTGTGAAAAATGACAGCTGTACTGTTCATAAGGAAGTGTGGAAAAATATCAGTGGTGAAAATCTGGACTGAAAATATTAGAAATCCATGAACTTACGAGGGTGCGTGAAAACTGCGAAATGGTCGCTCGTAACAGTCATTTTATGGGCTTTTTTCACCAAATTTTTAACATAGCTATTGCAACACCTCTGCTCATGAACAGTGTCACAGTGATTTTCTTAATCTGTCCCGAACATTGATTTCGCACACTGACTGCACCATTGTGCGCTACATGCACGGAAACACGTTTTGGGCGAGATGTGAAAAATGACAGCTGTACTGCTCATAAGGAGGTGTGGTAAAATGGCAATGTTGAAATCTGGAGTGAAAATAGTGAAAATTCGTGAACTTACGAGCGTGCGTAGGAACAGCGCAATGCATGCTTGTAAAACAGTCATTTTTGGGAATTTTTTCACCAAATTTTTAACATAGCCATTTTAACACCTCTGCTCATGAACAGTGTCACTGTGATTTTCTTAATCTGTCCCGAACATTGATTTTGCACACCGACTGCGCCATTGTGCGCCACATGCGCGGAAACACATTTTGGGCGAAATGTGAAAAATGACAGTGGTACTGCTCAGAAGGAAATGTGGTAGAATGGCAATGTTGAAAATCTGGAGTGAAAATATTGAAAATTCACGAACTAACGAGCGTGTGTAGGAACAGCGCAACGCATGCTCGTAAAACAGTTATTTGTGGGAATTATTTCACCAAATGTTCAACATAGGGTTTTTGGGGGCCTACCTCATGAACTGTGACACTGTCATTTTGTAAATCGGTCCCAGAAGGTGGTTCCGCGCAGTGACTGTGAAATCACCTTTCGTGGCCGATTAACAAAATGACAGTGACAGAATTCATGAGGTGGGTCACAAACTCCCATGTTGAAAATTTTGTGAAAAATTCTCAAAATGCCTGAGATATGCATCAAAGTTGCAAAACCCTATTTATTACATTATACAGCTTACGGCATTTCCTCAGTTCGAGAGTCGGCTTTGAAGACTGCAGAGCGTGTTCCGGTCCACCAAGATCATCGCGCCGAAGCTCGGAGGTAAGTATGGGGTGAGGTGGGGTGGGGAGGTGGATGCGCAGAGGGTGGGCCCGGTGGGGGAGCGGGTGTCAGGACAGTCAGCGAGGAAGGTTTTTCTTGCAGCTTTTTTTTCATGGACGGGGACTTATGCCACGCTGGGTGGGCGCTCAGTGTGGCAGCTGGCAGGCTGTTTGGGGGTGCAGTGGAGCCGACCAGGGACTGGGCACCCGTCGGCCATCACGGACTGTTGCCACGTTGGGGTGGGCTCCCAGCGTGGAACCCGGTGTCTGTTGGGGAGAGAAACACTGGAGCCGACAGGGATTGGGCACTCCCGTGGCCATACGGACTATTGCCATGCTGGGGTGGGCTCCCAGCATGGCACCTCGAAACTCTGTGGGGGCACTTGGCAGAGTCGACGGGGATTAGGCACCCCATCGGCCATACAGTGTGTGCGTGGGGGCACGTGCTTTGCAATATCGTGCGTGTGTGAGAGGAAGCGCGTCGCGCAGGCAGTAGCTTCTCGCTGCTCACTGAAGCGTAGCTTCCGCCTTTGAACTCGTATGGCACTGCATTTTCAACTGCTGTCATAGACAGCTGCAGCATTCATTGGCGAACTGTGGCCACGCCTGCAAACACACTGACTGCACTGGAAGACGGGTGCCACACTTACGAAAACTCGGATGATGGCACTATGTTTCTTGCACATGCGTGCAAGCAAACATAAAAATGAATGCAAACAAAAAAGCATTGCACAACTAAAAAAATGAATGCAAACAAAAAAGCAAAACTGCAAGATCAGGTGAACAATAAGTATACAGACCAGTAGTAAAAAATATCAAAATTAACAGTTACCAGAACACTAACAATTATCAATATAAATTACAGTGATATTAAATAGCAGATATCAAACCTTTCCCACAATACATAAGGTGGACAGAATACATCAAATTAGAAAGCACAGAGTGTCAAGTACACTAAATTCCAAAAAATAAGAAAGGCCGACAAGCAGTGACCTGCTCTTGCTGCCAAGCCTTATTATGCCAGCCAGCCTAAAACAGACTCTGCGGTTATACTGGCTGCCATAATAGATCCAGGGAACTGAAAAACATGAGTACTCTGCTCCCGATAAGGAATCCAGGAGGCTAGATGTGATGAGCAAGTGTACTTATGCCTCTGCCTTACTAGGCCTTTGTATTGCAAACTAACAAGCCCACATGATCAAGTATCAGAATAGCCTGTAGAAGACTGTCAAAGCTGCAGCTCAGGCTGTTTCAGAAGGAAGTGCCAAGAGTGACTTACCTAAAAATCTTAATTCTGGAGCTGAGATTGGCAAACATTTTCTTTTTCAGCATATGATGTTATTGATGCAGCTGCTGGGGCAGCAGCCACTGGTATTTGCATGAGAGCACTTTTCTTGGCTCAGGACAGCTGGGTTTGCAACCAATGTGCAGCAAACAGTTCTGAATGTCCCTTTTAGAGGCACCAAACTGTTTGGCTATCGTGGAAGAGGCAGTAAGAGGCCTTCAAGTCTTTAAAATGACTCTAAGGTCAGTCAAGTCACTGTATTCCACACCTGTTAGAGGTCATGGCAAGAGATACTTTCCTTAGCCTGCTGCCAGAGGTGGCTGTCCAGCCTACAAGCAGCAAGGCCAGGGTAAGAGTGGTGGAGCCTTGCCAGCTCCCTCTCCTCAGGGTCCCATTCCAAAGCACCAAAGGCCAGTGGAGCTGGTAGCTCTACCCCCACCGACTCAGTATGACTCAAACTAGACTCCCCTCACACCACTATTGCCCAGAGGTGGTTGTAAGGGGTCACTTCTCCCTTCATTGAACACAATGGAAGGAGATTACCACAGATAAATGGGTCCTGGAGGTAACTGCAAAGAGGCATGCTCTGGAGCTCTTAAGAGACCCCCCAGAGCAACCTCCTACGGTGGCCCTGAAGTGCAAAACACAAACCAAAAAAGTGAAATGCAATCAAATAAGTAAAGCAACAACCAGAAAATAAAATGCAAACAAAAAATGTAAAGCAATAAAACCAAATGTAAAGTGTGTTGCTACAAAACTAACGTAACACAGCAAAACCAAATGTAACGTCCAACCAAAAGAAATGACAAACGCAACACAGAGCAGTGAAGTCCATCTAAAAATGATGAAGTTATAAAAATATATTAACACAAGTGAAACATGAATGCAAACAGATTTAATGCAGCACAACACAAAAATGAATGCAAACAAAAAAGCTTTGCACAACTAAAAGTTGAATGCAATCAAAAAAGCACAGCACAGCTAAAAAATGAATGCAAACAAAAAAGCATAGCAAAGCAAAAAAGTGAATGCAAACAAAAAAGCATAGCACAACTAAAAGTGAATGCAAACAAAAAAGCACAGCACAACTAAAAGTGAATGCAAACAAAAAAGCTTGTCACAGGTGGCTGAAGGGAATTATCTGTGAAATTGACTAAGTGTAGAAAGATTTGCAAAGTACGGGGAGTGGCTTAGCTAGAAGGAGCCAGGTTAAAAACAGATTTAAGCACTTCACTAGATAGCTTCTGCCAAAGAACAAGCAGAGCACCAGGAGGAAGGACCTGCTGGTATAACTAAACTTCTCTACTTGGACTATATTGCCCTCTTTCCCTCCACTCCACCCCCCACCCAAAGGCAGTTCTACTTTTATAGGCACAGGATTTAACTGACAACAGGAACTTCCTGTTTGGGAGCAGGAAGTGAGTGATCACAGAGCCACCAAATAATCACCATCCTAAAAGGGCAAGAGTAGCTCTCCATCCCCCAGCTGCTGGAGGTCTGACTCTGAGCAAGTAAGGAGATTACTGAGAAATATAGGAACTTCTTGTCTCAGAACAGGAAGATCAGGAGCTAAAAGGGCACAGAGGTGTAAGTAGGGACAGAAAAGAAAAAAGAAAAAAACAAACAGAGGAAAGAGTAAGTATTCCAAGCAACAATTAGTGGGCCACAAATAAGACATGATGGGAGTGGTGCAGTGCAGTGGCTGTAGAGCAGCAGTCTTCCGGGAGATGTTCTGGAAGATGCGGTGTTGTCCCATCTGCAGGCACCTCTCTGGGCTGAGGGAGGAGGTTGCTCATCTCCAGGCTGAGTTGGCCAGGATTTGTGGGACCTCCACTCCCACCCAGGGACTACCAGGGTCACTGCCGTTGCCTCAGAGGTTGCCAAGAAAGAGGAGCGGTTGGACCACAGTGGGCTCAGGGAGGGTGAGGGTGGTGGAACAGAGGCGCATCCCTCCAGTTGTACCTCTCCACAATTTCTATGCCATTCTGGAAAAGTGTGGTTCCTCTATGGAGGCACCCACAGTGGAGACCAAGGAGGATGCTGGGAACCTCCACAAGAGAGACCCACAGGAGGTGGCATGGGACCCCACAGGGAGAAAACAACTCCTGGTGGGGGACTCCACTGTTAGGAAGGTAGAACTGGGGAAGGAAGGGGAGAGGGAGGTAAGGTGCCTGCCTGGCGCCATGGCTTGGAGGGACAGGGAGTGAATCCTCAGGATCACGGGAGCAGCTGCACAGGGGAGGGAGCTGGATGTCACTGTCCACCTAGGAACAAATGACCTGGCTAAGAAAGGGATCAGAGCAGTGCAAGAAACGTTTGTGGAGATGGGGAGGGGCCTTAGACAGATAACACGCACGGTAACCTTCTCGGAGGTGCTGCCTGTCTATGGCACAGGTGAGGCTAGGGTGCTCCACACCATGGGATTCAATCAGTGGTTGAAAAACTGGTGCAGAGCTCAGGGATTTGGCTTCATTGGGGACTGGGGGTCCACCTGGAGGGATGTAGGCCTATACTGGCATGATGGTCTGCATCTGTCCAGGAGGGGAACCCGGATCCTAGGTGATAGGTTTAAATGCTTCATTGGCAAGCATTTAAACTAGCCAAGGGGGGAGGCACTGGAGAGGAGCAGGGAAATCCTAGCCCCCCCAAAAAAATCAGGGTACTAAGTGAGGTAGACACCAACGTAGAGATGTCGATAGGGAGAAGCGCAGGGGTAAATGGAGAAGGTGACAAACGCAATAAGGACAGGGATGGGGCAAAAAGGGTAAGGCCATCAAGAAATGGAGGGTAATGAGTACCAACGCCTGTAGTCTGGGCAACAAGCTCCCTGAACTGGTGGCCATGATGGAAGAGGGATGCCTGGATATCGTAGCAGTCACAGAAACATGGTACACAGAGAACCATGACTGCGATATTAACATACCAGGGTACACAACCTACAGGAGAGACAGGGAGGGGAGAAGAGGGGGCGGAGTAGCTCTCTATGTAAGGGAAGAGATAAAAGCAACTGAACAAAAGAGTAAACAGGGAGGAGAGGATGCACTGTGGGTCACCTTAGAGACTGGAAGTGGCACCACAATCCACACAGGGGTTGTATACAGACCCCCATGTCAGGAGGAGGGAATGGACAAGGATATGATAGAAGGCATACTAAGAATGGCAGAGAAAGGGGAGATACTGTTGATGGGGGACCTTAATATGCTGGATGTCAACTGGAGCACCTTTGCTGCAGCCACATCCAAAAGCAGGGCCATTCTCGATGTTCTTCAGGTGGCATGCCTCAGACAGCTAGTTTTGGAACCTACTCATGAGGGAGCAATCTTAGACCTCATACTCTCAAATGGGGACAGTGAGAGGACCTCAGATCTAGAAGTGGGTAGCCATTTGGGAACAAGTGACCACCAAACACTGTGATTCACAATAAACTCAGCTACAGAGTCAAGCCATACAAAAGTGAGGGTTCTGGACTTCAGGAGGGCTGACTTTGGCAAGATGGGAGAGTGCCTTAGAAAAGCACTAGCAAACAGGCTAGAATGAGGGGTGGAGCAACAATGGGGAAATATCAAAACTGCCATCACAGAGGCAACAAGCCTTTGTGTGAAGCAAATAAATCAAAATGAAAGAAAAAGCCACTATGGTTCTCAAAAGAGGTGGAGGTGAAGGTTAGAGAGAAAGATAGTATTTAGGAAGTATAAGGAAACAGAAGAAGCAGGACAGAGAACTGTACCAGTTAAGGCAGAAGGAAGCAGGGAGGGTAGTCAGAATAGCAAAGGCCCAAACTGTGGAAAAAGATAGCCAACTCAGTTAAGAGAGGGGATAAAACCTTTTATAGGTATATCAGGGAGCGTAGAAAGACAAAGAGAGGGATAGTGAGGCTGAATAGAATGGACGGTGGGTGGGCAGAGAGGGACAGTGAAAAAGCAGGGATACTGAATGAATACTTCTGTTCAGTATTCAAAAAAGAGGAGGTGGGGCAGGTGCCTGATCCAATTAACAGAAGCACTCTGGATAGGGGGTCGATCCCAGTCCTTTCACAGAAGAAAGGGTTCTAAAAGAACTCCTAAAACTGAAGGTGAACAAAGCAATGGGGCCAGATGGAATTCACCCCAGAATTCTAAAAGAATTAAGCAGAGAACTAGTGACACCACTGACTATCCTTTTTAACAAATCATGGGAGGATGGTGTGGTACCTGAGGACTGGAGGAAGGCAGATGTGATTCCCCTTCACAAAAGTGGGAGCAAGACAGAGGTAGGAAACTACAGACCTGCCAGTTTGACCTCTATGGTAGGGAAAGTGATGGAATCACTTCTGAAGGAAAGAACTGTTGAGTACCTAGAGGCCAGTGGGGCACAGGACCCAAGGCAGCATGGGTTCACAGCGGAAGGTCATGTCAACGAATCTAATTGATTTCTTTGACTGGGTGACAAAGTAGTAGACCAGGAGGGGCTGTGGACATGGCCTACCTAGACTTTAGCAAGGCACTTGACACAGTCCACACACAAAGATTAATAGTCAAATTAACCAGCCTGGGAGTGGGTCCCAGGGTGGTAGACTGGGTAAAACATTAGCTGGATAACAGGACACAGAAAGTAATTGTAAATGGAGTCCACTCTGAAGAAAGAGGGGTTACTAGTGGGGTACCGCAGGGTTTAGTACTGGGTCCAGTCCTTTTTAATGTCTTTATAAGTGACATTGCAGAGGGACTGAAAGGAAAAGTATGCCTCTTTGCAGATGACACAAAGATCTGCAACAGGGTTGATACACAAGGAGGCTTAGAAAGGATGAGAAGGGACTTGGCAAGGTTGGAGGAATGGTCAGAAGTGTGGCAGCTTGGATTCAATGCAAAGAAGTGCAAAATAGTGCACCTGGGAAACAAAAACCCAGGGGAAGATTACACAATGGGGGTAGTAACAACAACAAAAATGGAAAGGGACCTGGGGTAATCATATCAGATGACCTTAAGGTTGGCAAGCAATGTGAAAAGGCAGTAGGGAGGGCTGGGGGGATACTGGGATGTATAGGAGAGGCATCACCAGCAGAAAACAGGAAGTTGTTATCCCCCTGTACAGACAGTTGGTGAGACCCCATCTAGAGTACTGCATCCAGTTCTGGAGACCCCATCTCCACAAGGACATAGACAGGATGGAGGCAGTTCAGAGGAGGAAAACTAAAATGGTGCAGGGTCTGCAAGAGAAGTCATACGAGAAGAGACTAAAGGAACTTAATATGTACCCTTGAGGAAAGGAGGAGACGGGGACATGATAGAAATGTTTAAGTACCTCAGTGGAATCAACAAAGTCCAAGAGGGAAGGATCTTTCAGAAAAAGAGATGTGCAAGAACAAGGGGACACAATTTTAAGATAGAGGGGAGACGGCTCATGGGCAATATGAGGAAGTACTTTTTCACAGAGAAGGTAGTGAATGCATGGAACAGCCTTCCTGAGGAGGTTGTGGGGTCTAAAACTGTGGGAGAATTCAAGAATGCATGGGACAGACATTAGGCAATTTTTGTGGGGTGGAAGAAATAGGCTGTTGGTTAAATAGGATCTGCAGCTTATCCTCTAGGTAGGGAAATGGGCAGACTAGGTGAGCCAAGCGGTCCTTATCTGCTGTCAAAGTCTATGTTTCTATAGCAAAGCAAAAAAGTGAATGCAAACAAAAAAGCATAGCACAACTAAAAAATGAATGCAAACAAAAAAGCATAGCACAAAAAAAGATAAACGCAAACAAAATGTGAATCAAAAATCCAAGAGTTGGCTGGTACCTCAAATAGCTTGCCCAAAAGAGTAACTGCAAATGACTGCATCCTGCGACAGGTATTCCCTGGTGTCTGTTGGCACCCTCCACACTTACAAAGGACACATTACTTGTAAAGGAGTCACTAGTATGCAGAGGCCATCTGTTCCTGTCCCAAGCCAGTTATTTCCTGCTGCCCAGTGGCACACACCCTCCTCCACCCCATCTCCATGCCAAGCAATTCCTAGTGCCCAGTGGCATCCTCTTATCACATGTCCAATCTGCATCATCCATTCAGTGCATGCCCAGTAGCACCACCTCCCTCTTTCTATCATCTGCCAAGCATTCACTAGGGTCCTAGGGCTACTACCTCACCCAATTCCATGCCAAGCACACCCCGGGGTATGGTATCAGTCCCCTTCCTAACCTCATCCAGGGCCAAGCAGTCCCTGATGTCCAGTGGCACTACCTTCACTTACTCTATACCATGTGAGGCATTTAATGGTTTTCAATGGCACCTCCTCCCTCCCCCATCCTGCACCAAGAACTCCCTGGTGTTTACTGGCACCCCTTCCCTTCCCCTTCCCCATGCTATGAACTCTCAGGTACCTGGTGGCATCCCCTCCCCCCCATTCGGTGTTAAGCACTCCCTAGTATCCAGTGGCATCCCCTTTCATGCCAAATACTCCCTGGCCCTGGTGTCCATTGGCACGCCTCCCTCCATCATCCCATTTCATTCAAAACATGCCCTGCTGTCCAGTGGCACTCCCTACCTTTCCCCATCCCATGCCAAACCCTTTCTAGTATCCAATGGCTATTCCCTTACTCAGACCCATGCCAAGCGCTCCCAGGTATCCAACTGCACACTCATGCTTACCCTGTCCAATGCCAAGTGGTCTCTAATGTCCAGTGGCACCCCTCTCTCACTGCATCCTATGTCAAGGACACCCTGGTGTACGGAATGTCATTCCATCACCCCAAGCACATCCAGTGCCCCTTACCATATTCTATGGCAAGCACTACTTGGTATCTAGTGGCCCCCTCCATCTTACACACAATGGCTGCGATTCACAAATGGGTGGGTTTCCCACGCGAAACGTGCATAACCTGCCTGTGCAGTTCCACACCTGCGAACAGGTGTGTGGTGGCCAGCATTTTTGTTCACCGGCCACAGCACACCTCCTGTCCACAGACCCTCCCCCTGGCATGCTAATGCAAGGGGGCAGACCGGTGGACACAGGTGGGCAGCCAATGGAATGCTTGTACCTGGTCTGCTAGTGGATCCCCCGCAGTGTGGGGGTCTCTGGTAGCAATGTTCTGGGTCCATGAAAGGACATGGGGTGAGTGCCCGGGTGGCCACTTTAGCCCCACCCCCCATTCCATGGGGCTTGTGGCATTGTAAGGGGACCAGCAATGCTTTGCCACAACCAATGGTGGCACTGTGAGGGGGTGCAACGGCTATGCCTGTGTCCTCCTGGCATTGAGGATGCAGCCCAGAATGGCACATAGTGCAATTGTGAATGGGCACCATGGGGGTGCCCCCTGGCATGCCGCCAACCCACCCTTGGTGCAAGAGGGATTAACACACCCATTAGTGAATGCTGCAGGGGTACACGGGGCACCACTGCATGACATTTGATGTTGGAAATGCCTACGTGCTGCCCTTGCAGACCATGTAGGCATTGGTGAATTGCAGCAATATGTTGGCACAGCAAAAGAACTCTTTTCACACGATATTCCTCGCTTGGGCAGACTCGACGTACCCCAGGTCCCCTTTGGCCATCATCTTCTATGTTTCTATATTTAAACACCGTTACCATATGGTTCTGTCTTACACATGAACCTTTGACACACAGGACAGCTATCAAACATGTCATTAAAATCAGTCATACAAAAAAAGACCAAAGAAAAATACACTGCAAAGATTTGAACTTTGTTCTCGCATAGACCAGAAGTGCCAGCCACTAGTGCTTTTTCTTGCAGTACATAAAGTATCAGTGAAGTCTGCACTTACTTAATGACTGACCAACACACACACTCACTGACGATCCAATAAATTATTGACTGACCTGTTCACTCAATAACCAGTGGACCCACTCACACACTCAGTCACTGACTGATCCACTCACTCAGGCACTGACATCCCACTCACTTAGTCACAGACTGACCCACTCATAAGCCCAGTCACCGACTGACCACTTACACACTCAGTCACAGACCGATCCATTCACATACTTATTCACTGACAGACTGACTGACTGACTCCCTCACTCACTCTCTCTCTCCTACTCTCAGTAATAACTCAGGCAAGTATATATTACCACACTCAATCACAGTTAGAAATGGTAGAACATGCTTTGACTGGGGTTGCTGATTATCGTAGTAAACAATTGTCAGCCTAGCTTTGTAATGGCATGGTCCGCAATGGTCATTACAGAATGTTATTAAGTGATGATTGACCATGCTGACGGCTGATGTCACTTCTAAGTTTTCATTACCTGGCAGCTGGAAAGGTAGCAGACAAGCAGCCGTGAAAGGAAGAGATGATGTGATATGCTTGCCTTCTTTGGGGGGGGGCAGTACATTTCAAGGGAATCCCACATTTTAGTGCAGAAAAGTTTACAGGTACATCCTCCTACTTATTAAATATTTTACACAGCGCTACACCCATTTTAAAGTCCACTCCCTCCTCTCATTTTAAACATACTTCACTCCATTCCCTTCACTACATTTTAAATATACTGTACATTTGCAGTGCCCCAGAGTTCTGATGCCCTCCAAAAATGGGCATCCAGGTGCTCCAGAGCTGGCTAGGGGGATAGTTGTGCCCTGGGTAGGAAGGTGCCCCTGTTTTCTGCCCCAATGTTAGGTGCCACAGTCATAGGTGCACCTAGGTTATGTACCCCCAATAAATGCAAAGCCTCAGCTTGGATGTGTTTTAAAATGTTTAATTTCTGCTTGTTTTCCCAGCCTGCAGACTTGTACAGAACCCCCCCCCCCCCAGTTGCCTCATGCTAGGAACCTGCTCTCGTGAGTTCCGGTCATGAGGGCAGACAGGCAGGAAAAGTTTTGTGAGTATTCCAGGACAGAATCCTCAACCCATTTGAATGGCTACAATCATTCAGTTCATCATTGGAGTGAAAGGGAACAACAGCATTGAGTGAGGGGGAGCGATCAGCCGGCCGGGGCAGAGCCTATAGGGAGGGACTTACCTCAAGTTGCTGCATCCCTCCTGAGTCCCAGCCAGCCCAGCAGGTCAGCGGCTCCTCCTCCTTGCTCCCCAACAGTTGAACCAGGTCCATGGTGGTGATGTAGTCCTGTCGAGAGGGGGGGTGGTGGCAGCAGCAAAAGGACGGCCCCTCCATCATCGATGGTAGCCAGCAAAAGTCAGAGGCGATGAGTGGGAGCTATGTCCAGGCCTCCCGCGTTGTCCTGCCAGCAATTCCAGCCCTGAAGGAAGTAGTCGGCAGGGTGAGTGGCAGCAGCACTGTAGTCGCATGCTGGCCACTGTGCATTAAACCAAAGACTTTTTTTAATTTTTCATTATTAAAAAAAATAAACTCTGGGTGCTTTCAGGTGCCGGCAGCAACAGCAATGTCTGGGCTGTGTAAGGCCCTGAAATGGACCGCCCACGAGGCCGAGTTGGGCAGAAGGTTCCATTGAGCCAATGAACAGTGGGGGCAGGCAAGGCCCAGGAATGGACCACCCATGGGGCGGAGTTGAAGGAAGGCTCCATTGAGACAGGGACTGTGGGGGTGGGCAAGGCCCCTGTCATGGAACCCCTCCACGGGGCAAAGATAAAAGGGAAGCCCCATAGACTGTAAGAGAAGGGGCAAGAATTATTTAAATGATGTGCGCTGAATATGGATAACTGCCCTGAAAGCCAAATTCAAAGGGGAAATGCAACAGAGACAGGATTTAAAGGGGCAATGCACCCCACTAATGAACTGTGTGATAGAGCTGTACATAAATGACTAATTGTGATGTTTTGGAGCCCCTGTAATAGTACTGTCCACTGTCCCAGTGTCTGGGTGCCATCAGGAGATGGCCACCAAGAAACAGTGCCTCTGTGTTGAACTATCTAAACCAAACATGCTTCTAAGAGACTGTGTGAAGCTTTGGGCCCCTAGGAGTGAACCGTGGGTTGCCTAATATGTGTGCACCCCCTAGAGACAGTCTAAATGCCCCTGAACTGTGCTATGCAACCTGTAGTTGCCTTGAACTGGGTGCAAGCAGTGCACAGAAGCTGTGCCAGAAAGAATGACCACCACAGGGTTTTCATCAAATGTTTTTATTGTGCTGCCACCCCGGCCCACGTGTGGCCCCATTGTGTCCCAGCCCTGTTCTATCACACAGTTCATTAGTGGGGTGCATTGCCCCTTTAAATCCTGTCTGTTGCATTTCCCCTTTAAATTTGGCTTTCAGGGCAATTATCTGCATTCAGCACATCATTTAAATAATTCTTGCCCCTTCTCATACTGTCTATGGGGCTTCCCTTTTATCTTTGTCCCGTGGAGGGGTTCCATGACAGGGGCCTTGCCCACCCCCACAGTCCTTAGCTCAACGGAGCCTTCCTTCAACTTTGCCCTGTGGGCAGTCTATTCCTGGGGCCTTGCCCACCCCCACTGTTCACTGGCTCAATGGAGCTTTCTGCCCAACTTGGCCTGGTGGGTGGTCCATTTCCGGGGCCTTACTCGGCCCACACATTGCTGATGTTGCCGGCGCCTGAAAGCACCCAGAGTTTCTTTTTTTTTAATAAAAAAAAACCAAAAACAGTCTGGGTTAATGGACGGTGGTCAGCACCCGACTGCAGTGCTGCAGCCACTCACCCTGCTGACCACTTCCTTCAGGGCTGGGATTGCTGGAAAAGCAACGTGTGAGGCCTGGTTCCACCTACTCCCACTCATCTCCTCTGCCTTTGGCTGGCTACCATCGATGATGGAGGGGCTGACCTTTTGCTGCTGCCACCACCCATCTCAATGGGACTACATCACCACCATGGACCTGGGTCAACTGTTGGGGAGCAAAGAGGAGGAGCCACTGACCTGCTGGACTGGCTGGGGCTCAGGAGGAATGCAGGCACTTGAGGTAAGTCCCTCCCTATAGACTCTGCCCCGGCTGGCTGATCGCTCCCCCTCACTCGATGTTGCTGCTCTGTTTCACACCAATGATGAACTGAATGGTTGTAGTTATTCAAATGGGTTGAGTATTCCATCCTGGAATCCTCACGAGCCCTTTCCTGCCTGCCTGCCTTCATGACCGGAACTCACAAGTGCAGGCTCCCAGTGCGAGGCAACTGGGGGGTGGGGGTATCTGTACAAATCTACAGGCAGGAAGACAAGCAGAAATTAAACATTTTAAAACACAACCAAGCTGAGGCTTTGCATTTCTGGGGGTACCTGAGGAGGCAGTATAGCACAGTGGGTTAAGGCACTGAGCTGCAGATCTGGAGACCTGGGTTTGAATCCCACAGCCACCTAGGTGCATACTGTGTGATCCCAAGCAAGTCTCTTAACTTCCTTGTGCTCCCAGGTCACATGTGGAAACAAGTTTCAGCTTAGTGTGCTACTCCTGATTAAACAATATTCTCTTTCCTTTTCCCTTCCCTAACCTAGGTGCACCTATGACTATGGCACTTAACGCTAGGGCACAAAACAGGGGCACCTTCCTAGCCAGGGCACAACTAACCACCTAACCAGCCCTGGAGCACCTGGATGCCCATTTTGGAGGGCACCAGGAACTCTTGGGCACTACAAATGTAGAGTATATTTAAAATGGAGTGGAGGGAATGGAGTGAAGTATGTTTAAAATAAGAAGAGGGAGTGGACTTTAAAATGGGGGTGGCACAGTGTAAAATATTTGATGTGTAGGAGGATGTACCTGTAAACTTTTCTGCACTAAAATGTGGGACACGCTTGAAATGTACTTGAATGTACTGCCCCCCCCCCGATGCAGGCAAGCATATCACATCATCTCTTGCTTTCACAGCTGCTTGACTGCTCAAGTGACATCAGCTGCCAGCATGGTCAATTATCATTGAATAACATTCTGTGATGACCATTGCGGGCCATGCCATTACAAAGCTAGGATGAAAATTGTTTACTACGATGATCAGCAACCACAGTCAAAGCATGTTCTGCCATTTCTAACTGTGGTTGAGTGTGGTACTATATACTTGCCTGAGTTATTACTGAAAGTAGGAGAGTGAGTGAGTGGTGGAGTGAGTGAGTGAGTGAGTGAGTGAGAGAGAGAGATGGTCAGTGAATAAGTATGTGAATGAATCAGTCTGTAACTGAGCATGTAAATGGTCAGTCTGTGACTGAGTGTGTAAGTGGTCAGTCTGTGACTGGGTGTATCAGTGGGTCAGTCTGTGACTAAGTGAGTGGGATGTCAGTGCCTGAGTGAGTGGATCAGTCAGTGACTGAGTGTGTGAGTGGGTCAGCTGGTTATTGAGCGACCGGGTCAGTCAATAATTTATTGGGTCATCAGTGAGTGCGTGTGCAGGTCATTCAGTCATTAAGTGAGTGCAGACTTCATTGATATTTTATGCACTGCAAAAAAAAGCACTGGTGGCTGGCACTTCTAGTCTATGCAAGAACAAAGTTCAGATCTTTGCAGTGTATTTTTCTTTGGTCTTTTTTTGTATGACTGATTGTTATGACATGTTTGATAGCTGTCCTGTGTGTCATAGGTTCATGTGTAAGACAGAATCATATGGTAAAGGTGCTGAAATACAGAAACAGAAACGTAGAAGATGATGGCAGAAGGGGACCGGTGGTCCGTCGAGTCTGCCCAAGCAAAGAATATCATGTGTGAAAAGAGTTCTTTGGCTGTGCCAACATATTGGCTGCAATTCACCAATGCCTACGTGGTGTGCAAGAGCAACGCGTAGGCATTCCCAACACTAAATGTCATGCAATTGTGCCCTATGCATCCCCCATGGCATTCACTAATGGGCGCATTAGTACCCTGTGCAAGTGATCAAGCCAGCCAGCCGTGGGGCACCACACCAAGTTTGCGACGGGGGCGTACCAAGGGGCACCCCCATGGTGCCCATTCACAATCGCACTATGCGCCATTCTGGGCTGCATCCTCAATGCCAGAGGGACACAGGCATAGCCAATGCACCCCCCCTCACACTGCCACCGTTGGCAGCAGCAAAGCACTGCTGATCCCCTCACAATGCCACCAGCCCCATGGAACAGAGGGAGGGCTGAGGTGGTCACCCGGGCACTCTCCCCGTGTCCCTGCACGGACCCAGCACATTGCTACTAGAGACCCCCACACTGCAGGGAATCCCCTAGCAGACTGGGTACAAGCATACCATTGGCTGACCGCCTGTGTCTGCCGGTCTGCACGCCAGGAGAGGGTCTGTGGACAGGAGGTGTGCAATGGTCAGTGATCACAAATACTGGCCACCGCACACCTGTTCACAGGTGTGGAACTGCGCAGGCAGGTTATGCACATTTCGCACGGGAAGCCTACCCACTCGTGAATCACTGCCATTGTGTGTAAGATGGAGGGGCCCACTAGACACCAAGTAGTGCTTGCCATAGAATATGGTGAGGGGTACTGGATAGGCTTGGGGTGATGGAATGACATTCCACACATCAGGGTGTCCTTGGCATAGGATGCTGTGAGGGCAGGGTGCCACTGGACATTAGAGACCACTTAACATAGAAACATAGAAGTTGACGGCAGATAAGGACCACAAGGCCCATCCAGTCTGCCCATTTGTTTTTCTACCTTATAAATGTGCCATCGGCCTTTGCTCTGTCAGTGGCCTATCTATTCATAGTCATTTGTATTGCTCCGTTATGCCTATCCCATGCCTGTTTGAAGCCCTGCACTGTATTCATAGCCACCACTTCTTGTGGTAAGTCATTCCATGCATCCACCACCCTTTCTGTGAAAAGAATTTCCTCACATTCCCCTTAATCGCCCCCTCTAATCTCATGCTGTGTCCTCTTGTCCAGCTATTTTCTTAAATTTAAACATGTTAGACTCTTTCACCTTGTTAATGCCTTAAGGTGTTTGAATGCCTTGATCATATCACCTCTCTCCTTCTTTGCTCAAGGGTATACATATTGAGCTCTGTTAATCTGTCCTCATATGTCTTCTGATGCAGTCCCTGCACCATTTTGTTGCCCTTTCTGGACTGCCTCAATTTGGTTAATGTCCTTGTGAAGGTGTGGCCTCCAATACCTGCATGATACTCAGATGGGGCCTAATCAGTGTCTTGTAAAGAGGATTATTACCTCCCTCTTACGACTTGTGATACCCCTACTAATACACCCTAACACCCCCCTAGCCTTACCTACTGCTTTAGAGGTCTGCTTGGATGATTTCAGGTCATCAGTCATGATGATGCCCAAGTCTCTTTCTTCCTTTGTGACTGCTAGCAACTCCCCTCCCAGCCTATAGGTGGCTTCAGGGTTTCTCTTCCCTATGTGCATGATTTTGCACTTCTTTGCATTAAATCCTAGTTGCCACTCTTCTGACCATTCTGCTAGTTTATCCAGTCTCTTCTCATTCTGCCCACCCATCTGGATCATCTACTCTGTTGCAGATCTTGGTGTCATCTGCAAACAGACAAGCCTTACCCTCTAGTCCATCTGCAAGGTCACTAATGAAGATGTTGAAGAGGATTGGCCCCAGGACTGATCCTAGAGTACCCACTTGTGACTTGCATCTCTTCTGACTGTATACCATTTACCACCACTCTCTGTTTCTGCCCGTCAACCAGTTTGCCACCCAGTTGATAACTTCTGACCACCGAAGCCTACCCAGCTTATTTATCAATCTTCTATGTGGAACAGTGTCAAAAGCTTTGCTGAAGTCAAGGTAAGCGACATCAACTGCTCCCCTTGGTCCACCACTCTGGTTACCCAGTCAAAGAAATCTATGAGATTAGTTTGACAGGACCTTCCTTTGTAAACCATGCTGTCTTGGATCCTGTGCCCCTATGGATTCCAGGTGTTGCACTATCCTTTCCTTAAGGAATGCCTCCATAATCTTGCACACTACTGAGGTAAGACTGACTGGTCTGTAGTTTCCCGCCTCCTCCCTGCTACCACTCTTGCGGGATCACATGAGCCCTTCTCCAGTCTTCTGGGACCTCTCCTGTGCTCAGAGACTCACTAAACAGTTCTGCTAATGGCTCTGCTAGTTCTACCTTTAGCTTCTTAAGTACCCTGGGATGTATGCCATCAGGTCCCATTGCCTTATCCACCCTGAGCTTAGCAAGCTCTTGTAGGACCCTTTCTTTGTGAAGGAGGATGCTCACCTCCCTCCCCCTGTGTCCATGATGCTGAGGCTGTGGGCCCTGCCCTACCTTCTCTTCAGTAAATACTGAGCAAAAAGTATCTATTTAGGATAGATGCCTTTACAGGGTCCTCCTCCTCACATGCTCCCTTTTCTCCATTAAGCTTAGCAATACCCCCTCTGGACTTTCTCCTTTCACTAATGTATCTATAGAAAGTCTTGTCACCTTCTTTTACTGTTCATGCTAGTGTTTCCTCAGTTTGGGACTTTGCCTGACTTACTGCCTTCCCTGCTTCCCTTAGGGCAGTTTGGTATGCCTCCCTATCTTCATCCCGCTGTGTTCCCTTATATTTCCTGAAGGCCAGCCTTTTGGCTCTGACCTTTTCTGCTACTGTATTTGAGAACCAAAGTGGTTTCCTTCTTCTTTTGCACTTCCTTTTCTGTCTAACACAATGGGATGTTGCTTCAAGTATTGCATCCTTAATGCTTGCCCACTTTGCCTGTACCCCCTCACCTGTGTTTCTTTTTGCCAGGGCTAGCTTAACTCTGTTGGCCATCTTATCAAAGTTAGCTCCTCTGAAGTCCCATATTTTTGCCTTGGAATGGGATGATTTAGATGTAGTAGCCAAATTGAACTATACCATGTGATGGTCACTGGCCCCCAGGTGACCTTCTACCTGGAGATCTGTGATCCCTTCCTTGTTAGTCAGTACTAGATCTAGGATAGCCCTGTCTCTTGTGGGTTGCTGTACCAGTTGTTTGAGGCCCTCCCCCTGCAGGGAATCCACTATGTGTCTAGTTCTGGCAGATGTTCCTGCTGGTATTGACCAATCTGTACCAAGCATGTTGAAGTCTCCCATTATCAGAACCTCCCCTTTAGCTGTCATGTTTTGTATATCTTCTAACAGTAATGTGTCTATGTCCTCCCCCTGGTCTGGGGCCTGTAGACAACCCAGTTCTTATGGCTGTCCCATTTCCTGTTTCCAGGGTGACCCACAGTTCTTCTGGCTCCTTATGTGTATTCTGAATTTCTGTAGCTCTGATATTTTATTGACATACAGGCCTCCCCCTTTTGTACCTCGGTCTCTTCTAGACAATACATAGCCAGGTACTGAAGTCTCCCAAGTGTGGTTACTGGTAAACCACGTCTCACTAATTGCTACTATGTCCAGTTTAGCCTCTGACATTATTGCCTGCAGGTCTGGGATCTTATTTCCCAGGCTGTGAGCATTTGTGTACATGATTTTCCATTGGCCCAGATTTTGGTGTGTTAGTTGTTGGGTGAGGTTTGGCATTACCCATAGGTAAGTATGGGGAGACAAACCTTTTTCTTACCTGGTGATGCAAATGAACTGCAAACATGCTTAATCCCTGTTTGACCACTAGCTGAGGGGAGGGTGTTCTTCCCATTCGACGATGGGGTGCTGCACCTCTCCCCATTTGCTAGTTTAAATATTCTGCAAAGACATCAAACTTCTGCCCTAATGCACTGACTCTCCTTAGTCAGATGCAGTCCATCAAATTTAAAGAACTTTTGCTCCCAGAACTGTTGCCAGTTCCCTACAAATCTGTGTCCTTTTCCTGGCACCAGCCCTTGAGCACGTGTTTAGCTCCCTATCTCCCCTTCTCTGACCTTCCGTCCATCTGCTCCCTCTCCCAGACTGGCAGGATCTCAGAGAAGGAGATGCCAGACGAAATGGATGATAGTTTGTCACCCAGCCTGGTCAGGTGTTCCTTGGTCTCCACAACTGACCGGCCGGCGAGATCATTAGTCCCTATGTGTACTAGGACATCAATGTTTTCTCCTGCTTTGTGAACAATTTTAGCAATGCGGTCAGTGTCTCTCCATGCTGATGTACCTGGGAGACATCTGACCATTACCTCTGGCTGGAGATGGGTATCAACTCCCCGAATCATGGAATCTCCTATGATCAGAAGTTTTTTGGATTTCCTTTTTGCTTTCTTTGTTTTGGTTCCTGATTTGGGTGAGTTTTGTTGTGCTAGCTCCTGTGCTGCTGGCATGGGACAGGGTGAGCATGAGTGTGCAATTGGATACCTGGGTGCACATGGCATGGGTCTGATTAAAGGAGTGGCTATTGGATATCAGAAAGGGCTTGGCATGGGATGGGGAACGGTAGGGGGTGTAACTGGACAGCAGGGAATGTTTTGAATGGAATGGGATGAGGGAGGGAGGAGTACCAATGGACACCAGGGCAAGGGAGTGTTTGGCATGAAAGGGGGTGCCACTGGATGCTAGGGAGTGCTTAACACTGAATGGGGGGGTAGGAGGGGGTGTCACCAGGTACCTGAGAGTTCATAGTATGGGGAAGGGGAGGGGAAGGGAAGGGGTGCCAGTAGACACCAGGGAGTTCTTGGTGCAGGATAGGGGAGGGAGGAGGTGCCACTGAAAACCATGAAATGCTTCACATGGCATAGGGTAAGTGATGGTAGTGCCACTGGACATCAGGAACTGCCTGGCCCTTAATGAGATTAGGGAAGGGACTGATACCATACACCTGGGTGTGCCTGGCATGGAGTAGGATGAGGAAGTAGCCCTAGGACCCTAGTGGATGCTTGGCAGATGATAGAAAGAGGGAGGTGGTGTTACTGGACATGCATTGAATGGTTGATACAGATTGGACATGTGATTAGAGGATGCCACTGGGCACTAAGAATTGCCTGGCATGGTGGAGGAGGGTGTGTGCCACTGGGCAGCAAGAAATAACTGACTTGGGACAGGAACAGATTGCCTCGGCATACTAGTGACTCCTTGGCAAGTAATGTGTCCTTGGCAAGTGATTGGGTAAGTGTGGAGGGTGCCAGTGGACACCAGGGAATACATGGCACAAGATGCATTCACTTGCAATTACTCTTTTGGACAAGTTATTTGAGGTACCAGCCAACTCTTGGATCCTTGATTCACATTTTGCTTGCTTTCATCTTTTAGTTGTGCAATGCTTTTTTGTTTGCATTCACTTTTTTGTTGTGCTATATTAAATTTGTTTGAATTCATCTTTCAGTTGTGTTATATTTTTTATAACCATCATTTTAGATGGATGTCACTGTTCTGTGTTGCATTTGTCATTCCTTTTGGTTGGACGTTACATTTGGTTTTGCTGTGTTACATTAGTTTTGTAGCAACACACTTTACATTTGGTTTTATTGCTTTACATTTTTTGTTTGCATTTTATTTTCTGGTTGTTGCTTTACTTATTTGATTGCATTTCACTTTTTTGGTTTTGTTCTGCACTTCAGGGCCACCGTAGGAGGATGCTCTGGGGGGTCTCTTAAGAGCTCCAGAGCATGCCTCTTTGCAATTACGTCCAGGACCTATTTGTCTGTGGTAGTCTCCTTCCATTGTGTTCCATGAAGGGAGAAGTGAGCCCTTACAACCACCTCTGGGCAATGGCGGTGTGGGGGGAGCCCAGTTTGAGTCATACTGAGTCGGTGGGGGTAGAGCTACCAGCTCCACTGGCCTTTGGTGCTTTGGAATGGGACCCTGAGGAGAGGGAGCTGGCAAGGCTCCACCACTCTTACCCTGGCCTTGCTGCTTGTAGGCTGGACAGCCACCTCTGGCAGCAGGCTAATGAAAGGATCTCTTGCCATGACTTCTAACAGGTGAGGAATACAATGACTTGACTGGCCTTAAAGTCATTTTAAAGACTTGAAGGCCTCTTACTGCCTCTTCCACATGATAGCCAAACAGTTTGGTGCCTCTAAAAGGGACATTCAGAACTGTTTGCTGCACATAGGTTGCAAGCCCAGCTATCCTGAGCCAAGAAAAGTGTTCTCATGCAAATACCAGTGGCAGCTGCCCCGGCAGCTGCATCAGGAACATCATATGCTGAACAAAGCAAATGTTTGCCAATCTCAACTTCAGAATTAAGATTTTTAAGTAAGTCACTCTTGGCACTTCCTTCTGAAACAGCCTGAGCTGCACCTTTGACAGTCTTCCACAGACTATTCTGATACTTGATCATGTGGGCTTGTTAGTTTGCAATACAAAGGCCTAGTAAGGCAGAGGCATAAGTACACTTGCTCATCACATCTAGCCTCCTGGATTCCTTATCGGGAGCAGAGTACTCGTGTTTTTCAGTGCCCTGGATCTATTATGGCAGCCACTATAACCACATAGTCTGTTTTAGGCTGGCTTGCAAAATAAGGCTTGGCTGCAAGAGCAGGCCACTGCTTGTCGGCCTTTCTTATTTTTTGGAATTTAGTGTACTTGACACTCTGTGCTTTCTAATTTGATGTATTCTGTCCACCTTATATATTGTGGGAAAGGTTTGATATCTGCTGTTTAATATCACTGTAATTTATATTGATAATTGTTAGTGTTCTGGTAACTTAATTCTGATATTTTTTTACTGCTGTTCTGTATACTGATTGTCCGCCTAATCTTGTTGTTTTACGGTTATACTGCACTCATTGTATCTGTATGGTGTAATGCCTGAAAACAGGTGTTAAATTGTCCAGTGCACCTACATGGTCAATAAAAACTAAATAAAAAAATACTTTATACTCCAGTCCAGCTGGCCCCCATTGGTCCAACTTCCAACACTCAGCCCCGACACTCACCCCAGGACTTACATTGACTCCCGGGCACCCTGGCTTGCCCCCCAGGGTGGGGCCGTTGGGGAGGGGGCCCCTTCCCCAAATGAAGACTGATTGGTACAGTGGGAGTGAGAGCCCAGTCAGTGGTGCGGGGTCTGCGGCATCGAGGCGGATGTCATTGTGCATGGTCAGATCACCATTTTCCTTGATTTCTCCCTGGAGGCATGGCGTACAAAGACGTCAAGGCGTGCATGCCGATATCTGACACGCCTACCAGTCCCAGCTGTCGGACCCCCGGCCTCCACATGCAGTTAGCCAAGTGCCGGTGACTTCCCTACCCCCAGAGGAGGCGGTCCGTGGGATGCTCAATGCTCTTCTCCTGGCTGGCCCTCCAACTTCCCAGGCTCGCTCCCGAACCTGGGTCACTGGCGTCATAAGTGGTAGCGCTAGCGCTGTGCCAGCGGGCTGGTATTTGTCAGCCTTTCTAAGTACAGCTGGTATTGAATTTTTCTTGTACCATGCAGCCAATATGGCATCTTCCAGTGCAGGGTAAATTGGAGGAACAATGATGGAGGGTGTACATGCTACATCCAAGAAATCCATCAGGTTCTTTGTAGTGGACTCCTCTCCTTCCACAGCAAAGCCCACTACATTCTGCATTTGCTGCATCATACTGTAGTTTGGAAGGGAGGGTCTTCAGGAGGATACCTTGGTGTGTACACACAGAATCCTCACTATGAAGATACAGTGTAGCTAGAACGTGGCGCATAATGTTCTCCATAACCCTCCTCCTCCATTATGAAGTTAGGATTATATTACTCCTCCTTGTCGATGTCCCTGTTCGTGACAAAAATTGATGATCTCACTGATGATGCTGGAGGCGGCTGCTCAGCAGATATCTGCTGTCAGCCAACCAATGATGTCGATGGGGCCTGTGATGCAGCAACACCCATCAATGACAGTACAGGCTGCATAGGTAAGCCTGGAAGTATGCGCTGTATCATATCTGAAATCAATGCCAGTACTACCTGCGTGTTGGTGATGCCCTGGCCAGGGTCCATGACCACCTGAGTTGAGGATGGGCCTGGACCCCTGGACAGCGACATACCATCCATAGTAGGTATGGTAGTACCTGAGCCAAGCCCCAACCTTGGTGTCTGGTCGACGGTCGGGGGTTGGGGCTGGCATCACCACTGCCAAAGAGGGCAATGATGAAGAAGGTAAAGTATCTGCAGGCCCCAATGGTGACCTACCCCTCGCTAGGGAAGCAGATCTGTCTTTATCCTTACGTTTATGCTTGTGTCCTGATGACTAGTCTTCTTTGTGGTCTTTCAATTTCGACGACCACAAATTGGCCAATAAGGCTGGCAATGCTGCTTTTTGGCCCCAGACTTTTCCATGGCTGCTAGAGTTTCTTCCAATAAAAACTTCTCCAGCACTTTTCTTCTGCATCACTTGGTTGATTGACTGAAGCACTGACAAAACCTCACAAGTCCTAACGCTGTGAGAGAGGCCTAAACAGCAGGCACACTTTGTGTGCATTGTGCCTATAAATCTTTTCTCTGCACTCGAAGTACTGGAACAATGTTGTTAGTTTTGGCAGCATGCAGAAGCAGCAATATCATTAAAAAATTAGTGATTACTCAGATATAAAATAATAAACGAGAATGGCTAATTGGTCGGAGTTTCCACAACAAGTCCAATGAGTAGAACTGACATCGGGAAAAGAACTAAGGAGAGATGGAGCCAGACACGTTTATGTAGATACAAAAGAAAACCATTTTTGCTGTAGATCTCGTTAATTAATGGAATTACAGATTTTGTGTGCATATATTGTGTATAATTGTATATACAGATTTCTAACTACTGTTCTATATTTTTGCAGGTCCAATTCACCGCTTTTTCTCCACCTGGGTATTTTGCATTCCAGATGATCCATGCATGTTTGTATTTTGTTATCCTCCCTCCCATTTTTCCACCCCTCCCATTACCTACCATTTTTTTCCCTCACATTTCCCATCCTTGCCCTCTCTTTTGTGATTTCCTGTGTTTCATGTTTCTGCTCCATAAAAGTTAGAACATTTAAAAAAGGAACTATATATATGTATACATCTTTATTTGACTATTATTTAAATGCCCAACCTCCTCCCCCTGTGCTAAAGTTAGGTAACTGCACTATCTCAGAGATCCCCTCTGTAGCTGTGGAATTTAACAACTTCTTCACCACCTGTGCCTCCTCCCTCCTAGCCTCCTTACCCCCCCTCACTTCCTCCTTCAGCTTCTTTGACACCTAACTCCTCTTCCTCTCGCCTTTCCTTCCAACCAGTCTCCACCATTGACACCCTGTAAGCCCTATTAGCCCTCAACCCCCACGAGGGCAAAAGTCTGGACGGACTTGACCCTAAATGTCAGCACCTCTCTAACCACGCTATTGTTCACCCTCTAGCCAATCTGAACCTATCCTTCTCACTTGCCACTGTCCCTGATGCCTGGAAGCTTGCAACTGTCATCCCTCTTCATAAGGGTGGCAATTCCTCTACTCCTGGCAACTTCTGCTCAATATCGCTGCTCCCAATCCTTGCTAAACTTCAAGAGCACTTGACCCTTGCCCAGCTCTCTCCTTTCCTTGATTCCTTATCTTTCTTTACTCCCTTACAGTCTGGTTTCCATAAAGCCCACTCCACCACCACCTCCCTCCTCTGGCTCACTACCTCTATTCTCTCTGGCAGGATCAGGGACGCATCACATCTGCCATCTTTGTCGACCTTGCCATAGCCTTCAAAACTGTTGCCCTCCCCCTTCTCCTCATCAATCTTGCTGATGCAGGTCTCTCTCAGCCTGCCACTTGCTGGTTCGTTCATATCTCACAGGTAGATCCCAGTCCATCAGGACAGGGGACTCCCTCTCCCCATCAACATGGGCATCCCCCAAGGCTTGGTACTTGGTCCAATACTTTTCTCTATTTTCCTCAATGATCTATCTGATGCCTGCTTAATTGCTAGTGTCCACATGCACATGGATGACACTGTTTTGTTTGCCTCTGGTACGTCCCCCTCGGATATGGAGACCAGACTTCTGCTGGCCTTCGATAATGTCCAGCACTGGTTTTGCATTAATCAACTCTCACTGAATGGCAAAAAGATGGTCTCTATGACCTTTGGCACCGGGCAAAAGCTTGCCAGGCTCCCTGCCACTCCCTCCTTCCATACGCTAGACAGTTCCTTACTGGAAGATGTCTCCTCTTTCAAATACCTTGGGCTATGGCTCGACAGGAACCTCAGCTTTGCTGGACATGTGGACGCAATCCACAAGAAGCTTCTCCCCAAAATCAGTACATTGTACAGACACCGCAGCTGCCTTCCCCAGATGGGCCACAGGGAGACTGTCCAGAAGATGATCCTCCTTATTTTTGACTTTGGAGACATAGTATATAGTTCTGCCCCCAAATCCACCCTCTCCAGACTGGACACTATTCAATTCCTTCTGTCGCTTTGCTCTCGACTGTCCACCTCACACCTACCACTGTCACCTCTACACCTCTCTTTCCTTTTCCTCTCTTAGTGCCAGACGCCTAGCCCATAGTGTGTCTTAAATCTGAAAGTTCTGGCTTGGCTCTATGCCTACTTACCTCCACTTCCTCCTCTCTGTACCTCCTACCCTCCTACTCATTCTGCAACTCCACCCACAGGACCCTCATCCTCCCCTCCAGGTCTTCAACTTCTGGAAGAGCTGCCTTCTCTTGTCACTTTCCAAACATTTGGAACTCCCACCCCTTAGACATCCACTTTGCTCCATCTCTTCGCTGTCTATCCCAACTTTTCCCCCTCCACATATCCCTTTCCTGCATTTGCGCCTGACCTTCCCCTTTGTTTACTGCCATGCTTTCTCCCTTATTTCTCCCCATTTCACAGTCAACTCTCTTCTTCCCTCCCTTGACAGTACTTAAAAGTGTGTATGGATGGAATGTCGCCAGACATTATGGTGCAGACAAAATGGAGCGGACACAATGTTGCCTGGCCAAAATGTTGCTAGACTTAATGTTTCCAGTCATAATGCCACGTGCCCCATGGCCTCACTAAAAGTATGTAGAGATCAAGGGGTCCATCAGATCTGTGCAGGAGACCCTATTTAATTTTATAAGTGCTTCACATTGGAGGAAACAGGTACCTGGAAATTATATGTGCTGTGCCCAAAATTCTCGGGTTAGAATACAAGGCGCCAGTTTATTTCAAGCGGGTGCTCTGCCTCCGCACCCAACAACCCTCTGGACAAATATCCCAAAAATGTATCAGACACAATGTCACACAGGGAGCAACAGTCTGTCAATGACCCACTTCTTCATCGCTCAATTGTGCAAAAGAGAGCGAGCGCAATGTCCCGGAGCCAGTCACGCTGAGCAAGAGTGGACTACTGAATATCCCTGGGTTTCGGAGGTGAGTGGAAATGGTAGACTAATTTGAAAGTTTATTATAGTATGGCTTGGTTGCTACCCTCAACGGACAATAAACTAAATAACCAGGAAACTGTGTGGGCGACAGTGAAGGAGAATAGCAACAGGTGAAAACACCTTCACCAGGACACTGACTACTGCTGCAAGCCTCAGAATTGACAGGTGAAAAGGGAGTGCTGGGCAGAATAGAAATAGTGGATGCAAAGCAAGGCCATTATCATGGCAGCCACAGAATTTAATCCACAATATTCTGTCCAGCTACATTTTGACCCCCACAACATTCTGGCTGCAACATTTAGCCTGCTGCATTTTTTCCCAGTGACATTTCATCTGTATGCCCTTAAAAGCACTAGTGGCCTCATTTGAAAAACAATTCCACTCTGGTGTTTCTGCTCCCATGATTTTGGCATGCTCTCCTATTCCCTTTTCGCACCTTTCCCTCTCCCCCCAAAAAACTCCACCAACCCTTTCCAATGCGGCCCCATTCACTCTCTCTTATACACTAACTTCTCAAGTGCCATCTTTTGTTGCCAGCATTTCTGTTTTGATATCCTATCTCAATTTCTTCCCCTACCTCCCCCTTTTGAGGTTCTCACATCCCGAAGAGGTGCAGGTCCATCTGGCTACCAACCTCTCTCCTCCCCTTTCCCTTAGCCTGCAATGAGCTAATTTTCCTCACCCAGTGTATTAAGTAGCGTAATACTGCTGTCATACCAACCATGTGAGAATAGTCTTGAATTGTACATATATCTCATGTATGCGAATGTGTATATTGTATTTATGTTCACGATATGTATATATATATATATATATATATATATATATATAAACTGTTATGTAGGCATATGTAAATTTGATTATTTGTGTCTAGCCCACACAAGTTTTGGTATGTACAGTCTGCCTATCACGCTAAATGTTATGTATCTGCCTATATGTTTACATGTATCGAATTTGCACCATGTTTTATTACTGTTTATTCTGTATTTTCTTGTTGTATGCCCTTTCCCCCAGAACACATCTGGAAACGAGCTATTGTAGCTCCGTATACCTTTCCTGGTGAAACTTTTCAAATAAATAAATAAATAAATTTGAACCTTTTTAGGAGCATTGGATCACAGCATTCTTACGCCTAATTTCTATCTTTTTATTTGATTTCTGCCTTTAACAAATTGCTTCATATAGTTTTTTGTTAATAAGCAAATGAAACACAGTGCATGATATCATTTATATGGTTAGTAAAGTGCTTATAAGGCAGCTTGTTATGTTTCCTTAGGCTGGCTTTATGTATGTTGCTTGATAAAGTAGTTTAAAGAATGCCAGTATGCTGTGCTTATTTTCCATTACGTCAAGCTTTATGTTTGTGTTTGATTTTTTATATGGAGTCTGTGATATTACTGTTGATTTGTTTAATATTAATGACATGTTCTGTTGTATTTAAACTGATGTGTGTCACTACATGCCACGCCCCCTCATAAAGGGAGTGATTCTCAAAGAGCCGGGGAAGTGGTGGCTCATAGCTCAGTCTGTGTTTGGTTCACCCACGGATTACTCATAAAATAAAAGCTGAATTTTGAGCATTATCTCCAGTGTTTTGGGTGAATCCCTCTGCTCCTTCTCCGTGAGTG
This sequence comes from Neoceratodus forsteri, assembly GCA_016271365.2. NCBI lineage: Eukaryota > Metazoa > Chordata > Ceratodontiformes > Ceratodontidae > Neoceratodus > Neoceratodus forsteri. Next base: position 336,766,830 of record CM057452.1, on the reverse strand, counting down.
TGGTTCCTGTTTTAGTTGTCACATTTATGTAGACACTGATGCGTGATGTTGCCATGGGTGGCCCCCAGCTAGCAAATGTTTCTGTGTGGTCCTAGTGCTGATGTGGGTATAGTTCCAAAAGTGTGGCCTAAGGGAAGATATCTCCTCAAAGAAGATCTAGTATTTACATTCAATAGGTGATCTGTTTCTATATTTATTTATTTCACCAGGAAAAGGCTCCACTGAGCACGTTCATTTACAAGGAGCACAAAAATAAAGAACCAGCACCCCAAACATCAAAAAATTAAGTGAAAGAGAATTTTTTACTAGATAAACTTTATAGTACTTACAAAGATGTTATATCACATAATCATACAGTCACAATGACAATTTAAGCTCCCACACACAAACATGCCTCAGTGCTTCAGGGTCTGGTACCCCTTCATCAGGAGGTGCCATTTACAAGGAGCTCCTGGGTAGGACAGCATACATAAGTCAGGAAACAATGATATAGGGTACAAAGTAATACATAAACATTGAGCAATAGCATACAGAAACAGAGTCATAGCAATACTAAAGTATAGTAGTGTTAAAAGGATAGTGAAATACAATTTGTAATAAATAATACACAGGAATTCAAACATCCGTCGGATATACTCAGTGTGAGCAAAGCCATATGAAGTGGACAACAGTAAATTAAACACAGGTTATCCAAAGGAGCAGGTCTCAGTGCATAGTTTTCCACTGAGGGCCTTCAAGGTACTGCGACTGACCAGGGAGGTAAGTTTCAAGGAGGATTACAGCGAGTTCCATGCTGCAGCAATAACACAGCTCATTGCTGATTTTTGAACTGTGGGGCAAATTTCAGGCTGTCCAAGAGAATATAGTTATTTTTTCTTAGAGGGAAGCTGCTATGGGATGTGTGGAAGAGTTCAGTGATGTTGCATGGGAGTTTGTTTAGTAGCACATTGTATGCCCATGTGTACAGATTTACTGATCTCCTAATAGCCAAACAGGACCAGCCAAGAGATGTATACAATACACAGTAATGGGTCCAAGGTGCTGAATCTGTGATGAACCTATGTGCCCTGTGGTAGAGCACATCCACCCTGGATAGGAAAATAGCAGAACAATGGCTGTAAGTTAGGTCTGCAGAGTTCAAAATAGGTAGAAAGGTAGCTTGGACTAAGCGTTTCCAGGCATCAGGTGGAAAACAGTGCTTGTTCCTGTAATAGAAGCCACATCTGGCCTGCAATTTTTCACACAAAATCTTGATGTGGGCAGAGAAGGATAATCTGTTATCGAGCCATACACCTAGGTATCTGTATCTGTCTACTACCTCAACGGTACCTCCAAGTAGTAAAGTGGCAATGGTTCCATGTCATAATAGCGATCACAAAACAGTGATCGCTGTTATGGCAAGTGTATATCACCGAAAAGCAAATTGGCAATATACACTTTAAGGTGACCTGACATCCGGATACCAAAAAAGTGTTTTGTGGGGGCCTGAGCCCTTCCTTGCCCTCCCTAGTGGGGCTTCCCCCTGCCCTCCCAATTAGGATTCTCAGCTCCAGGGGGGGTGCATGTCGGGGAGGGGGCAAAATCTGGATGTCGGGCAAATATTAAGTGCCGCAGCTCGCAGCTACGGCAAAATGTAACCCGCTCCTGGTCCTGAACCCAGTACCTGCTCTGCCAAAGCTAGCCTCCCACACCACGACGTCACATGGCTAGCTCAGCAGCAGCAGGTACTCCAGTCCCTGAAAAACCCTTCCCTGTCCCTCCCCTTCCCCTCGCTATTCCCTCTTTCATTCCCCCTTCCCTGTAGTCACTGTCCCATACCCTCGCTATTTTGCAGGGTAGCTCACAATAATAGTGCCCAAAATGAGTCACTATACTTCTAGTCGCTCATTTTGGGTTGCTATTATGTCGTGATACCGTGACAATTGGGGGCTGAGGTACCAAGTAAGATAGCATTGTCTGAGGTGAACAACATAACCTTGATCTTACCAGCATTCAGAAGCAATTTAGAGTGAAAAAGATTAATCTGTAGTTTATTGATGGCAGTTTGAAGGTCAGAATAGGCAGCCCCAATATTAGTCCTTGAGATGCACAAAGCAGTGTCATATGCATAAAAATACAAACTGGCTTCACTGATGTTTGCCCCCAAGTCACTGATGTACAGCATGAAAAGTAATGTGCCAAGGACTGACCCTTGAAGGATGCCCCTAAGGAGGGGAGTACAGGTAAAGTAATGACCTTCAGCTTTGACTTGTTGCAACTGCCCAGTTAAGTAGTTAGAAAACTGATGCAGAGGAATTGAGAGAATTCCTGTATTATACAGCTTTTGAATTAGGATGTAGTGATCAACTGTGTCCATATCAAAGGCCTTACTTAGGTCAAGGAAATGGAAATTACGTACCTACCGTAATTCTTGATCTTCTTGGACGAAGTCTCCACCACTCATTCACACTAATGGGAGTACAGCTAGGACCCAGTGGGAGCCAAACATTTTCAGGAGGGCCGGTGCCAAGATGGAGCCACGAGGGAGCAGCACCACAATCCAGGCTCGCGTGGTGTAGACTATCTCAGAGTCGACCCTCCAACTGCCTCAGTACCTTTTTTTCCAAGGAGGTGCAGCGTAACTAACCCAGAGAGAACTAACCTAAAACTTGGACATAAGATGACCTGTGTAAGAAGGGTCAAATAAGCAAGCCTTCACAGTCCAACCATTGAGGGAGTGAAGACCAGAAACAGAGAAGTGAGCTCAGGGGTGGCAGGCTGGCATGTGAATGAGTGGTGGAGTCTTCGTCCAAGAAGATCAAGAATTATGGTAGGTACGTAATTTCCATATCTTCCTGGACATAAAGTCTCCACCACTCATTCACACTAATGGGAGAGTACCGAGCTAAAATAATCCTGACACGGGTGGCAGGAGAGAGAGAGAGGAGCTCACTTTTTAGGACAGAAGTCCATTAAGAATTGTCCTGCCAAAGGACTGATGCTGTCTGGCATGAATGTCCAAGGCATAGTGCTTAACAAAAGTGTGCACAGAGCTCCAGGTAGCCGCATTGCAAATGTCTGCAATGGGGACATTACGAATTTCTGCCAGAGATGCCGCGATTGCTCTCATAGAGTGAGCGTACACTCTGCTTTCCAGATTGACCTCTGCCATGGAGTAAAAGTGGCGAAGGCATGTCACCAACCACACTGAAATGCACCTGACAGCAACAGGCTGACCCAGCCGGGTCATGCTGAAGGAGACAAACAGTTGCTGAGCCTTGGGAGTTTCTTTTGTTCTGTCCATATAGAACCGCAAAGCTCTCTTTACATCCAGAGAATGAAGGGTACGCTCTCCCTCATTCTGGAAGTTAGCAAAGTAGGTAGGAAGGACTATAGGTTGATTCAGATGAAATTCTGAGGCAACTTTAGGCAGGAACTTAGGATGAGTCCTAAGAACTACTTTGTCCTTGTGAAATACAGTATATGGTGTGTGTGTGACCAAGACGTGTATTTCTGATACCCTACGAGCTAAAGTAATGGCCACCGACCGGGAAGGCCATTTTGCAAGTGAGGAATTTCAACTTGCAAGTAGCTAGAGGCACAAAAGGTTTACAAGTGAGCATGTCTAGCACAAGGTTAATGTCCCAGGCTGCAAATGAACATCTAATAGGAGGTCTGGTATGCAGAATGCCCTTAAGAAACCTCTTAACTACATGTAGTTGAGCCAGAGACATAGAGAATTCTGGCTCATGATATGCTGAAATTGCACAAAGATGAACTTTAACTGTGGAGTATTGCAGACCTGTGTTTGAGAGGTCTAAGAGATACTCCAAGACTTTATTCGGTGGGCAGGAAAAAGGATTCCAAGAGGATTTTGTACATTAGATAGAGAAACGCTTCTATTTAGCTGTGTAGGTTTTTCTGGTAGCTAGCTTGCATGCAGCTAAAAGAATATCTGAAACGCTACGAGAAACATTAAACCTATTCACCTCTATCTCCTCAGGAGCCAGGCATGGAGGTGAAGAGACCTCAGGTTGGGATGAACTATCAGGCCCTGGGTCAGAAGGTTCATCTGAAGGGGAAGTGGTTACAGAGAGGTTTCTGATAGCCTGTTGACCAGAGGAAACCAAATCTGATGAGGCCAGAACGGGGCAATGAAAATCATTCTGCCCCCCCCCCATGCCTCCAATTTGAGCAGTACTCTCTGAATCAGTGGAAGAGGAGGAAATGCGTACAGAAAGCATTTTGTCCACTGCAGCCTGAATGCATTCCGACAAAAAATGCCAGGTCCTGGATTTCTGGAGCAGAAGAGAGGCAGTTTTGCGTTGTGTGGGGATGCAAAAAGGTCCAGGTCCAGAGTTCCCCATTCTTCGAAGAATGAGTAAATGATGGTTAAATCAAGAGACCACTTGTGAGGATCTGCCTCCGTTCTGCTGAGACGGTCTGTCAGTTTGTTTTGTACTCCTGGCAGATAGACCGCCTGAATCAGAGCCTTGTGCTCCAGACACCATTCCCACACTCTCATAGCTTCTCTGCATAATGGGTAAGAGTGTGTTGTTGATATAGTACATCACTGTCTTGTTGTCCGTTTGAAGGAGAATGGTCTTGTGACAGAGTATGTCCTTCAAAACCTGGACTGCATAGAGGACGGCCCTCATTTCCAGAACATTTATGTGGAGTTGAGAATCGTCCTGAGTCCACATGCCCTGGGGTGGAGATCCTGGCAGTGAGCTCCCCAACCCATCAGGGACGCATCCGTGTTAATGGAGATCTGATGATCCAGAGGGACGAAGGGATATCCTTCCAGAAGGTTGTCCTCCTGAGACCACCAGGTGAGTGACCTCTTCAGAGGTTCTGTCACCTTGATGAGAAAGGACTGAGGGTGAGTGGTTGGGGACCACTGAGTACTGAGCATCCACTGAGTGGTTCTCATGTGGAGATGAGCCAAAGGTACAGTGAACACCGAGGATGCCTTGAGACCCTGCATCGAGAGAGCTCGTACTGAGCTGTGTTTTCTGACAAAGCGGGCCATCTGTAGGATGTCGCGCCTTCTGTCTTCTGGAAGAAATGTTTTCATGCAGGAAGTGTCCAGAAGGGTTCCTATGAAGAGGAGCTTCTGGGAGGGCTGCAACTACGACTTCTTGAGGTTCAGCAGGACTCCCATGGACATGAGGAAGTCTGAGGCTGTGGCCACGGCCTCCAGAGTCTCTTGCCTGGAGGAGCTTGCTAGAAGCCAGTCGTCCACACATGGAAATACTTGGATTCCAATTTTTCTTAGATGCACCACGAGAACTGCACAACACTTTGTAAAAACTCGAGGCACCGAGGACAGCCCAAAGGGCAGGACTCTGAATTGATAATGTTGACCCAACACCATGAACCTTAGGCATTTGTGGTGCTTTGGGTGTATGAGAATGTGTTGGTAGGCGTCCTGCATGTCCATGGAGGCTAGCCAATCGTGTTGACGAATCAAAGGTAGCAGGGTACCAAGTGATATCATCTTCAGCTTTTCCTTGTGGAGGAATTTGTTTAACTTTCTAAGATCGAGAATAGGGCGCATGCCACCAGTTTTCTTTGGAACCAGAAAGTAATGGAAGTAGAAACCTGTGTTTTGTTGATCCAGTGGAACTACTTCTACTGCCCTGTTGTTCAGAAGGCCTTGCACCTCGGAAGCAAGAAGGTCTGACTGTGCCACAGGCAGCCTGGGCTGCCGCTTGGGAGGATGATCTGGAGGGGTTTCCGACAGATTGAGAGAGTACCCCTCGCGAATTATCCTGAGGATCCATTTGTCTGATGTTATAGATTTCCACTGGTCGTAGAACCGAGTCAGATGTCCTCCTACTGCCGAGGAAGAGTCCCCCTTGGACAGATGAGGTGGGACCTGGTCCAGAAACTCAGAAGGTGGCACTGGGCACTTTTGGGCCCTGTGCTTTCTGCTGCATTTTCTTTTGCAGCCGAGAGGTTTGGTTTCTGTTAAAACCTCCTCTGCCTTTGCCACGAAAGGACTGATGGTTGTGAAACTGATGCTTGTTCCCGCCTCCTCGAGAGGGAGCGGGCGGGGGTCTAGCTGTCTTAATGGCAGACCTAGTCTTCTGAGTGGCCTCTAGTGCTTGCTCCACCTGAGGCCCAAACAGATACATTCCGTCGAAAGGTAAAACCATGACTTTTTGTTGGGTGTCATTCATAAAGCCTGAAGTACACAGTCAGGAATGGTGACGGGTAAAAATACCAGCCGCTGCTACCCTGGAAGCGTTATTGAAAGTGTCCATTGCAGCCTTAATTTGTTGATTATTGGACTCGATACCTCTAGTTATGGTCTGCAGTAGGTCTGAGTTAACCTGTGACTTGGGCAGAGCTTCTACCGTTGCTTTGAGTGAGTGCCAAAGAACATACTCATATTGAGAAAAATAACCCTGGTAGCTAGCAATACGCATGCCCAGAGCTGAGGCAGCAAAGACTCTCTTATCCAAGGTGTCTATCTTGCGAGATTCTTTGTCTATAGGATGGGCTGTGGATTCTTGAGGGAGGACAGCCTTATCATTCTCTGCCAGGACCACAATGGCATCAGCAAAGGCTTGTGAAGCCAAGATGGGGCGTTCCTTGGGAGGGGCATATTTTCTATCTATGGACTTGGCCACAGAGGAAATAAGAGCCAGATTCTTTCACACCATCTCGGAAAGAGTCTCGAAAGAGGGCTGTACTGGAGGGGTTAAATCCATAGGGATTTCCGGAACATGTAGATTTTAGAGGCGCGGAAGCTTCCCAGGATCAATTTCCATGGTCTGGAGAGAAAGAGTAGAATTTAAATTCTTGAGCTAAGACTTAAAGGAAAGATCTTCAACAACAGGCTCTGAAGGAGGATTGATCACTGTCCCCAGGTCAGAATCAGCATCAACATCATCACCCAGCCAAAGATCCGGATCAGGTTCAAAATCATCTCCCAACAGTTCAGAAGGGACTGTATAGACAAGAAAGGGATGAAAACCAGGAGGAAGAAGAGGAGGAGACAGAATTGGAGTCAAAAACTGCTGGAAATTAGGTGGAGCCATACACATCCCCGGCACCGATGAAGAGAGTGGCGCAGAGTACAGAGCCGGCGCCGACACAGAAAATGGCACTACACCTGGCACTGCCTGGAGGGCGGCACTGCACATGACACCGACACCACCCCCAGTGCTGAGGATGGCACCGACAGGGAGTGCAGCACCATTCACGGTGCTGGCACCATTATCAACACTGAGGATGGCGCTGACAGGGCATACGGCACCACAGACGGTACAAACACCACATACAGCACCGAAAAGGACCTCGGTGTCGGAGAAGCCAGCACCGCAGGCCATGTCACCGCCGCAGAAGTCTGTGAACTGTGATTTGAAAGAAAAGAATGAAAAATAGCAGGAGATAAAGCCATCAGTGTGGACCCCTGCACCTCAGCCATGTGAGGGGGATAGACACCGGGGCGCGAATTTGATGGCACCAAAGAAGGCGCCGCGCAACCAGGAAGTCCTAACTGCCCCACCTGCCGATCCGAAACCGACAGGCCCGAAGGCCCCAGTGATGGACTGGCCAGTTCTGGCAGGCAGGACAACCTCTAAGCCCACAGCTCCATAAAAGCGGCCCAATGGTGAAACTACTCATTAGAAGCCCCCCCAATAGGCGGAGAGGGGCCCCTGTGTCGAAGAAGCTGGCTGTCAGAGACAAAAAACAGTGACTCGAAGAAGCAGGAGCCGGCTCCTGGCCTAACCACCGACCGTCTACTCACAGGCGGCGTGCAGAGGGCAACCTCAAGTGATGCCGTCTTTTCTTCGACGGTGGGTCGAAAAGAACTCAAGACGACGTGCCATGAATGGGACCATTTCTTTTATGCTTTTGGGGGACCGCCCATCCCCGAGCACTGGACCGTCCGTTGTCGGACCGTCCGTTGTCACCCCCTCCGGAAAGGGTGGTGGACCAGACCCAGTCTGGCTGACTGAAAAGCTTTCATGCAAAGTCTCTCTACTGTCACCTGCCCCACTCATAGTTGACTTTGTCAATAGAGGGCTGAAGACTTCTTTCTTGTACAAGTAAGAAATTAGTTAAAATGTAATCGGTACTTTTCGTGATAATATACAAAATAACAAAACTGAAAACTAAGCTGCTAGTTTGAAGTTTGACTCTTGGCAGGCGAGAGTCGTCACTGAAGTGCACTCAACAGCAGAAAAAAAGGAACTGAGGCGGTTGGAGGGTCGACGCCGAGAAAGTCTATACCGCGTGAGCCTGGCTCGTGGTGCCGCTCCGTTGCGGCTCCATGTCAGCGCCAGTCCTCCTGAAAAAGTTTGGCTCCCACTGGGTCCTAGTGCCTCCGGTGTACTCTCATTAGTGTGAACGAGTGGCGGAGACTTTATGTCCAGGAAGATCACATAGCTTCCGTAACTTGCTTATTGTCAAAGACCACTAACTAATCATTAGTGACTTTGCCCAGAGCAGATATAGTACTATATTTTGGTCTAAAACCAGATTGAAGGTGTGTTATGATATTTTAGTGCTCTAAGAAAATTCTCAGTTGGGCACGGACTTATATTTCCAGGAGTTTAGCCAAAATAAGAAGAATGGAAATAGATCTGTAATATCATTGCTGGAGAGCGACAGATTAAAAAGATGGGTAATGGGTGCCATGAGCTGTCTAAAGCCAATTCTAAGAAAAAAAGGCCCAGTCCATCAGTGCCTGCACTTTCGTTTTTGGTATCTAACCCTAAAAGGAGTTGCTCCACCTCAATTGTGATGGGCTGGAAGGTAAATGAGTTAGTCAAGTGGCTATGTGATTCTACAGTATACAGCGGAGGGATGGGGTAAGTTGAGTGGGGAATTATCGAAGGCCAGATCAGTTGACGTAAAAAATGGGAATTTGTTTCTTCCAAAATGACTTGCTTATCAGACATGGGTTTACCATCTACTAAGATTTAATGCGGCAAGGAGGGGAACATATGAGGTACCTTCAATTGATTTTAGTTTTACAGAGTTCAGTTGTGTTGTTTTTGGCTCTGCCTAGGGAATTTAAGTAGTAATTGGTCTTGATGGCCCTAAGGAGTTCAGTACAAGTGTTTCTTATCTGCCTGAAAATGGTCCAGTCCAAATCAGATTTCGTGCATTTGGCAGTAGCCCAGAACAAGTCCCTTTTCTTAGATCCTCTTTTAACACCCTGGTGAACCATAGGCAAGATACTTTTTAACTCTTCGTTTGACCATAGATGTGTGCTTAGTGATGATCCCCCCCAAAAAACTGTTAAAAATTATTAATGCCTCATGGACTGTAGGAGCAAGGTAGTACTGCTACCAGTTTACAGTGGCCAAATCATTTAGATAATTCCCAATGCTAAACTTGATAAAACATCTTTTTTAGAATGAATGTGGGTTGGGGCACCTGAATTTTTGATCCGCTAACCATCTTTGGCAAGTAATGTCAGCCAAACAGATTTCTAAAAATTGCAAGTGGGGTCCATCTTTAATGATTTGAGTCATTAATGACAAAATTAGCTATAAAAGGTGTTTTAGAAATATATGAAAACATTAAAAAATACACTGAGGATGTAGCTAAGGATGTCAGAAATAAATTTTTGCTAAAAAGAAGTATATGATGAAAACTGTTGTCATCTAACAAATACTGCTGCTTTAATACATTAACTACATCACACTATTCCAAAATGGTCTTTACTACCAGTGTGTACATCAAAAATACCTACTTAGTTTATGTAAAACTAAATAGCCAGTAATGATGAAACAATAACAGAAACAGAAATGAAAATGACGTACCTACCGTAATTCTTGATCTTCTTGGACGAAGTCTCCACCACTCATTCACACTAATGGGACTACGCTGGAGGCACTAGGCCCCAGTGGGAGTCAAAACTCTTCAGGGCAGCCTGCACCGAGGTAGTGCTGTGCACGCATGGTGCTGCAAGACTGGCTTGCGCCATATAGGCTATCTCGACGTCGATCTTCCAACCGCCTCAGTACCTTTTTTTCCAAGGAGGTGCAGCGTAAACTAAACTAGTGAAACTAACCTAAGTCAGACATAAGATAGTCTGAATGACCCGTATAAGAAGGGTCAACACAACAGAGTCTTCACAGCCTGGCCACTGAGGGAGTGAAGACCAAAACAGATAAATGAGCTCAGGGGATGGGGGCGTCTGAATGAGTGGTGGAGACTTCATCCAAGATCAAGAATTATGGTAGGTACGTAATTTTCATATCTTCCTGGACATGAAGTCTCCACCACTCATTCACACTAATGGGAGAGTGCAGAGCTAAAATAATCTCCCGAGAAGGGCGGCAGGAGAGAGGAGCTCACTTAGGACAGGAGTCCATTAAGGATTGTCCTGCCAAAGGATTGATGCTGTCTGGCATGGACACCCAAAGTGTAGTGCTTCACAAAAGTGTGCACGGAGCTCCAAGTAGCTGCACTGCAAATGTCTGCAATGGGCACGTTTCAAATTTCTGCCAGGGATGCCGCGACTGCCCTGGCAGAATGAGCGTATACTCTGCCTTCCAGTTAACTTGTGCCATAGAGTAGCATTGGCGGAGACATGCCACTAGCCATGCTGAAATACGTCTGATAGCAACAGGCTGACCCAGCTGGGCCATGCTGTAAGAGACAAAACAATTGTTTAGATTTGCGGATCTCTTTAGTTCTGTCTATGTAAACCCGCAGAACCCTTTTAACGTCCAGAGAATGTAGGGTACGCACTCCCTCATTCTGGAAGTTTGCCAAGTAGGTCGGAAGAACCAAGGGCTGGTTCAGATGGAATTCCAAGACTACTTTAGGGAGAAATTTAGGGTGAGTTTGAAGAATCACCTTGTCTTTGTGAAATACAGTAGACGTGGGGTCTGTGACTAATGCATGTATTTCAGACACTCTGCGAGCAGAGGTAATGGCTACAAGGAAGACGGTCTTCCAGGTCAGGAACTTCAGGTCACAAGTTGCTAGGGGCTTGAAAGGTTTACAGGTGAGCATGTCTAGCACAAGGTTAATGTCCCAGGTGGCTACTGGTCTTCTGACTGGTGGCCTAGGGTAAAGTATACCTTTAAGGAACCTCTTGACCAAAGGTAACTGAGCTAGAAACATGGAGTGTACAGGTTCGTGGTACACTGAGATCACGCAGAGGTGAACATTCATGGTTGAGTATTGCGGTCCTGTATCTGACATGTCCAGAAGATACTCCAGGACTTTGTTAGGTGGGCAGGAGAAGGGGTAAAGGGAGGATTTTGCACACCAAACGGAGAACTGCTTCCACTTAGCCGTATACGTTTTCCTTGTAGCCAACTTGCATGCCACTAAGAAAATGTATGAGACCCTACATGAAATGTCAAACCTACTCACTTCTATCTCCTCAGGAGCCATGCATGAAGGTGAAGGGATCTCAGGTTGGGATGAACCACTGGGCCCTGGGTCAGCAGGTCCGTTTGAAGTAGAAGTTGTCTCGGTGAAGTTTCCAACAATCTGTTGATTAGTGGAAACCAAATCTGATGAGGCCAGAATAGGGCAATGAGGATCATTCTGTTCCCTTGTGTCTCCAGCTTGAGCAGCACCCTCTGAACTAAGGGATGAGGAGGAAATGCGTACAGAAAGCGTCTTGTCCACCACAGTCTGAATGCATCCTGACAGAAAGCGCCAGGTTCTGGATTTCTGGAGCAGAATAGAGGCAGTTTTGCATTGAGTGGGGACACAGAAAGGTCCAGGTCCGGTGTTCCCCACTCTTCGAAGAGTGATTACACTATGCTTGTGTCGAGAGACAACTCATGAGGATCTGTTTCCGTTCTGCTGAGATGATCCGCTAGATCGTTCTGCACTCCTGGAAGGTAAACCACTTGGATCAGGGCTTTGTGCTCCAGGCATCACTTTCACACTCTCATCGCCTCCCTGCACAGGGGGTAAGAGTGTGCTCCACCTTGTTTGTTGATATAGTACATTACTGCTTTGCTGTTCAGAACTCAGCCTGTATACAGGACAGCTCTCATTTCTAGGATATTTAGTGAAGTTGAGACTTGTCCTGATTCCATCAACCTTGGGTGTGGAGATCTTGATAGTGAGCTCCCCATCTGAGAAGTGACGCATCCGTGGTGATGGAGACCTGAGATTCCAGTGGGGCAAAGGGGAAACCCTTTCCAAAGGTTGTCCTCTTGAGTCCACCAGGGGAGAGACCATTTTAGAGGTTCCATCACCTTGATGTGAAAGGACTGAGGGTGTGTGGTCAGGGATCACTGTGTACTGAGCATCCACTGAGTAGTTCTCATGTGAAGACGAGCCAGAGGCACAGTGAACACTGAGGATGCCATGAGACCCAGCATCCACCGCATCGAGAGGGCTCAAACTGAGTCATTCACTGATAAAGTGGGCCATCTGAAGGATGTCGTTCCTCCTGTCCTCTGGAAGAAAGGCTTTTACATTGGAGATATCCAGAAGGGCTCCTATGAAGAGGAGCCATTGGGAAGGTTGTAGTTGCAATTTCCCTAAATTCAACAGAACTCCCCATGGACGTGAGGAACTTGGAAGCTGTAACCACAGCTTCCTGAGTCTGTCTGAAGAGGCTTGCTAGTAGCTGATCATCCAGATATGGGAACACCTGAATTCCGAGTTTCCTGAGATGCGCTGTGAGAACTGCAAAGCACTTTATAAAGACTTTTGAGGTGCAGAGGATAGCCCAAAGGGCAGGACTCTGAATTGGTAGTGCTGACCCAACGCCACATATCTGAGATACTTGTGGTGGTTTGGGTGTATGAGAACATGTTGGTAGGCACCCTGCATGTCCAAGGAGGCCAGCCAATCGTTTTGAGGAATCAGAGGTAACAGAGTGCCGAGTTATATAATCTTGAACTTCTCCTTGTAAAGGAACTTGTTTAACTTCCTCAGATCGAGAATAGGGTGCATGCCGCCTGTTTTCTTTGGAACTAGGAAGTAATGGGAGTAGAAATCTGTGTTCCATTGATCTAAAGAACTACTTCTACTGCCCTGTTGTTCAGAAGGCCTTGAATCTCAGAAGCAAGATGGTCTGACTGAGAGACACACAGCTTGGGCTGTTGTTTGGGTGGATGATCCGGAGGTGTTTCTGAAAGATTTAGAGAGTAACTCTCATGGATTATTCTGAGCACCCATTTGTCTGATGTGGCTGACTTCCACTTGTTGTAAAACTGAGTCAGATGCCCTCCTACTGCCAAGGAAGAGTCCCCCTCGGACAGCTGTGATGGGACTTGGGCCAGAATCTCAGAGGGTGGCACTAGGCACTTTTGGGCCCTGTGCCTTCTGCTGCATTTTCTTTTGTGGCTGGGGGCTTGATTCTTGTTGAAGCCCCCTCTGCCTTTGCCATGAAAAGACTGACGGTTATGAAACTGCCGTTGGCAGCAGACGGCGGCCTGGTCATTTTCATAGCCATTCTAGTTTTCTGTGTGGCCTCTAGTGCCTGCTCAACTTGAGGGCCAAACAGATAAGTGCCAACAAATGGTTAACTCATAACTCTCTGTTGGGCATCATTTGTGAATCACGAAGTTTGTAACCATGAGTGGCGTTGTGTGCAAATACCAGCTGCAGCTGCCCTGGAGGCAGTGTCAAAGGCTTCCATAGCAGGTTTTAGTTGCTGACTGTTGGACTCAATGCCTCTAGTAATGGTCTGGAGAAGCTCTGAGCTAATGTCAGACTCTGGAAGAGCTTCCACAGTGGCTTTGAGCGAATGCCAGAGGGTATACTCATACTGAGAGAAATGACCCGGGTAGCTAGCAATGTGCAAACTCAGGGTAGAGGAAGTGAAAACTCGCTTCCTCAAGGTGTCAGTCTTATGAGATTCCTTGTTTACTGGACGTGCCATAGATTCCTGAGGAAGGATGGCTTTGTCATTCTCTGCCAAGACACCTATGGCATCAGCAAAGGCTTGAAAGGCCAGGATTGGTCGATCGTTAGGGGGAGCCTACTTCCTGTCTATGGACTTAGCCATGGAAGGAATAAGAGCCAGATTATCCCACACCATTTGTCAGATAGTATCAAAGGAGGACTGCACCGGAGTAGTTAATTCCACAAGAATATCCGGAACGTGCAGATACTGCAGATTCAGCTATTTCCCCGGATCAATCTCTGAAGTCTGAAGAGAGAGAGAGAGAGAGTGGAATTCATGTTCTTTAGCAGAGACTTAAAGGAAAGGTCCTCGACCAGAGGCTCTGCTGAAGGAGATGGTTTATTTGCCACTCTGAGAGAAGAATCATCATCAAAGTCATCCCCTAATCGAAGATCAGGATCAGGCTCAATATCATCCCTTACTGGTCTTGGAGGGACAGTATAGATAGGAAAAGTAGGAAAAAGTGGAGGAGGTGCTCTGTGAATCGGAGTCGAAAACCCCAGCACCCTAGGTGGCACTGAATGCACAGATGGCATTGGCAAGAGAGATGGCGCCAGCCTAAAGAGTGGCGCCAGTGCAGCGCCATGCCAAACAGAAGCCAAGTCGGCACCGCCCAGGTGCCACAGAACCAGAGGCTCCCAACCCCATCCCTGGAGTCAGGGAGGAAAATGTGAGAAAATCAGTAGGAGAGAATGGCACCTGTGCTGGTCCCTGCACCACAGCCATTTGAGGGGGAAAAGAACCAGAGCGCGATGTCGACGGCACTAGAGGAGGCACCGCATGACTAGGAAATCCCAACCTCCCTGCCCGCAGGTTCAAAACTGTTAGGCCCGAAGTCCCCAGAGATGGATCCGCCGGGTTGGACAGGCAGGACAACTGCTGAACCCATTGCTCCATAAGAGCGGCCCAATGATGAAACTGCTCACCAGAGGACCCCCTTCCCCAAGGGATGAAAGGGACTCCATAGTCGAGGATGCTGGTCACCAGGAACAGAGGCCGTAGGGGACCCCAGAGGAGTCGGAGTTGAACCCCTGCCCCTAGACACCGACAATCAATGCACAGACATACCAGAGGGCGACCTCGAGCGGTACCATTTCTTCTTCCACTGGGAGGTTGAAGAAGAACTCGAGGTCAAGCAGTGCCGAGTCCCCGATGAAGACTGAGAATGGGACCGCTTCTTTTTGTGCTTTTGGGAGGACCACCCATTCCCCCGAGCACCGGACTGCCTGTAGTCAGAGCCCCCGTAGACTGCGGCGGACCAGACCCAGCCCTGCTGAAAACACAACTTTCATGCAAAGTCTCCCTACTGTCACCGGTCCCGTTCATTGTCGACTCCATCGAAGGCGGGCTGAAGACTTCTTCGTTGATGAAAATTGACTTTTTTTAAAACTAAATTTACCAAAATAAATAAAAACTAATAAATACTGAACGACTATAGCTGCCGTCGTAAAGATGTGAAGATTTGACTCCTGGTGGGTGAGCAATGTCATCACTGAAGCACACTTGATGGCAGGAAAAAAGGAACTGAGGCGGTTGGAGGGTCGACACCGAGATAGCCTATACTGCACGAGCCAGTCTTGCAACGCCGTGCATATGCAGCCCTACCTCGGCGCCGGCCCTCCTGAAGATTTTTGGCTCCTGCTGGGTCCTAGTGCCTCTGGCGTAGTCCTGTTAGTTTGAATGAGTGGTGGAGACTTTATGTCCAGGAAGATCAAGTATTTGAAACATCGTTTCTAAAGAAATCACAGACTTACAAGTTCAAGGCAGTTCTTCTTTAAATATGGACTTGAAAAGAGTTCACTTGACATGAATGGCTGGAGCACCCACTTGCCCTGCAGGGGACTGGGGGCAGTGCCTGAAGCCTCTGGAAGGGTTACAGTTAACACCTACAACTATGGGACTGCTGGTGCCCCCTGCTGGCTCAAGTGGTGGCAAGTCATTTGCATGGGTCTTGAGACTGATGACATGTGCAGGCCCAATGTCTGCACAGCTCCCTCATCACATGCGCTAGATCCTGGTGCTTCCCAGTTCCTTCACCACTAGGGGAGCCTAGCTGTGGGAGTGGAGCTGCAGTGTCTTTTTGCGCAGTGGTCGAAGAAGTTCCAATCAGATTGTTTATCTATAGCAGTGGAGGTGCAGTAAGCAGAAGAGAGGAGGATGGGAGAATGAGGGGTACACAGAGGATGGAAATCCTACCTTGTCAAAAAGCTGCACTCTCAGAGTATCCATGTAAAGAAGGCTCTCATGATCAGGGCTGAAGGTGACACTTATCTCTTGGCTTTTATTGGGACCAATGGTGCCTGCTACTGGAGAGACACTGAACACACTGAGACCGCTGAAGTTCTGCGTACCTGGGGGCATCAGAAAGTAAACATGAGCCCTTTTGCACACATTTTTAAGTTTTATTACAATTTACATTTATAAAATTTTTAAGAAAAAATCAAGTTATCTGACTGGTCAATGGGTGTCCAGACCTGTGATGTTATCAGAGCATGACCACATGGGCCAAAAAGTGTTAGAACTTGTTTTCCAAAGTGGACATCTTACAAGGAGATTCGTGGGCCATTTCAGATATCCCTGTTTTCCATTACAAACATGGCTGCCACCTTTACTCACTAAAAACCTTCAACTAGGCCCTAAAAGTAAAGCCCACTTGAATTTAAAAAATAAACTAAATAAACAAATGTTATTTCCCCTCATGATCCCTTCCTTACAGATACACAAATAAAAAAAATGTGGTACTACTCACAGTTTGAATTTCCAGCATTTCTTTGCTGACCACAAAAAGAAATCCTTTTATCCTTATCTGCTTACCAGGGAAGCCTCTGATGCTTACCCTGCCACAGACAAAAGAAAGCCTTTTGATGTGTGTGTGTGTGTGTGTGTGTGAGTGCATGCATGCATGCATGCATGTGTGCGTGCGTGTGTGTACTAGGAGGTGTTAATAACTACATACCTCAAGTGTGTTGTGAAGTATCCACAGTGGAATGGAGCAGAATTTTAAATATTTGTATTCCATGGTAAATATTCCATCACTCATTGATGTGTTAGGAAAGACAGAAAAAGCAGGCTGGCAAAGGTAGGAAATAATATAAAGCATGAGGCAAGGGGAAAGGCGGGAGAGACACACGTAAATGTATACAAACAAACCAAAACAGCTTTTTAAAAACAAAACACTGCAGCTGTTAAAAGCACATGTATTGGAACCAGGGAGGAACTGTTCAAGGGGAAACTTACACCACACAATCTGGCAGGTTCAACACTTTTGAACATGTCACGACACTCAGCTACTAATACAGTACTTGGATTAGTCTGAAATGTAAATTAGGTAGTATGCAAAGATGTGTTCACTGTATTTTATTGTTTTTTTTTCATCTAGTCCTGTTTCCCACGTAGTGACTATTTTTTGTCTTTCAAGTTAAAATGGAAGTATATTTCAATGAAATGGCTTCATTTGTACCTTTTTGGAATAACTGCTTAGGAACAAAAGACACATTTAAAACCAATGTATAAATACAATAATACATTCCAGGGTGTGTGATTATTGTGTAATAACCGTGCTTCCCAGGTGACTGAAGGCACTTGGCTGAAGCCTTGTGCCTCACAACCCACTTGGGGCTTGTGATAATGACACAATAACTGCACACCCTCTCATGTGTTATTGCTTTATTATATAATAATTTTCATATGCATTGTATCTTAAAGCATTTTACAATGTAGTGAATGAGATACCCAGAGTGCAGTGACTGTTTGAAGGTTGTGGCAGCAGCCGTTATGCACCTGCCACATCCATACTCCTCTGTGGACCATGGCCTTTGGTACATGTTTTATTAACTGACACTGGAAATTGTTGCTTTTCTTGTATTTGACTCTAGAAACTGTTTTTACTGTAATGAAAAATGTTGGGCACTGTGCTGCCCCTCAAACTCTGTGCACTATAACTGCTTGCACTGTGGTCACCTTATATCCAATTTTTGCTCAGTTCTGTACCATTTGTGTCATATCACTTAAATATTTCACTTATGTACTGTAAGTATTTGCTGTTCCCTGTACCTGTTTTTCTTTTACCTTGTTTGTACCATCTTTATGGTCCAGGTTGTGTCTGAAAATGGTCACTGGGATCAGCGCACCCACCCCATTAACAAACAAACCAATAAATAAGTAAATCAATAATCCCCTTTTCACTCCGTTTAGTTTTGCCATAAAGATTTTTCTCTGTGTGTTGCAGGCAGGTAGCTGTTAGCCATATCCCTGCTGCCCACAACTGGTACACAACTCCTCTAGCCAACAAAAGACGCCTGTGGAATGCCCCCTGCAGCAGGACCCAGAAGGGGAGGGCTGTCCCCCCCACCCTGGTACACAAATGCAGAGTTGGCAGCTGAGTGATGGTGCGGGCTGCAGGAGAGTGGTCATGACTCCATGAAGCCCCCCCACTCCTTTTCTGTTTTTTGGGCCCTCCTTAGTTGGGACACACACATCAGCACTTGCATGTGGAGGGATGCACGCTCCACAGAGTCCCACAACTTCCTCATTACTTTTGCTGCTCCTGTCTCATCCTACCACTAGGCCTCCAGCTGGTGGAAGTCATACGGCAAAGCCAGCAATCCTCCCTCTCCAGAAGAGGAGAGCAGTACCATGGACACTTGATCCTCCCCCCCAGGCAACCAGAGATTGCTCCTGATCATGGGTTGCTGGCATCGTGGGCAGTATTCCTACTGTTGCACCATTCTAGGTGTCCTGTTTATTCCTAGACAAGACAATATGGTGCTTTCCATATCCAAAACATTTCTGACCTTGGCTCAAGGAACACAACTTTTCATACTGTATACTGAACTTAAAAGCCTACTCTACTCATGTCAAAATGATAAAACAAATGTTGCTTTCTTAATAAAATGGAAAGACTTATTTTACATAAGAAAAAATTACTCACTGGAGTAATGTTTCTTCTCAGAGATCCATCACTGTGATGTACAACAAGCATCATTCTCCAGCAGAGTGTGCCACCCATTATGTTAATGATAGAACTTCAGAATGATGTTCAAGCTCTACACTGTGATCACGCTCTCCCTGCAGCACTAACGTCGCATTTGTTTCTATAACTAGGGGAGCTGTGACCACTAAAACTAGCTACTGTAGCTGGCTACCAAAAAATTCTAAAAAGTATTTTTAAAATTTTGAAAAACACCAATCAATTTAAGACAGGCAGCTTGTAGGAATACATTTTAACTTACCTCATTTTACAGTTGCTAAGGAACTGCAATGGTAATGCTCAAGCAACCTCAAAATAGAATTGATTCTTGTGTGAGCCTATTTTCAGGTTCTGGAAGGGGATGCAGGCTCATGGATTGTAAATCACATTGCTAGATCCCGGAGAAGAAACAACATAACTACAGTCATTTTTGATTCTAACACCAGGAATCCATCACTGATGCTTTACAACAAGTAGACTCTCTAGCAGTACCTTAAGAGGCTAGGTCTGGAACCTACTTAGGAAAAAGGTTCTGCAAGACAGCAATTCCAAAGCTGTCATCTGGACTGTGTATTCACAGGCAATAGTGCTTTGTGAAGGTGTGCACTGTTTTCTAGGTAGCTGCTTTACAATTCTAGTCTAGTCTAGTTGGGCCATGCCTCTTGTAGCTGCCACAGAGGTAGAGGTACCCCCTGTGGAGTCTGTCTTTAGGCCTCTAGGAGGGATTTTTCCAGCTTTTTTATAAGAGAACTGTATGTAGGAGACTCTCCAATTAGATAGTTCTCTTAGTTGCCGGTTTACCTTTGCCCACTTCACCATAGGTAACAAAAAGCTGTGTACTCTGGAACCTGACATCCCTCGTACAGTCCTGATAGTGACCAACTGCTCTTTTTACATCCAGACAGTGCAGTTTCTGTTCACCTGTACTGGAGTGCTTAGGGAAGAGCACAGGAAGGGCAACTGAATAGTTCAGGTGAAATCCCGACACCACATTAGGTAGGAATGTCTTGTTAATCCTAAAGACAACCTTATCCATGTGGAAGATTATGTAATTTGGGTCTGTACAGAGGGATTACAGTTCACTGACCCTCCTGGCAGATGTCATGGGAATCAGGAAAATAGTTTTCCAAATGACATTTTAAAACAGCAGTGGCTTGTATGCTCAAAGGGAACCTCCATCAGCTGGGGCGAGACACTGCACTTTTTCAAAAAACTCACAATTTCCTCTAAACATAAATTGAAATTAACAACAGTACAGTATTTGGTCTCCACAATTCTTTATTTCTCTGTTAATATTACAGAACCTTTGTTTTTGTTCAGAATTTAATATATCCTTTTAAATCAGAAAATGAAAAGAAATGGCATTGACAGAATTATTGACACCCTAGACTTAATATTTGGTAGCACAGCCTTTGGTCAAAATAACTGCAATCAACCACTTCCTATAGCCATGGATGAGCTTCCTGCACCTCTCTACTGGCAGTTTGGCCCACTCTTCTTGTGCAAACTGCACCAGTTCTCCCAGATTTGAAGGGGTGCCTTCTCCCAACTGCTGTTTTCGGATCTCTCCACAGGTTTTCAATGGAATTCAGATCTGGACTCATTGCTGGCCACTTCAGAACAGTCCAGCGTCTTGTCTTGAACCATTCCTAGGTGCTTTTCGAAGTGTGTTTGGGGTCATTGTCCTGCTGGAAGACCCATGACCTTCGACGGAGACCCAGCTTTCTGACACTGGGTTCAACACTGCATCTCCAGATTTCATGATGTCATGCACACGTTCAAGGCACCCAGTGCCAGAGGCAGCACAGCAACCCCAAAACATCACTGAGCCTCCTCCATGTTTGACTGTAGGGAAGGTGTTCTTTTCTTTGAAGGCTTCGTTTTGTTTTCTGTAAACATAGAGATGATGTGCTTTACCAAAAAGCTCTAATTTGGTCTCATCTTTCCACAGGACATTCTCCCAGAAGGATTTTAGCTTGTTCAGGTTTGTTTTGGCAAACCCCAGTCGGGCTTTCTTAAGTCTCTCTCTCAGCAGTGGGGCCCTCCTGGGCCTCCGACCATATAACCCCTTTTCATTGAGCTGGCGACAGATGGTGCGAGTTGAAACTGTTATACCTTGTGTCTGAGGGTCAGCTTGAATCTGTTTGGCAGTTGATTGAGGTGCTTTCTCCACCATTCGAACAATCCTGCGCTGCAATCTTCGATCAAGTTTTCTCTTGCGGCCATGTTCAGGGAGGTTGGCTACAGTGCCATGGGCCTTAAACATCCTGATAACTTTACTTACGGTGGAAACAGGAACATCAAGGTCTCTGGAGATTGATTTGTAGCCTTGAGATTGTCCATGCTTGGCTACAATCTTCTGTGTGACCTCCTCAGACAATTCTCTGGCTGTCTTTCTTTTCTCTATGCTCATTGCGGTACACACAGTGACACAAAACAGGAGAATTAGTCCTTTTCTCTATTCAAACTGGTTGAATGAGTGATTTTTATATTGCAGGCACCTGCAACTCACCACAGGTGAGTTCAATTCCAAAGTGAAGGAGAATCACCTGCTTGAAATCTAATTATTTCTAACTACTTCTAAAAGGTGCCAATAATTTTGTCTGGGCCATTTAAGAATTTCTGTGTGGAATAAGCTAAGACTTAGCAAATTTTTCCACTTTTTGTGTTTTATTCCACTGCAAACCAAATAAATACATATGTGGATACCAAAATATTTTTCAATTTCAACAATTTTCTGGAAGGAATGGTGCATTATTAGAAAAAAACTGCAAGGGCGCCAATATTTTTGGCCACGACTGTAAATGATCACTGAAGAACAAACTGTGGAAAGGTAATTTGAAAATATGGAAAAAAGAACAGGACCCAGGACAGACCCCCGAGGGACATCCGAGCAGATAGGGAGTGGAAAGGAAATTGAGTTACCTATCTGGACAGCTTGAGTTGTACCCTCAAGGTAAGAACGGAACCAGCTGGCAATGGGTCAGAACAGTGCCAACAATAATAGAGCGGTCAAGAACCACGCAGCAGTAATAGCATCTTTTTTCTTTGTGGGGGGCTGTGCCCCCCACCCCAACGCAGGGGGCTCTGTCTCCTGCACTGAAGGATTCTCACTCCAGGGGGAGCAGATCACGGGGAAAGTTAAAATTTGTGGGGCTGTGCAATACTGTTTCCACGGCCTCACATAAATAATTCTTAGTCCCAAGTGCACAAAAAAATTGGAGACCAGGATTAGAGCCTTGGTCTCCAATGCTGCTGGCCAAGCTGCTCGATGCCCCACCCCTCCATGCCACGGGAGCAGCTCAGTCAGCCTCCTGGATCCTGGTGCCCTTGTATACCCTAAGCACCATGGACAGCAACCAGGGGAGCGCTTACTGAAAGTGCTGTAAATCCCCTCTCGCTGTCTGTGCTAGTGCTACACGAACTAGTGCTCTGTAGACTGGCGCTATTTATGTAGCACTATTGTAACTGGGTACCTGCCAGCTGACTGCAGAGGTCGAAACTAAGACACATTGATTTGAGCTTGTCCAGAAGGAGAGGGTGTGCCACTGTGTCAAAAGCTTTAGCAAGATCAACAAAAATGGCCGACGTAAACAGACCCTGGTCCATACCTGACAGAATGGAGTCAGTGAGCCAAAGGAGGGACATAGAAGTGGAGTGAGACTTCCTAAAACCAGACAGAGGTGGGGTGAAGAAAGAGGAGGAGTCAAGGAAGGAAGACAGTTGAGCTAAAGCAAGGTGTTCCTGTAATTTAGATAGGACAGGAAGGAGAGATACAGAATAGAAGTTACCAGTAAAAGAGATATCACCACCTTTAGGAAGAGGAATGACAGTAGCCTGTTTCCAAGCATCAGGTACAGTAACAGAAGAAAAGGAAAGGTTGTGGAGAAGAGTGATAGGCAGAGCGATAACAGGGACTGAGAGAAGAAGCCTGGGATCAAGGCCTTCAGGGCTACCACCTTAATGTGGATTAAGGGCAAGCAAGGACTTAAGGGTATCAGAGGTGGTGCTAGAAGAGAAGGGGAAAAAAAAGAGATTTAAAGGGGGAGAAGGCAGAGAGGGGGAGAGAGGGAAGAGGGAGAGGAAGAGATGAGAGAAAGGGCACAGGTAGTGAAGTAGGAGTTGAAGGAACAGACACCAGTAGAATCATAATCATAATGTCTAGCTCTCTGCAGTGCTTCAGCCCCAAGTTCTGCGGCAGGGCAACTAAAGTTCTGTGGCAGCTTTGTTTTGCTTCTGTGGCAGGAATTTTTTTTTTTTTATGTATTATATCGGATACAATTCTTCTATGCCAGGAATTCCTTCTATATGTGGCAGTTTTGTGTCCCTCTATTGGTTGACATACCAGGTGATGTTACTGATCAAGTATTAAACATGAGGGAGGGGTTGTGACAAAAAAGAAAAACGGAATTGTGGAAAAGTAATATTATCACCACAAATAATGACTTCTGCAGCAACACATAGAGTATGTGTCTGGGCCCAAATTTTGGGTCTAGATCTGTGACAGTGGGACACATACTACCTGTGGCCTTGAGAATATTCTATTTATTTATTTATTTCAAAACTTTCTCCAGGAAAGACATACTGAGTTGCTAACAGCTTGTTTTCAGATGTGTCCTGGGGGAAGGGGGTATGAAAAAATCATATACAGCAAACACAATATATCAAGGAGCATAATCAACAATTGATAAGTCAGAAATAGCACATTGTACAGTATGTACAAGTAATGCAGAATACACATTGTCAGGCAGGACTCGAGGAAGCGGAGTGAGGAAGACATAAGGCATACTGGACACAAAGTCTGTTTCCAGGTGTGGCCCAGGAGCACTGTGAGCTTAGAGTCACATAGTATGCAAGTGGAGTGAGTGAGAATCAAAATGGGTGTACCAAGCTCATTCGCAGCTCAGTGCTCTCGCCTCTAGGCTATACCAACAGCCCATTCCCACCCTTTAGCTGAGAACTGAGCACTTGGAACATCACAGACTATAATAGTTTACTTACCTACTATGTGTTGTGTTTCCTTGTGAGGAGCCAGGAAGGGAGGTAATGTTTGCTGGGCTTTGTGCTTGCTTAATGATAGACTATCCAGCCATATGTTGTATTTCACTTCAAGGGGGCAAGTGTTTTGCATCTTAAAGGAAAAACAGAGTAGAGAAAATCTCCATGTATCAGTAATATCAAACTCCTTGCATCTGCCTTGAACAGAAAGATGAAAATAAGGAACATAGAGAGTTCTAACTGGATTATTTGTTTTTGCACCTGGCATTAGATTTAGCTTCGATATCAAGGGGAAAACTCTGAAGATCTCCAAACTTGGTCACAGCTCATCTTAGACAACTGTCCTATGTACACTGGAATTTGTAGGAAGTGATCAGTACCCTCACAGTATGTCCTGCCTACAGGTTTCAAAGCTATATAATATTTTTGTTTCTCCAACAAACCATAAGTGTGCATATACTGAGTTCTAATGGACGGCTCTGTAGTATCACCACAAAATGGTACAAGTTCGGTTTCTCCAGAATGTGAATGTGCAGACTATTTTTTGGATCCCCATTCTTCCTCCTTTTTAACCCATCCCTTCCCCCTTCTAATTTGGCTCCTTGTAACTGCACCACTGCAATTTTTCTTACACTATGTCCTGCACACAGTGGCTGGCATCTGATGGTGTGTACACCGCCCAGTGGTGCTTAGCTGTCTTATAATCAGTCACATACAGATGTGCTACTCCCCCCCCCACCAAGGTGGACACTGCTGTGTCGACGACTCTCCTCTGTGTCTGGTGCACTAGTGATACTGAAACTCACTGCACAAATCCCCCAGTTCCAGTTGGACTGATAACTCTGAGCATTGAAATCACTACTGCCCGACAGGTATAGATATAACTCTGTACCAGTGCTCATCTGAAAACAGTGCAAGTCAAATCATGCCAGTTAATGAAGGGGAGTACTAGGCACCAGTTTAGTAACCATTTTGGGCAGTGCAAAGGGTCAGTCTACAGAACCACCACTAGGGTTATGTCCAGTTATGAAGCTAATATATTGAGTGACCAGGGTCTGCAAAATTAGTGCAGGAGGTATTACCAGCAGGTTGTGTTGTATTTTAAGAAGGAAAGCAAAAGCAGACTTCAGCATCAGCTAAAGTGTGGTTAAGCTATAGACTTATTAATACCACAATCTCACTTCCTTGTATGGCCAAAGCCGTCGAGTGCCTGCTGCAGCCCCACCCAGAAAACCATGTTTTGATGACACAAAGTGGGGAAGGGATTTCAGGGCTACAGATAGCATTACAATGCTAATGCTATCGGGCGAAGTGGCGGTATTTGAATACTACTGAAACTTATAAAAGGCTCTCGTACATGTTATGGGGTACTACATCTAACACTATGCCCTTAACATGTACAAGTACCTTTTAGAAGTTTCAGTAGTATTCAAATGCTGTCCCCGACAGCATTATGATGCAATCTGTAGCCCTGAAGTCCCTTCCCCACTTCACGTCATCAAAACATGGTTTTCTGGGTCGGGCAGCAGCAGGCACTTGGTGGCCTCAGCCGCACAAGGAAGTGAGACTGCAGTATTAGTCAGTCTTATATCTTCTTATTTAGATAAGATCTAGTTCAGCTCCTGGGGCAAGCAGCTACTGGACATGAGCTGCCTGCCCCAACTAAAAAGGATTTTGCTGCTTTTTAACAATATTTGGAGCTTTTTGTTCTTTAGAGGCTCTCATACTCGAGCTAGGCCATCAAAAAGAGAATGTAGACCAGAGAGATACCAATAATAGTGGATCAAAAGTGCTGCATTATAAAGCATTTGCCTGGAAGCTTGGAGCTGTCATGCTCAACCTCCCCTTCAATCGTCAGTATAGTAACCCCACTGTGTGGCACATTTAGTTTAGTGCTACAATATTAGCAGTGTGTTTGACCCTGGCTTAGTAACTTGAGCCATTGATGTCTTAAAGAGCGACACTCATACTATGGTAAGCTTTCAAAAGTCATAATATGTAATCAAATCCAGTTGCCATACAACTATTTGTCATCATTTTCTGGCCTATTAACATTAATTACTTATAATATCTGTGTTTTAACAACAGTGTTCTCCTCATAATCCACCTAATCATTTTGCTTGGACATGTAATACATTTACAGTACACTGTGACATCACCATCACTTCCACGGCAACAGACGATGCTGCAAACACAGGACTATTCAAGCAGCAAGCATATGGGTTAAAGGGAGAAAGTTTTTAAGTAACACACATAGGAAAGAAAATACTATAACAGTAAATGAATGTTTATTAAGTTGTTACATTTTTAAGTATAAGCTGGTGTGAGAGGTTTATTACCTTTTTTATTTTCTCTAATCTTAAAGGTTTATTACCTTATTTTATTTTCTCCAATCTTTTTTTTTAACCTTATATTTATTCCTCCTTACTGCACCATCCCTCCACTCAATCAGATACCCTCAATTCGCCTTTCCACACATCCCCATGGTACCCCCAGGAGTCTGTTCCTAGAGTGGTCGCCTGCTCAATGGTTCCTTAGGTATCCCGGTACACCCCCTGGGCAGAGCGGGGAAGGAAGTGCCCGATCCTCCCCCTAATAACAGTGGAGCTGGCGATTCACATTGGAGTCTGCCCTGGTGAGCGCTTGGGTGGCGTGGACTGGCGTTGGAGGAGTGCGTCACCTGAATATGGCTCATTTCTCCTGTTCTGCCCTATCACCAGTTGCCCCGAGCACACTGGGAGAGCCAATGAGGAGCCGCAGCATATACACTGCTCCCTCCCTGGGCTCTCGGCTAGCACTGCCCCTCCGTTGTGCATCCTGACCCCACATCGCCATTCCCGGGTTCACGCAGGAGGTGACGATATAGCAGCAGGACAGACTGGTAACCCTCCCCAGAGAGGGAGAGCCACCTTTGGGTGCTCAATCCCTCTCTTCCCCTGCCGACCCCCGATGGCCCAAGCTCATTCCTGAATCCAGGTCGCCGGCGTGGAGTGAGGTGTGGCATCCAGTGCCTCAACCCTTTGCGCCACCAGGTCGGTCTTTTCTCCAATTTTTTAAATTGTTTTTGTTTTAAGTCATCAGATTCTAAGAGCTAATAGGAAGGGCAGGTGAGAAACCTAGCTGGGGATCCCCCTGAACAGGGGACTAGTAGTAGCAAGGTTGATAACAGTAAGATTGAAGTTCAAATTAGGTTAGGGAAGGGGCTAACAACAGAGGGCTGCCAAAGCCCACATTCAGAATGAAAAATAAAAAATTAAGAAGATTAAGTAAGAGCAACAGAGAAGGAACAGGAAAAGGCAAGAAAGGATCAGAAACAAGCTGGAAAGGGGTCTGCTTTAATGCCAGGAGTCTGGGAAATAACATTAATGAGCTCCAGACAATGGTGACAGACACTAAAGTGGATCTAGCAGCCATCACAGAAACTTGGGCCGAAGAAAATAATAACTGGCACCTGACAGTGCCAAGCTACACCATGTTTAGGCAGGATAGCGGAAAAGGTAAAGGAGGCGGTGTAGCCCTATATGCCTGGGAAGGCACAGAGGCAGTGGAAAATGGAAAATTCAAGGGAGGTTATGGGGAAACAGAATCGCTGTGGGTTCAGCTCATGGTATCATCAGGCAAGAAACTGTGGCTGGGGTGCTCTACAGACCTCCAGGACAGGGGGGAGAGAGAAATAAGGAGCTACGGGCAGAACTAGAAAGGGGTGTGGGCAAAGGGGTAGGTGGTGGTGCTGGAAGATCTAATCCTGCCGAATACTGATTCGGTCATTCCAGTGGCCAGGAGCTCCGGAAGTCACGCCCTCCTGGTTACACTGCAGGACTGCATGCTGGTGCAGCTGATTAAGAAACCCACTAGGCAGGCTGCCCTTCTAATCGTGGTGTTCAACAACACAGAAATGGTACGAGGAGCGAGGGTAGGGGGGCCACTAGGGTCCAGCGACCAAAACACTATATGGTTCAGCTTGGCCCCTAGACAAGTAAACCCTCATCAAAGGCTGAAGTCCTAGACTTCAAAACAGCAGACTTCAACCGGATGAGGGCGCCGGTCCGGGACAAGTTAAATGGAGCGGACAGCATCAGGGATGTGAAGGGGCAATCAAGGGCATCCTTCTCGAGGCAACAAAGTCTCTCATTAGAATTATAATCAAAAGAAACAGGTGCAAGACACCAATATGGTTCTCTGGAAAGGTCTGGGAAGCAGTGAGAGCCAAAAGAAAGGCTTTCACGAGGTACAAGGAAAAACAAGGGTAGAAAGACTGGGGAGAATAGCAAATGAGAACAAGGGAAACCAACAGGACAGTCAGAGAAGCAAAGACAGACACAGAACTGAGTATTGCAGAGGGGGACAAAGGAGGGGAAAACAGTTCTTTAGTTACATAGGAGAAAAAAGAAAGAAGGGGGGAGGAATTGTTAAGTTAACAGAGGAAGGTAGGGTGATTGAGAAGGATGGGAGAGCAGCTGTTCGTAATGGTTACTTCTGCTCTGTATTCGCAAGGGAAGGCAGAGGGCCTGCACTCTGCCAGAGAATTTTTTTTTATTTTTTTTTTATTTTAAAACATTTGTTTACCGGGTAATGGCATTGAGGCAGCGGTAAAGGGGATCCCTGAGATGAGTCTGCAAGTATTTGCTACTGAGAGGGTTCAGAAAAGGCTAGCATCCCCAAAGATAAATAATGCCCCAGGACCAGGTGAAATGCATCCAAGGTTCAAGGAATTTGCAATGAAACTAAATTAACCCTTGGTAGGG
This sequence comes from Neoceratodus forsteri, assembly GCA_016271365.2. Classification (NCBI taxonomy): domain Eukaryota; kingdom Metazoa; phylum Chordata; order Ceratodontiformes; family Ceratodontidae; genus Neoceratodus; species Neoceratodus forsteri. The sequence goes on along the minus strand of CM057452.1, from coordinate 336,738,281 downwards.
CAATTCAATAGCTCAGTTCAGACAGGGGTAGTTACAAAAGACTGGAGGGTAGAGGACACAGTCCTGCTCCATATGGCGGGGACAAGGAACAAATCGGTAACTACAGACCTGTCGGTCTTATCTCTATTGTGAGTACACTGATGGAGACACTAGTCAAAGAAGCAATAAACAAAAGGTTGCGGGGCTCACCCCTTGCTGGTGCAGCAGGCTTGGTGCTAACAGGAAAAAGAGAAAAAAATGCTATGCACAGATGGAAACCAAACAGGTTTTCTACCCTGTGGCACTGACCTGGACCAAACAGCTCACTAAAGAAACAGACAGGACAGCCCACTTCGTCTGCAGAGATATACAGTACTTTTTAAAGTGCATTTGTGCTGAAGTGCTCACCAGAAAAAACATCCAGGCTGCTGACAGACAGTCTGCATGCACATGACATGCATGTACCAGTCAGCTGACATTTTGGCTAGACACCAGCTCCGAGGAAGGCGTGTCTAGCCAAAACATCAGCTGATCTGTCAGCTGCCTGATCAGTTTTTCTCTGCTGCTCTGTAAGCACCTATGTGGTGCCAGTGAGTTTTCTTATTTTCATGATGTACGTTCCAGTTCTGCCACTGTTTTGTACTCTGCACTAAAGTAACTGAATTAGGAGGTGAGCACCTCAGCACAAACGTACTTTAATAAGAACATCTCTTCAGCAAAAGTTACCTGTCCTGTCTGTTTTTTTAGTGAGCTTTTAGCTCCAGGTTGGTGCTACAGAGGTAGGAAGCCTGTTTGGTTTCCATCTGTGTATACTAGTCAATGAGGATGTAGTGAACTACTTGGAGAGCAGCGGACTCTGGAATAGTAAACAGCACAGGTTCATGGCAGGATCTTTGATTGGGTAACAAGGGAAGTGGATAAGTGCCATGCTGTGGACTTACTTCAATTTCAGCAAGGCTTTCAACTTGGTGCCTTACAGAAGGTTGCTAAAGAAACTAGAGGATCTGGGTGCAGTGAAGGACACAGTAAGATGGGTGAGAAACTGCTCAGAAGGGAGACAGCAGAGGGTTGTGGGTTAACAGTCACATCAGAACAGAGGGAGGTCACTAGTGGGGTGCCACAAGGATCAGTCCTGGGTCCAGTCCTTTTCAATATATTCATCAGTGATGTGGGAGAAACACAAAAACTTGGAAACATAGACTTTGATGGCAGATAAGGACCGCTTGGCCCACCCAGTCTGCCCATTTCCCTACCTGCTGGATAAGCTGAAGATCCTAGTTAACCAACAGCCTACTTCTTCCTACCCCCCACAAAAATTGCCTTATGTCTGTCCCATGCATTCTTGAATTCCCCCACTGTTTTTGACCCTAAGTCCTCCTCAGGAAGGCCGTTCCATGCGTCCACCACCCTCTCCGTGAAAAAATACTTCCTCATGTTGCCCTTGAGCTGTCCCCCCCTATCTTCAAATTGTGCCCCCTTGTTCTTGCACATCTCTTTTACTGAAATATGCTACCCTCCTGGACTTTGTTGATTCCCTTGAGGTACTTGAAAGTTTCTATCATGTCCCTCCTTTCCTCAAGGGTATACATATTAAGCTCCTTTAGTCATGGGAGGATGGAGTGGTATCTGAGGACTGGAGGAGGGCAGATGTGATTCCCCTTCACAAAAGTGGGAGCAAGGCAGAAGCAGGAAACTGCAGACCTGTTAGTTTGACCTCAGTGGTGGGGAAAATGATGGAATCACTTCTGAAAGAAAGAACTGTTGAGTACTTAGAGGCCAGCGGGGCACAGGACCCAAAGCATCATGGATTCACAGCAGGAAGGTCATGTCAGACGCATCTAATCAATTTCTTTGACTGGGTGACCACAGTAATAGACCAGGGAGGGGCTGTGGATATGGCCTACCTAGACTTTAGCAAGGCATTTGACACAGTCCCACACAAAAGATTAATAATCAAGTTAGCCAGCCTGGGAGTGGGTCCCAGGGTGGTAGCCTGGGTAGCAAACTGGCTGCACAACAGGACACAGAAGGTAATAGTGAATGGAACACATTCCGAAGAAAGGGGGGTTACTAGTGGAGTACCTCAGGGCTCAGTACTGGGTCCAGTCCTCTTTAACGTCTTTATAGGTGACATTGCAGAGGGTCTGGAAGGAAAGGTATGTCTCTTTGCAGGTGACACAAAGATCTGTAACAGAGTTGATACACAAGGGGGGTAGAAAGGATGAAAAGGGACTTGGCAAGGTTGGAGGAATGGTCAGACATATGGCAACTTAGATTCAATGCAAAGAAGTGCAAAGTAATGCACCTGGGAAATAAAAATCCAGGAGAAGAGTACACAATAGCAGGGGGGTACTAACAACAACAATAATGGAAAGGGACCTGGAGTAGTCATATCAGACTGACTTAAAGGTGGGTAAGCAATGTAAGAAGTCGGTAAGGAGAGCCAGGGGGATACTGGGATGCATAGGGAGGGGCATCACAAGTAGAAAAAAGGAAGTGGTTATCCTTCTGTACAGACAGTTGGTGAGACCCCATCTGGAGTACTGCGTGAAGTTTTGGAGACCTCATCTACGCAAGGACATAGACAGGATGGAAGCAGTCCAGAGGAGGGCAACTAAAATGGTGCAGGGTCTACATCAGAAGCCATATGAAGAGAGACTGAGAGAGCTTAATATATATACCCTTGATGAAAGGAGGGACGGGGGACATGATAGAAACTTTTAAGTACCTCAAGGGAATCAACAAAGTCCAGGAGGGTAGCATCTTTCAGAAAAAGAGATGTGTAAGAACAAGGGGGCACAATGTAAAGATAGAGGGGGGACGGCTCAGGGGTAATGTGAGGAAATTCTTTTTCACGGAGAGAGTGGTGGACGCATGGAACCGCCTTCCTGGAGAGGTTGTGGGGTCTAAAACAGTGGGGGAATTCAAACATGCATGGGACAGACATAAGGCAATTATAGTGGGGGGGGGTTGCAGGAAGTAGGCTGTTGGCTAACTAGAATCTGCAGCTTATCCAATAGGTAGGGAAATGGGACTTGGTGGGTCAAGTGGTCCTTATCTGCCATCAAAGTCTATATGGTTTCTGGTGCAGACGCTGCACCATTTCAGTTGCCCTCCTCTGGACTGCCTCCATCCCGTCCATGTCCTTGTGGAGATGGGGGTCTCCAGAACTGTATGCAGTACTCCAGATGGGGTCTCACTAACTGTCTGTACAGAGGGATAACAACTTCCTGTTTTCTACTTGTGATGCCTCTTCCTATACATCCCAGTATCCATAGATACATAGGCAGTGTCGGCACATAAGGGCCTACGACCCACCCAGTCTGCCCATTTCAGCTTGTAAGTTCACTTTATGTTTTCCTAGAAATCCCCCCCAGCCCTGCTTATTGCCTTCTTACATTGCTTGCTTACCTTTAGGTTATCTGATATGACTACCTCCATGTCCCTTTCCATTTTTGTTGTTGTTAGTACCCCCCCCCCACTGGATCTAAGCTGACATACTTTTGACCATTCCTCCAACCTTGCCAAGACCCTTCTCATCCTTTCCACCCCGTGTATCAACCCTGTTGCAGATCTTTGTGTCATCTGCAAACAGGCATACTTTTCCTTCCATCCCCTCTGCAATGTCACCTATAAAGACATTAAAGAGGATTGGTCCCAGTACTGAACCCTGCGGTACCCCGCTAGTAAGCCCCCTTTCTTCGGAGTGAACTCCGTTTACTATCACCCTCTATGTCGTTATCCAGCCAATCTTTTGCCCAGGCTACCACCCTGGGACCCAATCCCAGGCTGGCTAATTTGTTTATTAATCTTTTGTGTGGGACTGTGTCAAATGCCTCGATAAAGTCTAGGTAGGCCATGTCCACAGCCCCTTCCTGGTCTACTACTTTGGTCACCCAGTCAAAGAAATCTATTAGATTCAGCTGACATCATCTTCCCGCTGTGAATCCATGCTGCCTTGGGTCCTGTGTCCCGCTGGTCTCTAGGTACAGTACTCAACAATTCTTTCTTTCAGAAGTGATTCCATCATTTTCCATACCACTGAGGTCAAACTAACAGGGATGTAGTTTCCTGCCTCTGCTTTGCTCCCACTTTTGTGAAGGGGAATCACATCCGCCCTCCTCCAGTCCTCAGGTACCACACCATCCTCCCATGATTTGTTAAAAAGGGTAGTCAGTGGTGTCACTAGTTCTCCCCTTGGTTCTTTTAGAATTCTGGGATGAATCCCATCAGGGCCCATTGCTTTGTCCACCTCCAGTTTTAGGAGTTCTTTCAGAACCCTTTCTTCTGTGAATGGACTGGTATCAACCCCCCTATCCAGAGTGCTTCTATTGATTGAATTAAGTACCTTCCCCTCTTCTTTTGTGAACACTTCTTTTGTGAGCAGAAGTATTCGTTCAGAATCCTGCTTTTTCACTGTCACCATCTCCCACCCACCCCTGCCCTTTATTAAGCCTCACTATCCCTCCCTTGGCCTTTCTTTGCTCCCTAATGTACCTATAAAAGGTTTTATCCTCCTTCTTAACTGAGTTGGCTATCTTTTCCTTGGTTTGGGCCCTTGCTATTTTGACTCCCTTCCCCGGTTCCTTCTGTTTTAATTGGTACAGTTCTCTGTCCTGCTCCTTCTTTGTTTCCTTATACTTCCTGAATGCTACCTTTTTTTTCCTAAACTTCCCCGCCACCTCTTTTAAGAACCATAGTGTTTTTTCCTTTGTTTTGATTTATTTGCTTCCCCACAAAGGCTTGTTTCCTCTGTGATGGCAGTTTTGATGTTTCCCCATTGTTCCTCCACCCCTCCTTCTTGCCCATTTGCGAGTGCATTTCTGAGACACTCTGCCATTTTGACAAAGTTAGCCCTCCTGAAGTCCAGTACCTTCACTTTTGTATGGCTTGACTCTACGGCTGTGTTTATTGTGAACCACACTGTTTGGTGGTCACTTGTTCCCAGATGGCTACCCACTTCTAAATTTGAGATCCTCTTTCCATCCCCGTTTGAGAGTACCAGGTCAAAGAGGATGGCAGGGGCTACAGGATGATCTGGCAAAGCTTGAAACCTGGTCAGACACCTGGCAACTGGGCTTTAATGCCAAAAAGTGCAAGGTGCTGCATTTTGGGATGAAGAACCCAAGGAGGAGTTACCAGCTAGGGGGAGTGCAGCTAGCCCAGACAGAGGAGGAGAAGGATCTGGGTGTGCTCATTACAAGGTCAATGAACAACTTGGCACAATGTAGGAAGGCAGCTGCAAAGGCCAACAAAATGCTGGGTTGTATTGCAAAGGGTATATCCTCGAGGAGGAAGGAGGTGATTCTGCCACTGTATAGGTCATTAGTTAAACCACACCTGGAGTACTGCGTGCAGTACTGGCGTCCGTATCTGAAGAGGGACATTAAGTTACTGGAGGGGGTGCAGCGCAAAGCGACAAAGATGATCAAGGGGCTGGGGGACTTATCATACGAGAGGAGGTTGAAGGAGTTGAACATGTACTCACTGGAGGAGAGGAGACACAGGGGTGACATGATTGAAACCTTTAAATACATGAAAGGAATAAACAAGACAGGTACAGAGGGGCTGTTCAAAGTAAGGGAGGGGAGGGACACCAGGGGCCATGATATGAGACTGGAGCGAGGAAGGTTCAGGAGGGAAATGAGGAGACACTTTTTTACAGAGAGGGTGGTGGCAGGGTGGAATGCATTACCTGCTGAAGTGGTATACAGTAGAACAGTGGACTGCTTCAAATGAGGATGGGACAGGACAAGGGGGAGGGTTAATGAAGGGAGGGGCAGCTGCAGAATAAGGGGTGCTAGCTGCACATTCAAGCAGACTTGATAGACCTCTAGGCCTTTATCTGCTGGCGGATTTCGTATGTTCATAAAGATTGCTCCCTCCCGAGTGGGTTCCAGCACTAGCTGTCTGAGGCATGCTCCCTGCAAGGCATCGAGAATGACCCTGCTCTTGGACGTGGCCGCAGCAAAGGTGCTCCAGTTAACATGTGGCATATTCAGGTCCCCCATCAGCAATATCTCCCCTTTTTCTGCCATCCTAAGGATGCCTTCTATCGCCGCTTAGACTAGCAGGTCAGGACCCCCTCCAACACACACACCTGCTGCCTTGGGAGCTCTGAAATGCCACCACTTAGACTAGCAGGTCAAGATCCCCTCCAACACACACACACACACACACACACACCTGCTGCCTTGGGAACTCCGAAATGCCACCGCTTAGACTAGCAGGTCAAGACCCCTTCCAACACACACACACCCCTGCTGCCTTGGGAGCTCTGAAAAGGTGCCGCTTAGACTAGCAGGTCAGGACCCCCTCCAACACACACACACCTGCTGCCTTGGGAGCTCCAAAATGTCGCCGCTTAGACTAGCAGGTTAGGACCCCCTTCAAAACACACACCTGCTGCTTTGGGAGCTCCAAAATGCCGCAGCTTAGACTACCAGGTCAGGACCCCCTCCAACACATATCTGCTGTCTTGGTAGCTCCAAAACACCACTGCTTAGACTAGCAGGTATGAGTCACCCTCCACCTCCAGCTGAGGCACTCTGTCTCCGGAACAGTGAACAGCAGATTTGAACCAGGCACCTTTCCGCCAGCACACCAGTGCTGACTTGTTTTCTTACTCACTGCTGTCTGCATTCCACAGTATCCTTTAGTGTTCCAGTGTACTTACACTAAGAACTTATGCCGGATTTATAGTTAAAAAAATTTGTAGTTTACCAAAAAAAAAAGTGTGGTTAAGGCAGGACCTGCATTTCAGGAATTAAATTGTACTCTTATAGCCCTGCTTTCATCAAACTTAGCCTGCTTTATTTTCTCTGTGAGCTGGGGGCACAGGTGCCCCACCCAGCATTGAGTGCAGTCTATATAACTTTAGCTCATGTCTCAGGGGCTTGTTTTTGCATTAATTGTTGACTACTTAAGTAATTCATGCTTTGGGGGCTTCAGGAGGTCTGTTTGTAGTTTTGTAAATACAGTCACAGCCTGTTTTGCAAGCTTTATTGATTGTAGGCTAAAAGGCTTTATTTTCTAATCCATTTTTAATCTGGAGTTTTTAAAATGAGTTGCAGTATTTTAAGCCTAAAATGCTAAGGGACTCCCTCATGCAGTCTTCTAACCCCTTCTCCCTTTTACCGTCCCTTATTTCTCAGCCAATTGCTCTCTCTCTCTCCCCCCTTCCCCTCCCCATTGTTCTCCCCAGCATCCCTGTTGCCTCTTTGTTACATCAATCATACCTCATACCTCTGTGGCTTTAAGCATTAATTCCCCATCCTTGTGTTCCTCTCCGGTCAGGACCCCCTCCAGTTTCCCATTTGCAAGTTATACCCAGCTACCCCTAAAGGTCACTGTTTCCTCCTTCTTCACTCTCTGAATATTCCCCTGACATTCTTTTGCATAGCTCTTGCTCAGGTTCAGGGTGCTTTGGCTCGGGTTTGGGGTGCTTTGGCTCGGAGTGGAGGATGCTGTGGCCTCCTGTTTTAGTGGAGGTGAACCTAACTACCTACATCATCCTGCCTCATGCTTTTTCAATAGTTCCACCTAGATACTCGCTCCACCCACATTTTTTCTACTCCAAGCTTTTCCCTATCCTGCTACTGTCGAATACCTTGGATTTTAATCTGAACTTCTTCCACTTCGTTGACCCAAGCTTTAATATGGTGTTGGGTATTGTGCTGGCTTGTACTTACATACTTGTAGTGCTGGGCACAGACCAATTGCTGCTCATTCTCAGGCAGGACACAGGGCAGCCCACAGACCCTCTGTACTCCAGTTTCTCATGTATCTACCCCCAAGCCAACCTTAATCCTACCTTTATCACCATACATGGGCTTAGAAAAGGGGGAAACTGCTATATGGTTGTGGAATATCTCAGAGTCTACAAACGTCAGATCGTCCTCCCCCGTGGGTCACTCCTGAAATTCCTGCTGATCATTAAGTTATTACTCGCTGGGGATATTGAATCTAACTCTGGCCCTCCATGTCCTAATGTTCCAACTGTGTCACCTTCTGTGGCTGTCTGGGCTAATGCCAAAGGTCTGAAACTAGTCCACATGAACATTAACAGCCTCGGACCTAAAATGCATGAACTCGAGGCATGGGTAAATATGTATTCCCCTGACATAATTGCCATTTCTGAAACCTGGCTCAAGCCTAGTATCCTAATGTATGAGGTTGAGCTCCAGGGGTTTAAGTCTTTTAGATAAGATAGATAAGGTAGGAAGGGTGGTGGAGTTATCATTTACGTAAAAACTCCCTAAATGCCTCCGTAGTGGCAATGCCAGACCATATCCAATCAGGTGGCGAGGCGGTGTTCATCAAAATGCTGTTTGGCAGGTCTAAGCCCCTGCTAATAGGCTGCATCTACAACCTACCTAAGACTGCAAAATATGCCCTAAAGAGCTTTCTGGCTCTGATCCCGGTGCTATCTCAGTGGATGAAAATAATCCTTGGTGACTTTAACCTCCACTGGGGTCAGCACACCATTAGTGATATAAAATCCAGCTTGCTAGAGGCCAACTTGACCCAACTGATCCAAGGACCCACTAGGTTGAACATTAAGTCAGGAAATCACACCTCATTAGACTGGATTCTTGCTTCCAACCCAAGTAGTTTCAAAGTGGCTGGGACATTTGCAGACTCCATAAGTGACCATGCCCCTATATTTGGCATCTGGAAAAACGACCATCCCAACCCTCCACCCCAAATTTTTGGGCTCGGGATTATTCCAGTTTCGACACCTGCTCCTTTCTTGAAACCCTAGCAGTGGTGGATTGGACTCAAATCAAGCTAGCCCCCAATCTGGACTCAGTCCTTGATTTCTTCATCAGTAACTTCCTCTCGGCTGCCAATAAGCATGCCCCCCTAAAACAAGTCAGAGTTAAGGGAAAACGCTCAAGGTGGCTGTCCAGAGACCTTAAAAAACAAATGAGGGTGAGAGACAAAGTCTGGGAAAAATTCAAATCTACAAATCTAACTAAGGATTGGGTGGAATATAGAAAATTGAGAAACAAGTATAAAAAGGAACTAAAATCAGCTAAAAGACAGTACCTCCAGACACAACCTACAAGCTAAAAACCTTTCAGACCCTACAAAATTTTGGTCCCAAATTAACTCTCTCCTAAAGGGGAACACTACCCATGAGAAAAGTGACATAGTAGCAAATGGTGTCTGCTATACCAACCCACAAGATGCTGCTAATGCACTAAACACACTCCTCACTGACCTGGACAAATTTAAAAATAATCCCGCTGGGCCCCCCTTCCCCCACCTAGAATCATTTACAAGAAGAAACCCCTTACCCTAATTTTCACTTCAAACTTCCAACTAAATCTGAGGTCCAAAAATTACTAAAAAAAATTCAAATCCTCTGGCTCCGCTGGGTTTGACAAGCTGGAGCCCAGACTCCTCAGAATCGTAGCCCACATCATTGCCTCTCCAGTCACTTGGCTCCTAAACAGATCGTTACTTGAAGGCAAAGTCCCCACTGTGTGGCAAGTTGCCTTGGTCACTCCTATCCCTAAAGGTGGGGATATTGAGCTTGTTGAGAATTACAGACCAATATCCATCCACTGCACTCTAAGTAAAGTGTTAGAGAGGACTGTATATCAGCAGACCCAGGAACAGAACAATTTACTAACTGAACGACAACATGGTTTTAGAAAAAAATCATGGTACCAACACGGCCCCAATTAGCCTTACTGGGGATATCTTCACAGCTCTAGATGATGGCCTACCAACTGGTGCGATCTTTATAGACCTCACCAAGGCATTTGACTTGGTGAATCATCATCAGCTTATTACTAAACTAACATCTCTTGGTCTTGATCATCTGTCTACTCATTGGTTCACGGACTACCTTGGCAGCAGATCACAAATTGTCAGATGGCATGGAGCTAAATCTGACAAACACCCTATCACAGAAGGCATCCCCTAGGATTCGATATTGGGACCTCTCCTGTTTTCTCTATTTATTAATGATTTGCCTCAACACTGTGGAGGTGCCAAGGTGACCTTATATGCAGACGATGCCATGCTTTATAGGTCCTCCCAAGACACTGTCCAACTAAACAACCTTCTTAGTCAAGAGCTTGGTCAACTTGAGAATTGGTTTCTTGCTAATAAATTAGTTCTAAATAGTAAAAAGACCAAAGCCATGCTATTTGGCCCTAAAAGCCTGGGCCCAACGCGTTTACATTTATTGTCCCCAGCTCTTTCCAATGGCTCAAAAATTGCAGTGATCGATTGTATCAAATACCTAGGTGTATACTTAGACCAAGACTGCTCCTCTAAGAGCCACATCGCCCATCTGACCAAGAAACTCAAATAAAAGTTAGGTCTATTATATCGCCTGAGCCCTTTCCTCACTCGTGAATCCAAACTCAAGGCTTCCACTGGTACACTCCTACCAACCTTGCTATATGGGGCCCCTTTACTACATTCTGTGAGAAGTTCTGAAATGCAAAGGCTAAAAATACTGTATCACAGGATAGGGCACTTCGCTGCAGGGATGCCACCACGGGAGCATCACTGCAAGGTACTATTATCTCTTAGATAGCCTTTTCTAGATGGCAAATTATCATATCCATCACTGTGCCTTGCATTTAAGCTTCAGCAAAATGGCACCCCTCTTAGCCTAATTAACACATCAGCTCCCAAAAAGAATGGGAGAACACTAAGATCCTCTGGCCGTCAGCTTCTCCATGTCCCCAGTGTTAGGACTTCCCTAGGACTCCGGTCCTATGCTACCTTCATCCCTCCTATCTGGAATGGTCTCCCTAGCAGTCTCCAGAAATGTACCTCCCTGGGAGGCTTCAAGCCCACCTGTTGGATCTGAGCCTCTGCAACTGCTACCGCTGAGTCTACCAGACTCCCTGCTGCCAATCTAACCTTATTGGGACATAAATCTGATTGTGACTGTCTTGTATATAATAGTACTTCTACTCCTTTTGATATTGATTGTACTTAACCTGTCATGGTATCCTTGACTGGGTCAATATGTCTATATTGGCTGTTAATTGTGAAATGACATGTATGTATTTTGTTATGTTTACATATGTATGTAATTAATTATGGGTTGCCCTTGAAAAAGGGACTGTTTTGGTCTCAGTAGGCCTACCCGGTCACCAAAGTTTAAGTAAATAAATACATTTTACTTGTCCATTTCCTCCCCCTGAGATGGGGGTCTGTATACAACACCCATGCGGATTGTGGTGCCATTTCCTGTCTCCAGGGTGACCCACAGTGCCTCTTCTCCTCCCTGCTTACCCTTTAGTTTCATTGCTTTAATCCAGGGCAAGATGTGTCTCTTTGCAGATGACACTAAGGTCTGTGGAGGATAGACAGCGAGGAGGGGATTAGAGAACTTCAGAGAGACTTGCAAAAGCTGGAAAGGTGGTCAAAGGTTTGGCAGTTGAAATTCGATGCCAAAAAGGGCAGAGTGATGCCTGTAGGGAACAAGAACCTGAGAACAGAGTACTGAATGGGGGGGGGTGGTAAAGCATGCATGACCTCTGAGGAAATAGATCGGGGGTCATCATCAATGACTCCCTAAAACAATCAAACCACTACAACAAGGCCTACAGTAAGGCAACTACGATACTGGAGTGTATAGGAAGGGTTACTAACAGCAGATGGAAGGTGGTATTTATTTTGTCTCTATAGATCACTGTTGAGGCCCACCTGGAGTACTGGCCCAGTTCTGGAGTTGTCACCTGAGAAAAGATAAGGACAGGCTGGAGACAGTGCAATGCAGGGTGACCAAAATGATTTAGAACCAGCAGGGCAGATCTTATGAGGATGGCTCAAGGTACTGAACGTTTACTCGCTGGAGGCCAATAAAGATAGAAGTGATGTGCTAGAGACCTTCATGTTCTTGAGAGGAATGAACAAGGTAACCCGTGATGAGCTATTTAGCATAAGTAGAGAATCAAGAACACAGTGGCATGAGTGGAAACTAACGGGGGGAAGGGAGTTTCAAGAGGGATGTGATCAAGTTTCATTTTAAAGAAATGCTGGTGGAGCTGTGGAACAATCTGACAGCTAATGTGGTAGGCACCAAAACTATCAATATCTTCAAACATGGCTGGGACACAGTGAAGGGCTTCGTGGTTGCTTAGGGTAGTAGCAATAGAGCAGAAAGCATGGGGTGGATAGTGTGGGTTAGAACCCTGTAAGGGCAATAGGTCCTGGGTTTGTTAGGAGCTTTTGGGCAGACTGGAAGAACCAATGTTTTTTTTCTGCTGTCATATAGCATGATGATACAAGACAAATGATTCTACAATCATCGTTAAACTCAAGAAGGATCCTACAATAAAAGCTGGACATACCTTAAATGTGGTGGTGGTGCTATCGTTGGCTAAAACATACCCCATGTTAAGCCTCCCTCCTTCTACTGAGCAGGTTAGAGTGGGACTAAGGCCCCTCCCAGTGACGTTCAAGGTGAGTTTTGCCTTCACAGTGTGGATCTCCAGTGTCTCGTAGAACTACATGAAAGCAAGGCAGAGACTGTTAGGTGGATAAACAGCATAGCACTGTCTACATACGAAGCTGTTGTACCCTGACTGTCTGATATAAACTGTGTGAAAGCTGTGATGCCCACTGACACTCAAGCTGCAGCTGGAATGTGCCCAGTGCATTATGTAGAGATGATGCTGTACTCTTCTCACATAAAATAAAATGTCCTGAGGACAGATATTCCAAACATTTGCACATTCAATTTAGTGGGTACATTTGAAATATAATGTCCGGAGGACAGCTATTCCCAACATTTGCACACTCAGTTTAGCAGGTACATTTCAATAAAACTAGGATAATTCCAACACAGAGTATAAAAAAATTAATAACTGTAGAAAATAATAAAATGGTGGTCAAAACTAAGAAAACTTAGCTCAGAGACTGGAACATGACTCTTGGGTAGTGCTGGGCAGAAACTGTGACTACCAAATTTGTGGAAGTTTCGCTACATTTCACAAATTTCACAAAATTTTCCGAAATTCTGACTTTGGCAAAAATTTTAATCCTCCGAATGTGTTTAGTGAATTTTCATCATTTCTGCGAAATTTTCTGGCTGAATTACAGAATGATACACGTGAACTGTGGAATGACAGTTCTGCAGAATTCCATTTGCAGTTTAATACATCAATCCACAATACATGCAATCATTCCACAGTTCAATGATCAGCTCTGTGGAATTTTCCATGGTTTAATATATTATTATGCAATTCAAACATTCACTCTGCCATTCTAAGTCAGAATTTTGTGAAAGTTGCCAAAGTGCATTCCGAAATTTCACGGAAGTGAAATTCCGGCTTTCAAGGTCAATTCCACCAGCAGAACTGTTTTTTTTTCACACAGCATTACTCTGGGTCAACTTATCGCTTCAGCAGAGAAATACATCTGAAGGGTCAGGGGTGCATGACCACACTGCAGAGTTTAAACTTTATAATTCTAAAGTTCTAGCTCCACAGTAAAACTTCAGAGCTGATTAAATACAAAATATTATACCAAGGGGCATGGGTAGTCCAGCAGCAGCAAATGGCACTGCCGAGCCAGTGAGAACTTGGGAGATGGCATGGGTGGCAGATGATGCTGGGGTGGCAATGCATTCAGCCAGGGTGGTGGTGGCATTGACTTCTGCAACCACAGCAACCCCTAAGGAGGCCCAGGGAACTCCCTGTCCAAAACTGTATCTCGTCAAGGTGCAACTGAATTTTGGCGCTGTAATTAGGGTGCCGCAACAAGGGCGAGAGTGACAGGGTGATCTTGATTTTTTATCACCCCGCACTCACACCATCTTTTGTGCCCTAATAATTTTCCTCCCTTTCGGGGCATGCCCACCATGGAGTTTGTTATATTTAGTTGTGGTGGGCAGTGTGTGTGGGGGGCAAAGCCCTCCACAAAACAGGAATGTTTTCCTGCATGGCACTTTGGTGCTCTGGCTCCAGGTAGACGCAATGCCTGGCACTGCAGAGCCAGGTGGTGTACTGCCTGCACCATTATCAATGTCGACAAAATGATTGTCACACCAATAGGGGTGAACCGTCCAAAACATGGAACTAGACAACTCAAATATTGCTGCTTCAACTTTTTTCACAGCCTCTAATTAATATGTATTCCAACGTGGTCTGTTGGGAAAGCCAACTTCATCGTGGAGAATTTAAAATGAGTATAATATTCATAAAAATTTATATTAGGTGAATGCCTGCTAACTTGCCACTTAGGCACACAATTTTTCTATTAAATATTTGTTTACAGTTCACACTAGTCCACTGAACTGGTGGAGTAAACATTTATTATACTTTTTTGGGATTCTCCCTGATGAAGTTGGTTTTCCCAGCAAAACATGCTAGACTAAATTTGAATCTAAGGCTGTGAATAAACATGAACCAACAATATTTGAGTTGTCTAGATCCATAGTGTGAAACAGTATTTATGAATGGTTGTGGACTTATGGATCTTTATGCTCCTCAGCTTCGTTTCTTTCTTTTTTGTTGTTGTTGTTGTTGTAGTTATTTCAGGACTGCAGTGCACCTGGTGTGTGCCCCGAGACCTTACTCCCCTGCAGGACACTGTTGTGTGCATGTGTGTCCTGTTAGGGCACTGATCAGCACTGTGGGAAGGTTCAGAAAAGAAAACTGAGGTGGAAAAATTGTGGCTATCGGGATGAAGGTTGCAGCACACTTGGTCACTGCACCAACTGCCCCACTGCCACATTCTATTGTCCTTTGGTAGGAGAGGTGGGATTGTCCACCTCTCCTCTTGACCCATCATGGCGGGTGGTGAAGTCCATGGGGGACCTTGGAGCGGGGTTGGCAGGTAACAGAGCTGGGTGGTAACCTGCCAGGAGGATAAACACAATATAAAAAGGACGAAAATAATTAATATACCAAAGTTCATGTTTGCAAGCCTTGTATTACCTGGGTTACAGACTGTTACTTACTGTTCTGCTTTCCTCAGGGGAAAACAAGATAAGAAGGGTGTGGGTGGCAGCTGGCTGGAGGGGTCGTAGCGCATTCATTAGCAGGAAAGGCCCATGAGGATTCAAGAGAGAAGACCTCAGCTAAATCTGTTCGTCAAGGATGTATCCCTGTAATCAAATGTTATTTAACCAGGCAAGCAGGTGAGCTAAGAGATTATTTTACTTTGCCAAGGGAGACCTGGCAAGACAGGCAATCATGAATACTTACATTATATCTTACACATTTTTTGAGTGCTTAAATGCCACACTTTTGTCTTACATTTTAGGATTATACTGTTTTTAAAATCCCAAGATTTGAAGTCAATATTCATAAAGGAAGAAATTCTGTAAGATGTGCCATAATTTATTTTTCTGTTTGTTCCATCTTTGTCACACAGCATTCATTTACTGCTGAGTTGCACATACTCATCTACTAGGGGCAAACACAATCCAAAGCTGGAACATCATAGAACACCTGGCACCTGCCCATTATGAGTCCATTAGCTTAAAATCCTCAATCATAAATCTATCCAAGCCATACAGCAACAGAACTAGGCCAGGATTAATTTATATATTTCTTAAAGGAGAATAGCACTGAACGTGAACATTATTTTTCCTAGTAGAAGCTGTTTTTTTAACTGGTTCAGATTGACTTTTTAGTAGTCCAGCTGTGTGCTTCTGATCTACATATAGTTGGCAAGGACCATTTTAAAACTGTTTAATGTAGTTTATGTCCTTGCTGAGCTTTGACATTGTTTTCACAATGCATCTGTGTTTTGCTATGGAACTTTGTGGTTGATAGGGACATAAATTACATCATAAAGTTCTAAAATGGTTCTAACCACCACAGAGTAAATTAGAAACACCCACTGAATTCTGCTACAAGACCAGTATAGTTCAAACATCAACAGACTTGGAACCGGTACTTAAAACAACTTCTAGTTTGAAAAATGACCTGCAAGTTCAATGCGGTTCTCATTTAAAAGATATAGAAAAAAAACAGCCTTACCATGTGGGAATGTGTAGACAGCATTGAGCTCTCCATCATCACAGCATCTCTTAATTTAGTGCGTCATAGTGTCTCTGACTTCTCTAACATGATCCCTGCACCAGCAGCTTCAACATGAAACTCCCTTCACAGAAGTTCTGAATAAATGAACAGTGCACCAAACAATATGTACATAGAACAAATGATACTGATTTGCCTGGTAAGAAATGTCACACAATCCAATCAGATCTCATTTGCAGAATATTTTTTATTGAGTAAAACACTCTAGGGTGTGTCCAAGTGACAATGTTGGAACTAATAGAAAAATAAATAATGATAAGTCTGATAGAACTCTTCTTTCTGTGTTGTTCCACATTGTCACTGGGGTTTCCTTTCCTGCTGGGATTTAATAAGTAGTCCTAACCACAAAATGTATGCAGAAGGGATATAGAATATTCTTCCAGTTTTAGCTGTCACTTTACTGCCACTTGAAGTACCTGTCACCCGAATACAGAGCTCTTATGTGTCCAGTCCATAATGCTTTATAAATGTGTTCAAAGAAGACCAGGTCGGGTAGTGTGGGTATCGCCTATTTTTGGCCAGGTTGTGTAGTTCAGGTAATGTACTACCATGCCCAACATAACAATGTAATTCTCAGGTTGGGTAATTTGACAAGGGTAACAGGTAAAGGACTTGAGGAGGGGGGTCAGCCTCAGTCGTGGAGGTGGTGCTGGGGACTGAGGAGAGTACACAGAAGGAGCAAGGTGGAGGGGGGAGGCATAGACAAAAGCAGAAGTCACTGGACAGCTGGTTTGAAATTAAAGTATATTACACTGTTTGGTTTATTGGGTGCCCCTGAGCCCTGTCATTACTGTGACACAGTAGTCAGCTACACTGTCTGTCTCTGCAACATAGTGAAATCCTTTTACAGCTGTACAGTATTACACTGCACACATTTGTTAGGTGCCCCTGAGCCCTGTCATTTATTACTGTGATACAGCTACACTGGCTGTTTCTGCACGTAGTGAAAGTGTGAAAATACTGTATTACACTGTTCGTTAGGTGCCCTGAGCCTTGTCATTTATTACTGTGACACAGCTACACTGTCTATCTCTGCAGCACAGTGAAAGCCTTTTATGGCTGTATTACACTGTTTGTTAGGTGCCCCGAACCCTGTCATTTATTAAAGTGACACAGCTACACTGTCTCTGCAGCATAGTCCTTTTACGGCTATATTACACTGTTTGTTAGGTGCACTGAGCTGTGTCATTTATTATGGTGACATAGCTACACTGTCTGTCTCTGCAGCATAGTGAAAGGCTTTTACAGCTGCATTACACTGTTTGTTAGGTGCCCTGAGCCCTGTCATTTATTACTGTGACATTGGCAGCTACACTGTCTGTCTCTGCAGCATAGTGAAATCTTTTTACGGCTGTATAACATTGTTTGTGAGGTGCCCCTGAGGGCTGAGCCCTGTCACTATTACTGTGACATAGTCAGCTACACTGTCTGTTCAGCACTCAGTGAAACAGTATCTTTTCACAGCTGTGTCTACTGTGTCTTGTATTTCCCAGTCTAAGTCTACTAAATGGAAGCACAATGCTACACGTGCAGCTGTTGATGATATGGACAATATGAATCATAGCACTAATGAAGAACCTAGTGGCAATATTCATAACACCATCAGGACTGGCACTAAATGTTCTGAACCAAAACAGCAAGTTAGCCCAGCTGGCCCACTGGCGCAGTAGTTGGGTTTCTGCCGGTGATGCCGACATCCTGGGTTCAGAATTGGACTCGGAAGTGAGAAGGCCAGTTGGGGGGGGAGGACTGAACACCCTGGGGCTTGCTCTCCTCCGGGGGAGGGGAATTGCATGTCCGGCACATAGAGTGATCCCTGGTGGAGGCTGGGGGTGCCACAAGCATCTGGCACCTTAGTGTAATGGAGGCGGGATAGACAGCAGCATTTATGCCATTCTGTCATTGCACGCTCCACCTCCACACAGTCAAGAAAAACAACCTTGCTGAGCAGAAAGCCACCCACCCTGGGTTGGAGATCCCGCACAGCAGCCCCGCATTCCACCAGTGATGTATCCTGCCTTCCACTGGAGGGCAGGCCCCCTCCTGGTGTCCCTGTCCCGGGGGGTACACCGGGGCATACACCCGACTGATTGTGTTCCAGGGCTGTGTATCCCATTGTCCGCCAGGTAGCTGGGTTCTCTCCCATGGCCCCACTCTGAGGGGTAATCCACAGCGTATCCCCAGCTGGATTTGTGGCGGCAGGTATGTGATGGAACAAAACTCAGGGATGGGCGGATGGGGAGCCGGCATGTATAAAGCATATTAAATTAAGAAAAAGAATGTTAGCAATGAAATGATAGTTGCATTTTGGAAAGAACTGACTTGAATTACTCGTACAAGTACTGAACGTTTTGCCACATGTGCCAGAAGACTTCCAGCTGCTGAAGCAGCATGCAATGCGGCATCCTTCATGAATGCTGATAGAGATGGTGGTGATAGTGGGGACTGGGAATGGGATAGCCCAGGCTATGTCCCACATAATGGTGACAGCACTTCCAGTTCTCCTGAATCCTGTGGCGATGAGGACAGTAGTTTCAATGAGGGGGTAGGAGAGGACACCACTGTAAGGCATGAGAGGCAAGAGCAGAAAAAAAATCATATACTAAGTATAAGAATCAGAAGATGAGTATGAATGAAAATACATCTCCACAAGGAAATGGCAGTGTAGGGTTTCCTCCAGGCCCCTTGACTGTACAAGGAACAGTGACAGGCATTGTGGCACAAAGCAAAAAAGGTAAATCTTTAGTGTGCAATTTATTTTACACTGACACTGCAGACAACTCTCGAGCTGTATGCAGTCTGTGCAAAAAGATCATCAGTCGTGGTGGCAAACCGGCAAATTTTGGAACATCAATAATGATGTGACATGCAAAGACAAAACACCCAATTGAGTGGGGCAGGGCAAGGGGCAGTGTGACTGGTATGGGCAGTAGTGGAGTTGGTGGTGGTGGCAATGACCACAGTGACAATGAACTGGAAGCAGGAACTGACACTGAATCACTAGATGTCTCCTTGCAGTCTTCCCAAACAAACAGATTGTTTTCAGACACCATCAAGTACTGGAAAATCCCAAAGTAGTACTCCACATGAAAAATGCGTGACAAATACATCCCCCCAAATTAAAAATATCTTGTGATTCTCGACAACTGACATTAAAAGAAAGTGTTGCAAGGACAATTGGCTCCAATATGCATAACTTTGCATGTCTTGGCATTGAAGTCAAGCTGCCAGATCCTGGGCCACCTCCCCAGCTTTTCCAGATCTTTCTGTAGGTCCCGTATCCCTTCAGCTGTGTCCACATTCCCACAGAGCTTGGTGTCATCTGTGAATAGGCACATTTAGCCTTTAATGCCATTCCCAGTGTTATCGATGAAGACACTGAACAACACCGGCCCCAGCACAGAGCCCTGTGGGACTCCACTGGTTACCTCTCTGGTGCCAGATAACTCTCCCCCCACCACCACCCTCTGGGTTCTGTCCCTCAGCCAGTTTTCCATCCATCTGACCATCTTTTCCCCAACTCCAAGATCCACCAACTTCCTGATCAATCTTTTGTGAGGCACAGAGTCAAAGGCCTTGCTGAAATCAAGACAGAGGATGTCTACCGCTTGGCCCCTGTCTTCTGTCTTAGTGACACAGTCAAAGAAGTCAATCAGATTTGTTTGACATGATCTCCCCCCCATGAACCCATGCTGCCTCTCATCCTAGAGACCATGTTCCTCTAGATATTCCACCAACCTTTCTTTTAGTATGGTCTCCATGAGTCTGCCCGCAATGGAGGTCAGACTGACTGGTCTGTTATTCCCTGGATCATCCTCGGGACCGCTTTTGTGAAGGGGCACTACATGTGCTGTTCTCCAGTTCTGTGGTACCATGCCTGACTCTAGTGAATTATTAAATAGGTCTGCTAGTGGTCCTGCCAGCTCCTCAGCCAGTTCCTTTAGTACCCTTGGATGTACTCTGTCCGGACCTGGTGATTTGTCCACTTTCAATGCCAGCAGACCCTCCCTCCCTCACTTTATCCTCCTCTATCACTATCTCTGTGTTCCCCTCCACAACTTCTCCTCTTTTCCTTCCTAAAGGCACTGGTCCGTCCTTCTCCATGGTGAAGACAGAACAGAAGTATTCATTTAGTATCTCTGTTTTTCCTCCATTATCCTCCATCCACTCCACACCTTTCTTAAGCCTAACAATCCCTTCCTTCTTGTCCCTTTTCTCACTTATATAGTGAAAGAAAGCCTTCTCCCATTTCTTAATTCCTTCAGCTATTTGAAACTCCTTCTGGGCCTTTGCTCACCGGACTTTCTTACTTGCCTCACTAGCCAACCTTAGGTAATTTTCCCTATCCACCTCTCTGTCTTCCTGAATTTTCTATATGCCAGCCTCTTTTCCCTTACTGACTTGGCAACCCCAGAACTGAAACAGCTGGGCACTTTGGCCCTTGTGTTCTTCCCCCTGAGCCTAATGCACTCATCTGTGGCAACCAGTATTCCTTCCTTAATGATGGACCACTTTAGGTCCACCCCCCATATCTGCTCTGATGCCCACCAGATGGCTCTTTAGAACCTCGCCCATTTTCCTGAAGTCTGCCCTCCTGAAATCCAAGATTTTGGTCTTAGTCGGGATGCTTTCCCTGCCCATATCCAAATGGAACCACACTGAGCAATGGTCACTTCCCTCCAGTGGCTCCCTGACCATTATTTCCTGTACATGCTCCCCATTTGTGAGCACCAGATCAAGAATTGCCTTAGCTCTTATTGGTTCAGTGATGCCCTGAGTCAGAAACCCACTCTGCAGTCCTTCCAGGATCACCTGACTCTTAGTACATGTTGTGGATGGTATACTCCAGTCCACCTTGGACAGGTTGAAGTCTCCCACAACTACCACCTCTTCTTTCCCTACAGCTTCCAATATTTGTGAGATCAATTCCCTGTCTCTCTCCTCATCTTGACTGGGTAGTCTGTAAACCACTCCCAACCTCACCTTTCTCCCTCTATTGGACCTTAACTGAACCCATAATGCCTCCGCCTCCCCTTCCTCTGACTCCTCCCTCATGCAAGTTATTCCCTCCCTGATATAAACTGCCACCCCCCCTTCCCGACTACTCTGTCACTCCTGTATAGTTTATATCTAGGGATAGCAAGGTCCCAGTCATTGTGTGATGTTGCCCAAGTCTCAGTTACTGCAGCTATGTCCACCCTCCTGTCTGCTAATAGTGCCTGCAGGTCATCCATCTTGTTTCAAAGACTCCGTGCATTCACAGACACCACACTCCACCTAGAGTCTGACCTTCCTTCTCTTCCCTCTTTTCTTCTATTCACATTTATTTCCTCTGTGTGTACCCCTCCACATACACTTGTTATGTGTTCCTCACCCCTCCCACCCTTTGCTTACTGCGTATTTGGCCCTTCCACCTCCTCCCTCCAGACCTCTTTCATCACTGTGGGGGGGGGTTTACTGACCACCTCCTCTCGGAGTCTGTGGGCCTGCTCGCCCATTGCCCCCCCCCAGTAGTTTAAATTAAGTGTAGTGGTTATGTATCCCCCAGCTTGTCCCTGAGTAAACTAGAACCCTACCTACTGAGATGTAGCCTGTCTGTTGAAAAGAGTGCTTTGTTTGACCAGGTCTTCTCCTAGTCCCCAATACAGACGAACCTCTCCTCCCTGCACCATTTCCTTAGCCAGTCATTAAAATCCTCTACTCGTCTTTTCCTAGCTGTGCTGGCCCTTGGTACTGGTATCACCTCTGAGAAGGCCAGTGGACTGCCTTTCTCCCTCCTTGCAGATATTCTCTAATTCCCTGAACCTACTTTGCGCTATCTCAACCTCCTCCCAGCTAGGTCATTGATTCCCAAATGTATAACTAAATTAGGTTTTCCTCCAACCTCCCTTACTAGTTCCCTTATTCTTGGGCCCACCTTCCCCACTGTCATCCCTGGCATACAATCCACCTTCCTGCTTGCATTTGAGTCCTTTTTCCTTTCCCACTGAATATCCCTAATTGTGGAGTCCCCTATGATTGCTACCCTTCCATCCCCTGCATCCGTGTTCCCCATCCTTCCTTTCTTATCTCAGTACTAGCTGCTTTCCCACCTACCTGCTCCCTCTGTACCCTGGCAAACTTATCTACACATCCACAGTTTATCCCCATAAATGTTTTTCCATCTCCCAATTTGCCCCTCCCCTTATGACTATCTGTATCTGCTTTCAGTTCTTCCTCCCCTCTTCCGTTCCTTTTCTCTCTCCCCCCCATCCTCCACTCCATTTTGTATGCATATTCTTCCCTGCCCAGCCTGATTAGTCCTCCCTCTGCATTACTGCGTTTCTCAACCCTGGCTCAACCTGACATCCTACCTCACCTCCTGCTGACCTCTTCCTCCTTCCAGACAGTGGTGCAAATCTGTTTAATAAAGGCACCCCTTTAGAAATTCCCACCTCTGATGTTGCTCTCACATTCCCACCTCTTCCCCTTACTACTTGCCATTCATCCACCTTGGGCTCCCTAGTCCTTTGAGGAAGAGATACTCCTGAATACTGGGTACTCCTCCCCCATTCCCGTCCCCTGCCTGATGGCGTCACTTCCCTGGGCATCACCCCTTTGCCTTTCCCTCCACTGCTCTGCTATGTTATGTTGTTATGGTAAAGGTAGGGTAATAGAGTAGTAGAATTGGGTAGTAAGTACCTGACCAGAACCAACTACCTGTTTTTCATTAGGGTATTTTTAAGGTAATTTCATGCAGTTTAGAGGTACCCGTGAGTAGTATTTCAGGTCTGATATTTCAGTACCTGCCCATGCCTACTTTTTATCAGACTTTTGTATGATACATTCAACAGCGTAATATTAATGATTTTTTTCTATCCAGCTTTTTCCCCCTGACTCGGTGACATCTGTTGGCATGTTACAGAGACTGGTCAGGGCCAGGAAGGGTCTCCTCTGGCACAGGAGCAGGAGGGATCTCCAACAGTTCCCACTTGACCCTAGGGGAGAAGAAATTAGCCCCCTGGAAGTGTGAGTTAAACACCTTATGTCAGGCCAAAGGTGCCAGTCAGAAGAGGTGAAGCCATGCCACTCTCATGCCGACTGCAGTTCCTGCCAACCTGGAGGCCACATCACTGGCATCGTAAGATGCCCTTGACTAAGGTTGAGCTACCTCCATGCCCTGGGCAGAAAGGTCAATGGCCTGCCTGAATGTCTCACTCTGTGGCAAGAGTGGGCTTAGCTGCAACCATAGGCAATGGTTATAGGTCACCATATGTGCCTAGTGTGCAGAAACGCACATCAGGGCACATGCCAAGGAAAAGCCTTTCTGTATTGCTCCACATTGTCAATGGGGAGTTAATACATACGAGTAATGAACACCCCTATTGGGGTAGTGGTACAGCCCAAAGCTGTCAGTCAGCATAGAAATAGAAATTATGTACTTACGTAATTCTTGATCTTCTTGGACTCAGACTCCACCACTCATTCACACTAATGGGATAGCGCCAGAGGCGCTAGGACCAAGTGGGAGCCAAAAATTTTCAGAAGGGTCGGCGCTGAGACAGTACCTTGCATGTGTGGCACCATGAGACTAGCTCACGCCTGTGTAGGCTATCTCAGCGTCGACCCCCCAACCGCCTCATTACCTTTTTCAACCAAGGAGATGCAGCGTGACTAATAAAAAATAACTTATCCTAACCTTCCAGGCCTGTAAGGTCCAGATGACCATTGCAAGAAGTGTCAACTGAGCAATGTCTTCACAGTGGGACCACAAGGCTGTGAAGATCAAAGAAACAAAACGAGTGAGCCCAGAAAATGGTGGGTAGGCATGTGAATTAGTGATGGAGACTGCATCCAAGAAGATCAAGAATTACGGTAAGTACGTAATTTCCATATCTTCTATGACTGCAGTCTCCACCACTCATTCACACTAATGGTTGAGTACCATGCTCAAACCAACCCACTCAGAGCAGGGTGGTAGGAGATAGGGCTCACTCAGAAAGAACGTCCAAGGACTGTCCTACTGAGAAAAGAGCTGTCTGGAAAGAAGATCCAGAACATAATGCTTACAAAGGTATGCACTTGTGCTCCAACTCACCACTTTGCAGAAGACTGCAATGGACACAAAGTGAAACTCCGCCAGGAGGCCGCAACCACTCTAGAAGAGCGGTGAGAACCCGACCTCTCAATTTGGTCTAAGCCAAAAATTAATAGAGTTGAAGACATGCTACTAAACTAGCCTAAAACATCTCGGGCAAGAAGGTGATCCAACTGAGGCTACACAAAAAATGTTGGAGTGTAGCCCTTCATTTGGTGAAGAAAGTCATAGAACCGTTGAAACAATCAAAGAGTAAAGGGAGCACTCCCCTCCTTCTGGAGGTAAGGCAAAAAGTTTTACTAACTTAAAGAGTCAGAGGAAAAGTCTACTGGTTCAAGGTAGACCGAGAAAGTGCAGAGGGATACCCCGACTACCAAGTATGGCTGGCCTGTGAACAACAGGTCCAAGAGGCACTTGAACCCCTTACTTGGTGAGCAATCAGAGGTCCTGGTGGGGTTATCCCATCAGTGGAGAAAGGTTTCCACTCAGTCACTTAAGCCTTCCTGATGGAAGGCCAAAGCACAACTCAGAAGCCTCTTGTGGTGGTCTGGGAGAACCAGAGCCTACCCACTTCTTATTCCAAGAGGAATCATTTTGCCCCTATCTGCCTACAACTCTAGTAGCAGTCTCTGAACTAAGAGACGAGAGGGAGAGTGTACAGGAGGACGTATCCACTGTGGAGAAGCATTCCAACAGGAAAAAGCAGGGTCTGGATTTCTGAGGCAAGATGGGGCCTATCTGCATTGAGAGGGGACACAGAAAGGACCAAGTTGGGGCTCACCCATTTGCTGAAAGTGACTGCCTAATGACTGAGGTGACTCAACGTGGTGAGGCACTACTCGCTCCGGCCTTCCTGAAATGGAGTAGGAAAAAAAGCTCTAAATTGCTTGCTGATGAAAAACGAACAACACAGTTTCATCACCTGCTCAAAGTGGGAAACTTCGTGTCAGAAGGTCTCCTTTGCCCTGGAAGTAACTAGGGGAGCTTCTAAGAGAAGGAGCTGCTCGGAAGGTGAAACTAACACTTTCCCCAAAATGGAAAAACTCTTCCTGGGAAAGGGAGAGGAGAGCTGAGCAATTATTTCTGAAGAGTCTAGTCTGGAGCAACTGGCACGGAATCAATGTGCAGGAAGCGAAGGTATGAATACCAAGAACCCATCTCTTGGACAAGGACCCACTTGATCTTTACAGTCGAGAAAGGAGCATGCCGTCTGTTAACTTGAAGCAAGCAAGGAAGTAGGAACCTGTGTTCCGACTTGCCACGGAATTATTTCTGTTGCTCTGAGGCTCTGATCAAAAGAAGAGGGCCTGAAGAAACAAAACCAACAGACTGGGCTGCCGCCTAGGTCTGGGGAACATCTCTAAATTAAGAGCAAATCTCCCTCGGAGAAAAGCAATGACCCACATCTCTGCTGGACTGGACTTCTCCAAGAAGTAGAAGAAGTCAGGTGCTCTCCTGTAGTCTAGAGATGACTGCCTCAGGCAGCTGAGGTGGAACCTGTGCTGGATCCAGAAGGATGGTATCAGGTTGTTTTGGGCTAGGCCCTCTGCTGTGAGTATGTATACGTGTGTGTATATACGTATGTATATATATATATATATATATATTTTCATGGCAAAAATCTCCATTTAATGTATCAGATAGGGTTGCTCCACAGCATCAAAAGCGAGGAAATTCGATGTTAGGGTTGCCACCCCTTGCCCCCATACCCACCCTGCCCCACCAACTAGGCATCGGGGTGTATGTTGGGTCATCAGCCTAACTCTTGCCCCATTCCATGTGTAAATAAGCTGAGGTGGTGCAGTATAGGAGAATGGGTTGAGAGTTAGGACCGACAAACCCAATGCACACTCCGATGCCTGTTGGTGGGGCAGGGTGGGCATGGGGTGCAAGGGGTGGCAACCCTAACACCGAATTTCCTCGCTTTTGTCACTCTCATATTATTTATGACTTTCCAGGCTCATTTTGCACTTAGCCTCCTAGTGGGGAACTAAACATTTTTCTGACAAAAAGTCTGTATCTCGAACCGTTTTCAAGATATGGGCCCCGAAAGGCGCGGTGGACGCAGTAATGTTAGCCTATGGGAGAAAAATTGTCAACTTTGGAGTGCCGTAACTTTGCAGCCCTCTAATATTTTGCACCAAACCACCAAAAGGCACATCTGTGGGATCTTGGCTTTCTTCCCTCCAAATTTCAGCCCAAAAGACCAAACCATTCTTTTGCAGCAGGGTGGCAAAGATTCCCTATTGTTCTGGCCATTGTGTCATAAAGTACTTTCATAAATGAAATCATGAAGTCATGACATGTGAAAGTATTTTATGGCTAATTATCATTACAAAAATAAAACATATTTCTGGAGTGTTTTACCCCCCAAAAAAAGACATGGCTAGCATCCTCAGTGCTCGACTGGGTGAACACAACAAGAATTGTGTCCCTAGAGGGTCCCAAATTTAAATGCCAAGCATTTCTGTGACCACCAACTAAAAACAAGATGGCCGATTTGCAACACTACAAGGGTCATTTGCGAAAGTAAAAAGTGCATTTGCGACACTTTCGCATATTTCTTTTTTTTGAGAAACTTTTGAACCGTTTAATATTTTTTCATGAAATCTTCAAAAGGCACATCGGGGACCCCGGCTGCATGTTCCCTGAAGGTTTTGGACCGGATGCACAAACTGTGCGGGCTGTAGGCACGAGCAAAGAATGCACAAAAATCCATAATTTTTGCATTTTTCTGCACTCTGTAGCTCCGGAACTGTATATCTGACTGTAACGAAACTTGGCAGGTCCAGAGATCAATGGTACTAAACCGTGCATTCCAAATTTCAGACAAATCTGTTATACAGTGGCAAGTTATTAAGCTGTCAAATTTCAGATGTAATCATAAATGGAGTACTCAACCCTAACTATAGTGGCACAATATATACAGATATATATATATTTTTTTCAATTAGTTACAGCCTGACAAGACTCTCAGGCTTCTACCTTGAAAGGACTGCCTGATACAAGAATGACGAAGATGTCGTCCATCTGAGGGGCAGGGGAAGCCTTGAAACCAGGACTGGACCAATAATCACAGCTGAGGAGATGTTAATCACCCATTGCCGATGAAGCCACCGAAGAGGCAGTATCACGGGGGGGCTATATACCCCTCTCAAAGGTGTGGAAGCTCCTGACCATGGAATTAGTGTGTTTCACAGAGTGTAATTGTACTGGCGACTGAAAAGAGTCCAGATACAGAAGTGTTTGGTCCGTGGAAGAAGTCCGAGATGTTAAGGTGGACCCCATATCCCTGAGGAAGAACGGAAAGAAGAACTTCCATCACAGACTCTGCTGATAGAGAAGGCTTACCCTCAAGTTTCTAAAATGAGTCATCTACTGTATCACCGACAAGTAGGACAGGGAGAGACTCATCCAGATGCACTTCTATCCCAGAAGGACCTCCAAAAGGAGGTCTAGGTCAGAATCACTACAGACTCCGCCACCAGGAAAGGTGTCGAGGAGCTTGATGCCACTTAAGGAGCTGACCAAGTGCTAAGCGAAATGCAGAATTCCACCGGCAGAATAGCGCAAAACAACAGTCCCACCAGCAGAAAACCGCCGGAACAACACAGGATCCCACGTGGACCTCCACCCACTAGGATGCGTGGAAATATTCTGCAGAACAGGACTTCATTCCGCGGAAAACTCTTCGCAAAAACCTTCACGGAAAAAGAGGTCCGCAGATGGAAAACTCTGCCACTTGCCAGACAGCACCAACCGGCATCACCCGTGGCACCAGACACCTGTGGTACCGCCCGCGGAGCCGTCTGGAACCAGCGGTGTCGCCTGTGGCGTCGTGCAGTACCAATGGCCTCATCCATGGTGCTGCATGCCACCGACAGAACCAATGGCGCTGCACAGCACCAAAGGCCCCAGCAGCACCATCCATGGCACCGTGGGACATCAATGGCACCAGCCACAGCATCACACGGTACAAACACCACTGACGGCACCAGTGGCACCATCCTAGGCACCAGCGGTGCCAACCACGGTGCCACGCAGCACCAAAGGCACAAACAGTGCCATCCATGGTGCCACACAGCACCAATGGTACCACCAACGGCACCATCCAGGGTACCACGTAGTGTGGCAGCACCAATGGCAACCGAAGATAATGAGGAAAAGTGATACCCATGCTGGCCACTGCATGGAAAAGGGGAGGGGATAGGCAAGAGGGGTCAACATGATGGCGAAGGCACCAGAAACGGCACCGCGCACATCCTGACCCAATCGACCTGGCCCTGGTCCAACGGCTCCGAGGCCTGGAGGCCCCAGTACGGGAACACTGGCCAGGAAAACTGGACAGAAGTCGAACCCCCTGCTCCAAAGGAGCGGCCAAAGGTGAAACGGCTCACCGAAACTCCATCGAGGACAGAGATGGAATCCGTGTTCAAGATGTGGCGTTAGGCGGGGCCAAGGAACCCACCAATGTCAGTTCAGGCCTGCGCCCTCTACCAACAATCACCGCGTAGGCGTACCAGAGTGTGACCTCGGCGGGCGATTCTTCTTCCCAAGGAGAAGGAAGAGCTCGAGGTCAAGTGGAGCGGATCCCCAGAACCGCCAGATTTGTGCTTCGTTAGACTGTCTCCCCCTACCTGAGCACAGGACTGCCCATGGTCAGACCCCCCCCTTTCGCAAAGGGCGGCAGACCGGACACAGCCCCTCTGCCATAACAACTTTCGAACGCAGTCTTCCTACCGTCAGCGCTACCGTCTAAGGACGACTCTGTTGATGGCAGGTGAGAATTTCTTCGTCTTCTTCATAATCTTCTTTTACTTCTGCTTAAATAAGAAAATAATACTAAAACGTTAATTTAAATGAATACTGAACAGCTTAATGCTGCTGTCGTATAGACAAAAACTTTGACTCTGGCAGACGAGTGACGTCGACATCCAAGCGCACTTGACGGCGCGAGAAAAGGAACTGAGGCGCTTGGAGGGTCAACACTGAGATAGCCTACACAGGCACGAGCTAGTCTCATGGTGCTACGCATGCGTAGTCCTGTCTCGGCGCCAACCCTTTTGAAAATTTTTGCCTCCTGCTTGGTCCTAGCGCCTCCGGTGCTATCCCATTAGTGTGAATGAGTGGTGGAGACTGCAGTCCAGGAAGATCCTTGTGCACACAGGCGTTTTGAGATCACCAGTTCCTCAATCTTTCCCGTACCACTGGAGGGGCAGGAAGCATAGAGGAGATCTCTCAAAGTAATATTTGTGTACAATTGATTTTTTTTATTTCCTTAATAGGGTTGTGCAACTGGGAGGCAGTTTGGGGCTACCTGGTGACAGGAAGTACTCTCAAATTTAGAAATTGTGCCTGTTAAACCACGGTTTTCAAACTGACTAACCTGCCATACATCTTCCCATTTTCAGTGCCTTCTGTACATGAACTGGGGACCAGACGTCATGCTACTTGCACAGGGTGTGCCACAGAGGTCTCTGTTCCATAGCCTGGTGCATAAGGTAAGTAATTTTTACTTATTTTTTTTGGGGGGCACAGTTGGTCTGTGGGACTTCTACTAATTTATTCCTTTTCTTTTTTCTCTCCTTAGCATGCTACTGGTGATGGACCCTCCCTGCCTTTCCCTTCCTTCCAGACTGGACAGTTAGACAGCTCTACAGAGCTGATAATTAGAGAACCTAGACAACTAGAATAGTACAGCTGCACATTTTAAACTGAGTGATCCCTAGCTCTGAGCATACATACATACAAACATACATACGAAGAAGCCAGCAGAAGAAGGCCATTTGGTCTATCAAGTCTGTTTGCGGTGCAGGGTCCACAGCTTGAACTACTGTCCCTGCCCCCTTTCCACACTCATCCCATCCTCCCTACCCATGTCTCTTACCCTCGCCCTATACCTAAACCAGCCTCTCTTAAAGCTGTTCACCGTCTTCAATGAAGATACTTCTTCTGGCAGCGCATTCCAAATGTCCACCACCCTCTCTGTGAAGAAGTGCTTCCTGACCTCCCCAAACCCTCCAGTTTAAGACTGTGCCCCCTCGTGTTATAGTTGCCACTCAGCTTAAAAAGACTCTCCTTATCAACCTTATTTATCCCTTTCAAGTACTTGAAGGTCCCAGTTATGTCCCTCTCTCTCTCTCTCTCTCCTGTCTTCCAGAGAGTATATGTTCAGTGCCCTCAATCTTTCCTCGTATGCCTTACCCTGCTGACCAGCTATCACCTTTGTAGCCCTCCTTTGGACATTCTCCAGCAGGCTAATGTCCTTTTTGAGATGTGGGCACCAGTACTGAACTCCATACTCTAGATGTGGCCTTACCAGTGACCTGTACAAGGGCAGTATAACCTCCTCTCTCCTACCACTGATCCTCCTAGATATGCATCCCAGCATCTTGTTTGCCTTTGCTGCTGCTTTATTGCACTGCGTGGAGTGCTTCAGGTCACTAGTGATCATCACCCCAAGGTCCTTCTTCTCCTCCTCTGATGCAGATACTCGGACTCCACCAAGTAGTACTCTGTCCTAGCAGTGCCCTCCCCTGTTTAATAGCAGGCTGAATTGTTTCCTTTTGCCCCCAGAGGCTGCACAGAGAGCCAACTTCTTAATTAGCACCGACCTGATTTTTGGGGGGAGCACTACTTGAGAAGCACACCCAAATGCCATGTTTTCGCACCATTTTCTGAAATGTATTTGGCACACTGCACTGTTCTCCAAAGCACTGCTGGGGGCTTGCCGGTGTAGGTCATTCACACCTCCACTAGACGCTCCTTCTCCTGCAAGCCACTCAAAGCAACACACTCCTGGGGGTTGTTGACACCCCACAGTGTGATCCTTCTCACTGGCCATGGTGCATTCCTGTGAGATATGTGATGTCACATGCACTGGCATGATATCATCACACCAGTGCGTGACCATGCATCCCCTGTTGAGCTCGCCGAGCAAAGTAGCTGAGGCGGAGCATAGTTCAGCAGCACAACTTTAATTTCACATCTGGGAATCTTGGCTGAGGCATAGTATTACTAAACAGCACAGCAATGCAGGATAGCACCGGGGATGAGCCTCTGGGAGGCACGGGGGCAACACATAATTAGGCCATATCAGTGCGGCCCAGGAAAACAGCTTTTAGTTTCAGTAGCTTTTTTATCCTGTTTCTTAGGCTTAGTGAGATCAGTATTCAGTTTGGGGGGAATTTTATCAGGCATAGGACAAGGATCCTTAGCTTGTGTGTGCACTATACACTATTATTGGATATTAGGAAGTAGCACCATGGCTTATCAAAGCCTAGTTGTGTTTAAGAGATGCAAGGCCTGCAGGAGGAGGATGAAACCCTCTCATTTAGGGTTTTACTGCCCTAATTGTGTAATGCAATCTAACATGTCTATTTCAATCCCCCATAGCCAAACCCCCAAGCCGGAGGGGGGTTGCACCAGGGGTACTGACTGGCAGTGGTAAGGCTGAGTTGTACAAATAATTTTTGCTGCTCTTAAATGAACTGCTGAATTCTGATGGTTCACATCACATCCCCTCAAACACACCCAAACCCAAGGCTGGCCCCTAAGTTCGGGGGGGGGGTCACGCAGGCATGCCCAGGTGTGCCAGAGTAGCGCAATATTGCTACCCAGATTTCCAGGTAACCCCCAACTTTGGCAACATGGAAGGTCACAGTGAGGATACAGGGGGCCTTGGGAAAAATCCTGACACTAAAGTACTGTCCGATGAGGAAGAGGAGCCATCAGAGGAGGAGGAGAATGGGGAGTGTATGGAGCCTAATACAAAGATTCTGATCCCTCCCGTTTGCAAAGTCCTTGTCATGGCTTATAATGGAAGCTTCTCAGACACTGCAGCTGAAGGAAGTGCAAGTTTAATTTTCATTTTCATTTATTCTTTGGTAACCGAGTAAAGGCACTGGACCAAAGGGTCCCTTTTCAGGCCCGACCCGGACAAAAAACATACAAGAATTGCAAATGCAATCGAACAACAATAACAAAACAAATAACACAAAATTACAAATTACAATTACAAACAGATCTAAGTAATAAATAGTTTTTAATCAACATTTAAAAGTTGAAACTGAGGAAGCAATCCTAATGTCAAGAGGGAGGGAATTCCAATGTAGTGGTGCTGCTATGGAACAAGCATTTGTCAATGCCGAATGTTTGCTTGTTGGCATTGGCACTGGTAGTGTAGGAGATACAGAGCTGCGTAATAGGAATGGCAGTGAAGTATTGAACTGAAGCCAACCCCACCACCACCCTGCAGAGACTGACAGGCATTGGGGTGTGCCTTTGGGTTGTCAGGCATAACGGCCACACCATTTCACCACACCCTACCCCGAAGACACCGACAAGTGTCACGGTGTGCCTTGGGGTCTTTGGTCCTTATGCGCACCCCATTCCATCAGGAAATATGGTGAGATGGGTGCGGTATAGGAGAATGGGGTGAATTCAGGGGCCGAAGAGTCCAAGGCATACCTCGATGCCTCTCACTGGCTGCAGGGTGTGGAATGGTATGAGCATTACAGGCGAGAAGAAAAAATTACTCACCTTAGTAATTGTGTTTCTTCTAATGGAGTCTTGCTGTATTCTGACAATCTGCAGATAGCTCCAGCCTTTAAACTGCCCCGGAGAGTATAGGGTTTATTTTCTATGCAGTGCATAGAACGTTGAGCTCGAGCTTGGTTGAGGTCTCTGTCTGCAGCACTTTGAAACCCAACCGTCAGATTCTTACGAGCAAATACTCACTAACTACTATGTGGAAAATTGTAAAATTTTTAACTAGCCAACTAGCAACATAAAGTTTTGGATTCCCAAGGAAGACTCAAGTCAGGAAACCCAAAACCAAAACCTCTCCAAAATAAAGATTATAATACAAAGCACCCAGAAACATGGAGGGTGTGCTGAAGACACCCCTGGGGTGCAACACTGCACCTGCCCACCCACTTCCCAAAAACAGGTTCTGAGAGGGGAGGCAGGGAGGGAGGTCAGAATACAGCAAGACTCCATTAGAAAAAACACAATTACTAAGGTGAGTAATTGTTTCTTGAAACAACATAAAGTCTTGCTGTATTCTGACAATCTGCAGACTACCAAGCAGTACCTCCATGGAGGAGGGAGAGAACCTACTTTGAGAATAGGCTCTAAAGAACTGCTGTGCCAAACAGAGCATCAGTCCTAGCCTGGATATCCAGAGAGTAATGTTTGGTAAAGGTATGGACTGTTTTCCAGGTGGCTGCTTGACAAATTTCTAACAGAGGAATATCCCTGGCAGCAGCCAGGGAAGCAGCTGTACCTCTTGTAGAGTGAGCCCTGAGGCCTGAGGGTGGAATTTTTCCCAGTTTCTCATAGCAGAATTGTATACAAGACACAATCCACCTGGCAATAGTTCTCTTAGTAGCAGGTTTGCCCATTCCCACTTCCCCATAAGTGAGGAACAACTGGAGGTCTCAAACCTGTGACCTTGGTACGCTCTATGTAGTAGCTAAGGGCTCTTTTAACATCTAAACTGTGTAACCTCCTCTTTCCTGAGGAAGAATGATCAGTGAAGAAGACAGGGAGAGACATAGACTGATTCAAGTGGAAGTCTGAAACCACTTTGGGCAAGAACCTCCTATTGGTTCTAAGGACCACTTAATCCCTATGAAAGGAGATAAAATCAGGTTCCACTGACAGGGCTTGCAATTCACTGATATGTCTGGCAGAGGTAATGGCTACCAAAAACACAGTTTTCCAAGTCAAGTACTTAAGCTCTGCTGAGGACATAGGCTCGAAAGGAGGTTGCATAAGTTGAGCAATGCAAACATTTAAGTCCCAGGCAGGGGCAGGATCCCTGAAGGGAGGATTGGTATGAAACAATCCCTTGAAAAATGTGCAGAACACAGGATGAGATGATAGTGAGGAAGGCTTCCCCACTGACAGAAAAGCAGAAACAGCTGACAATTGTACCTTGAGAGTAGCTGCTTTTAGGCCTAGGCCATTAAGATGGACCATATAATCCAGAACTGTAGGCAATTCAGCAGTGTCTCGAGAGATATGCTTCTTGGAACACCAAATGCTGAATCTTTTCCATTTGGAGCCATACGTTTTTCTGGTGGATGGCTTTCGAGAGGCTTTGAGAATATCCAGAACCCCTTGAGACAGATGAAAATCGGCATACTCTAACTATTCAAGAGCCATGCCTTGAGATTGAGAGACTGAAGATTGGGGTACCAAATCCTCCCCTGAGAGGAGGTTAACAGGTTGTAATTCCTGGGAAGAGACAGGGGAAAATGGACTGCTAGAGACAGCAACAGAGGGTACCAAGGCTGTCTGGCACAGCCTGGAGCAATCAGAATCACTTTTCAAGGTTGTGACCTTACCTTGACTAGAACCCTGAACAGAAGAGGGAAAGCAAACAGAAATTTCCCTTCCCAGTTCAAAACCAGAGCATCCAGAGGGACTGAACCCAAGACTGGGTGTCTGCAACAAAACAGAGGGAGTTGGTGATTGTCTGGGGCTGCAAAGAGATCTATCTCTGGAGTGCCCCACCTTGAAAAAATCACTTTCAACACCAGGGGGTCCAGGGACCATTCGTGATGGCACTGTGAGATCCTGCTCAGTGCATCTGCCAGCACATTGTCCTTTCCTGGAAGGTGGACTGCTATGGGAGAGGTCTGCAGGAAATAAGCCAGGGACCACAATTTCATGGCTTCCATGCACAAGGCCGTAGATAACTATCTGCTCTGAGGGAGGAAGCTGCCCGTCTTCAGGCCACACTGGACAGTAGCAAGGGAACCTCCCCCATCCAGGGAGCACCAGAGCCACCACCACTACCTCAGAGGTTGCAAAGAAAGCACAGCAGTTGGACCACAGTGGGCTCAGGGAGGGTAAGGGTGGTGAAACAGAGGCACACCAAGTGAGTTGTTCCACTCCACAGTCCATACACCATTCTGGGGAGCATAGTTCCCTATGGATGCACCCGCAGAGGAGACTAAGGAGGTGCAGACAATTGTCAAAAGGAGGCCCTCAGGAAGGAGGCAGAGGCACCACAGGAAAGGAAGCAGCTCCTGGTGGGGGTCTCAATTATTAGGGGATAGAACTGGGGGAGCAGGGAAAATTGAGCGAAGGTGCCTGCCTGGTGCCATGGCTGAGGTACAGAAGCGCATCCTTAGGATCACGAGAACAGTTGCATGGGAGTCTGAGCTGGACGTCATTGTCCACCTAGGGACAAATGACTTGGCTCATCATGAGATTAGAGCAGTGCAGAAGGACTTTGTAGAGTTGGGGAGGGACTTAAGACAAGTAGCACACACAGTATCCTACTCAGAGGTGCTGCCTGTCAGTGGCATGGGTGAGGCGAGGGTACTTTGCACCATGCAGTTTAACAAATGGTTGAAAAAATGGTGTGGAGCACAGGGGTTTGGCTTCATTGGGACTGGGGTTCCACCTGGAGGGACACCAGCCTATACTGGCAGGATGGTCTGCATCTGTCCAGGAAGGGAACAAGTCTTTTGAGCAGTCGGTTTAAATGCTTCATTGGAAAGCTTTTAAACTAGTCAAGGGAGGAGGCACTGATAAGCAGCAGGAAAATCCCAGCCTCCCCCTACAAAACAGGGTACTAAATGAGAAAAAGACCAAGGTAGAACGGTCAGTGGGGGATGCTGCTACAGAAGGTAAAGTCATCAAAAAATGGAGAGCAATGAGTACCAATGCCCGTAGTCTGGGTAACAAGCTTCTTGAATTAGTGGCCTTGATGGAAGAGGAACATCTGGATATCGTGGCAGTCACAGAAAACATGGTACACAGAACCATGACTGGGACGAAACATACCAGGATATACTATCTACAGGAGGGACAGGGAGGGTAAAAGAGGAGAAGGAGTAGCTCTCTACATAAGAGAAGAAATCAAAGCAACAGAACAAAAGGGTAAACAGGGAGAGAAGAAGCACTGTGGGTCAATTTGACGCAGGCAATGGCACCACTAATCCGCTTTGAGGGTTGTATACAGACCCCCTCTCAGGGGAGGAAATCGAAGGAAATGATAGAAAGTATACTTAGAATGGCAGATAAAGGGAGATATTACTCACGGGTGATCTGAACATGCCAGATGTTAACTGGAGTGCAGTTGCAGCAGCCACTTCTAAGAGTGGGGTTATTCTAGATGCCCTACAGGGGGCATGCCTTAGACAACTAGTATTGGAACCCACTCGAGAGGGAGCAATCTTAGACCTGGTCCTCTCAAATGGAGATGGAGAGAGGATCACAGATGTAGAAGTGGGTAGTCATCTGGGAACTAACAACCACCGAACAGCATGGTTCACAATAAACACAGCAATAGAGTCAAGCCATACAAAGGCAAAAGTACTGGACTTCAGGAGGGTTGACTTTGCCAAAATGGGTGAGTGCCTAAGGAATGCACTAGCAAATGGGCAGGAAGGAGGGGTGGAAGAACAGTGAGGAATAATAAAAACTGCCATCACAGAGGTAACAAGCCTTTGTGTGAAGCAAATAAACAGAACAAAATGATGTAAGAAACCACTATGGTTCTCAAAGGAAGTGGCAGTGAATGTTCAAGAGAAAAAGAAAGCATTCAGAAAGTACAAGGAATCACAGAAGGAGCAGTACAGAGAATTGTATCAGTTAAAGCAAAAGGAAGCTGGGAAGGCAGTCAGAACAGCAAAGGCCCAAACTGAGGAAAAGATAGCCAGCTCAGTTAAGAAGGGGGATAAAATCTTTTTTAGGTACATCAGGGAGCGAAGGAAGACTAAGGGAGGGATAGTGAGGCTTAATAAAGGGGAAGGGTGTGGGCAGAGGGTGACTGTGAAAAGGCAGAGATACTAAACAAATATTTTTGCTCAGTATTTACAAACGAAGAGGGGGAGGTACCTAAAACAAACAACAGAAACACTCTGGATACAGAAGTTGATACCAGCCCATTTACAGAAGAAAGTGTTCTGAAAGAACTCTTAAAACTGAAGGTGGACAAAGCAATAGGGCTTGATGGGATTCATCCCAGAATTCTAAAAGAACTAAGGGTAGAACTCGTGACACCACTGACTACCCTCTTTAACAAATCATGGGAGAATGGGGTGGTACCTGAGGACGGGAAGAGGGCCGATGTGATTCCCCTTCACAAAAGTGAGAGCAGGGCAGAGCGGGAACTACAGACCAGTTAGTTTAACCTCAGTGATAGGGAAAATTATGGAATCACTTCGAATGAAAGACTTGTTAGTACCTAGAGGCCAGAGGGGCACAGGACCCAAGGCAGAATGGATTCACAGCAGGAAGGTCATGCCGGACTGATCTAATAGATTTCTTTGACTGGGTGAACAAAGTAGTAGATCAGGGAGGGGCTGTGGACATGGCCTACCTGGACTTTAGCAAGGCATTTGACACAGTCACACAAAGCTTAATATACAAGTTAGCCAGCCTGGGAGTGGGTCCCAAGATGATAGCCTGGGTAACGAATTGGCTGGAGAATAGGACACAGAGGGTAATAGTAAATGGAGTCCACTCTGAAGAAAGGGGGGTTACTAGTGAGGTTCTGCAGGGTTCAGTATTAGGACTAGTCCTCTTCAATGTCTTTGTAAACAACATTGCAGAGGGACTGGAAGGAAAAGTATGTCTCTTTGTAGCGGACACAAAGATCTGCAACAGAGTTGATGCACAAGGTGGGGTGAAAAGGATGAGAAGGGACTTGGCAAGGTTAGAGGAATGGTCAAATGTATGGCAGCTTAGATTTAATGCTAAGAAGTGCAAGGTAATGCACCTGGGAAACAAAACCCAGGGGAAGAGTACACAATGGGGGTGAGATACTAACAACAACAAAAATGGAAAGGGACCTGGGGTAGTCATATCAGATGACTTAAAGGTGGGCAAGCAATGAGAGGGCAGTAAGGAGGGCTGGGGATACTGGGATGCATAGGGAGAGCATCACCAGTAGAAAGCAGGAAGTTGTTATCCTCTGTACAGACAGCTGGTGAGACCCCATCTGGAGTACTGTGTGCAGTTCTGGAGACCCAGTCTCGCAAGGACATAGACAAGATGGAAGCTGTCAGAGGAGGGCAACTAAAAATGGTGCAGGGTCTGCACTGAAGACATATGAAGAGAGAGAGAGACTAAAGGGAGCTTAAATATGTATAGCCTCGAGGAAAGGAGGGAGACGGGGGACATGATGAAACGCTCAAGTATCTCAGGGAATCAACAAAGTCCAAAGAGGGTAGCATCTTTCAAAAAGGAGGTGTGCAAGAACAAGGGGCAACAATTTGAAGATGGGGGCGTTCTACAGGTAATGTAAGGAAGTATTTTTTCACGGAGAGGGTTGTGGATGCATGGAACGGCCTTCCAGAGGAGGTTGTGGAGTCAAAAACAGTGACTGAATTCAAGCATGCATGGGACAGCCATAAGGCAATTCTAGGGGGTGGGGGTAGAAAGAAGTAGGCTGCTGGTTAACTAGGATCTGCAGCTTATCCATTAGGTAGGGAAATGGGCAGACTGGGTGGGCCAAGCAGTCCTTATCTGCCGTCAAATTCTATGTTTCTATGTAGACCGAGTACCTCCCTGCTTGTTGATGTACCACATGGTGTTGGTGTTGTCTGTTCTGACCTGAACCACCTCGTTCTGCACAGACTGAGAGAAGGCTTGCAGGGCCAGGAAAAACTGCCCTGAGTTCCAGGAGATTGATATGAAGAAGAGACTCCTGAGGGCACCACAGTCCCTGGGCTGTGAGAGCCCCCAGATGAGCTCCCCATCCCAAAAGGGAAGCATCCATGGTAAGGACCACTGAATGAGACTGAGTGACAAATGGGACCCCTTGCCTTAAATTGTCTTGATCCTGCCACCATTGAAGAGCTTGGATCAGTGTCCGAGTCACTGGAATCAGTTTGATAAGAGGGTCCTTCCTCTGAGACCCAAAAGGCCCTCAGATGGAAATGAATGTCCCTCATCTGAAATCTTGCACCTTGGACCACTGCTGTAGAAGCTGCCATGTGGCTCAAGAGCTGAAGGAAGTGCCTTGCTAGTTGGGACACCTGAAGCCTGAAGGAAGAAGCCAATTCTATAAGAACTTTTGCCCTTTCCATGGGAAGAAAGACTCTTGCTTTGACAGTTTCTAGCTCTGCCCCTATAAAGGTAAGAAGCTGCACTGGTTCAAGAACTGATTTGGGGAGGTTGAGAAGAAATCCCAGGGAAGTGAGTACTTCCTGGGTGACTTGCAGGTCTGACTTGACTTGGCCTGGAGACTAACCCACTATGAGCCAGTCGTCCAGATATGAAAAAACTGAAATCTTCTGCCTTCTTAAGAAGGCCACTACTACTGCCAGGCATTTTGTAAAAACCCTTGGAGCTGATGTTAGGCCAAAGGGCTTTGCTTTGAACTGGTAATGGCCTGAGGGCAACTTGAACCTGAGGTACTTTCTGTGGGAACACCTGATGGGGATGTGAAAGTAGGCATCTTTGAGGTCCAGGGAGGCTAGCCAGTCCCCTGACCTTAGAGAGGGAAGAATTATTTCCAGACTCACCATCTTGAACCTTGGTTTTAAAAGATGTTTGTTCAGGTATCTTAGATCTAGGATGGGTTGCCACTCCCCTGTCTTTTTGGGGGTAAGGAAGTACCTGGAGTACAGACCTTTGCCCCAGTGTAGGGTAGGAACTCTCACTATGGCTTCTAAGGCCAGAAGAGATGAAACCTCTGCCTCTAAGGCAAGGGTTTCAGAGAGACTTGCAGGTGGAAAAGATCTGGCTCTCATCTTCGGAAATTTTTAAAAGCTGAGAACAAGTCCCTGGCTTACTATTTCTACGACCCACTTGTCTGAGGTAACAGACACCCAGTCCAGGACAAAGTAAGCCAGCCTGCCCCCTACAGGGATAGAAGAGTCGACCCGGGCAGGCCCATCAGGATGTCTGCTTGGCAGGGGCCTTAGGCTGAGGAGTGGCTGCAGCCCTGCTCATCCCCCTTCTGCCTCTCCCTCTGAAGAACCCCTTCTGTGAAAAGGGAGAAGAGGCCTGTGCTTGGTAGAAAGGCATATGAAAAGGCCTGCCTCTGCCCCTAGATTGATGCCATTGAGGAGTTGCCTGCCTCTCCTTGGCCTGTGCACTCCTACAGGTGGTCCTATATTCCTCCGTCTTCTTTATGTAATTCTCTGTCTGCTCCCCAAACAGAAAATTACCTTCTAAAGGGAAATCCATGGCCTTAGTCTGAGTGTCCTGTGAGAGGCTAGTACATCTGAGCCAAGCCATTCTCCGAAGAGCCACAGATGTAGCCATGACTCTTGATGACACATCACTGGAGTCCACAGCAGCATGAAACTGTACCTTAGATGCCTCAATCCCATCCGCAGCCACCTCCTCCAGCTCCTTGGCCAGCTGGGGGAGGCCTGTTTAGCCAGTGCCAGAACAATGTCCCACCTGGACTTCTGGTATCTGGCTGTATAGGCCATATAATTAGGCTGCCTGAGTCCCAAAGAGGATGCCATGTATTGCTTCTTTGCCAAGGCATCCATCCTCCTGGAGTCTTTATCTGGGGGGTGTGAAGCCAAGGGAACATTAGCCCTGTCACAGGCTGCAGCCTGCATGACTCTAACATGGCTGCATTGCTGGTAATAAAACTCCATGTCTGAGCCTGATAAAGTATACCTCTTGTCCATTCTTCTATCAACAGGAGGTACAGAATTAGATGACTAACATTTTTTGTGTCTGTTTCCCAAAAGATTTCTGCAAGGGAATAGACAGCCTCCTGGACTCCGGGATGTCCATCATTTCAACAAAATCAGGTTCCTCTTGATCCTCTGTAGCTTCCTCCAAAGGGAGTTGGAGAGTTTCAGCCACAGTCCTGTAAAACAGATAGTGGGGAGGGGACTCAGAAGGCCTAGGAGGGGAAACACCAGAAGGTCTGTCTGGGGAGATGTCCGGTTCAGTGGGCACATCCAGACTTTCTGCTTCATCATAGTCATCATCTTGTTCAAAATCGCCCTCCTCCTCCAATTCCAGTTCATAAAATTCTTCAGGGGCATAATCCTAAACCAGTGGAACCGGCCGAACCAAACCCCTAGCTAACGGAGCCGGATCAGACGGAGCCGGGCGAAGCGATTCAACAATCTGAACTGCTCAGGCAATCTCATCAGTGGTCAGAACATGAACCTCCGGATCCGAGCCGGCTAATTTGTCTTTTCTTTTCCTTTTTGTAGGAACCGATCCCTCAGGATCAGCTCTCCTCTTGCCCGAAGAAGTATCGCCCTGGTCAGAGGGCACTCCTTCTGGTTTGGTCTGAACCGAACCAGGCTGGCCATCCAGGTCAGCGGACTTCTCTGCCTCCTTTTCCCTAAGTTTACCTAATCTCTTCTCCAGGGTAGAATTAGGAACATTTTTTACAAATTTGGCAGTCTGTATCGAGGACAATCAACACAGGTGGTGTGGGGATCAGCCTTAGCAAAGACCTCCCCACACTCACTGCAGTGTTGAAACCCAGTGGGCCCGTTTTTTCTTGGAGTTCTCAGACATGGCCAACCTAACCAAACTTACCCTTTTTTCGGCAACTGCCAGGCAAGACTCCCTTATCGGTTCCTAACTGTATCACGGGTATTGGAAAAAAACGTTTAAAACACTTTTTTTTTAAACCGATAAGGACCGGTAACCACACTCTAAAGCTAAGTATAAGAATGAAATATATAGGATCGATTCAGCCGAACCAATCGAACAAGTTTGCAATTTCCACAAAGTAATCAGAAAAAACTATTTAGTACTCATGGTACCGCAGACAGAGCCTGACCGACAATGCGGAATCATTTCGGCTTAAAACCAACACTTTAATCAACTTTTGAACCGAGCTGAAGGAGAAATCTCCGGAGCGACTGTTCAGTGAGGCAGAGTAAAGAATCGGACGGTTGGGTTTCAAAGTGCTGCAGACAGAGACCTCAACCGAGCTCGAGCACAACATTCTATGCACTGCATAAAAAATTAACCCTATACTCTCCGGGGCAGTTTAAAGGCTGGAGCTAACTGCAGACTGTCAGAATACAGCAAGACTTCATGTTGTCTGAATCCCAAGTCACACCCCTGATGCCTGTCATTCTCTACAGGGTGGGGCGTTATGGTCGGAAATCCTAACGCCTCAGGCATTCATTGGTATTTTCACTCCAAATTTTCAACATGGTTTTTTGTGACCCCCACCTCATGAACAGTGGCAATATCAGTTTGTCAGCCGAAAGTTGTTTTTGCACAGCGACTACCGCATTTAGCACCACAGGTACAAAAACACATTCTGAACAGGATGTGAAAAATGACAGCTGTACTGTTCATGGGGAGGTGTAAAAAATGGCAATGTTGAAAATCTTCAGTGAAAATATTAAAAAAACTGTTGAAGTTATGAGCGTGCGTAGAAACTGTGCAACGCACACCTGTAATGTAAATAGTTTGGGGAATTTTTACAGCAGATTGTCAACACAGGCATTTTGGAACCTCCGATCATGAACAGTGTCACTGTGATTTTCTTTATCTGTCCCGAACAATGATTTCCCACAGCGACTACGCATTTCTGCGCTGAAAGTGTGAAAACACATTTCGGCCATGTTGTGAAAAATGACAGCTGTACTGTTCATAAAGAAGTATGGAAAAATGCCACTGGTGAAAATCTGGAATGAAAATATTACAAAGTCATGAACTTACGAGGGTGCACGGAAACTGCGCAATGCTCTCTCGTAACACAGTCATTTTATGGACTCTTGTCACCAAATTTTCAACATAGCCATTTTAAGACCTCTGCTCATGAACAGTGTCACTGTAATTTTCTTAATCTGTCCCAAACATTGCTTTCGCACATCGGCTGCACCATTGTGAGCTACATGTGCAGAAACACATTTGGGGCGAGATGTGAAAAATGGCAGCTGTACTACTCATAAGGAAGTGTAATAAAATGGCAATGTTGAAAAGCTGGCGTACAAATATTAAAAATTCGCAAACTTGTGAGCGTGCGTAGGAACTGTGCAATGTGCGCTC
This sequence comes from Neoceratodus forsteri, assembly GCA_016271365.2. Classification (NCBI taxonomy): domain Eukaryota; kingdom Metazoa; phylum Chordata; order Ceratodontiformes; family Ceratodontidae; genus Neoceratodus; species Neoceratodus forsteri. The sequence continues at coordinate 336,695,234 of CM057452.1, read as the reverse complement.
CTAAAACAGTAATTTTTTAGGAATTTTTTCACCAAATGTTCAACATAACCATTTTAAGACCTCTGCTCATGAACAGTGTCAGTGTGATGGCACTATGTTTCTTGCACATGCGTGCAAGCAAACATAAAAAGCTCTGGAACTGGATCTAAGTTGGTGCCTGGGGACAAAATATAAGGGGCCATCAGCTGACCTCAGGCTAGGAAGCAATTCTCTCCTTACAACAAGATCAGAAAGAGGAAAAAGGGAGCAAAAGTAAAAACATTTGTACATCAAGCAGCTTACAAAATATTCTATTCTACAACTGGGGGAGAACCACCCCAGCCGAGAATAAAGATTATACTGATGTGTCCTACTGGGGCTCCTAAAATAAATCTGCAAATATTATTATAGACCACAGATAGTGCTTGCATTTCTTTTGGACCTATCTTATAATATAGGCAAGAAATATAATCAAAATGTGGGAGAAGGGATCCAGTAGCAATTGTTAATCTAGTTTCTTGTGAGAAAAATTACTTGAATTTATAAAATACCCCTAATCTCTGGTTTAATTTCTTAACCATTGACTGAACCTGAGGCGAGAAAGCCAAGCTGGGATACAAAAGTGTGCCCAAATATTTAAATTGAGACACTTGTTCAAGCAGACCACCACAAAAATCAGATATCTTCAGTTCCGGGGTGTCCACCAGCATAGATTGCGTACCAAATAACATGATTTTTGTTTTAGCTGAATTCAAGACCATAGCATTAGAAGTGAGCCAGGAGCAGACATAACCAAAATCCTTTTCTAGGGAACGAGATAGTTCAAACAGAGAATTTGACTGAACACAAATAAGATCATATGCATAAAGTAATGATTCACTAAACCTGCAAACTCTGGGAAGTTGATTAATAAAAATTGAAAATAAAAAGTCATGGGGCCTGATTCCAAAAGGCGTCACGCCTGACGCAAGGTGATTTTATTTATTTTTTTATTTATTTATTTGTACAAGTTGGATTTACAACTTTTGAGTCAGGGACTCATTTACAAAGGCACCTCATCGCAGGGAGGGGAAAGACAATAGAACATTGTGCAGATACAACATTGGACAACATTACAGGTGCAGACATTGAACACAGAATACACTTAGTTACATGTTGGTATAAAATGCAGGTTTACAATTAAAGATGCACAGTTTCTCTGGAGTTGTAGTGGAATACATCCTTGTATAAACCTAAGCTCTCCTGTTAAGCTATCCTGTTAAGCCAATCACTGGAAACAGGGGAGGTACCCAAAGACTGGAGGACAGCAGATGTAGTCACCTTATACAAAAGCGGGAACAAAGAGGAAGCAGGGAACTACAGACCAGTCAGCCTCACCTCGGTAGTGGGGAAGATCATGGAAGCACTACTGAAGGAGAGTTTGGTGGAACATCTGGTTGTCAATGGACTACAGGACCCAAGGCAGCATGGTTTCACCAGGGGGAGGTCATGTCAGACCAACCTCGTTGAATTTTTTGACTGGGTGACTAGGGAGGTGGATCAGGGGAGGGCAGTGGACATGGCCTATCTGGACTTCAGCAAGGCCTTTGACACTGTGCCACATAGAAGACTGTTACACAAACTGGGGAATATGGGTGTGGGCAGGACAGTAGTATGGTGGGTAGGTACAAGAAAATACAAAATCACACATGCCCCCACAATGCAAAGCATCATGGGCTGCATATGCAAATCACCACAGAATGTTATGCTGGTACAACTTTAAGCAGAATTGCATGGTGCCGAAAGGCCTCTCACACAGTTTGCAAAGGGTGCTAACAGAAGACATAGACACGTGTTTCGTCCTACCAGGACTCATCAGTATGCCTCGCCTGTTTGACACCCCAGTGGAATGGACCAGCTACCCCTAAGGCAGTGTGCCTGGGATATATTGTGGTGAACCCATTAAAATAAAAACTATTTAAAGACAAAGAACCTCTGTGCATAAACACTGAGGCAAGGGTTACCCTAAAGGGCATTTGGCTGGAAAGCCAAGTTTCAAGAAAATACAAAATCACATGCCCCCACAATGCAAAGCATCATGGGCTGCATATGCAAATCACCACAGAATGTTATGCTGGTACAACTTTAAGCAGAATTGCATGGTGCGAAGGCCCCTCTCACTACAGTTTGCAAAGGGTGCTAACAGAAGCATAGACACGTGTTTCGCCCTACCAGGACTCATCAGTATGCCTCGTCTGTTTGACACCCCAGTGGAATGGACCAGCTACCCCTAAGGCAGTGTGCCTGGGATATATTGTGGTGAACCCATTAAAATAAAAAACTATTTAAAAGACAAAGAACCTCTGTGCTTAAACACTGAGGCAAGGGTTACCCCAAAGGGCATTTGGCTGGGAAGCCAAGTTTCAAGAAAATACAAAATCACACATGCCCCCACAATGCAAAGGTGGGTAGGTAACTGGCTGGGTGGCAGGACACAGAGGGTGGTGGTAAATGGCTGTCACTCCACAGAGGGAAGAATGACCAGTGGGGTACTACAGGGATCAGTGCTATTCAGCATCTTCATCAGTGACATTGCACAGGACCTAGAAGGCAGAATTTCACTGTTCGCTGATGACACAAAGCTCTGTAACAGAGTAGACACACCAGAGGGTGTAGACAGAATGAGAAGGGACCTGCAGAAACTTGAAGAATGGTCAGGGGTTTGGCAGTTGAAATTCAATGCAAAGAAGTGCAAGATAATGCATATGGGGCACAAAACCCTGGCACAATATATCAGTTGGGGGTGAGGATATAGCATGCACCAAGCAGGAAAGGAATCTTGGGGTTATCATCTCTGATGACCTCAAGGTAGGAAACAGTGTGACAAGGCAGCAGGTAAAGCAAATAGAATGCTGGGATGTATAGGCAGGGCATCTCCAGCAGGAAAAGGGAGGTCATAATTCTGCTATACAAGACACTAGTGAGGCCCCACCTGGAGTACAGTGTACAGTTCTGGAGACCATACCTACGTAAGGACATAGACAGGGTAGAGAAGGTTCAGAGGAGGGCAACAAAGATGGTGCATGGATTGCATCACAAGTCCTATGAAGACAGGTTGAAGGAACTGAACATGTACTCCCTGGAGGAGAGGAGGGAGAGAAGGGATATGATAGAGACATACAAGTATCTCACAGGGAGGAACAGGGTGCAGGAATACACTATTTTTAAGCAAAAAAGATGTTCCAGGACTAGAGGGCATGGGATGAAGTTGGAGGGAGGACGATTCAGAGGAAACATGAGGAAGAATTTCTTCACAGAACGGGTGGTGGACAAGTGGAACACCCTGCCAGAGGAAGTGGTGGGGGCTGAAACAATCAGAGTTTAAGAATGCATGGGATAGACATAAAGGAATTCTGGAGATCAGGGGTAAGGGGCAACAGACTTCTAGGAAAACATAAACTGAACTTACAAGCTCAAATGGGCAGACTGGATGGGCCATAGGCCCTTAGTTGCCGACACTGTCTATGTATCTATGTATCTAAGGGGGTAGGTAAAAAGGGGTAAGGGGGAAAGATGGATCGGCAGTCCAGGGGACCTTGTCGAGATTAGGTGGCCAGGGTTAGTTGCACCTACAGCAGTGGACATTAAAGAGATGGTTCCGGAGAGCGGTTTTGAAGGGACCAAGTTTGGCAGTGTTGGTGATGCAGGTAGGGAGGGAATTGAACCAGGCGGGGGCTCGATAAAAGAAGGACCTCTGGGCGAGGGAGGTCTTGGTTCTGGGCACTTTGAAGGTGGCTTTAACAGAGCTGCAGGTGGAAATGGATGAGGATGACTATGGTAGGGAGGCAGAGACTTCTGGGGGGGGAAGAGTCTGAGCAGGGAATTCTTAGCAAGAAGGCAGGTCTGATACTGCAGACATTCTTTGAAGTTGAGCAGGTTGGCAGAGGAATAGAGCAGGCATGTGTGGATGCAGCTGGAGGCTCCAGTCAGGAGCCTACAGGCCTTATTGATGGAGAGCTGGATTTTAGAGCGGGCAGTGTTATCAGCTGCAGCATAGATGGGCAAGCCGTAGTCCACTAGGGACAGGACGCAGGAGGTGATGGCCAGCCGGAGGGCAGCGAGGGGCAGGCAATCCCTATGGCGGTAAAGTAGGCCAATCCGAAAGTTTATGGTGGAGGAAAGAGTGTTGATGTGGGTGTGGAAGGTGAGGGCAGTATCGAGAGTGATGCCTTGGTATTTGTATGTGGGCACTTACTCTAATGGGAGCTGAGAGTTGGGGGTAATCAGGAGGGGGTTACTTCTAGCTTTATTTTGGTGGTGAGAGAAGAGCATTGATTTGGTTTTCTTAAGGTTTATGACTAGTCTGTGATCAAGAAATCACCTTTCTGTTTGGTTGTAAGTGAGTTGAAGGGATGATTGGAGAGTGGAGGGATCTGGGTGTGAGGCAGAGAGAACTGCATCGCCGAACCCAATGGAGCAAATTGCACCTTACGCTACACATTACACTAGTCATGATGCTGAGTCGCGGCTTGTGCCATACCATATGTGGGTTGCACTAAAGGTGGGCTACGCCACCCACAACCTGCAGCAGCATGGCGCAAGGGTGGATTAAAGCAGCAACTGTGCCCTATTCCAAAAGAGCGGCTGCCGTAAACCCACCTACGCTATTCCAGGACAGCTGTTGGTGCAGCATGGTTAGACCAGCATGGAGGTGGTCTAAGGGGCATCTGTCCTAGCAAAATGATGGATGTTCCCCCCTGCTGCGCTGTGGGACGCAAATTGCTCTGCTCCTGGTACACCCCCAGCACATTCATGCCCCCACCTCCCGAACATTGGGGACCACCGGGGTCCATTTCCCGCACTGTCCCCAAACACCTGTGCCATCCAACCAGCTTCCCCCAATGCCCCCAGGTGGTTGCGGGTGCGTTTTGAGGCAGGGGGCTCCAGGGGGGCAATAGAATGCGTACCATGACTTGCAGCACCCAGGTCTGGTGCACCATTCCTTTGGCGCTAACCTGTGGCTGCTGCAAGTCACGGATGGAGCGGGGACCCTGCTTGTCCTGGAATATGGCGCAGGGTCCCCGGCGTAGCACCGCATGGTGCAACTTGCACATGCCCACGTGTTGCACCATGCTTTTTAGAATCGGGCCCATGGAGTCCTTAGATGTTAATCCTAGCCTGTCCACCTCATCCTCTATGCCCAAGTGTTTTCCAAACTTTGTACATCGCAACCAGATTTACTTATTTATTTATTCATTCAATATTCGGACTACACCTTTGAGCTAAGAGCTCCTTTAGAAAGGTTCCATGTCAAAATCAATTGACATAGTGATAGGGAATTTACAAACAGGATTGGGGAGGGGGACAAATGCAGCTAGTACAAGCTATGTCAGGATACATTCAAACATCAGCAGAAAACAGTTATTCAACAAACACATTTAGAGAAGGCAGAGGGTAGAGAAGGTACAGGAGGGGGAGAGGTAGTAGGGGGTTCCAGGTGGTGAAGACAAAGAGAGAGAAGGAAATAAAGAGGAAGGGGAGGGGTGGATGGGCCTGGGTGAAGAGGCAAAGAAGGGGGGGGGGATGAGGGAGTGTAGGACAGAGTGTTTAAGAGATGCAAGACCTGCATCTGGGTTGTGGACCAGACATGCAAGTTGAAGCTGTTCAACCAGTCCTTTAATGGAGGGCTATTATTCAGTCAGGATCTGGATGATATTCTAAAAGACATCCAGGACAAGAAGGGTCAGCTGCCAGTCTCAAAAAGCATCTAGAGGACATGGGTTTGCTGGGCAGTGACAATCTAGAGGTGGTCTTCAACCCTTTTGGAACTTTGGAAACCAATATAATAGGGGAGCCTATTCTGGATTCAAGGGTAACAGTACCAGAGGATCTTTCACCCGCAGACGTAATGGAGGTGCGGGAAGAAGAGGCAGTAATTCACAATGAAGGTATGTGGGCTCATCTCTGCCCCCCTTCCCTTGGTGAAAGACCGCAGAATTTTTACTACCGACAGGCCGGACTAATGTCAGACGCGTGGGTCCTGGAGATCCTGGCTGTGGGTTATGCCATAGAGTTCTCCACTGTTTCCAGAAGAAAAAATTACTCACCTTAGTAATGTTGTTTCTTCTAATGGAGTCTTGCTATATTATAGACATTATATTATAGACATTAGCAGTCTGATCCAGCTCTAGAACTGCCCCGGAGTGAAATGGTTAAAACCATTCCAAAATAGAATTTTGGCACGAGAGCAGCTCTATCTGTGTCATTTCAAACTTGAACTGTCAGATCTTTACGAGCCAAACTCACTAAGGTCTGTGTGGAAGCTGTAACCTACACTAGCCAAATGGCTACCTAAATAATAACAACCATTGATGGTCCCAACACCCAAGACTCAAGTCAGGGGACCAGAAATACTAACACCATTCTAATAATATGAAAATGGAACATAAGTATAATAAAACACACACACGGCGTACATACACACCCCAAAGGGGACAAAATGCTAACAGGACATAAGTAGTGCCCACACTAAGTTGCCCGCACCCCACCAAGTAGAGGTTCTGAGAGGGGCAGGTTGGGGGGGAGGTCTATAATATAGCAAGACTCCATTAGAAGAAACAACATTACTAAGGTGAGTAATTTTTTCTTCAAACAACATGAAGTCTTGCTATATTATAGACATTAGCAGAATACACAGCAGTACCTCCATGGAGGAGGGGCAGAACCTACTTAGGGAATAGGCTCTGAAGAACAGCTGTGCCAAACCGAGCATCTCTCCTGGCCTGGACATCCAGGGAGTAATGCTTGGTAAACGTGTGTACCGTTTTCCAAGTAGCAGCCTGGCAAATCTCTAATAAAGGGATATCTCTGGCAGCAGCTAGAGACGCAGCTGTACCCCTGGTAGAATGAGCCCTCAAACCGGGGGGCTCTGCCCACTTTCTGATAACAAAATTGGATACAAGAGACAATCCACCTGGCTATTGATCTCTTAGTGGCAGGTTTGCCTTTCCCAACTTCACCATAGGTAAGGAAAAGTTGGAGGATTCGAACTCTGACCTTTGGTACGCCTATATGATAACTAAGAGCTCTCTTAACATCCAGGCTGTGCAACCTCCTCTCACCCAAGAGGAGGATCAGTGAAAATACTGGAAGGGAGATAGATTGATTAAGATGGAAATCTGAAACCACCTTAGAGCAAAACTTCCTATTAGTTCTAAGGACTACCTTATCCCTGTGGAAAGAAAATAAAGTCAGTCTCCACTGACAAGGCTTGCAATTCACTTATGCGTCTGGCAGAAGTGATAGCCACTAGAAAAACAGTTTTCCAAGTTAGGTACTTAAGCTCTGCAGAAGACAGAGGTTCAAAAGGGGGTTGCATTAACTGGGCAATGCAAACATTAAGGTCCCAAGCAGGGGCCGGTTCCCGAAAGGGAGGATTAGTATGGAGTAATCCTTAAAAACTTGGAAAACACAGGATGAGAGGAAAGAGGGGATGACTTTCCTGCTGACACAAAAGCAGACACAACTGCCAAATGAACTCTCAGGGTAGCTGGTCTGAGACCCAAGGAATTAAGATGTACCATGTAATCTAACAAAATGGGCAATTCAGCAGATTCTGGGGAAATATTTTCCCAGCACACCAAATGGAAAACCTTTTCTATTTAGAACTATAAGTAGCTCTAGTGGAAGGCTTTCGGAGCCTTTAGGATCTCAAGAACACCCTGAGAGAGGTGTAAATCAGCAACTCTAACTCCTCAAGAGCCAGGCCTTGAGGTTGAGGGATTGAGGTCCGATACCAAACCCTTCCCTGGGCACAAGTCAACAGATTGTGATTCCTGGGGAGGCACAGTGAAGATGGACTGTCAGAGACAGAAGGAGTGGGTACCAGGGCTGCCTGGCCCAATCCCGGCAATCAGAATCACCCTGCAAGGCTGAGATCTGATTTTGACTAGTACTTTGAATAGGAGAGGAAAGGGGGAAGCATAGGGAACTTCCTCCCAATCCAGAAGAAGGGCATCCAGGGAACTGAGCCCAGCACTGGAGGCCTGCAACAGAACAGAGGAAGTTTGTGATTGTCTGGAGCTGCAAAAGATCTATCTGAGGGATGCCCCATCTGGCAAAACTATCCCCAGCACTTGAGGATCCAGGGACCATTCGTGATGGCCCTGGGAAATCCTGCTGAGGGCATCGCTAGGACATTGTCCTTCCCTGGAAGATGAACTGCTATGAGGGAAGTGTTCAGGAATAGGCCAGAGACCACAACTTATTGCCTCGTGCACAAGGCCAAGACCGAGTGCCCCCTGTTTGTTGATGTACCACATTGTTGTGGTGTTGTCTGTTCTGACTTGTATCACCTTGTCGTGGACAGATGCAGAAAAAGCTTGAAGAGCTAAAAAGACAGCTCTGAGTTCCAGCAAATTGATGTGGAGCAGAGATTCCTGGGGACCAAACTCCTGAGTGGAAAGGTCGCCCATGTGGGCTCCCAACCCAGAAGGGAAGCATCTGTAGTGAGAGTCAAGTCGTGAGAAGGGGAAATGAAGGGACCCCGCTTAAATTGCTCTGATCCTGCCACCACTGGAGAGCTAGGATCAAGGTTCGAGTCACTGGGACCAACTTGGAAAGGGGTCTCTTCTCTGAGACCAAAAGGTTCTCAAGTGAAACTGAATGTCTCTCATCTGAATCTGGCTCCTGCACAACAGCTGTGGATGCAGCCATGTGCCCCAGGAGCTGCAGAAGTGTCTTGCTGGTCGAGAGACCTGCAGAGTGAAGGAAGAGGCCAGAGCTAAATTCCTTACCCTTTCTGGGGAAGAAAGGCTCTGGCTAGCTTTGTGTCCAATTCTGCCCCTATAAAGGTGAGTACCTGGACTGGTTCCAGAACCGACTTTGGTAGGTTTAGCAGAAAACCCAGGAGGTGAGAAGCTGCTGGGTGACCTGCAGGTGAGATTTCACCTGTTCTGGGACTGGCCTACAATGAGCCAGTCGTCTAGATAGGAAAACAGCAATCCTCTGCCTCCTTAAGTGGGCCACTGCCACTGCTAGACACTTTGTGAATACCCTTGGAGCAGAGGTAAGGTCAAGAGCATTGCTCTGAACTGGTAATGACCTGAGGGCAGTTCGAATCTGAGGTACTTTCGATGGGATCTTCTGATTAGGACATGGAAATAGGCATCCTTGAGGTCCAGGGAGGCTAGCCAGTCCCCTGGCCTTAGGGAAGGTAAAATCATTGCCAGAGTTACCATTTTGAACTTTGGTTTCAAAAGATGCTTGTTCAGATATCTGAGATCTAAAATGGGCCGCCATTCTCCTGTATTTTTTGGGGTAAGGAAGTATCTGGAATACAGACCCTGCCCTGATGCAGGAGGAACCCTTTCTACTGCTCTGAGGCTAACAGGGATGAGACCTCTGTTTCCAGAGTGAGGGTCTCTGAAGCACTTGAGTAGAAAAGTCTGCTTCTCAACTTGGGAAACTTTTTGAAGCTGAGAACCAGACCCTGGCTTACTATTTCCAGAACCCACTTGTCTGAGGTTAAGAAGCCCACTTCTGACTGAAGTAAGCCAGCCTGCCCCCCACTGGTACAGAAGAATCGGCCCTGGGCACCCCATCAGGGTGCCTGTTTCGCAGGAGCTTTAGGCTGGGGGGTGGGAGCAGGTCTGCCCACCCCTCGTCTGCCCCTGCCTCTGAAGAAGCCCCTCTGAGCATAGGCAGAGGAGGCCTGAGTCTGGTAGAAAGGCCTGTGAAAAGGCCTACCCCTACCTCTGGGGGCATGCCTTTGAGGGGTGGCTTGCTGCTCCTTAGCCTGGGCACTCTTGTAAGTAGTCCTATATTCATTCATCTTCTTCATGTAATTCTCTGCTCTCCAAACAGAGAATTTCCCACCACAGGAAAATCCATAGCCTTAGTCTGGGTATCCTGTGACAAACTAGTACACCTGAGCCAGGCCAACCTATGAAAAGCTACAGATGTGGCCATGACCCTAGAAGAAACATCATTAACATCCACAGCAGCATGAAACTGAACCTTAGAGGCTTCAATGCCATCAGCAGCCACCTGTTCTGGTTCACTAGCCAGCTGGCCATGGGCTTGCTTGGCCAATTGCATAACAGTATCCCATTTAGATTTCTGATACCTAGCTACATAAGCCATATAATTTGCTTGCCTGAGTCCCAGAGAGGCTGCCATATACTGTTTTTTGCCATGGCATCAATCTTCCTGGAATCCTTGTCAGGAGGATGTGAAGCCAAGGAATATTAGCTTTATCACAGGCAGCAGCCTGAACTACTAACATGACTGCATTGCTGAGAAAGGAATTCCGTATCAGGGCCTGACAATGTATACCTTCTGTCCATCTTTTTATCTACAGGAGGCACAGAATTAGGAGCTTTTAAAATTTTAATTGTTTGTTTGCTAAAAGACTTATGTAAAGGAATAGACAATCTCCTAGACTCTGGAATATCCATCATTTCTACAAAATCAGGCTCCTCTTGCTCATCCACAGCCTCTTCTAAAGGAAGCTGGAGGTTTCAGCAACTTTTTATAAAACATAAAATGAGATGGGGACTCAGACAGCAAAGGGGAGATTCTAAAGGTCTGTCTGGGGAGATGTCCGTTCAATGGGCACACCAGACCTTCCCAGCCACATTCATACTGTTCATAATCCTCCTCCCCTCCTCTGGTTCATAAAATTCCTCAATATCATAATCCTGAACCACTGGGACGGACAAACCGACCTTTTACCAGATAGTGGTGGTTCGGACGGACCCTGAGACAGTGACTGGACAATTTGTATGGCTTTTCTATCTCTGCAGCAGTTGGAGAAGAATTTTGGACTCCAGACCTGCTGATTTTCTTGTTTTCTTTACTGGAATTGGTTCCTCAGAACCAGCTTTTCTTTGCCAAGTCTGGCCCTGGTCAGAGGGCACTCCCTCTGGTCGGTTGGCACCGAACCGGGCTGGCCATCAGGTCCAGCGGACTTTTTAGCCTCTCGTTCCCTGAGCCTGCCCAATCTTTTTCCAGGGTGGCTGCAGGGAAATTCTTATACCTGGCAGTCTGACTGGGGGTGGTCAAACCCAGACAATAAACACATGGTGTGTGGGTCAGCCTTGGCAAAGACTTCCCACAAACATCACAGTATTGAAACCAGTGGGCCCGGTTTTTTCTTTGGGTTTCTCAGACATAATGCCAGCCTAACCAAAAACTTGCTCTTTTAACGGCAGTGCTGGTAAGATACCCTTATCGTTCCTAACCGTGTCACGGTATTGGAAACCGTAATAAATCTGTTTTTTTAGAACCGATAAGAACGGAACCGCACTCTAAAATAATAACTTTTAGTTTTAAATGAATTTTAAACCCACTGATCGGTTCAAACCAACCGATAACTTACAAGTTCCACACAGACAAAAACCTTCATTTACTTACGGTTACCACAGATAGAGCTTGAACCGAACGGTTTTGCGGTTAAAATAAAACTATTCTCGGTTAAATCCAACCAAGAAAACACTTTTTAAACCGAGAAATGAACCGAGCAGAAGGAGAAATCTCCGGAGCGACTGTTCACTTAGGCGGAGTAAAGAATCTGACAGTTCAAGTTTGAAATGACAGATAGAGCTGCTCTCATGCCAAAATTCTATTTTGGAATGGTTTTAACCATTTCACTCCGGGGCCGTTCTAGAGCTGGATCAAACTGCTAATGTCTATAATATAATGTCTATAATATAGCAATACTTCATGTTGTTTGAAGAGATCATTTCCTGCAATTTCCAGTACCTCAAAATCAAGTAAAAAGGCAGGCTGTGAGTCAGACCATGGATCACTTGAAACGGATCAAGGTTATTGTTCCAGTCCCATCAAATGCGGAGGGAATGGGATTCTACTCGATTTCTTTTGTGGTTCCCAGAAGCTGGAAGGGGGTTACACATGATTCTGGACCCGAAACATTTAAACAAGTTTGTACACCACACATTCTTCAAGATGGAGTCCTTGTGGTTCATCATATGGGTAGTCCAACCAGGTGATTATTTAGCATCCATAGATCTGAAGGATGTCTATATCCACATACCCATTTGCCAGTCGCACCAAACGTTTCTGAGGTTTGCAGTTCAGGGACAACAGTTCTAATACAGAGCGCTTATCTTCAGCCTGGCAATAGCAACCAATATGTTTTCGAAGGTCCTGATCATGCTAGTGGCACAACTTGAGATAGGAGGGACATCTCATATACTCCTACCTAGATGACTTGCTTATTCGAGCTCTGGATCTTTGGATGGTGGAAAGATTGGTGTCAAGGCCCTTAGAGGTTCTGGAGTTACAATGCTGTGTCTACAATTGGGAGATGAGCTCCCTGATCCTGTCTCAGAGGCTAGAATACTTAGGGGTGTTGTTCCAGATGGACAAGGGGAAAATGTTCTTCTCATCATCCAGGAAGGGGTCCTTGAGGTGAAAGATTCAGAGGCTGTGAAGTCAATCATTGGTTTCTGCTCACAGGCTTCTTTGGATTCTAAGCTTGATGGCTGCAGCAAAAGAGCTAGTGCTATCGGCTCAGTTGCATATGTGGCCTCTTCAGAACAGGATGCTGGAGGCCTGGTCACCATCATCAAAAGACTACCAAGCTCTGATTCCACTACCTCAATTGATACTGCAGTCATTAGCTTGGTGGGAGAACCCTGAGAACCTCAACAAAAGGTCTCTCTTGGAAGTCCCAAGAGAACTGATTCTGATGACCAGTGCTAGCCTGTTGGGCTGGGGAGCGGTCCTGGACTAAGACCCAGTTCAGGGGGTCTGGACCCCCAGGAGCAGCAGCTTCAGATAAATATGTTGAAGATGAGGGCAATGTTTTTGGCCCTTCTTCATTTTCACCATCAGGTGCAGTCCAGGGCCATGAAGGTAAGGTCGGAGAATGCTGTTACAGTGGCATACGGAATCAAGGAGGCCCAAGAGCCAGGGAATGCTAGCGGAAGTAACCGAGGTACATCTGTGGGCAGAAAGAAGAAATTAATCACCTTAGTAATTGTGTTTCTTCTAATGGAGTCTTGCTGTATACTGACAGTATGCAGTTAGCCCTAGCACTTGAATTGCTCCAGAGATGAAAGAGTTAACTCTATGCTAAGAGCATAGAACATTGAGCTCGTGCTCGGTTCAAACCTCTGTCTGCTGCACTTTCAAGTGTAATTGTCAGATTCTTATGAGCCAAAACTAACTAAGTACACCTATAATGTGGAAATTGTAAAAAAACACTAGCCATAAGGGCAACCAAAAGTTTTGGAATCCCAAAGACTCCAGTCGAGAACCCAAAAACAAAAAACTCAGGCAGTGAACTTAACATAACTTTATAAATAACAAACAATAGAGCCACTATGCACAGCTCCTCCCAAAGGAGAGGAGAGGGAGCCTGCAGCACTGTACCTGCCGGCCCACTTCCCAAAAACCAGGATCTGAGAGGGGAGGCGGGGGGAGGTCAGAATACAGCAAGACTCCATTAGAAGAAACACAGTTACCAAGGTGAGTAATTTTTTCTTCAAACAACGTGAAGTCTTGCTGTATTCTGACAGTATGCAGACTACCAAGCAGTACCTCCCAGGAGGAGGGTATAGAACCTACTTAGGAAATAGGCTCTGCAGCACTGCTGTACCAAACCTAGCATCACTCCTAGCCTGGATGTCCAAAGAGTAATGCTTGGTAAAAGTATGAACTGTTTTCCAGGTGGCTGCTTTACAGATCTCCAAGAGGGGTATATCTCTGGCCCAGCCAGAGAAGCAGTTGTACCTCTGGTAGAATGAGCCCTCAGGCCTGAAGGGGGTATTTTGCCTAGCTTGCCATAGCAGAATTGTATTCAGGAAACAATCCACCTTGCAATAGTTTGTTTGGTAGCAGGTCTACCTTTCCCCACTTCACCATAAGTGAGGAACAGTTGGGAAGAGCCGGATCTAAAATCCTTAGTACGTTCCAAGTAGTAGCTAAGGGCTATTTTAACATCCAGGCTATGCAATCTTCTTTCCCCTGAAAAGGAATGATCAGTGAAAAAGACAGGAAGGGACATGGACTGGTTCAGATGAAAATCTGACACCACTTTGGGTAAGAACCTCCTATTGGTTCGAAGGACCACCTAATCTCTATGGCATGAAATGAAGTCAGGCTCCACTGGCAGAGCTTGCAGTTCACTGATCCGTCTGACAGAGGTAATAGCTACCAAAAAGACAGCTTTCCAAGTCAAGTACTTAAGGTCTGCAGAGGCCACAGGCTCAAAGGGTGGTTGCATAAGTTGAGCAATGCAAACATTGGGATCCCAAGCAGGAACAGGTTCCTTAAAGGGAGGATTAGTATGAAGTAGCCCCTTGAAAAATTTTCAGAACACAGAGTGAGAAGCTAGAGAAGAAGGCTTCCCCACTGATAAAAATGCAGAAACAGCAGATAGATGCACCTTGAGGGTAGCTGGTCTGAGGCCTAGGCTATTGAGATGAACCATATAGTCCAGAACTGCAGACAAGTCAGTAGAGTTTGGTGATATCTGTTTACTAGAACACCAAATACCAAACCTTTTCCATTTGGAGTTGTAGGTTTTTCTAGTGGCAGGTTTATGAGAAGCCTTGAGGATGTCCAGAACTCCCTGAGACAGATTCATATTTGCATATTCTAGCTCTTCAAGAGCCAAGCTTTGAGACTGAGTGACTGAAGATTGGGACACTAAATTCTCCCGAGAGGAAATTAACAGATTGTGATTTCTGGGGAGAGCCAATGAAAGATGGACCACCAGAGACAGCAAGAGAGGATACCAAGGCTGCCTGGCCCAGTCTGAAGCAATCAGGATCACTTTGCAAGATTGTGACATTATCTTGACCAGAACTCTGAACAACAGAGGAAAGGGGGGAAGGCATACAGAAATTTCCCCAACCAATCCAATAATAGAGCATCCAGGGGGACTGAGCCCAATACTGGGAGTCTGCAACAAAAGAGAGGAAGCTGGTGATTGTCTGGGGCTGCAAAGAGGTCTATCTGAGGAGTGCCCCATCTTAGAAATATCACGTTTAGCACTAGAGGATCCAGGGACCATTCGTGATGGCCCTGAGAAATCCTGCTCAAAGCATCTGCCAAAACACTGTCCTTCCCTGGAAGGTGGACTGCTACCAGGGATGTCTGTAAAGAATAGACCAGAGACCAGATTTTCATGGCTTCCATGCACAAGGCCGTCGACCGAGTGCCTCCCTGCTTGTTTATGTATCATATGGTGGTGGTGTTGTCTGTCCTCACCTGAACCACCTTGTTTTGTACTGAATTTGCGAAAGCCTGTAAGCCTAAGTATACTACCCTGCATTCTAGAAGATTGATATGGAGAAGAGACTCTCCTGAGGGGACCACAAGCATTGTGCTGTGAGGGTTCCCAAATGAGCTCCCCATCCCAGGAGAGAAGCATCTGTGGCCAGAACCACAGAATGAGTCCGAGATATGAATGGGACTCCTTATCTGAGGTTGTCCTGATCCAACTACCACAGGAGAGCATGGATCAAGGTCTGAGTCACTGGAATCAGTTTGGTGAGAGGGTCTTTTTCTGGGACCAAAAAGCCCTCAAGTGAAACTGTATGTCCCTCATCTGAAACCTGGCCCCTGAAACCACTGCAGTGGCAGCTGCCATGTGGCCCAGAAGTTGGAAAAATGCCTTGCTGGGTGAAAAAACAGGAGACGAAATAAGGAAGCTAGGTCTGTAAGGGCCCTTACCCTTGACAAGGGAAGAAAGCCCTTTGCCTGGACAGTGTCCAGCTCCACCCCTATGAAGGTGGGGAGCTGCACTGGTTCTAGAACTGACTTTGGAAGATTGAGGAGGAATCCCAGGGAAGTGAGCATTTGCTGGATCACTTTTAGATTTGACTTAACTTGGTCTGGAGACTGCCCCACAATGAGCCAGTCGTGGAGATATGGGGAGACAGAAATGTTTTACCTCCTTAAAAAGGCTACTACTACTACTGCTAGGCATTTTGTAAAGACCCTCGGTGCTGATGTAAGCCTGAAAGGCACTGCCCTGAATTGATAATGGCTTTAGGGCAGTTCGAATCTGAGATACTTTATGTGGGAGCACCTGATGGGATTGTGAAAGTAAGCATCCTTGAGGTCCAGGGAAGCTAACCAATTCCCTGGCCTTAGAGAGGGAAGAATTATTCCCCGAGTCACCATTTTGAATTTTGGCTTTAGTAGATGCTTGTTTAAGTATCTTAGGTCTAGGATGGGCCGCCACTCCCCTGTCATTTTTGGGGTCAGGAAGTATCTGCAGTACAGACCTTTGCCCCTGTGGCATGTAGGAACTCTCTCTATGGCTCTGAGAGCCAACAGAGAGGAACCCTCTGCCTCTAGGGCAATGGTTTCAGAGATGTTTGCAGGTGGAAAAGACTTGACCCTCAGCTTTGGACATTTTTTGAAACTGAGGGCCAGTCCCTGGCTTACTACCTCCAGGACCCACTTGTCTGACGTAACAGACTTCCAGGCCTGGAAGTAGTAAGCCAGCCTGCCTCCAACAGGGACTGGGAGTCAACCCGGGCTGACACCTCAGGGTGTCTGCTTGGCAGGAGCCTTAGGCTGAGAGGTGGATGCAGCCCTGCTCACCCCCCCCCACCTCTCCCTCTAAAGAACCCCCTCTGGGGAAAAAAGAGGTGGCCTGCGTCTGGTAGAAAGGCCTGTGAAAAGGCCTGCCCCTGCCCCTAGCCTGCTGCTTCTGAGGAGTTAACTGCCTTTCCTTGACTTGTGCACTCCTATAGGTGGTCCTGTACTCATCCATCCTTTTCATGTAGTTCTCTGTCTGCTCCCCAAACAGAGAATTACCTTCAACAGGGAAATCCATGGCCTTAGCCTGGGTATCCTGCAAGAGGCTAGTACATCTGAGCCAAGCCATCCTCCGAAGAGCCACAGATATAGCCATGACTCATGATGAAACATCATTGGAGTCCACAGCAGCATGAAACTGAACCTTAGATGCCTCTATCCCATCAGCAGCCACCTCCTCCAGCTCCTTGGCTAGCTGGGGGGACGCCTGCTTAGCCAGATCCAAAACAGACTACCACCTGGACTTTTGGTATCTAGTCCCAGAGAAGATGCCAAGTACTGCTTCTTAGCCATGGCATCTACCTTCCTGGAGTCCTTATCGGGGGGGGGGGAAGCCAAGGGTATGCTAGCCTTGTCACAGGCTGCAGCCTGCACTACCCCAACATGGCTCAAATGCTGGTGCAGGAACTCCATAGCTGAGCCTGACAGCATGTACCTCCTGTCCATTCATTTGTTGTTTGGCAATGAATTTGGAGTTTTTAGAAGCTTGTGAGTCTGTTTCCCAAAAGATTTGTGTAGGGGAATAGACAGTCTCTTGGACTCTGGGATGTCCATCATTTATACAAAATCAGGCTCCTCAATAGCTTCATCCACAGGGAGCTGGAGGGCATCAGCCACTTTCCTGTAAAACATAAAGTGGGAAGGGGACTCAGAAAGCCTGGGAGGGGAAACTCCTGAAGGTCTGTCTGGGGAGATGTCCGTTTCAATGTGCTCATCCAGACCTTCCCCACCGTCCTCATCCTCAACATCATCAAACTCTTCTTCCCCCTCTCATTCCGGCTCATAATATTCTTCCAAAGAATAATCAGAAATCGGGGGAACCGACCGAACCGAGTGCCTACCGAGAGGTGCCAGATCGGTCGGAACCGAACGGAGCGATTCCACAATACTAATCACCCTGGCAATTTCCTCGGCGGTTGGATGGTGGGGATCCGAATCCGAACCGGCCAACTTTTCCTTCTTTTACTTTTTTGCAGGAACCGACCCCTCAGGATCGGCTCTCCTCTTGCCCGAGGAAGTCTGGTCCTGGTCAGAGGGCACTCCCTCAGGTTCGGTCGGAACCAAACCAGGCTGGCCATCTGGGTCAGTGGACTTCTCGGCCTCTTTCTCCCTAAGCCTGCCCAGCCATTTTTCTAAGGTGGCCTTAGGAAAATTTTGCATATTTGGCAGTCTGAATCAAGGTGGTCAAACCCCAGACAATAAACACAGGTGGCGTGGGGATCAGCCTTAACAAAGGCCTCCCCACACACTCACTACAGTGCTGAAATCCAGTGGGCCCGGTTTTTATTTGGGGTCTCTCAGACATGGCCACAGTAAAACAGAAAACTTACCCTTTACACGGCTTCAGGCCAGGTAAGACAGACTTATCAGTTCCTAACCGTGTCACGGGTATTGGAAAAAAACATTAAACACGTTTTTTTTTGGAACCAATAAGTACCGGAATCACGACAGAAATCCAAAGAGTGATCGGTTCAGCCAAACCGACCATAACAATTTTTACACAGAATTTGCCACAGTCCACTACCTCTACTACTTACTGTACCACAGACAGGGATCTGAACTGAGGAAAAAGTATAACATTTTCGGACTAAACTGATGATTTTCACTAACGTGAACCGAAAGTGACAGGAGAAACTCCGGAGCGACTGTTCAGTTAGGCAGAGTAAAGAATCTGACGGTTACACTTGCAAGTGCAGGAGACAGAGGTTTGAACTGAGCACAAGCTCAATGTTCTATGATCTTAGCATAGAGTTAACTCTTTCATCTCTGGAGCAGTTCAAGTGTTGGGGCTAACTGCATACTGTCACAATACTGCAAGACTTCATGTTGTTTGAAAAAACCTTCTGGCCCTCTCAGCAGTTATTCTAGCAGGGGAACTGAATGTGCAGGGTGACTGGCTGAGTATAGAGACAGTCTCATCCAGAGGAGAGGATGTTGAAGTCAGAGGTGTTTGAGCTTCTGTGCAGAAGGTTTGGTTGACCTCTTCACGTCAAAGGAAAATGCTGAGGTACCAAGGATCTTCAGCTGGTACCGGTGTCCTCAGGTGGAGGCAGTGGATGCTCTGTCCCAGACATGGAATTTTCTCAGATCCTACTAGATCCCCCCGCTACCACTGCTTCCCAATGTAATACTCAAGATAAGGTGGTCAAGAGGTAGCTTCCTTCTGACAGCCCCAGGGTGGCCAAGAAGGCCGTGGTCCTCAAACCTTGTGCATCTAGCTCAGCAGGCCCCATTTTGACTCCCGCTTTGGAGGGACCTTCTCTTCCAAGGTTCCATTTTGTATCCAGATCCAGAGGTGATGAACTTGACAGCCTGGTTCCTGAAAGGAGGAGATTGTTAAAGCACAGCTTCTCCAGGAGAGTGGTGGCTATCCTAATGACTTTAAGGAAGGTTTCTACATCTGCAGCTTGTGACCATGTGTGGAATACCTTCTCTGGTTGGCCAGAGAGAGAGAGAGAGAGAGAGGTATTAGGCCTTCTAAAGCTATGGTTCTACAGGCAGGGTAGACAAAGGTCTCAGGCTGAGCACACTGCAAGGCCAGGTTTCTGCCCTCGAGGCAGACCTGGGAACTTCCATGAGCTCACCCTGAAACCAACTTGGATTTTATTCATTTTCTTAGGGAAGACAGCAGAAGCTGGCTGTTGTTTTGATCTCAGTTGCCCCCCGAGACCTGAACCTGGTGCTGAATGCTCCATGTAGGGTACCTTTCAAAACTCTTTTGTCAGTACCTTTGGGCAATCTGCCCTACAAGGCTGGTTTTCTAATTGCAGTCTGTTCAGCCAGAAGGACTGGTGAACTTCAGGCACTGTCCCACAAAGAACCCTACCTTACCATTCATAAGGAAAAGGTGGTATTGAGGACAGTTTTGTCCTTTATGCCTAAGATTCCTAAAGCTTTTCATGTAAATCAGGAAATCTGTCTATTATCCCTCTTTCCCAAGCCAGCAAATCCAAAACAGAAGAAAATTCCTAAGCTGGATTTGCACAGAGAAGTAGGGATCTACCTAAAAAGAACAATAGCGTTCAGGGAATTGGAGCGTTTGTCCTCTTTGGAGTGTCAAAGAAGGGTCAGAAAACTTCTAAGGCCACCTTGGCTATGTGGGTAAGGACTTGTGTAATCAAGGAGCATGCGGCTGAGAAGAAAGCTCCTGCTCTCATCAAGACCCACTCTACCAGGGCACTTGCTACATCCTGGGCAGAGAGAGGAGAGGCATCTGTGTTGGAGTTGTGCAAAGTGGCAACATGGTCCTCCATTCATACATTTACTAAGCACTAGAGATTGGTTGTTCAAAGCTCCACCAATGCGGCCTTCAGCTGCAGAGTCTTAAGGGGGTGGTTTGCAGATAATTACAGCATTAATGGGTTATATATGGAAAGGGGAAATTGTTTAACCAGGAAAGGCACACTAAGCTGAAGCATGTTTCCAGGTGTGACCTGGGAGCAAAGGAAGTTAAGTGACTTGCTCAGAGTCACACAGTATGCAAGTGGGGGTTGTGGGATTCAAACCCAGGACTCCAGCTTTGCAGCTCAGTGCCTCTAACCACTGTGTTATACTGCCTCCTATGGGACAATATTCTTCTCCCCCTCAGATTAGAGATGGGTACTGCTTTTTAGAACCCATATATATTAACTTCCCATTGACAACATGGAATGATACAGAAAGGAGAAATTCCTTCATACTTACCTTAACTTCCTTTTCTGTTAGCTCCAACATTGTCAAAAGGACCTCTCCTGGCAGCCCCCTGACTCCTATTGGAGACTACTGTCTGATATATCTAAGGACTTTGGATTTCAGCAACGATGACTTGTATGTGATTATAGCTGGTTATCCAGAACTGTATGCTAACAATGAAACAACTCTCTGTTTTTACTGGACTTGCAGGCACACTGGTTAACAGGTGGAGATTTCCGAGCATTGTGCAGTGCTTCACCATTACAGGTTAGTGCTTAACTTGGTCTCTTCAGTTATAGTCAGTGTTATTACTGTTTCAACTTCTTTATGTTACAAGTGTTATCGGCAGCATACCAACCATGTCAAAGCATCAGCGGCCAGACGCTTAAGAAGCATGATGGAAGAGTTAGTTGGAAAGACTCCTTCAACCAGATCTCCAGAATGGGGTAAGCCATCTATTTATCATTTTATAATGTCATAAATTATTTACATGTCTAAGCTGTTGGTGTTAGATTAAAGAGAGAGAGTCCACTGACCTTGGCAACATGGAGATTACTGGTTACATAGATAATGCATGGACAAAAGTGACTGAGGAATTAGTGATCTTGGAATGCTCATGTGCCACAGGTCCTATGCTGACTGACAGCTTTGGGCTGTACCGCTTCCCAGTAGAGGTGTTCATTGCCCATATATATTAGCTCCCCATTGACAATATTAGAGCTATCAGAAAAGGCTATTATAGTAAGTATGAAGGAATTTCTCCTTCCTCTCAAGAGTGTCTGTCAGCACAGAATTTACCTCCAGCTGTAAGTGACGCATGAGGCACCATGGTACCGAGGAGAACTGCAACACTGCAACCCCAAGAAAGGGTGAGGTACATAACCAGAAAATCTTGTGGGCTCGCAATACCATGTGAGGAGGCCCCTGGGGAAGGCTGGCTTGGAGAAGGGATGCCTTCACATTGCCCGGGATGCATAAAGCCCTAGGCCATGGAGGAATGACAGTAGTATCGATATTGAGGACCCTGAGGAGTCCCAACTGCAGGGCTGCTGGCTTGCCGCTTGTAAAAGCATGTAGGTCAGCAACTGGAACAGCAGAAGGAAGGTGGCCAGATGATTCACGGTCCTCTGAGAAGAACGCAATGGAGATGAGGCCCGCCTCCAAGTATCATTGGTGCTGGGGAGAAGAGCCTGTACTGGGCCCTGTCAAACTCCCTATATCAGTTCTCTAATGTACCAATGAATGTCCAGTGTTGCTCCCATGTTAACAGATCCTCAGGGCCTATGAACGAGAACATCCTCTCGAGGAAGTGGCAAGTACTATCTAGTGAAGGTTAAGACCCCTGGTCTCGAGGGTCTTGGCCTGGGCTGCAAACTGCATAGGCAGCCTTGCCCAATGGAAAGGCCTAGCAGATTCACCAAAAGGTTGCCCTCCTACATCCTAGGAGTGACCCGATCCGTGCCCATGGTGGGAACCGCCAGGTGAGGAGAATGGAGCTGTGCAGGTCTCACAGGGTGACCTTGGTCCTCACAGGTGATGGTGACATCCAACAGCTCTGGAGAAAACTCCATCTTAAGGCCATCTCCTTGGAGACAGGGTTTCCCCACAGCTGCAGTAGGCACCATCCTCGACCCCTTGCTTGGTGTCAGCTTCAACATCTTGCTTGGTGCTGTCACCCTCCTTGGTGTTGCAGGCAACACCAGAGTTGGGGACAACCTCCAAGATGACACTGTCATAAACACCCAGGATCGGCACCATTGCCGTTGCTATGACCAGAGTCATCACCCTCCTCCATAGGAGTGACAACACCCAAACTGGCAATACAACCACTAACAGATTCAGTGCTGGTCCCTCTCCTGATGCCACCTACCACATTGTCACTGCAAACTGCAGAAGATGACGTTGAAGTGTCTGCTGATACACAGCAAGCATGTAGCTGTGGCCTCGCCATGGAAGATGTCCACTACACAGGGCAGGCAGACTATGGACAGTTCATACTCAACCACCCAGAAGGCGTTAACTGTCCACCAGACCTACCCATCAGAGTCTCCGACACCTCAGCACAGTGATGTCAAGGAGACCTCTGCACTTCCAAGGAACCAGAGATCCTGGGAAGAAACCCAGAGGAAAGATCTAAAGACAAGGTTTTGATGCACCTGGGTGATGCCTGCCTATGATGGTGGGGATTGGGCGACTCCAACCTCAACACGCAGTTCTCAGTTGTATGGTGTCCATTGAGAAGCATGCTTCACATGCATCTGGTACAAGACAGGCTGCACGGGACGTATACTGGTCCGTCACAGTCTTTGGTTTTCCACAGAGGCAATGATGCATAATGGGTGGCTGTCTGACTTTTCTCAACAACTTTCTTGTCAGACTTTGGCATTGCAGTAAAATAGTAAACACAGGTGGCACTGCAAAAAGAGAAAAAAATTGCAGTGATGAAGTAGAAGTAAGCAGCAACGAGGTGAACTGAGGTGCTATACTCCCACGGTGAATACTCAGTGATGGGAAGAACAGAATTGAGGTTGGTCAGGGAACTGACAACTGTTATTGGCTAATTCGCAGCACCACCTGGGGATGCACAGGCACTGTGCCCAGCAGACGTTGATGCCTCCCCCGGCCAAAGATGTGCTCCCGTGGGGTCCTTATACCTTCAACCCAGACCCATAAGTGGGAATCAATGGAGAAGACTGATTCTTGGAATACCTAAAGATCCCTCCACTGGAATGTTTGGAGGCTCAAGACAAGCACAATGGGGCCTATTCACTAACGGTGCGGATAGGTTATGTGCCGCGTAACAGGCGCATAAGCCCACCCACACCTGTATTGCACCCACAGTGGCATTACCAAATTAATTACATCCCCCCACCACAGATCCCCAGCCGAGCTTAGATCTCCCATGTGTGGAGGCCGGGTCTCCGGGGGCCTTCCGGCACTCTGCCCCATGCATGAACAGGCAGAGTGCCTTACGCAGAGTGCCAGTGGCTGCATGTCTGAAAACCAGCTATAATGGCTATACGCCCCCTCCAGTTGATGCCGCCGGACCTGCTGGTGATGGCGGGGGTCTTTGGACCCCCGCAGGAAGGTGCCCCTGTGGTCGGGGGATGGGGATCGGGGCAGGTGGCCAGCACTTTTCCCCCCGGTGCCAGCAAGATGGCACCATACTGGCGCAAGGAATCCACTGCGGGCCCGGGTAGGGTAGCCAATTGGCCGCCTCCTGGGCTCGCATCCCCTTCCCCAGGCAGCTCTGCACCTGGGGGGCAGGGACATGGAAGGGAGCCGGGCGGAGACCACTGCTTCGTGAATGTGGTACCCACGTGGTTCTCCTGTGGGAGTGAAGCTGCGCGAGCACTGTGTGCTTGCTCCGCACCCCTTAGTGAATAGGCCCCAATGAGAGAGAGAGAGAGAGAGACAGAGACAGAGAAACTTTAAAAAAAGATTCTAAGTTCTGAGGTATCATGCACCTCATGGGGATGATACACGAGTCTGACTACACTGTTTTTGCTGAAGTAGTTATAAAGAACAATTTCTCAGTTTGGGTTCATGCCCTGAGCCTGGGATGACAAAAGCAAAGGTTGTCAAGGAGGGTGAATGAACACCCACAAGGACACTTTATTCTGGGGTGGGTGGGTTAACAAATACTACTCTCTGAGCAGCAATGGGGTGGCCCTGTAAAAAGGCTACTAGATGCATGGATGACCATGCACTGCCTGGCACCCCATCCCTAGGGCTTTCTTAAACACATTCTCATTAAACATCAGGGAGGTGGGTGGGCCCTATGTGGAAAAACCCTCCTCTGACTTGGTGCAAGATGATGTGATGTCCTCACACTACCTCCGCTCAGCTGGCACACTGAACATCTGCTCACCACAGCTCTGACTGCTTGATGGAATTCACTGCAGTCTCTGAAAAGGTCTTGACCAATCCAAAAGAAAATTCCCATCTCATCCACAACCTTACCTTGTGACCATGAGCAGTTAGAATACTTGAAACATAGAAACATAGACTTTGACGGCAGATAAGAACCGCTTGGCACACCTAGTCTGCCCTTTTCCCTACCTACAGGATAAGCTGCAGATCCTAGTTAACCAACAGCCTATTTATTCCTACCCCCCACAAGAATTGCCTTATGTCTGTCCCATGCATTCTTGAATTCTCCCACAACCTCCTCAGGAAGTCTGTTCCATGCGTCCACCACCCTCTCTGTGAAAAAATACTTCCTCACATTGCTCCTGAGCCGTTCCCCCTCTGTCTTCAAATTGCGTCCCCTTGTTCTTGCACACCTCTTTCTCTGAAAGATGCTACCCGCTTGGACTTTGTTGATTCCACTGAGGTACTGAAAAGTTTCTATTATGTCCCCCCTCTCCCTCCTTTCCTCAAGGGTATACATATTAACAGTAGCGGCTCTAGCCACAAATGGTTACCAGGGCACAGCTGGGGCACAACCGATGGCAGCCAGGGGCATTGATATATTGTTACTATGGGGGAAGCTTTACACCACATGGGGCACCAACTGGGGCACAGCATTTTTTTACCGGGGCACGTGCCCTGGCGGGCCCTGGTGTAGAGCCGCCACTGCATATTAAGCTCCTTTAGTCTCCTTGTATGGCTTCTCTTGCAGGCCCTGCACCATTTTAGTTGCCCTCCTCTGGACTGCCTCCATCCTGTCTATGTCCTTGCAGAGATGAGGTCTCAACAATTGGACGCAGTACTCCAGATGGGGTCTCACCACCTGTCTGTACAGAGGGATAACAACTTCCTGTTTTCTGCTGGTGATACCTCTCCCTATACATCCCAGTATCCGCCCAGCCCTCCCTACTGCCTTCTCACATTGCTTGCTGACCTTCAGGTCATCTGATATGATTACCCCCAGGCCCTTTCCATTTTTGTTGTTGTTACTACCTCCCCTCCATTGTGTAATCTGCCTGGATTGCTGGTAGTTCAGGTGGATGTTAAAGATCCCATGGCACTTATCGAAAAGAGTAGGGGAATTTCCCCCGGTGTCCTGGCCAAATTTCCCTCATTCACTAAAAATACCACCAACAGCTTAATCTGGTTCAAGGTCAGTTAGAATTTATCTGTATCCCCCTCCCCCGGGTCGTGCCTGAAAATAGGCAGGATTTGTCTAGTGCACTTACCCGGTCAACAAAAACTAAATAAATAAAAATAAAAATAATCTTCCCCTGGGTTTTGTTTCCCAGGTGCATTATTTTGCACTTCTCTACACTGAATCCAAGCTGCCATACTTCGGACCATTCCTCCAACCCTGCCAAGTCCCTTCTCATCCTTTCCACGCCTCCTTGTGTATCAACCCTGTTGTAGATCTTTGTGTCATCTGCAAAGAGGTATACTTTTCCATCCAGTCCCTCTGCAATGTCACTTATAAAGACTTTAAAAAGGACTGGACCCAGTACTGAACCCTGCGGTACCCCACTAATAACCCCTCTTTCTTCAGAGTGGACTCCATTTACAATTACCTTCTGTGTCCTGTTGTCCAGCCAATGTTTTACCCAGGCTACCACACTGGAACCCACTCCCAGGCTGGTTAATTTGATTATTAATCCTTTGTGTGGGACTGTGTCAAATGCCTTGCTAAAGTCTAGGTAGGCCATGTCCACAGCCCCTCCCTGGTCTACTACTTTGGTCACCTAGTCAAAGAAATCAATTAAATTCATCTGACATGACCTTCCCGCTGTGAACCCATGCTGCCTTGGGCCCTGTGCCCTACTGGCCTCTAGGTACTCAACAATTCTTTCCTTCAGAAGTGATTTTTCCCTACCACAGAGATCAAACTTGACCTCCCTGTGCTTCAGTCTCTCCCAGCTGTAAGCTTGAGAGGAAGCAGGCCTCCACTGAAAATGAAATACTTCATCCCAGCTGGGCTTTCCTGGGTAAATAAATTGTAAAAAACATAAATGAAAATTCAGTTACTGGAAAATACAGAGGTAACAGCAGGCACTGTTTTATTTGTAGAAATTCTTCTGGAACTTTGTAGTTTTAAACCCCGTGAGAGGGGTGGAAAGGATACCTCCAGAGCTTCACTGGAAATATTCTGAAGTGTAATTCTCTTCGTCACTGTCTGACCTGGAAAATATTTCATTTTTTTAATACATTACCACTGAAAGGCAAAAATAACTCTCTCAACAAGTTTAAGGTTTATATTTAAGTCTTTTTAAAGCAGCGGTATTTGTTGTCAGCAAAAAGTCGTCAACATTTTTTTATTTGTTTTAGCCAGCCTGGTGGCACAGAGGGCTGAAGTGCTTACCTCTCCCATGCTGGCACCCTAAGTTTGGGAATGAACTTGGGCTGGCAGGGCTCAGTGGGGCGGGGTGGGTGGCTGGAAGTAGGATCAAGTAGCTATCAGGCAGCTCTCCTCTCCTGGATCGAGGAGTTTGTTCTTCCCGGTGCTTGGCTGCCACCAAGTGGAGGCTCAATGGCAGTGCCACGCAGATGAGGAGGCCAGGCGCTAGGTCAGGGTGGGGGAAGCAAGACCGCCGGTTCCAGCATGCACACGCACATGCACCTCCACATGCAATGTGTGACCGAGTTTGCTGAAACCACAGGGAGCAGTTAGACAAGAAAAGTGGAGGAAAACGTATGGGCATGGTGCGGGCATATGATGCCCACTGGCCACACCTCCACTCGCCACATCACCAGGCAGCCTCCAGCAAGGCACTGGATCATGTGCTTTGGGGGTGGGGTAACGGACCATCTTTCCTGATCCCACCATGGGGGGGTGGTAATCTGTGGGGATACCCTCACTGCTGGGGTCCTGGGGACACAATGTATATTGTAGGGGAGTAGCAGATGGCAGACAAGATGCTCCCTTGCTGTGGCATTGGGGACAAAAACAGAGTATGGAAAAAAAATGAAAATTACGTTCTTACTGTAATTCTTGATCCTACTGTACATCTTCAACATTCATCACTGGTGGGTACTATGCCAGAGGTGCTAGGACCCCACAGGAAGCTTTTTAGCTTTAAAAGCTTTCTCCCTTCTAGAAGGAGAAGGAGCCAACAATGAGAACAGTGCCGCCGTCGAGGCCGACACATTGCGTCGCGCTCATGGGTTGGCCAGTAACCAATGCAGCCCTCCAACACCTCAGTTCTGCTTGCCAGAGAGGAAAAAGAGTTAGAGAAAACAAGGGTAGGAGGGTGGGGCAACAGAGCTTAAGGGACAGTAAAAGCAAAGGATAAAAACTGAAAAAGGAAATAAGCCAGCCGGAAGAGTAGAGCTTGGTTCCTAGTAGGTTTCTGAGGGGTGGACCCCAACCTCTGGGCTAGGGAGGAGGAGGAGGATCCACTCAAAGTGTTCCAGAATCCTTGTGGACCAAGAGGGAGCTTAACTCCTTCATCAACACCATCTTTTCTTTTATATTTTTTACTGGGAAACAGCCTATGAAAAGGCGTTGAAATCAGAAAACTGGATTTCCCAGGAGGATGTAGGGAAAAAACAAACCCCCATCAAGCAAGACAGTCTGGCAGGTGTTACTGGCCGACAGTCCAGGAGTCAGACCTAGGTCCACCAGGGGGGAGACACACGATCCCAGTCTGCTCCTTCTCTCCCTTCCCCGAGGCCGGAAGGTGGTAGAGAGCCCATCTTCAACCCAAAGTTCACGTTGGTGCCCAGAGGAAATCCTGGGGTGTAAGATTATAAAAATTCCTACATTTAGCACCACCAGGGAGGTGATTTAACAAGAGAGGAAGACCTCAATGAGGTTCCTAACTCCTGGGTAGTTTGAGGGGACTGTATGTTAATAAGAGACCCAGCCCTGGGTCTAATGCAAGGGAAGAAAGAAGTCAGAAGACTTCTGTGGAGAAGAGATGGCCTCCAGCACCCTGGTTCTAGCAGAAGGGCCCTTGTTAGATGGCAGACATCTAGCCGGAGATGGAAACCTGAGACAGGACTCTCAAAAAAGAGGCTCTGAAGGCTTCTTCCTAGCTGTCAAGAGAACCCTGGGGAGCCAGAGGAAAAGAGGGTAAGAGCTCCTGCTTGCCCTCCCACGCTGAGTGGGCCCTGATGCTTCCATGAAGTGGCAGGGAGCCTAGAGGTACCAGTGAGACTTTGCCCACAACTGGCCTCAACTGGGGAGAAGGCAAGCAGGGAGGAGGCACTGCCCAGAAGCTGAGACCCAAAAGGGGATGGTGGGTGGGAAGCAGTGACGAATGTTGAAGATATACAGTAAGATCAAGAATTATGGTAGGTACGTAATTTTTGCATCTTAACTGTATCAATCTTCACCATTCATTACAGGTGGGTGAGTACCAAGCACCACAAAGTGGTACCGGAACCTCCCTGAAGGCTAGATAGCCTTCGACCTCTCATGGGGGACTCACAAGAGGAGAGGGCCCATCACAGGTCTGGCCAGACCTGCTACTGTTCAGAGCCAGGACGAGCCTCCTGACCTGCAGGAGAGGGAGGGTGCCCTGACAGTTCTTGTCTGGCCCTGCGGGAGAAAAAACGGGTCCCCCAGAATGATGAGGCAGTCACCTTATGCCAGGCCAAGGGTGACAACAAGGAAAGACGAAGCCGTGCCGTCCGCCTAATGCAGACCGCAGATCCCACAATCCTGAAGGCTACTGCACTGGCATCATAAGATGCCCGCGCCTGGTGTCTCGTTAGCTCCAGTCCTCTCGTGGAAATGGTGATGGCCCACATGGTTGCCTCACTATCAGGCATGGTCACCACGATTTGTCCCAACAAAGCCCACAGGTGCCTTACATAGGCCATTATGTGTGCCTGATGAGCAGCTATGGAGAGCAACAGACACACTGAGGCAAAAACTCTTCTGCCCCGGCAATCGAACTCCACAGAGTCCGTATCTGGAGGAGGGTCTCTTGTCAGGCGCAGACACCCAGAAGGGGTATCCAGCCACTCTAAGCATGATGTGGGGTAGGGCAAAGACCCTGGAGACTGCAAGGAAGCACAATACCTGCACTGGCACTCCCCAGGGGCTGAGGAAGTGGAGGTGGGGACTGCCAGACACTGTGCGACTCCTCCATCAAAGGCCGAGGCCATGGAGGGATCACCATCAGTTCCTGGCTGAACTCCCCAAGGAACACCATTATTGCATGTGCAGGATTGTGTTGAGTTGTAGAGGAAAGATTGAGCTCCTCCATCATCGTCACCAGGAACTGCTGATACTTTGTGAAGTTAGCATCAGAAGACCGGTACAAGGTGGAGTCCTCTTCCTTGAAGGAGGATGCTAATGAAGTGGAACGCCTCTGCATAGGGAACAACAGTGCAGAAAGAGGAGATACAAACACCGTCTCATCTATGGCCCTGAAATAGATGGGGAAAGCACTTGCCATCGCCCTATACTGCTCCCAAGTGAGAGGTCCCAAGGGACTGGAAAGACATGGGAGAAAGGGGGAAGGATGCAAAGGGGAAGAAGGCTGGGCAGAATGGTCCTGAGAGACCAAACCCCCTCTGCCAGGGCCGTGGGCACAAGCGGGGACCCCTCTAAAGTGAGGGGGGTATGCTGCCCAGACCCCACCTGCTGCACAAACCTCCTCAAGCCAGCAGGGGAAGCCCTCAGGGAGAAGACCCCTGGTGAGGAGACCAGAGCCGAGCAGACTCAGAACGTCCCAACCATTGCAGGACTCTGACCCCTAGACACGGAGGGGGTGCCCGGACCAGCACTCCGACTCTCCCCTGGGATGCCCAAGGTTACCAGGGCAGAGTGGGAGGCCGACCGTGCCCCCAGCCCCCCCCCTGCCAAGAGGATCAAGGCCTGCTCCTCGAGAGAGAGAGAGAGGTCCCACCATGGCCACCACTCTCAGGGAGGTGGGAAGAGGGAAGCCGGCACTAAGGTTAGCCTCTGACTCCCCCTTGAACTCTGTTTTGGCACTGAAAACTGACTCAGCACCAAAGTCAGCGTCCCCCACTGGGACAACCCCCAAGGTGGTGCTGTCACCCGAGGTGGCACCGACCTCAGCACCGACATCGGCCGTGGCACTGACATCAGCACTGTCACCAGAAGTAGCACCGACATCAGTGTCAGCCGCGGTTTCAACCTCAAATGCGGCGTCAACTTCGTGGATGTCACCAACCGAGGCACCGACCCTCGAAATGGTACTGACCATGGCACCGACCCCCAAAATGGTACCGACCGCAGCACTAACACCAGGTGCGGCACTGACCACAGCACCGTTTTCAGGCGTGGCACCGACTATGGCACTGTCATCGACTGCGGCACTGGCCACAGCACCATCATCGAGCATGGCACCGCAAGCGGCACTATCACCCAAGGCAGCGCCAGAGTCCTCAGCATCACTGAGCCAGGCACTAACAGAAGAAAGGGCAGTGCTGCACATGGTGTCGACCCTATGAATGGAACTCACAGACGAAGACCTCCTACGGATCCCGGGGAGCGACTGTCACTCCAGGTATCTCAGTTGCCAATCCGAATCAGCCCAATTATCCTCCAGATCCAAGGAGGAGACCACAGCAATCTCGAGAGAGGCAACCCCAGCCATTCTACCTGTCCCGGCACTGAGAGCAGTGTCGGATGGGGACTCTGCGTCAACTACGGTTCGGTCTCACTCACTGACACCAGAATCAGTGCCAGGAGTTGAGGCTGCACACTCTGAAGCCCTTGAAGGAACCACCGATGCAGGCCCCGCATCTAGCTGATACCTCAACACCAGGGTTGGCCGGTTCCCCAAAGGGGAACCAGGCCGCGAGTGATCCATGGCCAGCCCCCCCCCCCAGAGGAGGCCGACCATTCCCCCGATTGCTCGCCCCAGCTTCCAAGCTCAGCGAGACCTGAGACAGCGGAGGCCTGCTCTTTCCCGGTTGCATGTAGCAGCGGGGAGGCCCAAAGGAGGGGCCCAAGGACCTTACCTTAGCGACCCTCATATGACGCCAACCGCTAAAGGCTGGGAGGTCATGGCCCAACCTCGCCACGCAGATCTCTAGGGTGCGGTAATCTATCAAGAAGCAGGTGTTGCAGCGATCCATGTCATGGTTTATTTATTTATTGAATTTTGATGACCGGGTAGGCCCACTGGGCCCTGGAGGTCCCTTTTTCAGGGGCGACCCGGGAAGTAACAGTACATGAAATAGAAGACAATGGTACAACATACAGGCTGAGGGTTTACAGTAAGCAACAGCTTTCAGATCCATGAGGCATAGCTTTCTTATCTATTTTTATTTAGTTGTTTAACCAGGTATAGCACACTAAGCTGAAAGCTTTTTTACAGGAGCAACCTGGGAGCACAAGCAGGTTAAGTGAGTTGCTCAGGGTCACACAGTATGCAAGTGGAAGCTGTGGGATTCAAACCGAGGTCTGGTCTGCTGGATGTCACCAGATTTGCAGCTCAGAGCCTTAGACCACTGCGCTATACAGCCTCAATCTATCTATCTATCTATCTATCTATCTATCTATCTATCTTTGGGTCATACATGTCTTAACTACTTATTCTATTGTGCATTTGCTCATGCTACAGAGACCTACAATTAATGAGACAGTACAGTGAGTTCATTAGGTAACATACCTCTAAGATACATAGGATATTTTCTATGAACATGAGGCGGGGTAAGTGCTGACTGTTCAGTGGGTAGAGATTAAGTATGGGTAGAGAAAGCTGACGCAGGTCATTATTTTAGAATTAGGTACCGTAGCATAGGCAATTACTCATTGACAGCAGGTAGGTCTTGAGTCTTGTGCGGAAACACGGTACTGATGGGGTTTCATGCACCTCCAAAGGAAGGTTGTTCCAAAGGGAGGAGGCAGCGTGTGCGAAGGATTTACAACCTGCCTTGGCCCTGACCTTAGGGACCTCTAGTAGCATTTGACCAGAGGACCTGAGGTTACGCACATTTCTTTTTCCTGTGAGGAGTCCATCGTGGCTCGGGGGGAGGCATTGGGCTGATTAGTTTTTTCGCCAGACAGAGTACAGGGTACCTGAGCCGAGCTTCAAAGGATGGCCAATTGAGCCTCGCTAGGGCCTCGCAGTGGTGGCTCCTTGAGTGGGATGAGGAGGCAAAGCGGACTACCTTATGGTATAGTGTCTGTAGTCTACCATATTCCAGTTTAGCGACTCCCTGAAGGACCGAGGCAGCATATGTTAGCGTGGGGAGTAGGACACTAGAAGCTACTGCAGTCCTAGCTTCCGGGGTCAGCTGTTCCTTGAGCCGATACAGTAATCCAAGTTTGGTATGGATTACTTTGGTAACTTGGTCTACGTGTTGCTTGAAAGTGAGACCTTGGTCGAAGGTAAGGCCAAGGTACTTTGCTGAGGAGACTACTTCCAGTTTGTTGCCCTCCAGGGACGTAATTTGGAGTGATTGTGATCTGTCTAGTCCGAGGGTTTTAGGGCCAAACAACATGGCTTTGGTCTTATTGGTATTTAGGACCATTTTGTTCATGGTGAGCCATTCCTCCATGACACGGATATCCTTTTGGAGGGATGGGCCTAGGTCGTCCAGGTTGTCAGAGGCTTTGTAAATAACAGCATCATCCGCATATTGATTACCTTGATGTTCCCACAGTGATTGTGCATTTCATTAATAAATAGTGAGAACACTATGGGCCCTAGTATCGACCCTTGTGGGACACCCTCCTTTAGGGATTGTGGTTTGGAAAGTTTATCTTGCCACCTGACTCTTTGGGTGCGACCTGAAAGGTAGCTTTCCACCCATTTAAGGGTATGGGTATCCAGGCCTATGTGGAGGAGTTTGTGGAGCAGAAGTCTGTGATCCACAAGGTCGAAGGCCTTGGAGAGGTCCACAAAAACCGCCCCCATGTTGGATCCAGAGTCTATTTCTCTAAGTACATCAGTAGAGAATTTTGTTAAGGCTGTATCAGTCCCATGTTTGGCTCTAAAGCCGTGTTGTGATGGGGACATCACTATGTGTGTCTCAAGGTATTCCCTAAGTTGGGTATATACTATTTTCTCCTGTATTTTTGCCAGGGTACACAGCAGTGAGATAGGCCTATAGTTCTCCATAGGTTCCACAGGTCTGCCCTTGTGTATTGGGACCACATGAGCCTACTTCCACAGCCCTGGGACATATCCTTCTAGTAAGGACCTGTTGATGAGCCAGGTGAGCGGTCTAGCAAGTGCCGGGGCACCTTCTTTAAGCAGTCTAGCTTTAATTCAATCCGGGCCTCCTGAGCCTCTTGTTTTCAGGGTTTTTAGGATAGACGAGACCTCATTTACCTTTGCCAGCCGCAAATGGAAGAGTGGGCGGTGAAGGAGTGGGGGGATCCAGAGGAACAGACTGGTAGTTGGGCACCACGGACCCAGCCTTATGCTTGTCTGGGTTTGTAAAGAAGTTATTGAGGGTTTCAGCAATTAGTGCCTCATCATGCAGTACCTGCCCATTAGCCTTGATAGGGCCTGTGCCAGTCTTTTTGTTCCCCTTTATCAGTTCATTTGGCCCTAGGCAGGTAAAACATTGGTCATGCAGGTCCACTATGGAAAACCGACTTCCACAGGAACACCGACGCATAGGGAAAGTCCCTGCATTTGAACACTTTTGCCTCGAACCCAACATGATCCGACCACACACAAAATTAACAAAAAGGAAAAGGAAAGACTAGACCACAGACTGAGAATATTTGAAAATAAAAAAACAATGCAAAACACAACGTCAAAACTAGAGCGGCATCAAGTACAATAACCAAATGAGCAGAACCGCAGTAGAAACTGGGAGTGATGCAGTAGACTCTCTCACTGTCCCACAAAGTTGTTACAGCCTCAACGGCGGAAAGCAGAACTGAGGTGTTGAGGCCAGCGTGGTTACTGGCCAACCCGCCGAATGCCACACAATATGTCGGCTTCGAGGGCGGCGCCGTTTCAAGTCATCAGCCCCTCTTCCTCCTCCTAGGAGGGAGGAAGGGAGAAAGATTTTAAAGCTAAAAAGCTTTCTGCAGGGTCCTAGTGCCTCTGGCATAGTACCTACCAGTGATGAATGGTGAAGATTGATACAGGTAAGATCAACTTTTTTAGTAAAAATGTATTTCTGACATCCTTAGATTCATCCTCAGTGTATTTTTAATTTTCTCGGATATTTTTAAAACAGCTTTTCTTTTATAGCTAATTTTGTATTTAATGACTGAAGTCATTAAAGAAGGCCACCACTCATAATTTTTAAAAACTTCTGCCATTGCGGTTACTGTTGAACGTACGTACTAGATTCATACTGTGGACATATTTCTGATGGCTAACAACCCAGCACTGTACCAAGATATTCATATAGCACAGGGTGAGAACATTTAAAAATGTTACAATCTTGTATCAGTAATGACAGAAAGTAGAATGGAAAATGGGTATATTGATGTTTTTTTCTAGATTATAGCAATGGTCTTCTCAATGCATGTTTTTGATTGGCCAGAATATCTGGCCAAGGGTTACATTAACCATATAGAAATGATGCTGTGGAGGATCATCACCTCCCCCAAGATCCATAACAGGGAGGACACCAAAATTCAAAATGGTCTTAAGTGAATACTATTACTGCCCACCACTTAGAAAGCACAGTTGCCACTTAGCAGTTTTTTTATCAGTACTGACGTGTAAATAGCTGTCATACGTGGAGCTGCAAAAATAAAAAAAATGCCATACTTAAAGATATCGTGCTGCTCACTACAAATCCGAGCAGGCATGGCTGTTTTAATTCCTGTAACTTTTATGATTGCTGACCACATAAATCAGCTGTTGTTGACACTGATCGGAGGGGACGGGCTCCCAAATTAAAAAAGTTGACATGACCAGTTAAGAGATCACACCAATAACTTCTCTTTAAAAATATGATTTCACACTTTGACTCGTTTACATTTGAATTCCCTGAGAATGGCACCCTTGTCCAGTTGTTCTGCCAAGATGCACATCTTAGGGTAGTGGCGCCATCATGGCAACAAAACCTTTTCCTTATTGTAAAATGCTGCTGCCATGACAACTGCACTTCCTTACTACGTACAGCCTCACCATGTTAACATCGCATGCATGCTGTCACTTTTAGCATAGCAGTAATACAGGTTGCCACGACGACCTCACTTCCTTACCTTGTCCCCTCATTGCTACCTTTTATATATAATTGCCGGCTTCCTGCAGTAGGTGAGACTCAGCGATCTAGCCAGAGTCCAAGAGTGAGAGATTGAGGCAAGTAGTGTCCTGTTTCAAGAACAGTCGACACACCTCACACATCACGGCAAATAATACCATGGCATCAGTCAAAATCTAATTAGAACAGAATGGGAAATTAAAAGTTGCGTGCCTGTTGTTTCACTTTTAAACCAGACACCTACTTATAGCCGATTCAGGACATTGCCCACCAGAATACCTCACCCCCTGCTACGTTCGCTCTGCCACCCAGGAGTTTGCTGCACTTAAAACAGTGAGTACATTTTTACAAGTCTCCCGCTCTAAGCTGTGCATGTATTGATTGGCACACTTTGAACTGCAGTTCAAAAACAGTAGGACACTGAGTAATGGTGACCAGAAATTCTTCAAATAGAATCTTGCAAATTCTGCTGATCGTTTGGTAGAAGAGCTATTTTTCACCAAAATATGACATAATATTTAATAAAAAAGAAGGAAACCCATGTTTTATGTCTACATTGCTATAAAAGCAATAAAGTGCTCCCAGAGGTTTCATTAATCATCAGTTAATCATACCCTAGGTTATGTGGCATTCGGCTATGCCTCATGCCACATCACACCCCTAACGTGTGATTAACAGACAAGTAATGCATCCTCTGGGCGTATCATATTGCTTAAAAAACATTATTGTTAAAGAAAAGACAACAACATGGTGACTAACAAATACTGCTGCTTTAAAATGGCCTGATTTCTTCTATTAAACCTCACTTTGTTAACCGATAACATATGCTTTCTATTGTGAAAGTTGAAAGTTATGTATAACAAATAATTCAGCCAGACAACATGTCAAGTATTCAGGGACACTGTGGTGAAGCTGCAATCAATGGGAATTTTCATTAGCTAGACTGTAAAGGCCTTCTACAAGTTTTCTCACCTACTGCATCCCACCAAGAACTTGATTTTTATTACACTGATTGCATTAAGTTGAGTGCAAGCAAGGCAGTGAGCAAAGCTTGGTAATGAGTGCCCTCTAGTGGTGAGGGGCTGCCAGAGGTGGGGATGTATACTAACAGGACACTAGACTGGCCGATGGAAATTCATCCTAGCTAACTGGTAACGCTCTTTACCTAAAGGGCCCCTGGCTTGTGGTACAAATCCCATCACAGTTTTTTATGTTACATTATAAAATGGGGTTTAGTGGTAGCTGTGGATGGCATCAACCCCCCGAGAGTGTTGTAAAGTCTAACCGCCAGCACAGCAAAGACACTTTACACTGTTTTTTTTTTTCATTAATTTAAAACAGCTTTTACTAGGTGAACTAGCAGAGCCCAGGAGGCCAGGTTCTAGTTGTGACCTGAGGGGGCACAGTAGAGAATTCAGGTAGTAAGTCATGGGTAATATTTAATAACTGTAAGCTATAAAGCACATAAAGTAGGAAAGAGAAACATATATGTACATAGGAGTATTTAAGCAATGCATGAGGTTGTAGAACAATTTGTCAACAAGTGGACACAATCAGGTTGCTAATCTGACCAGAACAGTAGCAGTAGTAGCGATCAGCACACCTGTTCTGTTTTCAGCTGTTAAGGGGATAATTTTGCCCCAGGTGGTTATGGAGTGGGAGCTCTGCCATACCCTGTAATGGTATTTTTTTAAGGATTTTTCTTCCATGGCCACAGCCAGTATCTCTTTTTTAACTATCCCCAGTGCCACCTACCTGTCCTTAGAGCTCCTCCTTGCTACTGTACCTCTCCCCTGGGGCCTCAGGGTACACACGTCTCACTGCTGCATTTCCCCCTCACTTTTCCCCCAAGGAAGGGTCCTGCTGCTTTTTCCTTTTTGCAATATCTATTTCTGTGCACAGAGAGCATTCAATGGAGTATGCATACGGTGGGGGGGGGGGTGTCTTTGTCTCTCAGCTTGCAGCATATAAACTGCACAAAACAGCATGGGTACAACATGCGTGTTAGCTGACAGAATGGACGTCCAACCTTTTGGTGTGTTTCAACAGTATATGTGTAAGTGACAGATCAGACAAGAAGCAGGTAGCTGTTTACCTGTGACACATACGCATCTGCATACAGTACAGTACATAACTGCCTCAGATTATGAAAATACATTGAAGCTTCCCAATTCTCTGCCCCCTGCTCTGACTCATTTTGCTGTTAATGTAGTTTTCTGTCCTCAGTTTTGTGCCCCATCTCAAGGGAGGCGTATTGCTGGAAGATCCAGCAATATTTGTCCTTCACCTTTCACACACAAAAATTCCATCACACACCTGACTTACAGTTTGAAAAGCAGATTGACAGACTGGAATTTCTTACCAATTGCCACCTCTCCAAAGTTCACAGAGCTCTTGCCGTTGTTGGAGATGACCACAAGTGGCGGGGCCACAGCAGGGCAGTGCAGCTCCAGGTATAGGCAGTTGAAAGGGCTGGGTTCCAAGGAAATGGGGAGGGGGGTGGGATGGAACAGGAGAAAAGAGTTACTATGAAAATAACATTGCATTAGGTACAGTAGTTAAGCAGTACAGCACGACAGGGTGTGCGTTATTTAAGCAATAAACCATGACAGGGTGTTGATGATGCTGGGTTTACCCATGCCTGGCGTGGTGCGGTCACGAGGCCGCAGGCCGAGGGACTAAACCTCATCAGGCATGGGTAAATCCCAGTGTCACCAACACCCTGGGATGGTTTATTGCTATTATACAATTGCCACTAAGTAAAAGTTTAAGAAAAAAAATATTAAAGAGTTTTGATTTAAAAAAATAGTGTTTTTTTATTGCTTTTTAGCTTGATATCCTTCCTCCTTAGAAAAATAGTTCCTGTTGTAAGGTAGAAAATGGTGGAAGGCATCAGTCACTTGAAGTAGTAACACACACAGACACATGTTCCTTTTTTTAATTTAATAATGTGTTTATTCTGGGTGCATGAAACCTCTTGCCACTGTCAAACTGTTTTTATGGTAAAATTCTACACCCCTCATCCCTCCCGCTTGCCAAAACTGTCTGAATTATATAATTGGATTGATCACGTCACTGAAAGCTTTCTGACAGCCAAAGACTGGGTCGTTGCCTGACAGCCTGAGCAGCCAGACCGGGTTGATGTACTGTTTTTTTTTTATGTGTGGAAGTTGGAAGCGGTAAGAAGACGGGAGGCTGCTTAGGAATAGGGAAATCAGCTTCGGCGTTCTAATGGGCACTAACGAGGAGGCTGGGATAGTTTGCGGTGAGGAACTTCCACGTGGCAGGCAGTTTTTTTTATTTTAAGACCATCCTCTGCTACTGGCCAGGGGGTTAAAAAGTATGCGGCATGGATTTTTGTTCTTATCTCTGCCTTGGGAGATGGTCTGAGGTCAGGGGGCTCCAAGCCGGCGAGTGAAATGGAAGCAGCTAGCTGTGACAGGGTAAAGTGTGGAGCAGCAGTGACAGTTTGACAGGGGAAAGCTAAGGAATTATGTTAGGTAGGTCCTTAATGGAGGAGCAGGAGGATTGGACTTTGCACTAATTTACAAGTTGTTGCACACTGCAGCTTGTTTTCTAACTCCCGCTTTCATCTCACTTTAGTGGAGATTCAGTATTGCCGGTAAGGCGGTGAGACACGATGGCGGCATTTGAAAATTAAAATGGAGATCAGGTGATTTTCTTTTTAAGGGGCTTGAGCCTCAGCACAGCTGGCACTTCTTCCTGTTGGTAATGTTAAAATTTACCACAGGCTCAGGGTGCCAGCTGACCAATAAAATTAAAGGATTTCTACTAGCCATTGTATAATTTGGGATAATGGCATGCGTTGGCAAATAAAGCGCAAGGCAATGCTGAGTGTCTTATGCACCCGAGAAGCACTGCTATCCAACAATTAAGCACACCCTGGAGTGCCTTGTTGTGATTATAAAATAGTTCCACTGATGTTTATTTTAAAAACTGAGCAATGAGGTTCAGAACATTAAATATTTCTGACCTGTGCTGTCTTGCAGGAATAACGCATGGTTATGTTATCACATCTGACCAATCACAGGTCTTAGTTTCTCATACCCATTTTATAATTTCAACAGTGAAGCACCATGTGAATGGGTGACAGTCAAAGTGCCCCCCCCAGTCATACACACTCAACAAATTATATGCCCTTTAGAATTAGCAAAAAGGTTAGAGTTAGCCTGAATATGCAGAAAGTCATAAATTAGTCTGCTTGTTTGCCCAGTGTGCTGCTTTGCTGGTGACCCAAGTTCAAGAGCAAACCTGGTAGCTAGCTGAATAGGAGAAGTGGCGCAGTAGCACTCTGGGGAGGGAAGGGATGGCACTGGATTCTGGGATTGCATTGGCCCTTTGGTAGGCCATGGAGCTTGGTCTGACCCCTGGGAATCATCTGCATGCATGTGAGGTTAGCAGTCAGCAATACCAGGTGTTGCACGAGTGATGGGAGGGAGAACAATGTGAGGTAAAAACGTTACTGTCTCCAAGATGATGGCTGGAGATTCCTTCAGGTCCTGTACTATGGACACCCTCTGACTTGATCACAGGGGATAGTGGAGGCTGGAACTGGGAGGATGTCGTGGGGATTGGGTGGATGATGGCTTGAGAGCAAATTATCTTTTTAAAAATATTTATATATTTAAAACCAAGTCATCAACTTCTTCAACAAGAGCTGCTTTTTGTGGTGCAACTGTGACTAGGTTTGTCAGTGGCTTAAACAAGGAAACACACAGTGGTAAACCATGCCCAAACTCCCTCGCCCCCTTTTTTAATATGTATAAGCACACTACACACTCTCCAAAGTCATTTGTTATATCAAAGGAGATACTCATTGATCAATAACAGACGGTAATTTACATGCAGGGTAGAAACAATTAGATTACATCACTCTAGAAAAATAGAAACATAAACCGTTACGGCAGAAAAAGACCAAAGGTCCATCAAGTCTTCCCACTGGGCCCTATTTAACTCTGCAACCTAGTGTCGATACAGGGTTCTAAGCCTCCCCATCAGTCCTCCTATTCCTTTCCTCGGTTTTGTCTCTACAAGTGAGCACTATTCCTTTTGTTCTGTCCCAAGCCTGCATGAAGCCCTCCACAGTTTTATTTCCCACCACCTAGGCTGGCAAGCACTTCCATGGTTCCACCACCCTTTTAGTAAAATAATGCTTTCTCACATCCCTTCTGCACCTTCTTCCTGTAAGCTTCCAGTCATGCCTTCGTGTTATTGAGCTGGTGTTCCTGCTAAATAATTCCTTGTAGTTGACTTTATTCCTTTCAGGAATTTGAAGGTTTCTATCATATCCCCCCCTTCTGGTCTCCAGCGAGTATATATTCAATGCCTTAAGGTGTTCCTCTGTAGGACTTCCCCTGCTAGCCCTTTATCATCTTCATCACCCTACGCGGTACCACCTCTAGCCTGTTCTTGTCCTTTCTAAGGTGAGGACCCCAGAACTGGACACAGTACTCCAGGTGTGGCCTCACCAAGGATCTACAGAAGGGGAGTATCACTCCTTTCTTTCTACTGTCAATATCCCTGCCAATACTCCCCAGCATCTTATTTGCCTTACTAAAAGTTTTGCTGCATTGGCTAGCCTGTCACTGATGACTGCTAGGTCCCGTTCCTCAGCTGTGGTGCCACGTTTAACCCCTCTCTTCCAGTATTCTGTCCTAGGGTTCTTCCCTCCTAGGTGCATCACCTTGCACTTTTTGGCACTGAATTTCAGCTACCACGCAACTGACCACCTCTCTAGCCTTTGTAGGTCACCCTGTAATTTTCGAATTCCCTCGGTGCTATCCACCCTTCTGCAGAGTTGAGTGTCATCTGCAGAGAGGCTTACCCTACCCTAAATCCCTTCTCCGTTGTCACTGATGAACATGTTAAAAAGAACCGGGTCCAGGACAGACACCTGTGGTACCCCATTCATGATTTCTTTCTCTGCTGGTTTAACTCCATTTACCAGAACCCACAGCTGCCTCCCTTTTAGCCAGTTTTCTACCCACCTAACTATAATCCCTAGTTACCCCCAGGTCCTCCAACTTCCTCAGCAGCCATCTGCGAGGCACAGAGTTGAAAGCCTTGCTGAAGTCCAAGTAAAGTATATCCATGGCATGGCATTTATTCAGTTCCTTTGTCACTCAGTTGAAGATTATTAGGTCAGTCTGACAGGACTTCCTTAACACAAAGTCATGTTCTCTACTATCCTGAAGACCATTACCCTCCAGATAGTCTAAAAGGTCTGTTTTGAGAAGTGACTCCATCAACTTCCCCATGATAGAGGTAAGGCTGACAAGTCTGTAGTTTACTGCTTGTTCCTTTGTCTCCCCCCTTTTGGAGTGGAATCACATCTGCCATCCTCCGATCCCTTGGGACAACCCCCCCCCGTTTGAAGTGAGTTATTGAATAAGCCTGCCAGAGGCTCAGCTAGTTTATCTGCCAATTCCCTGAACACCATGGGATGTATCACATCTGGACCTGGGGCCTTGTCTGTCTTAAGGGCTGCTAGCCCTTTCTAAACCCTATCCCTAGTAAATACTGGTTTCTCCATCTCCGGGATCCCTCTCATGGCCGCTCTGACACCACTCTAAGGGAGGGGGCCGCCATCCATGCTGGTGAAGATGGAGCAAAAGTACTCATTCAGGACTGCAGCCTATGTTAAAGCTATGTTTTTCACTTGGACAAAGCGACTGCATGTGGATTGCCCAGGGTTTACACCCATGTGTAATATTCAAATGGGGCAAAAGCGTGCACTAAATGTGATAGCGTGTGCACAAGGATCGGTGCTCAAAGGGAGGGGCGGGCACAGGAATATGGGTACAGCACAATATTCAGTGTGGTAGTGCTGCACAAAAGGAATAGTGCAGGCCACTTTGCACAGCACAATTTCTGCCCGTAAAAAGTCCAACTTACTCAGAGGAACCCTTGTGGCTGGTGGAGCCATTGCAGCCAACAGCAAAGTTGGTGGCTGGGGGTGCACACCTACTCCCTGGTCTAGTGACACCCTCCACCCTCTGACCCCATTCCAACAACAGCACAAGCAATCCCAGGTGTCCAGTGATACCTCCCCTGCCCTCTGATCCCCGTCCTCCTAAGTTATAATCATTCTCTTGTGTCCAGTGGTACCCCCCCTCCCAGTCCTCCGATTCCCATCACCGTTAAGTTATGTATTTATTTATTTTTATTATTTCTTTATGTTACCTCCTCGGCTGGGGGGCTGTACCTATGGTTCCCCCCATCCAGCATGGTCTCCTTGGCCCCCACACTGGTCACAGCCAGAGCTCTGGCCCCTTTTGCCCTACTCCCCAGGCCACTTCACAGTGGGTACTTACCCCACACACTGCAGAAGACCTGGAGGTCTGGCTCAGAGTGAGCTGACTTGAGTGTATCCACTGCAGAGCAATCGGGGCCAGCCTTCACAAGCATGAAGGAGAATCCCCGAGATTGTTCACACCCCCACAGTGAGAGTGTGCCATGATGCCAAGGATGCTGCCACGCATGCTTCCATGCACTGTACGTCCAGCGTCGGCCTGCTCTGACCCACACTATGACCGCCGAGCATGTACCAGCTCCCGGCCACCATCAGGAGCCAGTACACAGTGGTCGTCCCCTTCCACCCTCCCCGGAGGAGGAGAGCAGTACATGGGATGTTCAATCCTCCTCCCCCTGGCTGACCCACAACACCCGAGGTCAGCGTGGTAAGAGGTAAGGTGCCAGCACCTCAGCCCTCTATACCACCGGACTGGCCTTTCACCTTTAAGTTATAATCATTTTCTGGCATCCAGTGGCACCCCCTGCCCTCTGATCCCTGGCCCCATAGAATACATAACATTCCCTGATGTTCAGTGGCACTTCCCACACTCAGATCCTTGCAGCAACAATTGTGCTGAGTACGTCATTTTCATATCTTCCAAGAATCAGTCTTCACCATTCATTCCCACTTATGGGTCACAGTACCAAGCTTTGCCCAAAATAGGGGTAGAGTGGCTCACCCTGAGGGAAAAAATCTTAGCCTTCAGCCCTCTGGTGTGGGGTGACCACTGAAGAACACTCCTCAGAGGTCCGGTGGGACCCGAGACTGGT
The DNA here is from genome assembly GCA_016271365.2 of Neoceratodus forsteri. Lineage (NCBI taxonomy): Eukaryota > Metazoa > Chordata > Ceratodontiformes > Ceratodontidae > Neoceratodus > Neoceratodus forsteri. Next base: position 336,651,704 of record CM057452.1, on the reverse strand, counting down.
TAAGGGCAGGCGGAGGCTACCATGGCCTGTGGCACCCTGACAACTCATACCTGACCCTGTGGGAGAAAAAGTTAGCTTCCTGGAAATGCGAGTTGAGCACTCTACGCCAGGCTAGGAATACCAACCGGGTAAGGTAAAGTCATGCCATCTGCTGAATGCAGACTGCTGTTCTTGCCTGCTTGGATGCTAACTCACTGGTGTCATAAGACATCCTCACTTGATGCCTTGCCAGCTCCAGTCCTGGGTGGAAAGACAAATGGCTTGCCTGCCTGCCTCACAATCCAGCATGAACCACAACAGTTGACTCTGTGTCATCCACAGGCGCTTGCCATAAGCTGCCTGATATACAGAAATGCACATCATGGTGCCTGCTGCCACAAAAACTGTCCCATCCCATGCACTGATCCCATAGCTCTGGGTGCCTAGGCCTAGAGGGGGTCTGCAGCACCAAAATTCTTGAAGAGAGATGAGGGATAGAGCCCAGAGACCCTGTGGGAGCACAGTATCTGCACTGGACTACCCTAGGACAGGAGAAGAGGCTAAGGGAAGGAGCCAGACTTTCCTGGATGCCTCCATAAAGGGTCGGGGCCACAGAGGGATGAAAGAAGCGTCATCACTGCAATCCCCAAGGAGTGACAGCACCAGGGTAGCAGTACTGTGACTTTCAAAGTGACAAAGACTCAACTCCTGCATCATCTCCAATGGGAACTGCTGGTACTCAGAGTACTCCGCATCAGAGGAGAGATGAACACAGAAATCCTCTTCCTCAGGGGTGGAAGTAGGAGAGGAGGAGCTGGTCTCAGGCAATGGTGGTGCAGGGACCTCATTCTTAAAAAGAGCCTGATCTGCTCTGAGGTAAACAGGTGGAACACACTGGCCATTGACATGAAATGCACCCAGGTTATGGACCCCAAGGGACCCGAAATAGCTGGGAGAGCAGGGTAAGGGGGCAGAGGAAGGGAGGAAGAACAGGGTTATGGATGACCTGGCCAGATCCTCTGCCAGGCTACAAGAATGCTCAGGGGACCTCACCCAGGGGGAGGGCCTGACAAACTTGACCGTCAGAGAACCGGTCCAGACGGTGCCCTTGCGGGAACTCCCAGGTCGGGAGAGTGGAGCCATATACATCACAAGGGGTGGCTACAGTCCCCACCAATTACAAGACCAGACAGTTCCAGAAAGAAGCTGGTCCCCAGACTAGTACTGCAACCCTTGCCAGATTTACCATCAACTCTGAACAAGTGGTGAGCCAAAGGATCAGTGCCCCACCTCATTACCTCACTAGGGCTGACCCTGCCACACTGGGCCAAGACCAGATTCTACACCAGAGCTCCCTCCTAGAGTCAGCCCCAGACGTGGCACTTTGAGTGGCACCAGAATCTGACCTGCCACCGCGAATGGCACCTGAATCAGACCCAGCACTGGGAATGGCACCAGAACCTGATTCAGCATCACAAATGGTGCCAGATGGGTCCCTGTTGCCATACCTAGTGCTAGGCTGAGGGACAGCCCCACTGGTGTCTCCCAGCCCTAGGTCAGGCTCAGAACCAGTCCCAGGAAAGCCTCCATCTTTGCTGGCCCTGTGTCAGTGCCATCATCCTCCCCAGTGACATCTGACCACTCAGGGGAAGAGATAATGATAATCTCCAAGTCAAAGACTGGGCCTGCTCCAGAACCCTTCTTCCCTCTTCTGTCACTGCAAGTGTAGCCAGAAGGGGGCCTGATGTTACAGTTGGCACCACCCAACTTACCAGTATTGGCCTTAGCACCAGTAACTGAGGAGGCATCAGGCCGCAACATCAAGAAGCCCACCAGTGTAGATCAAGCATATAATTTCAGCCTCACCACTAGGGTATCCACTGCCCCGGAGGGCCGAAGGACTGGAGAGGTGCTCAGCCATCCCCCCAGAGGACGCCAACTGTCCACCAGACTGAAGTCTTGGTGAGCTAAGCACAGGGAGTGTCCTGGTCTTCCTCAGCACATGTAGTACAGGGAAGAGGCTCAGAGGAAGAGCCCAGGGACCTTACCTTGGCATACCTGATGTGATACCTGCCTCCGAAGGTGGGTGGATCATGGCACCATCTCCATGCGTGCTTCTTGAGGGTGTGGTAGTCCATGGAGAAGCAGGCATTGCACATATCCATGTTATGGTCAGCACCAAGGAAAGCACAGCTATCATCATGCCAGTCATGGATGGCAATATGGTCCCCACAGGGGCACTGATGCATAGGGAGGCCACCACAGTTCTTCTTCCTCTTGACCTTCTTGCCTTTATGCTCCTCAGGGCCAGACATGGTGATTCAGGGGGGAAAAATGAAAAGAAAAGGGTTTGGCACCAAACTTAAATGTGAAAATAACAAAATGATATGAAAGAACCCAGTGCCGTCGGAAAAATGGCATCAAACAGTAGATGAATGCAGCTTCCATGGTGCACACTCATTGGCGTGAAAAGCAGAACTAAGGAAGGAAGGGGACTGGCGTTGGTTACTGGCCAACCCACAAGTGCGTCATCACTACGTCTGCCTTGTGGGCGGCACCAGCACTGACGTCGGTCTAACAGGCAGTAAACGACTTTGCTCCCGCTGGATCCTGGTGCCTACGGCTTAGACAGTACTAGAAATCCAGCATCACCCACAACACATTCAAACCGCCCACAGAAGATACTGTATACTAAAGCAGTTTATTCAGGCAAAAAAATACAGTAGTGCACACCTCAAAAGTGCACGTGCATGGACCAGGAGACTATAGACAGGGCCCCACCAGACTTCTACCAGTTTCACCAAAGCATCATCAGAAAACTACTCAAGCAGTCACCTCTTTGGCAAAACCAGTAGAAGTCTGGTGGGGTCCTGCCTATTGTCTCCTGAGGTGTGCACTACTGTATTTTTTGCCTGAATAAACTGCTTTAGTATACATTGTCTTCTGTGTGTGGCCTGAATGTGTGGTGGGTGGTGCTGGATTTCCGGTACTGACTGTTGCCTGTTCCTGTAGCACACACAGCCGTGGGGTGTTTTTTTTTTAATTGAGCCTTCACACGTTAAACCCATAAGTGGGAATGAATGGTGAACACTGATTCTTGGAAGACTGGTTAAGTTGAACATTTTGGTTCAAAATAATGAAAATTACCAAAGTTATGAGCAAGTGTTGAAATATTTCAACATACTTTCATAACTTTGTTGTATTTTTTTTTATATTTTGACCCCCAATTCTTAACAGTCTTTTTATGACAGCACATCATGAACCCAATAGGTGGTAGTTTTAAAATCCCACCCAAAGGTGATTTCACAGAGTGACTGCAAAATCCCCTTTCAGGACGGATTTGAAAAGTTTCACCTACCATGATCTTGAGGTGGGGTCCCAAAAAGGCCGTGTGGTAAATTTGCAGGAAAAATATTCAAAAATGACCAAGTTATGAGTACAGGTTCAAAACAAACTGAAATACATTGACCGCACAATACCTGATCTTCTCTTGTCAATCTTCACCATTCATTACTGCTTGGGTGTTAGCCGGAGGCACGCACCCGCTATGGGAGATTTGGGTTTTTTTTGGAGAAAAGTCGGCGCCAACAGTGCCATCCCCAAGAGTGATGCACTGCGTGGTGTGCAAGGGGCAGCTGTTAGGCGCCGCAGGCTCCTCCTCCATCTCAGTTCTGTTTCTCCTGCCATCGAGGCAACACCTGCTGCGCAAGTTTTACAGTGCTACGCCATTAGGCCTTCTCTGTGACTTCGTCAACGACTCCATCTCAGTTCACTTTCCTGACGCCGTTGCCGGTAAGATCGTTCTTTTCTTTAATATTTTAATGGCGCCGGGAGCTTTTCTGTGTTATGGTTAATTTCACATCATGTCTGGTTCGGGAGCTAAGCATAAGTTGAAAGCGGGCAGTGCCCCCATGCGTCGGTGCTCCTGTGGCCGGCATTTTTCCATTATGGACCAACATGATGTCTGTCTTCGGTGCCTGGGACCTAACTATGATATGGACAGATGCGATGCCTGCTTCTCGATGGACTGCCATGTTCTCAAAGTCCATGCGTTCAAAGTCGGCAAGGCCCCGCCAACTTTTGGAAGACAGCATTGCTCTCGGGCCTCCCAAGCCAGGTCTCTTGGCTCTTCCTCCGGGTCCCCTCCCAGGCCTATACGGTCTGGTGAGGAGGAGGAGGCCTCCTCATCTTCCAGCCTTGCCGAGGAGGAGGACTCTTTTGCGGTGTCGGGGGATTACCATGCTCCCTCCTGGGGCCGCGGTGGAGACACTGCCTCGGCAGTCACCTCTTCAGAGGTGCAGGCTCCCCCAGGGTCCCGGCCCACGGTTGCTGGGCCCGGCATTGGTGGACCCTTGACGCTGCCCTCTGGTGCCGTCTCAGATCCCAGTGCCAACCGCGGTGCCGGTGATCGGGGTGGCGCCAGGTGCGGTGCCGTGTTGGCTCTCGGTGCCACGGGTCCAGTCAACTCCGTGAGTGGCACCGTGTTGGGTTCAGGTGCTGCAGTTGGTGCCAAGAACTTGGCCGGAGCTGTGGGCAGGTCGAGACCGGGTCCTGGAGCTGCGGGCGATACGCCGGGACTGTACGGCACCATGCATGGCACCCAGCGCAGTTTCTCAAGGGACTCTACGGGTTGCCATCATCGAGGTCCTTCTGGTCAACTCCTCCTCGGAGGCAGACGACTCGGAAGTTGACCCAACCTGGTTCCCCGATTCTTCGGAATCAGAGTCTTTTCTAGAACGTGGTGTCAGGCAGCCCAGCGTTCCAATTCCTGAGTCTCCCCAACTATCTTCCTCCGAGGATTCCCAGGCTGGGAGTGGCCTGGAACCCATTGGGGAGGGCAGTATGGAGATCAGGGACCGGTCTGTCTCCCCAGTGGGGGCTGTGGCAGCTGCCATTTCCAATGCTGCTGCACCTTCTCAGGGTGGACTCGGGGTTCTGCCTCCAGGGGAACCCCTTGGGAGGCCTCAGGATCGACGGAGCCTGTCGCTGGGGTCGAGGATCCTCAGAGTCTGAGGGGTTGAGGGGCTGAGGTGAGAGGCGTCGAGTTCCACCCACCACCCCTCAGGGTGTGGGGAGAAACCGAAGTGCCGAGCCCCGCCTCTCCCTCTTAGGCTCTAGGGACCCCTCCAGTGGTGTTGCTGCAGGTTACCCTTCTGGACCCTTGCAACCACAAGTGCATCACAGGGGAGATTCCCCTGCCAGGCTCTTCCAGAGTTCACATCCCCAGGGTTCTGTTTTGCGACCTGGTTTGATATCCGAGATCCCGCCAGCCCGGGCTCCGTTCTCCGGATTTCAGAGCCCTAGCAGAGGACAGTTGCCTTCTTGCAGGTGCCCCTCTCCCATTTCTCTGTAGCCACCCCCCTCTCTTCCAGGTCGTGTCTGTCCTACAGGCCCATTATGCTGGGAGACGTTCAGAGGCTCTGTGGAGGCCTTCCCGTCATATGTTAGGCATATGCATGAGTGGATTTTTCACCTCTCCCCACCACTGCAGGAGTCCTCTGGGCATTCTAGTTCCTCACCTTCCTCGACTCCCTCTTCTGCAGGAGAGGAACCCTCTGCCCACCTTTCATCTGACGCTGATTTCACGGAATATCAGCGCTTCCTATCGAGGATGGTTAAGGATCTCAGTATTTCCTTTCTCAGACGAGACAATACCAAGTGGCAGATGCGTGAATTCCTTGGGGAATTCAGTGCCCAACATCTGGTGGTGTCATCCTGGCCTATCCCTTTCCAGGAGGTGTCTATCCGTACCTGGCAGTCTCTAGCCGCACCTTTTCCAGCCCTGGTAGACTGCAGGAGGAGGTACTGCACCCCTTTGGAATCTCTAGGTACACTCCCCAACCCACCCTCGAGATTGCAGTTCCTAGAGACTCCTTCTGGGCGTCGCTGCATGGAGCATGACCATCCACCAGATTCAGATTCCCAACAATTTTACCAGTGGGGGCAAAGAGTGTTCTCTTCCTCTCGTGCGATGTTATGCATTGCATTACATCAGCCTCACCACGCTGCCTACAACAGGCATTTATGGTCAATGCTTTCTCAGGGTCTAGCATCTATGCCTGATACAGAGAAATCCAGACAAGCCATTGCCCTCTCCGCTATAGGCCTGAAACTGGCAAGGCACCAAGCAAGGGCATCCTATGACGCCAACGAGGTGGCCTCCAGGCTTGTGGGGACAGTGATCTGCATTAGGTAGATGGCATGGCTTTGTCTATCAAGATTGTCACCCCTGGCCCAGCGTAGGGTGATTTGCTCTGCATTCCGAGGAGGCTTCTGCAGGGGCTTCCTCTGTCTCCTCATCTTCGGGAGACACCTCCTAGCTCTCCTCGGCCTTAGGCTTCCTGTCTTGTAAGGCCAGGGTCTCTTCCTTCTGTTTCTCATTGGCAGGAGGCTGAGGGTCTTGTTCCCTCAGGGATTTTTCCTGGCCCCCCTTCGGGGGGGCTTGGTACTCACCCAAGCAGTAATGAATGGTGAAGATTGACAAGGGAAGATATGGAAATTACGTACCTACCGTAATTCTTGATCTTTTCTTGTATCTTTACCATTCATTACTGATTCCCGCCCACCTTCCCCTCAAGGGCCTCCTTCTTCAGTGTCTCCCCCTCCCTGCTCGTTCCTCCTCCCTCCCTCATGGCCTTAAAGCCTAATTTAAAAAAATTAAAAAATAAAACATTTTTTGAGCCTTCCGTTCTTCTCTCAAAACGGATTCATTAATTGAGGAGGAGAGGGGAACGAGCAGAATTTATCTCTATCCTGAGGGAACTCTTTCTGATTGCCCCTGGGGGTGACCTCTTGGCTCCTTCTTAAGCCATTCTGTTCAATTCACAGTCAAGGAAACCACTCCTTAAAAGGTTTTGTTCCTTTTTCTAGGTCTCCTCTGGCATGTCCGAATCTCCTGTTTGCGCCAGCTCCTGCAAGTTAACACTGTCCTGGCTCTCCAATTCTTGGACTGGTGATCGGCTTGCCTTTCTTTCGGGAGTCAGACTGAGTTCCCACTCTTCCTTCCGCAAAGGGGTGTCCTTGTAGGGCTTCAAATACCCCCCTTTCCCCCCACATACATCTGTGTTAGCACGTAACAAGGTGCTAGTAGCCTTCCTTCTCCTTCCTAGTTGGGCGCTCTCCTTCGGAACAGATTCTGCCTTGGCAGTCTGCGAGTTCTCAGCTACAGTGTAAGGAGCTGGGGATACCGGGAGGTGCAGAGAGTCCGCCTTTTGTGTAACGAGCTGTGCAAAAGGTTCAACTGAACCTTCTTCACCAGTTTTCTTAAATGGGATCCTTGCTCCCTCTCCTTGGTTCCGAGCTTACGAGCCTTCAAGTCAGTTCTCACAGTTTGGCAGAATTCCTCCTTCCTCCCAGCAGTCCCCTTTCTTTTCCTCTTCTTCCTTCTTCTCTCTCTCTTTTTACCTGTTCCTCCCTCGGAGCCACCCCAGGAGTGAGGCCCTGTGGTCCCACAGGGTAAGTTTCCTCTTTCCTGTCCTCTGTCAGCTTGTGCCTTTTTCAGTTTATATCTTTTCTTTACCTATCCTCAGCTCTCTGCCTTGCTCTCCTTTTTATCATTATTTTGCCTCTCCGACACAGAACTGAGATGGAGGAGGGTCTGCGGTGCCTAACGGCCCCTCGTTCCACATGATGCGTTGCTGTTGGGGACAGTGCCATCGGTGCCGACTCTTCTCCCCCAAAACCTAAAAATTCCAAGGGAAAGGCAAGTGCCTCTGGCTAACACCCAAGCAGTAATGAATGGTGAAGATACAAGAGAAGATCAAGAATTACAGTAGGTACGTAATTTCCATATTTCCTCAGTTCCTGGTCTGGCGATGAAGAGTGAAGATGTGTCTCTGTTCCACAGAGAATTACGGTGTTGGAACCCCCGGTAGGTAAGTAACGGATGGGGGGAGGTGGAGAGTGGGGGGTCAGGTTGGAGGAGGGCAACTACAGCGGGGGACGGTGGCAGCAACAGACATCGATGGACCATTTTCCTTTTTACAGGGTATAAACAAATAAAAAAGACTACAAGGGATGTTTTTCTTTATTTCAGGTACTGACATTGGGGATTGGGCACCCCAGCATCAGTTTAATATTTAAGGAGCATGAGAAGTGATGGGGAGGTGGGAGGGATACCTGGCAGAGAGTGGGATCTGTCTGAACGGGGCAAGGGAAGTGACAGGGAGGTGAGAGGGATACTTGACAGTGGGTGGGATCTGTTTGAAAGGGGCATGGAGCATGGGAAATGATTGGGAGTTTGGAGGGATACTTGGCAGAGGGTAGGGTCTGTTTAGAAGGGGCATGGGAAGTGATAGGAAGGTGGGAAGGAGACTTGGCAGAGGGTGGGGTCTGTTTAGAAGGGGCACTTGGCATGGGAAGCGAGGGAGAGGAGGGAGGGAGGAATACTTGCAGAGGGTAGGATGACTGAGAGTGGCATGGGAAGTGATGGGGAGGTGGGAGGGATACTTGGCAGAGGGTGGGATTATTTTTCTGGTTGGGAAAGGATGACCAGCAGGATGATCATGACGTCGCTCAGATGGCTGCTGGGCAGCATTATGCAGATGAAAGAATGGAGCTGCTCTGGACTGGAGTGGCTGTCTCCTTTCAACTACACAAAGTTTCCACCCAATAAGCCAATAACAGTATCATGATCAACCTGGCTGATCATTGGTCCATCACTGTCGAGCCCACTGCACCCTGAGCTGCACTGGACCTGACAGTGACACACCTCTGAAATGTGTTTCTTTTAACAAAACGTTTACTGCGCATGCAAACATACAAATGAACTGAAATCATTTGATATAGCCTATGTGGATTTTTGTAAATTGTATTTAACCATTGGAAACATTTTCTTCCTGTTCAGGAGAGCAGAAATACAGCAGATAAGGGCCTACCCTGGACCAATTTCCAATAAAAATCTGTATAAATATTTCTTATAGTAATGAATGCTGCAGTTCTTATGAAAATGGAATATATTGCAATATATTGAAAAATATACGTCAGTGCATGCTGATACAATGAAAAATACTTTGTCCCAGTGTAATATATTACATAATATATTATGAAATGTATTTTTAAATATACTGACATAATATATTTCTAACCCATAGTAATGCAAAATATGTCTCTATACTGAGAAATACATTGACCCAATGAAATATAATACACAGCGTATTTCAGCATATAATGAAACCAAATATTCTGCCTCATGCATTGCTTGAAAGCATGTCAATCTATTTAGTAATACATTGTCTGAAACATATTAATATATTTCAAAATATATACTGTATTCTTTGTACGTTACGTATATTTTTTATGTGTTACATATTTTTTATATGTTACATATATGTTATATGTATTTTATACATGTTACATATAGTTTTTATATATGTTACATATATTTTTGTAAATGTTTAGTTTTGCCCCATGTGTACATTTGCATGACTCATTTGCATATTTCAAAAACATAGTTTATCAGTCCAAATCATGATAATTTCTAGTTTTAAAATACTTTAAAATTTACAACACTAGCTTATAGATTGAAAAGAAAGGTGCAAGTTATAAAGCAAGTACATATAAGATCTCACCCTGACATAAAAGTAGAATAAAATGGGGTGGTATAAATACCAATCTGAGCCTTCAACATGCATGAGCTTGTGAGGTAAGTCATATGTGTAAGTATAAATGAATAAAATGTATGTTTGAAGTAAAGTTGCACTGTAAAACAATAATTCAATGTAAATATCTCCATGATTAATAAAAAGATGAACTCCAGTTGTACAGATAGAGGTATGTGTAAATCATGAATAACTTCTTTTGTTTTTGTCTGGGTAAGTTAATAGTTATAGTAATATCTATTACACGTGTATAATATATATTTGTAAATATAGGAAACAACGTTTGAAATGTAAAACAAAATACATTTGTACATATATTGGCAATATACCAATAACATATATTTACCATCCTTATTTCAATATATTTAGAAGCGGCCATACTGTATATATTTACAAGGCACTGTAATATATTTGCACATTTTAAAATATATTGATTTTCCAATACATAAAAATATATTATAAAACAAGTAGATTGGAATATATTTCACTATGTGTAAATATATTGTTAATAATATATTTTAAAATATATTTCATTTTCTTAAGGGGTCACCTGAGTGGCAGGAGGCAAACACAGTGGATCCCTTTTCCTTTATTCATCTAGCATTTATGTTTCCATTTATTTCAATAATAAATTCCGATGTTAAATTATGTACAGTAAATTCTTTACATCTGGGGTAGTAGATGTGCTTGGGAAGCTTAGCAATTTATTTAAATTGGTAACAAGGACAGGTACACTGAGTCAAAGTTCATTTCCAGGTGAGACCTAGGGGAAGGGTACAGGATCTAAAAATACAGACAACAGAAAGTAGTATGGAGAAAAATAAGTAGTGCAATTAATTACAGTACCATGCAGATGAACAGTGCAAGACTGTTAAAACAAAAAATATAAAGTACAATTGTAACAACTAAATAGATCATGGGGGATAAATACAGAATTCAACACAGGCAGTGGGTATGGCAAGAGGTGCCGAACAAAACATTTCATTGAATTATGATTAGGGCAAACCAGTCCAAAGCCCTTAGGGAAGCAACGCAGGAACACCAGCTAAGGGAGGAATGCCAAAAGACAGTATGGTAGTCAATCAGTCAGAAGGCTTGTTTACACTACAAGCTGTGCAAAGTTGTGAGGGGTCCACATCTGTTACAACAGCACACTTATCAGTATCTATTTATTTAGCTTTGTTAACCGGGTTAGGTGCGCTAGCCAAAGTTGACTATTTTCAGGCACGACCCAGGAGAATACATACATAAAATGAGATGAGATTATACAATACATAGTATATAGTACAGGTACATAGTATATAGTACAGGTAGGTTAGAATACAGATCAAGTCAGACAGTACTCAAGATAATACATATAGCTATGCAGAGATGACAAAAGTGACAATAGTACATGCAAATAACAACGGAAACTGGGCTAAGTGGCAGCTATAAAGACATTTTGTAGCAAAGTTTGTTTAGAAGTGCAGCAGTGTCTTGTGAGAAATAGGGTGGTTAGCTGTGACGCATTAAGTGGGATGTAAGCATGTGTAGGGGTCCCGGGATAGGTGGCGATATATAGTTCTTTTTTGAAGATTGGGTGGGAGTTAGCCTGTCTCAGGGCAGAAGGGAGTTCCAGGTGGCCGGGGTGGTGCGGTGAAATGCTCCAGAGCTTTCTGAAGTAAGACACCAGGGTACAGTAAGTAGAAATTTGTTTGCCAAGCGTAGTCCATGGGCAGGTGTCTGTGGTACAAGTAGAGCTGCACGGGAGGAGGGGTTTGGTTATGGATTACAGAGTCTGTGAGAGTCCCTTGGGAGTATAGTCGGTAGGCAGTTGGAGAGAGTCAGCCTAGGTCACAATACAGTGTGCAATGGCGATGGGAAGAGGAAGCATACTGACATATGTTGTTATACGCGACATCCCATTTATGGAGAGCAGTCTTATGGGCATTAGTAAAAGTGGAGACACCATATGTCAGCGTTGGAAGCAGAATACCCTTGACAATTGCTAATTTGGCAGATGGTGTTAGCAAGTGACAAACACTGTGCACCATTGCAAGCTGCTCCAGTACTTGGGTTTGCATACCCTGTCTTCCTAGTAATGTGTAGCAGCGTGGCTGTTTTCCTTCCCTGTCTGAACACTCTGATCTGGTCACATTGGCTTGCACACACACACACACACACACACACACACACACTCTGTGGCAGCCGGAAAGGCAGCTGTAACACTGGAAGAAGATAACATGGCTCTACAATGGTACAGAGTTTCAGAGTGTGAAAGAAGGTCAGCAATGATCTGGACGACAGTGGTGCAGGTTAAGAAACAATTACTTACCATAGTAGTATTGTTTCTGCCAAGGGATCCCTCATTATGCTTAAATACTGCATTCAGCCTGGTAGGTTGAAGTGCCCTGGAGCGCATGGAATAATATGTAGATTTTCAGAATGTGGAACACTATTCAAACTCTCTGCCTCATGGCGGAGCTGTTGTCAACAGCCTAACATCAGATCCTTTCGGAACCCTAGAAAAGCACCCCATTATGCTAGCTATGCTAAACTCCAACCAGAAAACAATCCCCAGAGGGCAGAAAAAGATTAGTGGCTATGTAGGCCAAGCCAGGGCAGACTAACACACTGCATAAAACAAAAATTGTGAACGAACAAGTAATGCTCAAGCAGGTAAACAAAGACCAACTGATTTTTGTAGAACCTCTTCCAGGTTCTGGAAGGGGAGGTAGAGTGGGAGGGGCTTAAGCATAGTGAGGGATCTCATGGAAGGAAATGAAAATTAAGTACCTACCATAATTTCTGATCTTTCTGTGTATCTTCACCATTCATCACATTTGGCTATGAGGCCAGAGGTCACGACCCCGCGGGAGCTCTTTTTTTTTTTTTGATGGGCAGAGTTGACACACCGACGGTGCCGCCCTCGAGGCCGACGCACTGTGCGGCGCTCGTGGGTTGGCCATTAGGTGTCATCGACCCCGCCCTCCCGCCAGTTCTGAGTCACTGTAGATTAAGAAAGGGTTGGGGGGGGGACAAGGAAGTCCAAGGGACAGACAAAGGAAAAGATATATGAACTAAAAGGAGAAATAAACGATGGAGCGGACAGACAGGAGATTGAGAAAAACTAAGGGGACTGGGAAGGGGCCCCAATCTCGAATCAGAAAAGGAAAGGAGGGAGGGAAAAATAAGAAGTGGGAGGGGGAGGACATACCTTGGACTCATTGACTGTTCCCAAACTGGGATTAAGAGCTGCGAAGGAGTAGCCAGAAGGCTGTATTGCAGAAGTCAAGGCACAGAATTACTGCCAACTAACTCCAGCAGAAGCAGAAGAGGCTATCCTGGGGCAGAAGGGGACAGAAATCCAGGGTTGTCCTCCCCCAAAACCAAATAATTGGATAGGGGAGAAACAATAAGTCTCCCTAATTAAAAATGAGGGATGAATCCCTAAGGACAAGGATGGAGGAAGACAGAGGGAGGGAGGGAGAGAGAGAGAGAGAGGGCAGCCACCAAAATCCCACCCCAAAGGGGTTTAGCCAAGGCATTGAGGAGTGAATCACCCTTTCCCCGATCCCTCTCCCCCCCACCAGAAGGCGAAGGAAAAATCCCCCTGTGCACAAGGTCACCCCCGCCTGGACCAGCAGAAATGAAGGGGCACACAGAGTGAGGGGGACCCAGAGACTGAGGTCCCAGGGGAATGGAGGGTGGGATTTGAGACGAATGGTGAAGATACACAGAAAGATCAGGAATTACGATAGGTACATAATTTTCATATCTTATCTGTGTCAGTCTTCACCATTCATCACATTTGGGTGAGTACCGAGCCCCTGAAGGGGTCTCTAGACCCTAAAGAACTAAGTCCCTTAGTTCCCAGTGGGTGAAACACTGAAAGGGAGAACCTTCATGGGCCTGGCGAGGCCTGAGACTGGGGAGAGTGAGACGGAGACCCCCTGGAAGGGGCAGGAGGTTGCCCCGACAGACGCCGCCTCACCCTATGGGAGAAAAGTTGGGTTCTCCAGTATGCAGAGGAAATCACCCTACATCAGGCCAAGGGTGACAACCGGGAAAGACGTAGCCATGCCATCCGCCTAGTGCAGATCGCTGTCCATATGACCCTGGAAGCCACCTCGTAGGCGTCGTAAGATGCCCTCGCTTGATGCTTTGCTAGCTCCAGGCCACATGCAGAGAGTGCAATGGCTTGTCTGTTTACCTCTGAATCAGATAAAGAGGCTAGGAGTTCACCTAGCCTGGACCACAAGAACCTATCATAAGTAGCATAGTAGGCTTGGTGAGCAGAAATTGGAAGTAGCAACCGTGCCGAGTAGAAGGCCTTCCTCCCCCAGAAATCAAAATCTGAAGAATCTTACTCTGGGGGCTGGTCACGGCAGAGGGCGCAAAGCCCATAGGGAGTGTCCAGCTGCATCCGTCCTGACTGAGGATGAGGCATGTGACCTGGAGACTCCAGGGGGGCACACTATATCTGGCTCAGATCCCTAGGGGTGGGGACTCCGGAAAAGGGCCTTTGCCAGAACTGCAATGACACCTCCTGGAAAAGAGCAGGCCAGGTGGGCACCACAAGGGTAGCCGCACTGAAATCGCTTAGGAAGGCAAGTGTCAAATGCTCCGGATTTTGCTGAGTGGGTGGGGTGACACGCAGGTCTTCAATTATCCTCACAAGGAAACGCTTATACTCAGTGAGATCAGCAGCAGGGGAGATGTGGACGGAGGGCTCCTCTCCCCCAGAAGAGGAGGATGAGGAAGTGAAAGACCTCAGAGATCCAGAGGTTGGCTGCTCAGGGGGCGGGTGGAATACGCTCTCATCCATGGCCCTGACATAAGTAGGGAAGTGAGCAGCCGCACCCCTGAATTGTTCCCAGGAGAGAGGTCCCGTAGGGTCACGAATGCCTGGGAGAGCAGGAGATGGTGACAGAGGAATGGGGGCTAAGTTCACAACAGAAGGGGACCATCCTCTGTCCAGGCAAGAGAGCGCACCAGAAGCCTCAAGGGAAGGAGGAACTCCGGAAAGCCCAACAGCCGACAGCTGATCACCCACACTGGAACTGCCTAGGTTGTGCCCTGAAGAATCCCCCCCCCCCGTGAGGTGACCGAGACTGTGCAAACCCAGAAGGACAGTCCCTTCCCTCCAAAGACCAGGGCCCTCTCGAGGAGACTGAGAAGGAAGGGCAGGGGTCTGCACTGCAACTCCTCACCAAACCTGGGTGGGTCCCAGAAAAGCGTAGCCACATCGAACCCTGACCCCTCGACCCCTCAGAGTCCAAAACAGCCCTCCGCCTCGCAAACACCAGCCTAGGCAGCTGACAACCCTGGTGAGTCCCCAAGGGGACCACCCAGGGAGTAGCACCCTCCCCTCCCAAGGGCGCTTTGGTCGGCCCTCAAGTTAGGCGATCCAGGTACACCACCTGAGGGGGTAACCCAACTGAGGGGGCAGAAAACCCTCACAGCCCAGGCTGCAGGGCAATAGTGGCCTGAACCACCACCTACTGGTCAGCACCCTTGACCCCAGACTCGGGGGCTACCGCTCGCTCCTCAGAGGGAGGCTGGCTCCAGTCAGCCAAAGTAACCACCAGGGTGTCCACATGGGCTGCCAACTCCAAAGAGTCAGACAGCCGGTCCAAACCAGACTCGGAGTCCGCCTCCGAAGAGGTAGAGACCAAGGTCTGGTGACAGACCGTATGTGGATGCCCACTCCTGTCTGGACCTAGAGAGGTGCCAGTCTGGGTATCCACACCAGAGCCAGCACCGAACTCCCCCATGGCATCGCAAACAGTGCCGAAGAAGAGACAGCGCTGAGAGCAGCAGCAGCCTGAGGAAATGACACCGGGGCAGCCTTCGCCACTGAAGGGGTGATTGCCAGAGCAGTGCCTCCTGCCCGCTCCCCAGGGGGAACGGACTGGGCCTCCTGCACCGCAGAAGGGGCTTCTGCCACGGCAAGGCTACAAGAAGCAGAACCCCCCCTCCATGGTCCATACAGAACAGAGAAGGGACCTGGAGAAAAGGCCGAGACACCGCGGTTTGGCTCGACAAGTGCACACCCGTCCCCCAAAAGTCGGCGGAGCTTGTCCAACTTTCCATGCACGCTGTTCCAGGACACGACGATCCATAGAGAAACAGGCATTGCACAAATCCATGTCATGAAGTGGGCCAAGGCATGTAAGACGATCATGCTGGTCAGTAACGGAGTATTTGCGGCCGCACGGGCACTGACACATACGAGGCTGCCCCGCTTTCAGCGACTTTTTGCCCTCCCACTTGTGACATGATCGACGGAAAACAATGCAAAAAACAGACTGGCGCGTGAAAATAATAAAGGAACAATCTTAGCAAACAGCGGTGTCGGAGCAGGAAGCGAAGCAGAACCGGCAGGTATAACTTGGCGTCAAAGGACATGAAGACTAGGCCCGTAGTTGCTTGGAGCTCCTCATGAGGTGCGACCTCTATGGCGGGAGATGAAGAACTGGTGGGGGTCAATGGCACTTAATGGCCAACCCACGAGCGCCATGCAGTGCATCGGCCTTGAGGGTAGCGCCGTCGGTGCGTCGACTCCACCCGGAAAAAAAAAAAGAGCTCCCGCAGGGTCATGACCTCTGACCACATACCCAAATGTGATAAATGGTGAAGACTGACACAGATAAGATCAATATTAGTATGGTAAGTAATTTTTTTTATTGATTCATAGATTCTGTCAGCAGATAAGGACCACCAGG
Organism: Neoceratodus forsteri; assembly: GCA_016271365.2. NCBI lineage: Eukaryota > Metazoa > Chordata > Ceratodontiformes > Ceratodontidae > Neoceratodus > Neoceratodus forsteri. The sequence continues at coordinate 336,635,419 of CM057452.1, read as the reverse complement.
CCCATCCAGTCTGCCCATTTACGCAAGCTCACAAAGCAACCAGTGATCCTTATTTTCTTGAAACCCCAGGAATCCCTCATTATGCTTAACTACTGCTGACTACAAAGCAGTACCTTGGGAGGCTGGGTACAGAACCTACTTGGGGAAAAGGTTCTGCAGGACCGCAGTGCCAAACCTGGCTCCCCTCCTGGATAGTATATCCAGCCAATAGTTCAAGTTAGTTCAAGTTTATTGTGAAGGGATATATCCGTTGAGCAAGCTCATTTGAAAGGAGGTCCCTTGGGACAAACATACAGTACATCAAGTACAATACATAGTGCAATACATGATAAAGGATAACAAACACATAGTGCAAAAACAGCAAAACAGATATCAGATTCTAATGGCTATTATTTACAATATATACAATTAGTAACCTGAGTATTATACAGTTAGAAACAGTTTACAAGCATAAATGTAATAAGAGTGTAACTGAATGTAGACAGAGGAAGGGTGGATATCAATAAGTATAACAAGTAGATGTAAGCAACAGAGGTCATGGGGGAAATTCAGAAGGACAGATAGTAACAAAGAGGGCAATAAAGTGGCGGAAGCGAGGGGAATGGTAATTATAAAGTTAGGGTTTAGTAATAATGGCAAGTGTCAGTAGTAAATTTGGTCATAAGGGATCTGAATGCATTTAATGGGATTAGGTGCGTAGCTTGTAGCTTGTTCCAGGCTGTAGGAAGTATGTGGCTAGTAGCCAATTTGCCATATCGAGTGCAAAATCTAGGTACATCCAGAGAGATGTATGAATTTTTTCTTAGAGCGTACGAACTTTGGGAGCGATGAAGGAGATTAGCAATGTACGGGGGAAGTTTGTTCAAGAGTGCTTTGTATACCCATAAATAGGTATGTAGTAGTCTGCTGGAGGCCAAGGAGGTACAGTTCACATCTTTATACAAAGTACAATGATGGGTTCTGTGGGGAGCACTGGTAACAAAGCGGATACCTCGATGGTACAAGACGTCCAACTTGTGTAGGTAGGTGGCTGCACAGTTATTATAAATATCTGCATAGTCCAAGAGAGGCAAGAAGGTGGCCTGGACAAATCTAAGTCTGGAATTCTGGGAGAACAAGGATTTTTTTCTAAAGAAGAAACCCAGCCGTAGTTTCAGCTTTTTGATTAGTGCTTCAAGATGAGAGGAAAAAGAAAAGTTAGAGTCTAGCAAGAAAAGTACAGTTACGTAAGAACTTACCGTAACAGTAGATCTTCGAGAACAGCTCTTGCAGCAGGTTACACCATTAGGACTGAAGCCGTCAGGCGTCAGGACCTCACGGAAATTTTCTAGCTAGCAGTCTTCAGCAGGGACCGACTCCGATGTCGGTCCCGCCCCCGACGTCAGGCGTAGTACATAAGGAGGCGGTCCCACCACAATCCCCAGTTCTCCCGCCGGAGACTCCCGGCCACTGGATGACATCAGAAGAGGAGACCAAGGATCCGCCATCAGATGGCCAAGACTAAAAACAAATTGTTCCATCCCAAAAGAGGGATGTTAGGCTATAACCTACCTCCTCCAAGGGGGAATGGTGGGCGGGTAGGTACCTGCTGCAAGAGCTGTTCTTGAAGATCTACTGTTACGGTAAGTTCTTACATAACTGTACTATCTTACTTCGAGATACAGCTCTTGCAGCAGGTTACACCATTAGGACTGATTCCCATGCAATAGCGACAATCTTACGCCATTGGGAGGAGGAAAGGCAGAGATTACAACCCTGCTCGAGCTTAGGACAGAAGTCCCTGGAGGACAGCTAGGCCGAAACCTGCCCTTCGCCTTGAAGCGATATCCAGGCTGTAATGCCTAATAAAGGTATGCACCAAGCTCCAGGTAGCTGCAGCACAAATAGCTGAAGTGGAAACATTCTTCAGCTGCAAAGGAGGTGGCCACCCTCTGGTAGAATGACCCTTGACCGCGCTGGCAAGGGTTTGCTGCGCTTGTCATAACAGAAAGAGATACACTGGATGAGCCAACGTGAAAGGGACTGTTTAAAAACAGGAGCCCCCTTCATCCTCTCAGCAAAGCAGACAAACAGCTGATCTGCTTTCCGGTACTGTTTGGTTTTGGTCAGATAATATCTGAGACACCTGTGAACATCCAGGGTGTGAAGCAGTGTTTCTCCTCGATTGGTGTACTTGGGAAAGTACACTGGTAAGTCAATATCCTGATTAAGGGTAAGGGCTGAAACCACCTTAGACAGAAACTTAGGATTTGTCCTCAGGGATACCCTATCCTGGTGGAAAATTAAATAGGGCTCTTTGCACATGAGTGCATGTAATTCGGAGATTCTTCTCGCCGAAGTAACTGCAACTAAAAACGTTTTCCACGACAGAAAACGTAGCTCGCAATCCACGGCTGGTTCAAAAGGTGGCAGCATAAGCTGCTCCAGGACAAAGGGCAAGTCTCAAGGAGGAACTGGGTCCTTGACAGGTGGCCTAAGGTGGAGGACCCCCCTTAAAAAGGCACGAGTAGTGTCCAATTGGGCCACCATACGATGGCCTATGGGGGCATGATAAGCCGAAATTGCGCACAAATGCACCTTAATCGAGGAGTAAGCTAGTCCGTACTGAAAGCGTAGCAGGTATTCCAGAACCAGCTTCTGGACAGTTTAAGGCCAGAAACCGCTATAGTCCACAAGAAACCCGCGCCACTTCATGGCGATGTTGCATGTGTTGCCAGCTTTCTAGCAACGGAAAGTACTTCTGTCACTTCCTGCAAGACCCCGTGTCGCATCATGGCTATGTCTCTAGGAGCCAGGCATGTAGGTTCAATGAACGCAAGTCTGGATGGACTAGTGAACCTTCTTCCTGAGACAACAGATGGGAGCTGATCGGCAAAGAAAGCGGAGGTTCCCGGGATAGCTGATGCAGGAGCGGGAACCAGATTTGCCTGGGCCAGAAAGGCGCTATCAAGATAAGCGTCGCATGCTCCCTGTGAAGTTTGAGGAGAACTCTCTGGATCAACGGGAAAGGAGGGAAGGCGTAGAGGAATATGCCCGCCCAGGAGAGGGACAACAAGTCTCGCCAGAAAACACCAGGCCCTGGATCTAGCGAGCAAAAATTGGGCAGTTTTGCGTTGGATGGGGACACGAAAAGGTCTAATTCTGGAGTGCCCCATCTGTGGAAAAGATCCTCTGCCACCTCCTGTAGAAGCTCCCACTCATGGACTCTGGCCTGAGAGCGACTCAGGCTGTCTGCAACAGTACTGTCCACCCCGGGGACGTGAACTGTAATAAGGTTTGCGCTGTGCCGTATTACCCACTCCCACACTCTCATGGCCTCCCTGCAAAGGGGGTAAGAGTGTGTGCCTCCTTGTTTGTTGAGGTAATACATCTCCGCAGTATTGTCTGTTTGTAACAGAAGAGTACTCGGTGGGATCTCCGACTGGAAGGCTTGCAGGGCGTAGAGGACCACCCTCATCTCCAGTATATTGATGTGGAGATGAGATTCCTGGATTGTCCATGTGCCCTGAGACCTCACCCCATTCAGGTGCGCTCCCCACCCGAGCCCTGAGGCATCTGTGGAGAGAGTTACCATCAGAGACGGCGCTGTGAAGGGAATCCCCACAGAGAGGTTTCCCGGGTCTAGCCACCATTGCCAGTCCTGAATCACGGCTTTCGTGATTTAGACTGGCTGCTGCAGATGGTCTTGCCTTTGGTCCCACTGCACCCTTAACATCCACTGGGTTACCCTCATGTGGAGTCTTGCCATCGGGACTGTTGGAATGGTCACAGCCATGTGTCCGAGCAGGCGAAGGACCAGTCTGGCCGGGACGGTCTTCTTCGCTGACAGGTCCCTGATGAGGGACCGAATGTGTTCCGCTCTGTCCTTGGGAAGAAAAGCTTTTCCCTTGATGGTGTCCAGAACTGCCCCTATAAACTGCAGTTTCTGGGACAGTACCAGGAGAGACTTCTCTCGTAGTTGATGAGGATGCCCAGAGACTGAAAAAGGGCCTGGGTATGCTGAATGGCCATCAACAATGCTTCCTTGGAAGGAGCCATGAGAAGCCAGTCGTCCAGGTACGGGAACACGTAGTGGCCCTGTCTCCTCAGAGATGCCGCCACGACTGCCATGCATTTGGTAAATACCCGGGGTGCTGATGACAGCCTGAAGGGAAGTGCTCGGAACTGATAATGGCGGCCCTGAAACTCGAAGCGCAGGAACCTCCTGTGCGCTTGAGCAATAGGGATGTGCAGGTAAGCGTCCTGCATGTCCAAAGACGCCAAGAAGACATCCTTCTTCAGCATGGGGATTAGACCCGGAAGGGTCACCATGCGCGGAAGCGTTTGTAGATGACCGACAGATTGAGGTCACTGAGGTCCAAAATTGGACGGAGGTCCGCTGTTTTCTTTGGAACCAGGAAGAAGTGCGAATAGTATCCTAACCCTCTCTGGTTCCCTGGGAACGTGCTCCAAAGCTTCCTTTTCTAGAAGCGTGAGCACTTCCTGCTGTATGAGCAGGGCGTGCTGACCCGAGTAGCGGGAAAGCAGAGAAGGGCTTGTGGGTGGGTTGCCTATGAACTCTATATAACGGCTTTTTTCAACCAACTGTAGCACCCACCTGTTGGTGGTGATCGACCGCCACCCTGGCAGGTGGCCTGCGATGCGACCCCCGACCTTCATTTCCCATTGATCCTGAGGAGGGTCCGGGAAGGAGTCATGCTGTGGCAGCATTGGATCCCGCAGGTTGGGCCGACTTTGTAACTCGTTGGCCTCTGCCTGAGGATGTCTTAGCCTGGGCTTTTCGGGTGAAGGAGCCCCTTTGTTACTGGCCGGAATGTGGTTGTTGCCTTTGAGTCCAGCTGCGAAAACAACTCTGGTACCTGCGAAAAGGAACTGAGTCGAGACCTGTACATAGCCTGCACAGATCTAACTGCCTTCCCGGCATCCTGCAGTTTGGTGATCACCTTCTCCAAGGCCTCACCAAACAAAACTTCGCCATGGTAAGGGACGTCCATGATATTCTTCTGGACGTCCGGGGTAAACCCGGAGACACGGAGCCATGAGTGTCTCCAGAGACACACGCCTGAGGCTGCAGCTCTGGCCGCAGAGTCCGCAGAGTCGTATGCGGCTCTAAGCACCTGGGTTCCCACGTCCTAACCCATACGGAGGAGGGTTAACAGCTCCTCCTTTCGACCACTGTCTGGCATTTTTTCAACCAGGTCCTGTCCCTGCTCCCACAATGCATTCTGGAATTGAACCATGTGGGTGAGGTAGTTTAACGACCTGATGGCGCAAGTCGCAGCCGCATATGTGCGCCTACCCAGGACGTCCAGCTGTTTGGACTCTGGGTCCGGTGGCTGTGTGCTCAAGTGCTGCGGTTTTTGAGACCGGTCATGTGAGGCCGTAATGACCAGGGAATCGGCCAGTGGATGGTTCGCCAGGTACTGGTCCTCCCTTGGGGCCTTGTACAGGCGGTCAGCCTTCTTCAGCACTGCCGGAGTCGAATGCGGACGCTTCCACGCAGCCTTGGTGACGTCCACGAAGGTGTCCACCAAGGGTGGCACCACCACAGGCTTTGGGTCTTTCTGCCGAAGGCAGCGGGCAAGGCGTTGTCCCTCGAGGTCCAGCTCTTCATCGTCCCACCCCATATTCTCCTGGATATGCCACATGATCTCAGCAAATGAGGGGTCATCCGGAGGGGACCTGGGATGGTCACGTGGGTCCGGAGAAGGGACGCTGATTGGAGAAGGAGATCTGGAGCACCTGGAGGTGTCAGATCTGGAGTCCTCCTCGGACGGGGTATACCGATGCTGTCTGGGTCTCTAGGGGCTGGGGGACCCTGAAGTGGATCTTGAAGGAGGCCTTCTCCTGTCCGAAGATCTGCCCCTAGGAGGAGATGCTGGCTCCTTAGGGGTTGATTACTGTCCTGCTGACCCCCTGGGTGGGAGTGTAGGCACAGGCGCTGGAAGGGTAGCCGGAGTAGGAGGAGGTTGTGCGGTGACCACATCCCTCTTGATGGTCTCCCACCAGCAGGTGAAGAGCTCCTTCACCTCTGTCAGACTCAAGCCCGACGATGGGCCGGGAGCGGGTGGTCTGTCGCCGGGGTCAGGCGTCGGGTCCCCGGGGGTCTCCCGCTCCGGGGAGGGTTCCTGTGGGAGCTCGACGGTTCCGGAGTCGCCCGCCTGGTCTTCGGGCTGGGTAGCGTCCTCCTCCGACGATGCCTTCCGACCGACATCGGTAGGCGGTGGCGTGGTCCTTCCCTCTGCAATAGCCGGCGTCGGTCCCCCCGGCCGACGTCCTTGGGAGCGAACGCCTGACCGGCGACGGGTGTCATACGGTAGCCGGTTCCCGGGAGTGCCTACGGAGTTGGACCGACGTCCGCTTCAGTGAGGTCAGCTCCTAGGTCTTGCGCTGGGGAGGCAGCAGTTGGGAGACTGACCTGACGTCGGATTCTGGACGACGGGAGGATGACTTGTGGCGCTCCCCAGACCTGGACGAGGCCTTGGACGGAGTGGATGAAGTCATAGGCCTAGAGGTCTTGACAGGCTGCAGAGAGGAGGAACCGCTAGATGACCTAACCAGAACCGGGGGAGGCTGAGAGCGAGCCCTGGAGGGAGAGCGGTCAGACCTGGAGCCGGAGCTGTGGGAATCTGAGGCCCTGGAAGGGGATCTGGGTCTTGCCTTCTCCTGGTGCTTTTCACGATGTCTGTGGGACTTCCTAGACGACTCCCCCTTGGAGGAAGGGTCTTTATCCATAGCTTTGAGTCATTCCTCAAGAAGAAAAGCCTGAAGGGCCTTCTGGCGGTGGATCCTAGTTTGGCTATTGAAGCCCAGGCAGAAGGAGCAGGCCTGGGTGTCGTGGTCTGGGCCCAGGCAGCACACACAGGCTGAGTGAGCATCCTTGAAGGGGATCTGCTTGCCACAGGCACACTTGGATGGATGGCCCTCCAAAGAGGTGTTTGGAGAGGACATTAGACAAGTCCAGTGAGAAAAAAAGAAGAAAAAAACCTTGTAGAGTTTCCTAGTTGTCACGCGCTAGAGAGTGACCGAGAGGCCGATGCTGCGATGTCGACGGCGGGAAAAGAACTGGGGATTGTGGCGGGACTGCCTCCTTATGTACTACGCCTGACGTCGGGGGCGGGACAGACATCGGAGTCAGTCCCCGCTGAAGACTGCTAGCTAGAAAAGTTCCGTGAGGTCCTGACGCCTGACGGCTTCAGTCCTAATGGTGTAACCTGCTGCAAGAGCTGTATCTTGAAGTAAGATCTTAAATACTTAAATCTGCCTACTACTTCAAGTGTGTCACCCAGTAAAGTTGTGATAGGCAGAGAAGGATAATGATTTGGAAGGGGAATTTGAAGAGTTAAGTTGATGGAAATACATTGCTTTGGTTTTCTTAGCATTCAGTAAGAGTTTAGAATAGAGTAAATTTAGCTGTAGTTGGTTAAAATCTGCCTGGAGTTCAGAACAAACTGGTGCAAATGATGGTTTGGAAGTACAGAGCACTGTATCATCTGCGAAGAGGTGAATTTTGGAGCACATAATGTTGCTGTTCAAGTTGTTGACATATAGCAAAAACAGTAGAGGGCCCAGGATAGAGCACTTGGGGACCCCTTTTACCAGAAGAAGTGGGGAGGAGAATGTCTTGTTTGCCTTGATTTGTTGCTGTCAGCCAGCGAGGTAACTGGCAAACCAATTTACTACCTGGGTCTCGAGTCCATAGTCCTTTAATTTTTCCAGGAGAAGGCCATGGTCGATTGTAGTAAAGGCCTTGCTTAGATCCAAGAATATAGCCCCTGTAACCTGTTTACAGTCCATGGCTCCAACCAATCGTTAGAGACGTTTGAGAAAGCAGATGTAGTGCTGGATTGCTGTCTGAAGCCAGATTGTAGTGGGTTAACTAGACTGTGTTTGTCAAGATGCTCCCTGACCTGAATGTTTACCAATTTCTTGAGTAGCTTAGAGAAGACCAGTAGGATTGAAATAGGCCTATAGTTATTTACATCGCTGGGGTCTCCAGATTTGAACAGGGGCAGTATGTGAGCTTCTTTCCATTCCTGGGGTACTATCCCTTCTGAAAAGAACAAGTTGAATAAGTGTGTGATGGGAGTCGTCAGGTAGTGGTATCCTATTTTCATGAAAAAGGGGTCAATACTGTCAGCTCCAGCACTCTTTTTTTATATCCAGTTTAAGTAATTGATCTTTGACCTGCTTGTATATTATGATAGAGAAAGTGAAGGAAACTTGGGTGGAAAGCCTGGTTGGCGGAGTAGTAGAGGTGGTAACGGAGTGTAGGGTGGCCGCCTGAGAGGTATCACATGCAAGACCAGCTGTCGCAAAATGTGTGTTAAGCTTGTCTAGAATCAGAGATTTGTCAATAATAATGGAGCCGTGTGAGTTGATTAGGACGGGCAAGCTTGGGGGTGCTTTACAACCTTCTACAGATTTAAACATACACCATATTTTGATGGGTTCCCTTTCACAGTCTCAAGGATATTCAAATAGTACTTCTCTTTGGTTTCTCTAACCAGCCTAGTGCATGTATTGCGATAAGTCCTGAAAGCTGTCCAGTCTCCAGGGGATTTGGTGCACCTTGCAGCTGCCCATAGCTGATCTCTTTTTACTGATGCTTTTTTAATGTCCCCGTTGAACCATGGGCATGAGGTATGTTTTACTCTACATTTGACCACTGGGGCATGTTGATTTATGACACTAGTAAGGGTGGAATTGAAGATGTGTACGGCTGCATTGATAGTTGCAGCCAGATAGAATCCTTGCCACTTGACAGCCCTCAGGTCTGTCAAGAAGTTGGCTGTGTTAAATTTCTTTAGGTTCCTCTTTGTAACAAATGTACCAGTCGGGGTAGGTTTTAGTAAATTCCTAACACATACAACAATATTATGATTGCTAAGATCATGATGGTAAACAGCTACATGAGTGATTTTTTGCAGACTGTTTGTTATGATAAGATCTATTATCGAGCGTGTGAGGTGGTTCTTATAATTTGGTCTTGTGAGTTTGTTAATGACTTTGATTTAGACCTAGCTCATCACAGAGGTTCTTTAACGGGCTTGATTTTGGACTAAGCAAGTACAAATTTAGGTCTCTGAGAATGATTGATTCATTTAAGCTGAGTATCTATAAAATGTAGTAGTGCTTTGTGAAAGTGTGTACAGTTTTCCAGGTGGCTGCTTTACAAATTTCCGGCAAGGGAACGCTTCCTGCCACCAATGCAGAGGCAGCATTGCCACGAGTAAAGTGTGCCCTGAGGCCTTGAGGTGACTGCTTGCTAGCTTTACAGAAATGAATACAGGAAACAATCCTCCGGGCAATGGTTCTCTTGGAAGCTGGCCTGCCATTCCCCACTTTACCATAAGTGAGGAACAGCTGTAAATGGGTAGATCTGAGGTCCTTGGTAGGATCTAAATAGTGTTTAAGTGACCTCTTGACATCCAAACTGTGCAGCATCTGCTCACCAGGGCTGGACCCTTCTGTGAAGAACACTGGGAGAATGATGGACTGGTTTAAGTGAAACTTGGACACCACCTTGGGTAGGAAAATCCTGATAGTCCGAAGGACTATTTTGTCCCCGTGGAAGACTGTCATTGAGTCACAGGTCAGTGTGACAGCGCAGAACAGAACCTGTCCCTTTTGTTGGAGAAAGTGTGTAAATGCAAGGATCTGTATTCTTTCCTTTTCTGTCTTTTTTGTCTGGTTGCGCAACCAAATTTTCCTGTGAGACCTCGGACTTGATCAATCCGAACAGTCTCGCAATCCTCTGCCTCTCACTGTCTCTCTGTTTTGTCTTGCTTTCTGTTTTTCCTCCCTTGCATACCTAAATCTGGTAATATAAGAATATGTGCAAATCAATATATGGAAATGAAACTGATTATGGGATCACTTTTGTTTAGAAAATATGGTGTTACTGTTGAAATGTATATTTATAATTTGAGATAACTGTAAAAAGCTAGAGGTTACTTGGGTGCAAATGCCTGAGCCTTTTGCAGTTGCTGTGGGGACCTCAGGAAGTTCTCAATGTTCTAGCAGCTCCTGAAATTTACAAAGAACAGGATGCTTGCAATGGATGGGGGTTGAAAAAGACTTATAAAAACAGCTAAGCTGAGCTGCAAGGGAGATTTTTTTTTACAAGAAAAATTTAGTTTTTGCTTCTGTACTTAGTTATTCTGAACAGGTTTATTTTATTTTATGTTACTGCTACAATAAATAAAGTTTTGGTGATCAAGGAAAAATCTATAGTAAATGATGCAAAAAATATATTATTTAATTAACAGACTTTCTGAACATAAATGCAAACATTTTAACAGTGTTCTGAGATTCTTAGGTAAATGTTTGATTAAGTGTTCCACATCTTGCTAATTTGTTCCACATTTTGAGAGGCAATGTTCCACATTTGGGGGACAAAAGGTTGAGAGGTATGGTAGAAAGACTGGCTTGGGTATGGTTTAACCCCTTACCCTGACACCAAATCGAAAATCTCTTCCATTTGGAAGCACAGGCTTTCTTGGTAGAAGGCTTCCTGGAGACTCTCAGTATATCCATGACTCCTTCCGAAAGATGTAAATCTGCATACTCTAAGTCTTCAAGAGCCATGCTTTGAGTCTGAGGGATAGCAGATTGGGATACATGATCCTGCCCTGTGAGGATGACAACAGGTTGTACCTCCTGGGGAGACTGATTGGCTTGGCTACCGACAATGACAGGATCATGGAGTACCAAGGCTGTCTGACCCAGTCTGGGGCAATGAGGATCACTGAGGCTGGTTGAAGCCTGAGTATGTTCAACACTTTCAGTAAGAGAGAAAAGGGAGGGAAGGCATACAGGAACTGCCCCATCCAGTCCAGCAGAAGTGCATCCAGAAGAATTATGCCCTTGATGGGGGGCCTGCAAAAATACTGTGGGAGCTGGTGGTTGTCTGAGGGTGTGAACAGATCCACCTCTGGTGTGCCCCACCTCCTGAAAATGGTATCCAAGACCTGCCTGTTCAGTGACCACTCGTGATGGTTCTGATTTATTCTGCTGAGGGCATCCACCAAGACATTGTCCTTGCCTGGAAGGTGGACAGCTGAGAGGGAAACATTCAGAGAGTAAGCAAATGCCCAGATTCTCATTGCCTCTGTGCAGAGGGGAGCTGACCTTGCGCCCCCTTGCTTGTTTATGTAGTACATGGTGGTGGTGTTGTCTGTTCTGACCTGGACCACCTTTCCTTTTATCAAATTGTGAAATGACTGAAGAGCCAGAAGAACTGCTCTAAGCTCCAAGAGGTTGATGTGCAGGAGGGATTCCTGCTTTTCCCACGTGCCATGTGCAGTGTAATCCCCCAGATGTGCTCCCCACCCTAGGAGGGAGGCATCTGTCATGAGTACCAGAGAGGAAACCTGCTGCAAGAAAGATACTCCTTGCCTGAGATTGCCCTTTTCCTGCCACCACTGAAGGGCTTGGAGAAAAATGACTGTCACTGGAACTAGCTTTGAGAAAGAATCCCTTTTCTGGAGCCAGTGATCTCTTAAATGAAAATGAATGTCTTTCATCTGGAACCAGGCCCCTCACACAGTTGCTGTGGAAGCTGCCATATGACCTAGCAATTGCAGGAAGTGCCTTGCTGGCCTGGAGATGTGGAGTTTGAAGGAATTGGCCACCGGGATAAGGTTGCCCACCCTGTCCTGAGGCAGGTAAGCCATCCCTTTTTTTGTATCCAGTTCTGCCCCAATGAATCTGAGCAGCTGAACTAGCCCCAAAACAGACTTTTCATGGTTCACCAAGAACCTCAGTGAGTAGAGAGTGTCTCGTGTTATTGACAGGGCCTCCCTTACTTGCTGGTGTGACTGGCCTACTATGAGCCAGTCGTCTAAGCAGGGGAACACTGACATCCCTTGTCACCTTAGGTGTGCCACTACCACAGCTAGACATTTTGTGAACACCCTTGGAGCAGCTGTCAATCCAAAAGGCATTGCCGTGAATTGGTAATGACCTGATGGCAACCTGAACCTGAGGTACTTTCTGTGTGACGTTCTCATTGGGATGTGAAAGTAGGCATCCTTCAGATCCAGGGATGCTAACCAGTCTCCTTGTCTTAGGGTGGGTAGTATGGTAGCCAGAGTAACCATCTTGAATTTTGGTTTTGACAGATGCTTGTTTAAGTATCTAAGATCCAGAATGGGTCAGCACTCCCCTGTTTTCTTTATTGTGAGGAAGTACCTTGAATACAGGCCCTTTCTCATCTGGTTGGAAGGGACTGGTTCCACTGCCTTTTGTAGCAGAAGGCTTGAAACTTCCTTTTCCAGCAGGGTTGTTTCTGATGGGGAAGAGGGTTTGAAAACTCTTGACCTCAGCTCTGGCAGAGCTTTGAAGCTGAGGACAAGTCCCTGGCCCACTACTTCTAGAACCCAATTGTCTGTGGTGATATTTTTCCACTCCTGGAAAAAGTGGGCCAGCCTGCCCCCTACTGGAGTTGGGGAAGCGACCCGAACAGTCACCTCAGGGTGTCTGTTTGGACTGTGGTGCTGGCTAAATACTGGGACCAGTATGGCCATTGCCCCTGCCTCTGAAGAATCCCTTGGGCTGATACTGGGGAAAAACCTGAGGCTAGAAGAAAGGCCTATCAGTAGGCCTACCTCTGTCACCCCTTGCATGATGTTTCTGGGTGGTAGCAATTCTTTCTTTGGCTGCTGCACTTTTGTATGCAGCCATGTATTCATCCATGTTTTTCATATATGCATCTGTTTGTTCCCCAAACAGAGACACAGGGTCACATGGAAAATCCATGGCCTTAGTCTGGCTATCTTGTGTCAGATTAGTGGTTCTAAGCCAGGCAAACCTTCTGAGGGACACAGCAGATGCCATCTGCCTGGATGCAGTGTCATTCGAGTCCACTGCCATCTTGAACTGCGTCTTAGTAGCTTCAATACACCTTTTTGCAGCCTCCTCCAGGTCAGCAGCCATAGGAGGGGGGCTGCCTTAGCAATCTGCAATACTGTGGACCACATATTTTTCTGACATCTGGCTGTATAGGCCATGTAAGATGCCTGCCTAACAGCCAGAGAAGAACCCAAGTACACTTTTTCAGCTATGGAATCCACCCTCCTAGAATCCTTGTCTGCAGGATGAGAGGACAGAGGGATGCCAGCTTTGTCACAAGCTGCAGCCTGTACCACACCTTCATAGCTAGGGTACCCAAAAAGGAACGGAGCCCCAGACCTAGCCACCCAGTATTTCCTATCCACCTTCCTGTCTGTGGGTGGGATAGAAGTGGGGGTTTGCAGAACTTTCAAAGTCTGCTTTCTTAGAGACTTATGGAGAGGGAGAAGTAGCCTCTTTGATGGGAGCACATCCATCATCTCTTTATAATCCTCTTCCTCCTCATCCTCCTCAGATTTCTGGGATGGGAGGTCGAGGGATTGAGCCACTTGCTTCATAAAAGCAAAATAGGAGATAAAATTCTCTGTTCCCTTGTCAGGGGTATCTGGTCTGTGAGGATCTGGGGAAATGTCTGGATCAACAGGGTCCCCAAAATCCTCATCATCATCAGGAGTGAAAAGAATACCAATAAAATAAATTTTACTAGTGAATAAACCAAGAAAATAAAGTTTCTTCAAGTGATGAAGGACAGCTCTCCGGAGATGTCTTACTAAGGCAAGCGGAGTAAAGAATCTGACGGTTTAGAACTGTTTACCAGGGACAGTGATTTGAAAACCGAGCTTGAGCCTAGCATTCCATCATTTGCATAGGTTCTATTAACCATCTTGGTTCCGGGGCAGTCCTATGGTGAGACCATACTGCATAAGTCAGAATACAGTAAGATTTCCTGGAGTTTGAACCTTGCATTTGCACATTTTCTCCAACAAAAGGGACAGGGTTCTATTCTACCCTGTCACAGTCAGGAAGTATAGGAAAACCAGGAACAGTTGTAAAATTCACAAGTGTTTTATTAATAACAGTAAAATAAAAAATTAAAATTGTTCAGAATAACTATTTACAATGGCAGTACAAACACAGAAAGCAGAGTCCTTTTTCTCCGCAATTTCTTTTTTTTTTTGGTTCGTCGGCCGTTCTGCCCCTCGGCTTCTCTCCAGGCACCTACCTCACTCTCCAATGGCTGCCTCCACCGATATCCCCCTGGCTTACCCCCCAGAGCGGGGCCATGGCACCACTTCATGTCCGTCTATGATGGAGGAAGGTGCCGTCCGTAACCGACATTGCCTCCCTGGCTCCCCCCCCCCGGGCAGAGTTTGGGGCCTCGGTGGCACTGTGGAGCTGTAACTGGTCGGTGGAGCGGCGGACAGCTATGGAGGCCAGGCACTGGGGAAACGTCATCTGGAGCAGTTGGCGAGTATATTCCTGATTTTAGCCTGGGGTGGGGACGTGCAATGATGTCCATTGTCTGCCCCACCCCTCAGCGTTCTGGCGCCAATTGCTTGTGGTACCCCTGGCCTCCGTCAGGGGTCCATCAAGCACCGGACACTACCCCCACCCGGAGAAGGAGAGCAGTCCATGGGACGCTCAATCCTTTCCCCCGGGCGGCCCTCCAACTCCCCAGGTTCATTCCCGAACCTGGATCGCTGGCGTCGCAAGTGGAAATCCAACCACTGTGCCGATGGGCCGGAAAGTTCTCAATTTCAAATCTCACTATGTCTCTGTCTTTTGCAAAACATGGCAGATCTTTTTTTTATATGTCCTTGCAGGAGCTCATTGAGAAAACAGCATGCTTCTCACACAATGTTCTTGTCAGTTTCAACAGGTGCAGAAAAAGAACACTGTGATCCAGAACTGACCTCTTGTTTACATCTCTGCAAAAGGCTTAAACACTGCATTTCAAGCCAGCCTGGTGGCGCTGAGGGTTGAGATGCTGGACACCACACCTTGTGCCACACTGGTGATGCAGGTTCGGGAACGGACTTGGGTCATTCGTGGGTCAGCCAGGGGAGGCAAGGGTTGATGTCCGGTGACCTGCTCTCCTTCCTCATGGAGGGAGGCATTTGTGCTGCACGTGCCAGCACAGCAAGAAGGGGTTAGGTCCATGCTCAGGGTGCTTGGCTGCCTCCGCAGAGGGGGAGACAGCTGCTGTGTCCATTGTGCAGGCATGGGGGAGAAAAGAAATGGTGGTAAATACCGGGACCCGGCAGCAAATATGATGGCCCCGATGGGCCGGAGGATGTACCCCTCTGGGGGATAGCCCTGCCAGGTCTGCGGAGGTGGAAAAATAAAGCCGTGATTAAAAAAAAAAACTGCATTTCAGGCTAACCCCTTGAGTTCCAAATAGCTTTTTGCAATCATTTCAACATTATAGCTATATACAGTTTTAAACAAAAGGATCCCAGTATCAATTGCATTTCCACAAAATGATTCACATACGTTTTTATACCAGCAGATATGCAAGGGGGGAGACAAGACAGAACAGCAAGTGAGGGTAGAGAGATAGCGAGATGTGGAGAATTGCAACCCGTCAGAGTGATCACTTCCTAGGTCTTGCAAGAAAAGTTGGTTGCACAACCAGACAGACAAGAGACAGAAAAGGAGAGGACAGAAATGGAAATTACGTACCTACCGTAATTCTGGATCTTCTTGGATGAAGTCTCCACCACTCATTCACACTAATGGGATCTACGCAGGAGGTGCTAGGACCCAGCGGGAGCAAACGTTTTGCAGGAGGGCCGACGCCAGAGATGGAGCCGTGAGGAGCGGCGCCACGAGCCTCTGCTTGTGCGGCAATGACTATCTAGGCGTCGACCCTCCAACCGCTTCAGTACCTTTTTTCCTGAGGAGGTGCAGTGTAACTAACCTAGAAGGATAGCCTAATCAAAAAAAAACACACATAAGATAGTCCGAAAGACCCGTATAAGAAGGGTCAAGAAAGAAGTCTTCACAGCCTAAAGATTGAGGAGTGAAGACCAACAACAGAGGAGGAGGGCGTAGGATGAGTGGTGGAGACTCATTCAAGAAGATCAAGAATTACGGTAGGTACGTAATTTCCATATCTTCCTGGACATAAAGTCTCCACCACTCATTCACACTAATGGGAGAGTACCGAGCTAATAATAGCCCGAGAGGGTGGCAGGAGAGACAAGAGCTCACAAATTTAGGACAGAAGTCCATTAAGGATGGTTCTACCAAAACGAAACATGTCGTCTGGCATGGACATCCAGGGCATAGTGTTTGACGAAAGTATGCACTGAGCTCCAGGTAGCCGCATTGCAAGTCTCTGCAATGGGCACGTTGAGGATTTCTGCCAGGGATGCCGCAACCACTCTAGTAGAGTGAGCATACACTCTGCCTTCCAGCTTAACCTGCGCCATGGAATAACAATGGCGAAGGCATGCCACCAGCCATGCTGAAATACATCTGATAGCGACAGGTTGACCCAGCCGGGTCTCGCTGAAAGAAACAAACAGTTGTTGAGCTTTGAGAAAATCTTTTGTTCTATCTAACTAGACATGTAAAGCTCTTTTGATGTCCAAGGAATGAAGAGAATGCTCCCCTTCATTTTGGAAGTTCGCAAAGTAAGTAGGAAGGACCAACAGTTGGAATTCTGAAACAACCTTAGGGAGAAACTTAGGATGAGTCCTAAGAACTACTTTGTCTTTATGAAACACAGTATACGGAGGGTCTGTGACCAAGGCATGCATCTCAAGAGACCCTGCGGGCCGAGGTAATGGCCACCAGGAAGGCCGTTTTCCAAGTGAGAAATTTCAACTCACAGGTAGCTAGAGGCTTGAAAGGTTTTCGAGTGAGCATGTCAAGCACAAGATTAATTTATTTATTAATTAATTAATTTATTTATTTAGTTAAACATCAGTTTAGAAACCTTTGAGCCAGAGGCTCATTTACAAAGGTACCTCGTCACAAAGAGGACATCAGAACAGTAGTACAAGGGACACAGTACTTACAAACAAAAAAGTTACAGTTCAATTACAATTTTGTTACAATAGAATACAATCTCCAACGAAGCAAAAGATAACAAGCGGTGCAAAACTTATGGTCGGGGAGAGCTGGTGGAGGAAGGGAGGGAGAGGAGGAGGAATTAGTAGGGAAAGGAAGGGGGAGCCACCAGTGAGCATTGTCAAACAGAGTATATATATATATTTTTTTTTTACACTAGGCTAGCGGCAGTTGCATTTGCTAGAGCTACAGGAAGTTTCTGAGCCTGGGCTTAAAGCAAGCTAAGGTTAGTGAGTTTGAGACACTGGCAGGGAGGGAGTTATACCAGTGGGCGACGGTAGGGTAATGCCCTCTGACCTTGAGAGGTCCTGGCTCTCGGAATAACTAGGGTAGCTCTTGACGAGCTGCGCGTGATCAGGGTCGGTGCAGCACGGCGAATGGAGTTGGATAGGCCACGCAGGTTTTAAAGGTGAGCTGGAATGTCTGATACATGAGTCGCTTCTTCCAGGCTGAGTAGGGTAGCCAGGGTGTACAGCTCACATGTGTGTGAGTGAGTCTGGGAGCACCAGTGATAAGTCTGCAGGCCTTATTAACTGTGAGGCAACCTTGTTGAGGGCAGTCTGATCTGCTGAGCCATAGACCGAAGGCCATAGTCAATGAGAGACATGACAGAGGAGGTGACAGCCAGGCGGAGGGCATCAGGAGGGAGGCATTTTGTGCCGGTAAAGAATGCCTAGCCGTGAGCTGGCGACAGAATTTAGGGCAGATATATGTCCATGGAATTAAAGTGCAGGGTCAAAGGTTATACCAAGATATTTATAGACTGCACCTGGTCAATGACGTAGATTGGGTGGAGGGACAGCTAAGGGAAACTTGCTGTACTTATTTTGGGGTGGGAGAAGAGCATCGCTTTTGTTTTCTTAAGGTTGATAACAAGTCGGTGCTCAGTGAACCAGGTAGCTGCAGAGTCAAAGACTAGTTGGAGGGAGTTCTGTAGCAGCATGGGGTCATTGTGGGAGGCAACGAACAGCATCATCAGCATAGAGAAGCATCTTACCCGACAACTGCTGGGTAGGGAGTTAAGAAAGAGTGAGAATAGTAGGGGTCCAAGAATTGAGCTCCGCGGCACCCCAGAGCAATGGGGGCATGTTTCAGAGAGAGTACCGTTGACTTTCACACATTGGGAGCGGGCGGAGAGATAGCTGGTGCACCAGGAAACAGGTCCTGAGGCAAAGCCTATTAGGTCGTGGGTGGAGAGCAAAAGAGGATGCGAAACGGTATCGAATGCTTTAGACAGGTCAATGAATATAGCACCAGCCAGGGCACCAGAGTCCAAGGAGGCATGGAGGAAGTTGGAAAATTCCAGGACTGCTGTATTGGTACTATGACCTGCTCTGAACCTGTGTTGTTCAGGGCAGAGAACATTGTACTTACAGAGGTAGTCAGAGACTTGGGACGCCACAATTTTCTCTAACGCCTTAGAGAGGGGGGAGAGGATTGAGATGGGTCAGTAGTTACCCGGAAGAGTCCTGTCACCACCTTTATGGACAGGGGTAACTGTGGCAATCTTCCAGGCAGAGGGGAATTGTCCGAGACAGAGTGATTTGTTGAAAATGCACGTAATAGGTGAGAGGACCTGATCCAGGACCTGACGTAAAAGGCAGGGATCAAGTGAGTCATTACCGAGGGTGTTACCTTTTAGGGCTTTTAGCAAGTAAGGCCTAGCTTCTTGCATGGTGACACGATGCAGGTGGAAAGAGGGGTGGGCAATGGGTGGTGGTACAGATGGAGGAGGTGGACTGAAAAAGTTACCAGGAAGTACTGAGCTAAGGTCGGTAAAGGAGTTATTGAGGTGGGTGGCAATGAGGGCAGGGTCAGAGGAGACGGTACCATTGATGTTGAGAAGAGAAGGAGAGGGGGACTGGGAGTGACCATTCAGTTGCTTGATGTTGTCCCAGAAGCACCTGGGGTTCCCCAGGAGGAGGTAAGAGAGGCTTGGTAGTATTCCTCCTTCTTTGCTTCTATGGATGGCCCAGGTGCACTGGTTTGTGGCGTGCAGCATAGGACTGCCTGTCAGCTGAACGCCAGTAGCAACAGCAAGGTGCCAAAGATTGTCGCTGTTGCTTAAGTTGCCACAGTAGGGCAGGGGTGATCCAAGGGGCATGTTTCACTTTGGACCTCCTAGCAGTTATGGGAACAAAGATATCACAGGCAAAGTTGAAAGTGCTTACAAAGAAGGCCAGGGCCAAGTCAATGTTGGTTGCCCTTGTCAGAGGGGACCAGTCAGTGTGGGCAAGGAAGCGCTTAAGGCCTATGAGTCCTCCAGGCCTAAGCCGCCTTCTAGAGGTGGTTTTGACCGGGATGAGGGCCGAGGGGTTTCCCAGTTGAAAAGCACAGGGGAGTGGTCACTGAGGCAGTCAGGGAGGATCTGGATGTTGTGGATGCGGATTGGCCTGTTGGTGAGGACCACATCCAGGAGGGTGCTTGTCCCCCCAGGGTTTTTTTCTAGTAGGCTGTGTGACCAGTTGAGTTAGGTCAATTGAATCGAAAGCCTCACGGTGGGAGGAGGACGAGGGGCAGAGCCAGTTTATATTCAAGTCGCCCACCAAGATTTGGTCCGATGAGTTGGGTAGGGAGGTGAGGTAGTCAATTAGTGGGCCCAGGGCCTGGGATTGGTTCTTGGGGGGTATGTAGGCTACGGTTAGGAATAATGGGCCTCTAGCTGGGTCAGGGGACAGCTTTAGAGTAAGTGCCTGGGCCTTATGGTCGAGGTCAGGCGGGGGAGTGGTAGCCCCATGAGAGAATCCTCAAATAGAAGACACAGCCCCCACCTCTCCTGCCATTCAGGTCCAACCCGGTGGAGAGTGTAGCCGGGGAGAGAGACATGAGAGTTAGGAGTGGAGGGAGACAGCCAGGTATCAACCAGTGCAACAACATCAGGTTTATGAAGGCCACCCAGCAGTGTAGAGAGTCCAGTTTTTTCAGGAGGCTACAGATGTTCATAGAAGCAATGCGCAGCCCAGGAGATTTCAGGGGGAGGACCAGTGCTGCCAGGCCCAGGATTGGGGTGGACATTGCCTGACAGGAGCAGGAGGAGGAGGGCTGATCTGGGGAGTACACAATGGCAGGATAGCTTTCGACGATTGGAGAGGGGGTGATGAGGGAGTGATGAGAGGGTGATCACCAAGTGAAAACAGCTACTAGAGAGCAGTAAAATGTGACAAGTGAGGTATTGGGAGCAAATTGTTCAAACTTAATCAGGCTCCCTCTAGTGGCAAAACAATATAAGGAGCTAATGGAGAAGTTGGGTGTTCAAAAAAAAAAAAAAAAATGTCCCAGGCTGCGACTGGATGCCTGACAGAAGGTCTGGTATGCAGAATACCCTTAAGAAACCTCTTAACCACAGGTAACTGAGCCAGTGACAAGGAAAGTACTGGCTCATGATAAACTGAAACGGCACAATGGTGAACCTTGACTGTAGAGTACTGCAGAACTGAATCTGAAAGGTCTAAAAGGTACTCTAGAACTTTATTTGGTGGGCAGGAAGAAAAAATTACTCACCCTAGTAATTATGTTTCTTCTAATGGAGTCTTGCTGTATTCTGACTATTGCAGTTAGCCCCAGCCTTTAAACTGCCCCAGAGAACAAATGGTTAACTTTCTATGCAGAGCATAGAATGCTGAGCTTGAGCTCAGTTAAGGTCTCTGTCTGGAGCCCTTTGAAATCCAACCGTCAGATTCTTATGAGCAAAAACTCACTAACTATCCTATATGGAAACTGTAAAATTTTTACTAGCCAACTGGCAACAAAAAGTTGTGGATTCCCAAAGGAAGACTCAAGTCAGGAAACCCAAAACCAAAAACCAATCCAGATAAGAATAATAATAAAACAAACACCCAAACAAAAAGAAGAGGGTGTAAAAAGGAGCACCCCTGAGGTACGACACTGCACCTGCCCACCCACTTCCCAAAAAACAGGTTCTGAGAGGGGAGACAGGGAGGGAAGTCAGAATACAGCAAGACTCCATCGGAAGAAATATAATTACTAAGGTGAGTAATTTTTTCTTCAAACAATATGAAGTCTTGCTGTATTCTGACTATTGCAGACTACCAAGTAGTACCTCCATGGAGGAGGGAGAGAACCTACTTTGGAAATAGGCTCTGAAGTACTGCTGTGCCAAACTGAGCATCACTCCTAGCCTGGATATCCAGAGAGTAATGCTTGGTAAAGGTATGGACTGTTTTCCAGGTGGCTGCTTGACAAATTTCTAACAGAGGAATATCCCCGGCAGCAGCCAGGGAAGCAGCTGTACCTCTGGTGGAGTGAGCCCTCAGGCCTGAGGGTGGAATTTTTCCTAGTTTCTCATAGCATAATTGTATACAAGACACAATCCACCTGGCAATAGTTCTCTTGGTGGCAGGTTTGCCTTTTCCCACTTCTCCATAAGTGAGGAATAACTGGAGGGAATCAAACCTGTGACCCTTGGTACGCTCTATACAGTAGCTAAGGGCCCTTTTAACATCTAAACTATGTAGCCTCCTTTCTCTCCTGAAGAAGAATGGTCGGTGAAGAAAACAGGGAGAGACATAGGTTGATTCAAGTAGAAATCTGAAACCACTTTGGGCAAGAACCTTCTATTGGTTCTAAGGACCACTTTATCCCTATGAAAGGAGATAAAAATCAGGTTCCACTGAAGGACTTGCAATTCACTGATATGTCTGGCAGAGGTAATGGCTGCTAAAACCACAGTTTTCCAAGTCAAGTACTTAAGCTCTGCTGAGGACATAGGTTTGAAGGGAGGTTGCATAAGTTGAGCAATGCAAACATTTAAATCCCAGGCAGGGGCAGGGGCAGGGTCTCTAAAGGGAGGTTTGATATGAAGCAATCCTTTAAAACATTTACAGAACACAGGATGAGATGATAGTGAGGAAGACTTCTCCACTGACAGAAAAGTAGAAACAGCTGACAAGTGCACCTTGAGAGTAGCTGGTCTGAGGCCTAAGCCATTCAGATGGACCAT
The DNA here is from genome assembly GCA_016271365.2 of Neoceratodus forsteri. Classification (NCBI taxonomy): domain Eukaryota; kingdom Metazoa; phylum Chordata; order Ceratodontiformes; family Ceratodontidae; genus Neoceratodus; species Neoceratodus forsteri. The sequence goes on along the minus strand of CM057452.1, from coordinate 336,613,527 downwards.
ATAAACCAGAACTGTAGGCAATCCAGCAGTGTCTGGGGAAACATGTTTCTTGGAACACCAAATGCTGAATCTCTTCCATTTGGAGTTATAGGTTTTTCTAGTGGCGGACTTTTGAGAGGCTTTGACAATATCCAGAACTCCCTGAGACAGATGCAAATCTGCATACTCTAACTCTTCAAGAGCCATGCCTTGAGATTGAGAGACTGAAGATTGGGGTACCAAATCCTCCCCTGAGAGAAGGTTAACAGATTGTAATTCCTGGGAAGAGACAGGGGAAGATGGACTCCTAGGGACAGCAACAGGGGGTACCAAGGCTGTCTGGTCCAGTCTGGAGCAATCAGAATCACTTTGCAAGGTTGGGACCTTATCTTGACTAAAACTTTGAACAGAAGAGGGAAGGGAGGGAAGGCATACAGAAATTTCCCTTCCCAGTTCAGAATCAGAGCATCCAGAGGGACTGAGCCCAAGACTGGGGGCTGCAACAAAAGAGAGGAAGTTGGTGATTGTCTGGGGCTGCAAAGAGATCTATCTCTGGAGTGCCCCACCTTGAAAAAATCACCTTCAACACCAGAGGGTCCAGGGTCCAGGGACCATTCGTGACGGCCCTGTGAGATCCTGCTCAGTGCATCTGCTAGCACATTGTCCTTCTCTGGAAGGTGGACTGCTATCAGAGAGGTTTGCAGGGATAAGCCAGGGACAACAACTTCATGACTTCTGTACACAAGGCCGTAGACCGAGTGCCTCCCTGCTTGTTGATGTACCACATGGTGGTGGTGTTGTCTGTTCTGACTTGAACCACCTTGTTCTGCACTGACTGAGAGAAAGCTAGCAGGGCCAGAAAAACTGCCCTGAGTTCTAGGAGACTGATATGGAGAAGGGATTCCTGAGGGACCACAGTCCCTGGGCAGTGAGGGCCCCCAGATGATCTCCCCAGCCCAGGAGGGAAGCATCCGTGGTAAGGACCACTGAATGAGACTGAGTGGCAAATGGGACCCCTTGCCTGAAATTGTCCTGATCCTGCCACCATTGAAGGGCTTGGATCAGGGTCCGAGTCACTGGAATCAATTTGGTAAGGGAATCCTTCCTTTGGGACCAAAAGGCCCTCAGATGGAACTGAATGTCCCTCATCTGGAATCCTGCCCCTTGGACCACTGCTGTAGAAGCTGCCATGTGGCCCAACAGCTGGAGGAAATGCCTTGCTGGTCAAGACACCTGAAGGTTGAAGGAAGAAGCCAGTTGTATAAGAACTCTTGCCCTTTCCATGGGAAGAAAGGCTCTTGCTTTGACAGTATCCAGCTATGCCCCTATAAAGGCAAGGAGCTGCACTGGCTTGAGAACTGACTTGGGAAGGTTGAGAAGAAATCCTAGAGAAGTGAGCACTTGCTGGGTCACTTGCAGGTCTGACTTGATTCTGATCTGGAGACTGGGCCCACTATGAGCCAGTCGTCCAGATATGGAAAATGGAAATCTTTTGCCTTCTTAGAAAGGCAACAACTACTGCCAGGCACTTTGTGAAAACCCTTGGGGCTGATGTTAGACCAAAGGGTATTGCTTTGAACTGATAGTGGCCTGAGGGAAACTCGAACCTGAGGTACTTTCTGTGGGAGCACCTGATTGGAATGTGAAAATAGGCATCCTTTAGGTCCAGGGAGGCTAGCCAGTCCCCTGGCCTTAGAGAGGGAAGAATTATTCCCAGAGTTACCATCTTGATTTTTGGTTTTAAAAGATGTTTGTTCAGGTATCTTAGGCCTAGGATGGGTCGCCACTCCCCTCTCTTTTTTGGGGTAAGGAAGTACCTGGAGTACAGACCTTTGCCACTGTGTAGGGTAGGAACTCTCTCTATGGCTCCTAAGGCCAGAAGAGATGAAACCTCTGTCTCTATGGCAAGGGATTCTGAGAGACCTGCAGGTGGAAAAGATCTGTCTCTCATCTTCGGAAATTTTTTGAAGCTGAGAACCAGTCCCTGGCTTACTATTTCCAGGACCCACTTGTCTGATGTAATAGACATCCAGTCCTGGACAAAGTAAGCCAGCCTGTCCCCTACTGGAATAGGAAAGTCGACCTGGGCAGACCCATCAGGGTGTCTGCTTGGCAGGGGCCATAGGCTGAGGGGTGGATGCAGCCCTGATCATCCCCCTTCTGTCTCTCCCTGAAGAACCCCTGTGAGAAAGGGGAGAAGAGGCCTGTGCTTGATAAAAGGCCTATGAAAAGGCCTGCCCCTAGACTGCTGCCTTTGAGGAGTTGCCTGCCTCTCCTTGGCCTGGAGCACTCCTATAAGTGGTCCTGTACTCTGTCCATTTTCTTCTGTAATGTACTCTCATCTGCCCCCAAACAGTGAATTCACCCACTACAGGAAAATCCATGGCCTTAGCCTGGGTGTCTCTGTGAGAAGCTAGTACATCTGAGCCAAGACATTCTCTGAAGAGCCACAGATGTAGCCATGACTCATGATGACACATCATTGGAGTCCACAGTAGCATGAAACTGTACCTTTGATGCCTCAATCCCATCTGTAGCCGCCTCCTCCAGCTCCTTGGCTGGGGCTGGGGCGAGGCCTGTTTAGCCAGTGCCAGTACAGTGTCCCACCTGAACTTCTGGTGCTGGCTGTATAGGCCATATAATTCGCTTGTCTGAGTCCCAAGGAAGATGCCATACTTTTTTTTGCCATGGCATCAATCTTCTGTAGTCTTTTTTTCTGGGGTGAGAAGCCATGGAATGTTTGCTTTGTCACAGGCAGCCTGCCTCTTAACATGGCTGTTGTAGTGTAAAACTCATATTTGGGCCTGATAGTGTATACCTCTTGTCCATTGTTCTATCAACAGGTGGTATAAATTGAGACTCTGGATTTTTGTGTCTGCTCCCAAAAGATTTGTGAGCTGAGTTGACAGTCCTGGACTCTGGGATGTCATCATTTCCACATAATCAGGTTCCTTTGATTCCTGGTTTGTGCCACCTTCTATAGAACATAAAGGGGAAAGGACTCAGAAAGCCTGGGAGATACATCAGAAGGTCTGTCTGGGGAGATGTAGGTTCCACAGGCATCGAACTACCATCATCTCCATCATCTTCTGGGTCCCCTCCTCCTCAAGCTCGGGTTCATAAAATCTTTAGGGTATAATCTTGAACTGGGAACGGACTGAACGAACCCTGCAAAAGGTGCGGATCGGTCGGAACGGTGACGATTCACAATTTGATGGCTCTGGCTTTTTCATGGGTTGGAAGATGGACCTCTGGATCTGAACCGTTCATTTTTCTTTATGTTTCTTTGTAGGAATTGACCCTCAGGATTGGCTCTCCTCTTGCCCGGTGCCCTGGTCAGAGGGCACTCCTTCTGGTTCGTTGGAACTGAACCAGGCTGGCCATCTGGGTCAGTAGACTTCAGCCTTTTCCTAGTCTACCTAATCCTCTTTCAAAAAGGTGGGTTAGGAAAATGTTTACAGAATTTGACGGTCTGTATAAAGGTGTTTGAGCGGACAATAAACACAGGTGGTGTGGGTTCTGCCTGGTGAACCTCCCCACTCACTGCAGTGTGACAGTGAGGGCCCGTTTTTTTTCTTGGGTTTCTGGGACATGGCCAACCTAAACAAACTTTTTAGCAGCTTGCATGCAAGACTTTCTCGGTTCCTAGTCATTATCACGGTGTGAAAAAAACATTCAAAACACGCTTTTTTCAGAATCGGTAAGGACTGTAACTACACTCTAAGTAAAACACAAGATTCAATATAAATGATTGTCAGCCTTGTTGATCAACACTTACAATTTCCACAGAAAATCAGAACAAAAGCTATCTAGTACTGGTTGTACCACAGACTGAACCGACTATGCAGAAATAATTTGGTAAAACCGACAACAACGGGCACTTCAACTTTGAACCGAGCTGAAGGAGAAATCTTGGGCGACTGTTCAGTGAGGTGGAGTAAAGACTGGCGGTTTGATTTCAAGGCCAGACAGAGACCTCAACGAGCTGAGCTCAGCATTCTATGCTCTGCAGAAAGTTAACCTTGTTCTCTGGGGCTAACTGCAATAGTCAGAATACAGCAAGACTTCATGTTGTTTGAAAAAGGATTCAAAGAGGATTTGCACACAGGCTCTTCCATTTGTGTGTGAGTTTTCCTAGTGGCTGGTTTGTGCTTGGCCAGGAGAATATCTGAACTCTGTGAGAGATTGAACCTGTTGCTTCTATCTCTTCAGGTAGCGTGAAGGTGAAGCGATCTCAGATTGGGATGGACACAGGCCCTGAGTCAGAAGGTTCATTTGAAGGGAAGTGCTTCGGAGGTTGCCGACATACTGTTGAGTAGAAACTATGTTGTTGGTGAAGGAGCAATGAGGATCATTTTGTCCTCTGGGACTCTAACTTGAGAAGTACCTCTGAATTAGGAAAGAGGAAGGCGATAGAAAGTATTTTGTCCACTGCAGCCTGAGCGCATCCTGACAGAAAATGCCAGGTCCTGGATTTCTGGGCAGAAGAGAGGCAGTTTGTGTTGGTGGGATGCAAAAGGTCCAGGTCTGGGTTCCCCTCTGTGAATAGTGACTGAACTATGGTTGAGTTGAGACCATTCGTGAGGATCTGTCTCTGTTCTGTTGAGACGGTCTGCTGTCTTCTGCACCCTGAATAGACTGCCTGAATTAGAGCCTTGTGCTCCAAGCACCATTCCTACATTCTCTGCTTCCTGCATAAGGGGTGGTGAGAGTTCGCCCTGCTTGTTAATGTAATACATCACGCTTTGTCCGTTTAAAGGAAAATGTTCTGTGACAGAGAATGTCCTTAAGGTCTGACTGTATAAGGGCGGCCCTCAGTTCTAGGACATTTATGTGAGCTGGGACTCTTCCTAGTCTGTGTACCTTAGTGTGGAGAGTCTGGCTGTGAGCTCCTCACCCCATCTGGGATGTGTCCTTGGTAATAAATCTGATGTTGGGGGAGCAAAGGGATACCCTATCAGTAGGTTGTCCCTTGCACCACCAGGTGAGTGACTTCTTCAGAGGTTCTGTCACCTTGATGAGAAAGGATGAGGTGGTGGTGAGAATAATAATAAACAAACACCCAAACAAAAAGAGAGAGGGTGTAAAAAGGAGCACCTAGAGGCAGACACTGCACCTGCCTACCACTTCCCAAAAACAGGTTCTGAGAGGGAGACAGAGGAGGAGTCAGAATACAGCAAGACTCCATCGGAAGAAATATAATTACTAAGGTGAGTAATTTTTCTTCAAACAATATGAAGTCTTGCTGTATTCTGACTATTGCAACTACTAAGTAGTACCTCCATGGAGGAGGGAGAGAACCTACTTTGGAAATAGGCTCGAAGTACTGTGTGTTAAACTGAGCATCACTCCTAGCCTGGATATCCAGAGGTAATGCTTGGTAAAGGTATGGACTGTTTTCAGGTGGCTGCTTTGACAAATTTCTAACAGAGGAATATCGCTGCAGCAGCCAAGGGAAGCAGCTGTACCTCTGGTGGGTGAGCCCTCAGGCCTGAGGGTGGAATTTTCTAGTTTCTCATAGCATAATTGTATACAAGACACAATCCACCTGGGCAATAGTTCTCTTGGTGGCAGGTTTGCCTTTTCCCACTTCTCCATAGTGAGGAGCTAGCTGAGGAATCAAACCTGTGACCCTTGAGTACGCTCTATACAGTAGCTAAGGGAATTTTAACATTAAACTAGCAGCCTCCTTTCTCTCCACCGAAGAAGAATGGTGGGGTGAAGAAAGCAAGAGAGACATAGGTTGATTCAAGTAGAAATCTGAAACCACTTTGGGCAAGAACTCTATTGGTTCTAAGGACCACTTATCCCTATGAAAGGAGATAAAAATCAGGTTCCACTGAAGGACTTGTAATTCACTGATATGTCTGGCAGAGGTAATGGCTGCTAAACCACAGTTTCCAAGTCAAGTACTTAAGCTCTGCTGAGGACATAGGTTTGAAGGAGGTTGCATAAGTTGAGCAATGCAAACATTTAAATCCCAGGCAGGGCAGGGGCAGGGTCTCTAAAGGAGGTTTGATATGAAGCAATCCTTTAAAACATTTACAGAACACAGGATGAGATGATAGTGAGGAAGACTTCTCCACTGACAGAAAAGTAGAAACAGCTGACAAGTGCACCTTGAGAGTAGCTGGTCTGAGGCCTAAGCCATTCAGATGGACCATATAAACCAGAACTGTAGGCAATCCAGCAGTGTCTGGGGAAACATGTTTCTTGGAACACCAAATGCTGAATCTCTCTTCCATTTGGGTTATAGGTTTTTCTAGTGGCGGACTTTTGAGAGAGGCTTTGACAATATCCAGAACTCCCTGAGACAGATGCAAATCTGATGCTCTAACTCTTCAAGAGCCATGCCTTGAGATTGAGAGACTGAAGTTTGAGTACCAAATCCTCCCTGAGAGAAGGTTAACAGGATTGTAATTCCTGGGAAGAGACAGGGAAGGGATGGACTCTAGGGACAGCAAACAGGGGGTACCAGGCTGCCTGGTCCAGTCTGGAGCAATCAGAATCACTTCTGCAAGGTCATTGGGACCTTATCTTGACTAAAACTTTGAACAGAAGAGGGAGGGGGAAGGCATACAGAAATTTCCTTCCCAGTTCAGAATCAGAGCATCAGAGGACTGAGCCAAGACTGGGGGCTGCAACAAAGAGAGGAAGTTGGTGATTGTCTGGGGCTGCAAAGAGATCTATCTCTGAGTGTCCTACCTTGAAAAAAATCTACCTTCAACACTAGAGGGTCTATGGGTCCAGGGACCATTCTGTGATTTGCCCTAGAGATCTCTGTTTCAGTGCATCTGTTAGCACATTGTCCTTCTCTCTGAAGGTGGACTGCTATCAGAGAGGTTTGCAGGATAAGCCAGGGACAAACAACTATACTTCTTGCACAAGGTCGTGAGTCGAGAGTGCCCTGCTTGTTGATGTACCACATGGTGGTGGGTTTTGTCTGTCTCGGCTTGAACCACCTTGTTCTGCACTGACTGGAGAGAGCTAGCAGGGCCAGAAAAACTGCCCTGAGTTCTGGGAGACTGATATGGAGAAGGATTCCTGAGGGACTACAGTCCCTGGGCAGTGAGGGCCCCAGATGATCTCCCAGCCCAGGAGGGGGATGCATCCGTGGTAAGGACCACTGAATGAGACTGAGTGGCAAATGGGACCCCTTGCCTGAAATTGTCCTGATCCTGCCACCATTGAAGGGCTTGGATCAGGGTCCGAGTCACTGGAATCAATTTGGTAAGGGAATCCTTCCTTTGGGACCAAAAGGCCCTCAGATGGAACTGAATGTCCCTCATCTGGAATCCTGCCCCTTGGACCACTGCTGTAGAAGCTGCCATGTGGCCCAACAGCTGGAGGAAATGCCTTGCTGGTCAAGACACCTGAAGGTTGAAGGAAGAAGCCAGTTGTATAAGAACTCTTGCCCTTTCCATGGGAATAAAGGCTCTTGCTTTGACAGTATCCAGCTATGCCCCTATAAAGGCAAGGAGCTGCACTGGCTTGAGAACTGACTTGGGAAGGTTGAGAAGAAATCCTAGAGAAGTGAGCACTTGCTGGGTCACTTGCAGGTCTGACTTGACTTGGTCTGGAGACTGGCCCACTATGAGCCAGTCGTCCAGATATGGAAAAATGGAAATCTTTTGCCTTCTTAGAAAGGCAACAACTACTGCCAGGCACTTTGTGAAAACCCCTTGGGGCTGATGTTAGACCAAAGGGCATTGCTTTGAACTGATAGTGGCCTGAGGGCAACTTGAACCTGAGGTACTTTCTGTGGAGCACCTGATTGGAATGTGAAATAGGCATCCTTTAGGTCCAGGGAGGCTAGCCAGTCCCTGGCCTTAGAGAGGAAGAATTATTCCCAGAGTTACCATCTTGATTTTGGTTTTAAAAGATGTTTGTTCAGGTATCTTAGGCCTAGGATGGGTCGCCACTCCCTCTCTTTTTGGGGTAAGGAAGTACCTGGAGGCAGACCTTGCCACTGTGTAGGGTAGGAACTCTCTATGGCTCCTAAGGCCAGAAGAGATGAAACCTCTGTCTCTGTGGAGGGATTCTGAGAGACCTGCAGGTGGAAAGATCTGTCTCATCTTGAAATTTTTGAAGCTGAGAACCAGTCCCTGGCTTACTATTTCCAGGACCCACTTGTCTGATGTAATAGACATCCAGTCCTGGACAAAGTAAGCCAGCCTGTCCCCTACTGGAATAGGAAAGTCGACCTGGGCAGACCCATCAGGGTGTCTGCTTGGCAGGGGCCATAGGCTGAGGGGTGGATGCAGCCCTGATCATCCCCCTTCTGTCTCTCCCTCTGAAGAACCCCCTCTGTGAAAAGGGAGAAGAGGCCTGTGCTTGATAAAAAGGCCTATGAAAAGGCCTGCCCCTAGACTGCTGCCTTTGAGGAGTTGCCTGCCTCTCCTTGGCCTGAGCACTCCTATAAGTGGTCCTGTACTCGTCCATTTTCTTCATGTAATTCTCTATCTGCCCCCCAAACAGTGAATTACCCACTACAGGAAAATCCATGGCCTTAGCCTGGGTGTCCTGTGAGAAGCTAGTACATCTGAGCCAAGACATTCTCTGAAGAGCCACAGATGTAGCCATGACTCATGATGACACATCATTGGAGTCCACAGCAGCATGAAACTGTACTTTTGATGCCTCAATCCCATCTGCAGCCGCCTCCTCCAGCTCCTTGGCTAGCTGGGGCGAGGCCTGTTTAGCCAGTGCCAGTACAGTGTCCCACCTGAACTTCTGGTACCTGGCTGTATAGGCCATATAATTCGACTGTCTGAGTCCCAAGGAAGATGCCATGTACTGTTTTTTTGCCATGGCATCAATCTTTCTGTAGTCTTTGTCTGGGGGGTGAGAAGCCAAGGGAATGTTTGCTTTGTCACAGGCAGCAGCCTGCACTACCCCAACATGGCTGCATTGCTGGTATAAAAACTCCATATTTGAGCCTGATAGTGTATACCTCTTGTCCATTGTTCTATCAACAGGTGGTATAGAATTGGGAGACTTCAGGATTTTTTGTGTCTGCTCCCCAAAAGATTTGTGAAGCGGAATAAACAGTCTCCTGGACTCTGGGATGTCCATCATTTCCACATAATCAGGCTCCTCTTGATTCTCGGGTTTCAGCCACCTTTCTATAGAACATAAAGTGGGAAAGGGACTCAGAAAGCCTAGGAGGAGATACATCAGAAGGTCTGTCTGGGGAGATGTAAGGTTCCACAGGCATATCCAGACTTTCACCATCATCACCATCATCTTCAAACTCCCCCTCCTCCTCAAACTCGGGTTCATAAAAATCTTTAGGGGTATAATCTTGAACCGGGGGAACCGACTGAACTGAACCCCTGCAAAAAGGTGCCGGATCGGTCGGAACCGGGCGAAGCGATTCCACAATTTGAATCGCTCTGGCTATTTCCTTGGCGGTTGGAACATGAACCTCTGGATCTGAACCGTTCGATTTTTCTTTGCGTTTCCTTTTTGTAGGAATTGACCCCTCAGGATTGGCTCTCCTCTTGCCCGAAGAAGTATTGCCCTGGTCAGAGGGCACTCCTTCTGGTTCGGTTGGAACTGAACCAGGCTGGCCATCTGGGTCAGCAGACTTCTCAGCCTCCTTTTCCCTCAGTCTACCTAATCTCTTTTCAAGGGTAGATTTAGGAAAATGTTTACAAATTTGGCAGTCTGTATCGAGGTGTTCAAACCCCAGACAATAAACACAGGTGGTGAGGGTCGGCCTTAGCAAAGACCTCCCACACTCACTGCAGTGTTGATGACCAGTGGGCCCGTTTTTTTCTTGGGTTTCTCAGACATGGCCAACCTAAACAACTCATCTTTTTATGGCAACCGCCAGGCAAGACTTTATCGGTTCCTAATCAGAAACACGGTGTTGGAAAAAAACATTCAAAACACGCTTTTTTCAGAATCGATAAGGACCGGTAACTCACACTCTAAAGTAAAACACAAGGATTCAATACAAATGATCGGTTCAGCCGAACCGATCTAACACTTTACAATTTCCACACAGAAAATCAGAACAAAAGCTATCTAGTACTCACAGTACCACAGACAGAGACTGAACCGACTATGCAGAAATAAATTTGGTAAAAACCGACAACTTAACCGAAACTTTAACCAACTTTCGAACCGAGCTGAAGGAGAAATCTCCAGAGCGACTGTTCAGTGAGGTGGAGTAAAGAATCTGGCGGTTTGATTTCAAAGGGCTCCAGACAGAGACCTCAACCGAGCTCGAGCTCAGCATTCTATGCTCTGCACAGAAAGTTAACCCTTTGTTCTCTGGGGCTAACTGCAATAGTCAGAATACAGCAAGACTTCATGTTGTTTGAAAAAGGATTCAAAGAGGATTTTGCACACCAGGCGTAAAACGCTTCCATTTGGCTGTGTAAGTTTTCCTAGTGGCTGGCTTGTGCGTGGCCAGGAGAATATCTGAAACTCTGTGAGAGACATTGAACCTGTTCACTTCTATCTCTTCAGGAGCCAAGCGTGAAGGTGAAGCGATCTCAGATTGGGATGGACCACAGGCCCCTGAGTCAGAAGGTTCATTTGAAGGGGAAGTGCTTTCGGAGGGGTTACCGACATACTGTTGAGTAACAGAAACCATATTTGTCGAGGCCAGAAGGGAGCAATGAGGATCATTTTGTCCCCCTGGGACTCGAACTTGAGAAGTACCCTCTGAATTAGAGGAAGAGGCGGAAAGGCGTATAGAAAGCATTTTGTCCACTGCAGCCTGAACGCATCCTGACAGAAAATGCCAGGTCCTGGATTTCTGGAGCAGAAGAGAGGCAGTTTTGTGTTGAGTGGGGATGCAAAAAGGTCCAGGTCTGGAGTTCCCCACTCTGTGAATAGTGACTGAACTATGGTTGAGTTGAGAGACCATTCGTGAGGATCTGTCTCTGTTCTGCTGAGACGGTCTGCCAGTTCGTTCTGCACTCCTGGCAGATAGACTGCCTGAATTAGAGCCTTGTGCTCCAAGCACCATTCCTACATTCTCATCGCTTCCTTGCATAAGGGGTAAGAGTGAGCACCGCCCTGCTTGTTAATGTAATACATCACTGCTTTGTTGTCCGTTTAAAGGAAAATGTTCTTGTGACAGAGAATGTCCTTCAAAGCCCGGACTGCATAAAGGACGGCCCTCAGTTCTAGGACATTTATGTGAAGCTGGGACTCTTCCTGAGTCTGTGTACCTTGAGTGTGGAGAGTCTAACAGTGAGCTCCCCACCCCATCAGGGACGTGTCCGTGGTAATGGAAATCTGATGTTCGAGGGGAGCAAAGGGATACCCTATCAGTAGGTTGTCCTCTTGCGACCACCAGGTGAGTGACTTCTTCAGAGGTTCTGTCACCTTGATGAGAAAGGACTGAGGGTGAGTGGTAGGAGACCACTGAGTACTGAGCATCCATTGAGAGGTTCTCATGTGCAGGTGTGCTAGGCGTACAGTGAACACCGAGGATGCCATGAGACCCAGCATCCGTTGCATCGAGATAGCTAGAACCGAGCTGTTCTCTCTGATGTATCGGGCCATTTGCAGAATATCGCTCCTTCTGTCCTCTGGTAGAAAAGCTTTCACACAGGAGGTGTCCAGAAGAGTTCCTATGAAAAAGGAGCCTCTGGGAGGGATGCAGCTGTGATTTCTTGAGGTTTAGCAGAACTCCCATGGACGTGAGAAAGTCTGAGGCCATGGCAACAGCGTCGAGGGTTCCCTGCCTGGAAGGGCTTGCTAGAAGCCAGTCGTCCAGGTATGGGAACACTTGTATTCTGATTTTTCTGAGATGCGCTGCAAGTATTGCTCAACACTTTGTAAAAACTTGCAGCGCTGAGGATAGCCCAAAGGGCAGGACCCTAAACTGATAATGCTGGCCCAAAGCCACAAACCTCAGGTATTTGTGATGCCTTGGGTGAATAGGGATATGCTGGTAAGCATCCTGCATGTCCAGGGAGTCTAACCAGTCGTGTTGATGAAGCAAAGGTAACAGGGTTCCTAGCGATATCACTCTGAATTTCTCTTTGGGAAGAAATTTGTTTAATTTTCTGAGGTCCAAAATGGGGTGCATGCCCCCCAGTTTTCTTTGGAACCAGGAAGTAAAAGGAGTAGAACACTGTGTTCCATTGATCCAGCGGAACTACTTCCACTGCCCTGTTGTTCAGAAGCCCTTGTATCTCGGAGGCTAGAAGTTCTGACTGAAGTACTGACAGCCTGGGCTGTCATTTGGGGGGATGATCCGGAGGGGTCTCTAAAAGATTGAAGAAATACCCCTCGCAGATAATCCGGAGGACCCATTTGTCCGATGTTATGGACTTCCACCGATTGTAGAATTGAGTCAGACGACCTCCCACCACTAAGGAAGAGTCCCCTTCAGGCAGCTGAGGTGGGACTTGAGCCAACAACTCAGAAAGCGGCACTGGGTGCTTTGGGTCCTTGCGCCTTCTGTTGCATTTTCTTTTGAGGCTGAGGGGCTTGGCTTTTATTGAAACCCCCCCTGTCTTTGCCTCGAAAGGACTGACGGTTATGAAACTGGCGTTTGTTAACTCCCCCTCGAGAGGGGGTGGGAGGAGGTCAAGCCAATTTAATGGCTGGCCTAGTTGTTTGTGTGGCCTCTAGAGCCTGTTCTACTTGCGGGCCGAAGAGATACACACCATCGAAGGGCAACGCCATGACCTGTTGCTGGGCCTCATTCGTGAAACCTGAAGTGCACAGCCAGGAATGGCAGCGGGTACAAATGCCCGCCAGCGCTGCTTGTGAGGCTGTATCGAAGGTGTCCATAGCTGCTTTAACCTGCTGGTTGTTGAACTCGATGCCCCTAGTTATGGCTTGAAGAAGCTCTGAATTAGCGTCCGAGTCCGGCAGAGCTTCAACCATTTGTTTGAGCGAATGCCAAAGAATATACTCATATTGAGAGAAATAGCCCTGGTAGCTGGTGATACACATACCCAGGGTGGATGCAGCAAAGACTCTCTTATCTAAAGTATCTATCTTATGAGATTCTTTGTTTATAGGTCGAGCTGTAGTAGTCTGAGGAAGAACAACCTTATCCTTCTCTGCCAAGACTACAATAGGATCCGCAAAGGCTTGGGAGGACAAAATAGGTCGATCCTTGGGAGAGCATACTTCCTATCTATGGACTTAGCCACAGAAGGAATGAGAGCAGGATTATTCCATATCATTTGAGACAGCGTCTCAAATGAGGGTTGTACCGGGGGAGTTAAATCCATAGGGATGTCCAGAATATGAAGGTATTGGAGTCTTAAAAGCTTCCCAGGATCACTGTACATAGTCTGGAGATAAAAAGTGGAATTCAAATTTCTCAGAGATTTAAAAGACAGGTCCTCGACCACAGGCTCTGTAACAGGATTAGGTCCTGCTCCTTCCACATCATCACCCAGTCTAAGATCTGGGTCAGGCTCAATATCATCTCTTGACAGTCCAGGAGGGACTGTATGGACAGGAAGGGAATGAAAATCAGCAGGAAAAGAGGAAGGAAAAGACTTTGTAGAGGAGAAGCCCTGAAGATTGGCTGATGAAAAGCCCGGCCTCGGTGCCGGTGAAGAATACAGCACCGAAAGGCCAGACGGCGCCAAAGAAGAACACGGCACTGAAAAGCCACATGGCACCGAGGATGGTGCCAAAATGGCACATGGCACCGAGGACGGCACTGACAGGCACATCAGCACAGAGGACGAAGCCAATAGGCGCATTGGCACTGAAATTGGCGCCAAGCTACCCACCGATGCCGACGGCGCGTACATCAACCCAGGGCCCAGAAAATTTGGAATTGAGGGGAAAGAAGAAAGAATACCAGGAGACAGAGGCGACGGTGTGGCCCCCTGCTCCGCAGCCATGTGAGGGGGGGAACACCTGAGCGCGGAGTCAACGGCACTGAAGAGGGCACCGCACAACCAGGAAGGCCCAATCACCCTGCCCGATCTCCTGAAGAACACAAAGGCCCCGGAGTGACCAGGCCAGGCAGTTGGACCAACCTCCGAGCCCACTGCTCCATAAGAGCGGCCCACTAAAGAAAATGCTCATCGGAAGCCCTACCAGAAGGCAGGGAAGGGCTACGATATCGAAGAGTTCGGTGACCAGAAACAGAAACCGGCGACTCCGAATGAGGAGACCGGCAACTGACCCCAATGACCGACCATTGACACGCAGACATATCAGAAGGCGACCTCAAGTGATGCCTTCTCTTTCTTGACCTATGGGCTGAAGAAGAGCTGAGGCTGAACGGTGCCGAGAATGCGACTGCTTCTTTTTATGCCTGGGGACCACCCTTCCTCGGCACTGTACTGCCCATTGTCAGACCCCCCAGAGAAGGCGGCGGACCGACCCAGCCTGGCTGACTGAATAGCTTTCGCCTAAGTCTCCCTACCATCACCTGACCCGCTCATGGTCAACTCCCTCAATGTAGACTGAGACTTCTTTCTTTAATAAAAATAAATTATCGTAAGCGGTACTTTATTCGAAAAATACTACAAAATAAAACACTGAAAACTATGCTGCTGGTTTGAAGTTTGACTCCCAGCGGGCAAGCGACGTCATCACTGAAACGCACCCGACGGCGGGAAAAAAGGAAATGAGGTGGTTGGAGGGTCGACGCCGAGATAGTCATTGCTGCACGAGCAGAGGCTCACGATGCCGCTCCTCATGGCTCCATCTCTGGCGCTGGCCCTCCTGCAAAAAGCTTGCTCCCACTGGGTCCTAGCGCCTCTGGTGTAGATCCCATTAGTGTGAATCAGTGGTACAGACTTTATGTCCAGGAAGATCAGATCCTTGCATTTAACTCTTTCTGCATAACAAATGGGACAGGACCTTATTCAGTCCTGTCACAAAGATGATGTAGTCAGGTTCAGTGCAGAAGCCTGCAGTTTGCACACCCTCCTAGCAGAAGTCATGGACACCAGCATGACTGTCTTCCAGGTGACATACTTCAAATCTGCAGATGCCATGGGCTCAAGGGGGTTCCATGAGTTTGGCTATGCAGAGATTCAAATCCCAGGAGGAACTGGCCTCCCTAACCGGAGGATACAGATGCAGGAAACCCTTAAAGACACTCCTGAAAACAGAGTGAAAAGCCAACATTTTCTGTTTGCCTGCTGCCACATAGGCAGACTCAGCTGACAAATGCACCCTTAGGGTCGACGGCTTGAGGCATAAAGCCTGAAAGTGCACCTAATAATCCAAAATGATAGAATGGTCTGCCTGTAAAGAATTGGACTGTGGAGAGGCTCACCACAGAGAAAACCTTTTCCACTTGGAAGCATACGTCTTTCTGGTGGTTGGCTTCCTGGAAACCTTAAATACCCGGAGGACTTCCTCTGAAAACTGAAAATAAGAATACTCTAACTCCTCAAGAACCAGGCCTTGAGATGGACTGACTTGAGGTTCGGACGGGTTACCCTGCCCTGAGATATGCTCAGTGGGGTGTGTCTCAGAGGGAGACAAATGGGTTGCTTGCTGGAGAAGGCCAGAAGCAGGTAGTACCAGGGTCACCTGGCCCAGTCTGGGGCTATCAGAATCATGGTTGCAGGTTGACTACTCAATTTCAAGAAGACTTTAAGCAGTAGGGGAAAAGGAGGAAAAGCAAACAGGAACCTCCCTGGCCAGTCCAATACCAGAGTGTCTAAGGGGACTGTGCCCACTTCTGGAGGCCTGCAACAAAAACGAGGAAGCTGGAAATTTTCTTTGGTGGTGAACAGGTCTATTTCTGGTGTGCCCCATCTTTAGAAGATTGTGGCTAACACCTGTTTTTTCAGAGACTATTCGTGATAATCCTGGCTTATCCTGCTGAAAGGATCCACCAGGACATTGTCCTTTCCCGAAAGATGGATTGCTGACAATTGTATCTTTAGTGAGTAATCCAGACTCCAAAGCCTTGTGGCTTCTGAGCACAGTTTGGAAGACGTTGAGCCTCCCTGCTTGTTGATGTAGTACATGGTGGTGGTGGTGTGTTGTCTGTCCTGACTTGGACCCACTGACCCTTTATCTAAGGAGAAAATGACTGGCAGGCGAAAATACAGGTTACTCACCTGTAACAGGAGTTCTAGGAATGGTATATGTTGTTCATCCACACTGACTGGCAGGTTCCTTGCCGCTTTAAATCTTGCGGAAGGTCTTCAAGTTGGCTCCTCCCACCCACCCGGTGGTAAAACCTCGGCTCCGCCCATGATGCCAGATCTGGCCCGGCCAAGCTGAGGTTGTGCGTCAAGCTGGGAGGTCGAGAGCCGGATGAACAATATACCATTCCTAGAACTCCTGTTACAGGTGAGTAACCTGTATTTCTAGGGACATGGATATGTTGTTCATCCACACTGTCTGGCAGACTCCTAGCAGTTCTCTGGGAGGAGGGAGGCAAGGCGCACACCCCCTACTTAGGGAATAAAGACTGGAGAACCGAGGCCCCAAAACCAGCATCCCGGCGTGACTCAAGGTCGATGTGGTAATGGGTAATAAAGGTGTGTGCTGACTTCCAGGTAGCAGCCCTGCAGATTTCCTGGATAGGGACGCCCCTGGAAGCAGCCACCGATGCAGCAGTATGACGGTAGAATGAGCTCTTATCCTCTGGGAGGCTCCATGCCCGCCAACTTGTAGCAGAGAGATCTATGCAGGAGGTGACCCACCTGCTTATCGCTCTGCTTGGCTGCAGGTCTGCCAGGTGCGGCTTCAGCGTAGGTGACAAACAGCTGGCAAACCTCTCCCCGAATTTCAGCTGTGCGCTCCTTATAATAAGTGAGCACCCTTCTAGGGTCCAAAGTATGGAGCCTGTATACGGCCTCCGAGGTGTGATTGGGGTAGAACACCGGCAGAGTCAACACCTGGTTAAGGTGAAACTCCGACACCACCTTCGGAAGGAATTTCGGGTGGGGGCACAGGACAACCTTGTTCCTGTGGAAGACCAGGTAAGGAGACTCAATGCAGACGCCTGGAGTTCTCCCATCCTTCTGGCTGGACGTGATAGCCACCAAGAAGGCGTCTTCCACGACAGGTGAGAGAGTTCACACCTGTGCATTGGTTCGAATGGCTTGCCCATGAGCTTTGCCAGTACCAGCAGTAAATCCACGGAGGTGGAGAGGTTCTTGCAACCGAGGGAAATGTGATCATGCTGCCTGAAAAAGCGCCAGACCACCTTCTCCCTGCGCCACCGACTGCTCCTCGGCCCGCGCCCGGTAAGCAGAGATGGCTGCCAGGTGCACCTTAAGGGTCGTCGACCGAAGCCCTTGCTTAGAAAGGGACCATAAATAGTCCAAGATGCTTGCCAAAGGACAGGAGGAAGGCTCCAAGCCCTTGCCCTGACACCAAATGGAAAATCTCTTCCATTTGAAAGCATAGCATTTCCTGGTCGACTCCTTACGGGACGCCTCAACAACATTGAGGACCTCGTCGGAAAGACCCAAGGCCTGGAACTCTAGCCGCTCAGGAACCAGGCGTCAGGTGCAGGGATTGAAGGTCCGGATGGAACACCTTCCCTGGTTGACTGGAGAGCAGGTCCGGCGAGCTGAAGCTGCCTCGGGAGCCTGGAGCTGAGGCTGAGGAGATCTGGGTACCAGAACTGGCGGGGCCAGTCTGGGGCTATCAGAATCACCTGCACCTTGTCCCTCCTTGCTTTGAGATGCACCTTGTGAATCAAGGGAAATGGGGGAAAGGCGTAGAAGAGGCCTGGGGTCCACAGCCTCGAGAAGGCATCCCCCTGCAGCGAGCCCTGCTGAGGGGGGCGGGCATGAAACAGCCTCAGCTTCACGTTCTCCCTGGAGGCAAACAGGTCCACCTGAGGTGTGCCCCAGTGGGAGAACAGATCTTGTACTACCTCCGGCAGGAGAGACCACTCGTGAGATGCAGCCCCTATCCGGCTCAGGGCATCGACCAGGGTGTTGGAGGCTCCTGCCACATGAATGGCTAGGAGATCCGCCTCCAGGCTGTGCACGAGTGACCAAATGCGGAGAGCTTCCTTGCAAAGAAGCATGGAACACGTCCCGCCCTGGCGGTTTAGGTAGTACATGGTCGTGGTATTGTCCGTCTGGACTCGGACCACTTGACTCCGGAGAAACGGAGCAAAGGCGGTGAGAGCTAGGTGGACCGCTCGGAGCTCCAGCAGGTTGATGTGGCATTGGGACTCCCGCGGGGACCAGAGGCCAAGGCCGGTGTCTCCCCAGATGGGCACCCCAACCCATCAGAGAGGCATCGTCGATAGAGAGAGCCGCCGGCTCGGGCGACAAACGGGATGCCCTCCTGCAGATGAGATGGAACGGTCCACCACCGGAGAGCGTTCCACATCTCCTGGGTCACCATCACTAGCTGGTCCAATGGATCGCAGCGTTGTGACCACTGGCTGGCCAGTCCCCACTGAAGGGGGTGCATGTGCCAGCGTGCCCATCGGACCACGCTGGTACAGGCCGCCATGAGACCCAGGAGGCGCAGGAAGTCCCCGGCAGGGCGCAATTGCCCAACCAGAAATGATTGGGCAAAGGAGGTAAGAACCTCGGCCCTGTCCGCCGGGAGCCGTGCTCTGGCTCGAAGAGAGTCGAGCTCTGCCCCGATAAACAGAATCACCTGCTTCGCCCGAGTCTCGACTTGGCCTCGTTGATGAGAAGGCCAACTTGAGAGCAAACCTGGAGGGCTAGATCTCTGACCGCCCACCTCCTGTCTGGAGGGGCTGCTATCAGCCAATCGTCCAGGTAAGGGTACACCGGACCCTCGGGCGTCAGAGGAAAGCTGTCACCACTGCATTGCATTTGGTGAAGACCCTGGGAGCTGGAGACAGGCCGAAGGGCATGGCTCGGAACTCGAAGAGGGATCCCTCCGCTCGAAAGCGAAGGAATCTCCGATGTGACGGACGGATAGGGACGTGAAAGAACGTGTCCTGCAGGTCCAGAGAGCAGAACCACACGCCGTGTTCCAGGGATGGTATTATCTGAGCCAGAGTGACCATCCTGAAGGTTCGAGACCTTAGGAACTTGTTCAGGTCGTGTAGGTCGAGAATGGGGCGCCAGCCCCCCGTCCGTTTCGGAACCAGGAAGTACCTGGACACAAACCCCGGGTCTGAGGGAGGATCCGCTACCTCCCTGATCACCTCCTTTTGGAGGAGGAGAGCGATGTCGGCCCGACGAGCCGACAGTGAGGCTGCGGACCCCGAGGCCCCCCGAGGTGCGACGGCTCTGAAGGGCGGAGCCTGCTCGAATTCTAGAGGCAGGCCTTTTCCCACCACCTCCAGTACCCACCTGTCCGTGGTAATAACGGACCAGGCGGAAAGGGAGTGCTGAGCTGCCTCCACGGGGAAGCTGAGGTGAGGTGACGGGGTTGGGGGCGACACCCCTCAGCCCGTCACTGGGCAGGCTTGGAGGAGGGACCGGCCGAGGGACCTCCTGGGCCTTTACCTCCCTGCTTCCTGTTGGAGGAAGCTCCGGACTTGGGTTTGGGATGCCAAGCCCGAGCCTGCTGGCCCTGATGTTGCTGGGCCGGACGCGCCGGGGGCGCAGAAGGACGAAAGGGCTTAGGCTGTGGTTTGCGGCCTTTGTCCTTCTGAGCGGAAGAGACCGAGTCCAAGGTAGCATTGGACTTCTGATCCTCTGCAGGTGACCTTCCACCCCAGGGCTGAAGAGGTCAGTCCCCAAAAAGGGAACAACCGCCAACTTGTGCTGGGTATCCGAAGTAAAGGTGGATATCCTCAGCCAAGCCCGCCGACGCATAGCCACTGCGGCCGCCACAGACCTGGCACATGAGTCCCCAATGTCTAAAGCAGTCTGGGGCTGCTGTTTGGCCCCTGCTCTGGTCCCGCACCTGCCTGACCGTAGTCTGCAGATCCGCGGGAAGATGAGGGACAACCTCATCCAGGGAGCCCAACAGGGCATGAGAAAAATGTGCCATGAGGACGGCCGAACTGGCCTGGCGAAGGCCGAGAGAGGACGCAGCACAGACTTTTCACCCGGCATAGTCCAATTTCTTGGACTCCTTGTCGGGAGGTTTGTCCACATCCCTGCGTTCCCGGCACGCCGGAAAACGCTGTCGGTAACCAACCCCTCAGCAGAGGGGTTCAAAAACCGACAGGGAACTGGTAGGGACCGATACTTCCTGGCCATCCTGGCCAAGGCAGGACAGGAAGCAGGGCGCTGCCAAAGCTCCAAGGCCGGACTCCACTATGGCCTCGGCCACTGGAAAGGCCTCTTGGGGAATCCCTCGGTCCAGAATCTCCGTGAGGGATACCTGGCCCATTTAGGAACGGGTTCGAGCTCATCCCGTGGACTCCGAGATGAGCCAAGCAATCCTAGAAGGACGAAGGGTTATCGCCCACCGACTGTCCTCCTGAGGACTCCAAGTCCATTCGCTTGGAGAAAAGGGAGGAATCATCTTCAGACTCGAAGAGTCCTCAAAGAGCTGCCTCGGCCTGAGCCACCCTCCACCTGCCGAGGTCTATCGGGAGTGAGGGTGACAGACAGCCTATGGGGCAGTCCCTGAGCCGACCGAGAATTTTTGGTCAGAGCTCCAACTAACGGCTGTGGAGGCGGAGGTTCCACCGGAATCGGTGGGGCAGCTGGAATTGGCCGAACAACCGGCCTGGGAACAGGCTCCTCGGCTAAAACGAGGGGTTGTTTCGGCCGCTCCGGTGACAGCCACTTAATGGCCGGGGAAGGCGATGGCGTCGGCTTATTCCCGGTCAGAAGGAGCTGTTGCCACATGAGTTCGTACCTCGGACGCACTAGCGCCAAGCCCCCTCGTCCGAGGAGGAGGAAGAGGAAGAGCGGTGGCGCTGCCGCGGTGCCGAGACCGAGACCGCTTAGACGGTGGGATCGGCTGACCGCTAAGATGTCCGAGATCGGGAACCTGCTAGGCCGAGGGACGGTGCAGGAGGTGTCGCGGGAAATGGCACTCCCCTTGGTTCGGACGATTCCACCGAAGGCTCCGGAACCGGAGGCACAGACGAGCTGACGGGATCCTCAACTCCCACCGAGGGAACCGGGGAGAGGGGATTCTCAGCTTCTCCAGCCGACAACCGGTCCAACGGGTCGAGAAAAATCTCGACCGCGTCGACGGGAGTCTCGGTCAACTGGCCTGACGGGGACACCGTGAAACCAGTGGCCGAGCCGCCGGGGTCGACTGAAGTCGACGGCCGACAACTAGGGAGAGGGATCTTTCCCGCCCTAAGAGCATCGACGGTGAGACCTACTTTTGTCTCTCTTTTTGGACCGAGAAAAAGATCCAGAAGAAGTTGGACCCTCACCTTTTGTCGAGAGGGTCAGACAAAGCTCTTAAAAGAAGCGAATAAGAGGCACCGAGAGAGATAGCGGACAAATGCCGCGCGCGGTAGAAGCAGCCCGCCGCCTCCTCTTTGAGGCCGATCATTTGCCTGCTGATCCGGCCGAGCTCACGCCGCTGACACCGCCGACCGGCCTCTTTGACTTAACTAGAGGAATTTCTCCTCGACGCCTCTAGTTGTAAACGGGCAGCATGTCTTCGAGGACGAGGGTCGAAAAGGAAGAGCACAGGTCGCAGGCCTGCGGGTCGTGCTCAAGGCCCAAGCAGTAGACGCACGTGGAGTGCGGATCCGTCTGAGACATCTTCTGCCCGCAAGGGCATCTCCGGAAACCAGGAGTCGATTTGTCCATCGTAGCCGCGAGGGAGAGAAGACCAAAGTCTTTTTAGCAAAACTTTTAATTTCGAAAATTCGAAGAATTAGGAACCAGTCTTATACGCAGAGCGTTAAGGAGGGAACCTGAGCTTCCAAGCGGTAAGGAAGATCTGGCGTCATGGGGCGGAGCCGAGAGTTTTACCACCCGGGTGGGTGGGAGGAGCCATCTTGAAGACCTTCCGGCAAGATTTAAAGCGGCAAGGAACCTGCCAGACAGTGTGGATGAACAACATATCCATGTCCCTAGAAATACTGCTCTGAGCTCCAGGAGGTTTATACGCTCTCTGGACTCTCGAGGAGACCACACACCGCTTACTGTTAGGTCATCCAGGTGGGCTCCCCAACCCAGAAATGAGGTATCTATTGTTATGACAATTGTCGGAACTCGTTGAAAAGTTACACCCTTCCTGAGATTGCCCCTTTCCTTCCACCATTCTAAGGCCAGGCCAGGGGATACTGGGATGCATAGAGAGGGCATCACAAGTAGAAAAAGGGAAGTGGTTATCCCTCTATACAGACAGTTGGTGAGACCCCATCTGGAGTACTGCGTGCAGTTTTGGAGACCTCATCTACGCAAGGACATAGACAGGATGGAAGCAGTCCAGAGGAGGGCAACTAAAATGGTGCAGGGTCTACATCAGAAACCATATGAAGAGAGACTGAGAGAGCTTAATATGTATACCCTTGATGAAAGGAGGGACGGGGGACATGATAGAAACTTTTAAGTACCTCAAGGGAATCAACAAAGTCCAGGAGGGTAGCATCTTTCAGAAAAAGAGATGTGTAAGAACAAGGGGGCACAATTTAAAGTTAGAGAGGGGACGGCTCAGGGGTAATGTGAGGAAATTCTTTTTCACGGAGAGAGTGGTGGACACATGGAACCGCCTTTTTGGAGAGGTTGTGGGGTCTAAAACAGTGGAGGAATTCAAACATGCATGGGACAGACATAAGGCAATTATAGTGGGGGGGTTGCAGGAAATAGGCTGTTGGTTAACTAGAATCTGCAGCTTATCCAGTAGGTAGGGAAATGGGCAGACTGGGTGGGCCAAGTGGTCCTTATCTGCCGTCAAAGTCTATGTTAAGGCCTGTGGCAGAGTTTTTGTCACAGGCACTGTACCAGCCATGACACAGTGTGCTGCTTCTGGGACCAATGGGCTCTCAAGTGGAACTGGATGTCTCTCATTTTAAATCTAGCCTCTAGAACTATGGCTGTGGTGGAAGCCATATGTCCTAGAAACTGAAGGAAATGTCTTGCTGGCCTGGGCTGGCCCAGGTTGAAGGAACTTACCAGAATCAGAAGGCTTACCAGCCTTTCTTATGGTAGGAACCAAGAAAACAGGTTGCTACAAACGTCAATAGCGGGGCCAAAATCAAAAAGAATAGTACTCACAAAATGCTTGTAGGTCGGCACCTTGTCACTGTCCACATAGATAAGAAACTCCACTTCAGATGTAGATGGATAAAAGCCTTTTAATTCAAAATAGGCAAGCCAGCCAGCATAGCAAGGTACATGGTGCCCCTCCCCACAAAGCCAGAATGGGTCACCACTTCCCATTTTTCTTGCGTTGAGAAAGTACCTTTAATAATGACCTTTTCCCCACTGGGAAGGGGGAACTCTTTCTGCTGTGTTTGCCTTAAGCAGATTCTTGACCTCTAACTCCAACAAAATCATTCTGCTGGTGTAGAAGGGTGAAAGTGCCTGTGAACCTGAAGCCTGGGAAAGCTTTTGAAATGTACAGTGAGGCCTTGACTTACTACTTCCAGTACCCACTTTTGTGGTGATGTGTTCCCATTCCTGAAAGAAATGAAGAAGTCTCTCTCCCACTGGCAATGGGTGGGTGACCTGGGCAAGCATATCAGGGATTCTGTTTTAGCTGAACCCTAGAGTTCGAAGCCTGGTCAGCTCTTCTAGCAGTTCTTCTATCCCTGCCCCTGAAGTAACCTCTCACCTGAGAATAGTCATAGACTCATAGTGTAAGCCATGTATGCTGCCTGCCTCAGGAGAAGGGAGGCAAAGGTGTATACCTTCTTACCCAGGTTATCCAGCTTCCTGGAATCCTTGTCCGTGGGCTGGGAGGAAAGGGGTACCTTGGCTTTGTCACACAGCAGTTTGGACTACGCCTCATGATCTGGGTGTGAGCAGAGATTCTCAGCCCCATGTCTGTCCAGCTGATACTTCTTCTTGATTTTCTTGTCACCCCCGGAGCAGAGGAAGGGGTTTGCAGAGTTTGCAGGTTGCCCTCTTGAATGAACTGTGCATGAGCAGAAGCACCCTCTGTGATGGGGTCAACAACAGCATATCTAGGTAATCAGCCTTCTCTTTCTCCCCAGATTCCTGGGTGGAGAGAGCAAGGGTATCCACCATCTGTTTGACAAAGGCATAGTGTGAGGGAGAACCATCTGCCCTGTGGGTGGAGCTGAACTCCTGGTCAGGGAAAACTGTCTGGATCCATCGGTTCCCGCCTCCTCCTCCTCCTCCTGTTCCTCAAAATTAATTTCATCCCCCTGGTCCAAAGGAACTGAGGAAGGAACCAGAGGTTGATGAGGTACCGGTAGGCCCATAAGGTCCATGGTTTGGAATATTTGGAAGAGTTGCACAGCTTTATTTATGATCTTCTGAGCGGGCATTTTTGTCTTGTCCACTGGTGTCTCCATCTGCCTTTAGCAGGAGAGGCAGTGACAGGTTTTTCCTTTTGTTAGATAGAATCTGAAACCTGCTCATATGATCTTTTGTGCTTAGAATGACCTGAGTTGCCTTTTTTGGGCATCCTGTCAGATGGTTCCTTAGAGGGTCTGTCCCTGAACTTAGAATGAGAGGGACCCTCATCCAAATGTTTAGGTGACATAGCACTGGACAGAGGAGCCATGATGTCTTGAGCTATAATTTTGTTATTATTACTATCTTTTTTTCCTTTAGCAGAAATTATTGCCAAGTTCACCTGGGTGCAAATGTAGGCCAGACTACCCCAGAAAGAACCCCACAAAGCAAACCAAAAATATAAAAATAAGTACATAAAAAAATGATAAAACGAGAAAGAGAGCCAAGCTTCTTCGGTTCCCAGGAACCGCTGAGGAGTGGAGAAACTTGAACACTACCACAGAAAAAAAAACACTGCTACAAAAAACGCTAATGAGGCAGAGAAGAATAAAAGTATAACAGAAATACTTGTTCTTAAATAAACTGCTTCGAGACAAGTAACTGACGAGCGGTCTCTCAGGCAACTTGCTGGAGCAGACGGAGAAAGATCTGACGTTAGGCTGCTGACAACAGCTCCACCACAAGGCAGAGTGTTTGAATAGCGTTCCACATTCTGAAAATCTACATATTATTCCACGCACTCCGAGGCACCTCAACCTGCCGGGCTGAATCCAGTAGTTAAGCATAATGAGGGATTCCTGGGGTTTGAGCTTGTGTTTAAATGTGCCTAGAGGGCTGGATTTACAAGATGAGTTTTATAATATTTCTTTATCTTAGTGGAGCCTCTAGTAGGAAGGTTTCCATTTCAATGAATGTATAAAAGATGAGCGGTCTTCTACAGCCACGACATCAGTGCATTTACAACCAGAAAGGCACTGCTCTCCAGGGCTGTGGGAAGGCTCACAGATTGGTAAAGGCAAACTGCTCATACCAGTGCACTGCAACACCTGATTGTGAAATCAGCAGGGGGTCCAAGACATTGCCTATAGCTAGCCATACCCAGTTATCATATTTCATCAACCTTGTACGATACCTGTACTCTAAGAGACCTGGTTCCTTGTGGTCACTGGTCTCCCCACTAGCAACGAAGCAAGGGATGATAAAGCTGCTGAAATGTCCCCTGAAATTTCTGAGCAGCGCAGTTCTGGCAGTCATGTATTCGTCAGAGCTGCAAATAGAGCAGACAGGAAGAAAGGGTGAGAACTGGGAAGGTGGAACAACTACAAAACACAAAAAATATAATGACCAGTATCATTGGCAAGGCTGTACTTAAAATATGTTGTAGGCAGCTTTTGGGGTGGAAGGTATGTCTGTGAGAGGACCATGTATCACTGTGGCCTAAAAAGATATATACTTGACTGTACAAAACAATGTTTTTCCTTTCTTCCCCTACTTCCTTCTTTCAATCCAGTCTCCCACCTCCACTCTCTAATGTGACTCCTTTTCAGTGGAATCCAGCATCACCAACTGGAGGCAGCAGGTCTGTGGTACCCACGTGCTCCCTTCATGTCAGTGCCAATGCCAACCATGAACCTGTGACATAAGTGGATTGTAAAGGGGGCATCAGACCACTTAGAATCATTTCCCTTTCCAACACGTGTTTTGTGAGCCATTCCAGAACGAGCATTTGTCAATGCCGAATGTTTGCTTGCTTGAATTGGCATTGGTAGTACAGGAGGTAGAGAGATGCATCATAAGTGTGGCAGAAAAGTTTTGATGTTGTGGATGTGAATAGTTTTGAGATAAAAATGTTATGTGCATCCATATATTTTGTCTGGGGTTAAACCAACTCTCAACATAGTGATGGTTTCAAAATGAAATGACAGATCTGGCCCTACCACTGATTGTTTTTTTTTGTAAGATTACAGAGTAAATACATTACAAAACTACTCCCTCCCCGCTTTAGCAAAAAAAAAAAAAAAAATTAAATCTAATGAAAACAATTATCTGAAATAATGGTTACCCTACAGCACTAGAAAAATATAACACCAGTCTTATTTACAATACACCTAGCCAGCTGGAAATTTCCAGAATTGTCGCCTATGAAACAACAAAGCAGGCGAAAAATACTTTAACAAATTTAACAAGGCAATTTACTCCACTGAGACAATTTTATCAGTTGCTTCAAGATCATTAAAACTAGGCATACATAATTGTACACAGATAATGATTTTAATCACATGCTCAATAACAGATATAAACAAGGCAAAATGCAAGTGAATGTTAACCCCTCTCCAAATACTACCCGATTCACTTTGTAACCAAACTCCATCTGTGGTGTATGCAACAGAAAGCTGAACTGAAGACCAGTTTAGCGGAAATAATAATAATAAAAAAATTAAAATCCAATACCTGGCTTCAAATTTTGTCTAGCCACAGCAAGATCACCATTCAAACTGTACAGCTAAAATGCAAACACATATACACCTGGTAATACATTTCTTTGCTTTATGATGTTACAGTGATTTGAGCTAGGCATATTTTACAAATAAAAGTGTGTGTGTGTGTGTGTGTATATATATATATATATATATATATATATATATATATTAGATGTAGAGGCAAAAACTCTGTTTAATGCATCAGTTAGGGTTGTTCCACAGCGACAAAAGCAAGGAAATTCGGTGTTAGGGTTGAAACCCCCTTGGACTCCCCAGCCCACCCCAACGCCGCATCGTGCGCGTTAGGTCATCAACCCAACTCTCACCCCATCACATTGTAAAGAAGCAGAGGTATAGGAGAATGGGGTGAGAGTTAGAACTAATGACCCCAACGCACACCCGATGCCGGTTGGGGGTGGGCTGGGGGTCCAAGGGGCTTTCAACCCTAACACCGAATTTCCATCGCTTTTGTCACTGTGGAACAACCCTAACTGATGCATTAAACAGAGTTTTTTGCCTCTAATTTCTCTTCTTTTTGAGAATGAGGACGATAAATAGTGAATGGAATGCAGTGGCGGGAGTGCGGGGCATGATATCTTGTTACATAGTAACAGGAACTGCAAAGCAAACGCAAGTGGCAACGGTTACGCACATGGTAAAGCAAACGTAAATGATTAAGCAAACGTTAATAGAAATGCAAGCGTAAAGTGACGCTGAAGCGAACAGTGACACAAACGGACACACAGGCACGTACGAAAACACAACTGGTAACATGCACAGTGATGGCACCAGTATTTTAACACAAATGTTAAGTGTTACAGCAACAAGAACGCCAAAGGTAACAGAAACAAAAACGGAAGCGCACACGTAAATGCGAACTGTAACGCACACGGGAACGGTACCGCAATTGTAAACGCAAATGGTAAAGTTAACATGAATAATAACGCCGAAGGAAACAGAAATGTAAAGATGAACGCAAACCGTATGAAAACGCAAACTGTAATGCACACGGTCACGTTACTGCATTTATAAATGCAAATGGTAACGGTAACAGCAACAATAACGACAAAGGAAACAGAAAAGCAAAAGGAAATGCAAGCACATATGGAAACGCAAACTGTAATGCGCACGGGCACAGTAACGCAACAGGAAACGCAAATGGTAACAGTTACAGCAACGAAGACGCAAAACAAAAAACAAACGCAAACGAAATGGCTGCCGTAAATGCAAATGGCAATGCACATGGTGATGCAAACTGAAACACAAACATAAACAGTAGTGGAAATGCAAATGGTAACAGTAACGCAAACGCAAGCACAAACGAGAATGCAAAGGGTAACGCAGACGGTGGCGTAGATGGGAACGGTAACGCAAATGGGTACGTAAATGCAAGGGGAAACAGTAACTGTAACATTAACAGAAGCGCATACCCTGTTTTTCCCTCAACAGCTGCATAGAGAAACACAGTGTGTACAAAGAATGTATGCATAATAATGGGCCTCGGAGCCGAAAATGAGGTGTTGTAATACTAAATTGCTTATATCTCAGTAACCGTAAGACGTAGAGAAAAAAAAATTCACACGATTCATGATTTTCCTGGCTACGTTTCCACTGAATGCGTAGCTATAGGCTACACACTGTCATGACGAAAATTCCGTATCTCGCACCGTTTTCGAGATACGAGCCCTGAAAGGCACGGTGTACGCCACCATGTTAGTCTATGGGAAAAAATG
Source organism: Neoceratodus forsteri (assembly GCA_016271365.2). Taxonomy (NCBI): domain Eukaryota; kingdom Metazoa; phylum Chordata; order Ceratodontiformes; family Ceratodontidae; genus Neoceratodus; species Neoceratodus forsteri. The sequence continues at coordinate 336,585,117 of CM057452.1, read as the reverse complement.
CCAACTTTAGAGTACTGTAACTTTGCAGCCATGTAATATTTTTTCACCAAACCACCAAAAGGCACATCTGTGAGGTGTTGGCTGCCTTCCCTCCAAATTTCAGCTCAAAAGACCAAACCATTCTTTTGCACCAGGGTGGCAAGAACTGCTGTCATTTTGGCCATAGTCTGAAAAAAGTAGTGTCGTGATTTTACAAAGCTTTCTACAAAATTTCAGCAAAAGTGTCGCAGGTGCGACACTATTGTGCAACACTACATTTTCCCAGAAATTTGAAAACATATTTCTGGGGTGTTTAACCCCAAAATAAAGACATGCCTAGCATCCTCAGGGCTCGACTAGGTAAACACAAAAAGAACTGTCTCCCTAGATGGTCCCAATTTTAAATGCCAAGCATTTTTCTGATCACCAACTGAAAACAAAATGGCGGATTTGTGACACTACTAGGGCCATTTGCGACAGTAAAAAGTGCATTTGCGACACTGTCGAACTTTTTGTTAACTTTTCCCATTGACTCATAATGGGAACTTGTTTTTTGAATAATTTTTGAACCGTTTAATATTTTTCATGAAATCTTCAAAAGGCACATTGGGGACCCCGTCCACACGTTCCCTGAAGTTTTTGGACCGGTCGTGGAAACCATGCGACCTGTAGGTGCAAGCAAAGAATTTGCCAAAAAACGTAAATGCGTAAGAAGATCTCTTAATAACTCCGCAGCTGTATTCCTGACCACTACGAAGTTGGCAGATCCCAAGATATATGGATCTTGATCGTGCATTCCAAACTTCAGGCAACCAGAGAACGGTGGCAAAGTTATTAAGGTGCAAAGTTTCACCCTTTAACCTTAAAAGGGCTACTCAAGTTTAACATGGTAGCACTACTGTGCTACCATAATACAGACATATATATATATATATATATATATACACACACACACACACACACACAAAAACACATACACCTTATAAATAGATATACTACATTATACATAGATATGTGCATATACACACATATACACACACACACACACACGTGTGTGTGTTTGTGTATTTGCACACATATTCAAAATTTGGAAGGCAGAAGAATGCACTGCCTGGAGAAAATTGTTTTGGGTGTAGAAATAAAATCTGATATGTGAATCAAACTAACAGGACAGGGTAGCCAGAGAGAGTATTCCCTCCACGTCAAGTAAAAAAGGACAATTTCCAGTTCTGTACCAGGTCCCACACACACTTGCCTCACTCATTCTAAAACAATTAACTTTTGTGTTACAGCAGCATGTTGGAGAGAAAAATCAACCCATATGCAAACCTGCCTGAATGGGAATGGCTTGGCCATGGAAGGAGAAAGGGTGCACAAAAGAACCACCAAAAGGGCAGTTAGTATGGAGCTGAAGAAGCACTGGCCGGGCACAATAGGGGATCCCATGAATGGCGAAGCAGCCACCCTGTAACACCGACCCCAACCATGGCATACACACAAACACACAGCCCCATCTGCTGACCTGGAGAAGACTCACCCACAACCCCCAGCCTCTTTGTGCACAGCTTCAGGCCCCCTTCCTACACCCTAATTCTACGCAACATTCGCTACACCCTTCCTGCACCCACAGCCACAGGCCCCCTCCATACCCCCAACTTCAGGCAATGGCCCCCACCTGGTGCTCCTCACCTGCCCCACCAGTGTCCCCCTCTGCACTTTTTACAAATAAGGAGCTCGTCTGCAACAAAAGCGCCTGGAAGTGCTCATCATCATTAAATTAAAATGCTACTAACTGTAACCCAGGCGCACTCGGACAAGCTCTCTGGCCTAGACCGGTAGGTCCCCTTACCAGAGAGGTTCTCGATGGCCTTCATCACCCACGCTTTGTCAGGGCAGTCCACAAACACGTAGCTGCTCTTGACCAGCACTGCTGCCGAAGGATCTGGCAGTCGGCTAACACCTTCCCAGGTCGGCCAAGTGGTAGACTCAGGCAGGTTCCCATGTACAAGCTTGTTCATGGTGAGGAGAAGGGACTGGGATTGGGGGATACAGCAGCAGCTCCTGTGGGCTGGGGGATTCTGGACCCAGGATGGAGAAAGTTGCCGAAGTTTGTGGGAGTCCTGAATGGCAGTGGTGGAAGAGGGGGTGGTACCACACTGGGCTGATGGCTGGTGCCGATATGTTGATGTATTGCTGCCAATTCCTGAACGCAGCTGCCACAGGTGGCTAGCCTTGCCCCATGTGGTGGGCTGTGCTTCTCTTCCACTCGTGTCGGTTGGAGAGTTACAGTCACTGGGCCAATTGCCAAGGTATTGCTGCTGCCGATTACTGAATGCGGTGATCCTGCTGCTCTGCTGCCGCTTGGGCATTGCTGTGCTCCCACCCACCTTTTGTCAGACCGGAGGAGGAGGGGCAGAGCCTGTGTCTCAATCTCTATGTTGCCTGAGTGGCCGGGACTTGCTGCTGCTGCTGCCCTTACCGCCTCACTTACTGAAACCTGGCCTCAACACTCGAGTAAAACAAGCAAACTGAGTGATAAACTATTACAGGGTGGGTGAAGGGCTGAAATTTGAACTCTTGAACATGCTGAAACATGATCGGTTTGACGACGGGCTAACTATGCAAATGACCTACATGTTACCACCGCTTATTGTAGCGGTCATTTGCTTTCAACTGTACGCCACTGCATCTGAACTGCTGTCATAGACAGCTCAGACATGAATTAGTGTGGTACGGCCGTGCCTGCAAAAAGGATCAGGACACTGAAAGTGGGGTGACACACCTACGAAAATACGTATGGTGGCACTATGTTTCTTGCACATGCGTGCAAGCAAACATAAACACCACTACATGTTCAAGAGTTCAAATTTCAGCCCTTCACCCACCCTGTAACAGTGTATCACTCAATAAAACCCACATACCAGCTGGCCTGCTGGGCAGCGGTAGTTCTACCACTTGCAGAATCAACTACCTGGGTTCAGGAACAAGCCCAGAGCATTGGATGATCGGTTGGGGAGGAGAATAGAGCATCTGATGGACTGCTCTCCGCTGGGATGGGAGGGATATGACATTGGTAACATCCCGACTCCCTACCAATGGTTGGGGTCAATGTGCCATGACAGGTGCAAAATGCAGGGATTGGTGGGATGACGGACATCATCATATCGGGAGCAGGAGCATTCTGACATCACATGGACATCACTGCATGTCTGTTCACGACCAAAGGAAACAACATGGGAAAAGTTCCTCTATCATCTTTCTCTGTTTATTAGCAAAGGAGTTTTGTTCCACCACCTAGTAGAGATAACAGTTTACCTACCTACAAATCTAGAGATGAGAGTTCCCCCACCTAAACATTTCTGGTTAAAGAACAGTTATGTAAGAACTTACCATAACAGTAGATCTTCAAGGGAATCTCAGTCATCAGGTAACACCGTAGTAACACCGAAATATCCAAACTAGTTCCCTTTAAGGCTGCCCTGAAAACCCACATTTTGTCTACTCACAACTGCCAGTGTGACCACTATGTCTAATCCCAGGCCCTGCTGTATCACCAGAGGTCTTACCTGGCCCACTGACAATGCCTCCACTGAGGCAGCACACAATCTTCCAACTTTGACGCCTATGGGCCCTATGTCTAACATATTAGCTTCATAGCTTATATCTATGATAGGAATGCCTGTCAATGCCTCCCTGGAGACAGCACCCTGTTATCTGACTGTAACCTTGTGATTCAACCTCTGCTTAGCTACCACATGTATAGGCAAATACCTTACTTGTATGTATCTTACACATTTGTATGACACCTTACTGTATTCAACTATCATAATCTGCTGTTGCTATTGTTTTTACTCTGTACCTGACGTGGAGCCTTTGGAAACGAGTCTATGACTCAAATGGTTGTAATTCCTATGTTCTTAAATAAATAAATAAATAAACTTCACCATCAGTAAAGGGAATCACATGGAAGATTTTCAGCAGTACAACTGGGGCGTCCATGCTGTGCGTCCCTCCGACGCCATCAACCCTACAAAGGTGTGGAGGTCTCGCCTCCCTCTTCAGTTCTTTCCCCAGACTAAGGGAGCTAGGCTCATGCCATGGGGGGTCAAGAGAGAGAGAGAGGTGTCCAGGCATATATGAAAGGCTGGATATGCCAAACAGACAATTCCTAGACAGAAGCCCCAAGAAGGGGATGGTGGGAGGGAAGCATACCTGATGACTGAGATCCCTCGAAGATCTACTGTTATGGGAAGTTCTTATGTAACTGTTCTATATTTTTCTGGGGAATCTCAGTCATCAGGTAACACCGTAGGAATGACTCCAAAGCAGTAATGGGTGCAAACAGACAGTCTGGGAGGAGGGCTCACCATAAACTTAAGACAGAAGGCTCTGCAGCACAGCCCTGCCAAAACCTGTGCAGGCACTTGAGGCAATGTCCAGAATGTAGCGCTTGGTGAAAGTATGGATGGTACTCCAGGTAGCAGCCGCACAGATGTCAGCAGCTGAGACCCCTCTAAAACAGACCACAGAGGTAGCCATGCCCCTTGTGGAATAATCTTTGACAACACCAGGCAATTCTTTACTTTACTTATTCTAGCAGAACACAATGCACTTTGCCAACCATTTGGATAAACATTGTTTTGAAACTGAAATGCCCTCTCTACCGGGGTGAAGAAAACAAACAGCTGCTTCGACTTTCTACATTCCTTGGTCTGAAGCAGATAGTATTTTAAAGTTCTGCCCACATCTAACGTATGGAGCAGTGCTTCCCCTGGATTGACAAGCTCGGGCAACAAACAGGAAGGGGGATAGACTGGTTGAGTGTAAACTCTGAGACCACTTTAGGGAGAAACTTAGGATTGGTGTACAAAGACACCCTATCTTTGTGAAAAATCAAATAAGACTCCTCACATCAGAGGGCCTGAGGCTCTGAAACTCTTTGAGCAGAGAGAAAGCATGAATCACAAGTAACGACTGGCTCAAAGGGAGACAGGGTTAGCTTTTCCAAAACAAAATTCAAGTACCAAGCCAGGACAGGAGAATGGATTGGAGGTTTCAGATGAGGATGCCCCTTAGAAAGGTATGGGAAGCCAGCCCATTGGTGCTATGGTTGAGGCGCTGGACGCCACACCTCACGCTATGTCAGCGCACCCGAGCTCGGGAGTGAGCTCAGGCACTGGGGTCGACAGCGGAGGGAGAAGATTGAGTGTCCGATGGACTGCTCTCCTCTCCCGGGGAGGGCAACAGGGTTATCCAGCATCCCACCAACCCCCGATGGAGATTGGGGCACTGTAGGATGTGGACATAAAGACAGGGGAGCATGGCAGACACCGCAGGGTTGCCATGCACCATGGCGTCATTGCACACCACACTGGGGTGAGAGCTCACCAGGAATAAGGAAACACCCAGCTTTGCAGGGTAGGTGACGCACCTGACCCCCATGCCCACTGACGGATCTCACTAGCCCAGCCTCCAGTTCCTCCACCCGCCTTCACCGCAGCTTGGCCAGTCTACAAGTGCGCGCCCAAAGAGGAGGGGCGGCCCCACCCTGAGGGGTTAAGCCGGGGAATTGCAGCAGGGGGGGGACAGGAGGCTCGGATGGGGACCTCATGCAGGCAGGAGCAGGACAGGTTGCCTGAGAGAGGCCTCACAGGCCACGATCAGAGGGAAAAGATGTAGGGGAAAAAGAAAAGGTATGGGAGACATCCAGCTGAGCAACTGATGGTCACCCACAGGCTCATGGAATGCAAAATGGCCGAAAGGTGCACCTTGAGGAGGAGTACTGAGACCTGAGTCGGAGAGAGAGATCAGGTAATCCAGGATATGGTTCACTGGGCAGGTGAAAGTGTCTAAACTATGTTTGGCAGCCCAGATGGCAAACTGCTTCCACTTCATGGCATATGTGGCTCAAGTGGAAGTTTTCCAGGCAGCAACTAGGAAATCCGCCATTCTGTTAGAGACCTCAACCTGGCAATGGCTATGTCCTCAGGAGCCAGGCATGCAGATGGAGGGATCTGAGGTTAGGATGGACCAGAGTCCCTGAGCATGGGTCAGCAGAATCCTGCAAGGAGAAAGAGGGACGGAAGTTCCCCACCATCTGCTGGAGCAGAGGGAATCAGATCTATCGGGCCAGAATGGAGCTACCAGGATCATGCTGGCACCCTCCATCTGCAACTTGATTAGCACCCTCTAAATTAGAGGAAACAGAGGGAAGGCATAAAGAAACCTCCCGCTCCAGATGAAGGACAACATGTCTCACCAGAAAACTCCAGGCCCTGGATCCAGCAAGCAGAAATTGGCCAGTTTTGCGCTGAGTGGCAACGCAAAACGGTTCAACTTTGGATGACCCCATCTGTCAAACAAATCTTCTGTGATGGATGAGAAAAGCTACCATTCATGCATGCTGGACCAGTGCCCAGTATTACACTATCATGGCCTCCTTGCAAAGGGGGTACAAATGAGTTCCCCCCACTTGTTGATGTAGTATATCATGCTTAGTTTGTCCGGCTACACCAGCAGCTGACCCGGAGTGAGCTGTGCCTGAAAAACCTGCATGGCATAAAGCATCACCTCATCTCCAGGACAATGATATGCAGGGAGGTTTCCCACTGGGACCAAGAGCCCTGGGGATCTGGAAGGGACCCAGGTGCGCTCCCCAGCCCAGACCTGAAGCATCCATGGTTAGGGTCTATTGAGGGGAAGAGATCTGGAATGTGACACCTTAAAGCAGATTCAAGGGGTCCATCCACCACTGCAGCACCTTGCGTACTGGAGAGGAGACCAGGACTGGTTGATCTAACTCATCTGTGAGCTGGTTCCACTGCACCCGGAGGGTACGCTGGTCCCACTGCACCTAGAGGGTCCACTGGAGGATGCGCATATGAAGTCTGGCCACTGGAACAGTGGGTATGGCAGCTGCCATCAGGCCCAGAAATCAGATATACTCTGGCAGGATGTAGCGACTTGGGTGACTTCCGAGCTTGGGCTATACGGCACCTGCCCTGTTTTGGGGCAGAAAGGCCTTCCCTGTGGTGAGTCCAGAACTCCCCTATATACTGCAGCCTTTGGGACAGTACCAGAACCAGCTTGGGAAGATTGACAGTGATGCTCAGGGAGTGGAAAACAGGAGAGTTCGCTCCAGAGTCAGCAAAAGCTGTTCCCTGGATGGAGCCTTTAGGAGCCAATCGTCCAGACAAAGAAACACATACAGTCCCTCCTTCTGAGAGCTGCCGTGACCACTGCTAAACACTCGGGAAAACTTCTGGATCATCACATTGGATGCTACAAGGAGACCTGGGCTAAATACACAATTAGACATACGTCCATACCTTAGGAATAAAAATAAAAGAAAATATCTTTCTGGTCTTATTAGCAACACAGAATGGTCTTAGCCTACAGCATTATTTATAGGAATATCTATTTATGAGTGAAATTTTGATTTTTGTCTGTAGATTTCCTTAAACTCATGATGTTTGCCTGTCTTTTCCAATTTTACGGTGTGGATGTCAACCCTTAACCTCTGTCCCATCCCTTGACCTTCTGTCATCATGTACTTAAGTACGTTAACATATATCCTTAAACTGTAAGTTCTTTTCACCTCAGTTTGCTTTGCAAATAGCTTACTTATTGTTGTACAGATTGAGTTTTTATACACTGACACCCTCATGTTTATACCTTCTCCCTTCCCTTCTCCCTCCCTCCCTGTTCATTCTTCTACTATTCTTCAGCCTTCTACTCTGTTCCATTCTCAGGCCCCTCCCCATCCCTCCTTTTCTTCCAAACCTTTTCCCTCTTCTTGTTCCTTCCCCTTCCTCTTACCCTTCCCCTGTGTTAGAGTTTGTTCTCCTTTCCTTCCCCTAGTGTATTTTTCTATAGTATTTTAAGTCCATAATATTTATTGTATTCGCTTCTAGGTGGCACTGTGTTGTGTTTTTAAATGTTGACTATTAAAGTTTGGAATACAAATCCTTTTTAACCAATCACATTACTATGAGTCACAGGGTGTCACTGGAACACATGTCTGGTTTGTACTATATCTGTTGGTTGTGTGGTCTTCAGCATACAGCCTTTGAGGAAGGACCGCCTGGTCCAAAACATGTCAGGTCTATGCAGGTCTGCGTTTGAATAAATGTTGTGAGTATAAAACTTCTTGCCCTGATGTCCCTTTTATCAGGCTGGTATGTGCAGGAAACTTTGTCAGTTTTACTTTCACTTAGTAAAGACTTGCAGCACAGAAGACAAGTCAAAGGGCAGCACTTTGAAATGATAATGCTCACCTGAAGGGCAAAATAGAGAAACTTCCTGTGAGGAGGAAAGACCGAGATGTGCAGGTAGCGCCTGCATGTCCAGTGAGCAGAGTCAGTTCCTGTTCTGAGAAGGGGCATCAAGCTTGGCAAAGTTATCATCCAGAACTTTTGTACTGGACATACAGATTGAGGTCCCTTAGATCTAGGCTGGCCTCAGATCCCTGGTCTTTTGGGGACCAGGAAAACCTGGAGTAAAACCCTTGTTTCTCTGGCACCTAGGCACTGGCTCGATGGCCTGCTTGCACAGAAGGGACTGTACCTCCTCCCAGAGAACAGACAGGTGAGTCAGAGGATAACCAGAGGGTGGGGTGGGGTTTTAGAGGCTGCTCAATGAGCCCAAGCTGTGCCCCTTTCTATGATCTGCAGAATTCATGCATCCAAAGTTATGGTTCTCCACTGATTCAGATGGAGGGGAACCCTCCGACCACTGCCTCCTGGTCCTGGACCAGAAGAGAGGTCTGGCAAGGAGTCAAGCAGAGGTGGAGCCAGCTGCAGGGGCTGGTCCCTCATTACTGGGGCTTTTGGCCACTGCTTCGACACTGGAGGGGGCAGGCAAGGCAGCCTGGGCTCTGTGTTTCCCCTAGGGGCCGGGGAGTAGTCCCAGGCCTACTGTTCATTTTGTGAAAAGGGGGGCATCCTCTACCCCTTGGTTGGGTGTGGTAGAGGGAGTGGACAGACTTGAGGGCCATGTCCGAGGCTTGCAGATCATTAATGATGTCCTGGACATCAGGGCCAAACAGCTTGGTGCCATTAAAGGGGGCATTAAGCACTTTTGCTGCACATCGCCATAAACCAGATACTCTCAGCCAGGAGTGCCTATGTAGGCATATGCCTGTGGCAGTTGCCTGGCAATGGTGTCAGCCATGTCATACTGAGTGTAACCCCCTTATGAATGGGGGTTCATGAAAAGTCTTCCTTGAGCTTGCTTAAATGCTCATTGCCAGGCTGGTGTCCTGCGTTTTAGCAGTTTAAATGTATTGCCAGAGAGTGCCTGTATAGCCTCTGTGTACTGTCTCTTTAAGAGCTGCCTGGATTGCAGTCATAGTTAATCTTAGAGGGAGCTCTGTTAGAAGATGTACTTGTTTGCTGATCATTTGTTAGAGTAGTAATAATATTGCAGTTTGTTCTAACCTGCCTTCTTTGCAGCAGGACAGTTTTGTTTGTTTCCATCATCTTGGTCCTGGACTGTCAGAATAGGCCAATCAGTACATTTGGGACTATACAATGGAGCCTGCCTACAGGGGCTTGGGGGGGCCAAAACTTGTAGGAATTGTAGTTTTGGGCTTTTGGTGCCTAAAATAACCTGGAGGGGGAGCCCTTGTTGTGACTGACAGACAGATCAGCCAACCGAACCTTTTGGATCCTGGGGAACGTCCCACACTGCTTGCAGTTTCAGTTAGATCTGAGTTGGGAAGTGAAGAAGTAACAGCTCGAGATAGTTCAAGCAGCAGTCCATAGTGGATTCACGTGGGAGAACTGTGGAAAGGCCTGAGTTTGGCCTGCATGCTGCCTGCTGTTCCTGAGAGGGAACTTGTGCTTTTTTCAGACTGAACCGAATTTGGAGAGCGAATTAAGCCACTGATTTGTGACCAGGCTTTAACCTGAAGAAGACCGAAGATTTGCTGAATGTGATCAGCCTGTCAGGACTTCCAGCTACCTCTGAACTCCCAGATTGTTCAGAGACTCTGTAATTGCGACCAGAGAGCCATTTGTCTGGTACAGTGGAATTTCCTTACATGTGAATGTGCTGTGTGCTTAAAGTGGGTTGTGATTTGATTCCCCACTGTGTGTCTGAACTGTGTTTTGCTTGCTGGAGGCTGTATCCAGTTCCATGGACTGAATCCGTATCCATTTCCATTTGCCTGGGCCCTGCTACTAGGGCCCAGCCAGAATACTGCTACATGCAGAAAGTCATCGACGAGAGACCGCCTGGGATCAGTCCCTGTTCAACGCCTGAACAGGAACAATGCCTCGGTGATTTGTGTGGGCCCTTAAGCTCCGGCACTCCAGCTCAACAGCCTGCAGTCTCGATTTTGTCCTGCCTGTGTCCTGTATTGGGTATCGTGAGTAAACATCAGGGTAGCTCCCTGCAACAACAGCTAAATCTAAAAGTGTTGTCATCTGATTGTCTTGTTGCCTTTTCTTTCATGAACTGAGCCCTCCTGCTCCAGATTACAAATAGTGTGTGTTGTGCATGTTGCTTTCTTCCATTACAGGGCCCCAACCAGCTGCAACATTCCTGGCTAGCCCACCGTTTTCCTACCTGGGTACCCAGAGCGTATGACTGTGTAGGGACTCTGAACTGCATGCATAACTGTCTGATTAATATATCTTTTAAGCAATTCAACATGATTACACCCCTCCCTTGTTCAAGTCCCCTGAATAAATCAGATTTAACTTTGTTTGCATTTACCCTGAGTGTGGTTCCAGTTTGTGCCAAAAGTATTGTACTGTTGCTATTTGCTGTGCTTAACCCTGTTTTACAGGGGGTCCCCAGGGTCAAGCTAGAGGAACCAGCCCTGGTGGTAAGTGCAAACAGTGTGGGTAATTGCCTGGTGAATAAGAGTCATTGTGAAAGTAATTATTGTATATTGTTCAGGCCACTAGAAGGGAAAGAGGGGGTTACAGTGTCCCGGAGGGCTGTGCCCAGGTTAGCCTGACCACAACAACCCTGATCTCCAGGTGGAGGCACCTGTTTCATTACCCAGGCCCCTTAACCTGCCACTAGCCTACAGGAAGGGGTAGTAGCCCTGGGATAGTGCCACGTAGGGTTACATGAGCTTTGAAGAGATCAATCAATCAATCTTTATTTATTTAAGCCTTTCTTAAACCAAGGCGCTTTTATAAATTATATAAAACAATAAATATTTAAAATAAGATTAAAATAATTAACAATCATTAAAAGCTTTGTTATAAAGGTAGGTTTTCAAAGCTCCTTTAAAGCTTTGGACAGTCGGGGAGTTTCGAACCTGACGAGGTAGAGAATTCCACAGGGTCAGCCATAAACCAAAAGGTCTTGCCCTGAAGTTTTTGGTTTAACCCTGGGAATCTCTAGCAGTCCCTCATCAGTGGCCCGGAGAGAGCGGGGACAGTAGGGACGAAGGAGATCTTTTCAGGTAAGCAGGTCCCTGATCGTGTAGGGGCCTTATAGGTCAAGCAAACCGACCTTGAAGGTGATTCGCCAACAAACTGGCAGCCAGTGCAGTCGCAGAGCACAGGGCGTTATATGACTGGACTCTAGAAGAACCAGTCAGAAGCCTGGCTGCCGATTCTGCACTAGCTGCAAGCTGCTAAGTTCAACCCCCATAAGCCCTAGGTATAGGGCATTGCAACAGTCCAGGCAGGAGGTCAACGAAGGCATGGACCAAAGTTGGAAGATCCTCTGAGAAACCAAGTGTTTCACCCAGGCGATGTTCCACGATGATAAAAAGAGGTTTTAACAACCGCTGACACCTGAGATTTAAAAGTCAGACAATCGACAAATAAAACTTCAAGTTCCGCGACCCGGTTCGAGATAGTCAGCTGGACACCCCAAGTCATAAGCGCGAGGGTGATCTAGCTAACAGACCTGCCTCACAGTGACCCTGGTTAGATGCTTACTAACATCCTCAGCAGCTTGAACGCACTGAAGCAGTTCCTCCTTTTGAGTGCCGTCTGGAGGGCCTGGGTGGCAGCCATGCTGTTCTTCCAATTGCCATTCTGGCAACTTACCATGTGTGACAGATAGTTTGCAATCCTCAACATAGAGTAGAAGAGGCATATACCCTTTTGCCCCAGAGGCTCGATTCTGCGATTCCTTTTCTGGGGAACTGAACTAAGGTGCTTAGGCCTTAGACCTAACATGAGCTGCCTTGATAACCACAGAGTCTGTCTCGGGATGGGCAGCATAGCAGGGGAAACCCTGAGGGGCATGATAAACCTTGACTGCCCTGCAAGGCATAGCTGGCACCATGTCTGGTCTGTACCAGGTGGCCATGGTTGCATTCCTCAAGGCTGGTAAGACTGGAGGAATGAACTTTGGGGGAGATTCTGGAATCTCCAGGAAATCCACCAATTCTTTTCTGGTGGCATCTTCTTTCTCAGTGTGGAACCCGTGCTGATTACAGTTGCTTCATCACACTGAAAATGTGGGGTCCTCAGGAGGAGATCTAGGTGTGTTCTTCACCAAATTCTCACTGACAGAGGAAGCAGTGGACCTGTCGGAGACAAGGATTTCTTCCTCTTCCTCATTTGCAGGAAGAATGAGGTCTGGATGGTACTCCTCCTTGATACTGACCTTCTCTAGGTCTGGGTCTGGCATCAGTTGCGCCAATGACAGCCTATGGGGGCTTCCTGTGGCTGTTGAGTAGGCATCAATCATAAAGTTGCCATCAACTGTGTCAGTGAGGAGGGCCTAAGGGCACCCAGCTGTTGCACAATCACATTGGTAAATTTGACCAGATTTTCGTTTAGGTCGATGGTGTTCATTGATGGAGGGGGTTGACGGCACAGATGTGGATGACCTACCAGCTGGGCCCTGAGAACCTGAGGAGCCTGTAGCTTGAGTAGGAGAAGGGGCAGGCCTCAGTGGGAGAGTCGCCGATGATGAGCCCGACATCGATGAAGGAGGGGCCAATGACCCGGACGTCGATGGTTGACCACCCTGAGAATCGGGCGTGGATGCTGTCAGTATGGGTCTGGAGGGCAGAGACCTGGACAGCAGATTTCTATGCTGGTGCAGTCACAGCCAATGAAGGTCCTCCAGAAGAAGGCGAGGCCAACGGGGAACAAGCTTGACGCCGGGGGGAGCGGTCACAATCTCGGACATTTTTGTGACTGTTCCCCGAAGACCTGTCTCGGGCCTTGGAGGCCTGGACCTCAAAGATCTGGTCTGGGACTGAGAAGCTGGACCCCAGAGGACTCCTGCCCGGAACTGGCTACCTGTTGATTCATCAGGAAATTTTTGAGAGCCTTTCTGTGTCGCCTAAGGGTGTTTGGTTAAACTTCTGGCAGAACTCACAGTCAGAAACTTCGTGGTCAGACCCAAGACAGCAGACACAGAGAGAGTGTTCATCTGTGGAGGCAATCTTCTTTCCACAGTGGCACTGATGGAAGAGAAGAAAAAATTACTCACCTTAATAATGTTGTTTCTTCTAATGGAGTCTTGCTATATTATGACTATTGCAGTTTGTCCCAGCCTTAGAACTGCTCCGGAGGTGAAAGAGTTAACTTCCATGCAGAGCATGGAGCTTAGAGCGCGAGCTCGGTTCAGAAGCTCTGTTAGGCTGGTTTCAAACCGAAACCATCAGATCTTTACGAGCAAAAACTCACTAAGGTTCTGTGTGGAAGTTGTAACCTACACTAGCCAACTGGCCACTAATATATTAACATATTTTTCCTGGTCCCAACACAAAGACTCAAGTCAGTGGACCAGAAAAATAAGATAAAATAACTAAATAAGCACAACACCCAAACATGAAAGAGGGCATCAATAAATGCCAACAGAGGACTACCCATCCCATACCCAAAGTAGAAGTTCTGAGAGGGGCAGGCTGGGGGGGAGGTCATAATATAGCAAGACTCCATTAGAAGAAACAACATTACTAAGGTGAGTATTTTTTTCTTCAAACAACATGAAGTCTTGCTATATTATGACTATTGCAGACTACACAGCAGTACCTCCATGGGAGGAGGGACAGAACCTACTTAGGGAATAGGCTCTGAAGCACGGTTGTGTTAAACTCAGCATCCCTCCTGGCCTGAATATCCAGGAGTAATGCTTGGTGAAAGTGTGTACTGTCTTCCAAGTAGCTGCCTGACATATCTCCAAGATAAGGATGTCTCTAGCAGCAGCTAGAGATGCAGCTGTACCTCTGGTAGAGTGAGCCCTCAGGCCTGAGGGGGGAACCTTACCCAGCTTTTGATAGCAAAATTGGATACAAGAAACGATCCACCTGGCAATGGATCTCTTAGTGGCAGGTCTCCCTTTCCCAACCTCACCATAAGTGAGAAACAGTTGAGGAGTCAAACCTGTGACCCTTGGTACGCTCTCTATGTAGTAACTTAGGGCCCTCTAACATCTAAGCTGTGCAGCCCTCTCACCAGAGGACGAATGGTCAGTGAAGAACACTGGAAGTGAAATAGATTGGTTAAGGTGGAAATCTGAAACCACCTTAGGCAAAAACTTCATGTTAGTCCTGAGGACTACTTTATCCCTGTGAAAGGAAATAAAGTCAGTTTCTACTGATAAAGCCTGTAACTCACTTATACGCCTGGCAGAAGTGATGGCTACCAGAAATACAGTTTTCCAAGTCAAATACTTAAGCTCTGCCGAAGACAGAGGCTCAAAGGGGGGTTGCATTAGCTGAGCAATGCATACATTAAGATCCCAAGCCGGAGCAGGGTCCCTGAATGGAGGATTGGTGTGAAGCAATCCTTTAAAAAACTTGGAAAATACAGGATGAGCAGAAAGAGAAGAGGGCTTCCCTGCTGAAATGAAGGCAGAGACAGCAGCCAAGTGCACTTTCAGGGTGGCTGGTCTCAGTCCCAAAGAATTAAGATGGACCATGTAGTCCAATACAGTGGGTAGATCAGCAGATTCTGGGGAAACATGCTTCCCAGAACACCATATGGAAAACCTTTTCCACTGGAGTTATAGGTAGCCTGGTGGAAGGCTTCCTAGCAGCCTTCAGGATTTCGAGAACACTTTGAGAAAGTTGCAAATCAGCAAATCTAACTGCTCAAGAGCCAAGCCTTGAGGTTGAGGGATTTGAGATTCGGATACCAAACTCTCCCTGAGCACAGGTTAACAGATTGTGGTTCCTGGGGAGACACAGGGAAGATGGACTGCTAAAGACAGAAGGAGTGGTACCAGGGCTGCCTGGCCCAGTCTGGAGCAATCAGGATCATCTTGCAGGGTTGAGACCTGATTTTGACTAGTACTTTGAACAGGAGAGGAAGGGGAAAGGCATAAAGAAACTTCCTTCCCAATCAAGGAGAAAGGCATCCAGGGAACTGAGCCCAACACTGGGGCCTGCAACAAAACAGTGGAAGTTGATGAATGTCTGGGGCATGAAAAGATCTATCTGAGGAGTGCCCCATCTGGCAAACACTATCCCCAGTATTAGGGGATCCAGTGACCATTCGTGATGGCCCTGGGAAATCCAGTTGAGAGCATCTGCCAGACATTGTCCTTGCCTGGGAGGTGAACTGCAATGAGGGAAGTGTTCAGAGAGTAAGCCAGAGACCACAACTTCATCGCCTCGGTGCACAAGGCCGAAGACCGAGTGCCCCCTTGTTTGTTGATGTACCACATTGTAGTGGTGTTGTCTGTTCTGACCTGTACCACCTTGTTCTGAACAGATGCAGAGAAAACTCAAGTGCTAGAAAACAGCTCTGAGTTCCAACAGATTGATGTGGAGCAGAGATTCCTGAGGGGACCATAATCCCTGGGTGGAGAGGTCGCCCATGTGAGCTCCCCATCCCAAGAGGGATGCATCTGTAGTAAGGGTCAAGGAATGGGACAGAGGGATAAAAGGCACCCCCTGTCTCAGATTGCTCTGATCCTGCCACCACTGAAGGGCCTGGATCAGAGTTCGAGTCACTGGGATTAACTTGGATAGAGGGTCTCTTCTTTGAGACCAGAAAGCTCTCAAATGGAACTGAATGTCCCTCATCTGAAATCTTGCTCCTTACACCACAGCTGTGGAGGCAGCCATGTGCCTAGGAGCTGCAGGAAATGCCTTGCTGGTCGAGAGACCTGCAGGAAGGAGGCCAGGGCCACTAAGGTCCTTACCTTTTCAAGGGAAGGAAGGTTCTGCCTGCTTTGTGTCCAGTTCTGCGCCTATAAAGGTGAGTACCTGGACAGGTTCCAAAACTGACTTTGGAAGATTGAGAAGAAATCCCAGAGAGGTAAGCAGCTGCTGGGTAACTAGCAGGTGTGATTTGACCTGGTCTAGAGACTGACCCACAATGAGCCAGTCGTCCAGGTAGGGAAAAATGGCAATCTTTTGCCTTCTTAGGTGAGTGACTGCTACTGCCAGACATTTTGTGAACACCCTTGGAGCAGAAGTGAGGCCGAAGGGCATTGCTCTGAACTGATAATGGCCTGAGGGCAGTTCAAATCTGAGGTACTTTCGATGGGAGCTTCTGATAAGAACATGGAAGTAGGCATCTTTGAGGTCCAGGGAGGCTAGCCAGTCCCCTGGCCTTAGGGAGGGTAAAATCATTGCCAGTGTCACCATTTTGAACTTTGGCTTTAAAAGGTGCTTGTTTAGATATCTTAGATCCAGGATAGGCCACCACTCTCCTGTCTTTTTTGGGGTAAGGAAGTACCTGGAGTACAGACCCTTGCCCTGGTGAAGGGGAGAAACCTTTTCTACAGCTCTGAGAGCCAAGAGGGTAGAGACTTCTGTTTCCAAAGCAAGAGTCTCTAAAGGGTTTGTAGGTGGAAAAGATCTGGCTCTCATCTTTGGAAATTTCTTGAAGCTGAGAACCAGACCCTGGCTCACTACTTCCAGGACCCACCTGTCTGAAGTTAAAGACTGCCAGTCCTGGACGAAGTGAGCCAACCTGCCCCCTACAGGTAGTGGAGAGCTGACCCTGGGCATCCCATCAGGGTGCCTGTTTGGCAGGGGCTTTAGGCTGAGGGGTGGGAGCAGGTCTGCTCGAACCCCATCTGCCGCTCCCTCTGAAGAACCCCCTCTGTACATAGGCTGAAGAAGCGGAGGCCTGGGTCTGGTAAAAAGGCCTGTGAAAAGGCCTACCCCTACCCCTGGGGGGCTGCCTCTGAGGAGTGGCTTGCCGTTCCTTGGCTTGTGCACTCCTGTAAGTGGTTCTATATTCATCCATTTTCTTCATATAGTTCTCTGTCTGCTCCCAAACAGAGAATTTCCCACCACAGGAAAATCCATAGCCTTAGACTGGGTATCCTGTGACAAAGTAGTACACCTGAGCCAGGCCAATCTCCGAAAAGCCACAGATGTAGCCATGACTCTAGAGGATACATCGTATAGAATCCACTGCAGCATGGAACTACACCTTAGATGCCTCATCATTAAAAGTTACCTGCTCCAGCTCCTTTGCGAGCTGGCCAGGGACCTGTTTGCTAAGGCCATGACAGTATCCCATCTAGATTTCTGGTATCTTGCAACATAAGCCATATAGTTAGCTTGTCTGAGTCCCAAGGATGCTGCCATGTATTGTCTTTTGGCCATGGCATCAACCTTCCTGGAATCCTTGTCAGAAGGATGTGAAGCCAGTGGAATATTAGCTTTATCACAGGCTGCAGCCTGAACTACCCAACATGACTGCATTGCTGTGAAAGAAAATCTGTATCAGGACCTGACAAAGTGTACCTCCTGTCCATCTTTTTATCTACAGGAGGCACAGAATTAGGAGCTTTTAAAATTTTTATTGTTTGTTTTCTAAAAGATTTATGTAAAGGGATGGACAACCTCCTGGACTCTGGGGTATCCATCATCTCCACATAGTCAGGCTCCTCTTGCTCATCCAAAGCCTCCTCTAAGGAAGCTGGAGGGTCTCAGCAACTTTTTATAAAACAAAAATGAGAAGGGACTCAGAAAGCCTAGGGGGAGACTCACCTGAAGGTCTGTCTGGGGAGATGACCGGTTCAATGGGCACATCCAGACTTTCAAAGTCACATTCACACTGATCATAATCCTCATCCCCCTCCTCTGGTTCATAGAACTCTCCTATATCATAATCCTGAACCACTGGAACCGACCTTTTGCCAGACAGTGGCGGTTTGGAAGGAACTGGGGACAGGGACTGGACAATCTGTATTGCCCTGGCTATCTCCGCAGCAGTTGGAGAAGGAATTTTGGACTCCAAACCTGCTGATTTTTTAGATTTCTTTGCTGGAACTGGCTCCTCAGAGCCAGCTTTTCGTTTGCCCGAGGAAGTCTCGCCCTGGTCAGAGGGCACTCCCTCGGTTCGTTGGCACCGAACCGGCTGGCCATCTGGGTCAGCGGACTTTGGCCTCTCGCTCCCTGAGGCCTGCCCACCTCTTGACCAGGGTGGCTGCAGGAATTTTTACAAATCTGGCAGTCTGAATTGAGGTGGTCAAACCCCAGACAATAGACACATGTAGTGTGTGGGTCAGCCTTGGCAAAGGCTTCACAGACACTACAGTGTTGAAACCCAGTGGGCCCGGTTTTTCTTTTGTTTCTAGACATGATGCCAGCCTAACCAACAAACTTGCCCTTTTAATGGCAGTGCCAGGCAAGACACTCTTATCGGTTCCAAACCGTGTCACGGGTCGGGAAAAACCGTAATGAAATCCATTTTTAGAACCGATAAGAACTGGGAATCAGACTTCTAAGAAGCCTTAAAAGGCTTTAAACTTATATTTTAATATAATTCGATCGGTTCAACTAACCGATAACACTTTACAAGTTCCAGACAGAAAAAACCCTATCTATTACTTACGATTACTATAGACAGAGCCTGAACCGATGGTTTTATGTTAAAATAATTAAATAGCGTTAAATTAAACCAAGAAATAGCACTTTAAACCGAAGAAATGAACCGAGCAACAGGAGGAATCTCCGGAGTGACTGTTCAGTGAGGCGGAGTAAAGAATCTGACGGTTTCGGTTTGAAACCAGCCTAACAGAGTTTCGAACCGAGTCGCGTTTAAGCTCCATGCTCTGCATGGAAGTTAACTCTTTCACCTCCGGAGCAGTTCTAAGGCTGGGACAAACTGCAATAGTCATAATAGCAAGACTTCATGTTGTTTGAAAAGTTGAAGGATTAACTCTGACATAAACAAGTCACAGGAATCTCTGTAGAAAAGAGAATTCTGAAACATAATGTTAGAAAAGCCATAGGCGTAAAAAAGGATGAATACTACAACAGAGCTTCCGTGAACACCTGTATGAGCGAGTCGATGGTGGAAAAGAACTGAGGAGGGAGTGGTGCCACTCATGCCTTTATATCGTTGATGACGTCGGTGGACGTCGGCATCGCGGGCAGCCTCAGTTGTACCTGCTGAAACTCTTCTGTAGATTCCCTTCACCAACGGTAAAGTTCCTATGGTGTTACCTAATGACTGAGATACCACTCAAGAAGATATAAGGGATGACTGGGTTCCAAGTTGTAGCTCTGGATACATCAGAATCCAATCAAAAGTTTAGGTTTTAGGATTTTTGGACTTAGTTGCCGAAATCTTAATCCTAATCAATCTGATTCCAATCAGATTTGGCTGAAATCTGATTCTAAAATCCGAAATTGAAGTTGAAGTTGAAACTGGAAGTTGAAGCACTTGGATTGGATTTCGGACTAGGATACTCCAAAATCAAAAAGAGGCAGACGGATTGATTTTGAGATATCCAGTCACCTCTACAATTTAACCACTGGGAGAACCATATGTGGGCCTACAGGAATTGGAAGAGGCATTTTACCCATGTTGCTGCCACGGTTACTGTGAGGACTATTTTTTCAAGTTTTCACACAGTAACATCAGTAGCAACATAGGCAAGACCCACAGATCTGTCATCAGCAGAGGGAAAAGGATCAAGTCTGTGACTGGAATCCTGTCCCGCCACATCACTACTCGAGTAGATCCATGCCTGAGCATCAGCAGCAGTCATCAGTCGCAGTGCCAGCCTACCTAGTCATTTTGATTGTCATAGCACCAGTTGCAGCGCCCACCTCACATTCCAAACCCACCTCTCGGTGCTCAAACTTTGCCTTCTGGACACCTTTACCTCATGATCCACAGCTCCATCCCCACCACTACACTGAAAGGGCCATGTCTCATCCCCCCTCCAGCTCATGCAACACACAATATGTTACCTTCACAAGACAGCTTAAGACACACAGCCTCCTGCCCAGTGGAAAAAAGATTAGCAGATCAGCCCCTTCCTGGAACACCCACACTCTTTGAGCTAATTTTTTTTAAACTTCTTCAGTGCCAGCTCCAAGATAAAAGCGGTGTGAGAGGTCCAAAATGAGAGCAGATATTGGGTGGTGATGTCCAATTAAACTGCTCCCTTCAATGTTTATGCCAAAAGAGTCTATCCTAATTGGTAAGATGGGATGTCACTAAGAATGAACCTTTTGAACAGGGCAGTACAGTGCAGCTCAGCTGTGGTGGTCTCGAGTGCATTAGTGGGCATCTCTGGTGAGAGGTTATCTGGTTTCTTCCCATTTACATTACCCACTTCAGGGCAGGGTGTGATGCCCCCTGGTGAAGCTCCTGTTGATCAACATGCTGGGGCATTTAGGACATGCTGGTAGAGGTCCGGTGGAGGTCTGTTACTTTCTAACTGTACTTGTACAATTTTTTTGTCAGGCACATATTTGTTGGTCCATCATGAACTCGTAATAAAATACACAACTACAGAGATACTGTATATTCCTGCATTTATTGTCATCATTATCTGTTTAGGTTTATTTTTTGTGCTAGTTTTGGATGTGGAGTGCAGTATGTTTTGTGTTTTGGATGACTGTGTGCGGATACTGGCCTTCAAATAGCACCTGGCCCCTGCACCACCAGAGTAATACTCTTATCCATGATGTCATTGTTTGTGGGTAGCCAGAGGGTTGCAGTTCACTCTGTTTTGTTAGTACAGTATTTGATGTAAAAATATCCTCTCAGAAAATAAAGGGGGAGAATGTTTTTGACTTCCAAGAGGGAAAAAGACAATTAGAGTTATAGTACTGCCTCTCAACAAGTCAAACTTAGGGCATTTCAAAGCAAAACTGCATTCCATACAGACAATCTGGGAACATTGTTTAACCAGGAGTAGCACATTAAACTGAAGCTTGTTTCCAGATGCCACCTGGGAGCACAAAGAAGTTAAGTGACTTGCTTGTTAAGTGACACAGTGTGCACCTAGGCAGCTGTGGGATTCAAACCCAGGTCTCCAGATCTGCAGCTCAGTGCCTTAACCCACTGTGCTATACTGCCTCCTATAATTTGTACTGTATTGTTTCCTGTCTAACAGGTATTGAAATTTTGACAGTAAAACCAAGGCTGTTTATTTTAGGTTTTTCAAGGCTTTCTGACATGTGCAGGCCTACCAGACCTGCAGCGGCTATCAACCTGTGCATGTCAGAGTCCGTGTACGCATGCATAATGTGAGCCCCCATGCTTCAGTTTCGTGTGTGTGTGTGCACATGCATGCGCAGTGTGAGCAAGCATGTGTCAGGACTCGCGTGCTTGTGTGCATCAGGATCTGTGCATGTCTGCACCCACTGCAGCCCGGGCACTGCGGTCTCTGCATGTCTGCACTTGTGCATGTCTATGCCAACTGGGGACTAGATAAGCGTGATGTGTAGACTTTAATGTATTAGTTTCATTACTGTGACGTTAAGTGTGGAGCAATGTGGAAAACAGAGGTACAGTAGTATGAGTTATGTAGGCTATAGCAGTCAGACTACCTCTCCATCCCCTACTATTTACTGCACACTTAAACCACAATAATACAACAAATAAAAATAAAAAACTGACACATCACATTAATGCCCCGGCAACAATTGTTCGCTCTAGCAAACTCTTGTTTTAAAGGTAGCCAAAATAACATCATGGGTCTAAGCAACAGCCTTGAACAATACTGGAGTACATCTAGGGGTTACAATTATTTAGTCAGATCCTAGTGAATGAATGTACGAGGTAACAACAGCCAGAAGAGGAAGAGGAAGATTAACACCTTATCTCTCACAGTTATTTGGCCTGGAACAGAACTGTTCAGACACAAAAGGCTTAAAGTGTTTTTCCAGAAGCCAGGAAAACTGTTATAATTTTCAGACACAATTCAATATATATGTATTTACTATATTTAATTCCCCTCATTCTTTGATACTGAGAACATTTATATAAAAACAGGATCTTTGCCCTGCCTTCATATCATCCTTCTTTTGCCCCCTTCCCCAACTGAAGTCATAATTCTGCTGGTGACACCACAGTCATTTGCCATGGAAATGATTCTGATCTCACAAACAGAAGATTATGACTTCAGGGGTGGTGGTAGGGTGGGGGGGACAAGAGGATGCAAGGATGTGAGACAAAGATCATGTTTCCTGCAATGTACAAGGAAAAAAAACATAGAATTAATGAAATATACACAGAATGATGGCTGAATATTATTTATTAAAAAACTTTCTTAGGTGATGGGACCCAAATTTAATCTCTATTGCCTTGAACCTGTAGATTCTAATAAAAGTAAGTTTCATAGTTTTGGTTTTAACAGAACTGAGTCTTTGAACAGGACACTTGTACACGTGCATCATTTCAGCCTTCTGCTTACATACAGCAGCTACCGAGGCTGTACTTCCAGACAAGATGAGGACAGATCCAGAGCAAATGGTTTGATACCTTTCATTGGACCTACAGATGCTACAAAAAGAAAACCTATGTTGGTCCAATAAAAGGTATCAAACTATTTGCTTCTGGATCTGTCCTTACAAGGACCAATAAGAAAACTAATATATTCCTGTATGTCAGACAAGATGAGGTTCATGCATTCATAATTCCCACACCAATGCTGTCATATTATCCCACAGCAGTGCCTAGTGCTAGGCAGGACAGTTACTAGAAAAACCAGGTGAAGATACAGGTATCCTGGAGGGGAAGCTGATTTATATTTGGGGAGGTTATTTGTGAAAGGTAATGGAATTCATAATTTTTTGTGGGATAAGGGTTGGGTCAAGGACTGGGTGCTAACAATAAGTGTAAGTGACCCCAGCACTGAATTTTGGAGGCTGATTTGGACTAGCCCACCAACTGGTAGCATTTAGAGGTTGTTTTTTGTTTTACCTTTTTTTTTTTAATCCAATCATTTTGAGCCAAATGTTGCCACACAGTTCAAAACCTTTGAACCAGCAGAGTTGAGGGTGGAGGCTACATTTTTGTCAACATGGTTCACACATCCCTTGTACTGAGTTTGCGACCCCCTGTGACTTTAATTGTAAGGCAATATAAACCTTCCCTATGACTGTGGTTGGTCCTGAGAGCTTCTTTCTCTACCTCTGGTTCAGGCCCTAGCCCCACTCTACTTCCACCTCCAGCAAAGCTGAGGCAGATGCCTGATGCCAAGGAGCTGAGGGACCTCTGAACTAGAGTTAGGGCCTGAATCAGAGGTTGATTAAGATGCCTTGCGGTATTGGTACCACCAAAGCCAACCATAAAAGTAAGGGACTAGTTATTCATGGACGAATACCGTGATATTAAATATTACAGACACATCCTGGTCAAACAAACCTCAATGAATTGCACAGTATGCTTTCTAAATTATTCCCCCAATCCAGTAATCGGAGAGGCCATGGCTACCTGTTGCCTTCAGGTGGTAGCATGGGTGAGTAGTTGCCTTGCATCCCACAGTAGTAGTGCACCAGCTGGCAGGGGGAATCCACATGAGCCCAGCAAGCTCCACCTGGGAGCTCAGTGCCTTGTCTCCATGTCCTTTACTTTTACTACCCACGCTGCACAACTTTATAACTCCGTCTGCATGGCATTAATATTTTCAGAGCTATATCAACATGCAGGTTTGTACTGAACAGGTTTCACAATGTGTGTTGAATGCCCTTGAAGAGCTACTTTCTGCTCCTCATTGCCCTTCAGCATCACAGGATGAGTCATTTGGAAGAACAGAAAATTAACGACAGTAACGAAAGATACATACTTACTGTAACTGTTGATCTTCCAGAATGCAGTCTGGTACAGAGACACCAGAACCCCACAGGAGCAAAGCTTTTGGCCAGGGGGGCCAGCCACAGCTACTGGGCATGGCACCTGTGCACCCCCCGACCTGGTGCCATACACCAGCCAATAAGCATCGCTGGCTCCATCATCACCAACCTCCATTCTGTTCACCAGGAGAGAAACATAGTGGGGGAAATAAAGAGAGGGCTAAGAATTTCCCTGGCCCAAAGTGATAGGGAAAGGATATAGGAAATATAAATAAACAACAAAATAAAACCTGACTACCAACCTCTGAATAGAGAAAAGGGCACACTAGGCGGCACAAAGGGGTAGTTGGGTATGGAACCAGAGCCTCACACCACTAGGCAGAGAGGAAAGGGATAATGATCTTAAAGGCAGCAGCCCTGAAGCAATTGGCTCTGGCAGAAAGCAAGATGGGAAGCCCAGAATAGGGACCCGCCCCCCTTGTAAGTGAAATAGCACAATGTGCCAGAATATGAATGAATCAAACAGACCCTGGAAAAACCAAACCCATGCTACCAAAAGGAGATTGATGGAATAGTCAGTTAAAATGTGCCCCTTTTTCTCCAATAGGGAAAAAGGAAAGGGATCCCAGGTGCATGTGAAGCTATATGGCTGAACAGCCCAAAGGAATCGAGATGTGTTCATCTCAACATA
Organism: Neoceratodus forsteri; assembly: GCA_016271365.2. NCBI lineage: Eukaryota > Metazoa > Chordata > Ceratodontiformes > Ceratodontidae > Neoceratodus > Neoceratodus forsteri. The sequence goes on along the minus strand of CM057452.1, from coordinate 336,560,509 downwards.
GAAACATAGAATTTGACGGCAGATAAGGACCGCTTGGCCCCCCTAGTCTGCCCATTTTCCTACCTAACAGATAAGCTGCAGATCTTAGTTAACCAACAGCTTATTTCCTCCTACCCCCCACTAGGACTGCCTTATGCCTGTCCCATGCATTCTTGAAGTCCCCCACTGTTCTTGACTCCACGACCTCCTCAGGGAGGCTGTTCCATGCTTTTAAAAAGGCATCCCTAAGGGCAGTGGACTAACAGCACAGCTGGTATAAGAGAAGAAAATGGCACACCAACCAAGAGGAATAGCCTGGCATAGACAGAATTTAAAACTACCAGAGAAAATACCTATTTCTCCTGCAACAATAAAGGATGTACCCTGTGTAAGAGAGTAGTGTACTTGATCAAATCCAGCACACAGGACTTGTCCACAGACAGTGCAAGTGGAGTTAGACTGGATAGTGCCCAGAGGCACAGAGTGCATTTAGCAACTAAGAGGATATACCCCAAGAGGATATACGGGCAGGGATAAGAGGACAATAAAGAAAAGGAGGAAAGTAGCTGCCTTGTCACATTTTTTTTGGAAGTGTTAATAGGGCTGGAATGGAACCCCAATCTAGTTTTGAAGAAGTTAGGTATTTATTTATTTATTGGTGAATGAGAGTCCAGCAATGGGTCCCAAATCCATTTGTTTTTAATTTCTTTTCAAAAACAATTACTCCATAGGGAGTTCAACTGGAGAGATGCATGGCACTAAGTGGTGCCAGCCAACATTATAAGGGTGAGCTGCCCAGATCAGGGGATGGTGGGTAGGTGTGGTAATCAGTGGTGAAGATATTCTGGAAAGGGATCCGCATATAAGACCAACTCTCACAATACTGACAACTGTTTGCCCAACTCCAGAATGCCGACCCGTTCAAAATACTGCCACATGGCAAACCAAATGAGTAAATTCCGACAAACAGGTTTGCCTACGGTGGTACTGCGAGAGTTGGTCAAACGTGAGTACCATGCACCCGAATGACAACAAAAACTAGAACTTGAAATGTCCAAGAGTATCACTCTGCAACTCAACTGATGGGGACTGGGTGCTTTGAATGAAAGGCTTACCGAAGAGTGTCTGCAAAATAATGCAAAGCAAATATAGGCAATTAAAATTGTTAGTCCTTACCAGAGGCACAAACAGAGGAGAGAATAGCCCAGGCAGTAATGACAGGGGCAAGATATTGTTCAGGTACGTAACTGAAAAAAGGAAGACAAGGAGAGGGATTGTAAGGCTATCAAGGGAAGCGGGGATTAGGTGGAGGGGGACCAGGATAAAGAAGACATCCTACATCATGGTTTTTCAACCAGGGGACTGCGATCAACTCCTGGGGGGGTCTGCAGATCACCCGCTTAAACTAGGAACCGCACTGAAATGTATGTACAGCAATCAATAAAGAGCAGCAGTTTCATGCCTGAATGTCGGCCTGACATAATTCAAGTCTGCATTCACGTCTGCTGGCTTCACTAACGAGGTCTAACAGCTCCGATTAACTCAGTCTGTCTGTGACACAAAATAGCACCTAATTCACACCTAATTAACTGCGACTGTATGTAATCCTTCACTCTTTAATTAATCCCTCCTTGCTGGTCCGTTCTGCTCCCTCTGACGGCTCCGTTTATTAATCTCAACCTGCTGCTTCTGTAGCGCCAGTACTGTGTCTCCCATTTTAAAAGTTCTGATGCTGGTTTTTTTTTCAATCAGCCCTGCTGCTATTTAAAGCTCCATTCAAACTAAGCTCCATTTGGGTTCACGGTTTCTCGGCTTCTTGTTTTGAGAATCAGCACTGTTACTGATACTTGTTCAATGCTTAGCTATCTCAAAGTTTCACGTTTCTCCTTTCTCAGTTTGAGAATCGGACCTGCTGCTTCTCAAATAATGATTGAATAGCTGCTTTGATGCCTATTAGGTAAGAAAAAGTACTTTGAGTTGGTGGACTCGTTTTTAATATTGCTAAAATATTTAATAAAATATTATTAATACTGCTAAAAGAAATGTCAGTGTAATGGTAGCAGGACAATGGGATGGTGGCAGGACAGCTGTGCCCCAGCCTTTAAATACAAAGAATATTATGTTTGGTTTTATTTACTAATAAAATAATTAATATCGCTTAAAGAAATGTTAATGTAATGTAATGGTGGCAGGACAATGTGATGTTATAGGACAGATGTGCCATTTCTCATTAATGTCACTGTTTGTAATGTCATTCATGCATTATTTTATTAATTTTAAAGAGTTGTATTAAAATTACATTAATAAAATTACAATAAAAGCATTTTTATATTAGTTATAGTGGTTTGGTGATAGTTTTTTGTTTTGTTTTATACTGGTATGTAAATTGGTACCACTCTGTGCGCTGCTGCATAGTATGCAAGCCTACAGCCAGGAGGGGTCCACGACCCTGTTGACACTTGGCCAGGGGACCCTGGACCAAAAGGTTGAAAACCTCTGTCCTAAACAAATACTTTTGTTAAGTGTTCACAGAGGAAGGGAAAGAGAGGGCCATAGAAATGTAACAGGAGCAGCAAAGAAAGGAGGGGGATACCAGTCCATTTTCAGAGGAGAGTCCTGAAGGAACTCACAAACCTGAAAGTGGACAAGGCAACGGGGCCAGACGGGGTGTGTCCAAGGATATTGAGGGAGCCCAGGGAGGTACTGGCTGCACCTCTGGCAGTCCTGTTCAATCACTCACTGGAGACAGAAGTGGTTCCGGAGGACTGTAGGAGGGCAGGTATAAACTCACTTCACAAAAGTGTAGCTGGGAGGCTGGCAACTACCGGCCAGTCAGCCTGACTTCGGTGGTGGGGAAATTAATGGAATCATTATTGAAGGAAAGGGCTGTAGAATATCTTGAATCCAGTAGCTTACAAGATCCAAGGCAGCATGGATTCAAATGTGGGAGGTCATGTCAAACAAATCTGATAAATTTCATTGAGTGGGTGACTAGGGAATTGGATCAGGGTGAAGCGGTGGATGTGGCCTACCTAAATTTCAGTAAGGCCTTCAACACCGTTCTACATAGGAGACTCATAAGCAAGCTGAGCAGCCTAGGAGTGGGTCCAAAAGTGATAAACTGGGTAAGACATTGGTTAGTGGATAGGTGACAGAGTGTGGTGGTAAACACAGTTCATTCAGAGGAAGGGAAGGGAAGGTGACCAGCAGGGTGCCATAGGGATCAGTGCTGGGACCAGTCCTCTTTAATGTCTTTATTAGCGACACTGCAGAGGGGCTGGATGGGAAGGTCTGCCTTTTTGCAGATGACACTAAAATCTGCAATAGATTAGGCAATCCAGGAGGGGTGGAAAAAATGAGTAGTGATCTAAGAAAGTTAGAGGAGTAGCCAAGGGTGCAGCAGCTAAGTTTCAATGCAAACAAAATTGTAAAAAATCATGCACTTAGGGCACAGAAATCCAGGGGCAGAGTACAAAATGGGGATAGTGGTATTGACAACCACCAAACAGGAAAGAGACCTAGGGGTAATCATATCAGATGACCTAAAGGTGACCAGAAAGTGTGACGAGGCAGTTGGGAGAGCTAGTGGGATGCTGGGGTGCATATGGAGAGGTATCATCAGGAGAAAGAGTGAGGTGGTGTTGCCTCTGTATAGATCACTGGTGAGACCTCACCTGGAGTACTGTGTCCAGTTTTTGGAGACCTCATCTCCGGAAGGAGACAAACAGAGTGGAGGCAGTCCAGAGGAAGGCAACTAAAATGGTGCATGGTCTGCATAAAAAGCCCTATGAGGAAAGACTGAAGGACCTCAATATGTACACCCTGGAGGAAAGGGGGGTATGATAGACACTTTCAAATACCTCATGGGTATAAATAAGCTGCAAGAGGGAAGCAGTTTTCAGAAAAAAAAAGATGCTCAAGAACAAGGGGTCATGCAATGAAGCTGGGGGTAGACTCAGGGAAGATGTGAGGAAGTACTTCTTCACACAAAGAGTGGTGGATGCCTGGAACAGCCTCCCAGCAGAGGTGATGGGGCAAAAACTGTAGCAGGGTTCAAGAATGCATGGGATAGGCATAAAGGAACCTTAGTGGTAAGGTGGAAAGGGGAGTTAGAACCAGAAAATCAAATAGAGTTTGTGGTGATACGCAGGTTCAGGAGAAAAATAGGAAGACTGACTAGGTAGGCCAAGTGGTCCTTATTTGCCATCAAATTCTATGTTTCTATAGGCAACTGTTACAGGTTGCTATATGTGACTGGTGTGCAGAAATGCACACTAGGGGTGCATGCCGAGAAAAAGCCTCCCTTCCAACAGCATCAATCTGGGCAGAATCGGCCTCTGGGGGTTGTTCATGCATGAGGCATCATGGCCACAACAGGGTCAGCAGTACTTCGAGCCACAAGGAAGGGTGAGATACATCACCGGTAGACCCTGTGGGTACATGATACCATGTGAGGAGGTCCCAAAGGATGGCTGGGTTGGAGAAAGGATGCCTTCACACTGCCCTGAATGACTCCTCAAAGGTTCTAGGACATGAAGGAATGACAGAAGTGTTGAGATTGGGAACTCACAGGAGACCCAGTGGCACAGCTGACAGATTGTGGCTTGTAAAAGCATGTAGATTGAGAACCTGGAGCATCTCCACCAAGAGTCGCTGGTACAAAGTATACTGAGCAGCTGAAGGAAGGTGAACAGATGACACATTGTCCTTTGAGGAGGAAGTTGATGGAGATGAAGCGCCGACTGTTGGTATTGTTGGTGCTGGTGCTGGGTAAAAGAGCCTGTGCTGGGCCATGTCAGACTCCCTGTGCCAGCTCTCTAAGGCACTAATGAAATCCTGGTGTAGCTCCTACATTAATGGCCCCTCAGGGCCTATGAATGACAGCATCCTCTCTAAGAAATGGCAAGACCCTGCTAGAGGGGATTGAGATTCCTGTTCTCAAGAGTCTTGGCCTGGGCTGCTGAAATGCATAGGTGGCCTTGCCCGAGGGGAGGGCATAGCAAATTTGCCTGAAGGATGTCCTCTACATCTAATGAGTGACCTGATCAACGTCCATGAGAAGGAAACCCCCAGGTGAGGTGAGCAGAATCATACAGGTCCCACAGGGCGACCCAGGTCTTCACTGGAGACAGTGACGTCTAATAGCTCTGAAAAGAAATCCATATTTGAACTGCCATCTAACTATGAGTTGGTACCACCTCTGGCACTGGGCTCAAGAACAGCAACAGCCACAGAGACAGGGTTCTCCCCATCATCAAGGTCAGTACCATACTCGACACCTTGCTCGATGCTGACTTCAATGTTGTCCTCTGAACCATCACCCTTCTCAGTGTCACGAACACCAGAGTCAGAGGTGACCTCTGGGATGACACTGCCATTAGTACCTTACTCACAGCAGGACCCAAGACCAACATCATGGCTGTCACAGCGTCCATCAGCGTGTCCAGAGTTGTCACCTTCCTCAGTGTTGCTAGCAACACCATGGACAGTAAATGATAATTACGTACCTACCGTAATTCCTGATCTTCTTGGATGAAGTCTCCACCACTCATTCACACTAATGGGACTATGCCAGAGGCGCTAGGACCCAACGGGAGCCAAAAATCTTCAGATGGGCCAGTGACAAGGTAGGGCTGCAAGGAAGCAGCACCGCGAGCCATATAGGCTACCTCGGCATCGACCCTCCAACCGCCTCAGTACCTTTTTTACCGAGGAAGTGCAGCATAAACTAACCTAGTGAAATTACCCTATGTTGGACATAAGATAGTCCGAATGACCCGTATAAGAAGGGTCAACACAAAAGAGTCTTCACAGCCCAGTCATCGAGGGAGTGAAGACCAAAAACAGATAAGTGAGCTTGGGGGATGGAGGGTGGGCTTGTGAATGAGTGGTGGAGACTTCGTCCAAGATGACCAAGAATCATGGTAGGAACGTAATTGTCATATCTTCCTGGACATAAAGTCTCCACCACTCATTCACACTAATGGGAGAGTACCGAGCTGAAATAATCCCCCAAGAAGGGCGGTGGGAGAGAGGAGCTCACATAGGACAGAAGTCCATTAAGGATTGTCTTGCCAAAGGATTTATGCTGTCTGGCATGGACATCCGAGGTGTAGTGCTTCACAAAAGTGTGCACAAAGCTGCAAGTAGCTGCACTGCAGATGTCTGCAATGGGCACGTTTCGAATTTCTGCCAGAGATGCTACAACTGTCCTGGTAGAATGAGCATTTACTCTGCCTTCCAGCTTAACCTGTGCCATGGAGTAGCAATGGCAAAGACATGCCACTAGCCACACCAAAATACATCTGACAGCAACAGAATGACCCAGCCAGGCCATGCTGAAAGAGACAAATAGTTGTTTAGATTGGCGGATTTCTTTAGTTCTGTCTATGTAGAACCACAAAGTTCTTAACATCCAGAGAATGTAGGGTATGTTCTCCCTCATTTTGAAAGTTCGCGAGGTAGGTCAGAAGAACCAAGGACTGGTTTAGATGGAATTCTGAGACCACTTTAGAGACAAACTTAGGGTGAGTTCACAGAACCACCTTGTCTTTGCAAAATACAGTATTGGGGGGGGGTCTTTGACCAAAGCATGTATTTCAGACACTCTGTGAGCAGAGGTAAAGGGTACAAGGAAGGCGATCTTCCAGGTCAGGAACTTCAGCTCACAAGTTGCTAGGGGCTCTAAAGATTTACGGGTGAGCATGTCTAGCACAAAGTTAATGTCCCAGGCGGCCACCGGTTGTTAGACCAGTGGCCTAGTGTGGAGTATACCCTTAAGGAACCTCTTGACCAAAGGTAACTGAGCCAGAGACATGAGTGTATGGGCTCATGGTACGCTGAGATCATGCAGAGGTGAACCCTCACAGTTGAGTATTGCAGTCCTGTATTTGACAGGTCCGGAAGATACTCCATGACTTTGTTTGGTGGGCAGGAGACGGGGTCCATGGAGGACTTTGCACTCCAGATGGAGAACCGCTTCCACTTTACTGTGTAAGTTGTTCTAGTAGCTGGCTTGTGTGTTGCTAGGAAAATATCCGAGACCCTATGTGAAATGTCAAACCTATTCGGCTCTATCTAATCAGGAACCAAGCGTGGGGGTGAAGGGATCTCAGGTTGGGATGGACCACTGGGCCCTGGGTCAGCAGGTTTGTTTAGTGGAAAAATTAAAAAAAAATTAGAGTTTAAAGTGGAAGCGGTCTCGGTGAAGTTCCTGATAATCTGTTGATTAATGGAAACCCGATCTGATGAGGCCAGAATGGACGATGAGGATCATTCTGCCCCCCTATGCCTCCAGTTTGAGCAGCACCCTCTGAACTAAGGGAAGAGAAGGAAATGCATACAGAAAGCATCTTGTCCACCACAGTCTGAATGCATACTGACGGAAAATGCCAGGTTCTGGATTTCAGGAGCAGAATAGAGGCAGTATTGCACTGAGTGGGGAAAAAGGTCCGGGTCCGGATTTCCCCACTCTTCGAAGAGCGATTGCATGATGCTTTTGTCGAGAGACCACTCATGAGGATCTGCTTCCATTCTGCTCAGACGATCTGCCAGACCATTCTGCACTCCCGGAACATAAACTGCATGGATCAGGGCTTTGTGCTTTAGACACCATTCCCACACTCTCATCGCTTCTCTGCATAAGGGGTTAGAGTGTGCTCCACCCTGTTTATTGATGTAGCACATCACTGCTTTGTTGTCTGTTTGAAAGAGAATGATCTTGTGACAGAGTAGGTCCTTCAGAGCTTGGACTGCATACAGGACAGCTCTCATTTCTAGGATATTTATGTGGAGTTGAGACTCGTCCTGATTCCACTGACCTTGGGTGTAAAGATCTTGACAGTGAGCTCCCCATCTGAGGAGGGATGTATCCGTGGTGATGGAGATCTGAGATTCTGGTGGAGCAAAGGGGAACCCTTTCAGAGCGTCGTCCTCCTGAGTCCACCAAGTGAGTGACCACTTCAGGGGTTCCATCACCTTGATGTGATAGGATTGGGGATGTGTGGTCAGGGACCATGAGTGCTGAGCATCCACTGAGTAGTCCCCATGTGAAGACAAGCCAGGGGCACAGTGAACACTGAGGGTGCCATGAGACCCAGCATCCTCTCCATCAAGAGGGCTCGAACCGAGTCATTGTCTCTGATGAAGTGAGCCATTTGAAGGATGTTGTTCCTTCTGTCCTCCGGCAGAAATGCTTTTGCATTGGAGATATCCAGAAGGGCTCCTATGAAGAGGAGCCGTTGGGGGGGCTGCAGATGTGATTTTCCAAAATTCAACTGAACTCCCATAGACATTAGAAAGTCAGATGCTGTAGCCATGGCTTCTTGAGTCTCTTGTCTGGAGGGACTTGCTAGGAGCCAGTCTTCCAGATATGGGAACACTTTAATTTCGAGCTTCCCGAGATGCGCTGCGAGAACTGCAAAGCACTTTGTAAAGACTGGAGGCACTGAGGATAGCTCAAAGGGAAGGTCTCTGAATTGGTAGTGCTGACCCAATGCCACAAATCTGAGATACTTGTGGTGGTTTGGGTGTATGAGAACATGCTGGTAGGCATCCTGCATGTCCAGGGAGGCCAGACAGTCATTTTAATGAATTAGAGGTAACAGGGAGCCGAAATATATCATCTTGAATTTCTCCTTGTAAAGGAATTTGTTTAACTTACTTAGATCGAGAATAGGGTGCATGCCACCTGTTTTCTTTGGAACTAGGAAGCAATGGGAGTATAAACCTGTGTTCCATTGATCCAGCGGGACTACTTCTACTACCCTGTTGTTCAGAAGGCCTTGAATCTCGGAAGCAAGAAGGTCTGACTGAGAGACAGGCAACTTGGGCTGTCATTTGGGTGAATGATCCGGAGGGGTTTCTGACAGATTTAGAGAGTAACCCTCACGGATTATCCTGAGTACCCATTTGTCTGATGTGACTGACTTCCACTGGTTGTAAAACTGAGTCAGACGCCCTCCTACTACTGAGGAAGAGTCCCCCTTGGACAGCTGAGGTGAGACTTGGGCCAGAATCTCAGAGGGTGGCACCAGGCACTTTGGGGCCCTGTGCCTTCTGCTGCGTTTTCTTTTGTGGCTGGGGGCTTGATTTCTGTTGAAGCCCCCTCTGCCTTTGCCACGAAAGGACTGACGGTTATGAAACTGCCACCGGTTCTCACCCCGTTAAGGGGCTGCAGATGGTGGCCTGGCCATTTTGATAGCCATTTTAGTTTTCTGTGTGGCCTCTAGTGCCTGCTCGACCTGAAGGCTAAACAGATACATTCCATCAAATGGTAAACTCATAACTCTCTGTTGGGCATCATTTGTGAATCCCGATGTGTGTAACCATGAGTGGCACTGGGTGCATATACCAGCTGCTGCTGCCCTGAAAGCAGTGTCAAAGACATCCATAGCAGCTTTAAGCTGCTGACTGTTGGATTCAATGCCTCTAGTAATGGGCTGAAGAAGTTCAGTGCTAACATCTGATTCTGAAAGAGTTTTTACAGTGGCCTTGAGCGAATGCAGAGGGTATACTCATACTGAGAGAAATTACCCTGGTAGCTAGCAATGCGCATACCCAGGGTGGAAGCAGCAGACTCACTTCCCCAAAGTGTCAATTTTGCGCAATTCCTTATTTACTGGACGTGCCATAGGATTCTTGAGGAAGAACGGCTTTGTCTGCTCTCTGCCAGGACAACTATGGCATCTGCAAAGACTTGCAAGGCCAGAATAGGATGATCCTTGGGAGGGGAGTATTTCCTATCTATGGATTTGGCCACAGAAGGAATAACTGCCGGATTATCCCACACCATTTGTGAGAGCGTCTCAAAAGAGGGTTGCATGGGAAGAGTCAATTCCACAGGAATATCTGGAACATGCAGATACTGCAGACGCAGCAATTTCCCAAGATCAATCTCTGAAGTCTGGGGAGAGAGAGAGAGAGTGGTATTCATGTTCTTAAGCAGAGACTTAAAGGACAGGTCCTCAACCAAAGGCTCTGCTGGAAGAGAAGACTTATTTGACACCCCTAGAGAGGAATCATCATCAAAGTTATCTCCCAGTCGAAGATCAGGATCAGACTCAGTATCATCTCCCACTAGTCCTGGAGGGACAGAATAAATAGGAAAGGGAGAAAAGAGAGAAGAAGGAGGAGCTCCACGAATTGGAGTCGAGAACCGTGGCCCCCTACATGGCACCGAAGGCACTCCCAGTGCTGGCACAGAGTGCGGCGCCAAAAACACAGGCGGCATTGGCACAGGACACGGCGCCGGCACCATAGGAACTGGTGCCGTACCTGGTGCTGCAGGACCAGAGGCCCCTAACAACCCACTCGGGGATGAAGAATGGAGAAAATCAGCAGGAGAGAAAGGCACCTGTGCTGGCCCCTGTGCCACAGCCATGTGAGGGAGAAAAGCACCAGATTGTGCTGTCAACGGTACCGAAGGAGGTGCCACGCGACTAGGAAGTCCCAACTGTCCTGCCCGCAGGTCCGAAACTGGTAGGCTCGAAGGCCTCAGTGACGGACTTGCCGGCTCAGGCAGGCAGGTCAATCGCAAAACGCACTGCTCCATAAAAGTGGGACAATGATGAAACTGCTCACTGGAGGACCCCCCAGGGGGCAGGGAGGTCCAGAGTCAAGGATGCCGGTCACCAAGAACAGAGACTGTAAGTGACCCCGGAGGAGTCGAAGTCGAACTCCTGCCTCTAGCCACCGAAGATCGATGTGCAGACATAACAGAGGGTGACCTCGAGTGGTACCATTTCTTCTTCAACCGGGCAGTTGAGGAATAACTCAAGGTCGAGCAGTTCTGAGTCCTCGACAAAAATCAAGATTGGGACCACTTCTTTTTGTGCTTTCAGGGGCCCACCATCCCCCCAAGCACCAGACTGGCTGTAGTCAGACACCCTGCCCCCATGTAGAGGGCGGCAGACCAGACACAGCCCTGCTGAAAACACAGCTTTCATGCAAAGTCTCCCTACCGTCATCTGCCCCGTTCATGGTCGACTCCGTCGAAGGAGGGCTGAAGACTTCTTCTTTGACAAAAAATTGTTTATTTATGAACTACTAAAATAAATAAAAAGGTAACAAATACTAAAACGACTATAGCTGCTGTTGTATAGATGTGAAGATTTGACTCCCGGCAGGCAAGCAACGTAGTCACTGATGCGCACTCGACGGAGGGAAAAAAGGAACTGAGGCGGTTGGAGGGTCGAGCCAGGTAGCCTACAGTGCAAGCCGGCTTACAGTCCGCTTCTTATGGTTCTCACCGCGCCAGTCCTCCTGAAGATTTTTATTTTATTTTTTTATTTAAATCTTGGTTTACAAATACCTTTGAGCATTGAGCTCTTTTACAAAAGTCAGCAGCATAATGCAACAGGTTAACAAACAAAAAGTACGGTAAAACAAGTGTACAAAAAGAAAGGAAATCAACAGGTTTACAGAACAAAAGAGTATGGTAAAATAAGTGTAAAAGAAAAAAAATCACAATGGACGCTCAAAGTGATAAAATAGAAAAACATATGCTAAGCAGTTGCAGGCACAGGAATGCATACAGTAAATTGAATATCAGCCAAAACAAACTTTGTCAGGTACTGGAAAAATCATACAGTAATTTGGAATCAGCCAAACAGGCCTTGTCAGGACAAACAGAGGAGAAGGGGCATAGGTACAGGGAGGATGGGTGATTGGGGGGGGGTGGGTGGCAGGGGCAAGGGGGCTCCCGCTGGGTCCTAGTGCCTCCAGTGCAGTCCCATTAGTGTGAATGAGTGGTGGAGACGTTATGTCCAGGAAGATCAACATCCTAACTGGCAATAGTGCGAACAATAACCTTGGTACCAGTCCCTCTCCTTGACACCGCAAACAGTGTCCACGAGGGCCCAGCGTCGTCCTTGGTGCCACCCTTGATGTCATCACTATAAACAGTGACAACAGCATGGACGATGCCAGGGGACAATGTCAAGCTGTCCACCGGTGTATACCGAGTGCATAGCTGCAGCCTCGCCACCGGGGATGTCTGCTGCTCACTGCAGTCTGACTGTGGAGGGTTCGCAGTCGGCTGCCCAGAAGGAGTTGTCTGTTTAGCAGACCCATCCACCAGAGTCTCCGACACCTCAGTACAGTGAGGTCGAGGAGAACTCTGTACTTCCACAGAACCAGAGGTCCCAGGAAGAGGCCCAGGGGAAAGGCCTAGAGAGCTGTCTTGGACACATGCCTGCAAGGCCTGCCTCCGAAGGTGGGGATTGGATGACCCCACCTCAATGCATGGTTTTCAAGGGTATGGCAGTCCACAGAGAAGCAGGCACTGCACACATCCATGTTGTGCTCTGGTCCAAGACAGGCTGCACAGGATTGATGTCAGTTCAGAACAGCCGTCAGTTTCCCACAGGGGCAACAATGCATAATGGGCTGCTGTCAGACTTTCTTCGATGGCTTGGCCCCATTTTTGTTTAACTTCAGCATTTCATTAAAATAATTAAGACAGGCGACACTGCAAATACAGAAAAAATTACAGCGATGCAGTAAAATAAGCGACGACGAGGCAATCTGAGGCACTGTGCTCCCATGGTGACAGTCAATGGCAGGAAGAACAGAACTGAGGTTGGTGAGGGAGCCAGCAATGATTATTGGCTGGGGCGTGACACCACATGGGAGTTCACAGGCACCATGCTCAGTATCCATGGCCAGCCCCTTGGCCAGAAAAATATTCTCCCCACGGGGTCCTAGAGCCTCCAGACCCATAAGTGGGAATCAACAATGAAGACTGATTCTTGGAAAATCTGCTGAATTTCATGAGGATGAAAATCAAGGTTAGAAAAACAATCTTTCTGAGCAGGCAACAAGGGGTCAATACCAAACCATGTAACATGATGAAAATATGAACTGAGCAGGGTGGTGAAAACCTGTAAGACATGGATGCAAAAGAGAGGTGCCAGAGATGCAAAAAGGAGATAGATGGAGGGAGGAAGAGTGTGTGAAACGGGGAGAGAAAAAGGAATGCTTATCTGCAGCCCATACCCTGGTTGGATTTGCTCTGGTTTTGGTGGTTCAGAAATGCTACTGGTAGTGTTGGTTTTGCTGATTTTCTCTTTAACTGGTGGTTTAGGGGAAGCTGGTGGCTGACCCTTCTTCTTTCCTTTGGCTGATTTTATGTCTTTTTTATTCTAAATGAAAAAAGAACACAAACATATAAAATGAAGGCTGATAATATATACCTTTAGCTGCCTTTTGATAATTGAGAGATCACTCATTTTAAGCATGCAAACATTTTTAAAGTCAGACATCTTTGAGTTTTTTTATTCAGATGGTTTGTAGACTGCAAGGGACAGTTACAAAAGCAGCATTATTAAGGTGGCTGGGATATGCAGATCTTTATAGGAAGCAGTAAAAACTCCAATAAAGAAACCAACTGGCCCACTTAATTCAGTAAATGAAAATGATATACTCACTGTAATTCTTGATCTTCCAGAATATCTTCATCGTTCATCACTAGTGGATCTGTGCTGGAGGCACTAGGACCCCCCTGGAGCATATAGCTTTATGATTTTTGGAGTGGTGGAGCAGATGTCGGGGATGGTGCCACCCATGAGGCAGATGTTTCACATGGCGCTCATGGACTAGCCACTAACCGATGCTGGCTCCCCCCTCTCCTCAGTTCTGTCCGCCTAGTAGAGGGACAAAAAAAAAAAAAAGAGTAAGAAGACAGAACGGACGGGGTAAGGGAGCCCAAGGGACTGGGAAAAGGATTTAGGATATAAAATTAACAAAATAATAAAAACAACCAGAGAGAGAGAGAAGAAAAATTCTTCTGAGCAGAAGAACTTGAAAGTGGCCAAGGATGACCAGGACAGCTGGGCAGCCAGAGAACAGAAAGTGAAGGAGAAGAGATGGGAAGAGAAAGGCAAGGAAGGGAAGGGGAGAGGAGAGGAGAGGAGAGAGAAGAGGAGAGGAGAGAGACCCCCAGTTCTCGATCCGAACCCCAGAGAGTCAGAAGTTGGCTTGCTCTCAGTCTACAGGGGAATCATCTCTGACACTGCCTGAGTAGCTGATGCCAATATGAGGAAGCAGTCCAAGCAGGACCAGCTATGTACAGTAGCTCACAAAGAAATGGGTTATGCTCTGGGCTGATAAGAAGGCTTAGGAGCTCTGGGAGGAGCTAGGTGACTGGAGGTGTCCAACTGAGTAACAAGGGCTGGAGAGATAAAGAATAAGCCCCATATGACCAAGATAATATGGAGGCAACCGTGATTTCAAAGGGATGAAGGCAACCCAGGGAACTAAAAATGTAAAAACAGACCAGATAATTCAGAGAAAATTCAGAAAGGAATTACTGCTAGAGCAAAGTCATGCACAGAGGGACCACCCTCAAAAGAGGCAGGAGAAGGGAACTCAGAAGGATTCCCTTCCTATGTGCTCTCTGACTCCAGAGAGAGCTACAAAGGGGTATCAGGGGAAAAGAGAGATGTACCAGGCACAGCTAGGGAATGGACTACAAGAGGAAAGTTAAACTGGAAGGAAATGGGCTGGAAGTCAAATTTTATTTCTAGCCCTTGAAACATGAGGTCCTTCCAAGTCCTGTCCCGGAAGGGACTAGGAGAAGTAGTCCAACAGCTAAATATAGTCTACAGACCTGCACTCCACTATTCCACTTAGTGCTGTCCACCTGCACTCCCCTTCCAATGCAGTTTGCTTCTTTTTTTTCCTTTTTAGCAAAATATCACTCATTGGGTATTAATTAATAGTTTTATTTTCATTAACATGTGCTTAAAACTAAGGTGTTTTTAAAAAAAAACTCCTTTTGTTTGAACGTTAAGAGTCCAAAGATAGTTACATTACTGTCATTACTGAAAACAATTTGTGTTTATATATCACTTCATATTGCTTCATTTGTACTTGATTGCAAAGTGTTTTTAACACATGTACTTTACCATACTTCATTTATGGCTGGAAATGGTACCATTCTCAACCATGGTGCTGCAAACGGCGCCAAGGCGAGAAACAGTTAAGGACGGTGCTGTAGAGCCTCCCACGGTGCTGTCAGCACCATTGGTACCGCGAATGGCACTGATAGCAGAGACGGAGCTGAGCAACGGACCGGTCCGACAACAGCGCCATTAGGGCCCACGGCACCATGAATGGCCCAAGACCCAAGACAGCGCCAACAGACGGCGTCGAGGACGGTGCCGACCCAGGCCTTCCAGCCCGAGGAAACGACACCGGAGGCGCCTTCACCCCCGAAGGGGCGATTGCCAATGTGGTGCCTCCCGCCCGTCCCCCAAGGGGGACGAACTGGGCCTCCTGCACCGCAGAAGGGGCTTCTGCAACAGCGAGGTTACTATGAGCAGAAGCCCCCTCCTCTGCAGTCCATACAGAACCGGGAACCCGGGGACCTGGAGGAAAGGCACAGAGACTGTGGCTTAGCCCAACGAGTGCATGCCCGTCCCCCAAAAGTCGGCGGAGCTCGGCCAACTTTCCACACACGTTGTTCGATGACACGACTGTTCATGGAGAAACACATGTTGCACGAATCCATGTTATGTAGCAGGCCAAGACATGTGAGGCAACGGTCATGCTGGTTGGTGATGGAGTACTTACAGCCGCACGGGCACCGACGCATTGACATGACCTACGGAAAAAACAACCAAACAAAGACTCGACGTCGCTAACAATAAAGAAAAAGGAACAGTCTTACCAGCGACGTCGAGTGGAGGCAAACAGCAGAACCGGCAGGCTATAAAACGGCGTTGAACTATGTCGGCGTCAATGAATTCGGCATCAAGAAAGAGGTGTTGAAGCTAAGGTAGGCTTCAGAGAAGACAGCAGGCCTCTGCACAGAGCTTCCCATGAGGTGCGACCTCTACGGCCGGAGATGAACTGGCGGGAGGGCGGGGTCGACCGCACCTAACGGCCAACCCGTGAGTGCCACACAGTGTGTCGGCCTCGAGGGCGGCGCCAATGGTGCATCGACTCCGCCCAGCCAAAAAAAAAAAAAAGCTCCCACGGGGTCGTGACTTCCGGCCACTATACCCAAAGGTGATGAATGGTGAAGATTGACACAGATAAGATCAACATGGCTTGGTAGCACCAGCATGCAGAGTGTAGAGGATGAAGTTCTGGAAGGGGAGGAAGGGAAGGGAAGTTATGAATATCTGAGCATCACTGGGAAGAAACAAGATTACTATGGTAAGTAATTTTTTCTTCTAACCCCATTAATGCTCAGGATATTCATAATGTTATGCAGACTAGCAAGCAGTACCACTGGAGGTGGGCGCAGAACTCATTTTGGAAACAGACTCTGCAGGACTGCTGTGCCAAACCTAGTATCATTTCTGGACAGAATGTCCAAATTGTAATGCTTTGTAAAGGTGTGTACTGTTTTCCAGGTAGCTGCTTTTCAAATGCCCAAGGGGACCTCCCTGGCAGCTGCAAGGGTGGCAGTTGTCCCTCTTGTAGAATGCGCCCTTAACCTGGTTGGGGGCTCTTTACTTGCTTTAGTGTAGCAGAATTGAATACACTGGACTAGCCAGCAGGAAATGGATCTTTTTGAAACTGGTTTACCCTTTCCTACATCCCCATATTTAAGGAAAAGTTGTTTTCTATCCATTCGATGGTCTTTAGTGGCTGTCATGTAATAGCTGATGACTCTTTTGACGTCCAGACTATGGAGCCTTCTTTCACCAGAACTGGTATGGTCTGTGAAAAAGACAGGTAGAGTGATTGATTGGTTCAGATGAAAATCTGAAACCACTTTAGGAAGAAACTGTGTTTGTTCTGAGGACTACCTTATCTCTGTGAAATGAGATATAATCTTGATCAATGCAGAGAGCCTGGAGCTCGCTAATTCTTCCTGCAGAAGTAATAGCTACTAGAAAGACTGTTTTCCAAGTAAGGTATTTCAAGTGGGCGGTAGCCATGGGCCCAAAAGGGAGGGCCCATGAGCTTGGCTATTCACACATTCAGATCCCAAGCAGATACAGGTGCTCTGTGAGGTGGGTGCAAATGCATCAGTCCCTTAAAAATCTTTTGAAAAGTTTGTCTGATGCTACCGACACCTTTGCCCCCGCAGAAAGGCAGGCAGATACTGCTGCCAAATGAACTTTAAAGGAACTGGGTTCCAAACCCTATGAATGCAAATGAGTAAGATAGTCTAAGACAACTGAAACTCCAGCCTTATGTGGAATAAGGTTCATAATAGAACACCGGAGAGGAGAATCTCTTCCATTTGGAAGAATAAGTCTTCTTTGTAGAGGATTTTCTATAGCCCTTTAAAATATTTAAGACAGCTTCTGAAAGATTTAAATCTGCATGCTCTAATTCCTCAAGAGCCATGCCTTGAGATTCGGGTACAACAATTTTCCCTGATTGGAGGTCAGGAGATTGTGTCTGAGAGGTAATTGTATTGGTTTTCCGACAGACATGGACAGCAGAAGAGAGTACCATGGCTGCCTGGGCCAGTCTGGAACTATCAAGATCAGAGATGCTGAGAGGAATTTTAGCTTCAGTAACACCCTGAAAACCAGAGGGAATGGGGGGGGGGGAGGCATATAGGTGCCTGCCTGTCCAATCCAAAGCCAGGGCGTCCATGAGGACTGTGCCCTGTTCTGGAGGTCTGCAGCAATACTGAGGACACTGGTGGTTCTGGTGGGATACGAACATGTCTACCTCTGGAGTGCCCCACCTTCTGAAGATAACTTGAACCACCTGCTTGTTTAGAGTCCATACGTGACGGGCCTGGTTGATGCGACTTAGTGCATCTGCCAGGGTATTGTCCTTTCCTGACAAATGTATTGCCTGCAAGGATAACCTCAGAGAGTACGCTAGAGTCCAAATTATCATGGCCTCTGAGCAAGGGAGGCCTGATCTGGTGCCTCCTTGCTTGTTTATGTAATACATTGTGGTGGTATTGTCTGTTCTGATCTGTACCACCCTGCCCAATACCAGTGAAGAGAAAACTTTTAGGGCTAGCAGCACTGCTCTGAGCTCCAGTAAGTTTATGTGCTGAAGGGACTACTGCCGACCAGGTACCCTGGGTCATGTGCTTTCCTAAGTGGGTTTCCCAGCCCAAGAGGGATGCATCTGTTGTGAGTACCAGAGAGGGGTTCTCTCTGAAAGGGAACTCCTTGCTTTAAATTGGATTCCTCCTTCCAGCACAAGAAGGCTTTTAATAGTGCCCCTGTCACCAGTATAAGTTTTGAGAAAGGGTCTCTTTTCTGACTCCAGTGAGCCCTGAGATGAAACTGGATGTCTCTCATATGAAACCTGGATCCCTGCACTATGCCAGTGGATGCAGCCATGTGGCCTAGTAACTGCAGAAACTGCCTTGCAGTTTTGGGCTTGTGCAGGGTGAAGGAATTTGCTATTGACTGAAGACTTTGCACCCTGTCTAAGGATAAAGACTCTGCCCTGAAGTGTGTTGATCTCTGCACCAATGAACTGCAAAGTTTGAGCAGGGGTTAGAATTAATTTATTTTGGTTTATTATAAAACCCAGGGTCTCTTAAGAGGTGTTGGGTGATTCGTAGAGAATCCCTTACTTGGTCTGGTGACTTGCCTACCACCAACCAATCATCCAGGTATGGGAAGACAGTCACTCCCTGCCTTTGAGGATATGCCACCACAGCAACTAGGCATTTTGTGAATACCGTTGGTGCTGAGGAAAGGCCGAAGGGAAGAGTTGAAATCTGATAGTGACCTGATGGGAGCCTGAATCTGAGATATTTTCTGTATGATTCCTTTATGGGGATGTGGAAATAGGTGTCTTTCAAATCCAGTGATGCCAGCCATTCCCCTTTTTTGGATTGTTGGCAAAATCCAAGCCAAAGTTACCATTTTGAACTTTGTTTTTTCCAGATGATTATTTAAAGCTCTGAGATCCAATATTGACCGCCACTCCCCACTTTTCTTTGTTGTTAGGAAGTATCTGGAGTAGAAACCCCTTCCTCTCAGGGTGATAGGAACTGGTTACACTGCTCTGAGCTGTAACAATTTCAGAACCTCTGCTTCTAGAAGTGTTCTCTCTGCAAGATGAGGTGAGCAGTAAACCCTGGTCTTTTGTGGAGGAAAGTCCAGAGACAGACCCTGACCCACTACTTCCAGAACCCACTTGTCTGTGGTGATGCTTAGCCAAGCCTGGAGGAAGCGGGAGAGTCTGCCTCTGACAGGGAGGGAGGAGATGGCCTGAGCCTCAGGGGTTTTGCTTTGATTGGGGCTGAGGTTGGGCCTGAGAGCCTCTCACGGAGCCCCTTCTACCCCTTCCCCTAGAGTATCCCTGTTGTGGGTACTGCTGGTTCTGGGGCACAGCTACTGGCTAGAAAAAGGGTCTGGTCATAAAAGACCTTCCCCTGCCCCCCCCCCATAGGGCCTAGTGGATGGAGAACCTCACTCCTTAGCTGAGTTGCTTCTATAGGTTGCCTTATACTCATCCACTTTTTTCATGTATGCAACCATGGATTCTCCAAAAAGAGAATTTCCTTCTAAAGGAAAATCCAGGGCTTTGGATTGAGTATCTTGAGTAGGATTTGTGGCCTTGAGCCAAGCAAACCTTCTCTGTGCTACAGTGTTAGCCATCCATCTGGCTACAATGTCATTTGAATCAGTGGCCATCTGGAACTGGTACTTAGCCACCTCCAGCCCAAACCTGGCGGTTTCAGCCAGGTCTTCAGACAAGAGTGAGGGGGCTTTCATGGACATATCCAGCACCTACAGCCACAGGGATTTTTGATACTGGGCAGCATAAGCTTGAAAGGTAGCCTGTTTCATGGCCAAAGAAGCCAATAAATAGCCTTTTTTGGCCATGCTATCTAGTTTTCTGGAGTCCTTGTCCGGAGGGTGGGAGGACAGAGGGACTCTGGCCTTGTCACAGGCTGCCTGCTGTATTACCCCTTGATGGTCTGGATGGGAGAAAAGGAAATCAGCTCCCGTCCTGTCCAGCTGATATTTTTTTATATATTCTCCTATCAATAGAAAGAACAGAATTAGAGGTCTGTAAGAGTTTTAGGGTGTCCTTTTTAAAGAATTTATATACTGGCAGGAGGAGAGCCTTTGTGGGTGTTAAACCCATCATATTTAAATATTCAATTTCCTCCTCATCCTCAATCTGCTCTGTGGTAGCAATACCAAGAGCATCTGCCATTCTCCTCACAAATGTGAGGAGTAATCCTCTGACACCCTAGGAGGAGAACCAAAATCTTGCTCAGGGGACACCTCTGTGGGAATTGGTTCATCCTCCTCAAAAGGATCATCCTCCTCCTCAAAATATTGCTCCTCTGGTAAAGAGGGCAACACACCACTGCTAGCCTGTGGACCCTGGGGAAGGGCAGGCTGCTGGGGGATGATGTTTTGTAGTGCCTGGATAATTTTAAAAGCCTGGGCTATCTCTTGAGCCGAGGCCAAAACAGGCACTTGTGCAGAGGTTCCTGGTTTAGCAGGAGAGGGTTCTGCATGTTTCACTTTCTTCAATTTCCTTGAGGGAACTGGGGAGCCAGCTGGTTCTTTACCTCTTTTTGCCCCTTTTTCGCCCATCTCAGGGGCAGGGGTTAAGTAAACTTGTGGGTTCAGCCACAGCAGATTGGGGTGTCAGCTGGTTAGAGCCTGAGGAACCCCTAGGAAATCTTTTATTTAGCCTTTCAAGGCATTTTTCCACGGTTTTATCCGGGAAAGTTTTACATATTTCGCAATATTGGTCCAGATGTTCGAACCCCAGACAAGCCACACATAAGGTGTGTTTGTCTGCCTTAGCAAACACATCTTCACATTTTAAACAATTCTTAAAACCAGGTTTTCTTTTTAGGTTTCTCTGTCATGGTAATGCCAAAACAGAAAAAACACCAACTGCTAAATAAAAGAACTGATGCGGTTACTTCTTTTTTTTTTGCGGTCGGTTCTGGAACCGATAGGAACCAGAGGAAACGAACCGAAGAGATGGTAAATGAACCGGTTCAGTGGTTCTGTAACCGATAAAAGCAGTTAGAAAAAACAGTGACATATACACTAAACTGATAATATACAAAAACAAAGGCTCTTTAATCAGAGAACCCCAAAGAAAGTAAATAACTAACCCGGTTCCCTCACGGTTATCCCTAACCGCAAGGAACCGGTAAAAATAAGTAATTTAAACAATAAACAGGATTTATATTGACAATTAGTAGAGGCAGTAAAAGAAATGAAATGTACTCACGTTTTTTAAGGTTTTTGAATCTTCTTCACGTGAAAGAGTAAGACGACCACTCCTAGCGACCAGACTTTCAGGCGGAGAGAAAAATCTGAAGAGGTTAGCACACTACAGTTGGTAGAGGCAATATTTTAAAGATCCTCATGTGCAAAGAATTCTACTTATTTGCATGTGTTCCATCTCTCCGGGCAGTCCAACCCTCCCGGCTTACTGCATAAAGTTATGAATATCCTGAGCATTACTGGGGTTAGAAATTAAGAAAACTCTCAATAGGTTGTAATGTAAAAAGATTTTAATCCAAAGTCAGGTCCACACACTTAACATGGAAGACAGCTTGTCCCCAGCACTTTGGCCCCAAAATTGGGCCTTCATCAGAGGTGTGTCTATAGGTATTTACCAGCACCCTTTTAAAGTGAACAATTAAAGGGAAACACCATGATTACCACAAATTAAACATATGAATTAAAATTGTAAAAAACTAAATCATACTTAATTTTTTGATACATTTTTCTATTACTCTCCGTTTTCTAAGTAATCTTTTCACCCATTTAAGGTTTTATTATTATAAGGGATATGTAAAAGAGTAGAGAAAAAAAGGCAGGGGTGGTGTGAGGAGACAGAGAGGAGGAGCAACTGGAACTTGCATGCCATTTGATTGTCCCTCCTCTCAGGGGTGGAATTAAAAGGATAAACAAAACAGAAATTATCCATTCTGAGAAACCAGATTTAGACCAGTGGGGATGGTCGCACCATGGATGACAATGCCCAGAGGGGATATCAAGGAGCTCGACCCCAGAAGTGGGGTGAGGCATGGTACCTGGAGACCCCAGGGATACACAATACTTGTGCTGACAGTCCCTTGGGGCTGGAGAGGGGGCTGAGAGATGAAGCTAGACATTCTGTGATGTGACCATAAAAGGCTGGGGCCACAGAGGTATGACAGCAGCATCAGAACTTTACTCCCCAAGGAAGCACAGTGTTGCTCGGGCAGGACTGCGTCCAGAAAAATGGGAGATGTACAGCTCCTCCATCATTCTTGAAAGGAAGTGCTGATAACTGGTATAATCAGCATCGGAGGAGAAGTGGATGGAAGAAATGAAAATTACGTACCTACCGTAATTCTTTATCTTCCTGTATATCTTCACCATTCATCACTGGTGGGCACAAGCTGGAGGCGCAGGACACCATGAGAGCATTTTTTCTAAAAAGGAGGAGAAGCCAGGGGTGGTGCTGCCCTCAAGACTGACGCACCGTGTGGCGCTCAAGGGCTGTCCAGTAACTAATGCCGACTCCTCCACCTCAGTTCTGCACGCCAGAGAGTGAAAGCAGAGACAGGAAAAAGAAAGAGGGTGGGGCAAGGGAGCCCAAGAGATAGGAAAAAGAAAAGACATAAACAGAAAAAGAAATAATACTGGCCAAGAGGACAGAAAAAAGGACCTGGAGGTCTGGGACAGGGGGCCCCAACCTCTGGGCAGAAAAGGGAGGAACACGGTAAGGGAGAGAGAGTTAGAAAGGATAGAAAAGAACAGCAAGATAGAGTGGAGAGGAGATGGTAGAACCCGCGACACCCCAGCAGAGATTCAGAGGACACTCTCTGAGGGCCAGGGGAGAGGAGCATCACTGTCCAATGCCAAACTTCCAATCTCTGAGTTTGTTTTGTTTGTTTGTTTTTTTTTTGGCTCCCGCGGGCATCAGTGGCACCGTGAGACACCCACAGCACCGCTAGCGGCGCCGACAAAGAAGCACCCACGGCACCAAGCACGGCGCAGAGCACAGCGTGAGCCATGGAGCCGACCCACAGCACTGAGCACGGCACCGAGCCACGGCGCCGACTGCAGCACAGAGCATGGCGCCGACCATGGCACCCAGCACGGCGCCGAGCCATGGAGCCGACCACGGCGCCGAGCAAGCCACGGCACCGACTGCAGCACAGAGCACGGTGCCGACCACGGCACCGAGCATGGCGCCAAGCCATGGAGCTGACAACGGCACCGAGCACGGCGCCGAGCAAGCCACGGCGCCGACTCCAGCACCCAGTACGGTGTTGACCACGGCACCGAGCACGGTGCCGAGCGCAGCACCGAGCCACGGTGCTGACTGCAGCACCCAGTGCAGTGCCAAGCACAGCACCGAGCCACGGTGCCGAGTCCCGCCGCCAACCCAAACACCAGCGGTGCCGCCTATGGCACCCATGCCAAACCAGAGGCACGGCACCAGACCTGCGGTGCCACCAAGGTGCTGGGCACAACGCCAGGAAAAACACCATGGAAAGCCAATGGAAAAGAAGAGAAAGGTGGTGCCCGTGCCGGCCCCTGCATGGAAAAGGAAGAGGGGGGTAGGCACGAGGGGCTGACAGGATGGCGAAGGCACCAAGAGGGCACCGAGCTCATTCAGATCCAATTGACCTGGCTCCGGTCCAACGGCTCCGAGGCCCGGAGGCCCAGAAACCAGGAACACAACCAGGAAAAAAGGAGTCAAACCCCCTGCTCCACAGGAGCGGCCCAGAGGTGAAACTGCTCACTGGAACTCCAACGGGGACAGAGATGGAGTCAAGAGTCGAGAATGCAGCCGTTAGGAGTGGGGCCAAGTGGGAACCCACGAAAGTCAGTTCAGGCCTATCGCCCCTACCAACGAACAATCCTCGTGCAGACATACCAATGGGCAACCTCGAGTGGCACCGATTCTTCTTCCCCAACGAAGAAGAAGAAGAGCTTGAGGCTTCAAGCGGAGCCGGATCCCAACACCATGAATTAAATCTTGATGGACTGTCCTCCCGCCGAGCACAGGACTGTCCGTAGTCAGACTCCCCGTTATTAAGGGTGGCAGACCGGCACAGCCCCTCTGCCATAACAACTTTCAAACGAAGTCTTCCTACCGTCACCGCTACCGTCTAAGGACGACTCCGTGGATGGCAGGAAAGAATTTCTTCATAATTTTCTTATTCGTAAAATAAAAAATTACTACTAAATAGTTAAATTAAAACGTTTAAATTAAACACTAAAAGCTGCTGTCGTATAGACGAAAACTTTGACTCCGGCAGATGAGCGACGTCGACATCCAAGCGCACTCGACGGCGGGAGAAAAGGAACTGAGGCGGTTGGAGGGTCGATGCGAGATAGCTCTATACAGGCGCGAGTCAGTCTCAAGGTGTCACAAGTGCGTGGGTCCCCTACCTCGGCCCGGCCCTTCAGAAAATTGTTGGCTCCCCGGGCTGTCCTGAAGGCCAAGCGCTATCCCACTAGTGTGAATGAGTGATGGAGACTTAGTCCAGGAAGATATGTAAATTATGTACCTACCGTAATACTTGCTCTTCCTGTATATCTTCACCATTCATCACTGGTGGGTTCTAGCCAAAGGTGTAGGACTCTGCGGGAAGCTTTTGCTTTAAGAAAAAAAGGTTTTCTGTTCTAGGAGGTGGGGCAACATCAGGAACGGTGCCACCCTCAAGGCCGATGCACTGCATGGTGCTCATGGGTTGGCCAGTAACTGTCGTTGTCCCCTCCAGTACCTCAGTTCTGCTCGCCGAAGAAGAAGACAGCAAAGAGAAAACAAGGGTGGAGGGTGGGCAAGGGAGCACAAAGGGATAGTAAAATGAAAGAATATAAACGAATCAGGATAAGCTGACAAGAGAGGACAGATTTTTAAGGAAACTGAAGCTTAGCTGGGTGTGGGTTAGGGCCCCAATGCCTGGGCAGAAAGATAAGGAGGAAGGAAGAAGAAAGAATGAAGAAAGAAAGATGAAGGAGGAGAAGAAGGCGCAGTAGGAGAAGGGACCATACCTCCACTCTCTAGAACCCTAATGGGCCAGACAACTAAGTTACACCCCCTTGTGAACAAAAACAGCCTTATTGATGATTTTTCTTTTTTTTTTGGATAGCCTTGAGGCCTCCCAAAAGGGGAGGGATTAAAACCCTTACCCACAAGAGGGGCTGACAGGAGACCTGGCCGATAGGTCAAAGTCTCCCAAGTCCACGGGGAACACCAGGATTTAGTGCCCTCTCTTACCTTCCTCTTCAAGGCTGAGGGCCGAGAAAAGGCAGCCCACTAGCCAGAGATCACCTCGGAGCTCAAAGGAGACCAGGGGTGGTAAAGGAATAATTCCCAATATACAGCACCACCAGGGAGGTGATATATCAGGTCAAGACCTCAGGGAGGTACTCCTAACCTGACTCCCAAAGAATTAAGAACATAACAAGGAGCACTCGAATGAGTCACTTGTTAGGAAGTTAAAAGGTCAAGAAGATACTGGGTCCCCGGAGCCCTAGTTCCAGCAGAAGGACCAGGAGAAAGAACCCCACCAGATGTGGGGGAGAAGTCCACAGCAGATCTCAACAGAGAGCTGAAGACTGTCCGCTGAAAAAGGGGGCCCTGGGGAGCCATGGGAAAAAGGGCCAAACCTCACTTGCCCCCCCACCAGGCGAGTCCCTGTTGCTTCAGAGAAGTGGCAGGGAGCAAAGAGGTACTAGTGGGACTCTGCCCACAATAGGCCTCATTGGGAGGGAGGGCACGCAGGGAGGAGGCACTGCCCAGAGGCTGAGGCCCATGAGGGGATGGAGGGTGGGAAGCAGTGACGAATGGTGAAGATATACAGGAAGATCAAGAATTGTGGTAGGTACGTAATTTACATATCTTCCCTGTATCAATCTTTATCACTCATCACTGGTGGGTGAGTACCAAGCCCACAAAGTGGACCAGTACCTCCCTGAAGGCTGAACTGCCTTCGTCCCCTCATGGGGGAAGTCACAAGGGGGAAGACCCATCACAGGTCTGCCAGACCCGCTACTGCCGAGAGCCAGCATGGGCCTCCTGACTAGCAGGAAAAGGAGGGCACCCCAACAGCTCCCACCTGGTTCTTTCAGGTGAAAAAACAGACCCCCAGGAAAGGTGAGACAGTCACCTTACACCAGGCCAATGGTGACAACCGGGTTAGGCGAAGCCATGCCATCCACCTAATGCAGACCGCAGATCCCATCAGTCTGAAAGCTATCGCACTGGCATCGTACGACACCCACGCCTGGTATCTCGCTAGCTCCAGACCTCCTGTAGAGATAGCAACAGCCCTCCTGGTTGCCTCGCTATCAGACAAGGCTGATAGAAATGATCCCATCGTGGTCCGCAGATGCCTCTGATAGGCCACCATATGCACCCGATGTGCTGTGATAGATATGAGACGTGCCGAGGCAAAAATATGTCTGCCCCAGTGGTCAAACTCCGCAGAGTCCACATCTGGAGGATGGTCTCTTGTTCGGCGCAGATGCTCAGAAGGGGTGTTGAGCCACTCCAGACATGAGGAGGGGTAGGGCAAAGACCCTGGTGACCCCAAGGGGGCGTAATACCGGTGCTGGCAGTCCGCATGGGTTGGGAAAGTGGTGGGCAACTGCCAGGCACTGTGCGACTCCCCCGCTAAGGGCCAAGGCCACGGAGGGATCACTAAGGATTCCTGGCTGTACTCCCCAAGAAACATCATAGTTGCACGCTCAGCATTGCGTCGTAGCACTGGGGTTAAATTGAGCTCTTCCAGCATCGTTGTCAGGAACCACTGATAATCCGTAAAGTCAGCATCACAAGAATGATAGGAAGGGGAGTCCTCTTCCTCAGAGGAGGAAGTCGATGACCCACAGGATCCCCTGAACCTGGCATAGCTTACAGTGTGGTTAAACACAAATTCACAGCAAAAGACTCGATGTGTTAAGAAAATGGAAAGATCTTACTGGAGTCTGGAGAATCAGAAGAACTGGGGTCGAATTCTGCACTGAGTGAATGGTGGCAGCAGCGGCAGAACTTTGAGGCATCAAGCGAAACAGGTAGGCTGCAATGGCGTAGGGCTCATGTGATTCCACTCCACAAGCGTGGCAGCAGGGAGGAGGCAGGGAACTACAGACCAGTCAGTCTTACCTCAGTAGTGGGCAAGATTATGGAGGCAGTCCTTAAGGAAAGGATAGTGCAACACCTGAAATCCATAGGAGTACAGGATCCAAGACAGCATGATCAAACTAATCTCATAGATTTCTTTGACTGGATAACCAGAGTGGTGGACCAAGGGGGTGCAATTGATGTCGCCTGCCTTGACTTCAGCAAAGCTTTCGATACTGTTCCACATAGAAACATAGAATTTGACGGCAGATAAGGACCGCTTGGCCCACCCAGTCTGCCCATTTCCCTACCTACTGGATAAGCTGCAGATCCTAGTTAACCAGCAGCCTACTTCTTCCTACCCCCACCCCCTAGAATTGCCTTATGACTGTCCCATGCATGCTTGAATTCCACCACGGATTTTGACTCCACAACCTCCTCCGGAAGGCCGTTCCATGCATCCACAACCCTCTCTGTGAAAAAATACTTCCTTAAATTACCTCTGAGCCGCCCCCCTCTATCTTCGTAACCCCTGCAAATGGGGTTCCCAAAAACTTCAGGAGCTTGCTTGAATGCTCCAAGCCTGAATGTGTTTGGCGTTTAAGCCATTTATCAGTGAGTGTTTTTAGAGCCTCTGGTACTGTCTCTTTAAGAGCTGTCTGCTTGCAGACATAATTAGTTTGTATGGGGGACTGTGTGCTTCTCTGTTTGAGTACCACTCGAGCTGCTGCCAATTCACTCCATTTTTGCAGTCACTAGGAGTGCAAAGGAAACCTATCTGAAAGATGTAACTGTTTGCCAGAAATCATTTACAGTAATAATGAAATTACAGTTTGTCTAACCTGCTTTCTTTGCAGTCAGAACTGTGTCTGCCTAGTTCCCCATTCTGGTTTTGAACTGCTGAACTGGACCAATCAGTGTGGGGTAAGCTAGCTCTAAAATGGTGCCTTGGACGAATCAGAACTTGGACTCATAATCTGAGCCAGCCACAAGAGGATTGTATGGGCAGTGACTCTGGGAGATGTAGTTTAGACTTGACACCTTTTGGACCACAGCAGCAGTCTATTGTGAGTGACAGCCAATCCAGTCAAGAACTGGGAGGAACTCAAAGGAAGTGCTCGGTTTTGTCTGTTGGAGTTTCAGTTTAGCTCTGGAGTGAAGGGAAAGAAACCCTGTGCTCCTTCAGTGCACAGTTTCAGTCAAAAACGTGTGTAAGGCCCAGAGTTCGGTCTGCAGCTTGTGTAACTGCTTGTTAGGACTGAATCCATCCTGTGAAAAGAATCACAGGATCTCTGAAGAGTAGAAACCAGGCTCACCCTGTAGAAGACTGGAGAAATTGTTGAATTGCACTCGGTCTGTCAGGAACTGAATCTGCTGTGTGTTCTCCCGGTATTGTGCAGTATTGCGATCGGGATAGGGAAGCAGCCTGCCTGGTATAGTACTTTCTTTTTACCATATAAATGTGTGAAGAGTCTCGTGGAGCTCAAGATTAGCCCTGCTGACGTTGAAGGACCCTATCTTGTTTGGAGGTCGTGAGTACTAATTCAGGTCGCTCCCTGTTGAATTGCCACATTAAATCCAAATGGAATCACTGTACTGCTGACTGTTTAAACTAATTTTTCTTTTCACTGTGAGAAGGCCCCTACCAGCTGCCACGGTTTGGACTAGCCACTGGGGCTTGGGTACCCAGGGACAGTAACTGGTAGGGACAGGCCTGCACAGAGCCATAGGTAGATAGTAAAGTGATAAGCTAATTAACCTGATTTCCCTGTCCTTGTTATATCCCTAAATAAATCAGAGCTGCTTGTTTCAGCAAAGTTATACTGCCTGAGTGTATTTGTCTTTGTTAAAGTACTGTACTGTGATTGTTGCACTGTATCTTATTTCCAGGAGGTCCCAGTGCGGAACTAGTCCTGGGGTAAGTGTATACTGTGAAGGTAATTCTGATATATTGTGTGGGCCACTAGTGGGAAGAAAGGGGTTGCAGTGTCCCAGAGGGCTGTGACCAAGTAAGTTTAACTATTGCAAACCCTGACCTCTGGGTGGAGGCACCGCCATTGGATCCAGGCCCTCAACCTGTTAGTGGCAAATCAGGCAGGGGTAGTAGCCCCTAGGATAGCGCCATCTAGGGGTTACATCTTGGAGGCTCACCGCTGGGATTGTGTGTCCTCTAGTGGCCATATTTACGAACCACTGTTAAGAAAAAAATGGGTACCCCGACAGAAGTGGCTGTGCACCGGCTGGTGGAGTGGTGTACTGGGGAGGAGATTGACCCCCAAAATGCTATGCTTATCCTGGACATCCCCCTGGGTATCAATACGGACACTGTACAGGGAGTACTTTCCAAGGTGGAAGGTTTACAAAACCCTGTGGTGGTGGGTCGGCATGCTAATCTGCTCACCCACACTTTTCTGGCCCTAGTAGAGTTTAAAATCCCATATGTAACCCCTGCAAATGGGGTTCCCAAAGACTTCCAGGAGCTTGCTTGAATGCTCCAAGCCTGAATGGTGTTTGGCATTTAAGCCATTTATCAGTGAGTGTTTTAGAGCCTCTGGTACTGTCTCTTTAAGAGCTGTCTGCTTGCAGACATAATTAGTTTGTATGGGGGACTTCTCTGAGTACCACTCGAGCTGCTGCCAATTCACTTAATTTTGCAGTCACTAGAGTGCAAAGGGAACCTATCTGAAAGATGTAACTTCTATTTACCAGAAATTATTTAGAGTAATAATGAAATTACAGTTTGTCTAACCTGCTTTCTTTGCAGTCAGAACTGTGTCTGCTAGTTCCCATTCTAGTTTTGAACTGCTGAACTGGACCAATCAGTGTGGGGTAAGCTAGCTCTAAAATGGTGCCTTGACGAATCAGAACTTGACTCTATAATCTGAGCCAGCCACAAGAGGATCAGGATGGGCAGTGACTCTGGGAGATGTAGTTTAGACTTCAGTGCCTTTTTGGACCAACAGCAGCAGTCTATTGTGAGTGACAGCCAATCCAGTCAAGAACTGGAGGAACTCAAAGGAAGTGCCGGTTTTGTCGGTTGGAGTTCAGTTGAGCTTTGGCAGTGAAGAAGGAAGGAGCCCTGTGCTTTTTCAGTGTGCAGTTTTAGTCAAAAACGTGTGTAAGGCCCAGAGTTCCGGTCTGCAGCTTGTGTAACAGCTTGTTAGGACTGAATCGTCCTGTGAAAAGAATCAAAGGATCTCTGAAGAGTAGAAACCAGGCTCACCTGTAGAAGACTGGAAGAATTGCTGAAAATTGCACTCGGTCTGTCAGAACTGAATCTGCTGTGTGTTCTCCCGGTATTGTGCAGTAATGCGATCGGGATACAGATGCAGCCTGCCTGGTATAGTACTTTCTTTTATATGGATGTGTGAAGAGGTTTGTGTACCTCAAGTGAGCCCTGCTGACATTGAAGGACCCTATCTTATTTGGAGGTCGTGAGTACTAATTCAGGTTGCTCCTGTTGAATTGCCACATTAAATCCAAATGGAATTACTGTACTGCTGACTGTTTAATTCTCCTTTTCTCTGTGAAAGGGCCCCACCAGCTGCCACGGTTTGGACCAGCCACTAGGGCTTGGGTACCCAGGACAGTAACTGATAGGGATAGGCCTGTCACAGAGCCATAGGTAGATTATTAGAGTGATAAGCTAATTAACCTGATTTCCCCTGTCCTTGTTATATCCCCTAAATAAATCAGAGCTGCTTGTTTCAGCAAAGTTATACTGCCTGAGGTATTTGTCTATGTTAAAGTACTGTACTGTGATTGTTGCACTGTATCTCATTTCACAGGAGGTCCCAGTGCCGGAACCAGACCTGGGGTAAGTGTATACTGTGAAGGTAATTTGATATATTGTGTGGGCCACTAGTGGGAAGAAAGGAGGTTGCAGTGTCCCAGAGGGCTGTGACCAAGTTAGTTTAACTATTGCAAACCCTGACCTCTGGGTGGAGGCACCCGCCATTGGATCCAGGCCCTCAACCTGTTAGTGGCAAATCAGGCAGGGGTAGTAGCCCTGGGATAGCGCCATCTGGGGTTACATCTTGAGGCTCACCGCTGGGATTGTGTGTCCTCTAGTGGCCATATTTACGAACCACTGTTAAAAAAAATGGGTACCCGACAGAAGTGGCTGTGCACCGGCTGGTGGAGTGGTGTACTGGGAGGAGATCGACCCCAAAATGCTATGCTTATCCTGGACATCCCCTGTATCAACAGGACACTGTGCAGGGAGTACTTTCCAAGGTGGAAGGTTTACAAAACCCTGTGGTGGTGGGTCGGCATGCTAATCTGCTCACCCACTTTCCTGGCCCTAGTAGAGTTTAGGATCCCATAGATAGCTCCAAAGTGCCACAGACCATTACTCCCAGAGGGAGCCCTCACTGCTTGGAGTGATAACTAAGGACAGTAAAGACCGGGGGAATCAGCCCCACCACTATCTGAAACTTTTGAGGAGAAATTTGCTGAATGGTTGCTGGGAGAGGGAAAACTGTGGAGGACTTGAAGAAACTATTCTTGCCACCTGGGAGTGTTCCTCCCCAACACCTCTCCTGCTCCAGTGCCCTAATGGTGGCTGAACCAATGCAGACTCCTATTTCTGCACCTGCCATTAGTCACGACTCTTGCGAAGTTGAGGATCTTCTCTGGCACCTCCCACCCCCAGGGGAGGATGACTGGGAGACCTGGATAGACTATGTTGCCCCCAAGTGCTAGAATGGCAATGCCTCGGAAGGTGAAAAGCGAAAGAGGGTTAGTGAGAGCCCGAGGTCCTGCCCGGCTACCATCCGTGCTAAACGGGCCAGTAACCCTGAAGCGACTGCACAGGCCTATCTTGAGGCCTTGGAGAATGTATGGGGAGCCCAGATTCTGATGAGGACCTATGGTGGAGAGTAAGAGATGCACAACAGTACCAAGGGAGTTGTTGTCTGTGTATGTATCTCGGCTGGAAAAATTGTTGCAAGAATGCCTCAGAAAAGGTAGTTTGCCAGCGATTGAACTGGACCGAACCAGGCTGGACAGGATCCTTAAGTCTGCCCCTTCTCAGAACTGCTGTTGCTTCAGTTACACCTGGCAGACGACTGAATCCCCACCCTCCCATGATGAGTTAACGAGAGAAATTCGAGGAGTTGAGAAAGACGCACCGGAGGACCTGCACCAATAGTCATGGCCATAATTCGAGTGACTGAGGGTGACCCATCAAGTGAAGTTCAGGGCAGAGGTTCGCAGTCAATGAGTGCTCTGACAAGGAAAAGATATGTCACAATGGGGCGAACTGTTGAGAGAGATCCGAATTCAAAAAAGTCCCTTTATGAAGGCCACGCCTGCAAGTACGGGCCCTGACCTATATCCGACTGCATCTGCTATGGGGTGGGGTACCCCCCATGTATCTCCTGCTGATAACAGCTCGAACTCGATTCCTTGACGATGGAAGTGGAGAAACGGACGAGATGTCTCCAAATGCTTATCACGCATGACAGAGATGGCACCAAGGTTTCCAGTTAGTAATACCCCCGCCCCTGGCTCCAGTGTGGCGCCTCGGCCAGCTCAAACTCCAGAAAGTATGTTTTGCTATAATTGTGGGAAAGATGGGCACATGAAAAGGAAATGCCAGTCCCCAAAAGACACTGACAAAGTTGCATATAGGCTACAAGGAGAGCTTCGAGAACAAATCAGTGGTTAAGAGGTGCACAGAATGTCCCAGTGAGGGCACCAAAATGTTAATTCACGTCCTTTGTGGCAAGGTCAGCTGCCCAGGCCCCCACTACCGCCTCTCCAGACTGGTCCAGAATAGTGGGTCCCTCCATGGAGACCACTGTAAAGGTGAACGGAGTGTCTACAAGAGCTATATTAGACAGTGGCTCCCAAGTGACAATTATGTTCCAAGATTGGTATCAGAAGCATTTGTCAGACGTACTTTACAACCATTAGAAGGACTGCATGTATGGGGGTTAAGGAGAAGGCCTACCCTATTCGGGTATATCCGACTTGGCTGTCTTTCCCCACCTCCGTGGCTGGAGTGGCGAACAAGTAGAGACCTAGCCTTAGTGTGTCCCCCCACTGGACTGTATGATGGTGTCCCTTTGTTGATTGGAGCAAATGCTCATATGTTCGGAAGGCTGGCACAGTTGTGTTATGAAAACAGGGTCAAAAGACTAGTAGAGCTTTAAGAGTTCCGCTTTAATTAAGAAGGCCTATGAGGCACAGAGAGATGCTGAAAAACAGAACCAGAGGAACCGGTCGGAATTGTATGGAAGAAGATCCTGAGTTCTCTGATCCTGGCGCCAAATGCCCAGTGTACCTTACAGGAGAGGTCCGTATCAGAAAGGATGTTAAGAATAAAATATTAATGTTGGATGCACCAGGCGATGGAAAATTGCCAGAGGGACTGCTGGTCAAGCTTAGTATTTTGCCCGCTAGAGCCCATGCTTATGCCAGAAGGGTAATGGTCCAAGTTCATAATGTGTGCTGAAAGAGACATTCGAGTAAACAGAGGTTGCATCCTGGCTAATGTGCATTGTGCAGACACTGCAGTGCTACCCAGCAGCAAGAGTTCAAGGAAGAATGACAGAGTAACGCCTGACTTGTTTGATTTCGGCGACTCCGCTGCCAGCTGAATGGAAAGTGAAGATCAGTGAGAAGCTTGCCCAGAGAGACCAGGTGTTTTCTTTAAAGGAATGGGATGTGGGATGCGTGCAAGGAGCTGAGCACAATATCCGCGCTGCATGACGGAAGACCATTTCGTGAGAGGTCTCGACGCCTAGCACCTGCTGACATAGATGATGTGAGACGGCATCTGCAAGAGATGTTAGCTGCTGGTGTAATACAAGAATCCAGAAGCCCTTATGCTTCCCCATTGTGGTAGTGAGGAAAAAGAATGGAACAGTAAGGATGTGTGTGGATTATCGCATCTTAAACCGGGCGGACTATCCCTGATCAGTACACAATGCCCGCATTCAGGATGCTTTGGACTGCCTAAACCGGGAGCAAGTGGTTCTCTGTGCTGGATCTCCTAGTGGGTACTATCAGATCCCGATGGCCCCAGAGGACCGTGAAAAGACAGCCTTTATCTGTCCGCTGGCTTCTATGAATTCATGAGGATGCCTCAAGGATTTCCCCAGGTGCCCCAGCCACTTTTCAACGATTGATGGGCGTGCAGTGGGGGACATGAACTTACTAGAGTGCCTGGTATACCTAGATGATGTTATTGTGTTTGGCAGCTCACTGGAGGAACATGAGAGCAGATTATTTAAGGTATTGGACCGACTGGAGGACTTTGGCTCTTAAACTGTCCATTGATAAGTGTCAATTTTTCAAACATCAGTAAAGTATGTGGGACACATAGTATCCACCGAGGGAATAGAGACCGCGACCAAGTAAAGTTGAGGCCTTGACCACCTGGCCACAGCCCAAAATCTAAAAGAACACAAGATTCCTGGGATTCTGTGGTTATTATAAGTACTTTATCAAGGACTATTCAAGAGTGATCCGCCCTTTACTTAACCTTACTCAAGGGTATCCCCAACCCACAAAAATACCAAAAGTCACGTCCCTCAAGACTGAAAAGTGTATTTTCATCCGAGTGAAGTATTTGGGGCCGCTGGACCCTGATTGTGAGACTGCTTTTCATGAGATCATATCAACTTACCCATGCTCCAGTGCTGGCCTATGCCGATCCAAGAAAACCTTACGTCCTGCACACTGATGCTAGCCAGGGTTGGGGGCTGTGTTGTACCAAGAGCACGAGAATGGCCTGAGACCAGTGGCCTTTTGCCAGTAGAAGCCTGACCCCATCCGAAAAGAACTATCCTGTAGCACAGTTAGAGTTCCTAGCTTTGAAGTGGGCTATTGTTGACCAATTCCATGAGTACTTGTATGGGGCTAAAATACTAGTAAAAACCGACAATAATCCTTTGACCTATGTGCAGACTCAGCTAAGTTGGATGCCACTGGCCATAGGTGGCTTTCTGCATTATCTACATATGATCTATGCTCTCGAATACCGAGGCAGGTCTGAACCACATAGATGCTGATGCTCTCTCCCGGAGGCCTGTTCCCAGAATGATTGGGTCCGATTGGCAGAACCTGACATTCGGGCACTCTGCCGGAAGTTTGACAGGAGGAACAAATGTCCACGGACGCAGTGGACTGTGATGGTGATTGCTTGGGAGCCTCTGAGAATACATACCTGCTGCTTATTGCCACTTTTCTGCAATAGACATTGGTCACTGCCTCAGCTGGACAATGACAGTATTACGGGGCTCAATCGTGATCCCATGATCAAAGCAGCTTCCAGAGCCTCTATGCAGGAAAAGATGTGTCCAAATTACGTCCACTGATTTGAGAACTGCACTGTTATACAAAGAAGGTCCTAAGTTGAAACTGATCAATAAACTGTTATACAGAGAAACAGTAGACAGAGGGGACAAGTGGACAAACAACAACTGAGTCTGCCCACTGCCTTCGAGACTCAGTACTGAGGTCCTGCACAACCACATGGGGCACCTTGGTAGACAGAACACTTGACTTGGTGAGATCCAGACTCTATTGGCCTAAGATGGGGGCTGATGTGGAGCAACACATTCGAACTTGTAGTCGCTAGCTCACAGAGGAAAGCTTTTGCCCCAGAGGGCTGCCCCCCTTGTTAACATCACCACCAGTGCACCCATGGAGCTGGTCTGTATTGATTTTCTGAGTTTGGAGTCAGATCAAAGAAATATCAGTAATGTGCTGGTGGTCACTGACCATTTCACGAGATATGCCCAAGCTTTCCCCACCAAAGACCAGAAAGCATCCACTGTGGCCAAAGTACTTGTAGAAAACTTTTTTGTCCACTATGGGGCTCCACAAAGAATCCATTCTGATCAAGGGAGAGACTTTGAGAGTCGTCTGATCAAAGAGATGCTTTCTCTGTGGGGAGTGCGAAAGTCCAGAACCACTCCTTACCACCCCCAGGGGGACCCACAGCCTGAACGTTTCAACGCACTTTGCTAGATATGCAGGCACCCTGCACCCAAGGACAAGCCTAGATGGAGCCAACAAATTAGCACCCTGGTACATGCTTATAACTGCACCAAAAGTGATGCCACTGACTCTCCCCACCGCTTGATGTTTGGAAGAGAAGCCGACTACCAGTAGATGGTGTTTTGGGGTCTCTCCTGATGGGGTTCAGGCTGACAACTATTTACAGTATGTGCAAAAGTTAAAGGCCCAGCTAACTCATGCGTACCAACTGGCTCAAACCATGGCTGCCAAAAGAAATCTGGGCCAACAAAGAAAGGTATGATAAAAGGTGAAAGCACAGGAACTCCGGGAGGAGATCGGGTATTGCTAAGAAATCTGGGATTGCATAAGAAGTACAAGATTGCTGACAGATGGCACCATCTCCCTCACATTGTAGTGGGCAAACTGATGATCTGCCAGTGTACAAAGTAAGCCTGAGAATAATTCAAAAGATGTAAAACAATGCATAGAAATCATTTACTGCCCATTGGACAAATCTTAATTGAGTCTGAGCCCCTAGAAGATGCCCCTCTGGACCAGTGACTAGAGCTGCTGCTAAGAAAAGATCAAGAAAGTCTGCACCTACAGAAGCAAAGTTAAAGTGTTCCTCCACAAGTCCCAGTTGAGCATGACTGTCAGTCCATATCGGAAGAAAGTGAGGGGACATGAATACTATCATGCCACGAACTGAGTCAATTGTTTCTGGGCAATCCTAGTCAATACTGGAGACAAAGCTGGGCCTTCTGGACTGTTTAAGCCCCAGCTTCATCCTGGAGCCAATGCTCCCAGAAAGTGAAGTGCAAAGCATCAGATCAGATGAAATGGAATCATTGTGCATGGTTGAACTGTTTGAGCTTTCGGGGAGGAAAATGATGAGATTGGGGCAGACTGGTGATACACCGAACAAGAAGAGTATTTTGAGTGCCCTGACAGTCCACTGCCAGTGTCCAAAAGCTCTCCATGCGAGCCAAATGTTGTGGACTCAGAAACTGTAACTCCTGGAGCTGAAAGCCCCAAGTTCTAGCCTCTACCCCATGGAGACTCCTGACAAGTGTGGACAATGCTGAAAATGAGGCTCAGAGTGCAGAGACTGTAACAGTTCCCCTAGAAAGACTGGTCGAGCTGTAAAGCCTGTGGTGCACCCTCAGTTATGATTCCCTTTGGGAGGCCTGTGGATTTGCCTCTCAATGTTGTCCATAAAGGAGTGGTGTGTCCCCGAGCTCACTGCCCAAACTGAGCATCAGTGCTAACTCCAAGTTACTTGTGTTGCCTTTATATGGTGCCCTTGCCCATCCAGCCCCAAGGTAACTGATAGGGAAGGGCCCCTCTCTTCAGGTTTCATGTACAAGAGGTAATAACTTGAGTAGGTACAATTGTATGTAATACTGTAAAGAGTGACGTACTGCAATGTTTCAGAAATGTGTTCTGGTAAAATGATATATTGACTGATGATATACATGTGCGAGCCTAGCAAATGTATATGGTTGCAGTTGAAACTATGGGTACTTGCTTGACGCGACGCCAAGCTTTCCCAGGCCAGGAAGGTGTAACCCCCTGCAAATGGGGGTTCCAAAAGACTTCCAGGAGCTTGCTTGAATGCTCCAAGCCTGAATGGTGTTTGGCATTTAAGCCATTTATCAGTGAGTGTTTTAGAGCCTCTGGTACTGTCTTTAAGAGCTGTCTGTTTGCAGACATAATTAGTTTGTATGGGGGACTGTAAAGTTTTCTGAGTACCACTCGAGCTGCTGCCAATTCACTTAATTTTGCAGTCACTAGGAGTGCAAAGGAACCTATCTGAAAGATGTAATTGTTTACCAGAAATTATTTAGAGTAATAATGAAATTACAGTTTGTCTAACCTGCTTTTGCAGTCAGAACTGTGTCTGCTAGTTCCCCATTCTAGTTTTGAACTGCTGAACTGGACCAATCAGTGTGTGGGGTAAGCTAGCTCTAAATGGTGCCTTGGATCGAATCAGAACTTGACTCATAATCTGAGCCAGCCACAAGAGGATTGTATGGGCAGTGACTCTGGGAGATGTAGTTTAGACTTCGTGCCTTTTGGACCAACAGCAGCAGTCTATTGTGAGTGACAGCCAATCCAGTCAAGAACTGGGAGGAACTCAAAGGAAGTGCCCGGTTTTTGGTTGGTTGGAGTTCAGTTGAGCTTTGGCAGTGAAGAAGGAAGGAGCCCTGTGCTTTTTCAGTGTGCAGTTTTAGTCAAAAACGGTGTAAGGCCCAGAGTTCCGGCTCGCAGCTTTGTGTAACAGCTTGTTAGACTGAACTGCCTGTGAAAAAGAATCAAAGGATCTCTGAAGAGTAGAAACCAGGCTCACCCTGTAGAAGACTGGAAGAATTGCTGAAAATTGCACTCGGTCTGTCAGGAACTGAATCTGCTGTGTGTTCTCCGGTATTGTGCAGTAATTGCGATCGGATACAGATGCAGCCTGCCTGGTATAGTACTTCTTTATATGGATGTGTGAAGAGGTTTGTGTACCTCAAGTGAGCCCTGCTGACATTGAAGGACCCTATCTTATTTGGAGGTCGTGAGTACTAATTCAGGGTTGCTCCCTGTTGAATTGCCACATTAAATCCAAATGGAATTACTGTACTGCTGACTGTTTAATTCTCCTTTCTCTGTGGTGAAAGGGCCCCAATTAGCCGCCACGGTTTGACCAGCCACTAGGGCTTGGGCACTCTAGGACAGTAACTGATAGGGATAGGCCTGTGCACAGAGCCATGTAGTAGATTATTAGAGTGATAAGCTAATTAACCTGATTTCCCCTGTCCTTGTTATATCCCCTAAATAAATCAGAGCTGCTTGTTTCAGCAAAGTTATACTGCCTGAGGTATTTGTCTATGTTAAAGTACTGTACTGTGATTGTTGCACTGTATCTCATTTCACAGGAGGTCCCAGTGCCGGAACCAGACCTGGGGGTAAGTGTATACTGTGAAGGTAATTTGATATATTGTGTGGGCCACTAGTGGAAGAAAGGGGTTGCAGTGTCCCAGAGGGCTGTGACCAAGTTAGTTTAACTATTGCAAACCCTGACCTTCTGGGTGGAGGCACCCGCCATTGGATCCAGGCCCCTCAACCTGTTAGTGGCAAATCAGGCAGGGGTAGTAGCCCCTGGGATAGCGCCATCTAGGGGTTACACATAGATAGCTCCAAAGTGCCACAGACTATTACCCCAGAGGGAGCCCTCACTGCTTGGAGAGTGATAACTAAGGACAGTAAAGACCCGGGGGGGAATGAGCCCCCACCACTATCTGAAACTTTTGAGGAGAAATTTGCTAAATGGTTGCTGGGAGAAGGGAAAACTGTGGAGGACTTGAAGAAACTATTCTTGCCACCTGGGGTGTTCCTCCCAACACCCTGTCCCGCTCAGTGCCCGTAATGGTGGCTGAACCAATGCAGACTCCTATTTCACCTGCCATTAGTCACGACTCTTCGAAGGTTGAGGATCTTCTCTGCACCTCCCCACCCCCAAGGGGAGGATGACTGGGAGACCTGGATAGACTATGTTGCCCCCAAGTGCTAGAATGGCAATGCTTGGAAGTCGGGGGTGTTAAAGAGGTTAGTGAGAGCCCCGAGTCCTGCCTTGGCTACCATCCGTACTAAACGGGCCAGTAACCCTGAAGCGACTGCACAGGCCTATCTTGAGGCCTTGGAGAATTGTATATGGAGCCCAGATTCTGATGAGGACCTATGGTGGAGAGTAAGAAATGCACAACAGTACCAAGGGAGTTGTTGTCTGTGTATGTATCTCGGCTGGAAAAATTGTTCCAAGAATGCCTCAGAAAGGGTAGTTTGCCAGCGATTGAACTGGACCAACCAGGCTGGACAGGATCCTAAGTCTGCCCCTTCTCAGAACTGCTGTTGCTTCAGTTACGCCTGGCAAATCGACTGGAATCCCCACCCTCCTATGATGAGTTAATGAGAAATTCGAGGAGTTGAGAAAAAGGCGACCTCGGGAGGGACCTGCACCAATAGCTGCGGCTATGACCCGAGTGACTGAGGGTGGCCCATCAAGTGAGTCTAGGCAGAGGTTGGCAGTCAATGAGTGCTCTGATAAGGAAAAGATATGCCACAATGGGCGAACTGTTGAGAGAGATCCGGAATTCAAAAACAGTCCTTTATGAAGGCCACGCCTGCAAGTACGGGCCCGACCTATATCCGACTGCATCTGCTATGGGGGTGGGGATACCCACCCATGTATCTCCTGCTGATAACAGCTCCAAACTCGATTCCTTGACCATGGAAGTGGAGAAACTGATGAGATGTCTCCAAATGCTTATCATGCCGCAGACAGAGATGGCACCAAGTTTTCCAGTTAGTAATACCCCCGCCCTGGCTCCCAGTGTGGCGCCTCGGCCAGCTCAAACTCCAGAAAGTATGTTTTGCTATAATTGTGGGAAGGATGGGCACATGAAAAGGGAATGCCGGTCCCCAAAAGACACTGACAAAGTTGCATATAGGCTACAAGGAGATCTTCGGAGAACAAATCAGTGGTTAAGAGGTGCACGAAATGATCCCAGTGAGGGCACCAAAAATGCTAACTCACGTCTTTTTGTGGCAAGGTCAGTTGCCCAGGCCCCCACTATCACCTCTCCAGACTGGTCCAGAATAGTGGGTCCCTCCATGGAGACCACTGTAAAGGTGAATGGAGTGTCTACAAGAGCTGTATTAGACAGTGGCTCCCAAGTGACAATTATGTTCCAGGATTGGTATCAGAAGCATTTGTCAGACGTACCCTTACAACCATTAGAAGGACTGCATGTATGGGGGTTAAGTGAGAAGGCCTACCCCTATTCCGGTATATCCGAATTTGGCTGTCTTCCCACCTCCGTGGCTGGAGTGGCCGAACAAGTAGAGACTCTAGCTTTAGTGTGTCCCCACTGGACTGTATGATGGTGTCCCTTGTTGATTGGAACAAATGCTCATATGTTCGGAAGGCTGGCACAGTTGTGTTATGGAAAACAGGGGTCAAAAACTAGTAGAGCTTTAAGAGTTCCAGCTTTAATTAAGAAGGCCTATGAGGCACAGAGAGATGCTGAAAAATAGAACCAGAGGAACCGGTCAGAATTGTATGGAAGAAGGATCCTGAGTCTCTGATCCTGGTGCCAAATGCCCAGTGTACCTTACAGGAGAGGTCCGTATCAGAAAGGATGTTAAGAATAAAAT
The DNA here is from genome assembly GCA_016271365.2 of Neoceratodus forsteri. NCBI lineage: Eukaryota > Metazoa > Chordata > Ceratodontiformes > Ceratodontidae > Neoceratodus > Neoceratodus forsteri. Next base: position 336,519,358 of record CM057452.1, on the reverse strand, counting down.
ATTAATGTTGGATGCACCAGGCGATGGAAAATTGCCAGAGGGACTGCTGGTCAAGCCTAGTATTTTGCCCGCTAGAGCCCATGCTTATGCCAGAAGGGTAATGGTCCAAGTTCATAATGTGTCTGAAAGAGACATTCGATAAATAGAGGTTGCATCCTGGCTAATGTGCATTGTGCAGACACTGCAGTGCTACCCAGCAGCAAGAGTTCGAGGAAGAATGACAGAGTAGCGCCTGACTTGTTTGATTTCGCGACCTCGTTGCCAGCTGAATGGAAAGTGAGGATCAGTGAGAAGCTTGCCCAGAGAGACCAGGTGTTTTCTTAAAGGAATGGGACATAGGATGCATGCAAGGAGCTGAGCACAGTATCCGGCTGCATGACTAAAGACCATTTCGTGAGAGGTCTCGACGCCTGGCACCTGCTGACATAGATGATGTGGAGACGCATCTGCAAGAGATGTTAGCTGCTGGTGTAATACAAGAATCCAGAAGCCCTTATGCTTCCCCATTGTGGTAGTGAGGAAAAGAATGGGACAGTAAGGATGTGTGGATTATCGCACCTTAAACCGGCGGACTATCCTGATCGGTACACAATGCCCGCATTCAGGATGCTTTGGACTGCCTAAACGGGAGCAAGTGGTTCTCTGTGTTGGATCTCCAGTGGGTACTACTAGATCCCGGCGGCCCCAGAGGACCGTGAGAAGACAGCCTTTATCTGTCCGCTTGGCTTCTATGATTCATGAGGATGCCTCAAGGATTTCAGGTGCCCCAGCCACTTTTCAACGATTGATGGAGCGTGCAGTGGGGGACATGAACTACTAGAGTGCCTGGTATACCTAGATGATGTTATTGTGTTTGGCAGCTCACTGGAGGAACATGAGAGCAGATTATTTAAGGTATTGGACCGACTGGAGGACTTTGGCCTTAAACTGTCCATTGATAAGTGTCAATTCTTTCAAACATCAGTAAAGTATGTGGGACATAGTATCCACCGAGGGAATAGAGACCACCCAAGTAAAGTTGAGGCCTTGACCACCTGGCCACAGCCCAAAATCTAAAAGAACTGCAAAGATTCCTGGATTCTGTGGTTATTATCGGGCAGCTTCATCAAGGACTATTCAAGAGTGATCCACTTTACTTAACCTTACTCAAGGTATCCCCAACCCACAAAAATACCAAAAGTCAGCGTCCTCAAGACTGAAAGAGTGTATTTTCATCCGAGTGAAGTATTTGGGGCCCGCTGGACTCCTGATTGTGAGACTGCTTTTCATGAGATCATATATCAACTTACCCATGCTCCAGTGCTGGCCTATGCCGATCCAAGAAAACCTTACATCCTGCACACTGATGCTAGCTTGCAAGGGTTGGGGGCTGTGTTGTACCAAGAGCACGAGAATGGCCTGAGACCAGTGGCCTTTGCCAGTAGAAGCCTGACCCCATCCGAAAAGAACTATCCTTTACATAAGTTAGAGTTCCTAGCTTTGAAGTGGGCAATTGTTGACCAATTCCATGAGTACTTGTATGGGGCTAAAATACTAGTAAAAACTGACAATAATCCTTTGACCTATGTGCAGACCTCAGCTAAGTTGGATGCCACTGGCCATAGGTGGCTTTCTGCATTATCTACATATGACTATGCTCTCGAATACCGAGCAGGTCTGAACCACATAGATGCTGATGCTCTCTCCCGGAGGCCTGTTCCCCAGAATGATTGGGTCCGATTGGCAGAACCTGACATTCGGCACTCTGCCGAAGTTTGACAGGGAGGAACAAATGTCCACGGACGAGTGGACTGCATGGTGGATTGCTTGGGACCCTCTGAGAATTGCATACCTGCTGCTTATTGCCACTTTTCTGCAATAGACATTGGTGCACTGCCTCAGCTGGACAATGACAGTATTCGCAGGCTCAATCTCGCGATCCCATGATCAAAGCAGCTTTGAAGCCCTCTATGCAGGAAAAGATGTGTCCAAATTACGCCCACTGATTTGAGAACTGCACTGTTATACAAAGAAGGTCCTAAGTTGAAACTGATCAATAAACTGTTATACAGAGAAACAGTAGACAGAGGGACAAGTAGACAGACAACAACTAGTGCTGCCCACTGCCTTCGAGACTCAGTACTGAGGTCCTTGCACAACCATGTGGGCACCTTGGTATAGACAGAACACTTGACTTGGTGAGATCCAGATTCTATTGGCCTAAGATGGGGGCTGATGTGGAGCAACACATCTGAACTTGTAGTCGCTGCTTACAGAGGAAAGCTTTGCCCAGAGGGCTGCCCCTTGTTAACATCACCACCAGTGCACCCATGGAGCTGGTCTGTATTGATTTTCTGAGTTTGGAGTCAGATCAAAGAAATATCAGTAATGTGCTGGTGGTCACTGACCATTTCACGAGATATGCCCAAGCTTTCCCACCAAAGACCAGAAAGCATCCACTGTGGCCAAAGTACTTGTGGAAAACTTTTTGTTCACTATGGGGCTCCACAAAGAATCCATTCTGATCAAGGAGAGACTTTGAGAGTCGTCTGATCAAAGAGATGCTTTCTCTGTGGGGAGTGCGAAAGTCCGAACCACTCCTTACCACCCCAGGAGACCCACAGCCTGAGCGTTTCAACGCACTTTGCTAGATATGCTAGCACCCTGCACCCAAAGGACAAGCCTAGATGGAGCCAACAAATTAGCACCCTGGTACATGCTTATAACTGCACCAAAAGTGATGCCACTGGGTTCTCCCCTACCGCCTGATGTTTGGAAGAAGCTCGACTACCAGTAGATGTGTGTTTTGGGGTCTCTCCTGATGGGGTTCAAGCTGACAACTATTTACAGTATGTGCAAAAGTTAAAGGCCCAGCTAACTCATGCGTACCAACTGGCTCAAACTATGGCTGCCAAAAGAAATCTGGCTAACAAAGAACGGTATGATAAAAAGGTGAAAGCACAGGAACTCCAGGAGGGAGATCGGGTATTGCTAAGAAATCTGGGACTGCATGGCAAACACAAGATTGCTGACAGATGGCACCATCTCCCTCACATTGTAGTGGGCAAACTAGATGATCTGCCAGCGTACAAAGTAAGGCCTGAGAACAATTCAAAAGATGTAAAAACAATGCATAGAAATCATTTACTGCCCATTGGACAAATCCTGATTGAGTCTGAGCCCCAGAAGATGCCCCTCTGGACCAGTGACTAGAGCTGCTGCTAAGAAAAGATCAAGGAAGTCTGCACCTACAGAAGCAGAGTTAAGTGTTCCCCTGCACAAGTCCCAGTTGAGCATTACTGTCAGTCCATATCAGAAGAAAGTGAGAGTGACTTTGAATACTATCCTTCTTACTGAACTGAGTCAATTGTTTCGGGCAATCCCTAGTCAATACTGGAGACAAAGCTGGGCCTTCTGGACTGTCTAAGCCCCAGCTTCATCCCTGGAGCCAATGCTCCCAGAAAGTGAAGTGCAAAGCATCAGATCAGATGAAATGGAATCATTGTGCATGGTTGAACTGTTTGAGCTTTCAGGGGAGGAAAATGATAGATTGGGGCAGACTGGTGATACATCCGAACAAGAAGAGTATTTTGAGTGCCCTGACAGTCCACTGCCAGTGTCTGAAAGCTCTCCATGCGAGCCAAATGTTGTGGACTCAGAAACTGTAACTCCTGGAGCTGAAAGTGCCCCAAGTTCTAGCCTCTCTACCCCCAGGGAGACTCCCCTGACAAGTGAGGACAATGCTGAAAATGAGGCTCAGAGTGCAGAGACTGTAACAGTTCCCCCTAGAAAGACTGGTGAGCTGTAAAGCCTGTGGTGCACCTCAGTTATGATTCACTTGGGAGGCCTGTGGACTTGCCTCTCAATGTTGTCCATAAAGGAGTGTATGTGTCCCCAAGCTCATTGCCCAAACTGAGCATCAGTGCTAACTCAAGTTACTTGTGTTGCCCTCTAAGTATGGTGCCCTTGCCCGTCCAGCCCCAAGGTAACTGATAGGAAGGGCCCCTCTCTTCAGGTTTCATGTACAAGAGGTAATAATTTGAGTTATGGTACAATGTGTGTGTAATACTGTGTAAAGAGTGACGACTGCAATGTTTCAGAAATGTGTTCTTGGTAAAATTATGTATTGACTGATGATTACATGTGTGAGCCTAATGCAAATGTATATGGTTGCAGTTAAAACTTATGGGGTACTTGCTTGATGCGCACGCTGCTTTCCCAGGCTAGGAAGGGTGTAACCCCCTGCAAATGGGGGTCTCAAAAGACTTCCAGGAGCTTGCTTGAATGCTCCAAGCCTGAATGGTGTTTGGCGTTTAAGCCATTTATCAGTGAGTGTTTTAGAGCCTCTGGTACTGTCTCTTTAAGAGCTGTCTGCTTGCAGACATAATTAGTTTGTATGGGGGACTGTGTGCTTCTCTGTTTGAGTACCACTCGAGCTGCTGCCAATTCACTCCATTTTGCAGTCACTAGGAGTGCAAAGGGAACCTATCTGAAAGATGTAACTGTTTGCCAGAAATCATTTACAGTAATAATGAAATTACAGTTTGTCTAACCTGCTTTCTTTGCAGTCAGAACTGTGTCTGCCTAGTTCCCCATTCTGGTTTGAACTGCTGAACTGGACCAATCAGTGTGGGGTAAGCTAGCTCTAAAATGGTGCCTTGGACGAATCAGAACTTGACTCATAATCTGAGCCAGCCACAAGAGGATTGTATGGGCAGTGACTCTGGGAGCTGTAGTTTAGACTTCGGCGCCTTTTTGGACCAACAGCAGCAGTCTATTGTGAGTGACAGCCAATCCAGTCAAGAACTGGGAGGAACTCAAAGGAAGTGCTCGGTTTTGTCTGTTGGAGTTTCAGTTTAGCTCTGGAGTGAAGGGGAAAGAAACCCTGTGCTCCTTCAGTGCACAGTTTCAGTCAAAAAGCGTGTAAGGCCCAGAGTTCCGGTCTGCAGCTTGTGTAACTGCTTGTTAGGACTGAATCCGGTCCTGTGAAAAGAATCACAGGATCTCTGAAGAGTAGAAACCAGGCTCACCCTGTAGAAGACTGGAGAAATTGTTGAATTGCACTCGGTCTGTCAGGAACTGAATCTGCTGTGTGTTCTCCCGGCATTGTGCAGTAATTGCGATCGGGATAGAGAAGCAGCCTGCCTGGTATAGTACTTTCTTTTTTTTTACCATATAAATGTGTGAAGAGTCTCGTGGAGCTCAAGAGTAGCCCTGCTGATGTTGAAGGACCCTATCTTGTTTGGAGGTCGTGAGTACTAATTCAGGGTCGCTCCCTGTTGAATTGCCACATTAAATCCAAAAGGAATCACTGTACTGCTGACTGTTTAAACTAATTTTTCTTTTCACTGTGTGAAAGGGCCCCTACCAGCTGCCACGGTTTGGACTAGCCACTAGGGCTTGGGTACCCAGGGACAGTAACTGGTAGGGATAGGCCTTGCACAGAGCCATAGGTAGATAGTAAAGTGATAAGCTCAATTAACCTGATTTCCCCTGTCCTTGTTATATCCCTAAATAAATCAGAGCTGCTTGTTTCAGCAAAGTTATGCCTGAAGTGTTGTCTTTTTAAAGTACTGTACTGTGATTGTTGCACTGTATCTTATTTCACAGGAGGTCCCAGTGCCGGAACTAGTCCTGGGGTAAGTGTATACTGTGAAGGTAATTCTGATATATTGTGTGGGCCACTAGTGGGAAGAAAGGGGGGTTGCAGTGTCCCAGAGGGCTGTGACCAAGTAAGTTTAACTATTGCAAACCCTGACCTCTGGGTGGAGGCACCCGCCATTGGATCCAGGCCCCTCAACCTGTTAGTGGCAAATCAGGCAGGGGTACTAGCCCCTGGGATAGCGCCATCTAGGGGTTACATTCAAATTGTGCCCTCTTGTTCTTGCTCACCTCTTTTTTTGAAAGATGCTACCCTCTTGGACTTTGTTGATTCCCTTGAGGTACTTGAACGTTTCTATCATGTCCCCCCTCTCCCTCCTTTCCTCGAGGCTATACATATTAAGCTCCTTTCATCTCTCTTCATATGTCTTCCGGTGCAGACCCTGCACCATTTTAGTTGCCCTCCTCTGGACAGCTTCCATCCTGTCTATGTCTTTGCGGAGATTGGGTCTCCAGAACTGCACACAGCACTCCAGATGGGGTCTCACCAGCTGCCTGTACAGAGGGATAATAACTTCCTGTTTTCTATTGGTGATGCCTCTCCCTCACCAGAAGATTGATTAATAAGCTGGGTAGGCTCGGGGTGGGTCAGATGTTGGTCAACTGGGCGGCAAACTGGCTGGCGGGCAGAAAACAGAGTGGTGGTAAATGGTATACAGTAAGAAGAGATGCAAGTCACAAGTGGGGTACCTCAGGCATCAGTCCTGGGGCCAGTCCTCTTCAATATCTTCATCAGTGACATTGCAGATGGACTGGAAGGTAAGGTTTGCCTGTTTGCAGATGGCACCAAGATCTGCAACAGAGTAGATGATCCAGATGGAGTGTGCAGAATGAGAAGAGATCTGGAAAAACCTGGCAAAATGGTCAGAAGAGTGGCAATTAGGGTTTAACGGAAAGAAGTGCAAGACCATGCGGATAGGGAAGAGAAACTCTGAAGCTACCTATAGATTGGGAGGGGAGTTGCTGGCAATCACAAGGGAAGAAAGAGACTTGGGCATCATCATCATCACGGATGACCTGAAATCATCCAAGCAGACCACTAAAGCAGTAGGTATGGCTAGAGGGATGTTGGGGTGTATTAGTAGGGGTATCACAAGTCGAAAGAGGGAGGTAATAATCCCTCTTTACAAGACACTGGTTAGGCCCCATCTGGAGTACTGTGTGCAGCACTCGAGGCCGCACGTGCACAAGGACATTAACAACATGGAGGCAGTGCAGAGGAGAGCAACCAAAATGGTGCAGGGACTGCATCAGAAAACATATGAGAACAGATTAATGGAGCTCAATATGTATACCCTCGAGCAAAGGAGGGAGAGAGGTGATATGATCAAAACATTCAAACATCTTAAGGACATTAACAAGGTGAAAGAGTCTAACATGTTTCAATATAAGAAAAATAGCAGGACAAGAGAACACAGCATGACATTAGAGGGAGGCCGATTAAGGGGTAATGTGAGGAAGTTCTTTTTCACAGAAAGGGTGGTGGATGCATGGAATGGCCTACCTCAGGAAGTGATGGATATGAATACAGTGCAGGGCTTCAAACAGAAATGGGATAGGCATAAGGGAGCAATATAGATGAGTATGAATAGATAGGCCATTGACAGAGTAAAGGCCTATGGCACATTCATAAGGTAGAAAAAATGGGCAGACTGGATGGGCCTTGCGGTCCTTATCTGCCGTCAACTTCTATATTTCTCTTCAAAACTCCCTCACGAGGTTGTGTGCACTCGGCAGGAGAAGCAGAACTGAGGTGGAGGCAGAGTCGACATTGGTTAGTGACTAACCCTCAAGCACCAAGGAGTGTGTTGGTCTCAAGGGCGGCACCATGCAGTGCGTCAGCCTCAAGGGTGGCGCTGCCCCTGGAACCGGCTCCTCCCCTTTTTAGAAAAAATGCTCCAACTAGGTTCTGTGCCTCCAGCTTGTACCCACCAGTGATGAATGGTGAAAACTGATACAGGGAAGATTCTTCTTCCTCAGTAGAGGAAGACATGGATGATGAAGAGGAGCTTGACTCAGGGGTTGACAGTGCTGGGGGTTCAGGCCAAAAGATGGCATTGTCCAGTGCCTTCAGGTAAATGGGGAATGCACTTGCCATGTCCCTGAACTGCTCCCAGATCATGGGTACCAAAAGATTAGAAGTACCAGGAAGAAGGGGTGGAGCAAGCAAAGAAGGAGGAGGAAGTCATGGCGGACTAGGCCAGGTGCTCTGCCAGGGCTGCTAGGGAATAGCTGACCTCTTATGTGGGGGGTTCTGTGCAACTTTCTCACCATGGAACACCCAACCATGAAGGGGTGATTGGGGTAATTCCCTTGAGGAAAAACGCCAGGTAAGAAGGTCGGAGCCACACAGTCTCTGCAGGGTAGCCCCTTTCCCCACCTATCACAGGCCCAGACAGTTCCGGGGAGGACAGAAGACCCGAGTTAAAGCTACAACTTCTGCCAGAGCCCCCAGCCACTTGGGACATATAGCAAGGTGCCGACCAAGATCTCCTGACCCCCACTTCACTGGAAAGGGCTCTGCCCCTTGTAGAAGGCCTCACAGCAGAAACATAGCCAGTGACAAGGAGTAAAGGGGACCTGGCATGGCAAGCAGCACCAGTCTCTCCCTCAGCACCAAATACAGCACCTGAGCTGGGATCGGCACTGCGGATGGCACTGGAACCTGACTCCGCACTGGAAGCGGCACTGGACCCCAACCCGCAAAGGCCCCTGTGCCGCCATCCCCTCCAGTGTTGGAATCGGCACTAGAAGCATCCCCGGTGCTGCAAGCAGCACCATGGGGAGCAGGGGAGGTGAAGGTACAGCTGGCACCGTGACAAGGACTCCCAGACCCTGCCAATGCTGAAGAACTGGGCCTAGAAGAGTCCAGAGGCTCACTGGAAGCAGGGAGTCAGTTGGGATCATCCTGATCCTCAGTCTCCAAGTCAGAAGACAGGATCAGGGAGATCTTCAGCTGGGCCACCCCAGGGACCCTTCCTCTTCTGGCACTGTGAAGCCTTTGGCTTCGTGCCTTACTACACCCCTAGGGCATGCATTAAAATAGTTACAATATTAAAACAGAAAATAGTTGTGCACTGCTAGAGAGGAAGAAGGTGGAGGAGGGAAATGATGAAATTAGAGGAGTAATTGATAAATGCCTGGACCAAACTGGAGCGGGGGGAAGTTCTGCTGGGAGAATTGCAACAGGGGTTAAAGGGAAATAATGTGCAGGAGGAAGAAGAGGAGCTGGAAATGAGAGAGGAGATGAATGGAAGCAAGCAGGGAGGAGAGGTGGAATCTTAGTGCTGGGGACTCAATACATAAGAGGAGTTAGGTGGGGTAGCAAGGGGGAGAGGCATAGTCGCATTTGGGTGGAGGCCATGCCAGGAATGACAGCGGAAAGGGTGGGACAGTCTGTTCTGAAATATGCTAGAAGAGGTAGGGACAAGCCTCATTTAATTATACATCTTGGGACAAACGACCTGGCTGACAAGACAGTAGATACAGTCCAGAGGAGGTTTGAGGAACTAGCACAATTATGTGAGGGGGCAGGAAGATCAGTAACTTTTCAGAGATACTTCCATGCCAAAGGCAAGCACAACAAGAAAGCTGAGAATAGAGGAATTTAACGGATGGCTAAGAACCTGGTGTTGTGCTAAAGGGTATGGGCTGTTGGGGTGGGGAGGGACCTGGGAGGACAGTAGTCTCTATGCCAGGACAGACTACACTTGAGCGAGTAGGGAAAAGAAGTGTTGATACAGAGGATGGAGGAGTACAGAGGAAGTTGGGAATTTAAACTAGGGTGGGGTGACAGTTGGGGAAGAGATATGCAGAGACCACAGGTTGGGAAACCATGAGCTACCCCGTAACAGTGACAAAGGGCAAATGGCAAGTACTGTTGGTGATGCTAGGAAAGGAGGGCAGGATGGAGGGGGGAAAAGAGTGGAAGGTGGTTACCCTTAATGCTAGGAGCCTTGGGAGGAAAACTGCAGAGTTACAGGTTCTCATGGCAGAGGGAGAGGTGGACATTGCAGCCATCACGGAAACATGGGCCACCCAATACAATGACTGGGACCTGTCTATACCAGGGTACAGGTTATTTCGTAGGGACAGGGTGATTGGGAAAGGTGGGGGTGGCACTATATGTGAAGGAAGGACTGAAGTGTGTAAGGAAGGAAGGGGAGGAGGGTAGTACGGAGTCACTTTGGATGCAAATCCAGGATTCCAAGAATAGGATTCTTAGAATGGGAGTGGTGTACAGGCCACCATCTCAGACGGAGGAGTCAGACAGGGAACTAGCGGGACAGATCAGGAGGACCTGCAAGAAGGGTAGTGTGGTGATTGTGGGAGACTTCAACATGCCAGGAGTGGACTGGAGCACCCCAACAGCCAGGAACAGAAGGGAGCAGGTACTGCTGGATGCCTTCCAGGACAGCTTCCTGCTGCAAATGGTCAGTGAACCAACCAGGTTAGGAAATACCCTTGACCTTGTGCTGGCAAATGGGGACTTTGTGAGAGAATTTACAGCGGAGGAACCGCTGTCAGGGAGTGTCCACCGCTCAGTATGGCTCACATTGGATATAGGCAAGGAAGGAGTGGAATCTGGCACAATAGTGCTGGACTTCAGGAGGGCCGACTTTGGGAGGATGGGGGAAGTGGTAAAAGGGTACCTGACCAGAATTCAATCTATTATGGAAACTAACCAGAGGTGGAAGCTCATAAAGCTGGGGATAGTGGAGGCAACCAAAACCTGCTGCAAAGCCCAGAGCAAGAAGGCTAGGGCTAAGAAACTGATCTGGTTGAGCAAGGAGGTCATGGAAAAGGTAAGGAAAAAGAGCTGCCTTTAGGAAGTACAAGAAAACAGGGAGGGGAGGACAGGAGGAGTACTTGACAGAATTGAAGGAGGTGACAAAGGCGTGAGGAGCCAAAGCATCTAGGAACTCAGGCTGGCACAAGGCATTAAGGGGAAGAAGGACTTCTTTAAGTACATCGGGAGAAAAGGGCTATAAGGACCACATAGTAAATTAGGAAGGAGGGGTTGGGTGGAAGCAGGGTGCGATAAGGCGGAAGCTTAATTAAATGAGTACTCTGCTCAGTATTTACTAAAGAGAAGAGGGGAGAAGGTGGGAGAAATGGCAGAAGCGAGGGGGAAGGGGTGACAGATGGGGAAATCATGGAGAGCAGAGTTCGAGAGGGTTTGAAGGCACTGAGGGTGGACAAGGCGCCAGGCCCAGATGGCATCCACCCCAGGGTACTGAAGGAGCTGGCAGAGGTCCTTTGGCAGACCTATTTAATGCCTCACTACATTCAGGGTGTGTACCTCAGGACTGGAGGATGGCTCGAAAACTACAGACCAGTGAGCCTCACATCCATCGTGGGTAAGCTAATGGAGACTATCCTGAAGGAGAGGCTGGTGGCCTTCCTAGAGGCCAAAGGACTACAGGACAGCAGACAGCATGGCTTCATACGTGGCAGAGCCTGCCAAACCAACCTGGTCGAGTTCTATGACTGGGTAACTAGGCAACTAGACAGGGGCCATGCAGTGGATGTCCTGTATCTGGACTTCAGTAAGGCATTCGACTCAGTGCCACATGGAAGGCTGGGAAGGAAGTTAGTAGGCACAGGGGCGGGTGCAAAGCTCGTGAGATGGGTAGGAAACTGGCTGCAGGGAAGGCAACAGAGGTGGTGGTGGGTGGGGAGCTCTCACCCAAGGGCAGTGACGAGCGGTGTTCCACAGGGTTCAGTGTTGGGACCAGTGTTGTTTGGGATATTCATTGCAGACATATCATGGGACATCAAGAGCAAGATCAGTCTGTTTGCTGATGATACCAAGGTATTTATTTTATTTATTTATTTATTGAAGTAATCAGTTTTACAACCTTTGAGTCAGGGACTCGTTTACAAAGGTACCTCGTCATTGGAGGGGGGGAGACAACAATTAAGTGAGGTTTAGGACAGAGGTTACGTACAGGTGAGATACATAAATACACACGTAGAGTTACAGGCAGCAATTATACAGGTACATGCATATGTTGAGTTACACGCATCATTATATAACATCGATGTTACGATCTGTTCTATTGTACCAGCACCCAGTCGTCTATGGGACCCAAAGGGCACAGGGCTAAACGAGACAGGGTTTTGGTCCACTACAGGCATTTACAATATCGCTGTCAAAAATGTGTTGCGGAGGGCTATTTTGAACCGGCCAATCCCAGGGATCTTAGTGATAGCCTCAGGAAGGGAGTTAAACCAGGCCGGGGCTTTATGATGAAAGGATCTTTGGCAGAGAGAGGTCCTTGCCCTGGGAACTATGAAGGTGACTGTGGTGGAGTTACGGGTTGGAAAAGGCCGGACAGCCAGCTGCAGGGATGCAGAGACCCCTGGTGGGCAAAGCCCTGACATGGATTTTTTGGCCAGTAGGCAGGTGTGATATTTCAGTCTTTCCTCAAGAGTGAGTATGTTAGCGGCGGAGTATAGCAGACAGGTGTGAGTTCTGCTGTGGGCACCGGTGAGGAGCCTCGAGCTTTGTTAATAGAGGTCTGGACTTTGTTAAGGAGGAGGGGCTTCAGCCGCTGTGTAAATTGGAAGTCCGTAGTCGGCCAGTGACAACACAGATGAGGTAATGGCTAGTTTTAAGGCAGATTCCGGGAGGCAATCTTTATGGCGGTAGAGGAGCCCGATCCTGGAGTTCATGGCTGATGACAGGGCTTTTAGGTGGGCGTGGAATGTAAGGCCTGGGTCAAAGGTGATGCCCAGGTACTTATATGCTGTTACCTGTTCTAGTGTGAGGAGCATGCTGGTAGTGATGTGAAGGGGAGTGTCCTTGGCGCTGTTTTGCGATGTGAGAACAGCATTGACTTTGTTTTTCAGGTTCAGGACTAGTCGATGGTTATTGAACCATTTTTTCGACGGAGGAAGCTGCTTTGCAGTGCCTTGGAGTAAGTGGGTCAGAGGTGATGCTAGGATTACTGCATCATCAGCATAAAGCAGTATTTGTTGGAACAGGAGCTTGGGAGGGTGTTTAGGAATAGACTGAAAAGGGTGGGTCCAAGGATGGAGCCTCACGAGACCTCTGAGAGTACTGGTAGGTTGGAGGAGAGGGTCCCATTTAGCTTAACTCTTTGGGACCTGTTGTGCAGGTAGCTTGAGAACCAATTCAGGGGGCCGGATGAGAATCCCAGTTCGCTTAGGGAGTTTAACAGCAAGGGGTGGCACACAGTGTCAAATGCCTTGGATAGGTCTATGAAAACTGCCCCTGCAAGTTGACCCTTGTCAAGCGCAGAGTGTATGTGGTGGGAGAATTCCAGAAGGGCAGTGGACGTGCTGTGGCCAGGACGAAACCCATGTTGCTCAGGACATAGAATGTCGTATTTAGATAGGTATTCTGTGAGCTGTGTGGTTACTATACTCCCAAACCAACCTGGTCAAGTTCTATGACTGGGTAACTAGGCAACTGGACAGGGGCCATGCAGTGGATGTCCTGTATCTGGACTTCAGTAAGGCAGTCATAGAACTCGACCAGGTTGGTTTGGCAGTATAGTAACCACACAGCTCACAGAATACCTATTTAAATACGACATTCTATGTCCTGAGCAACATGGGTTTCTGTCCTGGTCACAGCACGTCCACTGCCCTTCTGGAATTCTCCCACCACCTACACTCTGCGCTTGACAAGGGTCAACTTGCAGGGGCAGTTTTCATAGACCATTCAAGGCATTTGACATCAGTGCCACCCCTGCTGTTAAACTCCCAGGCACGGGTGGTGGATGACCTAGGGGATGGCAGGGGTTGCAGGATGATCTGACAAAGCTTGAAACCTGGTCAGACACCTGGCAACTGGGCTTTAATGCCAAAAAGTGCAAGGTGCTGCATTTTGGGATGAAGAACCCAAGGAGGAGTTACCAGCTAGGGGAGTGCAGCTAGCCCAGACAGAGGAGGAGAAGGATCTGGGTGTGCTCATTACAGGGTCAATGAACAACTCAGCACGATGTAGGAAGGCAGCTGCAAAGGCCAACAAAATGCTGGGTCGTATTGCAAGGGGTATATCCTCGAGGAGGGAGGAGGTGATTCTGCCACTGTATAGGTCATTAGTTAGACCACACCTGGAGTACTGCGTGCAGTACTGGCGTCCGTATCTGAAGAGGGACATTAAGTTACTGGAGGGTGCGGTGCAGAGCGACAAAGATGATCAAGGGCTGGGGACTTATCATAGAGAGGAGGTTGAAGGAGTTGAACATGTACTCACTGGAGGAGAGGAGACACCGGGGTGACATGATTGAAACCTTTAAATACATGAAAGGAATAAACAAGACGGGTACAGAGGGGCTGTTCAAAGTAAGGGAGGGGAGGACCACCAGGGGCCATGATATGAGAATGGAGCGAGGAAGGTTCAGGAGGGAGATGAGGAGACACTTTTTTACAGAGAGGGTGGTGGCTGGGTGGAATGCTTTACCTGCTGAAATTGTATGCAGTAGAACAGTGGACTGCTTCAAATGAGGATGGGACAGGACAAGGGGGAGCGTTAATGAAGGGGAAGGGTGGAAGGGAGGGGCAGCTGCAGAATAAGAGGTGTTAGCTGCACATTCGAGCAGACTTGATAGACCTCTAGGCCTTTATCTGCTGGCAAATTTCGTATGTTCGTATAATGCACACCTTGTCATGACTTATAACTTACATATCAATCACGTCTCCCCTTGCTCTCCTCTACTCCAGGGAGTACGTGCTGAGATCCTGCGGCCTCTCCTGATATGGCTTCTCGTACAACTTCTGCACCATTTTGGTAGTCTTACTCTGGACCACTTTCACTCTGTCAATGTCCTTGCAGAGCTGTAGCCTCCAGAACTGGACACAGTACTCTAGGTGGCGTCTCACTGGTGAGTAATACAGTGGCAGCACCACCTCCCTTCTCCTGCTCGAAATCCCCCTCCCTATTTATTTATTTTGTTTTACAACTTGTGGCCAGGAAAGAGACACCAAGTTGAAGATTGTTTCAAGGTGCATCCTGGGAGCATAGGGAAGTTAAGTGACTTGTTTATGGTCACACGGTATGCAAGTGGTGAGTGTGGGATTCAGACCCAGTTCTCCAGGTTTGCACCTCAGTGCTCTTAGCAGCTATGCTATACTGCCTCTCCATATGCATCCCAGCATCCCACTAGCCTTGCCTATTGCCTTGTCGTACTGTCTTGCCACCTTGAGATCACCAGATATGATTACCCCGAGGTCCCCTTCTTGCTTGGTGACTGTAATTACAGTACCACCCCCCCCCCATCTAATACAAAGCTCACGGGTTTCCTGCCCCAGGTGCATGACTTTGCACTTTTTGGCACTGAAACCTAGGTACCACACCCTAAACCACTCCTCTAGCTTCCTCCAGATCCCTTTGCATTTTCTCCATCCCTTCCTGAGTAACTATCCTGTTGTAGATTTTAGTATCATCCACAAAGAGATACACCTTCCCCTCCACTTCCTCAGCAATATCACTTATGAAAACAAAGAAGAGGACTGGTCCCAGTATAGTTCCCTGTGGCACCCCGCTAATCACTCTTCTGTCCCCCAAGTGTCTGCCGTTTACCACCACCCCGTGCCTCCTAGCTTTCAATCAGTCTGATACCCAGCTCAACACTTTCTCCAAAACCTCTAGGTTGCTTAGTTTCTTTACTAGCCTCCTGTGCAGCACAGTGTCTAAGGCCTTACTGAAGTCCGGATAGGCCACATCCACTGCCTCCCCCATCAACCTCCCGAGTCTCCCAGTCAAAGATGTTTGGCATTACTTCCCCTCTCTAAGCCCATGCTGCTGGTGGTCCTGCAGCTCATCTGCCTCCAGGTACTCTATCAGCCTCTCCTTCTGCAGAGGCTCCATTAAAAATCGTGATCAGAACCTAGGCAAATGAAAACGCAACTTGTGAAGGTCTGCCTTAGCCAGGAGTTTGAAAAACCTTTCAAAATGTTTAAAACTTGAGGGTCCTGTTCTCTTTTTGGGTCTGTCAGACATGCCAATTTACTGACAATCTTAAGTGCATCAGGTCACAATAGGAAAAAATGCTAAATTGTGGTTTGGTTCCAAAATCCAATAAGAACTGTTATTTAAGAGCAATATATAAAAAGTAAAGAAAAATTGTCTAGGTTGTACTACAAAATGGAACGGGACCAAACAAGTAAAGAACAACAAAGTGGTTGTACAAAGTCTTTCTTTTTTTTTTTTTTTAACTAAAATAAATGCAGTTACAAGAAGTGGGAACCGCGTTATTACAGGCCTTTCTCCTAGGAACCAATGAGGAACCAGAAAAAAGAGCAAAATATACCACAAAAATAACACCCTAACTATCATAGAGTTAATGGAAACTTAACTAAAGTAATACTAAGTAAACATTTTTAAAACAATAACCATCAGACAACTCTGAAGTGAAGAGCAACTTCAGGGCGACTGCTTCTCTCAGGTGGAGAAATAAATCTGCCATTAGAAAGCAAAGGTAGAAGACTTGGTTTGCTGGCCAAGGCACCTAGCTTCACCTGAGCTCTTTCCTTCTAAGACTGCTTGAAAGGCAGAGTAGAGAAACTTACCAGAGCAAGGGAAAAGGATTAAGACTTAGTTTGGCTAAGCAGATTTACTGTGTGGTGGTGTTTTTAATTTTTACTCACCGGGATTGCTACTGTTTGTTGCTAACATTTCATTGCTTTATTTTTCTCTGATTCAAATTGTTGTTGCTGGTATACCTTCTTCTGCATCATTACAAAGTGTGCCTACAGGTGTGCTAACAGATTACTCCTGTAATCTTCTGATTCAAATTGTCTTTTGCAAGGTATATCTTCTGTTACTGCTTTATTTTTCTCTGGAGCAAAGTGTTTCTTACAGCGTATATCTTCTCTGAAATTACTGTATTACAGGTGGAGCTTACATTTTTGTGACTTTTTTATCATTGGGCTAAACAAAATTATTGTTTGACACTGTGTTTTATTTTATTCTTGTTTGTTGAAAAGGTTTGTTGTCTCAGAGGTGTTTCAGTCTCCTTCTCACATTGAAGGAGCTAATTGCTTTTCCTCCCACAGCTCTTCCAAAGGATTAGGTGTGTGTATGTAGAGGTGGAGCTGGCAAACTGTCAGTAATTTCCAACAGAAAGAAGGGTTAAAAAGTCAGGTTAGTTGATATCTTGGAGGTAGAAGACTTGGTTTGCTGGCCAAGGCACCTGGCTTCACCTGAGCTCTTTCCTTCTAAGACTGCTTGAAAGGCAGAGTAGAGAAACTTACCAGAGCAAGGGAAAAGGATTAAGACTTAGTTTGGCTAAGCAGATTTACTGTGTGGTGGTGTTTTTATTTTTTACTCACCGGGATTGCTACTGTTTGTTGCTAACATTTCATTGCTTTATTTTTTCTCTGATTCAAATTGTTGTTGCTGGTATACCTTCTTCTGCATTATTACAAGGTGTGCCTACAGGTGTGTGCTAACAGATTACTCCTGTAATCTTCTGATTCAAATTGTCTTTTGCAAGGTATATCTTCTGTTACTGCTTTATTTTTCTCTGGAGCAAAGTGTTTCTTACAGCGTATATCTTCTCTGAAATTATTACAGGTGGTGCTTTACAGGTTTACAGTTTTATCTAACATTAGGATAAGCTTTCAGGGTTACTGCATTTGTTGTTGACTGTTTCTGTCTTACCTCCTTGTTCTTTCGTCCATGGTTCTTCTTTTAGGCAGGGAAGGGCCCAGCCACTACCCCATCCCCAACAACCACCACGCTACACTCCTTTTATAGGGTACCACAGTTGTGACATTTCCTGTGGCACAACAGGAAGGGGCATCAGTGGGCCTCCACAAGGTGATCTCATTTACAGGGGCACTAGTAATTTAACTTGTTATAACAAGTTAAACAAAGCACAATTAAACCATTACTTGCATTTTTTCCTTCTAATTATTCTGACTAGGTTACAAACCCAGCAACTTATTTGGAATGGATTTCATTAACTGCAGGTACTGTGGAACAATTTTCAGAAGGACAGTTTTACAGGATTTAGGACACTGTCCTACATGCTGGAGCCTTTGGAGATCTTAGGGCTCAGCTCTGGGCAGCATGGGCAGAGATTGCACGCCTCAAATTTCATATTGAAGAGGAAATACATTATAAGAACCACCCGCCATTTCCCCAGCATCCAACAGAAAAACCTTGACATGAAGGTTAGTTGGTCCAGGAGGTTGGCAGGTGGTTAGGAGGAACAAATCAGGTGCCCCATCACTCTCTGCTCTCCAACATTACCTCCAAAACCATATAAACACTACAAACAGGTATCTGCCTCTATTTCTGAAATCAAATAAAGAGGCAGAAGACACTGCGAAACAGGACACTCAGCACAGGAGCTAGCACAACAAAACTCACCCAAATCAGGAACCAAAACAAAACAAGCACAAGAAATCCAAAAACTTCTGATCATAGGAGACTCCATGATTCGGGGAGTTGATACCCATCTCCAGCCAGGGGTGATGGTCAGATGTCTCCCAGGTACATCAGCATGGAGAGACACTGACCGCATACTAAATTGTTCACAAAGCAGGAGAAAACATTGATGTCCTAGTACACATAGAGACTAATGATCTAGCCAGCGGTCAGTTGTGAGACCAAGGAACACCTGACTAGGCTGGGTGACAAACTATCATCTATTTCGTCCGGCATCTCCTTCTGAGATCCTGCCAGTCTGGGAGGGGAGCAGATGGACGGAAGGTCAGAGAAGGGAGATAGGGGAACTAAACACGTGGCTCAAGGGCTGGTGCCAGAAAAAGGACACAGATTTGTAGGAACTGGCAACAGTTCTGGGAGTGAAAGTTCTTTAAATCTGATGGACTGCATCTGACTAAAGAAGAGTCAGTGCATTGGGGCAGAAGTTTGACATCTTTGCAGAATATTTAAACTAGCAAATGGAGAGGGTGCAGCACCCATACGTCGAATGGGAAGAACACCCTCCCCTCAGCTAGTGGTCAAACAGGAATTCAGCATGTTTGCCGTTCATTTGCATCACCAGGTAAGAAATAAGGTTTGTCTCCCCATACAGCACTTTGGGGGTAATGCCAAACTTCACCCAACAACTAACACACCAAAATCTGGCCAATGGAAAATCATGTACACAAATGCTCACAGCCTGGGAAATAAGATCCCAGACCTGCAGGCAATAATGTCAGAGGCTAAACTGGACATAGTAGCAATTAGTGAGACGTGGTTTACCAGTAACCACCTAGGAGACTTCAGTACCTGGCTATGTATTGTTCAGAAGAGACCGAGGTGCAAAAAGGGGAGGAGTGGCCCTGTATGTTAATGACAATATCAAAGCTACAGAAATTCAGAATACACATAAGGAGCCAGAAGAACTGTGGGTCACCCTGGAAACAGGAAATGGGACAGCCATAAGAACTGGGGTTGTCTACAGGCCCCAGACCAGAGGAGGACACAGACACATTACTGTTAGAAGATATACAAAACATGACAGCTAAAGGGGAGGTTCTGATAATGGGAGACTTCAACATGCCAGATACAGATTGGTCAATACCAGCAGGAACATCTGCCAGAACATGACTCATAGTGGATTCCCTGCAGGGGAAGGGCCTCAAACAACTGGTACAGCAACCCATAAGCGACAGGGCTGTCCTAGATCTAGTACTGACTAACAAAGAAGGGATCACAGATCTCCAGGTAGAAGGTCACCTGGGGGCCAGTGACCATCACATGGTATGGTTCAATTTGGCTACTAATCTAAATCATCCCATTCCAAGGCAAACATATGGGACTTCAGAGGAGCTGACTTTGATAAGATGGCCAACAGAGTTAAGCTAGCCCTGGCAAAAAGAAACACAGGTGAGGGGTACAGGCAAAGTGGGCAAGCATTAAGGATGCAATACTTGAAGCAACATCCCATTGTGTTAGACAGAAAAGGAAGTGCAAAGAAGAAGGAAACCACTTTGGTTCTCAAATACAGTAGCAGAAAAGGTCAGAGCCAAAAGGCTGGCCTTCAGGAAATATAAGGAACACAGCGGGATGAAGATGGGAGGCATACCAAACTGCCCTAAGGAAGCAGGTAAGGCAGTAAAGGCAGGCAAAGTCCCAAACTGAGGAAACACTAGCCGAACAGTAAAGAAGGTGACAAGACTTTCTATAGATACATTAGTGAAAGGAGAAAGTCCAGAGGGGTATGCTAAGCAATGGAGAAAGGGAGCATGTGAGGAGGAGGACCCTGTAAAGGCATCTATCCTAAATAGATACTTTTGCTCAGTATTTTCTGAAGAGAAGGTAGGGCAGGGCCCACAGCTCAGCATCATGGACACAGGGGAGGGAGGGTGAGCACTACTCCCTCTCACAAAAGAAAGGGTCCTACAAGAGCTTGCTAAGCTCAGGGTGGATAAGGCAATGGGACCTGATGGCATACATCCCAGGGTACTTAAGGAGCTAAAGGAGGAACCAGCAGAGCCATTAGCAGAATTGTTTAGTGAGTCTCTGAGCACAGGAGAGGTCCCAGAAGACTGGAGAAGGGCTCATGTGATCCCGCTCCACAAAAGTGGTAGCAGGGAGGAGGCGGGAACTACAGAACGGTCAGTCTTACCTCAGTAGTGGGCAAGATTATGGAGGCACTCCTTAAGGAAAGGATAATGCAACACCTGGAATCCATAGGGGCACAGGATCCAAGACAGCATGGGTTTACAAAAGGAAGGTCCTGTCAAACTAATCTCACAGATTTCTTTGACTCGGTAACCAGAGTGGTGGACCAAGGGGGAGCAGTTGATGTCGCCTACCTTGACTTCAGCAAAGCTTTTGACACTGTTCCACATAGAAGATTGATAAATAAGCTGGGTAGGCTCGGGGTGGGTCAGAAGTTGGTCAACTGGGTGGCAAACTGGTTGACGGGCAGAAAACAGAGAGTGGTGGTAAAATGGTATACAGTCAGAAGAGATGCAAGTCACAAGTAGAGGTACCTCAGGGATCAGTCCTGGGGCCAGTCCTCTTCAACATCTTCATTAGTGACCTTGCAGATGGACTAGAGGTAAGGCTTGTCTGTTTGCAGATGACACCAAGATCTGCAACAAGTAGATGATCCAGATGGGGTGGGCAGAATGAGAAGAGATCTGGATAAACTAGCAGAATGGTCAGAAGAGTGGCAACTGGGATTTAATGCAAAGAAGTGCAAAATCATGCACATGGGAAGAGAACCCTGAAGCCACCTATAGGCTGGGAGGAGTTGCTAGCAGTCACAAGGAAGAAAGAGACTTGGGCATCATCATCACTGATGACCTAAAATCATCAAGCAGACCTCTAAAGCAGTAGGTAAGGCTAGGGGTGTTAGGGTGTATTAGTAGGGGTATCACAAGTCGTAGAGGAGGTAATAATCCCTCTGTACAAGACACTAGTTAGGCCCCATCTGGAGTACTGCGTGCAGTATGGAGGCCACACTCAGAGACATTAACCAAATTGAGGCAGTCCAGAGAAGGGCAGCCAAAATGGTGCAGGGACTGCATCAGAAGACATATGAGGACAGATTAGCGGACTCAATATGTATACCCTTGAGCAAAGGAGGGAGAGAGGTGATATGATCGAGGCATTCAAACACCTTAAGGGCATAAACAAGGTGAAAGAGTCTAACATGTTTAAATATAAGAAAAATAGCAGGACAAGAGGACACAGCATGAGATTAGAGGAGGCCGATTAAGGGGAATGTGGGAAATTCTTTTTCACAGAAAGGTGGTGGATGCATGGAATGGCTTACCACAAGAAGTGGTGGCTATGAATACAGTGCAGGGCTTCAAACAGGCATGGGATAGGCATAAGGGAGCAATACAAATGACTATGAATAGATAGGCCACTGACAGAGCAAAGGCCGATGGCACATTTATAAGGCAGAAAAAGAAATGGGCAGACTGGATGGGCCTTGTGGTCCTTATCTGCCATCAACTTCTATGTTTCTATGTTTCTATGTAAGCATGACCACATAGCAGAGCTTTGAATTTCATTCTAAGATTCCATAATTCACATAAAATTCTACACTCCAGGGCAGCTCATTCCAGGAGAATGACCGGTTGTTAAGCATAAGTGAGGGATTCCTGGGGTTCGAAGGCCTCAAGTGCAGCAGAATAGGAGGAACCAAATTGACGGACATGGCAGAAATGTTTAACCACTGCAGATGGAGACATTTACCTGGGTCATTGGCTAAAGGCTCAGAATCAAGTACGGAATGTGTATTCTTGAACAAAGCCTGGAAAGTTAGATCCTCCCATGGTACAAAAGAAGGGCCTGGGTCCAAAGAGTATGAGCTAAAGAAAGTCTTCATCACTGCCCTTGGAATTGATGAGGTCGGGATCAGACTCGTTCCCTCACATCTTCCCTGAAGGGTGGATCTTACAGGGGGGTAGCTTCTAGGTCTTCCAGTCCAGAATGTGGCCTTGGCAACAACAGCAACAGAGGTCCCAAAAGATGAGGGGCCGGCACCATAACTGTAACTGAACACGACAGCAGGAAGATCCTGGACACTGAGGGCGGGACCAGAATTGGCACCATGCCAGTCCCAGAAGGGCCGTAAATCAGCACCGACAGCGCTGCTGACTGTGTTGCCAATGAGCCAGCAGACACCGAAATGACTGGCAATGGTACCACAGTCTATCCCATCACAGTGACACTGAAAGGGGGTGTGGACAGTGGCACAGAAGTTAGTGGCACAGTCATCAGCGAGGCCCCAGGGGCTGTTGCTAGAGCCAGACACTCTACCCAGCTTGAGGGCCCCACCTGCGGCTCCAGTTCTACCAGCCCCAAGGCCCAGGGACTGATTCCACTGGCAGAGGCAAACAGAGCCAGATGCTGCACCTGCTCCATAAGAGCTGCCCAGTGGTGAAACTGCCCACCAGAGTCACCACTTACAGACAGAAGGGCTCAGGCCTGAGACATCAACCTCCAGTACCAGAGGCTCCCGGTGACACTGACAGCGATGGTGGGGGACTCCAACTCCAGGAGGCTGACAATCTGCAGCAGACCTCTTAGAGGGTGACCTCAAGTGGAACCGCTTCAAGAGGAAGAACTTGAGGCCAAGCAGTGCCGACAACCTGACCAGGAACAGGCCTGCTCCTTTTTGTTTTCCAGGAGCACTAGCCTTCTCTCCCAGGCACTGGACTACCCATTGTCAGAACTCTTCCCCAGTGGGGAAGGTGGACCAGACAAGGGCCCACTACTGGAGCAGCTTGCCTGAGAATGCTCCCTACCACCATCATCCATGGCCATCGACTGTTGACTCGGTAGGGCTGTGAGAGACTGACAGAAAAACATTTTAATAAAATCCTAAACTGACACAAAATAAACTCTAACTTTAAACACTAAAACTGAGAGAACTGAATGCTGTGGTCATATAAACATGAAATTCTGACTCCCAGTAAGTGAGTGGTGTCATCACTGATGCGCACTCAATGCCTGGAAAAAAAAAGGACTGAGCAGTTAAGTGCTGGTGCCAAGGTAAGCCATGCGTCGTGAGCCAGTCTCGAAGCACCGTGCATGTATGCATCTTGCCAATCTCGCAGCACCGCACATGTACAGTATACGTCTTGACTCCAGCACCAGCCCTCTTGAAAAGTTTCTCCAACTACGACTCCACTAGTGTGAATCAATGGTGAAGATTTATTAGTAGAAGATCAGTGCGCTGTATTTATTTCAGTTATGGTCACAATGCAGAAAGTGCTACCAGATCCCATACTGGAAAAGCTCCTTAGGCACCACTACCAGACTTGTATTAAAGCAAGATATGACAGGCCGAAATCTCTACTTACACCCAGAGCAAGACCTCTTGGTGCAGGGACTGACACTGAATATCATGCTGACCAACCAAAGTACAGATCTTTTCTGTTACTTTTTCATTTCTGCTTACCACTGTCTCCATCTCATACTTCTTTGCAAGCAATTCCCTCTCTTTCTTCTCCAGCAGTAACTTGGCTTCAGCTGCTCTGCAGGCCATCCGAACTGCCTCGTCTCTAATTTGCTGATCTGATAATGAGGATTGAAAGGACACCTGAACCTTGCACCTCTGTGGGTCAAAGCAGTAAACAAACATATCAGTGTTTATTACAATGGATTTGCTTGTAATGTCAATGTAACTTTGAAATAATGTATTTTTCATCTAATTAGTTTCTCCTTATATCCCCACACTCACCAACTGCCTTTAGTCATTTATTTTTATTTATGTATTTGGTAACTGGTAGGTACACTGGTCCCAGGGACCATTTTCAGGCATGATTCTGGGCCATGTAGATGGCACATACAGCACGAGGAAAGAGAAAAATACATGAGCAATTACAGCATACAGTGCATGACAGAACAATACACAAGGTTCAGCAATATCATACACACATGAAAATACAGTTTTAAACAACATGTAAGTCATAATATACGTCATAATATATGTCAGGGTAACAACATGTAAGTCACTGCAAAGAGAAATAAGCTGCAAATAAGTAGGCGCGAGGGAATACAATCCAGCCAATCATATGGCACTTGCCAGTTTCATGGGGTGAGAGGCCGACATATGAAACCACCTTGCTAAGATCTGGAATTGCACTTGCAGGTCAGGGCCTTTAGAAGGTTATTTTAAAGTGTACTCTGACTAACTGAAGGAGCCTGATGAGTGGTGTGAGGCTGGTGGGTCATTCCAGAGCTTGGGGACAATGACAGAGAAGCTCTTTGCCTCATGTCATTAGTAGTCTGGGGACAGTCAAGGAAGTACTGGGAGGAGGACTTCAGTTCCTATGCCATGTTTGATGCTGAGAAGTCTGGTTAAAGGAGAAAGAACGCTGTCATGGAAGGATTTGTAGATGAGGAGCCCATAAGGAAGTCCCAACAGGCCTGGGGGACAGTCACCGAGCATCGAGTAAAGGTTGCAGTGGTGGATGTTATGGGGCTAGAGGGACAAATCTGCAAATGTTATTAAAGGCAGTGTAGAGTGTGAGAGGTGATGAGACAAGGTTTGAGAGATAATGGGAGAGCAGCAGTCCAGGAGGGGTAGAAGCATGCACTGCCCAATAGCCAGTCACACGTCAGGGTCATGAGGTGCTTCAGGGAGGAGCAAACACCCAAAAGCTGGTTACCATGTTTTACAACTAGCCGCTATGATCTCTGAAGGTAAAGGAGGGTCAAGGCTGACCCCAGGTATTTGAAGGTGGTGACATGTTCAAGGGAGGATCCATCTGGGGCCAGGATGCAGAGGGAGTTTATTTGCCCAGCAGGGCACTTAGCAAGCCTAGGTTGGACTAAAATATTATGGTATTTTTTTTTGCATTGACAAGTAGTCTGTTTGATGTGAACCAGCTGTGAATGGATGCAAAGTTTCTTGGACAGTGAGAGGGATAGATTGTGTGGACTTTCATCACTCCTAGATAAGTTCATCCACATACATGATCTTATGACAGTCTAGGCTGTCATCAAGTAGACAGCTGATAAAAAGAGAGAAAATGAAGGGTCCTAGTATGGACCCTTGTGGGACTCTACTATGCACCTGTAGCGGGCTGAATACAACCCGTCTGGTGCAGAACATTTGGGATGTCTTAGAGAGGTAAGCAGTAAACCAATCCATGGTACCTGGTGAAAACCTACAAGAATTTAGTTTGCGAAGGAGAATGTCATAATCTACTAGGTTGAAAGCCTTAGAGAGATCAAAGATTGCTCCAGTGAGTTTACCTTCATCCACTTTCCTTAGGACATGGCCTGTGAAACAAGCCAGTACAGTGGTGGTGCTATAGCCCTTAAAAAAACATGCTGGTCAGGAGATATCATTCTGTATTTCGAAATATGGTCAATAACAGTAAAATAAAAAATAACAATTGTTCAGTATAATTATTTACAAAGGCAGTACAAACAGAAGAAACATAGTCCTTCATCTGAGGGTATCTCTAATTCCAAGATTCAGTCTCTCACAGTTTCACTCTCTCTAACAAAAGACTGCTTTTTTATATAACATGTCTTTGCCTGCCAATTAACTTTTGCAACCTGAGCTCGTTTAAAAATATCATGTTTTTCCCAAAATGCATTAGAACTTTGTCAGTTTCCTTCCTTGCAGGTGGAACAAAATAGTACATGGTGACCCAGAACTAATATTTTGCTGACAGCTCTGCAAAAGAGTTTGCAAACAAGCCTGAAAGGAGCTGAAACTGCATCTTTGATTAACCACCTAAATTCCAAATAGCTTTTTGCAATCATTTCAACAGTATAACTATATACATTTCAAACAAAGGAATCTCAATATCACTTACAGTTTCACACAAAGATTCACATATATTTTTATAACCACAGATATGCAAGGGGACAGAAACAGCAAGGGAAGGCAGAGAGATAGCGAAAGGTGGAGAATCGTGAGACCGTCAAAGAGATCAGTTGCTAGGTCTCACAAGAACACTTGGTTGCCCGCTGTGCAACAAGACAGACATGAGACAGAAAAGGAGAAGATAGAAGAGATCTTTGCATTTACCTCTTTCCGCATAACAAATGGTCCAGGGCTTTATTCAACCCTGTCACATACCCCCCTCTTAATGAGGGAACCTGTTTTCAAAAAACAGGTTTTCAAAACTTTCTATTAATTCTCTTCTAACATTAGCGTCTTACCTGTACAGTTTAGTGCATATGCAGTATAGCAGAGAAATTTAAACTCACACATTTTGTTTTTTCAGCCTTTAGAATTCTCAATTCCTGATCCATATCTTGACAGAAAATCAGC
Source organism: Neoceratodus forsteri (assembly GCA_016271365.2). Lineage (NCBI taxonomy): Eukaryota > Metazoa > Chordata > Ceratodontiformes > Ceratodontidae > Neoceratodus > Neoceratodus forsteri. The sequence continues at coordinate 336,493,025 of CM057452.1, read as the reverse complement.
AACGACATACTCTTTCCCAGATTTGTGCATTAAATTTAAATGGCTGTAGTGCCAGGTAACACTGTGTAATTCTGGAATTTCTATTCTTCATTTGGTTAAGCCAACAGAGAGGATTGTGATCTGTTATAAGTACAAAGTCAGCTCCTAGCAAATAAAACTTCAGGGACTCCATGGCCTACTTTGCTGCATGGCATTCCTCTGGTTATCACTCCTAGGCTTGCTGCTGTAGAATACATACCTTTCTTCCAAGCTTCCCTGCTACCACGTCTAGTACCCATGCACAAAACTCCTGGCTTAGAGTATGCACAGCATAAATCCCACTGCATCTGACACCATTTGTCATCAAGGCACAAGTCAGGAAGCATAGGGAAGACCAGGAGCAGTTGTAAAATTCGCAAGCAGCATTTTATTATTATCAATAACAGAAAAATAAAAGGCCCTATGGCATTTCATAAAGTGGTAAGACAGAAACATTATATAGCCAGATATGAAGTATAAATCTTTTATTTGCATAATGAATAAATTGTATGCCTTCATGATACATAAGAACTAAGTAATAATGTTAACTATGTAACAAAGAATGTTTGCTTTTATTTGTGGAAAACAAATATTGTCTTCTCTTTCTGTAACCCTCTGCCTAGGCAGTAGGGATCTGTACTAAGACCCTCTACAATTTAATAAAGTTTTCAAAAATAACAGTAAAATAAAAAATTAAATTTTTTCAATATAACTATTTACAAAGGCAGTACAAACAGGGAAAACAACCCCCTTCATCTGAGGGTATCTCTAATCTCAAGTTTCAGTCTCTCACTCTCTCTTACAAAAGACTGCTCTCTTACATAAGAAGTCTTTGCCTGCCAATTAACTTTTGCAACCTGCGCTCGTTAAAAAATATCTTGTTTTTCTCAAAATGCATTAGAACGTTGTCAGTTTCCTTCCTTGCAGGTACAACAAAATAGTATGTGGTGACCGAGAACTGACCTTCTGTTTACAGCTCTGCAAAAGAGTTTGCAAACAAGCCTGAGAGGAGCTCAAACTGCATCTTAGGTTAACCCCTAAATTCCAAATAGCTTTTTGCAGTCATTTCAACAGTATAACTATATACATTTTAAACAAAGGGATCCAGCATCACAGTTTCACACAAAGATTCACATATATTTTTATAACCACAGATATGTGAGAGAAAGAAAGACAGAAACAGCAAGTGAAGACAGAGAGATAGCGAGAGCAGAGAATCGTGAGACCATCAGAGTGATCAGTTCCTACTGTAGGTCTCACGAGAACATTTGACTGTGCAACCAGACAGACAAGAGAGACAGAAAAGGAGAGGACAGAAATGAAAATTACATACCTATTGTAATTCTTGATCTTTCTGTATCTTCACCATTCATCACTGGTAAGTGGTTGGCTGGAGACACGCACCCCACGGGAGCTTTTTTTTTTTTGTAGGAGAGAGGAGCTGGCGCCGTCAGCACTGCCCACAAGGCAGACACACTACATGGCACTCGTGGGCTGGACGGTAATGGCCATTGGTACCTCCTCCACCTCAGTTCTGCATGCAGTAGAGACAGAAGAAAACAGGGGATAGAGAAAAATAAGGGCAGGGCAAGGGAGCCCAAGAGACAGTAAAAGGAGAGGATGTAAACTGAAAAAGAAATAGGCCAACCAGAGGACAGAGGAGGAGGAGGACCTAGGAGGTTATAGGCTAAAAGGTCCCAGTCCCTGGATGGCAGGAAAAGAGGAAAGAGCAAGAGAGAGAGAGAGAGAGAGAGTTAAGGGGATAGGAAAGGGGGGGGCAAAGACCCATCCAGGATAAGAGCCAGCAAGGGCAGGTCTTCCATAGAGTGAGAATTCAACAGGGAAGATTCTGAGGGAACTCGGAAGAATCCTGCTAAAATGGGTAAGGCCCCACCCCTTGAACCCTTAACCCCTAAGAGGATTTCCCACCCTCCCCCATTACCATTTATCAGGAGAACCCACAGGGTTCTGGGAGAGAGGGAGTCCCATTATTAAAGTGTCCTTCCCAAGGGAAGGAGGCAACAAAAGATTAGAATAACAAGGGTGGAGGGAGTTTCAGTCAGCCCCAGAAACCCCCATCCCAGGGACCGAAAGGTTGGTGTACCCTAGAGGAGTAGCCAACCCCTAAGATCAGGCCCAGGACAAGGGAGGGCACCAGAAGTCCCTTACACTGGCCCAGACATAGGCTCTACTCATCCTCCTCCAAGACCCCCTCAGAGGTCTCCTAGAAGACCACCAAGAGAGGAGGGAAAACCCCAGTAGAGTCCTCAGGAGGAGGGCGAGCAGGGAGGACACAGCTCAGGGACTGAGGCCTTGAGAGGGAAGGTGGGTGGGATTCAGTGATGAATTTTGAAGATATACACAGGAAGATCAAGAATTATGGTAGGTATGCAATTTTCACATCTTCCCTGTGTCAGTCTTCACCATTCTTCACTGGTGGGTGAGTACTGAGCCCCCCTTAAAGGGGGAACAGGAAATTCCTGAGAGAATAGCATCCCTCAGCCCACCCATGGGGAAAATGGAGGGGGATAGACCCTTCACTAGCCAATTAGGCCTGGGACTGGTCAGGACGAGGAGGGCTCCCCATCCCCCGGGAGAAGGAAGGCGCCCCTGCATCTCCCTTCTCACCCTGCAGGAAAAGCTATGGGTCCCTGGAAAGAGGAGGCCAGTAATCTATGCTAGGCCAAATGTGACAACCTCGAAAGGTGAAGCCACGCTCAGTACTCACCCACCAGTGAAGAATGGTGAAGACTGACACAGGAAAGATGTGAAAATTGCATACCTACCATAATTCTTGATCACAGATGTAGAAGTGGGTAGCCACCTGGGAACTAGCGACCATCCGAACAGTATGGTTCACAATAAATGCAGCAACAGAGTCAAGCCATACAAAGGCAAAAGTACTGGACTTTAGGAAGGCTGACTTTGCCAAAATGGGTGAGTGCCTAAGGAATGCACTTGCAAATGGGCAGGAAAGAGGGGTGGAAGAACAATGGGGAATAATAAAAACTGCCATCACAGAGGTAACAAGCCTTTGTGTGAAGCAAATGAACAAAATGAAACGATGTAAGAAACCACTATGGTTCTCAAAGGAAGTAGCAGTGAAGGTTCAAGAGAAAAAGAAAGCATTCAGGAAGTACAAGGAATCACAGAAGGAGCAGGACAGATAACTGTATCAGTTAAAGCAAAAGGAAGCTGGGAAGGCAGTCAGAACAGCAAAGGTCCACACCGAGGAAAAGATAGCCAACTCAGTTAAGAAGGGGATAAAACCTTTTATAGGTACATCAGGGAGCGAAGGAAGACCAAGGGAGGGATAGTGAGGCTTAATAAAGGGGAGGGAGGGTGGGCAGAGGGTGACTGTGAAAAGGCAGAGATACTAAACAAATATTTTTGCTCAGTATTTACAAAGGAAGAGGGGGAGGTATCTAAAACAAACAGTAGAAACACTCTGGATACAGAAGTTGATACCAGCCCATTTACAGAAGAAAGGGTTCTGAAAGAACTCTTAAAACTGAAGGTGGACAAAGCAATGGGGCCTGATGGGATTCATCCCAGAATTCTAAAAGAACTAAGGGTAGAACTAGAGACACCACTGACTACCCTCTTCAACAAATCATGGGAGGATGGGGTGGTACCCGAGGACTGGAGGAGGGCAGATGTGATTCCCCTTCACAAAAGTGGGAGCAAGGCAGAAGCAGGAAACTACAGACCTGTTAGTTTAACCTCAGTGGTAGGGAAAATGATGGAATCACTTGAAGGAAAGAATTGTCGAGTATCTAGAGGCTAAAGGGCAAGAACCCAAGGCAACATGGATTCACAGCGGAAGGTCATGCCAGACAAATCTGATAGATTTCTTTGACTGGGTGACCAAAGTAGTAGATCAGGGAGGGGCTGTGGACATGGCCTACCTAGACTTTAGCAAGGCATTTGACACAGTCCCACACAAAAGATTAATATACAAGTTAGCCAGCCTGGGAGGGGGTCCCAAGATGACAGCCTGGGTAAAGAATTGGCTGGAGAATAGGACACAGAGAGTAATAGTAAATGGAGTCCACTCTGAAGAAAGGGGGGTTACTAGTGGGGTACCGCAGGGTTTAGTATTAGGACCGGTCCTCTTCAATGTCCCCTTATACAAAAGTGGGAACGAAGAGGAAGCAGAGAACTACAGAACAGTCAGCCTCACCTCGGTAGTGGGGAAGATCATGGAAGCACTACTGAAGGAGAGATTGGTGGAACATCTGGTTGTCAATGGACTACAGGACCCAAGGCAGCATGGTTTCACCAGGTGGAGGTAATGTCAGACCAACCTCATTGAATTTTTTGACTGGGTGACTAGGGAGGTGGATCAGGGGAGGGCAGTGGACATGGCCTATCTGGACTTCAGCAAGGCCTTTGACACTGTGCCACATAGAAGACTATTACACAAACTGGGGAATATGGGTGTGGGCAGGACAGTAGTGTGGTGGGTAGGTAACTGGCTGGGTGGCAGGACACAGAGGGTGGTGGTAAATGGCTGTCACTCCACAGAGGGAAGAGTGACCAGTGGGTACCACAGGGATCAGTGCTGGGACCGGTCCTATTCAACATCTTCATCAGTGACATGGCGCAGGACCTAGAAGGCAGAATTTCACTGTTCGCTGATGACACAAAGCTTTGTAACAGAGTAGACACACCAGAGGGTGTAGACAGAATGAGAAGGACCTGCAGAAACTTGAAGAATGGTCAGGGTTTGGCAGTTGAAATTCAATGCAAAGAAGTGCAAGATAATGCATATGGGGCACAAAATCCTGGCACAATATATCAGTTGGGGGTGAGGATATAGCATGCACCAAGCAGGAAAGGGATCTTGGGGTTATCATCTCTGATGACCTCAAGGTGAGGAAACAGTGTGACAAGGCAGCAGGTAAAGCAAATAGGATGCTGGGATGTATAGGCAGGGCATTACCAGCAGGAAAAGGGAGGTCATAATTCCGCTATACAAGACACTAGTGAGGCCCCACCTGGAGTACAGTGTACAGTTCTGGAGACCATACCTACGTAAGGACATAGACAGGGTAGAGAGGTTCAGAGGAGGGCAACAAGATGGTGCATGGATTGCATCACAAGTCCTATGAAGACAGGTTGAAGGAACTGAACATGTACTCCCTGGAGGAGAGGAGGGAGAGAGGGGATATGAGAGAGACATACAAGTATCTTACAGGGAGGAACAGGGTGCAGGAAAACACTATTTTAAGTGAAAAAGATGTTCCAGGACTAGAGGGCATGGGATGAAGATGGAGGGAGGGCGATTCAGAGGAAACATGAGGAAGAATTTCTTCACAGAACGGGTGGTGGACAAGTGGAACACCCTGCCAGAGGAAGTGGTGGGGCTGAAACAATCACAGGATTTAAGAATGCATGGGATAGACATAAAGGAATTCTGGAGGTCAGGGGTAGGGCAACAGACTTCTAGGAAAACATAAACTGAACTTACAAGCTCAAATGGGCAGACTGGGTGGGCCATAGGCCTTATCTGCAACATACTGTCTATGTATCTATGTTATCTAAGTGACATTGCAGAGGACTGAAGGAAAAGTATGTCTCTTTGCAGATGACACAAAGATCTGCAACAGAGTTGATACACAAGGTGGGGTGGAAAGGATGAGAAGGGACTTGGCAAGGTTGGAGGAATGGTCAAATGTATGGCAGCTTAGATTCAATGCTAAGAAGTGCAAGGTAATGCACCTGGGAAACAAAACACAGGGAAAGAGTACACAATGGTGGGTGAGATACTAACAACAACAAAATGGAAAGGGACTGGGGATAGTCATATCAGATGATGTAAGGTGGACAAGCAATGTGAGTGCAGCAAGGAGGCTGGGGATACTGGGATGTATAGGAAGAGGCATCACCAGTAGAAAACAGGAAGTTGTTATCCTTTGTACACACAGCTGGTGAGACCTCATCTGGAGTACTGTGTGCAGTTCTGGAGACCCAGTCTCTGAGGACATAGACATGATGGAAGCAGTCAGAGGAGGGCAACTAAAATGGTGCAGGGTCTGCACCAGAAGACATATGGAGAAGCTAAAGAAAAGAGCAATATGTATAGCCTCGAGGAAGGAGGAGAGGGGTACATGATAGAAACTTTCAAGTACCTCAAGGAATCAACGAAGTCCAAGAGGTAGCATTTTTCATGAAAAGAGATGTGCAAGAACAAGGGGCACAATCTGAAGATAGAAGGGGGCGGCTCAGAGGTAATGTGAGGAAGTATTTTTTCACAGAGTGGGTAGTGGATTCATGGAATGGCCTTCCTGAGGAGGTTGTGGAGTCAAAAACAGTGGGGGAATTCAAGAATGTGTAGGACCGACATAAGGCAATTCTAGGGGCTGGGGGTAGGAGGAAGTAGGCTGTTGGTAGCTAGGATCTGCAGCTTATCAATTAGGTAGGGAAATGGGCAGACTGGGTGGGCCAAGCGGTCCTTATCTGCCGTCAAATTCTATGTTTCTATGTTTCTATCTGTCTAATGCAGATCACCGTCCCTGCAAGTGGTGAAGCGACTTCTCTGGCATCATACAATGCTCTTGACTGGTGTCTTGCCAGCTCCAGACCTATAGCAGAGAGGGCTATGGCTTGCCGGGTAGCCTCCAGATCAGGCAGTGATGCTAGTGCCTGGCCCAGCATCGCCCACAGATGCCTATTATAGGCAGCATGGTGCACCTGATGTGAAACAATAGCTAGTATCATCTGCTCAGAGGAGAAAACTCTCTGTCCCAGATGATCGAACTCCACAGAGTCTAGATCCGGGGGTCAGTCGTGGACCAGACGTCTATGTCTGGAAGGGGTATCCAGATGCAGCAGTCCCGAAGTGAGATGTGGCAGAGAGCTTGGTGACCCCCAAGGTGCACAATACTGCATCTGGCAGTCCATGGGGGCTGGAACTGTGGTACACTGCAGTTGCCAGGTGCTGTACGATGCCTCCTGGAAGGGAACTGGTCAGGATGGGACCACCTAATGGTGTGTGCTGAACTCGCCTAAGAAGGCTTACATCGAACACTCCATATTGTGATGGGCAAAGTAGGTCATGTGCAAGTCCCTGACCAGTCTCGCTAGGAAGCACTGATACTGGGTTTGATCAGCATCTGAGGACACGTTGACAGAGGACTCCTCTTCTGGAAGATGAGGAGGCCGAGGAGCTTGCAGAGTTAGACTCTGGCTGCGGAGGGGGAACCAGTAGAAAGACTTATTCATCCATAGCCCTTATGTATTGGGGAAAATCCGCAACCTGGGATCTGAACTGTTCCCAGGTCAAAGGTCCTGCAAGGCCAATATGGCCTGGGAGAGGGGGAGAAAGGCAGGGGCCAACCTGTTACCATATATGACGTGCCTCTGCCAGGGCTGGAAGACTCTACAGGCAATCTTGGCATAACAGGGAATCCACAGGTCTGCAGATTCACTGACCTGTTAAGAAAAGTAAAGTGGTTGGGACTGAGCCCTTTAGCGGAAGCTTCCCTATGTAGGGACTGGGGCCACATGGATCCAGAAGGGCAGTCCCCAGCCCCACCAAATGAGGACTCCCTCGAAGGGGAGAAAGGAGAGAACCTGGGTTTAGCACTGCAGCTCATCCCCAGACCCCGGAGGGCCCCGGACGGGTGCCGACATCCCTCACCCCATCCCCTCAACCCCGTTGACTCTGAGGAAGTCCTCTTGTTCACACCCTGATCCAAAGGACTCCCCAGTTCCAGGCAACTCCCTAAGAAAAGTCGCACAGGAGGGAGGTTTGGCCTTGACCCTGACAGAGGGGATGGCACTGGGATGGCAGACACCTCCTCCTCCAAAGTCCGGACCACCACCCCACAGTAGTGGGACCACCAGCATGCACCTGACCCTTTGAGCTGCCACTGGCCCAAGAGTCGGTGCAGGCTGCAGTTGTGGGCGCCACAGAAGGGGGCACCTGGGGAGGCGCAAGAGTACTAGGCCATGGAGAACCCTCCAACAATGAGGAGTCGGGCTGCCTGTCCGGATCAGCCTCTGAACCATCCGTCTCCGTAGAGGTGATGATCCAGAAAATCTCCGGACTGGCAACCCGGGGGCCCTGCTGCCCACGGGCCCGCCTTGTACCCCTTGCAGCAACACCTGATCAACAGAGCCGCAAACAGCCTTGGGATCCAAGGCAATGCCAAGAAACGTCACGCACCAGGACCCACAACCATGGGCCCCAACAACGGGAGAGCCTGCACTCCAAAGAGGTGACTGCAAGAGCAGTGCTCCTGGCCCCAAGAGGAGCCAGACCGGTCCTCTGGCACTGCAGTAGGAACCTCCTCTATGGCAAGGCAAGAAGAAGAGGAGGCCCCCTCTTCACCAGACCATGTAGGCCCAGCAAGGGACCCAGAAAAAAGGAAGAGTCCTGCGCTTGGACTGATGAGAAGGATGCCACCCCCCAAAAGTCGTCGGAGCCCTGCCAACTTTTAACGTGCAGTGCTGCAGAGCGCGGTGATCCATAGAGAAGCAGGCATGGCAAACATCATGCCAGTTGGTAACGGAGATCTGTCAGCCGCGGGGACACTGATGCATAGGAGGCCGGCCTGTTTTCTTTGAACATTTCTTGTCCCAAGGACCAGGCATGATGCCACGGTAACAAAACACAAAAACAGTAAAATACTAAACACCACTTAATAAAAAGGAAAGATCTTACCAGTCAGAGATAAATGGCATGGAGTGGGCTGCAGAACCGAGGCAGAGTCGCGGTGACGGAGTCAAAGGAGTTTGACATCAATCCGGCCCCAAGAAACAATGGCTCCAGGTAGTAAGGCTTCGACGTCAGACTTAGGCCACCATGTCGTAGAGAGAATTCCAAGCTGCTGGTGAGGTGCTGTCGCAACGGCGGGAAAAGCAGAACTGAGGTGGAGGAGGAGCCAATAGCTGTTACTGGCCAACCCATGAGCGCTACACAATGTGTTGGCCTCATGGTCAGCACCAATGGCACCAGCTCCTCTGTCCTATAAAAAAATAAATAAATAAAAGCTCGCACGTGGTGCTTGTCTCTGGCCAACCACCCACCAGTGATGAATGGTGAAGACTGACACAGGGAAGATCAGATCCTTGCATTTACCTCCTTCTGCATACCAAGTGGGTCAGGGCTTTATTCATCCCTGTCACACTGCATCAGCAAGGTTCAACGAAGTACTCCAAAACCTTTTCAGGTGGACACTTAAAAGGGTTCATGGGGGTTCTGGTACATCAGATAGAAAAGCATTTCCACTTAACTTGGTATGTCTTTCTGGTGGAAGGTTTATGAGCAGCCAATATCTCAGAGACCCTCTGGGATACCTTGACTCTGTTCTCTTCTAGTTTTTCAGGAGCCAGGCCTGGAGATGAAGGGAGTGCAGGTTTTGGTAGAGTAGCTGGCCCTTAGCTTGGGATAGTAAGTCCATCCAGAGTGCCACAGTCCTCAATCTGCTGACTGAAAGTCAATTCAACAGAAGCAGCTGCATTTGCGGAGGGCAGGGGGCCACAAGAATCATCTTGCCTTGTGTGCCTCCAGTTTGAACAGCACTTTCTGAATAAGAGGGACTAGGGAAATGCACACAGAAACCAACTGTACCACTGCAGTTTGAATTCATCCTGACAGAAAACACCTTGACCTGGATTTCTAGAGCAAACTCAAGACAGTCTGGTGTTGCGTGGAAATGCAAAAATGTCCACAGAAGAGTTCAGCAGAACTCCCATGGATGTTAGAAACTGTGAGGCAGTGGCCACTACCTGGTCCATCTCTTGTCTGGATCAGCCTGTTAGGAGCCAGTCGTCCAAGTATGGGAAGACCTGCTGTAGTCCTAGCTTTCTGAGGTGGGTGCAAGTACTGTGAAGCACTTTATAAAGAGTTGCAGTGCTCAGGAAGGCCCATAGGGTTGGACTCTGAAATAGTCATGCTACCCATCCACGTAGAACTATAGGTACTTGTGGTGGTTGAAGTGTACCATTATGGGCTGGTATGCATCCTGCATATCCACAGATGCTAGCCAACCCTGTTGTTTTAGTACAGTAGCAAGGAACTCATAGAATCCATTGTGAATTTTTCTCGATCAATGTACTTGTTCAGTTTTCTGAGGTTGAGAATGGGGCGTATGCCCCCTAATGTTTTAGGTACTAGGAAGTAATGAATAGAGCCCTTTGTTCCATTCAGACTCTGGCATTGTTTCCCCTGCTCTGTTTCTCAGCAGGCCCACAGTCTTCTGTGTCAGCAGCTCTGGCATCAGAGATGACAAGGGAAACTGCCTCCTGGGGAGATTGTCTGGGGTGGTTTCCAACAACTCCAAGGAGTACTCCCTGAAATGATTATAGGAACCCAGCTGTCCACTGAAATGGCTTCCCATCATCTGTTGTTGGATGGTGCAACCAGCAGACTGCAACCAGGAATGCCTTATGATACAGACACCTGAAGCTGCAGAACAGGCTGCCGCATCAAAGAAATCCACAGAGGCTTTTAGCCGGTGACTATTGGATTCAATACATTGCTTAATAGACACCAGCTTTTCTTGTTTAGCTTCGGTGACTAGCAGGGCCTCTACTGTGTCATCATCATCATCAAATCTTTATTTATTCAGGCGAACATCATTGAACAAGGCTCATTTACAAGATGGACCTGATAAGGTCAAGGTTCAATATTTGTTACACAACAGATGCATCATACACTTATATAAGACAGTTATACATACAGGGGAAAATAACGTTTATAAACACAGTGATGTACAGTGCATCCACATGATAAAAAACGGTTACAGGAAAGTTAAGCTAATATTTACAGTATGTACAGTATATACATATCCCAGTGGGGGGGCATGGCAGACACTCAACATAATGTAATACTAGGATGGCAAAGTATTACTGGGTGCCATAAGATGGGGTGTCTGTCTGGAAGGAATATGCCATATATGGTCTGGAAGGGAGATGTGAGATGACAATGCTAGCTCTAGTGGTAGCAATTGCATTTCTCTTTGAAGAAGACTGTACAATGCTGTTTAAAGGATGCAAATGGAATGATATTGGACAGTTTTAGGGATTTTGTAGGGTGTTCCATGCTATAGCTAGAGAATAGCTGATTGCTGTCTCCCTAGCCTGGTGTTGAATTTGGGCAATTTGAGCAGGATGATGTTGTTGCTACTTACGGCATAGGAGCTAGGAGAGCTCTGGGTGAAAGCAGTCCAGGATATAGTTGGAAGTTTTTTGACAACGCTCTGTAAATCCATAGTGCTGCATTTCTGTTCCTTCTGAGGTGAAGGGAAACCCACCCAACTGCAGCATAAAAGAGAGCAATGATGAGTATTAGATGGCAGATCTGTAATGAACCTTATTGCTCTATGATATAAGGTATCCAACTTGTGATAGTAGGAGATGGGGCAGTGACTATAAAGAAAGTCTGCATAGTCAACAACTGATAGAAAATGGCCTGACTAACTCTCATCTTTGAGTCTCTGTTTAGGAAGGGTTTTAATCAATAGAGAAGGCCAAGCCTTTGGTAAGCTTTTAACAGTTCTTCTAAATGATGAGTGAAGTCAAGTCTGTTGTCAATCCACACACCTAGGTATTGAAGTTTTCTACATACTCCAGATTTTCTCCAAGTATAGTGCATAGCTGGGGAGAATGATTGGAGAGGATGTGCTGGTGGAGCTTTGATTTGTGAACATCATTGCTTTAGTTTTCTTTGCATTTAACAGAAGCTTTTTCTTGAGTAGCTGATATTGTAGCAAGGAGAATTCTGTTTGTAGGATTTCACGAGCAGCTGCAGTAGAAGGTTGCTGACATACAGAACAGTGTCATCAGCAAAGAGGTGTACAGAGGAATTGGTAAGGGTTGAATCAATGTTATTTATATAAATGGCAAAAGGATAGGACCCAGAATAGAACCTTGGGGGACTCCTCTTGACAGTGACAAGGGGAATTGCCTCCCGGGCAGATTTTTCAAAGGGTTTCCAACTCCAAGGAGTACCTCTCTTGGATGATCCTTAGAACCAAGTTGTCCACTGAAATGTCTGCCCACTGATGGTAAAACTGGGTGATCTGCCCCCCACCAGGGAGGAGTGTTCCACCTCGGGCAGCTGAAGTGGACATGGGGTCAGAGTTTCAGAGTGTGTCACTGAGCGCTTTTGATGCCTGAGCCTTTAGCTGCACTTTCATTTGGGCTTGAGGGGGCCAGGATCTGTTTTGGGAGCCTCCTCTGCCCCGGCACAAAAGGACTCTTTGTTATGGAAACAACTGTGTCCTCTACCCCTTTGTGGGTTGTACAGAGCTGGCCTAGAAGTCTAAAGAGTCATTCTAGTTTCATTAGACTCCTTAGGAGACTGCTCCACCTGCTGTTCAAACAGACAAGTGCCATCAAAGGGCACATTCGTAATCTGTTACTGACCAGCGAAGCCAGCAGTCCACAACCAGGAATGCCTTCTGATACAGACAACTGCAGCCAAAAAGTGGGTTGTCACATCAAATGAATCTATAGAAGCTTTTAGCTGGTGGCTATTGGATTGAATACTTTGCTTAATAGCCAGCAGCATTTCTTGTTTAGCTCTATGGCTGGCAGGGCCTCTGCAAGTGACTTAAGCTTGTGTAACCCCTAGGTGGCACTATCCCAAGGGCTACTACCCCTGCCTGTTTGACTACGGACAGGTTGAGGGGCCTAGGTCCTATGGCGGGTGCCTCCACCCAGAGGTCAGGGTTTGTAGTGGTTAGACTAGCTTGGTCACAGCCCTCTGGGACACTGAGACCCCCTTTTATTCCCTCTAGTGGCTCACACAGTACCACCGGAGTTACAGCCCCAATACCCCACGTATACACACTGTTCACTCATATAGATACCACTTACCCTCGAGACTGATTCTGCAGCACATCTCTGAGGACCCCCTGTAAAATAAGGTTAAACAACATACACAGCAAAACACAATACTGTTTCCGTAAGTACCAACACCACAGACAGTATATAGTATAACAACAAATCTGATTTATTTAGGGGGCAGTAACACGGGAAGGGGAAATCAGGTTAATTGGTGGCATTAAATCACAGTACTGTGCACACATACAGGGTCTGAAAAGTCACACTCTGGGTACCCAGGTTGGGGTGGGGGATAGCCAGGTCCGTTGCCTGGGGTTGGCCGGCAGGTGCAGATGGATGGGGCCCTGTAGAAGAAAATATATGCACAACACCCAATTGTAATCCGGAGCCGGATGGCTCAGTCCAAGAAGCAGGGAAACAACAAGAATTAGATGACACACTTGTGACTGAAAACAGACTGCAGGGGAATACCCTGATTTGTACTCACAATACCCAAGCTGAGGACCGGATGGTAAATGTTCTTCTGGATTGCCAGAACAACAGGGCATGGAGACAAGGTCCCTGTGACTGGACCCCACTGCAGCTGATAGCAAACGTATTTAGTCCAAGCTAAGCTGGGGTTTGCTACGAGCTTCAGCACACAGCACGGGGGATTGAAAATAGCGATTCCCCACAAGCACTATGCACATTCATATGTATAAGGAAACTACTATACCAGGCAGGCTGCTCCTCGATCCCAATCACAATTACTGCAAAATACCCGGGAGCACACACAGCAGCTTCAGTTCCTGACAGACTGAGCGCGATTCAGCAATTTCTCCAGTCTTCTATAGGGTGAGCCTGGTTTCCACTCTTCAGACTTCCTTCTTTCTCCTCACAATCGGATTCAGTCTGAACTGGCACTTGCAACAGCTGCAGGCCGAACCTCAGGGCCTCACACGTGCTTCCTGCGCGAAACTATACACCGAAGAAGCACAGAGCTCCTTCTCTCTCTTCACTGTCACAACTGATCTCAGCTTTCCAGTCACAGAGCAGGGCATTTCCTTTAGCTCCACACCATTCTGTTGGTTGGTTCGGCTGTCATTCACAATAAGACTCCCTCGGTTGGTGGAAAAAGGCGCCAAGGTTAAAACTACATGTTCCAGAGTCACTGCCCATACAATCCCCTTGTGGCTGGCTCAAAATTAAGAGTCCAAGTTCTGATTCGTCCACAGGCTCCATTTTAGGGCTCCCTTAACCCAATTGGCACAGCATAGCAGTTCAGGACAAAAGTGAAAGAACTACACTGAAACAGTTTGTGCTAAAATAAAGACAGGTTAGACAAACCACATTTTCTCAGTCACTCCAAATGATCTCTGGCAAACAGTTACATCCCTCAAAAAGGCTCCCTCTGCACATGTAGCGACGGCACAAACGGAGTGAATTGGCAGCAGCTCGGGTGGGATTCGAGCATTAATTACACAGTCCCCCATAAAACAAATTAAGTCTGCAAGCAGACAGCTCTTAAAGAGACAGTACGTGGAGGCTCAAATAGCACTCACTTGGAACCACATTTAAACAGCTCAGACACCGAACACTGCCCAGACTTGGAGCATTCAGGCAAGCTCCTGGAAGACTTTTGGGAACCCCCATTTGCAGGGGGGTTACACTTGCACCAGAGGGCATACTCATACTTGGAGAAATGGCCTTACTAACTAGCTATCCTCATGCGTAGGGTAGCTGAGGCACAGATCCACTTGCCCTTTGTGTCTACTGTGCATGAATCCTTGTTAGTGGGGTGCACTTAGACTTTCTTGGACACTATAGCTTTGTCATTCTCGGGCAAAATGACTCTGGCATCTGCTACTGGCTGAGTGAAATACATAGGCTTAGCCTTAACAGCCACTTATTTTCTGTCTTCCTATTTGGGGACAACTGCCACAAAAGAAACAAACTCTGATCAGAGCCGATATGGCTGTGGAAAGGTTTCGGGATGCTTTTACCCATTATTTCTAATGAATTTACACAATGCAGATCTGCTGAGAGGCAGTTTCAATGTGATCTTCCTTTTACACGTTTTTACAATGTAGCTTCCTAGAATATGCCTGCTGATTGCTGTATATTTAGACTGCATAGTTCACAGAAGAACTGGCATCTTATTTTTGGGTAGCGGAGCACTAGCAGTAGGATGCTGGAATGTGTCATACATAAATGCGAGCTGTGTGCAGGTGATAACACCAGTGGCACTTGCATGTGGATCCACTGTGCTGGTGCTGTTGCACTGCTCAGTGCAGATGAAAGCCAATGCTGTACTCACTCACACAAGTCCCAGAACAGGCATGTTATAGCCAATCTCCCATTTGTTTGTACAATCGTGGAACCGTAAATGCACTATCCATAGCCTGGAGTGTACACTATCAATGGCACTGCAGGATACCGCACCCCATGGCACCCAGGATACCTCAGCAGTCCGGAGGGTGGCATGTTACACAGGGGAACGGGGAGAGTGTATGACAGCAGGAAGATACAGCATCGACAAGGCATGCATTGGAGGTATGTCAATTCCCTTTTACGGTTTGCCAGGGACATACATACAGCTGCATACACTGGTGGGTCCATAGCTTGTGTAGTGCCCCAATGTATGGTATAGCCACTTGGGTCATTCTGGAGTGCAGGTCTCTGGCCCAGGTCCAGTGCAGTTGGTGGCTGGCCATGGAAGGGTGTGGAGGGCAGTGCCAGTCTCCGCAACAGGTTGGGTATGGGGGAGCGGGGTTGTCTATGTACCAAGGCAGTGGGTGGGGGTTCTCTATGCTATGGATTTGGACCATGGATTCCTATGGTGCGACTGGGTCCATGTGGGCCCTAAACTATGAAGCTCTTCGAGGATTGAGTTGGATCGATTGGGATGAGAGGGGGTACCTCTAGTCCATCATGGATGCCAGGCTGCTGTGCATCTGACTGCATGTCCACAGCCTGCCTGTGGGTGGCTGGCTGGATTAGGCCAGCCATTCATAGCCTAACTGTGGGCTGTACTGCTCTGGGCTGTGAGGGATGCATTCCCACTGAGTATGCCTCAGCACGGCATATGCATGGGAATGCACCATCGACTTGTACGGCATACTATTTGTGTGCACCCTCGCCCATTCCCTTGCGGCAGACGGATCCTGCACATTTGAATATCATGATGCAGCGCACTGTTGGAGTTGTGTGGTACATCTCCCTCTTCTGCTGGGATGCACTGCACAACTCCTTTGAATATCGGGCCCTGGATTAGGCTACCCTGTAGAAATACTTTATCAAAATGGGAAAATCATGACCCTACTGAAAAAAAGATATGGCATCTAATCTGGGACAGCCTGAGTAAATACAGTGCAAAAATCTGTAAATAAAGATCCTTATGACAATGAGATGTAGCATCTCCCCAGCGCTATCCAGGATACAAAATTCAGGATAAGAAATAGTTAAAGGAAATCTCCTCTAAACTGAACTTCACCATAGTGTATGGTGGAATGCTGTTATGCATGGAATTCCATTCCTGGAATATGCTTGTTCTGCTGTAGTAGTGACATCATTATGTTGTTCTGCTGCAGTAGTGATGTCGCTGCTGCAGCAGACCAACTTAGAATGCTGCCACATACTTGATTTCCCTATCCAATTAAGCTGGAAGTTGTTG
Organism: Neoceratodus forsteri; assembly: GCA_016271365.2. Lineage (NCBI taxonomy): Eukaryota > Metazoa > Chordata > Ceratodontiformes > Ceratodontidae > Neoceratodus > Neoceratodus forsteri. Next base: position 336,476,557 of record CM057452.1, on the reverse strand, counting down.
ATTTTTAAAATTGAACTTGCAGAAACATCTACAGCACATTATCATTAATTTGAGCCTACCACCACCCCTCAAGTTCCACCCTCAACCTCCAGTTCACTGAAACAAAGGGCAGTGTCCGAAATAGGCATTGATGCCCATACACTATATAGAATAGCGAATGGGCAACTCTATGCACAATCAATGTGTTGTGCCATCGGTGGCACAACACACTGGTTGTGCACAGTTGCCCATCCACTATCCTATATGTGATCACTGACATAAACAGTTTCTTTACTGTAATAATCACACAGGAGTGTGGTGTGCATATTTTATGGAACACACACAAACAGAGGTGAGAAAGAATAAGTGCCTCAGCTGGGACTTGAACCCAGGCCTCCCCGTAGTACTGTGGCCATGCGGATGGTGTGTAGTGTGTGTGTTTGCTATAGCTCAATATACTTTTTTTCCCACAAAGTAAAGTGGAACATGTCTGCTGATTTCTACATACAGTATTTAGTCTGGGCAGTTCACTTAAGACCTGGCATATGACTGACTCAGTGCTCATCAGATACTGTCTGTAGAGGTAAAAAAACAGTGTAAATCATAGATTTGCTGGGAAAGGGTGACATTTATGAGGTATGAATCTTTCTTGAAAGACAATACATTCCCAAGTGAAACCTGTATCAAGGAGCTGTTTAAATGCTAAGTATTTAAATGTAAAACTACCAACAGCCCCTATTTTACCAGGACACTCCCTATTTTAGGCAGCATGTCCCGGTGTCCCCACAAGTTTTGCAAAATGTCACTTTTGTCCTGGTTTTTGCCTACTTGTCTCAGTTTTGTCCCTTTTTTTCCTTTTGCTGACTGCTAATCCATGAGTGACAGTTATTTCAGCACCACTGTGGCACTGCTCAGGCTGGACAGCAGTTTACAAATTCAACCCCCGTGCCTGTGTTGCACCACAAGCATGTCAGTGGGAGCACAGTATGGCATGTCCCTTCCTGTTAGATTAGACTGGGTAGTAGTGCAAACAAGTGCATGTGGACATCTGCCTGTCAGCAGCTGAGAGGGACTCCAGACAGATAAGAGACTGGCAGCAATGAACTAAGCTACCCGAACCTAATCAGCTGTAGGAAAGTGTGTGAAAACAGTTTGGTGTGCTGGTGGGAGTTACTGAAGTGAAGTTTGCTCAGCAAATGAGGTGAGTGTAAGTGGGTTGGATGGGACTGTCAGGAGGAGCAATATATGCAGCTCGAATGTCTGATCACAATTTAACGCAGGTTTGCATCTATTGAACTTACTGTACATCATGATTTGGAACTTGCTGCAGCAGAATGATATATTGTTTTAATCTGGATGTTTGTTACTTGTGTTGCTGTGCGGTGGCATGGCCAGAGCAAGCAGAAACATTTAACTATGTGCAGCGCTGTCTGCGGCGGTGCCCATAGGAGTGACACGTGGGGGGGGGTTCATGGTCAGGATGGACTGTCCCAGTTTTAGGCCTTGGAAAGTTGGTAGCTTTATTTATATGTGCAGTTTGTTGCATTCTGAAGGGGGTAAACAAATCTCCAGTTTAACAGGCAACCAATATTTAACAAATGTATTTATTTTATTTTAGTTTAGTTTTTGGTAACTGGGTAAGGCCCACTAGGCACAAGTGCCTGTTTTCAGGGGTGACCTGGGAGCACTGGGCAGTTAAGTGACTTGCTCAGAGTCACACAGTATGCAAGTGGAGGCTGTGAGAATCAAACTCAGGTCTGGTCTGCTGGATGTACCAAGCGTGTTCACACCTCATTCCTCTAACCTCTAGGCTATACTGCCAGCCCAAATATTTATCAAGCTGTTTCAGTTTCCTAATGGCATCTGATAAGCAGCTTGGAGTTATGTCTCCAACATTCTTAAAAGAAAGAAGGGACTATTTTATTTCAGTTGTCATGGAAGGATACATTGAAAAGTCCAAAACATGTGTTCCATGATACTCCATTTCTAGCTACAGAGAGCAAGATGGCTGTAGGCTCCGCCCACAGCTATAAAAATTACTCACCATAGTAATGTTGTTTCTTCCAAGGTATTCCTTCACATTATTGATGGCTGCAGTATGCCAGCTGGGTTCCAGCTGCCCCAGAGAGGAGTCAATGTAAGAGAGCAGGAACATTGGCCAATCAGAACAGAGAGAGAGGAGTGCTGCCTGCAGTCAGCCTGAAGGTGCTGGAAAATGGGTAATAACTGTGCCCAGAAGAAAAAAACACAATGTAACAACTGCAAATTCCCAACCCACTATTATGAAACAAGTCAACAAAAGAAACAATGAAACTAGACAAATTTGGCTAAAACACAACAGTAGAGCTATCCCCAGACAGGTTTTGCAGAGGAGGATGGGTGGGAGTGTCAATAATGCTGAAGAATCCCTTGGAAGAAACAACATTACTACGGTGAGTAATTTTTTCTTCTCGCTCCAGGAATTCTTCAGCATGTATTGACAGGTGCAGACTACAAAGCAGTACAGTTGGGAGGCAGGCACAGAAACCTACTTAGGAAACAGGCTCTGTAGCACCGCTTTGCCAAATCTGGCATCAGATCTGGACTGTACATCTAAACAGTAGTGCTTTGTGAATGTGTGTACAATTTTCCAAGTGGCTGCTTTGAAAACTTTGAGTAAAGGGACATTCCTTGCAGCTGCCACTGTGGCAGCAGTGCCCCTAGTAGAGTGGACCGAGGCCCTGAGGCGTTTGTTTGCCAGCTTTGCTGTAACAGAACTGGATATAAGAGACAATCCAGTGGGAAATGGTTCTCTGGTAGCCGGTCTCCCTCTGCCTACCTCACCATAAGTGAGAAAGAGCTGAGTATGGAACTCCCTGAACTACTTAGTATGCTCTAAGAAGTAGGTCAGAGCTCTTTTCACATCCAGACTACATAGCTTGCATTCACCTGGGGTGGACTTGTCTGTGAAAAAGACCAGCAGGGTGACAGACTGGTTAATGTGGAACTCAGAAATCACCTTGGGCAGAAATTTCCTGTTTGTCCAAAGCACTACATTGTCCTTGTGGGCAAATGATGTAGTTAGGTTCCGTACAAAGGGCCTGCAACTCCGAAATCCTTCAGGCGGAGGTGATAGCAACCAGAAAAAGAGTTTTCCAGCTTACATACTTGAGATCAGCTGTCACCATGGGCTCAAAAGGAGGCTCCATGAGTTTGGCTATACAGAGCTTCAAGTCCCAAGGAGGGACACGTTCACTCAGAGGAGATTGAAAGCGCAACAGACCTTTGAAAAACCTCTTAAAAATAGGATGTGAAATGGCAGATTTCTCTTTTTCCAGTTTGAAAGATAAGCTGAGATGGCCACCAGATGCACTTTTGAGGACAAAGCTTTAAGTCCTTCTGCCAGGAGGTGAACTAGGTATCCAGGAGGGCAGGAGGAGTAGCTTGCAATGGCTCTATGTCCCTGTCTTTGCACTACAGAGAATATTTTCCACCTGGAAGCACAAGTCTTCATAGTGCTAGGTTTTTTAGCCATTCACAGAATTTTCAGGACAAAGGAAGAGGAGGGGGAGTTACCTAAACCAAACAAGAGAAACACTCTGAAGACGGGGGACAATACCAGTCCATTTACAGAAGAAAGGGTTCTGAAAGAACTAATAAAATTGAAGGTGGACAAAGCAATGGGGCCTGATGGGATTCACCCAAGAATTCTAAAAGAACTAAGGGTAAAACTAGTGACATTGCTGACTACTCTCTTTAACAAATCATAGGAGGATGGGGTGGTACCCGAGGACTGGAGGAGGGCAGATGTGATTCCTCTTCACAAAAGTGGGAGCAGGACAGAGGCAGGAAACTACAGACCAGTTAGTTTGACCTCAATGGTAGGGAAAATGACGGAATCACTTCTGAAGGAAAGAACTGTTGAGTACCTAGAGGCCAGTGGGGCACAGAACCCAAGGCAGCATGGATTCACGATGGGAAGATCATGTCAGACGAATCTAATAGATTTCTTTGACTGGGTGACCAAAGTAGTAGACCAGGGAGGGGCTGTGGACATGGCCTACCTAGATTTTAGCAAGGCATTTGATACAGTCCCACACAAAAGATTAATACACAAGATAGCCAGCCTTGGAATGGGTCCCAAGGTGGTAGCCTGGATAAAAAATTGGCTAGACAATAGGACGCAAAGGGTAGTAGTAAATGGAGTACACAATGAAGAAAGGAGGGTTACTAGCGGGGTACCGCAGGGTTCAGTACTGGGACCGGTCCTTTTTAATGTCTTTATAAGTGACATTGCAGAGGGACTGGAAGGAAAAGTATGTCTCTTTGCAGATGACACAAAGATCTGTAACAGAGTTGATGCACAAGGTGGGGTGGAAAGGATGAGAAGGGACTTGGCAAGGTTAGAGGAATGGTCATATGTATGGCAGCTTAGATTCAACGCTAAGAAGTGCAACGTAATGCACCTGGGAAACAAAAACCCAGGGGAAGAGTACACAATGGGGGGTGAGATACTAACAACAACAAAAATGGAAAGGGACCTGTGGGTAGTCATATCAGATGACTTAAAGGTGGGCAAGCAATGTGAGAGGGCAGTAAGGGGCTGGGGGGATACTGAGATGCATAGGGAGAGGCATCACCAGTAGAAAACAGGAAGTTGTTATCCTCTGTACAGACAGCTGGTCAGACCCCATCTGGAATACTGTGTGCAGTTCTGGAGACCCAGTCTCCGCAAGGACATAGACAAGATGGAAGCTGTCCAGAGGAGGCAACAAAATGATGTAGGGTCTGCACCAGAAGACATATGAAGAGAGACTAAAGGAGCTTAATATGTATAGCCTCGAGGAAAGGAGGAAGGGGGACATGATAGAAACTTTCAAGTACCTCAAGGGAATGAACAAAGTCCAAGAGGGTAGCATCTTTCAAAAAGGTGTGCAAGAAGAAGGGCACAATTTGAAGATAGGTGGGGTGGCTCAGAGGTAATGTAAGGAAGTATTTTCGGCCTCCGGAGGAGGTTGTGGAGTCAAAACAGTGGATGAATTCAAGCATGCATGGGACAGTCATAAGGCAATTCTAGGGGGTGGGAGTAGAAAGAAGTAGGCTGCTGGTTAACTAGGATTTACAGCTTATACATTAGATAGGGAAACGGGCAGACTGGGTGGGCCAAGTGGTCCTTATCTGCTGTCAAATTCTATGTTTCTATGTCCTTGCAGAGATGGGGTCTCCATAACTGGACGCAGTACTCCAGATGGGGTCTCACCAACTGTCTGTACAGAAGGATAACAACTTCCTGTTTTCTGCTGGTGATGCCTCTCCGTATACATCCCAGTATCCCCACAGCCCACCCTACTGCCTTCTCACATTGCTTACTAACCTTAAGGTCATTTGATATGATTACCCCCAGGTCCCTTTCCATTTTTGTTGTTGTTACTACCTCCCCACCCATTGTGTAATCTTCCCCTTGGTTTTTGTTTCCCAGGTGCATTATTTAGCACTTCTTTGCATTGAATCTGAGCTGCTATACCTCTGACCATTCCTCCAACCTTGCCAAGTCCCTTCTCATCCTTTCCGTGCCTCCTTGAATATCAACCCTGTTGCAGATCTTTGTGTCATCTGCAAAGAGGCATACTTTTCCTTCCAGTCCCTCTGCAATGCCACTTATAAAAACATTAAAAAGGACTGGACCCAGTACTGAACCCTGCGGGACCCCACTAGTAACCCTTCTTTCTTCAGAGTGTACTCCATTTACAATTACCTTCTGTGTCCTGTTGTCCAGCCAATGTTTTACCCAGGCTACCACCCTGGGTCCCACTCCCAGGCTGGTTAATTTGACTATTAATCTTTTGTGTGGGACTGTGTCAAATGCCTTGCTAAAGTCTTGGTAGGCCATGTCCACAGCCCCTTCCTGGTCTACTACTTTGATCACCCAGTCAAAGAAATCAATTAGATTTGTCTGACATGACCTTCCCACTGTGAACCCGTGCTGCCTTGGGTCCTGTGCCTCACTGGCCCCTAGGTACTCAACAGTTCTTTCCTTCAGAAGTGATTCCATCACTTTCCCTACCACAGAGGTCAAACTGACAGGTCTAGTTTCCTGCCTCTGTCTTGGTTCCACTTTTGTGAAAGGGAATCACATCTGCCTTTCCTCCAGTCCTCAGGTACCACACCATCCTCCTATGATTTGTTAAAAAAGGTAGTCAGTGGTTTCACTAGTTCTCCCCTTAATTCTTTTAGAATTCTGGGGTGAATTCCGTCAGGCCCCATTGCTTTGTCCACCTTCAGTTTTAGGAGTTCTTTTAGAACCTTTTCTTCTGTGAAAGGACTGGGATCGACCCCCCTATCCAGAGTGCTTCTGTTAATTGGATTAGGCACCTCCCCCTCCGGAATACCGAGCAGAAATATTTGTTCAGTGTCCCTTCTTTTTCACTGTCCCTCTCTGCCCACCCACCGTTCATTCTATTCAGCCTCACTATCCCTCCCTTTGTCTTTCTACGCTCCCTGATGTACCTATAAAAGGTTTTATCCCTTTCTTAACTGAGTTGGCTATATTTTCCTCAGTTTGGGCTTTTGCTATTCTGACTTCCCTCCTGCTTCCTTCTGCCTTAACTGGTACAGCTCTCTGTCCTGCTCCTTCTGTGTTTCCCTATACTTCCTGAATGCTATCTTTTGAAAACCATAGTGGCTTTTTCTTTCATTTTGATTTGTTTATTTGCTTCACACTAAGGCTTGTTGCCTCTGTGATGGCAGTTTGATGTTTCCCCATTGTTGCTCCACCCCTCCTTCTAGCCTGTTTGCTAGTGCTTTTCTAAGGCACTCTCCCATCTTGCCAAAGTCAGCCCTCCTGAAGTCCAGTACCCTCACTTTTATATGGCTTGACTCTGTAGCTGAGTTTATCGTGAATCACACTGTTTGGTGGTCACTTGTTCCCAGATGGCTACCCACTTCTAGATCTGAGATCCTCTCACTGTTCCCATTTGAGAGTACAAGGTCTAAGACTGCTCCCTCACGAGTGGGTTCCAAAACTAGCTGTCTGAGGCATGCCACCTGTAGGGCATCCAGAATGGACCTGCTCTTGGATGTGGCTACAGCAAAGGTGCTCCAGTTAACATCTGGCATATTCAGGTCTCTCATCAACAGTATCTCCCCTTTCTCTGCCACTCTAAGGATGCCTTCTATCATATCCTTGTCCATTCCCTCCCCCCTGACATGGGGGTCTGTATACAACCCCTGTGCAGATTGTGCTGCCATTTCCAGTCTCTAAGGTGACGCACAGTGCCTCCTCTCCTCCCTGTTTACTCTGTTTAGAGTCCACTTGTGGTGACCGACTGATGCGGCTTAGAGAATCTGCCAAAGTGTTGTCCTTGCCCGGGAGATGATTGGCGGACAGAGACATTTCCAGGGAGTAAGCCAAAGACCAAATCCTCATTGTCTTTGTGCAAAGTTTGGTTGACCTTGTGCCCCCTTGCTTGCTGATCTAGAACATGTCAGTGGTATTGTCTGTCCTTATCTGAACAGCCTGTCCTCTGAGCTGAGGGGGGCAAAAGCCCTGATGGCCAAGAACACTGCTCTGAGTTTGATGAGATTGATGTGGTATGTGGACTCCTTGGGTGTCCAGGTGCTACTTATGGACTGGTCCCCTAGGTGGGCACCACAACCTAGGAGGAAGGCACATTTTTATAATTTGCACAATTACTGTCAATTAGTTACTTGTTTTCTTGTAACTTTTCACCTCCTGGAATCAGCTATTATATATTGTTATGTTCCTACCATTGATGTACCACTATCTGTAACTGTTTCTGTTGTATCTTTTCTCTATAATAATGTCTGTACAGGTGCCTTTTGGCATGAGTCATGCCTGTAAATGGTCCATTTGGGCCAGTGTACTTACCCCAGTTATCAAAGTCATAAACAAATCTGTTGTTAGGATCTGGGAGGGTTGCAGAATCTGGAAAGGAACCCATCCCCTAAGGTTTTCTGCTTCCTTCCACCGGTCTGGAGCCCCGAAGACAGGATTTTGTGACTGGCACTAGCTTTGCAAATGAATCCTTTTCCTGAGACCAGTAAGATCTGAGGTGATAATGAATGTTCCTAATATGGAATCTTGTGGCTGGGACTACTGCAGTCATAGAGGCTATGTGACCAAGCAGTCTGAGGAAGTGTCTGGCTGGTTTTGACTGTCCTAGAATGGACTAATTTAACAGGCTGAGGAAGTTCTGAATTCTGCATGCAGGAAAGCCTTCCCCTGCAGTGTCTTGAGGTCTACCCCTATGAATTGCAGTGCTTGGGCTGGTTGAAACTGGGATTTGTCTTTGTTGATAATGAAGCCCAAAGACTACAGGTGTCTTTTGTCTGGTTCAGGGCTTCTTCAACTGCCTTTGGAGAGTTGGCCACGATTAAGAAATCATCCAGGTAGGGAAAAACAGAAATCCCTTGTCTTCTGAGATGAGCAGCAAACACTGCCAGGCACTTGGTGAAAATCGTGGGAGTGGAAGTTAGCCCAACAACACGGCTGCAAACTGGTAATGGCCTGAAGGCATGAATCTGAGGAATTTTCCATGGGACTGCCTGACTGAGATGTGGAAATAGGTGTTCTTCAGTTCTAGGAGACTAGCCAGTCCCCTTGCTTCAGAGAATGAATGGCCTGATTTAAGGTTACCATTTTGAACTTTGGTTTAAGCAGGTGCTTGTTCGGTACCTTAGGTCCAGAATAGGTTGCCATTCCCACTTTTCTTCAGAGTAAGGAAGTACCTGGAATATAGACCTTTTCCTCACTGGAAGGGCAGTCTTTCCACAGCTTTGACTTCAAGGTTTTTCACCTCTATCTCCAACAGCAGTTTTTCCATTCGTGTTAGAGGTTTTGAGAGCTTGGGGTCTAGGAGGAAAGAGGATTTCTGAACTGAAGAGATAGACCCTGACCCACTACCTCAAACACCCACTTATCTGTGGTGATGAGCTGCCAATAGTGGAGATAATGGGAGAGTCTGCCCCTGACTGGGAGAGGGGAGGCGACCAAAGAGGAGTCAGGAGGACTGTTGTCTGGTTTGAGCAGAGGGGACAGGAATGGAGTTGGCTTTCTTCTGGCCTCTCCTACCTCTTCCCCTGAAAAAAAACCTCTCATCTGAGAAAAACTCATAGGCATCAGCAAAGGACAGAATGCCCTAAGAAAATAACCCCTGGCCCCCTTGTTCTGAGGTTTCTGGGAGGTAGAGGGCTTCTCTTTGGCGGAGTTACTTTATAGGTAGTTTTGTACTCATCCATTCCTTTCATGCAAACCTCTGTTTGATCCCTGAAAAGGGAATTTTTCTCACAAGGAAAATTGTAGCCTGTAATTGGGTATCCTGAATGAGATTAGTAATTCTTAACCAAGCAAACTGCCTGAGAGATATGACCTCGCCATAACCCTGGAGGCTGTGTCATTATTATCTATGGCTGTGTGAAATTGATACTTAGTAGCTTCTATGGCCAGTTTACAGTTTCAGTGACATCCCTAAGCATGGTGTCTCCCCAAGATGCACTATAGCCAGGACAGATTTCAACAAAAGCTCTCAATATCTAGCTGCATATGCCACGTAAGCAGACAAGCATAATGGCAAAGAAGCAGTAGTATAGGATATCGTACCCATGGAATCCAATTTTTTTTTTACTCTTTTTCTAGAGGCTGAGCAGACAGTGGCACATTACCTTTGTCACAGGCTGCTGCCTGAACCACCCCTTTGTGGTCTGGATATGTATAAAGTCAGCAGTCAGTTTACCAAGCTGGTATTTCCTCTCAATCTTTCTGTACAATCCTGAAGTAGATTAAAGGGTTTCCAGAATTTTAAAAGTCGCTCTCCTTAATGTATTATGTATGGGCAAAATCAATTTCATTGAAGTAGTATGACCCATCATTTCTACAGTCTTCCTCCATCTTTTGTTTGGTGTCGTCCTGCAGGGGAAGTTCCAGGGTTTCCACCATCTGTTTGACAAAGGTAAAATGGGAAGACACTTCATCATTATCATCAGGTAAATCACCACCAGTGTGACCCTCTGGGTCTAATGGGTCACCATAGAAATTCTTCATCATCCTCTCCCTCATAATAAAATCCCTGGGCATACCCAGAATCATGGAGAAGAGTACTAGGCCCTGAAGTAGCTGAAGTCTGATATACATGCCAAGCTTTAGTGAATTCATTCGCAGAGGGTATATCTTTGTCAACTACTGATGTCTCCGTATGCCTTATGGAGGGAGGGGCAGCGGTGTGTTTATCTTTATTTGTCTTTTTAGCAGGGCCCGAATCAGAACCCTGCTCACTTTGTCTTTTAGAGGCTTGGCTACAATATTTACTTTTATCAGACTTACTGTATTTTTATTAGGGTCCTTGGAGGACTAATCTATATTTTTGTGTTGACTTGAGGTATCCCCCTCAGCGCTTTTAGAGGAGGGGAAGGCAGACTGGGTAGCCATGCTAATATGTGTTTGGCCAAAGCAGTAAGCCAATATATGTCCAATTAAAAGGAAGACTTGTTTCATTTTATTTTTCTTTTCACAACAGTGGTAAGGAATGACAATAACAACCTCCACACCCCTTGCCAACAGAAACCCACTGCACAGCAAAGAGAGGTTGCCCAGAGAGATAATGCAGAAAACCCTCTAGTTTACTGATAGAATACTTTGAATTACTTGAAACAATGGCCAGAAAAAGCATGCTAATGCGGGGAAAAAAATACCGCAACAGCGCGATTTAAAACAGAAAAAAGTTGTGCAAATGTGAGAAAAATAACACACTGCACTAAAACTATCGAGGAAAATAAGAAAATGGCTGATTTAATGCAAACACTGTAAACTTTTACCTCAGAAATGATGCAGAAGCGGGAAAAACAATAAAATGTCTATGGCTGTGAGGAATCAAAATGCTACCTCAGAAAACATGTATAAAAATACAATAAATACCTTAAAATATAAAGACAGCACTCAAATGAAGAAAAAATCACAGGAAGGTCTCTGAAGAGAGTTCCAGGGCAGTGTTGCCAGGTCAGCAAAGAAAAGTTCTGAGGTCCTTCAGGCTGACTCCAGGCAGCATTCCTCCCTCTCTCTTTTCTGATTGGCCAGTATTCCTGCTCATTTACACAGACTCCTCCTCTCCAGGCCAGCTGAACCCAGCTGGCACACTATCCAATGCATGCTGAAGAATTCCTGGGGTAAGAAGCAGGCATTCTCAGACTGCCTCTGAGAAAGTTATCTGAGGCCAGCTGGAAGGGAGGAAAGGAAAAACGGGATATTAGGCATGTTTTGGAACTCCGGGTGAAGGAGCCTAGCCTTGTCAATAGCTGCCGTCTGACAATTTAAAGTGTTGTGCATGTTTTTGAGCACAGTTTGAAATGAAAGATCCTCCTGTGGTCAGGGTTCTCTGAGCCGCAGATGGGGCTGTCCTTGTCACCATCAGTAAATATCAGGTCTGGATCTGACTCATCTCCTTCACCCAGTAGGTAGAAGAATACCCTAATAGGTGATGGAATGGGCCACAGCCTTGGCAACAATGGCTACACTGGACCTGGCTCCACATAGGGCTTCAGGAATGGCACCATTAGCAGCACAGAGTGCCTGGGGCTGGCCTTTGGGGCCACATGGCACTGAGGCAGCACAGAATGTTTGCACTGAGGAAGCCCTCAAACAGCCTAACCACAGTGCCAGACACAGCACTGTCAATGGAGTCAGTACAGCGCAGTGGTTTAAGGCTCTAAGATGCAAATCTGGAGATGAGTTTGAATCCCACAGTCCTCTACTTGCATACTGTGTGACCCTGAGCAAGTCACTTAACTTTATTTTGCTCCCAGGTCGCACCTGGAAACAAGCTTCGGCTTTGTGTGCCTCTCCTGGTTAAACAATGGTGCAAATGGCCCTGCTGGCCCAAAGAACTTGGCAGAATCACCATAGCTGCCCACATTCCCAGAGTGGTCAGGGTTGACTTCACAAGTGGTGGTTGCACCAGTGGCACCGACAATGGCCCCAGCACCAAGGCTGGAGTCAAACTGCAAAAAATGAAAATTACGTCCCTACCATAATTCTTAATATTTCTGTGTATCTTCACCATTCATCACTGTTGGCTACTGGCCAGAGGATCAGGACCCCGCGGTAGATTTTTTTTTTTTGTTTGCAAGGCAGAGAGTCAACGTGAGAATGGCACCAACCCTCAGGCTGACACATTGCGTGGTGCTGCGGGTTGGCCAGTAACTGGCCACCACTCATCCTCAGCCCCAGTTCTGCATGCGGAGACAGAGACAGAGAGGGAGGGGCGAGGAGCCTGAGGATAGTAAAAGGAAAGCATGTAAAACTAAAAGAAGGAATAAAGCCATAGAGAGGACAGAAGAGAAGGAGGCCTAAGGGATTGGGACAGGAAGGCCCCCATCTCTGGGTGAGTAAGGGACAGATGAAAGGGTGAGGGGTAGAAAAGGAAAAGAGAAAGAAAGGAGGGGGAGAAGGGAGACTCCACCCCTGAGGATACAGCCCAGGAACTGCTCAAGGAGTAGGATGGTACTGCTCCAGACCAGACCATCTTCCAAGCCAGAGGAGGGACTAATAAGCGTGAAGCAGCAGATTGGCACCAATCCATGAGGGAAAAAGCAGTCAAGACCTATCCAGATGGCCAAGGACAGGTCGGTGTCTCCCCCTCCTGCTGAGAAGAATTTGAAGTGGAAAGGACACTTCAGAAATATCCCTGAAGAGGGAAACCCCAAGGATTTTCTTTAAGCTTTTATAGAGAGAAGTCACCTCCAGAGTAGGAACTATGCAGAAAAGTACTTACTCTCCTCTGAACGAGGAGAGGAGAGGAGATACAGGGAAACCACATTATGGAGACTGGCACAATGTGATTGGAGGAATAACTGAGGAGTCACGAGAGCCTCTATACTTCCTCAATGACCAAGGCTGGAGGGGGTAAATCCAAGACAAGACTATCTGGTATGAGGAGGGGCTCTGGAGACTCCCAACAAAGGGTAGCTTCCCTGTCTGTCTTCCCAGGGAAAAAAAACCCGACCCCAAAGGGGGAGGGGGGAGGAGGTGCTGGAGATGGACCAAGGTTCTAGCTGAGAAGCAAACAGGGAGGATGATCACCCAGAGACTGAGGCCTGGAGGGGAAGGTGGGCGAGATTCAGTGAGGAATTGTGAAGATACACAGAAAGATCAAGAATTACAGTAGGTAAGTAATTTTTATATCTTATCAGTGTCAGTCTTCACCATTCATCACTGTTGGGTGATTATCAAGTCCCCCGAAGGGGGCCCAGAACCTCCCTAAGGGGCAAAGTCCCTCAGCTTCCAGTGGGGGAGATACCATAGAAGGGAACCCTAACAGGCCTGTTTAGGTCTGAGGCTGGTCTGGGTGACGCGACGTTCTTCTAGCAGGAGAGGGAAGGCACCCCTGAAGTTCTCATCTCACCCTGTGGGAAAAAAGATGGGTTCCCCGGAAAGAGGAGGCAGTCATCCTATGCTGGGCCAAGGGTGATAACCAGGAAAGACGAAGCCATGCCATCCACCTGATGCAGATCACTGTCCCTGCCAACCTGGAAGCCACATCATAAGATGACCTTGCTTGGTGCCTCGCAAGCTCCAGACCCCGCGTGGAGAGGGCAATGGCTTATCTGGTCACCTCCGAGTCAGGCAAAGAGGCTAGGATCTGACCTAGCAGAGACCACAAGTGTCTATTATAGGCAGCATGGTGGGTCTGATGAGCTGATAGACATAAAAGGAGATGCGACGACGAGAAGGCTCTCCTCCCCCAAAAATCAAACTCAGCTGAGTTAGATTCTGGGGCTTGGTCACGCCTTGGGCTTCTATGCCTGAAGGGTGTGTCTAGGAGAGTCACGCCTGAAGGGGGGTGAGGTAAGGCTCCTGGAGACCCAAGGGGTCCGCAGTACCTCTGGCGGAGGTCCCTCAGGGCTGGTGCAAGGGTTGAGGGACATTTCCAGGCCCAGTACGACACCTCCCGGAAGGGAGTAGGCCAGGCAGGAACCAACAGGTTGGCCGCACTGAACTTACCCAAGAAGGCATGCACCAACCGGTGAGGTTGTGACTGCCTAAGGTGGAGATATGGAGCATGTCAAGCAACCCCAACAGGAAGCTGATAGCTTGAAAGATCAACTGCAGGAAAGGTGGACAGAGGACCCTCTCCCTCAGAGAAGGAAGATGAGGAGCCGATGAGTCCAGAGAGTTAGGTTCAGGCTGCACCAAGGGTGGTGGAATACCTCCTTGTCCATGGACCAGTAGTAGGTAGGGAGAGTGCAGCCATAGACAAACTGCCCCGATAAGGGGTTCAAGGACGGAGTGACCTGGGCGTGAGAGAGGGTTGGCAGAGGCAAAGGGGCCAGGCACCTCAAGGAGGAGCATGGCCTCTGCCCAGGCTGGGGACCTGGGGAGACCTCAAAGGAGTAGGAGACCTGGTGGTCCCAGCAGATGAAGGCCACTCAACTGAGCTGGAACAGCCAGGGCTGAGCCGAAGAGAAAATTCCCCCCGTGAGGCGACTGGGGCCGCATGATCCCAGAAGGGTGGCCCCTAACCTCTAAAGATGAGGTGTCTCTCAAGGAGAACTTGGGGGAGAAGACTGGACCAGCGCTGTGACCCCTCCCTGAACCCCTGCAGGTTCCCAGGAAAGGACGCCACCCTGAAGCCAGCCCACTCAACCCCTCGGACTCCGAGACAGCCCTTTTCTTCAACATCAGCCAAGGTAACTGACACCCTGTAGCTGACTCCTGAGACAGCTGGAGGTGGAGGTGGAGCACCCTCCCCTGCCTGAGATGCTCCAGTCAGCCCAGAACTAGGGCCAGTGAGAACTGTCACAGGAGGAGAATGCGCTTCCCAAGGTAGCAGATGGACCACTGACTCCGGGCTGCCCTGCGGTGCCCCCCTGGGAGACCTGAGGACTGGTCAGTGCCACCAACCCTATCAGTGGAAGCCATCTGCTCCTCGGAGGGAGCTGAATTGGAGTCAACACGCTAGAGAGGAGGTGGGAGGATTCAAGAATCTGAGAGCCAGTCTGGGTCAGTCTTGGCATCGTCCTCCACAAAGGAGGCTTGAACCCAGACCACTCCCCAGTCCCTCCCAGCCGCAGCACCATGAGCAGCACCGAACCGGCCCCATGCTGGCCACAGCACCACTCTCCATCCCCAGTACTGCAAACAGCGCTGAGCCAGAGGCAGCACCGGAGACTGACCTTGTGCCACCTGCTGCTGCCCAGATCTCCGCACCACAAGTGGCACCAGGATCAGGTGGCACAGGCAGATGGGGCACAGAGGACAGTGCACAGCCTGGGCCCAGAGGCTACAGACCATGATGCCGGGAGCTCAGATCCAAGAAGGCGACTGCCTGGACAGCGCCCGCCCAACCCCCAAAGGGGTTAGCCTGGGCCTCCTGCACCAAGAAAAGGTTTCCACCGAGGCAGGACTAAAGAGCAGAATCCCTTCCTCTGCAGGCCATATAGGACCATGAGGGGACCTGGAGGAAGGGTCAAGAACCCTGCACTTGGCAACCCGGGTGCATGCCTGTCCCCTGAAAGTTGGTGGCATACATCCGACTTTAACACGTGCAACTCCACCGATGATCCATGGAGAAACAGGCATTGCAGCGATCCATGTTGTGGTTAGGGCCCAAGCAGGTGAGACACCAGTCATGCTGGTCCGAGACGGAATACAGTCGGCCACAGGAACACTGACACATTGGAGGCTTACCCACCTTGGAAGATTTATTTTTGTCCCCCAATCGAGACATGACCGGATGAAAAAAATACTAAACAAATACAGCACTCGGCGCTGACAATGAAAATAATGGAACAATCTTACCGGTCAATTGCTGAGGAAAACACGGCAGCAGAACTAGGACTTAAGGACAAACCATCAGACTAGGTTGTTGGCAAAGATAAAATGGTGCTCACTCACAAGGTTGTGTTCACTCGACGGTGGAAGAAGCAGAACTACTGACTGAGGAGGGGTGGCGTTGATTACTAGACCAACGAAGCACCACTACAACGTCAGCCTCAAGGGCAGCGCTGTCCCGACGTTGACCCCTCCTCTTGCAAAAAAAAACCTCCTCTTGCAAAAAAAAAAAACAAACTCCTGCAGGGTCCTGATCCTCTGCCCAGAACCTAACAGTGATGAATGGTAAAGATTGATACAGGTAAGATCAGACATGTGAACAGTTCATACACCACAGCAAAAGGTCCATTGTAACAGCTGATGTGTGAGAACAGTTTAAGAGTCAATACTTAAAATAGTTTGTGGTGAAAAGTGGCCAACTCTGGTTTCCTTCAGTAAACCACCTTTGGCGAGCATAACAATTTGCTACCACTCAGGACCCTGCAGCTCAAAAGGCAAGATGTCCAAAGTCCATCAGTGAAACAAGATCATGGGTCAGGGACTCATCGGAAGGATTGTAGAAGAGCCTGAATGTCTTTAAGGGTAGCTGCTGACTATGCTTTGTGGGCAAATTGTCTAGCATCCTTAAGTAAGGCAGAGGCTTTAGTGTCTCTGGGGGGCACTCTCACCGTTGGGGTTTTGCTACAGGAATGGCTCTTTTTTTCCAGGCCTCCACTGCACCCTGTATGGTGTCATATAAGATCTGGCCTCTGGATAAAAAGAAAAATTACTCACCTGTAGTAATCTTGTTTCTTCCAACAGAATCTACTAATATTACAGTCAGACCTGGTTAATCCGTAAGCATTTGTGTTTCCAAATTTGTTCGTAATACAAATCTACGTAGTAACCAGACAGCGACCAGATAATGGATTTTTTCAAAATTTATTACTGTAGAAAACTAATGATTTAGAATACAGTACAGTGCATGTGTTAAATGTACATCCAAGCTGATTAAAGGTAAAGTGCACATAAGCAGTGACTTCTAACATTTTGCATTGAGCTAAATCTAAAATAATAACATAAGCAGTCACAGCATTAGACATCGCTATTCATCACCGTTCAAAACATAAAAACATTTTTACAGGATCAGGCAGAGCTACAGCTTGCAGAGGAGCAGAACAATGGACACATCAGGACAGGGTTACAGCCTGCAGAATACTTTAATCTATTTTTTTCAGGACCTGGTAACAGAATGAGAACTGAGGGGTAACGGGTAAGGTGTAAGTCCGGGTTGCAGAACCATGTGGTCGGTCAGATCGGGCAGAGCAGAACGAGTGGATTTATGAACAGAATGAACGGACCTGTGAGCAGACAGAGGGGTAAGGGCATAAGGCTGGGTAGCAGCTCTGTCTTCCACAAACAAACACTATTCTTGCTATCTTAATCTCGATGCAGTACCTTTTTTGTGCCATTAGTTTTTTTTCCCCCCAACTTCAGTCTCCGGTCTCCAGTGAACTACTATACCTCTCATTACATGATAGCGCTCCTCACGATACAGACTGCCAGCTGCACTTCGGTACCACTCCCGGTCTCACATACTGAACCAGACAAAAAAATAAACTGTTTCAGTTGGCTCCACAACTGTTGAATATTTTATCATTTGGATTATATTTCTACGGCTGCTTGTCAGTTGCCTCCTTTCAGTCCCTCACTCTCGCTCAGTATCGAGGAGCACTTTTTACAGGAACAGGCAAATCGGAAGTAGTGGTACAGCCAAAGAATCATAGGGACAGCACTATAATCTTTGAACAGTACTCAAGTAAAAGATTATTTAAAAAACTTTATTAAAATGTATTCTACTTTACCAAAGAGCAGCAGCAACAGGAGAATACAATCGGCAGTTAGAGGCATTGCATTCAGCTGGGGTAACCGCCAGAGGATTAGTGGGGATTAAGAACACTTCAATTAGCACTTCTTTAAGAAATGTTAGCACCTCCACCTGAGCTCATTAAAATGGATTAAAGAGGCCACTAACAACGGGAACTAATAAGCCTGGTTACAGAGAACTGAAAACGGATTTGGAATCTCAGGTTTACGTTTTAAAGAGGTCATTAACCTGAGAAAAAATCCGTTTGCAGTGATTTTCATTCGGAATGTCAGACATATGGACTAATGAGGCACGGATTAAACAGGTCTGACTGTATTACTTCTTGCAGTGCACCTTTAAGCCAGCACAGCCACACAGCCAAATGGAATGCTATGCTAATGATGGAATCTGTAGCTCATGCATTCAATTCAAAAACTGCACCATGTAACTGCCTACATTCCAACCTCAGGTTGCTTACAGCCTGCAAAGAGGCCATAGTAACATCTAATTAGAATAGAATTAGACAAGCATTTGTCAATGCCGAATGTTTGCTTGCTGGCACTGGCAGTGTAGAAGTTACAGAGCTGCGTAATAGGAATGGCAGTGAAGTATTGAACTGAAGCCAACCCACCACCACCCTGCAGAGAAGTGACAGGCATTGGGGGTGTGCGTTTGGGTTGTCAGGCATAGCAGCCGCCATTTCACACACCACCCTGCAGACACTGACAAGTGTACGGTGTTCCTTAGGGTCTTTGGCCCTTAAGCACCCCATTTCATTAGGAAATATGGTGAGATGGGTGCGATATAGGAGAATGGGGTGAACTTTGGGGTCGAAGAGTCCAAGGCATACCTCAATGCCTCTCACTGGCTGCAGGGTGTGGAATGGTATGAGCATTACAGGCAAGAATCCCAAGTCACACCCCTGATGCCTGTCATTCTCTACAGGCTTGGGCATTATGGTTGGAAACCAATACCTCAGGCATTCGTTGGTATTTTCACTCCAAATTTTCACCATGTTTTTTTTGTGACCCCACCTCATGAACAGGGGGAATATCAGTTTGTTAGCCGAAAGCTGCTTATGCACAGCGACTATGGCATTTAGCACCACAGGTGCAAAACATTCGAACAGGATGTAAAAATGACAGCTGTACTGTTCATGGGAGGTGTAAAAAATGGCAATGTTGCAAATCTACAGTAAAATATTTAAAAAATGGTGAAGTCACAAGCGTACATAGAAACTGTACAGCACACCCGTATATATAATTAGGTTGGGGATTTTTTACAGCAGATTGTCAGCTCAGGCATTTTGGTGCCTCCGATCATGAACAGTGTCACTGTGATTTTCTTTATCTGTGCCGAACAATGATTTCCCACAGCGACCACGCATCTCTGCACTGAAAGTGTGAAAACACACTTCAGCCATGTTGTGAAAAATGACAGCTGTACTGTTCATAAGGAAGTGTGGAAAAATGCCACAGGTGAAAATCTGGACTGAAAATATTACAAAGTCATGAACTTACGAGGGTGCGTGGAAACTGCGCAATGCTCACTCGTAACACAGTCATTTTATGGACTTTTGTCACCAAATTTTCAACATAGCCATTTTAAGACCTCTGCTCATGAACAGTGTAACTGTGATTTTCTTAATCTGTTCTAAACATTGCTTTCGCACACCAACAGCACCATTGTGCGCTACATGTGTGAAAACACATTTTGGTCGACATATGAAAAATGGCAGCTGTACTGTTCATAAGGAAGTGTAATAAAATGGCAATGTTGAAAATCTGGAGTAGAAAATATTAAATTCTCAAACTTCACGAGCATGCATAGGAACTGCGCCAGCAGCTTAGTAAAACAGTCATTTTAGGAATTTTTTTCACCAAATTTTCAACAGAGCCATTTTAAGACCTCTGCTCATGAACAGTGTCACTGTGATTTTCTTAATGTGTCCCATACATTGATTTTGCACATCGACTGCGCCATTGTGTGCTACATGGGCGGAAACACATTTTGGGCAAGATGTGAAAAATGACAGCTGTACTGCTCATAAGGAGGTGTGGTAAAATGGCAAAGTTGAAAATCTGGAGTGAAAATATTGAAAATTTGCGAACTTCTGGTCGTAGGAACTGCGCATACCATCAAAACAGTCATTTTAGAATTCTTTCACCACATTTTCAACACTGCCATTTTAAGACCTCTGCTCATGAACAGTGTCACTGTGATTTTCTTAATTTGTCCTGTACATTGATTTCGCACTACCGACTGCCATTGTGTGCTACATGGGCGGAAACACATTTTGGGTGAGATGTGAAAATGACAGCTGTACTACTCATAAGAAGGTGTGGTAAAATGGCAATTTTGAAAATCTGGAGTGAAAATATTGAAAATTTGCGAACTTATGAGCCTGCGTAGGAACTGCGCAACGCACGCTCGTAAAACAGTCATTTTTTGGAATTTTTGCACCAAATTTTCAACATGGGGTTTTGGGACCCCTTCTCATGAATGATGTCACTGTCATGGGTTATTCAGGCCCGAAAGGTAATTCGGCGCAGTGACTGCAAAAATCACCCTTCGGGCCTGAATAACGCCATGACAGTGACATCATTCATGAGAAGGGGTCCCAAAACCCCATGTTGAAAATCTGGTGCAAAATTCAAAAATGCCTGAGATATGCAACAAAGCTGAAAAACCCTATCTAGCCCATTATACAGCTTACGGCATTTCCTCAGTTCGCGGTTGGCTTTGAAGAGTGCAGATGTGTTCCTGGGCCACTGCAGACGTCGCGCCGAGCTCCGGAGGAGTATGGGGGGTGGGAGGCTGGGTGTGCAGTGGGTGGGTCGGGTTGGGGAGGGGGCAGGAAGACTACGTGGGACCCGTTTTCTCTTTACAGGGATTTAAAAAAAAAAAAAAAGAGCGGCGTGGGGACGTTTGCCACGCTGGGGTGGGCTCCCAGCGTGGCACAAGGACTGCTGGGGGCCATGGAGCTGATGGGGATTGGGCACCCCGTCGGCCATATGATCAGTTGCCATGCTGGGGTGGGCTCCCAGCGTGGCACCCAGTATCGGGAGGGTGAGGACAGTGGAGCCGGCGGGATTGGGCACCCCATCAGCTATTTTTAGAGTTGCCACGCTGGGTGGGCACCCAGCGTGGCATATGAAAAGTTTGGGGGAGCACAGCACAAGCCGGCGGGGATTGAGCACCCGTGGCGCTATACGTGTGTTCGGGGGAGGGCAGCAACAGTATGCGTGCTTGCTTGTGTGTGTCGTGGAGCTCGCGCATGAGCAGGGCGATATTCATTGCTGCTCACAGAAGCGTAGCTCCCCTTTCAACTATCGCCACTGCATTTTGAGCTTGTCATAGAGCAGCTCCAGCATGCATTAGCGGACAGGGCCGCGCCTGCAACACATGACTGAATTGGAAGAGGGGGCGACACACCTCCGAAATCTCGGATGATGGCACTATGTTTCTTGCACATGCGTGCAAGCAAACATAAAAAAAGGGGCCCCAACTGGGGCAACTAGCAAACATGAAATAACAGGAAAAAAAGAGAAAAATTCCCCTTTTCTAAGTGTCAGATTCACCTAAGGAAAAAATTGACCTACTAAGGTATACAGCATTACCAAAATGTGCCAGCAGATTTTATTTTATTTATTTAGTTTTTGTTGACCGGGTAAGTGCACTAGACAAATTCTGCCTATACTCAGGCACGACCCGGAAGAGGGGGATACAGATGAATGCCAACAGACCTTGAATCAGATTAAGCTGTTAGTGGTATTTTTAGTGAATGGGAGGAAATTTGGCCAGGCACTGGGAAATTCCCCTACTCTTCTGGTGTGTGGGATCTCTGGTCTGCGCCATGGAGACCTCAGCTTGTGTTTAGTTGCGAGAGGAGAGGTTGGGCATGTTTCTTCTCAGCTGCAGTCAGCAGCGGCACCGATAATGTGGCTCCCACAAGAGTGCTTACCTTGGCTTCCTCTGACCAACAGTGTGCGGCGGTTATGCCGCTTCCAGTTACTCTCTCCTTGGATGCTTCTCGACCTGTTTATAACCGGGATGTACAATCGCCTGAAATGGAACCACTTTCCACGGATGCAGCC
Organism: Neoceratodus forsteri; assembly: GCA_016271365.2. Classification (NCBI taxonomy): domain Eukaryota; kingdom Metazoa; phylum Chordata; order Ceratodontiformes; family Ceratodontidae; genus Neoceratodus; species Neoceratodus forsteri. Next base: position 336,454,815 of record CM057452.1, on the reverse strand, counting down.
TGTGTTACAAGTGTTCTTCCCCCTGCGATTTCCGGGCAGGGATTTGTGAGTGCAGTTGCGGCTACAGAGTCGCTTTCGGGTGTTCTTCGAGTACCACAGGCACCAGTTAGTTTACCGACTACCTCTGCTATCCTTGTCTCCCGCTTTGGTTTACCGGCACCTTCTGAGACTCAGGACACTGACTGGAACACTTCGGATGCGCTTGTTCGCGCGGGCTGGACTCGTACTGCCACGGGTTCCTGGACTCCGGATCTTTCATGGGACTCAGAGAAATATGACGTGCTCTATTCACCGAACAGGCCTGCACCATCCTGCAAGAGCTCCACTGAGGTACCTATTTCTGAGGACAATATTACTTCTCCTGACCAGGTTGTTTTATCTGATACTGACTTATCTAGGAAAGACTTGTGGGATATTATGGACACTGCGGATACTATGCATACTGAAGCTTCTGGGATTCATGTGACTGCTTCTGTACCTGTTACTGTATCCAGGGGGGTTGATTCTCCACAGGGGGTTTTAGGATGTGGTTTTGTGAATAATGACAACCTCCTCATGACGTCTCCCCCCCCATCAGTTCAGCACACCCATACTCCAGTACCTTTTCTGACACTGCCAGAGTCACGGACTGATCCTCCCTTATCCCACGTACCCCCCCATCCTGACCTCGACGCCTGATTTAGACTCAGATTTATTCCTCCACAATCTACTGATGTTTTGCCCTCCCCTCCGTTGGATGGCCCAGGGGAAGGCCCTTCAGCGTTTCCTCCGCCCCCTCCTCAGCCTCAGCATTTTACTAGGGGCCAGGTTCTTTCAGACCTGCTTAAAAATAAATTAGAGCAAGCCCCTAGACGCAATGCAGTCCGCCTTCAATATAGGGCGGCCTGGACGATTTTCCAGATAGATGATATATTGCCAGAACCTTACTAAAAGATTCCATGCATTTTCAGGCTTCAGAGATTTATGCTTTAATTCATATTTCAGGTGAGAAGACTTTTGACATCAGCTTTAAGACTACTGTGGGGCTGGATAGGTTTTGGAACAAATATGAAACTATAAAGACCACACCTTTATGGATGCCCTTTTATGCCATCCCTCTTACGAAACCGGCAGTCAGAGCGTTACTGTTATGTTTCAGTAATGAAGGTGTGAGCATTAGTGACATTTACCATTGGCTGCAGAATAGGTGCATGGTTTAATCCCCGAGGCTATTATTGATACTGAGGGTTTGTGGACTGGGGATGGAAATTCAGGTCGAGCTGTTTCAGGTTAATTCTGAAGTCATACATCTTCCTAATAGCTTTTTCTTGGGCAGAGATAGAGGTGTTTGTTTCTGTGGAGGCCAACTGAGAGCCTGCTACAAATGCGGTGTGCATACCCATCTTAGTAGCACCTGTGATTTGTTAAAATGCAGTTTATGTGGGGGATATGGACATCCAAGTATGGCTTGTGAAAATGTTTTTCAGTGTAACCTTTGCGACGAGAAGGGTCATGCCTATCATCAATGCCCATGGGCTAGCAAAAATCGTAATGAGGGATGGAATACTGATACTTTAATACAAAAAGCACAGGATAAGGCACAGAACACAACACAAGACCAGATACCACTGCCTGTCACGGTTCCAGATCCCCAGAAGTCCCCCCCCCTCCACTCCTTCACTGGCACCTACCGTCCCCGTGACTCTCCCCCAAGTGGACGTTAGGCCTTCCACTGCTAATGATGTATCATGTCCATTACGAGATGTGCTGCCTATACCTCGCCCTAGTCCTGTGCGGGCCCCTGAACAACCTGTTTGGGATCTGGAAGGATTTACTCAGTGTAGACGGGTTACTAGGGCGACTGCACGTAAATCTCAAAAATTAGGTGAGATACCCATTTCCAATTCCTTTGATCTGCTGAAAGGGGGAGATGAGGATTCTGACGGAGACTCTGAGACGTTCTTCTTACCTTCAGACATGGAGGTCTCTGGATCTAAACCGCCAGACGTTGTTCGGAAAAAACTTCCCAGTAAACAGAAGGGTAGTAAGAAACGTAAAAATATGACCATTACGGATGGGAGTGGTTAATTTAATTCCTGGATCTGGCTACTCACGGCTTTCCTCCTTTAATGTTCGTAGTCTCAGGAACTACAAAAGACAGACCGCTTTTTTCATTTTGCGACTTCACTCCATGTTGACGTTCTTTTCCTACAAGAAACTCGTCTGAAGTCTATTTTTGAAATTCAGCAGGTCAAAAGAGGTTGGATGTGGGGTCCTTCTTACTGGACTTTTGGTGAGGATGTCGCAGACGGTATAGCCATTTTGTTCACTTCCACTGCTTTTTCCATTACACGTATTATTGACCTTCTCCCAGGTAGAGCTTTGATATTGGATTGCACCTTTCAAGGCCATCCTTTTCGCCTTATCAATATATATGCTCCACAGACTAAAGCTGCCAGGATTAGTTTACTAGACTTAATTAAACCTTTTCTCTGTACTCGCAAACATATTTTATGGGGTGGCGATTTCAATTGTTGCATAGATATTTGCCGCAGGACTGCGGCGGGAAAGAAAGTATACTGTGATGCTCATGCCTTATGTACCTTGGTGAAGGATGCGGTTTAACCGACGCCTACCGTGCCTTACGATCTGATGCTGGCTATACTTATCACCGTCAGTCTATCACACTAGAATTGACTATCTTTTTCTTCCCTTATTGTATCCCGGATCGGATTTCGGTTCAACCGTCTGAGCTTTCGGACCATTCCTTACTAACTGGAATATTTTCTTTGGGTTCGATACCTCCGATTTTTTCACACAACATCATATCGAAACTTAATAATTTGTTTTTTTCTCATTCTACTGTTTTGGCGCACGTACGATTACTTTTTTGAGCACGTGTGTCGGTCCTTTGTTGCTACGATTCTGTCTGGGACTGGTGGCAGGACACAAAATCTGATTTAAGGATTTTTTTTCAGACTATTGGCAAACGCATGGCCAATGACAAATACATTACTTATTTAGGCTATAGGGACCAGTTGTATAAACTTTTATCTCTTTCTGTTTCCTCTTCTGTAGATTACACTTCTCAAATCAAAAAATTACGTAGTTGCATGTTTCCCTATCAATATGATAGTGCTCGCACTTTAGAGTTTATGATGAGGGTGGGTACGTCAGCCTCCCCCTCTGCTAACCCTTTTTTAGTGTGTACAAAGCGATTACAAGCCACAGTCATGCAGGGTCTCTATAACTCAGAGGGCACCATTGACTACTCTATCTCAGGAATGCTCTCGATTGTTGATTCCCATCTACAGTCCCAATTTGGTGTAGCCCCCCAATATACCTCAGACTTCTCTGCTGTTTTTACAGCACCACTTCCGACTGTCTCAGCACATCATGTTTCAGATGCTATAGATTTCATCTCCCGAGAAGAAGTGACTCGTGCCATTTTACAGCTGAAAACAGGAGTAGCCCCTGGTCCGGATGGCCTTACATGAATTCTACAAAACATTCCAGACATACCTAGCAGAAGTTTTGACTAGGTTTATAATTATCTTTAAGGGACGAACAGAGACCTCTGGCTTTGGTTTATCCCTTTTGAAATTTATATATAAAAGGAGACAAGCATTCTCTACATAACTGGAGACCGCTACACCTCCTTAATACTGATTATAAGATTCTGATAAAACTTCCTAGTACTAGGTTACAACAGATGGCACCTGATGTTATTGACCTTTCACAGTCCTGTGCTGTTCCAGGTCGCTCTATCCACACAAACTTGTTTTACTGCGGGAAATATTTGAAGGAAACAGGCAGCACATTCCTGGTTTTGTTCTTTCTTTGGATCAGGCAAAGGCATTTTCAGGTTATGGCCTCGTTGGCATCCCGGAAGTGTTTCTTACATGGCTCACGCATTTATTTTCCATGACACATTTTACTCCTTTAATTAACGGATACTTAGGAACTACTGTTACACAGAGAGTTGGTGTTAGACAGGGCTGTCCATTGAGTCCTTTATTGTATACTTTTGCTTTGGACCCCATCATACGGCAGATTAAATGGGATACACAGATTATTGGGTTAGCTCCCCATCCCTCTCTACTTCCGGAGAAAATTTCTGCATATGCAGACAATGTAGTTTTATTTGTACAGGATATAGACTCTGGAGATAGAGCTATCCAGATTTTTCAAGACTTTACGCCAATGTCGGGGGGGACCCTTAACTTGCAAAAAAGTGTCTCTCTTCCTTTGGATATAGAATCCACATCTATTCCGGAAGTCGGTGGGATTAGAACTAGCACTGACCCACAACGAATATTAGGCATCTGGTTTAATGTTCCAGACATTGTAACATTTAATTGGGAAAAGAGACTTCTTATTGGGGAAAGCTAGGTACAGCAGTGGAAAAATTGGAAATTAGGGAAACGAAAAAGAGTTTTGATTGTCAAGAAGTTTCTACTACTTATTTTTTTGTATCTCAGTCATATCTATGCCCCTCCACAACACTTGGACACTAGACTGTTTAGTATCTTCTTTCAAATGATATGGGTAGTCGTCTTAATCCTGTTAAGAGGGACATTACATATTTACCCATATGGGAAGGAGGTCTTGGAATGATTCACCCCATAATTTTTCTCTCCTTTTCTTTTCTCATCTTTTTCAAAGTGTTCGTTACACTACCCACAATTGTGATACTTGGGTGAGCACCGCTATACTGTCTGTTATGACTAAATGGGATACTATACCACCTAAATGTTCTTGTGGTTTACATATGCCATCATATGCCATAGATGGTATACGTAGACTGCGATTTTGGAAATTATGGAAAACATCTCTCCTGCCCCTAACTCGCAGACAACTTTATCACACCGTTCTCGGTATTACGAGACCAGTGTTGCTTTTCCCAGATTGTACCCCTTCCCGTATGCAACATGCTTTATTGTCTCTTACAGATACACGTCTCGCGCTCCATATGTGGGATGTCACCTGGCTCTGCTGTCATGGCAAACTAAATGTAAGGGGTAATCTAAAACATAAATCATCGCAAGAGCGATTTTGTCCTAAACCTTCTTGCTTGCAGAAAGAGGAGACAATGACCCACTTCTTTTTTGAATGTGAGGACACCCGTTTGTTCTGGAAGACATTAGCAAATAAATGGAAATGGCCTTTCCTAAGCAGAATTACATATACAACTTTAATTCTCAGTGATTTCTCTGGCCCCTGGAACACATTTCATTATAGTACTTTACGGGTCATATTGTCTACGTGTAAATATGATTTATGGCAAGCACGTCGTCAGTTTGTTTTACAACAGATTTCAACCTTACCACAGACTGTTATAATGTCAATAGAAACGGCACTGTTACGCCTTATGGACCTTGAACATTGTACGCTTTCTCCACAACGCTTTCAATTACTATGGAAAAATATTGCCTTTCTGCCCAGCTGTTATGTTCCTTAATGATGTATTTTTTTTTTCTCTCCTCAAGCTGTATGCTATTTTTTTTGTATATCTTGATGTATGAGTGACATGTATCCTTCATAATTTGATTGTTTCCTTTCTACAACTGATGTTTTGATTTCTTTATTGAATAAAATTCCCCTACTCTTTTCAAGAAATGCCATGGGATCTTTAACATCCACCTAAGCTACCACCAGAATAGGCAGATGGGACCTCGGTTTAATGTCTTATCCGAAAGATGGCACCTCAGGAGTGCAGCATCCCCTTCATGCTGCACTACAGTGTCAGTATTGGGAAATTAACCCAAGTGCCTGGTGTGGGGACAGAACCCACAGCCTTCTGATCTCCCAGCCTCAGAGGCAAGTGTGCTACCCACTGAGCTACTGACACTGACATGGTATACCAAGCAATCAATCAATCATTATTTATCCAGGCAAAACACCATTGAGACAACTCATTTACAAGGTGGACCTGGTAAGGTACAGGCAATTAAGTTATAATACAATATAGATGCACAGGCACAGAGACAGAAGCAGGAAGCAGGTTAATCATACTACAGTAAATTGTACTTTTGCTCTATATACATATATACAAAATAAATTTCATTCAGCTATTTGAAGTCTTAAGGTAGCAGATAGTTAGTGATAACATCTGTAAGTTTCTTGGAATGCTCCCACAAAAAGATTTTTAAAAAAGATCAGTCTCACCGGAAGTCTCACCGGAAGTACGATTTTTAGCGTTTTTTGCACATTATTCCAGAGGACAGGGAAAGAGTGCCTTATAGCCGTTCGTCCAAACATGTTTAATCTTAGGTATAAGAAAGACTTTAGAAGGTAGCTGTCTAAAGGACAGACAGTAAGGCAATCAGAGATGTAATTAGGGAGCATATTAGATATGGCTTTGAGTGTCCAGAGGACTGCATTTTTGAGGCTCTGAATCTAAGAGAGCTCCAACCTACCATGGTATCCTGAATTAGTGGCCTTGATGGAGGAGGAATATCTGGATATCATGGCAGTCACAGAAACATGGTACACACAAAACCATGACTGGGACATAAACATACCAGGAAACACTATCTACAGGAGGGACAGAGAGAGTAAAAGAGGAGGAGGAGGAGGAGTAGCTCTTTACATAAGGGAAGGAATCAAAGCAACAGAACAAAAGGGAAAACAGGGAGGAGAAGAAGCACTGTGGTAAATTTGGAGACCGCAATGGAACCACAATCCACACAGGGTTAGATCACAGACCCCTTCTCAGGGGAGGAAATGGACAAGGAAATGATAGAAAGTATACTTAGAATGGCAGAAAAAGGGAGATATTGCTGATGGGTGATCTGAATATGCCAGATGTTAACTGGAGTGCAGTTGCAGCAACCACTTCGAAGAGTGGGGTTATTCTAGATGCCCTACAGGGGGCATGCCTTAGACAACTAGTATTGGAGCCCACTCGAGAGGGAGCAATCTTAGACCTGGTTCTCTCAAATGGCGATGAAGAGAGGATCACAGATGTAGAAGTGGGTAGCCATCTGGGAACTAGCGACCATCGAACAGTATGGTTCACAATAAACACAGCAATAGAGTCAAGTCATACAAAGGCAAAAGTACTGGACTTTAGGAGGGCTGACTTTGCCAAAATGGGTGAGTGCCTAAGGAATGCACTAGCAAATGGGCAGGAAGGAGGGGTGGAAGAACAATGGGGAATGATAAAAACTGCCATCACAGAGGTAACAAGCCTTTGTGTGAAGCAAATAAACAAAATGAAACGATGTAAGAAGCCAATATGGTTCTCAAAAGAAGTAGCAGTGAAGGTTCAAGAGAAAAAAAAGCATTCAGGAAGTACAAGGAATCACAGCAGGAGCAAGACAGAGAACTGTATCAGTTAAAGCAAAAGGAAGCTGGGAAGGCAGTCAGAACAGCAAAGGCCCAAACCGAGGAAAAGATAGCCAACTCGGTTAAGAAGGGGGATAAAACTTTTTATAGGTACATCAGGGAGCAAAGGAAGACCAATGAAGGATAGTGAGGCTTAATAAAGGGAGGGAGGGTGGGCAGAGGTGACTGTGAAAAGGCAGAGATACTAAACAAATATTTTGCTCAGTATTTACAAATGAAGAGGGAGGTACCTAAAACAAACAGTAGAAACACTCTGGATACAGAAGTTGATACCAGCCCATTTACAGAAGAAAGGGTTCTGAAAGAACTCTTAAAACTGAAGGTGGACAAAGCAATGGGGCCTGATGGGATTCATCCCAAATTCTAAAAGAACTAAGGGTAGAACTAGTGACACCACTGACTACCCTCTTTAACAAATCATGGGAGGATGGGGTGGTACCCGAGGACTGGAGGAGGGCAGATGTGATTCCCCTTCACAAAAGTGGGAGCAAGGCAGAAGCAGGAAACTACAGACCTGTTAGTTTAACCTCAGTGGTAGGGAAAATGATGGAATCACTTCTGAAGGAAAAAATTGTCGATTATCTAGAGGCCAGAGGGGCACAGGACCCAAGGCAGCATGGATTCACAGCGGGAAGGTCATGCCAGATGAATCTGATAGATTTCTTTGACTGGGTGACCAAAGTAGTAGATCAGGGAGGGGCTGTGGACATGGCCTACCTAGACTTTAGCAAGGCATTTGACACAGTCCCACACAAAAGATTAATATACAAGTTAGCCAGCCTGGGAGTGGGTCCCAAGATGACAGCCTGGATAAAGAATTGGCTGGAGAATAGGACACAGAGAGTAATAGTAAATGGAGTCCACTCTGAAGAAAGGGGGGTTACTAGTGGGGTACTGCAAGGTTCAGTATTAGGACCAGTCCTCTTCAATGTCTTTATAAGCGACATTGCAGAGGGACTGGAAGGAAAAGTATGTCTTTTTGCAGATGACACAAAGATCTGCAACAGAGTTGATGCACAAGGTGGGGTGGAAAGGATGAGAAGGGACTTGGCAAGGTTAGAGGAATGGTCAAATGTATGGCAGCTTAGATTCAATGCTAAGAAGTGCAAGGTAATGCACCTGGGAAACAAAAACCCAGGGGAAGAGTACACAATGGGGGGTGAGATACTAACAACAACAAAAATGGAAAGGGACCTGGGGGTAGTCATATCAGATGACCTAAAGGTGGGCAAGCAATGTGAGAGGGCAGCAAGGAGGGCTGGGGGATACTGGGATGCATAGGGAGAGGCATCACCAGTAGAAAACAGGAAGTTATTATCCCTCTGTACAGACAGCTGGTCAGAACCCATCTGGAGTATTGCGTGCAGTTCTGGAGACCCAATCTCCGCAAAGACATAGACAGGATGGAAGCTGTCCAGAGAAGGGCAACTAAAATGGTGCAGGGTCTGCACTGGAAGACATATGAAGAGAGACTTAAGAAGCTTAATATGTATAGCCTTGAGGAAAGGAGGGAGAGGGGGGACATGATAGAAACTTTCAAGTACCTCAAGGGAATTAACAAAGTCCAAGAGGGTAGCATCTTTCAAAACAAGAGGTGTGCAAGAACAAGGGGGCACAATTTGAAGATAGAGGGTCGGCTCAGAGGTAATTTAAGGAAGTATTTTTTCACAGAGAGGGTTGTGGATGCATGGAACGGCCTTCCGGAGGAGGTTGTGGAGTCAAAAACAGTGGTGGAATTCAAGCATGCCTGGGACAGTCATAAGGCAATTCTAGGGGGGTGGGGGCAGAATGAAGTAGGCTGCTGGTTAACTAGGATCTGCAGCTTATCCATTAGGTAGGGAAATGGGCAGACTGGGTGGGCCAAGCGGTCCTTATCTGCTGTCAAATTCTATGTTTCTATGTTTCTATAGAGGGTGCAATGGTGGGTGGAGTACGGTGCACCAGTGATGAATCTGACTACCCAATGGTAAAGTGTGTCAAGTTTCATTAAGGCTGAACTTGGTCCATGCCCAAGATATCAGCATAGTCCAATAGTGGCATGCATGTGGATTGTACTAAACAAATTGTGGCTTCCTGTGGGAGTAGATGCTTGATTCGGAAGAATAGACCAAGCCTCTGTTTTAGTTTTTTCGTAAAGTTCCTCAATATGGACCGAGTATGATAGCCTATCATCAACCCATGCTCCTAAGTATTTGAATTTTGTTACAGTTTCCAAGGGCTCACCTAGGAGTGTCCGAATTAGTGGGATTGTAGTAGTGGTTTTGTGATAGTTAACAGTAGGTGAAGAGGCAGAGAGCATAGCCTTGTTTGTTTTTTTTTTTGCATTTAATATAAGTTTCAAATGCAATAAATTATCCTGTAAACTGTTAAATTCAAGTTGGAGTTCTTTGTATGCCAGCTCTGGTGTAGGCCTAGCTAGATACAGTACGGTATCATCAGCAAAAAGATGAATGCTCGCTTCCTTTATACCGTAGTTCAAATTGTTAATGTATATGGCAAACAGCAGTGGTCTTGGAATGGATCCTGAGGCACGCCCTTTGGAGGGTTTTCAGTGTGGAAAGATTGCCTCTGCTTTGACTTGCTGGCACCTCTCAGTAAGGTAATTAGTGAACCATTTTATTGCCAGTACATCTGCTCCAGTGATGCGAGGGTGGTCAGAAGCAGGTCATGGTCCACTGTGTCGGAGGCTTTACTGAGGTCAAGGAACAAGAAGCATCATTGCTTTTGATGTCCAATGCCATCTGTCAATCATTAGTGACTTTAGCTAGGCAGAGATTGTGCTATGATGGGGTCTAAACCCAGATTGGACCATGCTTAGTAGATTAAATTTCTCAAGATGATGTCTGAGTTACGAATTGACTATCTTTTCCAATAATTTGGATAAAATGGGAAGTAAGGATTTTGGTCAGTAATTATTTAAGTCACTGGTATCCCCGGATTTGAAGAGTGGGATAACTTTAGCTGTTTTCCATATAGTAGGGAGAGAACCCTGCATCAGGGACATACTGAACATAAGGGTGATGGGCAGATAAGACACGGTACCCTAGCTTTAGGCAGTAAGATTCTATAAGATCCGCCCCAGCACTTTTTCTAGTATCAAGTGCTAAGAGAAGATCCTCCATATGCTTTACTGTAACAGGGCAGAAGCAGAATGTTTCTTCAGGGTTTAATGATCTAGGATTGAGTCATTCAGGTGTCTGGCCACACTGCTGTGCAAAGAGGTTCTTGGCTGGTGAAGAGTCGAAGGCTAAGCCTGCTGTGGCAAAGCGATTATTGAGGAGTTCTTAAATCAAATGTTTATCAGTGGTGATACTGCCACCAGTGGAGATTTTTTGAGGGAGTGTGCAGACTGGCGAATAGCCTTCAAGAGCCTTTAGACTTTTCCAGAATTTTTTTGCACTATTCGATGTAGATTCGATTTCTGCCTGGAAATATCTTGCTTTCTCAGTTCTTGTGAGCTTAGTACACCGGTTTGTAGCAGCTCTGAAGGCTGTCCAATCAGCTGTATGTTTGTTTTTTCTTGCCTTTTTCCACTACAAGTATTCATACAACCAGCACTAGAGAGGGTTTTTACTGATTCTGCCAGGGCGGGCAGGCAGGGTGGGAAGTAATAATATTAGTGGATACCGTTGGAGGAAACAAGATTACTACAGCTGAGTAATATTTTCTTCTAACCCCAGGAATCCACTAATAGTATTACTTCTTGCAAACTATGCAGCAGTACCTCAAGGAGGTGGGGAAAGAATCTATTTAGGAAAAAGACGCTGCAGGACTGCTGTGCTAAACCTGGCATCACTCCTGGACTGGGTGTCCAGGCTATAATACTTAGTGAAGGTGTGGACTGACCTCCAGGAAGCTGCTTTACAGATTGCCACCAAAGGCACCTCTCTCAGGTAGCTGCAATAGTGGCAGCTGTGCCCCTTGTGAATGGGCCCTGAGCCCAAAGGGGCTACCTTACCTGCTTTTGAGTAGCAAAACTGGATACATTGAACTATCCATCGAGACAGACTTCTCTTTGAGGCAGGTGTCCTTACCAACCTGTCCATAGGTGGAAACTGCTATTGTCTGTCCTGCCTATGGTCCTTGGTATGAGTCATGTAGTACCTTAAAGCCCATTTTACATCAAGGCGGTGAAGTCTATGCTCCCTGAGCTAGAGTGCTTAGTGAAGAAAACTGGCAAGGTGATAGACTGGTTCAAGTGGAAGTCAGAGACCACTTTGGGAGGAACTTCCTATTAGTTCTCAACATTACCTTGTCCCTGTGGAAGGAAACATATTCCTTATCCACACAGAGGGCCTGGACCTAACTTATCCTCCTGGCAGAAGTGATTGCCACCAAGAAGACTACCTTCCAAGTAACAAACCTGAGATCTTCTGAAGCCATGAGCTCAAAGGAGGAAGCATAAGCTGTAGTAATGCAAATATTCAGGTCCCAAGCTGGCACTGGTTCCCTGTGAGGGGGTAACAGGTGAGACAGTCCCTTAAAGACTCTCCTGAATATAGGATTCGATGCTAAAGAGGTGTCCTTTCCAGCTAAAATGTATGCTGACACCGAAGCCAGGTGCACTTTCAGGGTTGAGTGCTGCAGACCTTGGGAATACAGATGATTCAGATAATCCAGCAAGGTTGGTGTTATGTGTAGTATAGCTTTAAGAAATGTTAGAGACAGTACAGCTTTAAGAGAATTTCCACTTCCTGTAAGTGTGCCTATGTTTGAAGTCAGACTCCTTTTGTATATACTGCTGAATGGAAGTAAAAGAGAAGACCTAGATTTCAGTGTGGTGTGGTTTTTCTTACTACGAGACCTTGTGTGTTAAGGTACTTATTTCCGCCACCAAACACAATAAACTAGTGACGATGGATGGTGGACATTTTTATAGATCCAGCTTACTGAATTATGCCATTTTGTGATTTTCTGCACTGGAGGCAAACAAGCAATTTGGAACTGTGTAATATCACGGCAACTTCAGCCAGCTTTGACATTTTTACAGTAATGGACTGGGATACATGGCCCTGATGGTTTGATCAGTGGTTATTACTTAATCCTGCCATACAAGCTGCTAATGAGCAACAGAATAAGCTTATTCGAGCTGTTTTTTGTACTTTGTTGGGGAGTGAAACCTTCAAATTTTTATGCAGTCTGTGTGCACCGGACTGGCCAGATGATTTGTCATATCAAGAGCTAAAGGCTAAATTGAATGCACAATACAATTTAACAACTTTTTCAAGGGCTGAACATTATAAATTCTACAGTTACCACCAGAAACCAGGTCAGTCATTACAATCTTATTTGGCTGAGATCAAACGCTTAGCTCTCACGTGTGAGTAGAGCAGGGAGCATACTGAATCTAATTTAGCTGATAAGTTTGTTATGGGGTTGAATAATGAACATCATATTCAGCAATTACTTTCTGTAAGTATCAAGAAGTCTACTGAGTAACTTTTACAGTTGGCACAAATGTATGAGGCTGCAGAAAATGACGCAAATGTGAAGATGGAAACTAAAAGTGAGGTACAAGTAGCTGCAGTAAACCCCAAATCGAAACAGCTCAAACCTAAGTCTAAGCCACTGTTTTCAAAAAAATATTCAACCACTCCTCCCAAACTGCATGGCCAGTACAAATGTGCATCATTTAGGTCATCTTAGCATAACAGAGACCAGTACAAATTCAGAGAAGTTCAGTATCATGCATGTAAACGTCAAGGGCATATTGCTATGGTTTACAGGAGCAGGACAACTGCGATAGTCAGTTCGGAGAGCCCAGACAGCGTGGTGGTTTCTACTGCACCACAAATGCAGACTAAAGATGTTCCGCCTTTCTATGTGTTACTTCAATTGCCACAATTGAGGCATCAGTTGCTTTTAATGGTAGATTCTGCTTCCCCAGTTACTTTTATTAACCATCAAACATGGTCTGATCTGGATAAACCACCACTGTCTCCTTGTAATAAGTTGCTGCATGCATTTGAAGGGCAACCAATTCAGCCACTGGGCTTGTGTACCACGTTGGTATGCAGGACTGAGTCTCCCAAGACTGGTACACTTTTAACTTTTCTGGTTTCAAAAAAGGGTGTCAACATTTAGGGCAGAGATGCCCGGGTTCTTCTAAACATTCATGTTGATCCAGCAGATTTTGGCCTACTTGCTGCTGTCCAGGTACCACAAAGCAGTAATCCGCCCAAGCCTGGGGAGATTTTACGCTTGCATCCAGAGTTATGGAAAGGCCTGGGATGCTGCACAACAGCTAAAGCCAAGCTAATTACAAAGCCTAATGGAGTCCCTAAGTTTTCTAAACCATGAAAACTCCCTTTTGCCTTAAACCGGTCATTGGGGCAGAATTGGACAGACTGGAAAAAGCGGGTGTGCTGGAAATGGTTTCAACTTCAGATTGGGCCACTCCAATTGTAGTGGTATCTAAACCAGGTGGTAAGTTTTGAATATGTGGAGATTTTAAGGTGACACTGTCATCGAGGCACAGGTCAGAAAGCATAGGAAAACCAGAAGCAGTTGCAGAATTCACCAAAAATATTTATTTACAATAGCAGTAACATACAAAAAAAAAACTTGTTCAGAATAACTATGTACAGAGAAGAAATACAGTAGTTTTACTTCAGTCTCTGTGTCCCTTTTTCTTTTTCATGCAGTTGCAGCTCAACTCTCTTATAAGTCCTTGCAACCCCCATTCTTAGCAAGCATCCTGTTTTTGTAAGTATCAGGCAGGGCTGCTAGAACACAGTGTGCTTGAGTTGAGAGGCCCCATTTCCACAACTTTTGCAAAAGGCTTAAAAACTGAACTCGGGTAACCTCTTGAGTTTACAATAGCTTTCTGCAATCATCTCAAACCACAATTATATACTTTTCAACAGTAACACTATATATTTTCTAAACAACAGGGACCCCAATATCCGTTACATTTCCATACAATGATTTGAACATATTTTTATATTAACAGATATGCAAGGGAGAAAAAAAGACAGCAAAGGAGGGCTGAGATACAGTGAGAGGCAAATGATTGCGAGATTATCGGGGTTGATCAAGTCCGAGTCTCACAGAAAAATTTTGGTTGCAACCAGTCAGAAAAGGACAGAACAGAACAGATCCTTGCATTTAAACACTTTCTCCAAAACAATTGGGACAGGTTCCCATTCTACCCTGTCACAGACCCTTAATCCAGTACTTAGCATAGATGTATTTCCTTTACCCCTTACCAGAGTACCTTTTTCATAGACTGAATGGTGGTGTCGGGTTTTCTAAACTGGACCTCACTGATGCATACCTTCAAGTGGAGTTGGATACAGACTCTCAGAAATTGGTAGTGATTAATACACATCAAGGACTGTACAAGTACAAACGGTTATGTTTTGGCCTTAGTTCCACACCTGCTATCTTTCAAAAAGTGACTGAGCAAACGGTGGGTGATGTACCAGGTGTTGCTTGTTATTTGGATGACATAATTCTCATGGGCAAGACAGAAGCAGAACATTCACTTAACTTACAAAAGACTTTAGAGAGATTGCAACAGAGTGGATTCAAACTTAGGAGAGAAAAATGCCAATTTTTTCAACCAAGTGTCATGTACTTAGGTCACACTATTGACAAAGACGGAACTCATCCGAATGATGAAAAGGTGGAAGCCATTGTACACATGCCTGAACCACAGAATGTTTTAGAGTTGTGCTCATTCTTGAGTATGGTGTGCTACTATGTTTCATACCTGGCTTAGCCACTAAATGTGCTATCCTAAATGAACTATTACATAAGGGTACTCTGTGGAAGTGGACCAAGGGCCACGGTAAGGCAGTTCAAGCCATCAAGCTCTCTCAAACCGATGTGAATAATTTAACTCATTATGATCCTAACTTACCTATCACATTGGCCTGTGATGCCAATCCTGTGGGTATAGGAGCTGTCCTTTTCCATCAATACCAGCAGGAACATCTGCCAGAACTAGACACATGGCGGACTCCCTGCAGGGGGAGGGCCTCAAACAACTGGTACAACAACCCACAAGAGACAGGGCTATCCTAGATCTAGTACTGACTAACAGGGAAAGGATCATAGATCTCCAGGTAGAAGGTCACCTGGGGGCCAGTGACCATCACATGGTATGGTTCAATTTGTCCACTAGAACTAAATCATCCCACTCCAAGGCAAAAATATGGGACATCAGAGGAGCTGACTTTGATAAGATGACCAACAGAGTTAAGCTAGCCCTGGCAAAAAGAAATACAGGTGAAGGGGTACTGGCAAAGTGGGCAAGCATTAAGGATGCAATACTTGAAGCAACATCCCATTGTGTTAGAGAGAAAAGGAGGAGAAGGATCACATAAAAGCATCTATCTTAAATATATACTTCTGCTCGGTATTTACTGAAGAAAAGGTAGGGCAGGGCCCACAGCTCAGCACCGTGGACACAGGGGAGGAAGGTGTGCACTAGTCCCTTCACAAAAGAAAGGGTCCTACAAGAGCTCAATAAGCTCAGGGTGGACAAGGCAATGGGACCTGATGGCATACATCTCCAGGGTACTGAAGGAGCTAAGGATGGAACTAGCAGAGCCATTATCAGAACTGTTTAGTGAGTCTCTGAGCACAGGAGAAGTCCCAGAAGACTGGAGAAGGGCTCATGTGATCCCACCCACAAGAGTGGTAGCAGGGAGGAGGTGGGGAACTACAGACCAGTCAGTCTTACCTCAGTAGTGGGCAAGATTATGGAGGCACTTCTTAACAGGATAGTGCAACACCTGGAATCCATAGAGCACAGGATCCAAAACTGCATGGGTTTACAAAAGGAAGGTCCTGTCAAACTAAAATCATAGATTTCTTTGACTGGGTAACCAGAGTGTGTGGACCAAGGGGAGCAGCTGATGTCGCCTACCTTGACTTCAGCAAATCTTTTGATACTGTTCCACATAGAAGATTGATTAATAAGCTGGGTAGGCTCGGGGTTGGTCAGAAGTTGGTCAACTGGGTGGAAACTGGTTGACAGGAAGAAATCAAAGAGTGGTGGTAAATGGTATACAGTCAGAAGAGATGCAAGTAACAAGTGGGGTATCTCAGGGATCAGTCCTGGGGCCAGTCCTCTTCAATATCTTCATCAGTGACATTGCAGATGGACTGGAGGGTAAGGTTCGCCTGTTTGCAGATGTCACCAAGACCTGCAACAGAGTAGATGATCCTGATGGGGTGGGAAGAATGAGAAGAGATCTGGATAAACTGGCAAAATGGTCAGAAGAGTGGCAACTGGGGTTTAATGCAGAGAAGTGCAAGATCATGCACATAGGGTAGAGAAACCCTGAAGCCACCTATAGGCTGGGAGGGGAGTTGCTGGCAGTCACAAGAGAAGAAAGAGACTTGGGTATCACCATCACTGATGACCTGAAATCATCCAAGCAGACCACTAAAGCAGTAGGTAAGGCTAGAAGGATGTTGAGGTGTATTAATAGGGGTATCACAAGTCGGAAGAGGGAGGTAATAATCCCTCTTTACAAGACACTGGTTAGGCCCCATCTGGAGTACTGTGTGCAGTACTAGAGACCACACCTTCACAAGGACATTAACCAAACTGAGGCAGTCCAGAGAAGGGCAACCAAAATGGTGCAGGGACTGCATCAGAAAACATATGAGGACAGATTAATGGAGCTAATATGTATACCCTAGAGCAAAGGAGGGAGAGAGGTGATATGGTCGAAACATTCAAACACCTTAAGTGCATTAACAAGGTAAAAGAGTGTAACATCTTTCAATATAAGAAAAATAGCAGGGCAAGAGGACACAGCATGAGATTAGAGAGAGGTCGATTAAGGGGTAATGTGAGGAAGTTCTTTTTCACAGACAAGGTGGTGTATGCATGGAACGGCCTACCTCAGGAAGTGGTGGATATGAATACAGTGCAGGGCTTCAAACTGGCATGGGATAGGCATAAGGGAGCAATACAAATGAGTATGAATAGATAGGCCATTGACAGAGCAAAGGCCGATGGCACATTTATAAGGTAGAAAAAGAAATGGGCAGACTGGATTGGCCTTGCGGTCCTTATCTGCTGTCAACTTCTATGTCTCTATACAGATCCAGAAGGAGTGGAGAAGCCGATAGCCCATGCTTCATGCAAACTCACTGTAGCTGAAATTAATTATGCCCAGATTCAGAGAGAGGCATTAGCGATTGTGTTTGAGTCCAGAAATTTCACCAATACTTGCTAGGTCACATGTTTCCACCTGAAGATAGATCACAAGCCACTAGTGATGATTTTCAGTCCAGAAAAGGATTCCAGAGACAGCTGCTAGCAGACTTAACTGAATGGTATTAATTTTTGTCTGCCTGTAATTTCGAGGTTACATACCAACCAACGGACCAGCACAGAAATGCGGATGCCTTGTTGAGGTTATCCAGAGAAATGGAGTTCAATGTGGGACTTAAGAGGAGCCTTTAGTATGCCAGGTGGGGTCAGATAGTTTTCCAGTGCAATTCAAAGATATGGAGGACTCTACTGTTGTGTGTGCAATGGAGCTACAATAGTTAGATCAGCTTCCAGTACTAGCCAAGGACATTGCAAAAGCAACTAGTCAAGATGTAATTTTGAAACAAGTGTATCAGTATACGCTTGAGGGTTGGCTGCAAGGCACTACTTGTTCAACTGCACTACAACCCTACTATACAAAGAGACAGCAGTTATCCACTGCTGAGGGGTGTCTTCTATGGGGATTGCATGTCATAGTACCCTAATGTTATCACTCGAATGTGCTGATTCTTTTTTTTTTTTATTCTGTTTGTAATCCGTCAGGCATCCTCCTTTGCCCCCAACTCTACCTCCATGCCTGAGAAGCCTTCTAATTCTAGGCACCAGTCTGGCTATCCCCCCGGCTTGGAATCCCCTGAGGTGGGCTGCCCCATCCCCCAGGGTGCTCTATCTAATTCGGGCCAGACTGGGCTCCGGCCCAGGAGAGGAGTGCAACTGCGGTGGAGTGTGGTCGGAGAGTGGAGGTGCCATCACCTATCCACAAGGTGGGGGTTCTTAATTACGCACCAGGCGAAGGCGTGCAATGCTATAGCAGCCCGCGGCACGGAGTGCTCCCACCCACGTCTGGAAGATGGTCACCCAGTGCCACCCCAATTGGGAGCCCTGTGTGCTGCAGTGCCGCCGGTCTCCACCGGGGCCACTGCTCTGCTGGGCTAAACCTGGATCCCTCCCCAAGAGAGGAGAACAGTCCTCCGGATGTTCAATACTCTCTCTCCCCTGCCAACCCCCGGCAGACCGGGCTCATTCCTGAACACGGGTCACCAGCGTGACGCGAGGTGTGGCGTTCAGCACCTCAACCCTCAGCGCCACCAGGCCGGCTTTGTGCTGACTCTTTTGCACGTGAGCCATCCAGGCATTGCTAAAATGAAAATCCTGGCCAGACTTCATGTATGGTAGCCTTCCATTGACAGAGACATATACCAGGTTGTGCAAAGATGCAAAGGTTGTACTATATCAATGGGAAATCCGGCAAGAGCTCCAGTTCACCATTGGGAATGACCTGAAAAACCCTGGCAAAGGTTACATATGGATTTTGCCGGACCCTATTTAAATTCCATGGGGTTACTCTTAACTGATGCTTATAGTAAATGGCCAGAAATTCATCAAATGTCTTCAACAACTACTGAAAGTACCACCAAAGTGTTGAAATCTATCTTTGCTACCTATGGTTTCCCGCAAGTGATTGTCTCGGATAATGGACCACAGTTCACGTCTTTTGAATTCCAAGCATTTTGCCAGCAAGTTCAAATGGCAAAGCGGAAAGCCTGGTTCAGACTTTTAAAAAGAGTATGGACAAAGCAAATCCTACTACATCGACAGCAATGCAAATAGCCTTTTTGGACCTTCTTGCGATGTATCGAACACCACCACATGGTGTCACGGGAATATCCCCTGCAGAATTGTTGTTTGAATGTCAGATTCTAACTCAATTGGATCTTCTTCGCCCTCTAGGCTATAAGTCAGTAACTGAAATGCTTCCTAAGACCAGATTCTTCAGACCTAAAGATCTTCTGTGGGTCAGGATGTATGCAGGCCCGAAGAGATGGATAGAAGGCGTGGTGGGGAAAAACAGTTTGGAAATGTTGTCTATAGTGTTCGACCGACTAACCAGAGGAGCGTGAAAAAGCATGTGGACCAGTTACATACTAGAATTGAGACAGAACAAAAAAGGGATATCCAGAGTTGGGGTAGTTATCCAGCATTATTTATTCCACAACAAGAACAGGAAGAGATAGTGGAACCACAGTGTTTGAGACAAAATGTGGCTGATGCTAATCAGATTCCAGTGCAACAGCCTCAAGTCCTACTACGCTGAGTCAGGATGTATAAGACGATCCACCAAAGAGAATGAACTTGTAGATATATAGCCTAATGACATAGACTAACTAAAAGGGACATTGCATTAATAACTTTAATAGTTTCATATTACTTCTGAATTATTGATTTAAGTATTTCCTAGCTAAGTCAGGAGGGATTGTTATGTGTAGTATAGCTTTAAGAAGTGTTAGAGACAGTACAGCTTTAAGAGAATGTACACTTCCTGCAAGTGTGCCTGTGTTTGAAGCCAGTCTCCTTTTGTATGTACTGCTGAATGGAAGTAAAAGAGAAGGCCTAGATTTCAGTGTGGTGTGGTTTTCTTAATACCAGGACCCTTGTGTGTTTAAGGTGCTTATTTTGGCCACCAAACACAACAGTTGGTATGCCAGCTTGAGCTAGGGCTACACCCTGTCCTTACAACACATGGAGAACCTTTTCCATCTCGAGGCACAGGTTTTCTTAGTAGAAGGTTTCCTATACCCTCTGATGACCTCCAGGACCCCTTCAGAGACTTGGCAGCCTGTATATTCTAAGTCCTCAAAAGCCATGCCTTGAGTCTGAGAGACCTGAGATTGGGGTACATGACTCTCCCTTGGAAGGAGGTCAGTAGGTTGTACCTTTGTGGGAGGTGAATCGGTTTAGCCACTGACACAGAGAGCAGGAGGGAGTACCAAGGCTGTCTGGCCCAGTCTGGGGCTACCATAATCATTGAAGCTGGCTGTGATCTGAGCTTGATGAGTACTCTGAGAATCAGGGGAAAGGGAGGGAAGGCATAAATATGCCTCCCTATCCTGTCAGATTCAGGGCATCCAGGGAACTGTTCCTTAGCAGGGGCCTGCAATAATACAGAGGCAGGTGGTGATTTTGGTGGGATAGAAGAGATCTATCTCTGGGTGCCCACCTCCTGAATAGGACATTCACCACTTGCTTGTTCAGTGTCCATTCATGATGGGCCTGGTTTATCCTACTCAAGGCATCTGCCAGGGTGTTGTCCTTGCCAGGCAGATGGATCGACTGTAGGGAGGCGTTTAAAGAGAGACAAGGCTCCATTTCTTCATTGCCTCTGTACAAAGTGGGTAGACATTGTCCCTCCCTGTTTGTTGATGTAGTACATTGTTGTGGTATTGTCTGTTCTGACCTGTATCGCCTTTCCCTGTATTAGGTGTGAGAAGGCCTGAAGAGCCAGGTAAACAGCTCTTAGCTCTAGCAGGTTTATATGCTGGAGGGAATCTGCACTCTTCCAAGTGCCGTGAATGGTATGCTCCCCCAAGTGAGCACCCCACCCTAACAGGGCAGCATCTAGGCTCCTGCAGGAATGGAACCCCTTCTCTCAAAATTTCCAGCTTCATCCACCATTGGAGCACCTGTAGTAACACCCTTGATACTGGTATGGGTTTTGATAGAGTCTCCCGCCTTGACACCAGTGTGCCCTGAGGTGGAACTGAACATCTCTCATCTGAAATCTGGCACCTATGACTGTATCTGCTACCATGTGCCCTAGCAGCTGTAGAAACTGTCTTGCTGGCATTAGCTTGCCCAGGACAAAGAAGCTTGCACAAACCCGAATGCTTTCTGCCTCTCCTGAAGGAGGAAAGCCCTTCCCAGTATGGTGTTTAGTTCTGCACCTATAAACTGTAGCACCTGTACAGGAGTCAGGACTGACTTTTTGATGTTGAGAAAGAATTCCAGGGAGTGCAACAGATCATGGGTTACCTGAAGGTGCTCTGTCACCTGTTGGTGAGACTTTCCCACTATTAGCCAATTGTCCACATAGGGAAAAACTGAAACACCTAGTCTTCTTAGGTGTGCCATCACTACTGCCATGCAATTGGTGAAGACCCTTGGTGCAGAGGTGAGTCTGAAGGGAAGTGTTGAGAACTGATAGTGGCCTGAAGGAAGTCTGAATCTCAGATATTTTCTGTGAGACTCCTTATGGGAATATGGAAATATGCACTCTTTAGGTCTAAGGAGGCTAGCCAGTCTCCTTTTGCAGGTTGGTAGGATCATGGCCAATGTGACCATCTTGAACCTGGGTTTTACAGATATCTGTTTAGCAGTCTGAGGTCTAGTATATGTAACCCCTTGCAAATGGGGGTTCCTAATGTGCCCTATGCCTGGTTGGTAGTCAGCATAAGGCCGCCAGAAGGGGGGTCCGTTGAGTGCTTTTTAAGGCCTCTGTATACTGTCCCTGTAAGGGCTGCCTGTTGCAGTTGGCATTAGTTAAAATGGGAGGGGGTTTGAGTGTTGTCATGCTCGACTCCCGCCCGGGATGCTGAGTAGCGCTCCCTTCTGCCATCGCTAATAGTGTAGGGGGAGCTCTGATAAATGATGTAGGTGGTTGCTTAAAATAAGCTGTGAAAATAATGATAATGTAGATGTTCTAACCTGACTTGCTTTGCAGCACAGAGAGTTTCGATTGTCTCCTCCATTTTGGTCCCGAACTGCAGAATTGGACCAATCAGTACTTGGGACCCTACAGAGTCGACTGACCAATGGGGGAGCTTTTCGTCCTTTGAGAAAGGTATTATGGGCTATGGCGGTTTTTCGCACCACTGGGAACTGGAGAGAGTGACAGGCAGGTGCCGGCAGCCAACTGGATCGCGTCGCGCCCGAGTGGAGAGGAGTGCCTCAAGCTATGGAGAGCCAGATGCGCTGTGGCTGGTGAGGAGAGAGGAGCTGTGTGCTTCTGCGCTGAGTGTTCGCGTGGAAGCGCGTGAAGGCCTAAGTTGGCCGTTTTCCTGTGAGGAGTTCGCTCTGAAATCCATCGGCGGGCGGTCAGAGGAGGCTGTGCCCTGTACAGCTACCCACCAGGCTCGACCTGTAGTGAGGACTGGAGAAAATTGCTGAATCGCGCTCGGTCCGCGGGAGAAGTGAAAAGCTGCCATTGCAGAGCTGGAGTGACTGTGAAATCTGGAGAGCCTAGGAGCAGCTGCCTGGTGTGGTACCCCTCTGCTACTGCGGTTTGCCATATAAATGTGCGAGGAGGATTGTGAGCTCAAGTTAATCCTGCTGCCAGTGAAGGACTTTGCCTTGTTTGAGATAACCATATAAATGTGTGAGGAGGCTTGAGGAGTTCAGGAGCAGTCCTGCTGACGTTTGGAGGACCCTATCTTGTCTGGAGGTTGTGAGTACTAATACAGGGTAGCTCCCTGCTGAATTACAACAGTGGATTCAAATGGAAGTACTGTATTGCTGACTGTAAAAAATCAATTCTTCTTTCTTCTCTGTGTGAAAGGGCCCCAACCAGCTGCCACGTTTGGACTAGCCATTAGGGCTTGGGTACCCAGGGACAGTAACTAGTAGGTTTAGGCCTGTGCACAGAGCCATAGGTACATAGTCATAGTGTAAGCCAATTAACCTGATTCCCCCTCTTATCTACCCTTCTAATAAATCAGATTGCTGTGTTATAACTATACCCTGGCTGGTTTGTACACTTTGGATGAGTTACTGCATGGGGACTGGGATATAACTACATCTTACTTTACAGGGGGTCTCTGGAGTGAGCTGAACTATATCGGCTGTGGGGTAAGTGTTCTAGTGAAGAGAACTGTTGGCATGCAGTGTGAGTCACTAGTGGGGCAAAAGGGGGGTTGCAGTAGCCCAGAGGGCTGTAACTGAGGTAGTCTTACTTGGGCTAACCACGACCTCTGGGTGGAGGCACCCGTCCACGGATCTGGGCCCCTTACCCTGCCTCAGAGGGGCAGACAGGGTAGTAGCCCTAAGGTAGCGCCCCTAGGGGTTACATATAGATCGCCACTCCCCATTCTTTTTTGTTGTTTGGAAATATCTTGAACAGAACCCCTGCCCTTTTGGCTGGGAGGAACAGGCTCTACTGCCCTTGCTAGAAGTAGGCTTGCACCTCCTGTTCCAGCAGTTTTTTTTCTGTGAAAGAAGCTGGTGTGAACTACTTTGATCTTACAGGAGGAAGGGATTTGAAACAAAGGGACAGACCCTGACTTGCTATTTCCAGAATCCATTTGTCTGTGGTGATTTTAAGCCATTCGTGTGTGCCAGGGTAGATTAGGACCATCTCATTTGTTATGGAAAAAGTGTTTAGAGGCAAGGATCTTTCCTTTTCTGTCTCCTCTGTCTGGTTGCACAACCAAATTTTCTTGTGAGACGTCGGACTTGATCAACCCGACAATCTCACAATCTCTCTGTCCTTCCCTTGCTGTCTTTTTTCCTCCCTTGCATATCTGCTGATATTTTATTTTATTTATTTTATTTTAGTCTTTGGTAACTGGGTAAGGCCCACTAGACACATGTTCCATTCCAAATTCCAAAAGAGGACCTACCCCTGCCTCCCTTTTCATATGATGAAGTGGAGAGAGAAGCTCTTTCTTTGGTAGAATTACTGCGGAAAGCAACCTTATACCCATCTACTTTCTTCATGTATGCCTCAGTCTGGGCATCAAAACTGAGTGGCCTCGACTGGGAAGTCTGTAGCCTACTCTGGGTGTCCTAGGTGAGATTAGTGGCTCTCACCCAGGCAAATCTTCTTATGGCTATAGTACCTGCCATCCATCGAATAGCTGTGTCATTCGTATCAGCTGACATTTGAAACCAGTACTTAGAAGCATCCAAGCCCAGTCTTGCAGTGTCCAATAACTCCAAAACTGTTAGAGAGGGGTTAGCCTCTGCATTGTCCAATATGGACTGCCAGAGAGCCTTCTGGTAGAGGGCTGCATAAGCTTGGTAGCTGGCTTGGCAAACTGCCATGGAAGCTGAAAGGTACCCTTTTTAGCCATGCTATCTATTTTCCTCAAGTCCTTTATGGGGAGGCAAGAGGACAAGGAGTCTTTGCCTTTTCACAGGCAGCCTGCTGTACAATCCCCTGGTGGTCAGGGTGAGTAAATAAAACCTCAGCCCATGACCTCTCAAGCTGGAATTTTTTATCACACTTTTTATCAGTGGATGTGACAGTGTTTGCAGTCTTGAGAACCTCCAGGACATCTTTCTTAAAACATTTATACATAGGCAAAAGGAACCTTCTAGTGGGTAGTAGCCCCATGAACTCCATATATTGGCTTCTTCCTCATCCTGGATCTCTTCTGCAGTTTGCAGATCCAGGGTTTCCACCATCTTCCTAACAAAGGAAAAATGGGAGGAACAATCCTCTGTGGGTCTGGGAGGACAGCCAAAGTCCTGTTCTGGAAGACCTCAGGTTCAATACCCTCCTCTGCCTGTTCATCCTCCTCAAATTCCACTGTGTCAGTAGGTAAAGGAGGTACAAAAAAGTTTTTTCAACCAGAGTAGCCACAGGCTGTCTTAGAGGGAGCAAACCCTACAGCACGTGTAGTGAGGCCAGAGCCTGGGTTAGTTCAGCAGGCAAAGGAGCAGGTTCAGGCACCTGAGGGACCCCTTGAGGCATTTCAGCCGGGGTGTCAGTGTGCTTTGTCTTCTTGAGTTTTCTGGCAGACACTGGAGAGTCAGCCGGTTCACTGCCTCTTACCAGAGCCCTCATCCATCTCAGGGGTAGTTTTAGGGGCTCCATTTTCTTTTTAGCCTTTCCTTATGTTTTTCCACCGTTTTTTTCAGGAAAAGACTTGCATATCTCGCAATCAGCAGAAAAATGCCGTTGACCAAGGCAGAGCAAACATAAATCATGTTTGTCTGCCTTAGCAAACACTTCAGAGCACTTCAAACAATTTTAAACCCAGGAGGTCCTGTTTTCTTTTTAGGTTTATCTGACATTTTAAAGAAAACAGGAACCGGGAACCAACAAAAATAAAGTCAAGTTAAATATCTGTGGTCGGTTCAGCAACCGATAAAAACCCAAATCTTTTGGTTCCGGTCGGATCCAGAACTGAGAAACAACTAAGTGAACCAAGAAAATCCCTGTTCAAAAGCAATAAATTTCAGAAAAATATAGAAAATAATAACCGGAGCCCTTTAAAAAAGGTTCCGATTCAGGATTGAAAAGAGTCGGTTGCCTATTGGTTCACAGGAACTGCGAAGGACTCGAAAAATAACATTAAATTTAAACTATGAGGTAAAAAACTGAAATACAATTACACTAGGCAGTAAATGAAAAAAATAATCAAAAATACTTACTTTTTTTGTTCAATACACTTCAGAAACGGCTCTTGATAGAGAGAAGATCTCCAGGGCATCTAAACTTTGCAGTGGAGAGATGAAATCTGAAGTTGGAATGTAGGCAGTTACACTGGGCAGTTTCTGAATTGAATGCACAAGCTAAAGATTCCATCATTAGCATAGCATTCCATTTGGCTCCGGGGCAGTGCTAGCTAAAGGAGCACTGCAAGAAGTAATAATATTAGTGGATTCCTGGGGTTAGAAATCTGCAGTTTAGTTGGATATGGGGTCTGGTATTTAGGATTCTGTGCCCTTAGGGTTATAACATAGGGCCATATTTCTTGCACTGGTCTATGATGGGGGGTGTAGTCATGATCAGCACAGAATCTTGTCCCTCATAAAATACTTCTTTAAGCTGCCAGAGTCCCAACTGTATTTTTTGTCTAACTGCTTAACTTTGAATTTCATAATCAAGGATCTAGGTCTTTATTGGTTACTTTTTTTGGGGGCAGCGCCAGTGTGCAAGCTCTATATCAAGGGAAAGGGGAACCTGGGTGATACCTGAAAATGCACATTGTAATCATCTAGTGTGCTTACCTGGTCAATAAAAACTAACAATAATAATCAAAAAGTATGCAGGCAAATAAGTTTGGATCAGAGAAAAGTCTCTAGAAATTTAAGCACACCTGAGCCCTCAGCTTTTTCTCTAATACCATAAAGTCACATGTTGTTGCAATGGGAGCACCCCT
Organism: Neoceratodus forsteri; assembly: GCA_016271365.2. Lineage (NCBI taxonomy): Eukaryota > Metazoa > Chordata > Ceratodontiformes > Ceratodontidae > Neoceratodus > Neoceratodus forsteri. The sequence continues at coordinate 336,428,367 of CM057452.1, read as the reverse complement.
CTAAATCATCACATTTACTTTCTAAATCATTGATTTTAAGTAGAACTTCTAGCAGCAGTCAATCAGAATGATCCGCTCAAGAATCCACATCAGAAATGGCAGCTTGCTGATCTGTCGTCGTTTTTTAAGATCTGCTAACTGTTCATGAATTTTTTTATTTTTTTTTTTAATTAGTTTTTGTTGACCGGGTAAGTGCACTAGACAAATCCTGCCTATTTTCAGGCACGACCCGGGGGAGGCGGATACAGATGAATGCCAACTGATCTTGAATCAGATGAAGCTGTTGGTGGTAATTTTAGTGAATGAGGGAAATTTGGCCAGGACACGGGGGAAATTCCCCTACTCGTTGTCAGTAGGGGGAGCTGCTGGCCGTCGTTATGGCCACTCTGCAGAATTCAGTGGACGGTGTGGATGTGTGTGAGCCAGGGGAGAGGGCCTCCTCCCCTGGGCTTGAAAACCTAGAGGCTTCCTTTAATTTGCAAGATGGATATATTTTTTCTGCTGAAGAGATGACTGTTTCTCAAGCTACTACGTTTTCGTTGGAAGGACTTGTTCAAGTTTCTACACCCGAACTTCAGATAAGTACAAATGACTTACAATTAGAAATTTCAAAAGCCTTGTTCCCTCCAGATGATCTTCCTAATAACACTGGCAATATTAATCTTTTCTCTGTTAAACCCGATGCATTAGATTCTGGCTCGCCTGACAGTGCTGTCAAACATGATGACGGAGCAGCATCAAATGGTGGTGCCACCTTGGACTTTGCAAATCTTTCCTGTCAAAATCCCTCGGAGGAAAAGCTCGACATTGGGGAAAATTTGGCTGGTAGAGGAGTCGCAATAAGCAGCGAGTGCCAAAAGCTGATCCCCTGTCAGAAAACTGGCCCTGTGGAAGTTGTTTCAGCAGATAATCAAAGCCAGTCCTTGCGGTCAGATTATTTTTCTCCACAGCTTGGATCGATTGTCAGTAGACCGCCTGAAAGCAAGCAAACAAAGCTCTTCATGACTGGTTCCAGTTGCACTGTGACTAAGGGAACAAGGGTGCAAGGTGGTGTTTGCAGTACCTCGCAGGGGGGCTAGTTTATCAGACTGACGCTTCTAATCAAGCTCAAGCCACTATTTTTTCATTCTCAACAAAAACCAAGATCTCCCCGGAGGTTATAAAGAATAAAAGAGCAGCACTGACAGCAGCTAATCATAATTTGCTTGCAACATCCCAGGTACAAAAACCTGATGATAATTCCAAGACTGCTCAGAATTCGTCTACTTCAGCACTTATTTGGCGAGCCTTTTCTCTCCCCTCTAATGTTACAGATAATGCTGATAATACTGGAGTCAGGCTGGAAATTGGGCCCAACGGGAATATGGATCCCAGATCCTGACTGGTCTTCTGTTTCTCCCCTTCCTTCTAACCCCGTGGAATGGTCTTCTGATATACTTGGTAATAAGGATATGCTCATCTCCAAATCTTTAGGAACAAAAACTGAACTTATGGTAGAGTCGTCCCCATCAAAGCCAGGATTAATGGTTAATAATCCACCCAGGGAGAAGGACTTCAATGATGCTTCTGAGGCTCCCCCACATCCTAGGCCTCTCCTTTCTGACCTTTTTTCACAGAATCGTAAAGAAGCAGCCCCCTGAAGGAATGCTGTGTGGATACGATATAAAGAGGGACTGGCCGAAAGGCCTGACTGGGTGTATGTGGGGAAACTTCTTTTAAAAGAATCCTTACCATTCTCACTTAAAGATGTTTTTGCCTTTATTAACATTTCAGGGGAGGACAATTATGATGTCAGTTTTAGATCTGCTTTTTTGTTAGACTTATTTTGGCAAAGATATAATCAGCTGAAATTTTCCCCACTGTGGTCTCCCTTTATTGTTACTCCTCTAACACAATCTTTTACTAAATATGTAACTGTGATGTTTAGAAATGAGGGGGTTCACGTTGAGGACATTACTTATTGGCTTTTCCAGAAGTGTGATGTCTTTAGCGCCCCTGAGGCTGTGTTAGATACTGAGTTGTTTTGGAATGGTAGCTGGACGTATAAGGTGAAATTGAGGCAGATTAATAATGAGGTTAATCATATTCCTAACTCTTTCACACTAGGAAGAGATAGGGTGTGTGTTTTTATGCAGGGCAGCCCCGTGCCTGCTATAAATGTGGGGTCAGGACACATCTCTCAAGTTCCTGTGACTCCACTAGGTGTGAAATTTGTAGTGAGCTTGGGCGTGGCAGTTTTCAGTGTTCTAACTTAGTAAGATGTGATTTATGTGAAGAATCAGGGCATGGGTACAGGGATTGCCCTTGGGCTGCCTCTAACAAAGCATCAGTCATTAGTCCTGATTTATTGATTCAAAAAGCTCAGGATGAAGCCCTTTCCAAAAATCAGAAGCAAAGGCCTTACTCCACTCCCTCAGGGAAGGCAGCAGCTGCAGGGGACAAAGATGTTCCAGGTCCTGATCTTCCTCCTAGGTCTGAAGTGGGAGCAGTACCCCCAGACCCCTTTAACATTAATAATTTTCCTCCTGTCTGTTACCAGGAAGCTGTACAAATAACACTCCTCAGTTCTGCTTAGACTGAGAAAAGGGTTACCAGGAGCTCTACCCCCCCTTGTAACGTCCCCATCTCTATGGAACCTCCTACTTTTGAAATGGAAAATTCATATGCCATTCTTGATACTGTATAAGGTGACTCTGACATGGATACTGGTACTCCTGTTCTTTCCCAAACATCAGAGAGTAAACCCTTTCAAAATGACTATAAAAGGAAAAAAAAAGGAAAAAAACCAAAATGTTTATGGCCACTCTTAGTATTGGGTCTCTAAACTGTAGCAGTCTCTTAAATACATTCAAAAGGGCTGCTCTTTTTCATTTTCTTCACCAGATTAACCTTGATATTTGTTTTTTCACAGGAAACATGGGTTTACACTTTGGATCAGTGTCGTTTTTTAACTTCAGAGTGGATTTGGGGACCATCTTATTGGTCCTTTGGCCTTGATAGGGCTGATGGTATAGGTATTATCTTTGGCTGCGTTAATTTCACATTTAGGAAATTAATTGATCTTATACCTGGGAGGCTTTTTATACTTGATGGGATTTGGAAACAAGCTGACTTTCGATTTATAGTAGTTTATGGACCTCAGACGAAAGCAGGAAGAGTTAATATGTGTATCACCCTCTTACCCTTTCTGGCCACTACTTGTTATGTTATCCTGGGAGGTGACTTTAACTGTGAAATTTCAGGTTTTAGTAGAGGTAAAGGTGGTAAGAAAAAATATTGGGATACGATAGCCCTGGAGAGAGTCATTAGCCTTGCAGGATTAAGGAATGGCAGGAGCTATCAGACTGAGGGGTTCCCTTTCAAAAAGGGAATTTGACATCTACTATTGACTACCTGTTTTTTTTTTCTAAAAATATTTCCCCTTCTGTCCATAAAACCCTTATTACTGAATTTTCCGACCACTTGCTTATCACTGTCTCCTTTGGTGTTTTCCCCCATAAGTTTATGAATAAAAATAGATGGAAACTTAATATTTCAGTTTTACAGGACCCCTGGGTTGTGAAGGGTATATCCTCTTTATTTTGGGCCCGAACATAAGTTCTGGATCTATATGATGACTTATGGGAGTGGTAGGAGGATACTAAACATGATGTTAGGAAATTTTTTCAAAACTATGGGAAATAAAGGGTTACAATAGAGATGATTTTTCTGCACAAATACATCACATTAAGTTAGCAATGAGGGAATGCCAATATGATACAGCACAGACATTGCGTTCAGAACTCTCCTTTGGAACCCAAAAAAGTCCAATAGGTGATCCCTTTGAGGCCTTTAAAGAAAAGATCAGTTCCTCAGGTTTTGAAGTTTTACAAAATGAGACAGGGAAGCTTAAAACTTCCCATATGGACTTATTTACTATTATTCAGAATCATATACGGAAACAGGAGGGTTTGGCTGTTCCACATAGAGATATTCAGAGGTTTTTTCAGGATTTTAACACCCCCAACCCCGGCCGGGATCTATCTAAATTAGCTGACCCTATCTCAGGTCAGGAGATTCTCAAAGTTATATCTTCCTTAAAATTAGGGGTTTCTCCAGGTTTAGATGGTCTGCCTTATGAATTTTACAAATGTTTCAGTGACATCTTGGCTCCTTGTTTCTAAAAGCATTTTTTCTCCAAAATGCCTACTGCTTACTCTTAAAGTTTATGTCTGGATTATTGGTATATATTCTTAAGGGAGGAGCTAGAACTAAATTAAGTAACTGGAGACCCATCACTATTTTAAATTCTGATTTTAAGATATTGTCCCAAGTATTAAATATTAGACTTAGAATCGCCTCTAGTGATTTATTATATCCTCTTCAGTTTGGTAGAGTTCCAAACAGGAGAATTCTGTCTGCCCTAGTTATTATTAGGGAAATAATTGAATTTTCCAATAGGTATCCAGATTGGCATTACATTCTGTCTTTAGACCAAAATAAGGCCTTTGATAGGGTGTATTGACCAGATTTATTTGCTGTGTTGGAAAAATATGGTATGCCCCATGAATTTATTCACTGGATTAAGTCAATGTATGATAAGGTTATAGTCTATCCCGTTATTAAAGGGCAGTTTTCTCTCTCAATTTCAGTTAATTTTGGAGTATGGCAGGGCTGCCCTTTAAGCCCTTTGTCATATGCATTTTCTCTTGACCCTTTACTCTAGAGTTTGGACTCAAATGGATGCCCTGCCAGAGCATCTCTGGGAATTTGCAGGAAGATACTGTGGTTGTTCGCTCTATGCAGATGGTCTTTGAATTTTTTGACTGATGTGGTTCAAATTTCTACTGTTTTAGAGTGTATTGGTAGATATGAGAAGGTCTCAAATTCTAAAATCAATACCAGGAAATCAAAAGGCCTACTTTTAGGGCCTGTAACTCAAGATCAGTTTGAGGTATCTGGTATTATTATTTCCTCTACACCATGTAAGATATTGGGAATAATTTTTTGATCTCAGAATCTCCCGTTGGAAAACTGGGAAATAACCTTGAAAAAGACACAAATAAAGGTCCAGAGGTGGAAAGGGTGGAGACTGTCCAAAAAGAAAATAATTTTTGTTATTAAGAAATTTATTATTCCCGGGTTGTTATATACTGCCATGTTATATTCCCCTCCATTAGCCTTAGAAACTGGCTTGTATGCTTGTTTCTTCTCCATGCTTTCGGGTAGTAGGCTTAACCCTATTAAGCAGTGTTATACCTAACTCCCTATTTCTCAGGGTGGATTAGGTATGGTGGACCCTCTAATTTTCTTTTATGCCCTATTTCTTTCCCAGAATTTTAATTTTGATCCCCTCTACCCTGTGGCTGTACAATTATTATGGGAACTGAATAATTTCAAATTTTTTCTTGAAGTCTGGGTGCAACCCCTCTCCCCCCGGGTCCCTAAGGGTGTATATATACCATTATTTTTTAAACCTTGTGCCCAGAAATTATTCAAGTGGTCTATTTCTTTCCAATGGATGAAAGATAAATAGGGCTCTAGATTATATAATTTTATTCTTGGGAGAATTTATCCAAGTGAACCTGAGTTTGTAAACTGTCCCCTCCTTGTAAAAGTTATGTCATTAAACAACTACATATACCCTAGGATCCCTACCCAGATGTAGGAGTATAGCTTCCGGTTTGCATGGAAGTTTGAATGTTAAAGGGCATGAAAGCATAAGATGATAAGTGAGAGATTCTGTCCCGATTCCCAATGTCAGGCTATAGAGGAAACCATGGATCATTTTCTTTTCCAATGTTCTTATGCTACAGGATTAAGGCACTTTTTAAGTGTCAAATTACAGTTTCAATGGTTGCAAAAACTAGATTATCAGACTCTGATTTTGTTTTTTTTTCCCCCCATCTTCTTTCCTCCTTTGATTGTGGTACATTAAATATTTTTTTTTGTTGTTTAAAGTACTATTTATGGCAGGCCAGATGTCAGTGGGTGCTACAGCAAAAATGTATGTCATATGAGACCTTTTTGTGTGTTATTAATGGAAGCTATGAAATCAGTTTATATGAAAGATAAAGATTTTGGTACTTCCAGGAAAGTATTTAAATGGTGGAGAGGGTTACAGGTTTTCATTAAATATAAATAAAGGGATTCATGAGAGATAATTCATATTGCTAAAATGATGTAGCTTGAATGTTTTTTTCCTCTTTTTTCCCCTTTTTTTGTTTGAGCTTGGATTATGTCTGTACAATTATATGTTTGATCTTATGTTTCTTTGATGTATTTTCAATAAAAACTCCCCTACTCTGCTTCCTGTGAGCAGGGGGGGGACACTTTTGTCGGTGACTCCAAGATGGCCGACGTTGCTGCTGTGGGAGATGGAGGTGGTGGTGGAGGCTCTGCTCTGCCTTTGGATCCTATATTGGTGACTGAACCTGTTTGTGTTCCTGCTTCTGAAGCTTCTCAAGTTCATATTGACGGTGAGTTTCCTTCTGCTTCTGCTGTTGATAAGGATTCTACTATTCCTTCTGGTTTATCTTACATGGAGACTTCTGCTAAACGGGACAGCCATGAAGCTGCAGTGATTCCTGATGCTATGTTGCGACAGATGTTCTCTCAGCATAAACAGTTCATTCTACAGTTGATATGTGATGATGCTTCTACACAAGACACTTTGCCTGACGCCGATTATTCTGTTTTCTGCTCCTCAGATTCCGCTTCAACAGGCCTCTGAAACCCTCCCTGCTGATTTCCCTTTCCCCAGCCCTCCCATTTGCACCTTAGACCTACCTCGAGGACTGCTGTTGAATCGAGTGCTACTTGGTCTCCAGACTCTGCTCTGCATGCTGCTGGCTGGCAGAGATCTTCGGATGGAAAGCCCTGGGCTTCGCCTGGACTTGTTTCTGCTGCTGCTGCTGCTATTATTGGAATGCCTATGAATGTTTTTCCTACTGCTCCAGTTTTGGTTTCTACTCGATCTTTTCCCCCGTGGAACCTGAGCCAGATCTTTCTGTTCCACCACTTGCTACTGAGAACACCGCTGACTCTTTGGACGTTGTGGTCCAATCACAGGTACCGACAGAGCACTGTGTTTCTCCTGATCACCAATCCTCTCCTTCTGTTCCTGTCCCTGAGGACTTGACTCCTTCTTTCAAGATGTCTGATTTATTTAAGTATGTTGGGGAACCCGCTCAGTGGAAAAATGCAGTTCACTTGAAGTTCCTGGGTGATTCTTCTGCGGCCCTCACACACCGTACTGTTCTCCAAGGTATGCTTAGAGACTCTCTGGGGATTAGCCCTTCGACATTGTTTGCCTTCATTCATATCAAGGGGGAAACTGTGTACGATGTTAGTGTCAAGACTGTTCAGACTCCGGAAAATTTTGGACTCAGTATGAACTGGTTAAGAACACTCTGATTTGGACCTCTTATTTAATCATACCCCTTACTAAAGCCCTGGTGAAAGTACTACTTTATTATTTCGTAGTGAAGGGTAAATATCCATGATGTGCAGTTTTGGCTTTACTTAGATTGATCTGTTAGATTCTCTCCACCCTATTTTTGATAAAGACCTAGTGTGGACGGGTGGCTGGAAGATTAAAGTACAGCTTAAGCAAACTGAGCAGAGGGTTATGCATATTCCTGGTAGCTTTTACATTGGTTGGGATAGAGGTATCTGTTTCTACCCTGGCCAGCCTCGCACCTGTCATAAGTGTGGCTCTCAGACTCACCCGAGTTACACTTGTGATCAGCCTAGATACACCTTGTGCCTTGCTTATGGCCGTGTTAGCTTGGGTTGTCCTAATGCTCGGTTTTGTAATCTGTGTGAGGATCACAGTCATAACTACCCCCAATGTCCCTCGGCTGAACATAATAGAGTTGATAGGGTCCGACAGGACCATTCTACCATTATCTCTGATTCCCAGTTACAGGCCCAGAAGTGGCAGCAGGAGCTCTCTCTCTGGTGCCTACTGACCCGGTGCCTACTGCCAGTCTGGACCTTGTGTGTCCCCCGGTTTCTCCCCCCCCCGGGAGCCCCCTCTTTTGCAGACTGTTACTCCGGTTCTGGAGTCTGCCCAGGCTTCTCCTGTAGTTGCTGCTATCCATTCTCCAGTCCTGATCTTGATGGATGTTATGCCTCCCCCTCTCCCCAAACTGATCTGCCCTTTGTTACTGTCCCTTCTACTAAACGTGGGAAGGGTAAGCGTAAGTCTGAGTCTCATGCCTCTGCTACTACTGTTATTACTCGAAATAAGTTCCAGTTGCTAGCTAATAGAAGACAATGGGGGGATACTGAAGGCAAGGAAGAGGACTCTGATTCTTCTCGTGCCTCTTCCTCTCATATGGAACTTTCTTTAGAATCTGGTAGAGAAAATCCTTGGTTGGAAAAGATGCAAAGAACGCAGTTCCCTCATAGGTGATTTTGAGGGTTCCTTTTTTCTGGGCTTTCTATTTTGGTCAGATTTTTCCTTTCCTTTTTGTTTTCTTTTTCCTGCCCCGATGCCCACTGCAGTTCTCTGCATCTTTTTTGACCTTTATTGCCCATGCCTCAGCAGCCTATTCTGCAGTGCTGCACTTTGAATGTGTGCAGTGTGAAATCTTTCCGTAAACAGCTTTCTACTGTTGGTTTCTTGCTTTCCTTGAAACAGGATGTTTATTTTGTTCAGGATACCAGGTTTAAATCTATGTTTGAAGTTGCACAGGTCTGACATCGGTAGACTGTGGGGCCCTCCTTTTGGTCGCATGGGGAGGATCTCTGTGATGGGGTGGGCATTTTGTTTTTTGGCCATCGGTTTAAGATTTCCAGGGTTCTTGATGTGTTTCTGGGGATAGTTCTCCTTATTGATGGTTCTTTTGATTTTGTTCCTTTTCGTTTGATTAATACTTATGCGCAGCAGAGTATTGCGGTGCGGTCTGCTTTGTTTCTTACTATCTAGCCTTATTTATTTACCATTCAACAAGTTTACTTTGGGGGTGATTTCAGTTGTGGTCTTTCTGTTTCTGATAGACCTAGTAATGCCCACAAGCTTTTTAGTGATGCTACTACCTTATCTAAAATCCTTCTTTCTGCCCATTTGGTGAATGCTTATATCTCTGTTCACCAGCAGGGTGCAAAAACCTTTTATAAGGGAGCTCTTGCAACACGGATTGATTTTTTCTTCGTTTCCAGGAATGTTTCAGTCTCCCAAGCTTCTGTAATTCCCTGTGAGACATCCGATCATTTGGCAGTTGCTTTGCTCTGCTCTGCTCTCCTAGTGCTGGACCTTATCTGTTTGCTTCTTGTATACGATGGAAGTTGAATAGTTCTTTATTGACTGATTCTTTTATCTCTCAGGGTTGTCTGGAATTGTTATGAGCTAGGGTTTCTGTGTTGGATGCTTATTCTTCTCCTCTCCTCTGGTGGGAGGATACTAAAACTGACCTTTGCCGTTTTTTTATCAGATCTGTTGGCTCTTAGTCCGGCTCTGCTTATTTTCGGTATTCCCAACTCGGTCAGCAGCTTTTGGATACTTATTCTAGGGCTTCGAATTCCATCTTGCTCTCTCCAGCCAAATTCAGGCTTTGAAGTCTGTTTTGGAATGATATCAGTATGATCGTGCCTTCTTTGAAGGTTGAAGCTCAGTGTGGCACGCAGGCTTCTAAGGCTGCATTTGACCCTTATAGGAGTTGTTCTAATAGGATCTCTTCTATGATTATTGACGGTCTGGTTGATCCCCTTACAGGAGTGCATCATACTTCTCTTCCATTTTTGAAGTGCATTGTACAATCCCATGTGGAAGGGATGTTTGGTACTGTCTCATCTGTTTTGGATCCGGCTGAGTATCTTTCTGATTTGGTCATTCCTGAAGTTTCTGAGGTCCTGCTTCTTGCTCTCATGCGTCCCATTTCTGTTTCGGAAACAATGACTGCTATTAAGAAACAGAAACCGCGTACTTCTCCGGGGTTGGATGGTTTGACGGCTGAGCTTTACCACTCTTTCGTAGATTTTTTTGCTCCTGCCCTGACTATTGTTTTTAATGATGTCTTGGCTTCATTTTCAGTCCCTCTACATTTTTCGGATGCTACTTTGCTTTTGATTTATAAGAAAGGCAACTGTTCTGATTTACGGAACTGGAGACCTTTGAGCTTCCTTAATATGGACTACAAGATTCTGGCTGTCATTCTTTTGGAGTGGCTCCTGCCTATAGCGGACATCATTATTTCCAAAGCTCAGACTTGTGCTATCCTGGGTCGTTCCATGCTACACACTTTGTCTCACCTTAGGGATGTGGTATATTCTTGTACTGATGTAAGTAGGGCTGTTGTGTTTTCTTTGGATCAGGAAAAGGCTTTTGATTGGGTAGAGCATTCTTTTTTGTTTTCTGTTTTGGCACACTACCATATTCCTTCTGGTTTTACCTCTTGGCTTAAGCTTTTATATAACACTGCCTGGATCACCCCTCATATCAATCATTCTCCTGGTGTTGCATTTTTGAGTAAACAGGGTTGTCCTTTGAGTCCCCTTTTGTATTTGTTCCAAATTGACCCTTTGTTACGTAAGTTGAGCTCCTGTCCTGCTATCCCTCCCTTGTTCCTTCCAGGTAGTCACTCTGTACCGACTGTTTTTGCGTACGCTGATGATTTATGTGTTTGTACCACGTCCTCTCTTTCTGCTTCGGGTTTCACATGTCTATTTTCTGACTTTAGTTCTCTTTCCGGTTCTCAACTGAATTTTCATAAAAGTATGGCTAAGACCTTTCCCTGCTCTGTGCCCTCCTCTACTACTACTTCTGTGGCTGGGATTCCTGTTATTTCTGGTCCACTTAAGATTTTGGGTCTGTATTTTGGCAGTCCTAATGATTCTCTGTATAACTGGAATTTGGCTATTGATAAAGGTCTCCAGCTTGTTACCTCTTGGAAAGGTCAGCCAATTGCCAAGAAGAAACGCGTTCTGCTTTTGAAGACTTTAGTCCTTCCTTTATTTTTACATGTGGCTACTGTTTTCCCTCTTCTCTTTGTCTTGGAAGCCAAAGTCAATAGTATTTTTTTTCAAGGTTTTTGGGGTTCTCGTTTAAATCCTGTGTGGTGGGGTTTTTTATATCAAGATTATTGTCAGGGAGGTGTTCGGATGTTGAATCCTGTGTTGTTTTTTCATTGTCTGTTTCTAAAATGTTCGCTTCCTTTTCTGTTGCAGCCTCCCCCACCTTGGGTTTCTATTTTGGTTGCCTGGATAACTCGTTTGTGTGCGAAATGGCTTGGTCCTCCTTTGGAAGTTCCTCGGAACTTGAGGACTTTTGGTATTCCCTCCTTCGTTTCCCACTTTTCTTAAAATCTGGCAATGGCACTTGACCCCTCAGGTTCTGCGATCTCAGTCTAGGAAGCAATTGTATCGCACTGTTTTGCTTTCCTCTTTTTCACATACCCCTAGGCTGTTGAACGTCTTGGTGCTGAATTGGATACTACTGTGATTTTTCGCCAACTTACTGACCCTAAACTTCCTGCAAAGTTATGGGATGTTACTTGGTTGTCATGTCATGGGAGGTTGAGGGTGCGTGGTAATCACCTGCATAAATCTTTGGAGGAGTGTATGTGTTTTAGGGATACTTGTCTGGGTGTACTTGAAACCATGAGTCATTTGGGGGATTGTCCTTTTAGTAAGGATTTTTGGACTCTTTGGCTCCATAAATGGAAGGAAAAGCATCTTACATCGATTTCGTATTACATTCTTGTGGATGGGCTGTTTCCTGCCTCCCTTTCTCATTATTATCCTAGTACCCTCCATCTTGTCTTTGCCCTCTGTAGGTTTTTTCTATGGCAGGCCCGTTGTGCTCAGTTGTTGCAACAGAAATCTTATACAAGCACTCATATTATGGATCAGATTTTTACAGATCTCTGCTCTATTCAAGATAGGGAGCGTGCTTCTCTGCCCTATGATACATACCGGCTCTACTGGGCTTCGTGTGAATGGATTTCTGCTGCTTGTTTTTGTCAGTGTTTTGTTCTGGTTTGGGGTGATAGTCAGTTTTGTTTTGGGCCCCTACTTTTTGGTCTATGTTGCAGTTTGTTCTTGTGTCCTTTATTGTGCTTTATTTAGACTTGAGTCTCCTTTGGAGTGGCTGCTTTGTTGCTTTAGGTTGTTAGGACCTATATTCATGTCCTACTCCTTTGTTTTCCTTTTGTTTTGTGTAATTTTTGTGTGACTCAACACTGTTTTGTACTTCTGCCAGGCGTATCAGTGAATTGCAAGCCCTGTCAGTGGAATCTGATTTCATCTCTTTCCATAGAGATAAAGTGGTCCTTAGAACTAACAGAAAGTTCTTACCTAAAGTGGTTTCCGATTTCCACCTCAACCAATCTATATCTCTCGCTGTTTTCTTCACTGACCATTCCTCCTCTGGAGAGAGGAGGCTACACAGCTTGGTTGTTAAAAGAGCCCTTAGCTACTACATAGAGTGTACCAAGGGTCACAGGTTTGAATCTCTCCAGTTGTTCCTTACGTATGGAGAAGTTGGTAAGGGCAAACCTGCCACTAAGAGATCTATTGCCAGGTGGATTGTTTCTTGTATACAATTCTGCTATGAAAAACTGGGTAGAACTCCACCCTGAGGCCTGAGGGCTTATTCCACTAGAGGTACAGCTGCTTCCCTGGCTGCTGCCAGAGATATTCCTCTATTAGAAATTTGTCAAGCAGCCACCTTGAAAATAGTCCATACTTTCACCAAGCATTTCTCTCTGGATATCCAGGCTAGGAGTAATGCTCGGTTTGGCACAGCAGTACTTCACAGCCTGTTTCCAAAGTAGGTTCTGTCCCTCCTCCATGGAGGTACTGCTTGGTAGTCTGCATATGTCAGAATACAGCAAGACTTCATTTTGTCTGAAGAAAAAATTACTCACCTTAGTAATGTTTCTTCTAATGTAGTCTTGCTGTATTCTGATCTCCCCCCGCCTTCCCTCTCAGAACCTAGTTTTTGGGATGTGGGTGGGCAGGAGCAGTGTTGGCACCCTAGGGGTGTCCTTTTTTCACCCTCTTTTGGTTTGGGTGAGGGGTTGTGTTTTTGGATGTGTTTTGGTTTTGAGTTTCCTGACTTGAGTCTTCCTTTTGAAACCAAAACCCCTTTTATACAGATATATTTGCCAGTTGGCTAGTAAGAGTTATACAGTTTCCACACAGAACTTCTAATGAGTATTGCTCGTAAAGATCTGACAGTTGGAGTTTAAACAACAGCAGACAGGGGCTTCAACCGAGATCATGGTAAACATTCCATGCTGGCCATGGAAAGTTTAACTCTTTGTTCTCCGGGGCAGTTGAAAGGCAGGACCTAACTGCATATGTCAGAATACAGCAAGACTTCATGTTGTTTGAAGCTTACGCTGCTACAGCACAAAAAGAAAAGATGCATCTGGTGGAATTGCTGACAGCTGTGCCACATGGAGACCCCAAACCCCAGAAAGCTACTAGGCCTCGTAAGGAGGCCTCTGCAGAGACTGTATCTCCACATGGAGAAGTTGTTATGTCTCTGGCTACTATCTTGCCTGTGGTATCTGACATTGTGGACCCTATGGGTACTTCGGATGTGCTGCTTGACAATAGTACCTGTGCTCCTCTTCCTCAGCCTGAAGTGGTGCCCTGTGTACATGATGATTCTGTACGAGATGGGGGGTGGGAGATAATCCTATGCCTCCTCCTCCTCCTCCTGTTCAGCAAGAAGTTGTTTTTCAAAGGGTGTCTAGGTCTAAAGCCGGGAAACCACCAGTTGATTCTACAGGTGTCATTAAGGACACAGAGAGTCTCCCAGTACATAATTCCTATGCTTTATTGTTCGACCAAGGGGGTGAAGATGAGAGTATTGATTCTGACTTATCTTCTATTGCTTCTTCGCAAGCTGAAGTTGCAATTGATGTGGGATTAGTTGAGATGCTGAAGTCTAGGAAAGGTAAAAAAAAAAAAAAAAATGACTGTGATTGATTTTTCCCTTGTTTATTTCGTTTTTTTTTTTTCTCACATTTATATTGTGCCTTTCATGGATGTTGCCATTTCTCTTCTTACTGTTAATGTAAATAACATTAAAACGGTGGAGAAAAGGAGGGTCACCTTTGCTAGTCTTAGGACAGGAAAGGGACATGTCATTCTCTTACAAGATAAAAGGCTTCATTCTCTGTTAGAGGTGAGAGAGGCTCAGAGGGATTGGCAATGGGGTGTCTCCTTTTGGTCTTTGGGAAAGGACACTTGTTCAGAATTGGGATTTTTATTTTTCAGTTTGTCTGCAAAAGTGCTACAAGTTTTTGATGTGGAACTGGGGAAGGCGATGATAATGGATGTGATTTTGAGTGATGTCACTTATAGGATTGTAAATATTTATGCTCCTCAGCAGAAGGCTAATAGGTCTTCTCATAGAAACATAGACTTTGACGGCAGATAAGGACCGCTAGGCCCATCTAGTCTGCCCATTTCCCCTACCTACAGGATAGGCCACAGATCCTAGTTAACCAACAGCCTTTATCTTTCTGCCCCCCACAAGAATTGCCTTATGTCTGTCCCATGCATTCTTGAATTCTCCCACAGTTTTAGACCCCACAACTTCCTCAGGAAGGCTGTTCCATGCATCCACTACCCTCTCTGGCAAATAATGCTTCCTCTTGCCCTGAACCACCCTCCTTCTATCTTTAAATTGTGTCCCCTTGTTCTTGCAAGTCTCTTTTCTGAAAGATGCTACCCTCTTGGACTTTGTTGATTCTCTTGAGGTACTTGAATGTTTCTATCATGTCCCCCTCTCCTTCTTTCCTCAAGGGTATACATATTAAGCTCCTTTAGTCTCTCCTCATACGGCTTCTCTTGCAGACCCTGCACCATTTTAGTTGCCCTCCTCTGGACTGCCTCTATCCTGTCTATGTCCTTGCGGAGATGGGGTCTCAGAACTGGACACAGTATTCCAGATGGGGTCTCACCAACTGTCTGTACAGAGGGATAACAACTTCCTGTTTTCTGCTGCTGATGCCTCTCCATACATCCCAGTATACCCTGCCCTCCTACTGCCTTCTCACATTGCTTGCTAACCTTAAGGTCATCTGATATGATTACTCCCAGGTCCCTTTCCTGTTTTGTTGTTGTTACTACCTCCCCACCCATTGTTGTATTTTTCCCTGGGTTCTTGTTTCCCAGGTGCATTATTTGCACTTTTTGCATTGAATCCTAGCTGCCATATGTCAGCCATTCCTCCAACCTTGCCAAGTCCCTTTTCATCCTTTCCACGCCTCCTTGTGTATCAACCCTGTTGCAGATCTTTGTGTCATCTGCAAAAGGCATACTTTCCTTCCAGTCCCTCTGCAATGTCACTGATGAAGACATTAAAAGGACTGGACCCAATCTGAACCCTGCGGTACCCCACTAGTAACCGCCCTTTCTTCAGAGTGGACTCCATTTACAATTACCTTCTGTGTCCTGTTGTCCAGCCAGTGTTTTGCAGGCTACCACCTGGGACCCACTCCCAGGCTGGTTAATTTGACTATCAATCTTTTGTGTGGGACTGTGTCAAATGCCTTGCTAAAGTCTAGGTCGGCCATGTCCACAGCCCCTCCCTGGTCTGCTACTTTGGTCATCCAGTCAAAGAAAAATCTAGATTTGTCTGACATGACCTTCCGGCTGTGAACCCATGTGCTGCCTTGGATCCTGTGCTCCACTGACCTCTAGGTACTCAACTATTCTTTCCTTTAGAAGTGACTCCATCACTTTCCTACCACAGAGGTCAGACTGACAGGTCTGTAGTTTCCTGCCTCTGTCTTGGTCCCACTTTTGTGAAGAGGAATCACATCCGCCTTCCTCCAGTCCTGGTTCCACACCATCCTCCATGATTTATTAAAAAGAGTAGCCAGTGGTTTCACTAGTTCCTTCCTTAATTCTTTTAGAATTCTGGGTGAATTCCATCAGGACCCATTGCTTTGTCCACCTTCAGTTTTAGGAGTTCTTGCAGAACCCTTTCTTCTGTGAAAGGACTGGGATCGACCCCCTATCAAGAGTGCTTCTGTTAATTGGATTAGGCACTTCCCCTCCTCTTTGTGAATACTGAGCAGAAATATTCGTTCAGTATTCCTCTTTCACTGTCCCCTCTGCCCACCACCGTTCATTCTATTCAGCCCACTATCCCTCCCTTTGTCTTTCTCGGCTCGCTGATGTACCTATAAAAGGTTTATCCCCTTCTTAACTGAGTTGGCCATCTTTTCCTCAGTTTGGGCCTTTGCTATTCTGACTTCCCTCCTGCTTCTTTCTGCCTTAACTGGTACAGCTCTCTGTCCTGCTCCTTCTGTGTTTCCTTATACTTCGGAATACTATCTTTTTCTTCCTGACTTTCACAGCCACCTCTCTTGAAAACCATAGTGGCTTTTTCTTTTATTTTGATTTGTATATTTGCTTCACACAAAGGCTTGTTGCGTCTGTGATGGCAGTTTTATAATTCCCCATTGTTGCTCCACACCTCCTTCTAGCCTGTTGCTGAGTGCTTTTCTGAGGCACTCTCCATCTTGCCAAAGTCAGCCCTCCTAAAGTCCAGTACCCTCACTTTTGTATGGCTTGAGTCTGTAGCTGAGTTTAACGTGAACCACACTGTTTGATGGTCTCTCTTTAAGAGGTTGGAGCCTTACCTTCACACCTCAAAGTTGGTGGTATGGGGCGGTGATTTTAACTGTGGCCTGTCACATAGGGACTGGGGGAGGGTAACAACTAAAATATTTAGTGATACGAATACTTTACTTACCATTTTGAAAAACAACAATTTATGTGATATTTATGATCTCTTACATAAAGCCCCTTCACATACTTTTTACAGGGGAAATTTGACCACTAGAATAGATTTTTGGTTTGTGCCTACACGGCTTACCTGTCAGGACGTGGAGGTTGTACCCTTGGAAACTTCAGATTATGTGGTTGTGAAACTTCATTTGGGTTTGGTGCAGAAGCTGCCTTTAGGGAGAGGCTATTGGAAAATGACTGTAGCTGTTCTACAGGAGTCTCTTGTACAGACTTCTATAAGGGAGTATTTGACGTTACGAGCTGATTTGGTTTTTTTATATGTTAGCCCTATAGAATGGTGGGAGGATACCAAGAAAGATCTGAAGCCCTTTATAAGATTATTACGTGTGAAAAGGCAAAAGGGAATTACCTGCAGTATTTGGGTCTCAGAGCTAAGTATATGCAGTTATTGTCACAGGCTGTGGATCCTCATAATGCTGTGACAGAGCAGTTACAGTCCATTAAGAATAGTATGTATCTGTACTTGAAAGTGTCGGAGGATAGGACAGCACAACGACAAACGTATCAAACTAGGGGAACAAAGGATCCGATTAATCCTTATGATCTAGGTTACATGGGGCGCAGCGTCTGGTGATGACTGCCTTAAAGGATGATATGGGAATTTAGTGGTGGATAAAATGTGGGCTCCTGTTGTTAATACAAAAACATGTTCAGGCTACATTTCAAAAAGATATGGTAGAACGATCAGATACTTTTGTGCATTTATTGGATATTCCAAAATTTAGCTCAGTAGAGGAACTTAGCTTACTAGCTCCTATTTCTCTTACTGAAATACAGACAACCATCTCAAAATTGACTGCGCGAACCACTCCTGGGATTGATGGAACTCCTAATGATTTTTACAAATGTTTTTGTGATATCCTGTCCCGATTGTTACAGATCATTTATGAGGCTATTTGGGAAGAGCAGAGATTGGTACCTAGTATGAAGGAGGGACTTATGATTTCTTTATATAAAAAAGGAGATCCACATGAGATTAGAAACTGGAGGCCTTTGAGTCTATGACTGGGTAACTAGGCAACTGGACAGGGGCCATGCAGTGGATGTCCTGTATCTGGACTTCAGTAAGGCATTCGACTCAGTGCCACATGGAAGGCTGGGAAGGAAGTTAGTAGGCACAGGGGCGGGTGCAAAGCTGGTGAGATGGGTAGGAAACTGGCTGCAGGGAAGGCAACAGAGGGGTGGTGGTGGGTGGGTGGGAGCTCTCTCACACCCAAGGGCAGTGAGCGGTGTTCCACAGGGCTCAGTGTTGGGACCAGTGTTGTTTGGGATATTCATTGCAGACATATCATGGGACATCAAGAGCAAGATCAGGCTGTTTGCTGATGATACCAAGGTAGGCGCGGTGGTGGATGACCTAGGGGGATGGCAGGGTTGCAGGATGATCTGGCAAAGCTTGAAACCTGGTCAGACACCTGGCACTGGGCTTTAATGCCCAAAAGTGCAAGGTGCTGCATTTTGGGATGAAGAACCCAAGGGAGGTTACCAGCTAGGGAGTGCAGCTAGCCCAGACAGAGGAGAGAAGGATCTGGGTGTGCTCATTATAGGGTCAATGAACAACTCAGCACAATGTAGGAAGGCAGCTGCAAGGCCAACAAAATGCTGGTTGTATTGCAAGGGTATATCCTCAAGGAGGAGGAGGTGATTCTGCCACTGTATAGGTCATTAGTTAGACCACACCTGGGTACTGCGTGCAGTACTGGCGTCCGTATCTGAAGAGGACATTAAGTTACTGGAGGGGTGCAGGCGCAGAAGCGACAAAGATGATCAAGGGCTGGGGACTTATCATACGAGAGGAGGTTGAAGGGTTGAACATGTACTCACTGGAGGAGAGGAGAGACAGGGTGACATGATTGAAACCTTTAAATACATGAAAGGAATAAACAAGGCGGGTACAGAGGGGCTGTTCAAAGTAAGGAGGGAGGGCCACCAGGGACTATGATATGAGACTGGGCGAGGAAGGTTCAGGAGGAGATGAGGAGACACTTTTACAGAGAGGGTGGTGGCTGGGTGGAATCGTTACCTGCTGAAGTGGTATGCAGTAGAAGAGTGGACTGCTTCAAACGAGGATGGGACAGGACCAGGGGGAGGGTTAATGAAGGGGAAGGGTGGAAGGGTGGGGCAGCTGCAGAATAAGGGGTGCTAGCTGCACATTCGAGCAGACTTGATAGATCTCTAGGCCTTTATCTGCTGGCAAATTTTGTATGTTCATATGTAAGATCGTGACTAAAATTTTGACTAATCGTTTAGCTGTTGTTGCACAAAAGGTAATTAGCCTGGCACAAACCTGTGCTATCCTGGGTAGGAATGTTGTTCAGAATCTTGCCTTCATTAGTGATGTAGTGGAACAAGGTTTATCGATGGATTTGGATGGGTATTTGTTGGCAGCTGATCAAGAGACGGCTTTTGATGCTGTCCGGCAAGAGCATATTTGGGCGGTATTACGTCATTATGGCATTCTGGATTCCTTTTGTCTTTATTGATAACATTGTATGCTGATGTACAGGTCACTCCATTGGTAAACGGGTATCTGGGCATACCGATATATTTAAGAAATGGTGTTCGACAGGGTTGTCCAATGAGCCCTTTACATTATGTGTTTGGTTTAGATCCCATATTAAGGAGCATTGAACAGGCAGCTGATATTAACGCTATTATAAATAAGAATGGAGTTACTTTCAAAAGGTTACAGCTTATGTTGATGGTTGTGTATTTACGGTAGCAAATTTGGTTTCTGGCACAAGGATTTTACAGATGATAGCTGGATTTCATGGAAGTTACTGGGATTAAGATTAATGTACATAAAAGTACAGTTTTAGTCCTCGGTGCTGCACAAGTGCTGGAGAGCTTCCCTTTACACATGACGAAAGGGAAGGTTAAGATTTTGGTTTTGTTTTTTGGAACCAGAGAATCGGAAGGGAATAATTGGAACTCTGTTTATGATCTGGCTAATCTTAAAGTTAAGGCATGTCTTTCATGGAAAATGACTAGGAAGAAGAGAGTGTATTTTTTATTTATTTGTACATCAGTTTACAACCTTTGAGCTACAGGCTTATTTCCAAAGGTACCTTGTCACACTGAGGACAAACAGAACAAATATTTTGGTTACAGCATTCGAGTCACATAACTTAGTAAGCACAAGTGGTTACATATGTTTATACAGTTATACAATTTTGTTACAATGATACAGTCTCTCAAAAAACAGCTGGATAATAACAGTGGCAATAGGCAATGGGGTGAGGTTGTGTGTGGTGAGGTGTAGTGCCACCCAGTGAGCGTTGTCAGGTACGAAGTGAGCTATGCCTCATTTAGAGACAGAAGCAGCTGCGACTATTAAACAGTTGGCTCTGAAGTGTGGTTTTGAAGTTGGAGATTGTGGAGGCATCGCAGATGGGGGCAGGGAGTGAGTTAAACCAGGATGGAGCTCTGTAGCAGAAGGACTTCTGTCCATGGGTGGTCCTAGATCTTGGGACCAGTAGATTGAACTTGCAGGAGGTTCGTGTAGCGGCAGTGGGTTGGGTTTGGTGGATGGAGGCTGTCATCCTGGGAGGGGATAGCCCGAGAAGAGTTTTTGTTCGTGAGGAGGCAGGTTTAGTAGCATAGCCATTCATCTAGATTAAGCAGTTTTGCCTTGTCATAGAGCTGACACATGAGTGAGCCAGGGGGCACCAGTAATCAGCCTGCAGGCCTTATTTAGGGTGAGGCAAATTTTGTTGAGGGCGGTAGTGTCAGCAGCACCGTATACTGGCAGGCCATAGTCAACAAGGGACAGTACTGAGGAAGTAACCGCTAGTCAGAGCTTCCCGTCCTGGTACCCTTCAGCACCCAGCCTGTTCCCCCTAAAGGCACCCTTGTTCCGTTACTACTAGGCCAAGCTCTTGCAGCCTAACAATGCCACATAAGGTTGAAAATGCCAGTCAACAGGCCACTGAATACTTGTACCTTGGGCCAGCTCAGGTCAAATAAGGGTCTCCTCCTCACTGCCCTGTACATCGCCACAATACTCTGGGTGGATTGGCTAGCTGGTAGACAAGCCCCCGCTGCGCAGCCTCCAAATGGACCAGCACCACACCAGGCCTGGCACTCTCATAGCCCACCCCTGGCTGACAACCTGGCCCTCCTAATAGCCGCCAAACTCAGTAGGAGTGGGATTTGCTACAGGGCTATCCTTTTGCTGACACACAAACCTAAAAAAACTAGGTTCCCTTCCCTGACCTATATTCTCTGCCTCCTGCTAAGGACCTTGCTACTGTGGGCAGGGGACATTCAACCTAACCCTGGCCCAGGTGTTGATAATACCTCTATCTCGACCCCCCAGGACCTAACCTGGACTGCAGCAAGGGGCTTGAGGCTAGGACACATGAACATTTATAGTCTTAGGCCTAAAACTCACGAAGTACAAGCATGGCTAGCCCTCTACAACCCTGATGTGCTTGCAGTCTCCAAGACCTGGTTAAAACCATCGATCCAAGATCATGAATTTGCTGCCCCAGAGTATGTCTGTTACCGGAAGGATAGAACCCAGAAAAAAGGGGGTGGAGTTCTCATATACATGAAGGCTACCCTGATCTCTGCTCATATTAACCTTAACGTAACAATGCCCCCCGAAATTGAAACTACCTTTGTATGCATCACCGGCAAAGTGCAAATAACCTTAACGTAGGGTGTGTATGCAGTCCACCAAAGGGGGCCCTCCAATCCCTTGAGTCCCTTACAAAAAACCTAACAGTTGAGTTCGCTTTCGAACTCATCATCCTTGGTGATTTCAACCTGAACTGGGCCAAAGAGGCCAGGTCCTCAATAATAGGTATGCTTCAGGAGGCTAACCTTTCCCAGATAAACACCCTACCCACAAGGTTAAACTATAAAATGGGCAGCCACTCGATCATAGACTGGGTACTGGTGTCCAACCCCAAAAATGTTCTACTGGCTGGCACCATGGCGGATGCCCTCAGCAACCACTCGCCCACCTTCTGTGTTTGGAGGAACAGGACGGTAGAGGTCCCTCCCAGAATACTCACTTCCAGGGACTACTCAAAGTTCTCCCCGGAGCACTATAATACTCTCCTGGGCAAACTGGACTGGAGCCCTATTAAAAGCCTCCCTACCTTGGATGGGGTGGTTGACTTCTTAAATAGGTCAATCACATGAGCCGCGGATCTCCTGGCCCCATATAAAACATACCGGGTAAAGGGCCACTGCTATAAGTGGATTACCCCTCCCTTAAAGGCCTTGATTATCAGCTGAGACAAAGCTTGGAAAAAGTCCTTCAAGCTCTTCAAGCAGACCAGGTTATCTATAGAACCCTCCGAAACCAATGTAAACAGGCCACCAAACTAGCGAAAAAGGAGTATTTCAACCACCTCCAAAAAGTCAACCTCGGCAACCCTAGGACTTTCTGGTCCCACATCAACGAACTGATGAAGGGGGAAAAAAAAGTTTACCATGGGCCCCATCACAGCCAATGGAGAGGTACTACATGATGCGGCACAAATCGCTGAGACCCTTAATGCGTACTTCACTAATCCTGATAAACATCAGGCAGGGTCATCGGTACCTAAAAACCTGCTCGCTCCGCCGGTTCCTCAATCTCCTGACTGCCCACCCTTTCACTTGAGGCTGGCTAAGGTAAAAGAGGTCCTGGCCATCCTAAAAACCCTGAAAATGACAGGTTCAGGAGGCCCAGATGGACTCAAAGCTAGATTGCTAAAAGACGGTGCCACGGCGCTCGCGCAGCCACCCACCTGGCTGATCAATAGGTCCCTACTTGAGGGATATGTCCCGGAACTGTGGAAACAGGCGCATGTGGTCCTGATCCATAAGGGGGGGCCTGCAGAACCAATTGAAAACTATAGGCCAATCTCCCTGCTCTGTACCCTGGCAAAAATACAGGAGAAAATCGTATATGCCCAGCTTAAGGAGTACCTGGAAGCCCACATGCTGCTGTCCCCATCGCAACATGGCTTTAGAGCCAAACATGGGACAGACACTGCCCTAACCAAATTCTCTTCGGATGTACTCAAAGACCTAGATGCTGGATCCAACTCAGGGGCGGTTTTTATAGACCTCTTCAGGCCTTGACGGGTGGATCACAGACTACTCCTCAAAAACTTCTCCATATAGGCCTAGATGCCCACGCCCTCAAATGGATGGAAAGCTACCTCACGGGTCGCACTCAGAGAGTCAGGTGGCAGGACAAACTCTCTAAACCTCAGTCCCTCATGTATGGAGTACCCCAAGGGTCCATACTTGGGCCTCTTATGTTCTCGTTGTTCGTAAATGAACTGCACAATCACTGTGGAAGCAGCAATATAATCCAGTATGCAGATGATGCTGTTATTTACACGTCCTCTGACAACCTGGATGACCCATGCATTTCTCTCCAAAAGGATATTCACATCATAGAGAGGTGGCTCATCAATAACAAAATGGCCCTTAACACCAATAAAACCAAAGTTATGCTGTTCGGACCAAGAGCCCTTGGACAAGATAGATTCAACTTCTCCAGCTCTCATCTCTGGAGGGCAACAAGCTGGAAGTTGTTCCCTCGACAAAATACCTCGGCCTCACCCTTGACCAGGGTCTCACATTCAAACAACATGTGGACCAAGTCACTAAAGTAATCCATACTAAACTCGGATTACTATATCGGCTCAAGGTACTGTTAACCCTTGAAGCTAGGACTGCTATAGCAGTAAGTGTCCTACTTCCAACACTAATATTTGCTGCCCCGGTCATCCAGGGTATCTCAAAGCTGGAGTACGGTAAACTACAGGTTCTATACAACAAGGTGACCTGCTTTGCCACCTTATCTTACTCTAGGAGCCACCACTGTGAGGCGTTAGCAAAGCTTAACTGGCCATTCTTCGAAGCACGCCTCAGCTACCCCATGCTCTGCCTGGTGAAAAAGATAATCAGCCCCTCGCCTACCCCTAGCCTCGGGGGACTCCTCACAGTAAAAAGAAACCAGCGCAGCCTTAGGTCCTTGGGCCAAACGTTGCTAGAGGTTCCCAAGGCTAGGACTAAGGCAGGCCAGAAATCCTTCTCGTATGCTGCCCCTTCCTTATGGAACAACCTCCCATTGGAGGTGCGAGAAACCCCATCGGTGCCGTGCTTCCGCACCAGACTCAAAACCCATCTCCTATCAAAAAGCATATGCCAGTGCCACCGCACCTGACACTACCTAAACACCCACAACTAACTAAAATTTCTACCCCCCTAACAATGTAGCACTAACTTTTCTCCTCTCTGAACCATCCTAATGCTCTTGAACTATATCACCCAAAGAATCCACAGTGCTGTCTCACTAACATGTAGGATAAATGTTTGAATGCAATGAACCACAACTTACCAACAGGATACATATAACTCTTATAACTACTGCTATGTGTAAACAGCCGAATACTGTATACCCATGACTTCCTGTGTATGTAAATGTACAAAAGTTCATAATGTCTGTACTGTTATTCCTGGGTCGCCCCTGAAAAAGGGACCTCCGGGGCCCAGTGGGCCTACCCGGTCATCAAAATTCAATAAATAAATAAAATAAATAAATAGTCAGAGGGCATCGGGAGGGAGGCAGTTTTTATAATGGTAGAGGATGCCAAGCCGTACATTAGTGGCGGATACAAGCGCATCAATGTGTGTGTGGTAGGTGAGGGCTGAGTCGAAAGAAACCCCTAGGTACTTGTATGAGCGGACTTGCTCAAGTGGTTGTTTGGTGCTAGGGAGGATATGGAGTGGGAAGTTGCTGGCTTTGTTTTGGGGGCCAAAAGCATTGTTTGTTTTTTTTTGAGATTAATGATGAGTCTGTGCTCCTTAAACCAGGTTTTAGCATCATTATAGGATTGTTGTAGGGTGTCCTGGAGGGAGATGGGATTGCGGTGGGTGGCAAAAATGACAGCGTCGTCTGCATACAGAAGAATTTTTCCAGTGCATGCACTGGGCAGGGTGTTTAGGTAGAGTGAGAAGGGTAGGGGTCCCAGGATGGAGCCCTGAGGTACACATGAGCGGATGGGATGAGTTTTGGAAAGTGTTCCATTGATTTTGACACACTGGGAGCGAGCAGATAGGTAGCTAGTGCACCAGGCGAGAGGACCCGGCAGAGAAACCAGTGTGGCAGAGGGCATCCAGCAGAAGAGGGTGGGAGACAATGTCGAAAGCCTTTGAGAGGTCAATGAACACTGCACCAGCAAGGGAGCTAGAGTCCAGGGAAGAGTGTAAGAAATTTGAGAACTCAACTAGTGCAGTGCCGGTACTGTGACCCGCACGGAAACCATGCTGTTCTGGGCATAGGATGTTATATTTGGTCAGATATTCGGTGATTTGAATTGCCACCAGTTTTTCGAGGGCTTTGGAGAGGGGAGGGAGGATGGAGATAGATCGGTAGTTCCCGTCAGAGGACCTGTCACCTCCTTTGTGTATGGGTGTGACTATGGCTGTTTTCCATGCAGTGGGGGAATTGACCCAGGCAGACAGATTGGTTTAGAAGGCTGGTGAGTGGGGCAAGGACTTCATCCAGCACCAGCCGGAGAATGCTGGGGTCCAGGGAGTCGCCGCCAGTACTATTGCTATTTAAGGCTTTGATCAGGTAAGGTCTGGCTTCCTGGGCAGATGCCCTATGTAGATGGAAACTGGGGTGTTGGAGGACTGGGGCAGGTAGGGTGCGGGGACGGTCAAAGAAATTACTGGGGAGGACAGAGCTAAGGTCAGTAAAAGACGTGTTAAGGTAGTTAGCTATGCAGGCAGGGTCGGTGGAGGTACAGCCATCAATGGTGATCTGGGATGGGGGAGGGGAGCGTGCCTTCCCATTTAATTGTTTAACATTGTCCCAGAATGTCCAGGCACACCCCCAGGAGGAGGTGATGGTGGCCTGGTAATGGTCGGCCTTGGCTTTACAGATGGCCCTTGTGCACTTGTTCCATGCAGCAATATAGGCCTGTCTATCAGCCATCCGGCCTGTTTCAGTGGCAAGGTGCCACAGGTTATCCCTAAGTCTGAGCATTTGTACTGACAGCGTATATTGCTCCCATTTTTTATACATGTCTCATGTTTTTCCACTTCCTTTTTCTATGCATACTAAAAGTTATGGCCCTTTTTTCTTTTCTTATGGGGCAGTAGGTTGAATCCCATTAAAAGCGAACATACATATAGGGCTTGGAAAACTGGGGGTCTGGATATGTTACATCCTTTGATTTACTTTTTCGGGAACTTCTTTTTTACTTCCATTCATCCTTTAGTTTTGGAATCCAAGGGGATGGGATGTGTGTGTGTGTATGCAGTTATGGGGGTCGCCTTTTCTAATAGCTTGGGATAGAGGTAAATGGCATCCTGCAGAAAAAGTTATTTCAAGAGATTTACAGGCTACCTTACGTTATGTTAGGACTTGGAAAATTGAACTGAGTTGTTTTGTGGGCTATGACGAGAAGCATTTTTATAAAATGATATTGGACAAATGGTATACAGAAGAACCCTTATTTCAAGTATCCAGTACAGTTAATACTAAGTGGTTGTTAGAAAGTATTGTGGGACCCCGGATTCCCCTCAAAATGCAGGATTTAGTATGGCTGAGTGGTCACCAGAAACTGAATGTAAGGGGTAATCTGAAACATAAACAGCTTGCAGATACAGGCACTGCTGAATCTCTTTGTAATGGACAGTTAGAAACCATGCAGTATTTATATTTTGAATGTGTCCATGTTCAGAGGTTCTGGACTCAGTTGGCTGGTTGGTGGGGTGAAGATTTGTTTAAATATATGACTTATGATATTTTGATATTGGGACAAATTCCTGCCTCACGGTGCAAATGGTTGAGAAGCTCCCTATATGTTATTTTGGCTTGTTTGAAATGGTCATTATTGCAAGCAAGATGCCAAAGATCTTTACAGGGTAAAGTGATCACATAACAAGATGTACTTTTTGATGTTAAGGGAGAACTTGATAAAGTCTATGATTATGAATTTCGCACATTGGGATGGGTTGTGGGCTCTAGATTATGGAAGAATGTTGGATGGGTGGGATAATTCTGGTAGCATTATTTTAGTCTTTTGACTATTATGCTTAGATTTAGGATTTTCTCTGTGTTGTATGTAGTACTGTGTTCAGGTATAGGTTCCTTTTATCTTTTTGGATGAGGGTTCATTTTGTTATACATACCTTGTATGGGATATTGCTTTTGTACTATTTCTGTGATGGGTCATTTGGGGTGTGTATTGCCTTGATTTCATGGTTGTTGCTGTTTATGCTGTTTTTGAATGTTGAATAAAAAGAAAAAATTACTCACCTTAGTAATTGCTTTTCTTCTCATGGAGTCTTGCTATATTATGACTATATGCAGTCAGCCACTGCAGCTGAACTGCCCCGGAGAGGAAAGAGTTAACTCCAGAGAGTCTGGAGTTCCACAGTGTGAGGGTGCTATACCAAAGCTCTATCTGGCCAGTTTCAAATGAAACTGTCAGATCTTTACGAAGCTAACACTAAGCAACAAGTCTGTGTGGAAAGCTCTACACTAGCCAAGTGGCTACCTACTAGTAGGAATAACAACAATATAAACAACAATATAAACAGCAATAATAATAATAACAATGAATAATAGTATTATTAGTTTCTCCCAACAAGCACTATTAGACCCCCTTCCCCCAAGACTCAAGTCCAGGAAGGGGCCAACATATTTTAAAACAGAAATACCTAATTCCCAACCCTAAATAAAGGGGTGAAGGAAGAACTAAAATGGCATGACACAGTGCTTGCACTAATTTGCCACCCTACCCAAGTAGAAGTTCTGAGAGGGGCAGGAGGGAGTGGTCATAATATAGCAAGACTCCATGAGAAGAAAAGCAGTTACTAAGGTGAGTAATTTTTCTTCAAACACCATGAAGTCTTGCTATATTATGACTATATCAGAATACAGCAGTACCTCCATGGAGAAGGGTCAGAACCTACTTAGGAAATAGGCTCTGAAGCACAGCTGTGCCAAAACGAGCATCTCTCCTGGACTGAATATCCAGGGAATAATGGTTGGTAAAAGTGTGAACTGTTTTCCAAGTAGCAGCTTGACAGATTTCCAGAATGGGAATATCTCTAGCAGCCACTAGAGATGCAGCTGTACCCCTGGTGGAGTGAGCCCTCAGTCCTGAGGGGGTTCTCTACCTAGTTTTTGATAACAAAATTGGATACAAGAGACAATCCACCTTGCAATTGTCCTCTTAGTGGCAGGTTTCCCTTTGCCAACCTCGCCATAGGTAAGGAAGAGTTGGAGGGATTCAGACCTGTGACCCTAGTGGGTTCAAATAGTAGCTAAGGCTCTTTTGGCGTCCAAGCTGTGCAGACTCCTCTCACCGGAGGAAGAATGCTCAGTGAAAAATACTGGAAGAGAGATGGATTGGTTCAGGTGGAAATCTGAAACCACTTTAAGCAAAAACTTTCTGTTAGTCCTGAGGACTACCTTATCTCTGTGGAAAGAGATAAAATCTTCTTCCACTGACAGGGCCTGTAGTTCACTTATGCGTCTGGCAGAAGTGATAGCCACTAGGAAAACAGTTTTCCAAGTCAGAAACTTGAGCTCTGCTGAGGACAGAGGCTCAAAGGGGGGTTGCATTAACTGAGCAATGCAAACATTCAGGTCCCAAGCGGGAGCTGGTTCTCGAAAAGGAGGGTTGGTGTGAAGTAACCTTTAAAAAACTGCAGCACAGGTGAGAAGAAAAGGAAGCAGGCTTCCTGCTGGACAGAAAAGCAGAGACAGCTGCCAGATGAACCTTTAAGGTAGCTGGCCTAAGGCCTAAGGAATTTAAATGGACCAAATAGTCCAGTAAAATGGGCAGATCAGAAGATTCTGGGATAATCTGCTTCAGAGCACCAGATGGAAAACCTTTTCCACTTAGAATTGTAAGTGGCCCTAGTGGAAGGCTTCCTTGAAGCCTTTAAAATATCAAAACACCTTGAGAAAGGTGTAAGTCAACAATTCTAACTCCTCAAGAGCCATGCCTTGAGATGGAGGGATTGAGGTCCGGATACCACACTCTCCCCTGTGCACAGGCCAGTAAGTCATGGACTCTGGGCAAGCTCAGGGCAGGAGTGAACTGTCAGGACAGAAGCAGTGGGTACCAGGGCTGTCTGGCCCAATCTGGAGCAATCAGAATCACCTTGCAGGGCTGAGATCTGATTTTTACTAGTACCCTGAAAAAAAGGGGAATAGGGGGAAAGGCATACAGGAACTTCCCTTTCCAATCCAACTGAAAGGCGTCCAGGGGACTGATCCCAGCACTGGAGGCCTGCAACAAAACAGAGGAAGTTGGTGGTTGTCTGGGGCTGCGAAAAGATCTATCTGAGGGTGCCCCATCTGGCAAAGACTGACCCCAGCACCTGAGGATTCAGAGCCCATCTGATAGCCCTGAGAAATCCTGCTGAGGGCATCTGCCAGGACATTGTCCTTCCCTGGAAGGTGAACTGCTATCAGGGAGGTGTTCAGGGAGTAAGCCAGAGACCACAACTTCATTGCTTCGGTGCACAAGGCTGATGACCGAGTGCCCTCTTGCTTGTTGATGTACCACATTGTTGTGGTGTTGTCTGTCCTGACTTGAACTACTTTGTTCTGGACAGAAGCTGAAAATGCCTGAAGAGCTAAAAAGACAGCTCTGAGTTCCAAAAGATTGATGTGGAGCAGAGATTCCTGGGGAGACCACACTCCCTGAGTGGACAGGTCGCAATGAGCTCCCACCTAACAGGGAAGCATCCGTGGTGAGGGTGAGGGGGGAAATGGGAATGAAAGGAACCCCTTGTTTTAGATTGCTTTGATCCTGCCACCAGTGTAAGGCCAGGATCAGGGTTTGGGTCACTGGAACCAATTTGGAAAGGGGGTCCCTCCTTTGAGACCAATAGGCCCTCAAATGGAATTGAATGTCCCTCATCTGGAATCTTGCTCCTTGCACTACAGCTGTGGAAGCAGCCATGTGCCCTAGGAGTTGCAGAAAATGCCTTGCTGGTCGAGAGACCTGCAGGGTAAAGGAGGATGCCAGGGCAATGAGTCTGTCTACCCTTTCCGAGGGGAGAAATGCCCTGGCTAACTCTGTGTTCAATTCTGCACCTATGAAAGTTAATACCTGAACTGGTTCAAGAACTGACTTTGGTAAATTCAGCAGGAATCCCAGGGAAGTGAGAAGCTGCTGGGTGACTTGCAAGTGGGATTTTACCTGATCTGGGGACTGACCCACTATGAGCCAGTTGTCCAGGTAGGGAAACACAGCAATCCTTGCCTCTTCTTAAATGAGCCACTACACAGCTAGACATTTCGTGAATACCCTGGCTCAGAGGTAAGGTCAAGAGCATTGCCCTGAACTGGTAGTGGCCTGAGGGTAGTTCGAACCTGAGGTACTTTCGGTGAGAAGGCCTGATCAGAACATGAAAATAGGCATCCTTGAGGTCCAGGGAAGCTAACCAGTCCCTGGCCTCAGGGAGAAGCAAAATCATTGTCAGAGTTAACATTTTGAACTTTGGTTTCAAAAGATGCTTGTTCAGGTACCTTAAATCTAAAATGGGCCGCCATTCTCCTGTCTTTTTTGGGGTAAGAAAGTATCTTGAGTACAGCCCCTTGCCCTGATGGCAAGGAGGGACCCTTTCTACTGCTTTGCAGTTCAAAAGAGAAGAAACCTCTGCTTCCAAAGCAAGGGCTTCTGAAGAATTTGCAGGCCCACTGGTACAGGAGAATCGGCCCTGGGCACCCCATCAGGGTGCCTGCTTGGCAGTAGCCTTAGGCTGAGGGGAAGGGGACGGTTTACTTGTGCCCCGTCTACCTCTGCCTCTAAAGAAACCCCTCTGTGCAAATGCAGAGGAGGCCTGAAATTGGTAAAAAGGCCTGTGGAAAGGCCTGCCCCTACCTCTGGGAGCGTGCCTCTGTGGAGCAGCATGCCTCTCCTTAGCCTGGGCACTTTTGTAGGTAGTTCTGTATTCATCCATCTTTTCATATAGTTTTCTGTTTGTTCCCCAAACAGAGAATTACCCAACAGGAAAATCCATAGCCTTTGACTGAGTATCTTGGGACAGATTAGTGCATCTGAGCCATGCCAACTTACTGGAAAGCTACAGAAGTGGCCATGACCCTAGAAACATCTTAACATCAACAGCAGTATGAAATTGAACTTTAGAGGCTTCAATGCCATCAGCAGCCACCTGTTCCAACTCACTAGCCAGCTGGCCATGGGCCCACTTGGCTAACTGCAATACTGTGTCCCACCTAGATTTCTGATATCTAGCCACATAAGCCATATAATTTGCCTGCCTGAGTCCCAAAGAAGCTGCCATATACTGTTTTTCGCCATGGCATCAATCTTCCTGGAATCCTTATCAGGAGGATGTGAGGCCAGAGGAATATTAGCCTTGTCACAGGCTGCAGCTTGTACCACACCTACATGACTACACTGCTCAGTGAGGAAGTCTGTATCAGAGCCTGACAAGGTATATCTTCTGTCCATTTTTATCTACAGGAGGGACAGAATGAGGATTTTAAAATCTTTGTTGTTTGCTTCCTAAATGACTTATGCAAAGGAATAGACAACCTCCTAGACTCTGGTATATCCATCATTTCTACATAATCAGGCTCCTCTTGCTCATCCACAGCTTCCTCTAAAGGAAGCTGGAGGGTTTCTGCAACCTTTTGTAAAACATAAAATGAGAAGGGGACTCAGATAGAATAGGAGGAGATTCTAAAGGTCTGTCTGGAGAAATGTCCGGTTCAATGGGCATGTCCAGACCCTCCTAGCCACACATGTAATGATCAAATTCGTCCTCCCTCTCCTGTGGTTCATAAAATTCCTCAACATCATACTCCTGAACCACTGGCACTGAACGAACCAGCCTTTTACCAACTCTAGGTGGTTCGGCAGGACCCTGAGACAGCGACTGGACAATCTGTATGGCTTTAACTATTTCTGCAGCAGTTGGAGAGACAATTTTGGACTCCAAACCTACTGATTTCTTTGTCTTTTTCACTGAGACTGGTTCCCCTGAACCAGCCTTCCTTTTGCCCGAGGAAGTCTCGCCCTGGTCAGAGGGCACTCCCTCTGGTCCAGTGGGTACTGGACCGGGCTGGCCATCTGGGTCAGCGGACTTCTTGGCCTTTCGTTCCCTGAGCCGGCCCAATCTCTTTTCCAGGGTGGCTGCAGGGAAATTTTTACACACCTGGCAGTCTGACAGGAGGTGGTCAGCCCCCAGACAATAAACACAAGTGGTGTGGGTCAGCCTTGGCAAGGCTTCCCCACAGACATCACAGTGTTGAAACCCAGTGGGCCCGTTTTTCTTTTTGGGTTTCTCAGACATAATGCCAGCCTAACCAAAACTTGCCCTTTTGATGGCAGTGCCAGGTAAGACACCTTATCGGTTCCTAACCGTGTCACGGGTATTTGAAAAAACCTATTTTAAAAGCAAGGTTTTTTTAGAACCGATAAGAACCGGGAACCGCACTCTAAAAGCCCAACCAACACTTTAAAACGTTAATTTAAGCAAACCGATCGGTTCAAAACCGAACCGATAATTGAATTTCCACACAGACTTTAAATTTTCTACTTACGGTTTACCAGATAGAGCTTTTAACCGAAATGCGGTAAAATAAATACTTTTTGGCGGTTCAAATGAACCGAAAATACTCACTTGAACCGAGAAATGAACCGATGTGAAGGAGCTGATCTCCGGAGCGACTGTTCAGTGAAGCGGAGTAAAGAATCTGACAGTTTCATTTGAAACTGGCCAGATAGAGCTTTGGTATAGCGCCCTCGCGCTGTGGAACTCCAGACTCTCTGGAGTTAACTCTTTCCTCTCCGGGGCAGTTCAGCTGCAGTGGCTGACTGCATACAGTCATAATACAGCAAGACTTCATGGTGTTTGAATGTCCCTTACTCTTTTTGATAAGTGCCATGGGATTTTTAAAATCCACCTGAAATATCACCAATCCAGGCAGAAGGGACCTCGGTTTAACGTCTCATCCGAAAGACGGCACCTCAGAAGTGCAGCACCCCTCTCATGCTGCACTACAGTGTCAGTACTGGGTTATTAGCCCAAGTGCCAGATGTGGGAACTGAACCCACAGCCCTCTGATCTCCCAGCCTCAGAGGCGAGTGTGCTACCTACTGAGCCACTGACACTGACAATTCAGCCAGTTCGTTTTTAGTTTCTCTCCAAAAAGGCCTGAGTTCATCTAAAATAAGGCTGAGCTTCCTTTTTTTAGGCTGGGACTCTGCAGTCGATCAGTGCAGTTTCTTGTACGCTGCCATGCCTTATGCTCCCGATGTCTCACAGGCCGAGCAGTCCGACTCCCAGTTCTGTGCATCCGCTTGAGATTCCACCACCAAACTCACTGATCTATTCCCCAAAAAGGAATTACTGCTGAGGTAAGCTTCATAACTGATTATTTTTAATCTTGGTCATGATTTTGGGCAGAATTACACAGGGATGGTCACTGAGTTCTGACTCAATCTTCCATATTCTGTGCTGTGGACACCGATGGTCACTACAATATAGAGGACAGTGTATGGGCAACAGTGAACAACAACAGTGTTGTTCACTTCGAGAGGTTGCCATGACAACCAGTGAAATCTAGAGAGCAAAGCTCGAGAGGTTTGAGGGTGTCATGACACCTCGAGAAGTGAACTGCACTGTTGATGTTCACTGTTGTCATCCACTGTCATTTGTAGTGTATGGGCAAAAGTAACAACAAAACAACTTGTGTATTCTTTCGCGGTCTCGCTGTGATGTCAGGGAACCCCCCGACGAGCCGGTGTCGGTGACAATTGAGCTCTTACTCGGTCCACATTTTAAATTAAATAATTTGGCTCTGCTGTGTGCCGGCTAACAAAACAAAACGGCACTTACTTTTAAATTAAGACGTCCTCCAGTGCCTACACTGAAGTGCCGTGGCCATTTTGAACATGAATACGAAGTGCGACTTGCACATGCGCAAACATGGGCAGAGCTGTTGTACCATCGATGTGACGTACTCACGATGGTACAATAAGATCATGACGTCACATCGATGGTACAACAAGACTAGGTAATGTTAGATTTTCAATTAATACAATGTTCTAACATACACTACAACAAGTTTTTAATAAAAAAACAATAAAGGACTTAGTTGATGGACTTGGAGAGGACTCCGAGGCAGCTATTCTCTTCGACAGAGAAAATAAATCTGATGTTAGAAAACTAGAGTGAGCAACAGCACAGCAGCATTTGAATGGAGTTCCAATTCTATCATCACCATCCTAAGTCTCCGAGGCAACATCTCTGGCTGGAGATGATGCAGTTTTTATATGACGTCACCACTGGATGCTTGTTTTTTGAAGATAAAACACTATTTCTAGTTAGTGCTCTTGAGAAAAAAAGTACAACCATTTTAAAAATAAAAGTCAGATTCAAACAAAGTCACTTTATTTTTGTGTAATTTATAAATGAAGTCTGAATCAGGAACTGATGAAAATAGTGGTTCTTCCAATTCCAGGAACTGGAACAGAACCATTGAAAAAAAAATGATAGACTTCTTATTGCATCACAGAGCCTTTAGGAACCTGAGGTTTTAGCTCTAGTGTCTCTCCAGGATAAATAAAGTCCTCCAATTAAAGTTTAGAAATTCCAAACTGCTCAAAATGTGAGGGGGAGGATGAAAGATGGAACGAGGCAGCAGAAATAAACCCAAAAATGCATACAAGATGCTGGATGCTGATAGATTAACTCTGGATTCCCGAGGCCACAGTAGAAGCCTGTCCCCGAGCAGCTCGAGAGCAGCTCGAGAGGCACTGATTATGACACAGATGGGGAAGCTGAACACCTCCTGCACGCCTTTTTTTTTTTTAAACTTATTTATGCCCCCTTTATCGCTGGCTTACCTGACCTCTCTCCAGCGAGGACACACGGTGTGGTCTGTTCCCGCCCAACTGAAGCCCCCAGACTCTTCACCCAGGCAAGAGCCCATCTCCCTACCGCACCACCGGCTGCACGATCCCTTGGCTCTGAGCCCCCCCGGAGTGGGACCGCCGACTCCTCAGGTGCTCTATCTAAATCTAATGGAGCGACCAGGGGGCGGAGGGAGTGCCTGGGATGGAGCTGGGAAGCCCGACATTGAGCGTGGGGACTGACCACTGATCCCGCCTTCACCTATCAGGCGCCGGGGTTTTTCCTCTTTTCTGACCCCCCCCTTCCCCACGGAGCTCGGAAGTGCAATGACGGCCAACGTCTGCCAAGCTCCACCCCCAGTGCCATGTGGCAGCGGCGCCTATTCCTGGCCACTCCCGACTGCCGCCAGAGGTTGCTCAGGAGTGACGCTGTACCCTACACCCTCCCTGGGAAGGGAGAGCTGTCCATCGGATGCTCAATCTCTTCCCACCCCTGCCTACCCCCGGTGGCCCAAGCTCATTCCCAAACCCAGGTCACCAGCATGGCATGAGGTGAGGCATCTAGTGCCTTAACCCTCAGCACCACCGGGCCGGCACCTCTTGCACTCTTGGTATGAGATTCTCCTGAAAGAAATAGAAAGCTCCCGAGTGGAGAACAAAAAGGAATTTAAGAATCTAGCCCGGAAACTCACGAAAGTAGAACACAGACTTGACCAGATTGAAGAGAGAATTTCTGCAACAAAGGACACTACTACTCAACTCAGCCGAGCAGTAGAGGCCCTACTTCAGCACACTCTCTCTCCCTGCAGGCTAAATGCTTGGACCTTGAGGGACAGTCCAGACGTGAGAATTTACAGCTCTACGGTTTAGTCGAAAGGGCTGAGACTACACCAATGACTGCCATTGTTGGCAACCTTCTTCGCAACATGTTGGATCTACCTCCCTGACTATGTCCTCTCTATAGACAGAGCTCACTGTTTGTTGGTCCCAAAGCCTTCTGAGCCATCTCCCCATCCCTGCTCTATTGTATTGAAGTTCAGCAGTTTTAAAACCAAGAAAGACATATTGCAGAGGGCATGAGATAAAAAGTAGTTGACATACCTTAAATCAAGACTTAGCATGGACCATGACTATCCTCCCGAGGTTCAGTACGCTCATCAGCAGTATACCCCCATCCTCAGGCTGTTAAAGGAAAAAGGAATCTGTTTTCAAACTCCTTTCCCAGCTAAATTAAAGATCTTGTGGGAAGAGGGGCCACAATTGTACACGATGGCTGAAAAAGCTTTGGAGATGCTCCAGCTTAAAGGATTCTCTCTTCCATCATCGGAAACGGATCGCATCTCCATAAGTGAGGAACAGTTGGAGGGAGTCAAACCTGTGACCCTTGGTATGCTCTATGTAGTAGCTAAGGGCTCTTTTCACATCCAAACTGTGCAGCCTCCTCTCACCAGAGGAGGAATGGTCAGTGAAGAACACAGGAAGAGACATGGATTGGTTAAGCTGGAAGTCTGAAACCACCTTAGGTAAAAACTTCCTGTTAGTCCTGAGGACCACCTTATCTCTATGGAAAGAGATAAAATCAGGCTCCACTGACAGGGCTTGCAACTCGCTTATGCACCTGGCAGAAGTGATGGCCACTAAGAAAACAGTTTTTCAAGTCAAGTACTTAAGCTCTGCTGAGGACAAAGGCTCAAAAGGGGGGTTGCATAAGCTGAGCAATGCAAACATTAAGGTCCCAAGCAGGGGCAGGGTCCCTGAATGGCGGATTGGTATGAAGCAATCCCTTGAAAAACTTGGAGAATACAGGATGAGCTGAAAGGGAAGAAGGCTTACCTGCTGAAAGAAAAGCAGAGACAGCTGCCAGGTGCACTCTTAGTGTAGCTGGTCTGAGTCCCAAGCTATTCAGATGAACCACATAGTCAAGTACTGTAGGCAGGCCAGCAGACTCTGGGGAAATATGCTTCCCAGAGCACCACATGGAGAATCTTTTCCATTTGGAATTATAAGTGGTTCTGGTGAAAGGCCTCCGAGAAGCCTTTAAGATATCCATAACACCTTGAGAGAGGTGTAAATCAGCAAACTCTAACTCTTCAAGAGCCAGGCCTTGAGATTGAGAGATTTGAGATTCGGGTACCAAACCCCTCCCTGAGAGGATGTCAACAGGTTGTAATTCCTGGGAAGAGACAAGGGGAAGGTGGACTGCTAAGGACAACAGGAGAGGGTACCAGGGCTGTCTGGCCCAGTCTGGAGCAATCAGAATCACCTTGCAAGGTTGAGACCTGATTTTGACTAGTACCTTGAACAGGAGAGGGAAGGGAGGAAAAGCATACAGGAAATTCCCTTCCCAATTGAGAACCAGGGCATCCGGGGGACTGAGCCCAACACTGGGGGAATGCAGCAAAAGAGAGGAAGTTGGTGATTGTCTGGGGCTGCAAAAAGATCTATCTGTGGGGAACCCCATCTGGAGAAGATCACCTCCAAAACCAGGGGATCCAGTGACCATTCATGATGGCCCTGAGATATCCTGCTGAGGGCGTCTTCCAGGACATTGCCCTTGCCTGGGAGGTGTACTGCTGTAAGAGAGGTGTTCAGGGAATAGGCCAGAGACCACAACTTCATTGCTTCTGTGCACAAGGCCATAGACCGAGTGCCCCCTTGTTTGTTGATATACCACATTGTGGTGGTATTGTCTGTCCTGATCTGAACTACTTTGTTCTGAACAGACTTGGAAAAAGCCTGAAGTGCTAGAAACACAGCTCTGAGTTCTAGTAGATTGATGTGAAGCAGAGATTCCTGAGGAGACCACAACCCTTGGGTGGTCAGGTCTCCCAAGTGGGCCCCCCACCCCAAGAGGGAGGCATCTGTAGTAAGAATTAGAGAGTGAGACTGAGTGACAAAAGGAACTCCCTGTCTTAGATTGTCCTGATCCTGCCACCACTGCAAGGCCTGGATCAGGGTTCGAGTCACTGGGATCAGTTTGGTCAGAGGATCCTTTCTCTGAGACCAAAAGGCTCTCAAGTGGAACTGAATGTCCCTCATCTAAAATCTTGCTCCATGCACCACTGCTGTAGAAGCAGCCATGTGCCCCAGGAGCTGCAGGAAATGCCTTGCTGGTCGAGACACCTGTAGGGTGAATGAAGAGGCCAGTGTGATCAGGGTCCTTGCCCTGTCCAGGGGAAGGAAGGCTCTTGCCTTTTCTGTATCTAGCTCTGCGCCTATGAAGGTGAGGAGCTGTACAGGCTCTAGAACTGACTTTGAACGATTCAGAAGAAAACCTAGAGAAGTGAGCAGTTGCTGAGTTATCTGAAGGTGTGACTTGACTTGGTCTGGGGACTGGCCTACTATGAGCGAGCCAGTCGTCCAGGTATGGGAAGATGGAAATCCTTTTCCTTCTTAGGAAAGCAACTACTACTGCCAGGCATTTTGTGAACACCCTTGGAGCAGAGGTTAGGCCGAAGGGCATTGCTCTGAATTGGTAATGGCCTGAGGGCAGCTTGAACCTGAGGTATTTTCGATGGGAGCTTCTGATGAGAATATGGAAATAGGCATCCTTGAGGTCCAGGGAGACTAGCCAGTCCCCTGGCCTTAGAGAGGGTAGAATTATTCCCAGAGTCACCATTTTGAATTTTGGCTTTAAAAGGTGCTTGTTTAAACATCTGAGATCCAGGATGGTCCGCCATTCTCCTGTCTTTTTGGGGGTGAGGAAGTACCTGGAGTACAATTCTTTCCCTTTGTGTAGGGGTGGAACCCTTTCTACAGCTCTGAGAGCCAAGAGGGAAGAGACCTCTGTCTCTAGGGCAAGTGTCTCTGAAGGATTTGCAGGTAGAAAGGATTTGTTTCTTATCTTTGGAAATTTTTTGAAGCTGAGAACCAATCCCTGGCTTATTACTTCCAGGACCCATTTGTCTGATGTTAAAGACATCCAGTCCTGGACAAAGTAAGCCAGCCTGCCCCCTACAGGTGGTGGAGAATCAGCCCTGGCAAACCCATCAGTGTGCCTGTTTGGCAGGGGGTTTAGGCTGAGGGGTGGAAGCAGGCCTGCTTGTACCCCATCTGCCTCTACCTCTAAAGAACCCCCTCTGAGCATAAGCAGAAGAGGAGGCCTGGGCTTGGTAAAAAGGCCTATGAAAAGGCCTGCCCCTGCCCCTGGGATGCTGCCTCTGAGGAATGGCTTGCCTTTCCTTGGTCTGAGCACTCCTATAGGTGGTCCTGTATTCATCCATTTTCTTCATGTAGTTCTCTGTTTGCTCCTCAAACAGAGACTTACCCACAACAGGAAAATCCATGGTCTTAGTCTGGGTATCCTGAGACAGGCTAGTACATCTGAGCCAAGCCATCCTGCAAAGGGCCACAGATGTAGCCATGACTCTAGATGAAACATCATTAGAGTCCACTGCAGCATGGAATTGCACCTTGGATGCCTCAATACCATCAGCAGCTACCTGCTCCAGCTCCTTGGCAAGCTGGCCAGGGATCTGTTTAGCTAAAGCCATTACAGTGTCCCATCTAGAGTTCTGATATCAGCAGTACAGGCCATATAATTGGCCTGCCTGAGTCCCAAGGATGCTGCCATGTACTGTTTCTTTACCATGGCATCAATCCTCCTAGAGTACTTATCTGGGGGGTGAAGCCAAGGGTATATTTGCCTTATCACAGGCAGCAGCCTGCACTACCCCAACATGGCTGCATTGCTGGGTAAGGAACTCTGTATCTGAGCCTGAAAGAGTGTACCTCTTGTCCATTCTCTTATCCACAGGAGGTATAGAATTAGGAGTCTTTAAAATCTTCATTGTCTGTTTCCCAAAAGACTTGTGAAGGGGAATAGACAGCCTTCTGGACCCTGGGATATCCATCATTTCAACATAGGCTCCTCCTGGTCATCCACAGCTTCTTCCATAGGAAGCTGAAGGGTTTCAGCCACTTTATTGTAAAACATGAAATGGGAAGGGGACTCAGAAAGCCTAGGAGGAGACACTCCTGAAGGTCTATCTGGGGAGATGTCCGGGTCAATGGGCACATCCAGACTTTCATAATCACATTCACTTTCCTCATACTCTCCTTCCTCCTCCTCTGGTTCATAAAATTCCTCCAAATCATAATCCGGAACCGGTGGAACCAGCCGAACCGAGCGCCTTCCTGATGGTGCCAGTTCGGTCGGAACCGGGGATAGCGACTGAACAATTTTTATCACTTTGG
This sequence comes from Neoceratodus forsteri, assembly GCA_016271365.2. Lineage (NCBI taxonomy): Eukaryota > Metazoa > Chordata > Ceratodontiformes > Ceratodontidae > Neoceratodus > Neoceratodus forsteri. Next base: position 336,388,537 of record CM057452.1, on the reverse strand, counting down.
CTATTTCATCAGCGGTTGGAGAAGAAACTTTTGGATCCACACCGGCTGATTTATCCCTTCTTGTTCTCTTAACCAGAACTGACTCCTCGGAATCGGTTCTCCTTTTGCCCGAAGAAGTTTTGCCCTGGTCAGAGCACTCCTTCTGGTTCGGTTTGAACCGAACCGGGCTGGCCATCCGGGTCAGCGGACTTTTTGGCCTCCCTTTCCCTGAGCCTACCAACTCTCTTTCTAGGGTAGCTGCAGGAAAATTCTTGCAAATCTGGCAGTCTGAATCGAGGTGGTCAAACCCCCAGACAATAAACACAGGTGGTGTGGGGGTCAGCCTTAGCAAAGACTTCCCCACACACACTACAGTGTTGAAACCCAGTGGGCCCAGTTTTTTGGGGGGGTTTCTCAGACATGGCCAGTCCTAAACAAAACTTACCCTTTTAATGGCAATCTGCCAGGCAAGACACTCTTATCGGTTCCTGACCGTGTCACGGGTCGTAGAAAAAAACGTAATAAAATCTGTTTTTTTCAGAACCGATAAGAACCGGTGACCACACTCTAAAAGCAGAAATAAAGATTTTTAAACCACTTGATCAGTTCAAACTGAACCGATGAAACGTTTACAAGTTCCACACAGAATAGAAAACAATATAAACCTATCTAGTACTCACGAATACCACAGACAGAGACTGAAACGACAGGTTGCGGTTTAAATACGGTTGAAAACCGAGAAAAACGGTACTGTGACAAATTGAACCGAGCAAAGGAGAAATCTCCGGAGCGACTGTTCAGTGAGGCGGAGTAAAGAATCTGACGGTTTGAGTTCAAACAGCAACAGACAGAGTCTCAACCGAGCTCGAGCTCAGCGTTCCATGTTTGGCATGGAAAGTTAACTCTTTCATCTCCGGGGCAGTTCGAAGGTTGGAGCTCACTGCAAATTGTCAGAATACAGCAAGACTTCATGTTGTTTGAATAGAAGTCCATTATATAGGACTTCCCACCTTGGGAGTACTACTAGTTCGTTCTCATGTTTTTTTTTTTCTGTTCGTACCTCCTTCCTTCAGTGCCAGTCCCCACTTCTTAGGCAGACACAGATGGCAGTCTCTCTCCCCACTCCATAACCTCCCTGATTCTGCCCTGGCAGTTCCCCATCGAGCTGTGGCTGTACCCCCAAGGGTGGGGCAGCATCACCCAGAATCTTGCTAGTGTCAGATCCACCAGGGATGTCAGGCAGGCAGGTGTGGGCAATCAGGGTCTCTCTCTGCTGGCTCTCCATCACCTAGGAGACTGACACTGGTGTTTCTTCCTCTTTTCTCCCTCACGTGGTGCGCGTCCTTGACGTCAAGGCGCTATGCACCAACGTCCACCATGCATCTCAGCCAGCCCCACCTGGTAACAGGACTTGCCGTACCCCAAGCCTCTGCTCCGGGTCAGGCACACTGCGGGCCATAGCCTTCCCCCAGAGAAGGTGAACAGTTGAGGACACTCAAGCCTTCTCCTTGGCCTCGACACGTCCTCCAGCAACCTGAGTCTGGTCCCAAACCCAGGTCGCTGCTTCGCAAGCAGAAATCCACCTGCTGCTCCGACAGGCTGGCTTCATTCTCATTTTTACCGCCCCATTGGCATTTAGTTGGTTGCAATTTTGAGTCTTCTAATTCTGGTTTTAAAAGCAGAGAACTGGGGTATATTTTTGTTACAATTCAGTCTGATCATTAGGAGACTGTAAGGGATTGAGTATGACAACCACGATGTTTGTCTTTCATGATGGATAAATCTCGCTGAGCTGACTTGTTCTTATAATGGGAATGGTTTGACAAACCGGTCAAACCCACTAAAATTTGAATTTCCTAGGAAAAACTCAAGCAGATTTTTGTTACTTCAAGACCATCTTTCTCCCCAGGAACATGTTAAACTTGGTAAGTTTGGGTTTTCGGCAGCCACCTGTTCATCTTATAAAAAAAGGTCATCACAGGTGGGTGGTCATATTGGTATCTACATGAGTTGCTTTCGAGCAATTTGATGTCTTGGCAGATGAGGGGAGATTTGTTCCCATAAAGGGCCAATTTCAGAGCAAGGTAATTACACTTGCTTCAGTTTATATCCCACTGGGGACAGATTTCCAGACCTACCGTCATTTCTTTCCAACATTACAAGAGTGGACAGAGAAGGACATCATTTGGGGTGAGGATTTTAATTTAACCCTTATTCTACAACTTGACTCTATTTGGGGTATTCCCAGGTGGGAGCATAAAACTGCCAAGGAACTTGGCAAGTTGTTAGGGGAGCTGGGGTATTTAGATACCTGGCACCATCTTCATGGTAAACAACAGAATTACACTTACTATTCACCCGTCATAAGATGTACTCAAGGATTGATTATGTTTTTCTACCAAAGAAAACCTTGGGACAAGTTCAGGATTGCTGGGTAGGGGATCTAGTCTTATCTGACCATGTCCCTCTCTTTCTACAGCTGAAGTTGGAGGATTTAAAAAAAAATTCCTTTTGCACCTTAATGTTTCACTATTTCAGGATGCTGAGGTGAAACAGTCAATTCAGGAGGCTTTTAATCAGGCCCTTTCAGATAATGATTCTCCGGATACTTCCCCAGCTCTACTTTGGGACACCATTAAGGCTATTTTGAGAGAGAAATATATTTCCCACTCTGTTCTTAAGAAAAAACAAGAGGCTAGGCGGGAGCAGCTATACCATCAGATCGCACAACTAGAATCCCAGAGGAAGGTCCATTTTGATAAAACCCAGGCAAAAACATTACTGGTTTTAAAAAGAGAACTGGGTAATATACTTGATTATCAGGTGGAACAAAAACTTTTTTTAAAACAAAAATATTATGAGGGAAATCTCAGGTCTCTCGGACTTTTAGCTAACAGCTCCGAAACATCCGTACAAGTAGCAAACACTGCACCTTATCCCTGAGATTGTAGATGCTTTCAGAATGCTTTACAAGGAGTTGTACAGTTCAGGCCCTTGTCAGAAGCAGGCCTCTCTTGCTCAAAATTTAAATGATTTCTCTCTCCCAGCTCTCTCACAACAGAGGAGTGCAGCCCTGATGTCTCCCAATACTTTGGCTGAGGTGTTGGCAAAGATAGCCAGTCTCAAATCTGGGAAATGTCCAGGCACAGATGGCCTGCCAGGAATTTTATAAATATCATAAGAAAATGCCTATGCCACTATTGCTTGAGGTTTATCAGGAGGTTTTGTCTCAGGAAGGTTCAATTCCTAATTCTTGGTCTCAAGCAGTCATCTCGGTAATACCCAAGCCTGGAAAGCACCCTCCTGTTTGTTCATCTTATAGGCCTATTTCCATCCTTAATACTGATTATAAGTTGTTCACCTCTTTAACTGCAAAGAGCCTGCTACAGGTAACTCTGGAATTGATACATTTACATCAGTCCGGGTTTGTCCCAGGCCGTCAGGCTCAGGACAATCAGGTGCACAGTTCATGTAATAAATTTCCTTCATTCTTCTAAACAACCCACCCTTTTACTTAGTTTGGACACTGAGAAGGCCTTTGATAAGGTCTCTGGACCTTTCTGAGGGCTGTTCTTTCCAGGTTTGGGTTTCCAGAGACCTTTATTCATTTTTTGTTTAAATTATATGGCAGTCAGGTAGGTAGGTATTATCAGGGCGAACAGACACATTTCATCTCAGTTTCGTCTGAGGAGGGGCACCGGTCAGGGCTGTCATTTGTCCCCACTTCTGTTCACTCTGTACATTTAGCCTCTGGCTCAAAGTATAAGAGGGAATCCAGCAATCAGGGATTCCTTTAGGAGGATTAAATCATAAACTCACATTATACGTGGATATTTTACTGTACCTGGCCAACACTGGAGTATCTCTCAAGCAGTGTTTAAACAAATCCCTCATTTTCTGCCCTCTCAGGCTACACCTTTAATACTACTAAAACTGAAGTCTTCAATTTTAATTCACGGTATCCCCTGGACCTTAGAAGACCTTTCTGATGAGATGGGATCTCCCTCCTGAAATATTTAGGGATTCACCTAACATCTCAAGTGTCTCAGTTATATCAACTGAATTATTTATCCCTAATATCTCAATTTTGGCAGGATACAGAAAGATGGTCTCTGCTGCCCCTGTCCCTTCACTCATGGATTCAGGCCTTAAAAATGAATGCTCTGCCTAGGCTCCTTTTCCTATTTTAGTGTGTCCCCTGTGCAGTCTTTAAGAAGGATTTGGAGTCCAGGTAAAGTACAGTTATGTAAGAACTTACCATAACAGTAGATCTTCAAGAGGAGCTCTTGCAGCAGGTGGCACCATTAAGACTAAGCAGCCAGGTGTTAGGACCCCATGGAAAACTTCTAGCTAGCAGTCTATGGCAGGATCTGCCCGACGCCGGCTCTGCCCCGCCAGATGTGGTATAAAGGGTGGTCCCCGACCACCTCAGTTCTCCTGCTGAGACCGGCTGAAAAAACAGATGGAGAACTGAGGAGGATCTCCTATCCCCAAAGAGAAAAATGTAATACTAGTCCCCAGGGGCAGGTGGGTGGGAAAGCCAGCTGCTGCAAGAGCTCCTCTCCAAGATCTACTCTTACAGTAAGTTCTTACACTGTACTATCTCACTTTGAGGGCTCTTGCAGCAGGTAATATCATTAGGACTGAGTCCCAAGCAATATCCAAGAGGAGACTCAGGTCAGAAGGAGAAGAAGTGGAAGTGCATTGCCTACTGTAATTCTTGATCTTCTTGAATGAGTCTCCACTACTCATTCACACTAACAGGAGTTCGCTGGAGGCGCTAGGACCCAGCGGGAGCAAACTCTTTCAAGAGGGCCAGTGCCCAAGATGGAGCTGCGAGGAGTGGCACCGCGAGCCTCGGCTCGTGCAGTAATGACTATCTCGGCATCGACCCTCCAACCTCCTCAGTACCTTTTTTCCAAAGAGGTGCAGCATAAGTAACCTAGAAGGTCTAAACTAAAAATCAGACATAAGATAGTCCGAATGACCCCTGTAAGAAGGGTCAACAATAAAGTCTTCACAGCTCAGCCACTGAGGGAGTGAAGACCAAAAACAGAGAGTGTGCTCGGGGGATGGTGGGTGGGCGTGTGAATGATTTGTGGAGACTCCATCCAAGAAGATCAAGAATTATGGTAGGTATGTAATTTCCATATCTTACTGGACATAAAGTCTCCACCACTCAATCGCACTAATGGGAGAGTACCGAGCTGAATAAACCCCCGAGATGGGCGTCAGGAGATAAACAGCTCACATACTTAGGACAGAAGTCCGTTAAGAATGGTCATGCCAAGCGACAGATGTTATCTGGCATGGACATCAAGGCATAGTGCATAACAGTATGCACGGAGCTCCAAGTGGCCGCATTGTAAATATCTGTGATGGGCATGTTGCAGATTTTACCAGAGATGCCTAACTGCTCTGGTAGACTGAGCATTCACTCTGCCTTCCAGCTTGACCTGTGCCATAAAATAGCAGTGGCAAAGGCAAGCCACTAGCCATGCTGAAATACATCTGATAGCAACAGGTTGACCCAGCCAGGTCTCACTGAAGGAAACAAACAGTTGTTGAGCATTGTGAATTTCTTTTGTTCTATCTAGATAGAACCACAATGCTCTCTTAACATCCAGAGAATGAAGGATACGCTCCCCTTCATTCCAGAAGTTCGCTAAGTAGGTAAGAAGGACTAAAGGTTGGTTTAGATGGAATTCTGAGACAACCTTAGGGAAAAACTTAGGATGAGTCCAAAGAACTACTTTGTCCTTGTAAAATACAGTGAATGGAGGGGTCTGTGACCAGTGCATGTATTCGGAAACTCTATGGGACGAAGTAATGGCCAACAAGAAGGCCGCTTTTCCAAGTGAGGAACTTCAAGCCCAAGTAGCTAGAGGCTCAAAAGGTTTATGAGTGAGCATGTCTAGCACATGGTTAATGTCCCAGGCTGTGACTGGACGTCTGATAGGAGGTCTAGTATGCAGAATACCTCTAAGAAACCTCTTACCCACAGGCAGCTGAGCCAGTGACATGGAAAGTGCCGGCTCATGACATGCTGAAATGGCACAAAGATGAACTATGTCTGTGGAGTACTGCAGATCTCTATTTGAGAGGTCTAAAAGATACTCTAAGACCTTATTCAATGGGCAGGAAAAAGGGTTCCAAGAGGATTATGCACACCGGATAGAGAAACGCTTCCATTTGGCTGTGTAGGTTTTTCTAGTGGCCGGCTTACGTGCAGCCATAAGAATATCTGAAACTGTATGATAATCATTGAACCTATTCACCTCTATCTCTTCAGGAGCCAAGCGTGAAGGTGAAGCGACCTCTGGTTGGGATGGACCACGGGACCCTGGGTCAGAAGGTTCATCTGAAGGGGAAGTGTCTTCGGGGTTCCAATACACTGTTCAGCAGTGGAAACCATATCTGCCGAGCCCAGAAGGGGCAATGAGAATCATTCTGCCTCCTTGAGACTCCAATTTGATTGGAGAAGTTCCCTCTGAATAAGGGGGATGGGCAGAAAGGCATATAGAAAGCATCTTGTCCACCGCAACCTGAACGCATCTTGACAAAAAATGCCAGGTCCTGGATTTCTGGAGTAGAAGAGATGCAGTTTTGCATTGAGTGGGGATGTAAAAAGGTCCAAGTCTGGAGTTCCCCACTCTTGGAAGAGTGACTGAATGATAGTTGAGTCGAGAGACCACTGAGAGGATCCATCTCTGTTCTGCTGAGACAGTCTGCCAGCTCGTGATGCACTCCTGGCAGGTAAACCACCTGAATCAAAACCTTGTGTTCCAGGCACCACTCCCATACTCTCATTGCTTCCCTACATAATGGGTAAGAGTGTGCACCGTCCTGTTTGTTGATGTAGTACATCACTGCTTTGTTGTCCATTTGAAGGAGAATGTTCTTGTGACAGAGTATGTCCTTCAAGGCTTGGACTGCATAGAGGATGGCTCTCATTTCCAGGATGTTTATGTGGAGTTGGGACTCATCCTGAGTCCACGTACCCTGGGTGTGGAGATCCTGGCAGTGGGGTCCCCAACCCATCAGGGACGCGTCTATGGTAATTGAGATCTGATGATCCAGAGGGGCAAAGGGATATCCTTCCAGAAGATTGTCCTCCTGAGATCACCAGGTGAGCAACCTCTTCAGAGGTTCCGTCACCTTGATGAGAAAGGACTGAGGGTGAGTGGTTGGGGACCACTGAGTACTGAGTATACACTGGGTTCTCATGAGAAGCGAGCTAATGGTACAGTGAACACCGAGGATGCCATGAGGCCCAGCATCCATTGCATCGAGATAGCTCGAACCAAGCTGCGTTTTCTGATGTATCGGGCCATCTGTAGGATATCGCTCCTTCTGTCCTCCGGAAGAAAAGCCTTCAGTACAGGAGATGTCCAGAAGAGTTCCTATGAAGTGGAGCTTCTGGGAGGGCTGCAATTGTGACTTGTTGAGATTCAGCAGGACTCCATGGACGTGAGGAAGTCTGAGGCCATGGCCACAGCCTCCAGAGTCTCTTGCCTGGAAGGACTTGCTAGGAGCCACTCATCCAGATATGGAAACACTTGTATTCCAATTTTCCTGAGGTGCGCCACGAGAATTGCAGTACTTACCTTTGTCTGCCTTGTTTCCCCAGGGTTTACCACCCCAGGTGAGGTTGGCAGGGTCCCCCCCAAACCCCATAGGATACAGGATCTAGTTTGCTCGGATGGCACCTGGATAGCTTGGGGCAGGGCCCATGGGAAGTCGGATTCATCCTACCAGTTGGTGCTGTGCTTTTCCCTGTTCAGTGGCCCTCAGGAGGTGCGAATGTGCAGTGCCATCATAACGCACATTGCATGCTCCCAAGTGATGAGAGCTGACAGCTGCCACACCTCCCATGCATCCTGATGGCCCAGCATGCCCAACCCCTGGTCCCCACCAGCTGTCAAGTGAGCGCCGGGATCCATGTCCCCCTACCTCAGAGGAGGACGGCAGTCTATCAGACATTCAATCCTCCTCCCCCCCACAATCCAGTCCTCTGACTCCTCAGCTCGCTGCAAACTTGGGATGCCGGCGTCAGTGGGCCTACATTTTCAGCCTGTTTAAAGGCTAAGAACCTGATTGTGTAAAGAAGTATTACATTTTGACCACTGGGTAACACAACAAATAGAGACTCATCAATCAATGGAAACTCCACTGGGCAACTTCTGCTGATAGCTAAAACATATACGTATATAGCAGAACTCTAGCTTATACCTTTAGAAATCCAAGTAAACCAATATGGATCACAGAAACATAAACTTTGATGGCAGATAAGGACAGCTTGGCCCACCTAGTCTCCCCATTTCCCTACCTACTGGATAAGCTGCAGATCCTAGTTAACCAACAGCCTATTTCTTCCTACCCCCACAAGAAATGAAAATTACGTACCTACTGTAATTCTTGATCTTCTCTTGTATCTTTACCATTCATTACTGCTTGGGTGTCAGCCGGAGGCACGCACCCGCCACGGGAGATTTTGTGGGTTTTTTTTCAAAGTCGGCTCTGACCGAGCCGCCCACAAGAGCAACACGCTGCGTCATGCGCAAGGGGTGGCCGTTAGGCACCAAAACTCCTCCTCCATCTCAGTTCTGATAGCCAGAGGACAGAAAAGGTTAAAGAAAAAAGGGGAGAGCGAGGCAAGAGAGCCGAGGGATAGAAAAAGGAAACGATATAAACTGAAAAGGAATAAGCCAGTAGAGGACAGATGGAAGAGGGAGAATACCTACCCTAGGGGACAGAGGGCCTGCCATCTGGGGTGGCTCTAAAGGAAGAACAAATAAAGAGAAAGGAAGAGGAAGCAGAAGAGAAGAGAAGAGAGAGGGATGCTGAGAGGGGAGAACACTGCCCATAGGTATATTGGTTGAGAGGGTTATAAGCTCAGAACCAAAAACCAAGGGAGCAAGAATCCCTTCTAATAGGATTGAGAAAGGCCGTTTGTAAGATTGGACACAAGGGCAGGTTCTCTATAATCTCATCATCCTAACCCTCTACACTCTAGCTGAGAGCTTACAGACTGCCCGGACAGAAACTGTTCCAGAAAAAGAGGGCCCAACTATGAGGAGGGGGGTAAGCCCCTTAGCACCTTGTGAAGTGCTAACACCGAAGTATGTGGGTAGGGCTTAGGCCCTACAAGAGGCAGCTTTGTATGAAGGATAGAGTGCAAACTCGATCGGACTGCCAGAAGGCAAGGCTAGGGCAGCAGCTCTAGGTTAAGAAGTGCAGAGCACCAACTAGAATGAGCTGACAATTAAAAATGCCTGCCAGGAGAGCCTTAATTTTGAGGCCGATCCAAAAGGACAGTCTGTTGAGCTGTGAGCTGAGCATCATGGCTAAGGAGCCCAGAGGTCACCCCTAGGGGAGTCAGAAAGAGTTCCTCAGAATAGGTGAAAACCCTCTCGTTCTTCTTTACCTTGAGGAAAACAGATCCGTTTAAGAAGAGCGGAAACCAGGGTGATTTTGTTTTGTTTTTTGGCATAAAGGCCAAAGGAAGGGAGAGGAACGAGATGGGAGGATGAGATGCCACAGTAGGAGGCCACTGAGGGGAAGGTGGGTGAGTATCAGTAATGAATGGTGAAGATACAAGAGAAGATCAAGAATTACGGTAGGTATGTAATTTTCATATCTTCCCTTGTCAATCTTCACCATTCATTACTCCTTGGGTGAGTACCAAGCTCCCCCGAGGATAAGAAACCCTGAGGAAGCAAGACCCCCAGCCTCCTGTTGGTGAGAAACAGAAGGGAAGACCTTGGGCTAATCAAGCAAGAAGCCTATGGTGGGGCAGCTAGGAGGTGTCCCGAGGACAGGAGATGGAGGAAGCCCCTGCAGAAGTCTCAAAGCACTGGAGGAAAAGAGATGGGTCCCCCGGAAAGCAGAGCGAATCACCCTATGCTGGGCCAGGGGTGACAACCTTGATAGACGAAGCCATGCCATCCGTCTAATACACATCACTGTCCCTGCAAGCCTGGAAGCCACCTCACTGGCATCATAAGATGCCCTTGCTTGGTGACTTGCCAGCTCCAGGCCTATAGCAGAGAGGGCAATAGCCTATCTGGTTTGCTCCGTATCAGGCATTGATGCTAAGAGCTGGGAGAGCATCGACCACAGATGCCGATTGTAGGCAGCGTGGTGAGCCTGATGTGATGCAATGCATAACATCGCACGAGAGGAAGAGAACATTCTTCACCCCCACCGGTCAAATTGTAGAGAATCTGAGTCCGGTGGATGGTCATGGGCCAGGTGGCAGCGCCCGAAGGGAGTTTCTAGGTATGCCAATCCTGAAGCTGGGTTGGGGAGAGTACCTAGAGATTCCGATGGGGCACAATACCTTTGTTCGCAGTCTGCCGGGCTGGAGAAAGGGCGGCTGGCGACTGCCAGAACAGATAGACGACTCCTGGAAGGAACAGGCCAGAATAGTACCACCAAATGCTGGGCACTGAATTCACTGAGGAATTCACGCATCTCCCTTTCGGTATTGTCTCGCCTAACATAGGAGATACGAAGATCCCTCACCATCCTCGAAAGGAATCGCTGATATTCAGTGAAATCAGCATCGGAGGAGAGATGTGCAGTGGGTTGTCTCTCTCAGAGGAGGGAGACGAGGATGATGGAGAGCTCGAATGTCCAGAGGACTCCTGTGGCAGTGGGGACAGGTGAAAAACCCACTCATGCATGTAACTAACATATGAGGGGAAGGCCGCCGAAGAGCCTCTGAACGTCTCCCAGGATAACGGGCCCGTGGGACTGACATGGCCTGGGAGAGAGGTGGCTGCAGAGGAATAGAGAGGGGCACCCATGGCGAGGCAACTGTCCTCTGCTGAGGCTCTGGAATCCAGGAACAGAGCCCAAGCTGGCAGGATCCCGGACAACAAACCAGGTCGCAGAACGGAACCCTGAGGATGCGAAGCCTGAAGAGCCTAGAAGGGGATCCTCCCCAGACGCAACCTGGGGCTGCATGGATCCAGAAGGGCAGCCCACAGCAACGCCACCAGAGGGGTCCCTGGGGCTTGAGAGGAAAAGACAGGGCCCAGTGTCATGGTTCCTACCGCCCCGAGGGGTGGCAGGTGAAGACCGAGGCGCTCAACCCCTGTCCTCTCGACCCTCGGACTCTGAGAATGCCTTCCTCCCGACCCCAGCAACCCCCATGACCTCCTCAGGAGGGAGAGCCCTCCTCCAACTCCTCTCCACCCCAAGGGACCCCAGACCACCCCAGCCTGGGAGGCCCCAGGGAGGACAGCAGCATAGACAGAGGAATGGGCGACTCAGGCCGCCTAGCACCTCATCACTGGAAACCCTGACTCCAAGAGTCAGGGTGCCAGGACGGTCCACATCTGAATCACCCAAGGAGGAGAGGAGGAAGAGACCAGCTGAACCACAATACTGGCAACCGCTGGGGGTCTCCAGTGAAACGCGCCACAGATAGTGCCAGTGCCGCGCCTGGATGACCCCAGACCCCTGCAACACCTAGACCCGCCCAGACTCCTAATGGCACTGGCCAGACCCACGGCACCGCCCTTGGTGCCGGGACCCAACTCGACACCGCCAGAAGAACCGACCGACTCATGGCGCTGCAGGCGCACAAGAGCCAACACATCATTCACGAATGGCGCTGCTCTCGATCACTGGTGCTGTGAACGTGTCGGGATCCAACAACAGCGCCGAAGGTGGCATCGAGGGTCCACGATGCTGGGCCCAGCAGACCTGGGCCTTGACACTGGGGAGCCTGCATCTCCGAGGAGGTGACTGCCGAGGCGGTGTCCCCGCCTGCCCCGAGAGGAACCACGGCATTCCACAGACACTGCAAAAGAAGCTTCCTCTTCGGCAAGAGAAGATGAGGAAATCTCCTCCTCTACAGACCATATAGGCCTGAGAGGGGACCGGGAGGAAGGGTCTAGAGACCTTAGCTGGGAATCCCTGGAGCGGCGCCGTCCCCCGAAAGTCGGCGGGGCCTTGCCGATCTTAAATGCACAGACTTCCAGGATGCGACGGTCCATCAAGAAACAGGCGTCACATGCATCCATATTGTGGTTGGGACCAGGCAACGGAGACAAACATCATGCCGGTTCATGACGGAAAAATGCCGGCCACAGGAGCACCGACGAATAGGGCGCGGCCGCCTTCAACTTACGCTTTGCCCCTGAACCTGACATGATGCGAAAATATTAAGACTAAAACAACAAAGCTCGGCGCCATCAAAAAGTGAGAAAAGAATGGTCTTACCGTGGCGATCGAGAAAAACAGGAGGAGGAGTCTGGAAAGTCGATGGACAGGTAGGCCTAAATACTGAATCTGACCGTGCAGCAGGTGTAGCCTCGGCCGGCGGGAGAAACAAAACTGAGAGGGAGGAGGTCACGGTGCCTAACGCCGCCCTTTGCAGATGACGCAGTGTGTCGCCTGTGCAGCGCCGGAGCCGACTTTGAAAAAAAAATTTCGCGGCGGGTGCGCGCCTCCAGCTGACACCCAAGCAGTAATAAATGGTGAAGACTGACAAGGGAAGATTTGCCTTATATCTGTCCCATGCATTCTTGAATTCTCCCACAGGTTGAGACCCCACAACCTTCTCAGGAAGGTGGTTTCATGCATCCACCACCCTCTCTTTGAAAAATACTTCCTCACATTGCCCCTGAACCATCCCCCCTCTATCTTCAAATTGTGTCCTCTTGTTCTTGCACATCTCTTTTTCTTTTTTTTCATTTTATCTTTTTATTGAAATTCAAGTATATAAGAAAGCATGCATCTAATACAATAGAAGACTACCCTCCATGTAAGGTATAAAATATCACTTAACAAAACACAGTATTTAGGGTAAACATATTGGAGAATCCTTATATACATGTATTGATAATAAAACACAAACCTAGACGGGATGTAAGTGGAGAGCAGAAGGGTTACAATCAATAGAGTATTATAGGATCAGAAATAGCAACTATGTACGAAATACATGCTAGGGCAAGCTATGGCAAGGCATCCTGTAAACTGCAAAAAGTGATAAATGTAGTAATATGAACAATGTTCAGTAATGGAGAGTGAAGATAAGATAAAAGTGCAAGAGAAGAAAGAAGAGAGAAAAAGCAGGAAGAAAGGAAGGAGAGAGGGAGAAAACAGGGAAGAAGGGAAAAAGAGAGAAATATGAAATTACGTACCTACCGTAATTCTTGATCTTCTCTTGTATCTTCACCATTCATTACTGCTGGGTGAAGCCGGCGCACACCTTCTGGGGAGTTTTTTTTTTTGGAGTCAGTCTCATCGGCGCCGCCTCGAGCACGACGACATTACAAGCGCGAGGGGCGGCCGTTAGAGGTCGCAGACTCTCTATCTCAGTTCTGTTAGCCGGAGAGGCGAAAATAAAGGGTAAGAAAAAGGAAAGCGAGGCAAGAGAGCCGAGGGATAGAAAAAGGAAAGGATATAAACTGAAAAGGGATAAGCTGGTAGAGAATAGACAGAGGAGAGAGAATTCCTACCCTAAGGGACCGCAGGGCCTCCTTTCCGGGGTGGCTCTAAGGGAGGAACAGAAAGAAGGAAAGAGAAAGTGGAAGAAGAAGGAGAAGAAGAAAAGGGGCATGTTGAGAGGGAGAACAGTGCCCATCGGCATTGGTTGAGAGGCTTATAGGCTCAAGACTAACAAGGGAGCAAGAATCCCAGTTGTTAGGACTGAGGGGAGGTTCAACCGAACCACCTGAACAGATCCGAATGAGGGCAGACTCTCTGGACTCTCAACATGCCCAGTCCCTTCATCCTAGTTGAGGGCTCCTAGACTGTCCGGGCAGAGCTTGTTCCGGGTAGAGTGCCCAGCCAGGAAGGGGACCAAGTCCCTTCGCACCTTGTTAGGTGTTAACACAGCAGTGTACAGAAAAGACTATGCCTTCTCGAAGGCAGTTTTGTATGAAAAAATAGAGTGGAACTCAATCAGACTGCCTAGGGCAAGGCAGGCAGACGCTCAGAGCTGACAAGTTCAGTCAGTAGCTAGAAGAGCTAGAAATAATATCTGCCAGGAGGATTCTTGACTTTGCCGGGGCCAGGACAGGCAAGGCCACTTGGGCCGTGAAACTGCATGACCTGAAGAAGGTAAGGAATCGCACCCAAAGGGTGGTCAGAAAGAGTTCCCTCAGAAGTAGAGAAAATTATAACCGTGCTCGTTCCTCTTACCTTGAGGAAAAAAGGGAGATCCATTCACTAAGAATGGAAAAATAGAAAAGTTTTTTTTTTTTTTGGCACGAAGGCCAAGAAAAGTAAGAAGAACGAGCGGGAGGGAGATGCCACAGAAGGAGGCCACTGAGGGAAGGTGGAGGGTATTAGTAATGAATGGTGAAGATACAAGAGAAGACAAGAATTACGATAGGTACGTAATTTTCATATCTTCCCTTGTCAATCTTCACCATTCATTACTGCTTGGGTGAGTACCAAGCCCCCTTCCCCCTTAAAAAGGGGGTAGAACCCTGAGGGAACAAGACCCCCAGCCTCCTGTTGGAGAGAAACAGAAGGGGAAGACCCTGGCTAATGCAGAGAGAAGTCTATGTGGGAGAAGAGCTAGGAGGTGCCCCCCGAGGACGGGGAGACGGAGGAAGCCCCTGCAGAAGTCTCCTAGCTCTGGAGGAAAAGAGACGGGTCCCCCGGAAAGCGGAGCGAATCACCCTACACCGGGCCAGGGGTGACAACCTTGATAGACGAAGCCATGCCGTCCGCCTAATGTAGATCGCTGTCCCCGCAAGCCTGGAAGCCACCTCATTAGCGTCATAAGATGCCCTTGCTTGGTGTCTTGCCAGCTCCAGGCCTATAGCGGAGAGGGCAATAGCCTGTCTGGTGTGCTCCGTATCAGGCATTGATGCTAAGAGCTGGGAGAGCATCGACCACAGATGCCGATTGTAGGCAGCGTGGTGAGCCTGATGTGATGCAATGCAGGCCACTGCACGAGAGGAAGAGAACACTCTTCGCCCCCACCGGTCGAATTGTAGGGAATCCGAATCCGGTGGACGGTTGTGCGCCAGGCGGCGACACCTGGAAGGAGTCTCTAGGTATACCAAACCTGAGGACGGGTTGGGAAGGGTACCCAGGGATTCCGAGGGGGCACAATACCTTCGTCGACAGTCTACCGGGGCTGGAGAAGGGGCGGCTGGCGACTGCCAGGAACGGACAGATGCCTCCTGGAAGGGGATAGGCCAGGAAGGTACCACCAGGTGCTGGGCACTGAATTCTCCAAGGAATTCACGCATCTCCCATTCAGTATTGTCTCGCCTAACGTAAGAGATTCGAAGATCCCTCACCATCCTCGAAAGGAATCGCTGATATTCAGTGAAATCAGCGTCGGAGGAAAGATGAGCAAGGGGTTCCTCTCCCTCAGAGGAGGGAGACGAGGATGATGGGGAGCTCGAATGTCCAGAAGATTCCTGCGGCGGTGGGGAGAGTTGAAAGACCCGCTCATGCATATATCTAACTGATGAGGGAAGGCCGCGCAGAACCTCAGGAACTGCCGTAGGACCGACATGGCCTGGAAGACTGGGGGTGGTTGCAGAGGTACTGGAGAAGGGCACCTACAAAGAGGCAACTGACCGTTAGGGCTCTGAAATCCGGGAATGGAGCCCGAGCTGGCGGGATCCCGGATAACAAACCAGGTCTAAAACGGAACCCTGGGGATGCGAGGCCTGGAAGAGCCCAGAGGGGATCCTCCCCTGTGACGAACCTGGGACTGCATGGATCCAGAAGGGCAGTCATAGCAGCGCCACCGGAGGGAGTCCCGGGCCCAAGAGGAAAAGGCGGGTTCAGCACTACGGCTCCTAGCCACCCCATGAGGGGTGGCCGGCCAAGACCACAATGACCGTTCCCCCGCCCCTCGACCCCTCGGACTCCAAGAGAGCCCTCCTCCTCGACTCCAGCGTTCCCCCACCCCAAGAGGTGGCAACAGCACCCGGAAGGGTAGCTGTCACAGACCCCCTAGGAGGGACAGCTCCTCCTCAGTCCCCACCACATCACCCCTCCGGGACCCGGGGCCACCCCTAGCCCGAGGGTCCTCAGGGGAGGACGTGAGCGGAGACAGCAGGAGGGGCCCGCTGTGCCACCTAGCACCACGTGTTACTGGGGACCCCGACCCCGAAGAGTCAGGGTGCCAGGAAGGGTCCACGTCCGAGTCATCGACCTCCGAAGAGGACGAGACCAGCAGAACCTCCACGCTGGCAACCCTGGGGGTCCCCGGAGGAACGGCGCCGGTGCTAGGGACAGCGCCGGACGACCCTAGCCCACTCCCCTGTTGTGCCAGTTAGGCCCACGGCACCGCCCCTGGCGCCGGAACCCAACCCGGCGCCGCCGAGAGTGCAAACCAGCCTAGAGACCTTACCTGGGAATCCCTGGAGCGACGCCGTCCCTCGAAGGTCGGCGGGGCCTTTCCGAGCTTGAATGCGCGGACTTCGAGGACACGACGGTCCATGGAGAAACAGGTGTCACACGCGTCCATGTTGTGGTTGGGTCCCAGGCAATGGAGACAGACATCATGCCGGTCTGAGACGGAAAAATGCCGGCCACAGGAGCACCGACGCATAGGGGCGCGGCCCGCCTTCGACTTCTACGCCTTGCTCCAGACCTGACATGATGCAGACTAAACAAGGAAAAAAAACAATAAAGCACTCAGTCAGATATAGAAAAAGGAACGGTCTTACCAGTATATGGAGGCCGAGAGAGTCGCCTGAGAGAAAACGAGGAGTCTTGAGGTATTAGAAACCGAGAACACTATTCGCTACCGTGCAGCAGGTGCAGCCTCGATGGCGGGAGAAACAGAACTGAGATAGAGGAGGAGTCTGCGGCACCTAACGGCCGCCCTCGCGCATGACGCAATACATCGTGCTCGAGGGCGGCGCGTGGAGCCGACTCCCCAAAAAAACTCCTCGAAGGGTGCGCTACCGCTTAACCTGACAGTAATGAATGGTGAAGATTGACAAGGGAAGATCTGTGCACAAAAGTTTCGAGAAAACCTAATCTGAGAGCAAAATAAGAAGGAGGGCTAAATATCCCTAAGAATTAGGGTCTAGAAGAACTAGGTTCGATGTACTTGAAATAATCCTGCCAACATCTGTCATATACAGTGAGTCAGTTATGAGTAACATGAGATAATCGGTCTAGGGAGGCATACTGAGAGAGGCTTTGAAGAACGTCTAAAAGAGAAGGCACCAGAGTTGATTTCCATTTCATAAGAAACAGACATTTGACCAGAAGAGAAAGTATGTTTAGCCGTCTAAAATGTGCACGCGAGAGAAGAGAGCTATTGGGGATAAGGATGCCTAGAAGGAATAGCTTGGGGTCAAAATGTAGTTTTTGTCCTGTTACTCTGGAGGCAAGTAAACAGACTTTATGCCAGAGCTTATTAATGGGAGTGCAAGACCACAAGATATGAAGTAGATCCCCGTTGGCCAAATTGCAGCGCCAGCAATTATTATTATTTAATAGGCCCATTCGTTGAAGCACAGAGGGGGTTCTATACCAAGGATGTAGGATTTTAGTTTGTATTAAAGAACTACGGGCATCTTTAAAGGTATTCTATGCAATAATCCAACAATTATTCCATTGTGCATCTGAAATATTGTAGTTAAGAAGAGTAATCCATTTATTTTTGGTCTGTATAGACTGATCAGATAGATTATCAATAATGTCTTTGTAAATGGAGCTATTTAATTTTGTTGATAAATTAGTCCAGTGTGAGATGTATGGTTTTAGAAGAGTATGCCTATACACTAAACTAGAGAGAGAGTTATAAGCTGCCCGAATTTGTAAAAACTTCCAGAAGTCCTGTTTAGGAAAGTTCCATGTGACCTGCAAGTCTGAGAATGATCTAAGAGTGAGTGAATTCTGGTCCAAGATATCTCTGAGAAAGAAAATGCCTTTAATCCTCCATGTATGACAGAAAATTGGGTGATCTTCCAGAGTGAGCAGTGGATTACTTGTCCCATAAGGGGGCATAAAACCAGGGCGTTGGATTGGATTTCAGGAATTTGTGGGTTAGTTTCCAATAAAGAACAGAGGAAGATATAGTTGGGTGAGATTTTAGTTTAGACTAGCAAATGGGATTAAAAATGAAGGAAGTGAGAACTCCTCCCGGGCACAATGTGAATTCCATTGCAACCCACAGTGGTGAGTGAGGGGAGAGTTTCTGAAACCATTTAATGGTTTGGGCCATTCGGAAAGCCCAGAGGTAGTCTTTGAACCTGGGGAGTCCAAATTTCCCTCCTTTCCAATGTGATCGAAGTTTGTTGTGGTTAAATCTCGGTGGTTTCCCATCCCAGATAAAGTTACTATAATGTATGGTAAGTGCCTATTAACCACCATAATCAGTAGTCACACAGCTTTGTTATGCATTGTTTAGAATTTTAAAAGTTGTTAACCACACTTTGGAACTTCCAAACAGTGGCATAACAAAAAAGAATGCACCAGAGTTCTGTAATTCTCACACACAGAATACCAACAGTGTTTTTTTGACCATTCACTATAAAAGATGATGGCTGGGTATTGGGTGATAACCATGCTAATATCACCTCTCGTGGTTGCTAGGGCTACAGTAAACCTCTCGAGCGGCGCTCTCGAGGTTTACCATGTTGCCCTAGCAACCACTCGAGGTGATTACAGTGTGGTTATCACCCGATCCCCAGCCATTATCCTCTATATTAATTTATCAATTTTAGCAAAAAAGGAAGATGGTAAGACTAAAGGAATATTGGCAAAGAGGTAAAGAATCTTGGGAGAAATGGACATCTTAATGGCTGCAATTTTCCCCATGAAAGAGGGATTAAGAAGCTGCCATCTGTCTAGAATTGTTTTGATGTTATCAAATAAGGGGTTAAAGTTAATGTCCCATATCTTCCCTAAGCTACTAGTAATTTTGATTCCTAGATATGTTATACCCTGTGGTGACCAGCGGAATCCAAGAGGTACATTCATAAAGGCTTTACAGTGGTCGTTAAGGGGCATAGTTTGTGATTTGCCATAATTCAAAGCAAGTCCAGAAAATTTAGTAAAATTATTAAACAAATCAACCAACAGGGGCCCAGCCTCATTCAGGTTTTCAAGTAAGATTAAGAGGTTATCCGCATAGGAGAGAAAACATATCTTGAATTGCTCACAGGTATGCCCATAATGCCAGAAGATTGACGTAAACAAACAGTCAGAGGTTCCATGGTTTAAATAAACAGGGAAGGTGACAGGGACAGCTCTTTCTAGTTCCCCTTGCTAGATTATAGTAAGAGGAAAGAGTGGAATTAGTAAGTACTTTAGCAGCAGGGGAGTTATATAATAGCTTGATCCAGGAGCAAAAGGTATGAGAAAGACCGAAATAAGATAAAACTTGATGAAGGTAGTCCCAGTTTAAGGAATCAAAGGCCTTTTGAAATCAATAGCTATGGCTGCAGCTGATATCTTGAGGGATTTGGCTTTGTGAATTAAATAAGGAACGTAGGTGATCAGAACCAGGCCTATGTTTAATAAAACCAGCTTGCGAACAATGAATTAGCTTGGGAATCAAGGATTCAAGCCAAGAAGTTAGTAGTTTAGCAAATATCTTCCCATCCATGTTTAATAAAGAGATGGGCCTGTAACTTGCTGGGTAACTAGGATCTTTTTCTTTCTTAGGGATTAGGGTTATGATTGCTTCGGTGCAAGATGGGGGAAGCTTGCCAGTATTGGAAGCTTCGTGATAAACATTAAGGAGAAGGGGACATAAGGTGTCGGAAAACAATTTATAGAAATCAACAGGGAATTCATCACTCCCAGGGGATTTGCTGGATTTCAAGGAAGACAAAGCTTTCTGGATTTCCTGAAGTGAGAAGGGTTCATCTAAAGAATTTGTTTGAAGAGTAGAAAGATGAGGAAGATGTAACAATTTAAGGAACTGTTGAATGTGTAAAGTAGGTGGAGGATTTATAGAGGAGTTGTCGGAGTGAATCGTACCCTGTTCATCTTTTAGGCATAGGATATGTCATTCCATTTGTTGTGCTTTGAGCTGGTAAGAGAGAGGAGTTTCCCATTTTTATTGCTGTGTTACCAAAACTTATATTTAAGTTTAAATGAGGCCAGTTCTTTTACGAGAAATTAATTCGTTAATTTTAACTCTAAGTTGAAGAATTTCAAGATGAAGCTGAGAATCAGGACAGAGCTTATTAGAAGAAAAGTATAAATTCTCTTTAGCCTTAAGAGATTTTTCCAAGTCAGACAGCTGTTTTTCCCCTTACTCTTTTCCTATGTGCAGCATACCTGATAATTTTCCCTCGAATCGTAGCTTTAAGAGCTTCCCATACAGAGGACACAGAAGATTCAGTTGGGGTATTGTGAAAGAAGAAGTCCTGAATTTGTGCTTTGATCATGAGTAAGAAATTGGGATCCTTGAGAAGGAGAGGATCCAGCTGCCAGTAAGAAGATTTAGGTGCTAATGGGCCCCACAAAAGTTGCAATTTGACAGGGGAATGGTGCGAGATTATGATGGGAGAGATGGATGAATCAATAGTTTTTTTCCATTGTAACAGGAGAGGCTAACCAGTAGTCAATTCTACTGTATGTCTTATGTAGAGAGGAGTAAAAAGTAAATTCTCGATCACGGGGATGAAGGAGGCGCCATTCACCAGCTAATCCAACATCTTGCATTAGTAATGAGAGGGCTTTAATACTTCTAGGGTGGGGCTCTGTAGTGGGGCTACTTCTGTCAATGTTGGCTTCTAAAGCTAAGTTAAGATCCCCTCTAAGAATAACTGGTGTATTATCAGTGTTAAAGGATAGAATCTGTTGAGCTAAATTATGAAAAAACTCCGGGGAATCAGAGTTGGGTGCATAGACATTAACAAGCAGAAGAGGACCAGAGTTGATATTCAGTTTGACCATCACCCATCTGCCATCAGTATCAGAAACACAGTTTACAAGGGACCATTTGAGACTCTTATGAATAAGAATAGCAACTCCTCTTTTTTTTGAGGTATAGGATGATTCATAGATCTGACCGACCCAATCTTTTTTAAGTCTATGAACATCCTCTGCTAATAATTTTGTTTCTTGAAGGAAAGCAATTTGTGTTTTCTGTTTTTGAGATGTGAAAGAATTTGCTTCCGCTATAAGAAGAATTAAGTCCTTCACAGTCCATGTATATAAAAGTATGTCACTTATATTGTTAGTGTTAAAGAAGAAAATTACTCACCTTAGTAATGTTGTTTCTTCTAATGGAGTCTTGCTATATTATAGACATTAGCAGTTTGATCCAGCTCTAGAACTGCCCCGGAGTGAAATGGTTAAAACCATTCCAAAATAGAATTTTGCACGAGAGCAGCTCTATCTGTGTCATTTCAAACTTGAACTGTCAGATCTTTAGACCAAACTCACTAAGGTCTGTGTGGAAGCTGTAACCTACACTAGCCAAATGGCTACCTAAATAATAACAACCATTGATGGTCCCAACACCCCAGACTCAAGTCAGGGACCAGAAATACTAACACCATTCTAATAATATGAAAATGGAACATAAGTATAATAAAACACACACACGCACACATACACCCCCCAAAGTCCCAAAGGGACAAAATGCTAACAGGACATATGAGTGCCCACACTAAGTTGCCCGCACCCCACCAAGTAGAGGTTCTGAGAGGGCAGGTTGGGAGGAGGTCTATAATATAGCAAGACTCCATTAGAAGAAACAACATTACTAAGGTGAGTAATTTTTTCTTCAAACAACATGAAGTCTTGCTATATTATAGACATTAGCAGAATACACAGCAGTACCTCCATGGAGGAGGGGCAGAACCTACTTAGGGAATAGGCTCTGAAGAACAGCTGTGCCAAACCGAGCATCTCTCCTGGTCTGGACATCCAGGGAGTAATGCTTGGTAAAAGTGTGTACCGTTTTCCAAGTAGCAGCCTGGCAAATCTCTAATAAAGGGATATCTCTGGCAGCAGCTAGAGCGGCTGTACCCTGGTAGAATGAGCCCTCAAATGGGGGCTCTGCCCACTTTCTGATAACAAAATTGGATACAAGAGACAATCCACCTGGCTATTGATCTCTTAGTGGCAGGTTTGGCTTTCCCAACTTCACCATAGGTAAGGAAAAGTTGGAGGATTCGAACCTGTGACCTTTGGTAGCTCTATATAATAACTAAGAGCTCTCTTAACATCCAGGCTGTGCAACCTCCTCTCACCCAAAGAGGAGTGATCAGTGAAAATACTGGAAGGAGGATAGATTGATTAAGATGGAAATCTGAAACCACCTTAGAAAAACTTCCTATTAGTCCTAAGGACTACCTTATCCCTGTGGAAAGAAATAAAGTCAGTCTCCACTGACAAGGCTTGCAATTCACTTATGCATCTGGCAGAAGTGATAGCCACTAGAAAAACAGTTTTCCAAGTTAGGAACTTAAGCTCTGCAGAAGACAGAGGTTCAAAAGGGGGTTGCATTAACTGGGCAATGCAAACATTAAGGTCCCAAGCAGGGGCCGGTTCCCGAAAGGGAGGATTAGTATGGAGTAATCCCTTAAAAACTTGGAAAACACAGGATGAGAGGAAAGAGGGATGACTCCTGCTGACACAAAAGCAGACAGAGCTGCCAAATGAACTCTCAGGGTAGCTGGTCTGAGACCCAAGGAATTAAGATGTACCATGTAATCTAACAAAATGGGCAATTCAGCAGATTCTGGGAAATATTTTTCCCAGCACACCAAATGGAAAACCTTTTCCATTTAGAACTATAAGTAGCCCTAGTGGAAGGCTTTCTGGAAGCCTTTAGGATCTCAAGAACACCCTGAGAGAGGTGTAAATCAGCAACTCTAACTCCTCAAGAGCCAGGCCTTGAGGTTGAGGGATTGAGGTCCGGATACCAAACCTTCCCTGGGCACAAGTCAACAGATTGTGATTCCTGGGAGGCACAGGGAAGATGGACTGTCAGAGACAGAAGGAGTGGTACCAGGGCTGCCTGGCCCAATCCGGGCAATCAGAATCACCCTGCAAGGCTGAGATCTGATTTTGACTAGTACTTTGAATAGGAGAGGAAGGGGAAAGCATAGAGGAACTTCCTCCCAATCCAGAAGAAGGGCATCCAGGGAACTGAGCCCAGCACTGAGGCCTGCAACAGAACAGAGGAAGTTTGTGATTGTCTGGGGCTGCAAAAGATCTATCTGAGGGATGCCCCACCTGGCAACAACTATCCCCAGCACTTGAGGATCCAGGGACCATTCGTGATGGCCCTGGGAAATCCTGCTGAGGGCATCCGCTAGGACATTGTCCTTCCCTGGAAGATGAACTGCTATGAGGGAGGTGTTCAGGGAATAGACCAGAGACCACAACTTCATTGCCTCGGTGCACAAGGCCGAAGACCGAGTGCCCCCCCTGTTTGTTGATGTACCACATTGTTGTGGTGTTGTCTGTTCTGACTTGTATCACCTTGTCATGGACAGATGCAGAAAAACCTTGAAGAGCTAAAGACAGCTCTGAGTTCCAGCAAATTGATGTGGAGCAGAGATTCCTGGGGACCAAACTCCCTGAGTGGAAAGGTCGCCCATGTGAGCTCCCAACCCAGAAGGGAAGCATCTGTAGTGAGAGTCAAGTCGTGAGAATGGGAAATGAAGGGACCCCGCTCTTAAATTGCTCTGATCCTGCCACCACTGGAGAGCTAAGATCAAGGTTCAGTCACTGGGACCAACTTGGAAGGGGTCTCTCTCTGAGACCAAAAGGTTCTCAAGTGAAACTGAATGTCTCAGCTGAAATCTGGCTCCCTGCACAACAGCTGTGGATGCAGCCATGTGCCCCAGGAGCTGCAGAAAGTGTCTTGCTGGTGAGAGACCTGCAGAGTGAAGGAAGAGGCCAGAGCCACTAAATTCCTTACCTTTCTGGGGAAGAAAGGCTCTGGCTAGCTTTGTGTCCAATTCTGCCCCTATAAAGGTGAGTACCTGGACTGGTTCCAGAACCGACTTTAGTAGGTTTAGCAGAAAACCAGGAGGTGAGAAGCTGCTGGGTGACCTGCAGGTGAGATTTACCTGTTCTGGGGACTGGCCTACAATGAGCCAGTCGTCTAGATAGGAAAAACAGCAATCCTCTGCCTCCTTAAGTGGGCCATTGCCACTGCTAGACACTTTGTGAATATCCTTGGAGCAGAGGTAAGGCCGAAGGGCATTGCTCTGAACTGGTAATGACCTGAGGGTAGTTCGAATCTGAGGTACTTTCGATGGGATCTTCTGATTAGGACAGGAAATAGGCATCCTTGAGGTCCAGGAGGCTAGCCAGTCCCTGGCCTTAGGGAAGGTAAAATCATTGCCAGAGTTACCATTTTGAACTTTGGTTTCAAAAGATGCTTGTTCAGATATCTGAGATCTGAAATGGGCCGCCACTCCTGTCTTTTGGGGTAAGAAGTATCTGGAATACAGACCCTGCCCTGATGCAGGAGGAACCCTTCTACTGCTCTGAGAGCTAACAGGATGAGACCTCTGTTTCCAGGCGAGGGTCTCTGAAGCACTTGCAGGTAGAAAAGTCTGCTTCTCAACTTGGAACTTTTTGAGCTGAGAACCAGACCCTGGCTTACTACTTCCAGAACCCACTTGTCTGAGGTTAAAGAAGCCCAATTCTGACTGAAGTAAGCCAGCCTGCCCCCCACTGGTACAGAAGAATCGGCCCTGGGCACCCCATCAGGGTGCCTGTTTTGCAGGAGCTTTAGGCTGGGGGGTGGGAGCAGGTCTGCCCACCCCTCGTCTGCCCCTGCCTCTGAAGAAGCCCCTCTGAGCATAGGCAGAGGAGGCCTGAGTCTGGTAGAAAGGCCTGTGAAAAGGCCTACCCCTACCCCTGGGGCATGCCTTTGAGGAGTGGCTTGCCGCTCCTTAGCCTGGGCACTCTTGTAAGTAGTCCTATATTCATCCATCTTCTTCATGTAGTTCTCTGTCTGCTCTCCAAACAGAGAATTTCCCACCACAGGAAAATCCATAGCCTTAGTCTGGGTATCCTGTGACAAACTAGTACACCTGAGCCAGGCCAACCTACGAAAAGCTACAGATGTGGCCATGACCCTAGAGGAAACATCATTAACATCCACAGCAGCATGAAACTGAACCTTAGAGGCTTCAATGCCATCAGCAGCCACCTGTTCTAGTTCACTAGCCAGCTGGCCATGGGCCTGCTTGGCCAGTGCATAACAGTATCCCATCTAGATTTCTGATACCTAGCTACATAAGCCATATAATTTGCTTGCCTGAGTCCCAGAGAGGCTGCCATATACTGTTTTTGCCATGGCATCAATCTTCCTGGAATCCTTGTCAGGAGGATGTGAAGCAAGGAATATTAGCTTTATCACAGGCAGCAGCCTGAACTACCAACATGACTGCTTTGCTGAGAAAGGAATTCTGTATCAGGGCCTGACAATGTATACCTTCTGTCCATCTTTTATCTACAGGAGGCACAGAATTAGGAGCTTTTAAAATTTTAATTGTTTGTTTCCTAAAAGACTTATGTAAAGGAATAGACAATCTCCTAGACTCTGGAATATCCATCATTTCTACAAAATCAGGCTCCTCTTACTCATCCACAGCCTCTTCTAAAGGAAGCTGGAGGGTTTCAGCAACTTTTTTATAAAACATAAAATGAGATGGGGACTCAGACAGCATAGGGGGAGATTCTAAAGGTCTGTCTGGGGAGATGTCCGGTTCAATGGGCACACCAGACCTTCCAGCCACATTCATACTGTTCATAATCCTCCTCCCCTCCTCTGGTTCATAAAATTTCTCAATATCATAATCCTGAACCACTGGGACTGGACGAACCGACCTTTACCAGATAGTGGTGGTTCGGACGGACCCTGAGACAGTGACTGGACAATTTGTATGGCTTTTGCTATCTCTGCAGCAGTTGGAGAAGAATTTTGGACTCTAGACCTGCTGATTTTCTTGTTTTCTTTACTGGAATTGGTTCCTCAGAACCAGCTTTTCTTTGCCCGAGGGAAGTCTGGCCCCTGGTCAGAGTATACTCTTGGTTCGGGTTGGCATCCGGAACCGGCTGCGCCATCCGGGTCAGCGGACTTTGGCCTCGGCTCCCCTGAATGCCCAATCTTTTTCCAGGGTGGCTGCAGGAAATTCTTACATACCTGGCAGTCTGACTGGAAGTGGTCAAACCCCAGACAATAAACACATGTGGTGTGGGTCAGCCTTGGCAAAGACTTCCCACAAACATCACAGTGTTGAAACCAGTGGGCCAGTTTTCTTTTGGGTTTCTCAGACATAATGCCAGCCTAACCAAAAACTTGCCCTTTAACGGCAGTGCCAGGCAAGACACCCTTATCGGTTCCTAACCGTGTCACGGTATTGGAAAAACCGTAATAAATCCGCGTTTTAGAACCGATAAGAACTTGGAACCGACTCTAAAATAGTAACTTTTAGTTTTAAATGAGTTTTAAACCCACTGATCGGTTCAAAACTGAACCGATAACTTACAAGTTCCACACAGACAAAACCTTCATTTACTTACGGTTACCACAGATAGAGCTTGAACCGAATGGTTTTGCGGTTAAAATAAAACTATTCTCGGTTAAATCCAACCGAGAAAACACTTTTTAAACCGAGAAATGAACCGAGCAGAAGGAGAAATCTCCGGAGCGACTGTTCACTGAGGCGGAGTAAAGAATCTGACAGTTCAAGTTTGAAATGACACAGATAGAGCTGCTCTCGTGCCAAAATTCTATTTTGGAATGGTTTTAACCATTTCACTCCAGGGCAGTTCTAGAGCTGGATCAAACTGCTAATGTCTATAATATAGCAAGACTTCATGTTGTTTGAAAGGAATAATCACTGGAGTGTGAAGAGACAAATAAATGAGGCAGAGGATTATTAGAATACAATATAGCGAGCTCATGTATATGCAGAGAGTGGCAGGAACATTCAAGCCAAAAGTGAGATGTATGATACATGAGTAGCACAGATATCTTACTAGAGTTAGAATAGAGATGGGGAAGGAGAAAGTCATCAACAACAACAATACTAGTAAGCTAAATAACAAAGAAAATGTTTTATGGGTGTGAGGAGATATGAATCAGCCAACTGGCTAGAGACTCTCTCCACAACACTCTGGAGGCGTCGATGTAGGGAGGAGACTAGGAGAGATACAGTTATAAATATCAGCCCAAACCTAAGTCTGATCCCAGTAATATAATAAAGTAAGTATTCCTGATAAGCTAAACTGAAAGAAAAAATTACTCACCTTAGTAATGTTGTTTCTTCTAATGGAGTCTTGCTATATTCTGACATATGCAGTGAGTCCCAACCTTCGAACTGCCCCAGAGATGAAAGAGTTAACTTTCCATGCCAGGCATGGAATGCTGAGCTCGAGCTCGGTTGAGACTCTGTCTGTTGTTCTTCAAACTCAAACCGTCAGATCTTTACGAGCTAAACTCACTAAGGTCCTGTGTGGAAGCTGTAAACCTACACTAGCCAACTGGCTACTAAACATAAAAACACATTTTTTGGTCCCAACACAAAGACTCAAGTCAGGAGACCCAAAAATGAAAACACAACACCCACTCACCCCAAAAAAGAAGGGGTGAAAAAAAGGTGGGCACCTACTAAGTGCCAACACTGCACTGCCCACCCACATCCCAAAAACAGATGTTCTGAAAGGGGCAGGCAGGGGAAGGTCAGAATATAGCAAGACTCCATTAGAAGAAACAACATTACTAAGGTGAGTAATTTTTTCTTCAAACAACATGAAGTCTTGCTATATTCTGACATATGCAGACTACAAGGCAGTACCTCCATGGAGGAGGGACAGAACCTACTTAGGAAATAGGCTCTGAAGCACAGCTGTGCCAAACCGAGCATCACTCCTAGCCTGGATGTCCAGGGAGTAATGCTTTGTAAAAGTGTGAACTGTTTTCCAGGTAGCTGCTTGACATATCTCTAGAATAGGGATGTCCCTGGCAGCAGCCAGGGAAGCAGCTGTACCTCTGGTAGAGTGAGCCCTCAGGCCTGAGGGAGGAACTTTACCCAGTTTATCATAGCAAAATGGATACAAGAGACAATCCACCTGGCAATGGATCTTTAGTGGCAGGTTTCCTTTACCAACCTCACCATAAATGAGGAACAGTTGGAGGAGTCAAACCTATGACCCTTGGTACGCTATGTAGTAACTAAGGGCTCTTTCACATCTAAACTGTGCAGTCTCCTCTGCCAGAGGAGGAGTGGTCAGTGAAGTACACTGACGAGACATAGATTGATTAAGATGGAAATCTGAAACCACCTTAGGCAAGAACTTCCTGTTAGTCCTGAGGACCACCTTATCTCTATGAAAGGAGATAAATCAGGCTCCACTGACAAAGCTTGTAATTCACTTATCGTCTGGCAGAGGTGATGGCTACCAGAAACACAGTCTTCCAAGTCAAATGCGTAAGCTCTGCTGAAGATAAAGGCTCAAAGGGGTTGCATCGCTGAGCAATGCAAACATTGAGGTCCCAGGCAGGGCAGGGTCCC
The DNA here is from genome assembly GCA_016271365.2 of Neoceratodus forsteri. Classification (NCBI taxonomy): domain Eukaryota; kingdom Metazoa; phylum Chordata; order Ceratodontiformes; family Ceratodontidae; genus Neoceratodus; species Neoceratodus forsteri. The sequence continues at coordinate 336,360,101 of CM057452.1, read as the reverse complement.
TGAATGGAGGGTTGGTAAGCAACCTTGAAAAACTTGGAGAACACAGGGTGAGCTGAGAGAGAACAGGGCTTACCTGCTGAAATAAAAGCAGACACAGCTGCCAGATGCACTTTCAGTGTAGCTGGTCTCAGCCCTAAGCTATTTAAATGGACCATATAATCAAGGACTGTGGGCAGATCAACAGATTCTGGGGAAATATGCTTCCCAGAGCACCATATGGAAAATCTTTTCCATTTAGAATTATAAGTAGCCCTGGCGGAAGGTTTTCTAGAAGTCTTCAGGATATCCATTACACCTTGGGAGAGATGTAAATCAGCAAACTCTAACTCTTCAAGAGCCAGACCTTGAGATTGAGAGATTTGAGGTTTGGGTAACAAACCCTCCCCCTGAGCACAGGTTAACAGGTTGTAATTCCTGGGAAGACACAGGGGAAGATGGACTGCTAAGGACAGTAGGAGTGGATACCAGGGCTGTCTGGCCCAGTCTGGAGCAATCAGGATCATCTTGCAGGGTTGAGATCTGATTTTGACTAGCACTTTGAACAGGAGAGGGAAGGTGGGAAAAGCATAGAGAAAACTTCCCTTCCCAATTGAGAACTAAGGCATCCAGGGGGACTGAGCCCAACACTGGGGGTCTGCAGCAAAAAAGGGGAAGTTGGTGATTGTCTGGGGCTGCAAAAAGATCTATCTGCGGGGTGCCCCATCTGGAAAATATCATCTCCAAGACCAGGGGATCCAGTGACCATTCGTGATGGCCCTGGGAAATCCTGCTGAGAGCACCTGCCAGGACATTGTCCTTTCCTGGGAGGTGAACTGCCATGAGGGAGGTGTTCAGGGAGTAAGCCAGAGACCACAACTTCATTGCTTCAGTGCACAAGGCCGTAGACCGAGTGCCTCCTTGCTTGTTGATGTACCACATTGTGGTGGTGTTGTCTGTTTTGACCTGTACAACTTTGTTCTGAACAGATTTGGAAAAAACTTGAAGTGCTAGAAATACTGCTCTGAGTTCCAACAGATTGATATGGAGCAGAGATTCCTGAGGGGACCACAACCCCTGGGTGGTGAGGTCGCCCATGTGAGTCCCCCAACCCAAGAGGGAGGCATCTGTAGTAAGGATTAAAGAGTGAGACTGAGTGACAAAGGGAACCCCTTGTCTCAAATTGTTCTGATCCTGCCACCACTGTAGGACCTGGATCAGGGTTCGAGTTACTGGGATCCGTTTGGTCAGAGTGTTCTTCCTTTGAGACCAAAAGGCTCTCAAATGGAACTGAATGTCCCTCATCTGAAATCATGCTCCTTGCACTACTGCTGTAGAAGCAGCCATGTGCCCCAGGACCTGTAGAAAATGCCTTGCTGGTTGAGACACCTGCATGGTGAATGAGGAGGCCAGGGAGACCAGGGTCCTTGCCCTGTCCAGGGGAAAGAAGGCTCTGGCCTTCTCTGTGTCTAGCTCTGCGCCTATGAAGGTGAGGAGCTGGACAGGCTCTAGAACTGACTTTGAAAGATTTGGAGAGAACCAAAGAAGTGAGCAGTTACTGAGTTATCTGTAAGTGTAACTTGACTTGGTCTGGGGACTGGCCTACTATGAGCCAGTCGTCCAGGTAAGGGAAGATGGCAATTTTCTGCCTTCTTAGAGAAGCAACTACTACTGCCAGGCATTTTGTGAATACCCTGGAGCAGAGGTGAGGCCAAAGGGCATTGCTCTGAACTGGTAATGGCCTGAGGGCAGCTCGAACCTGAGGTACTTTCGATGGGAGCTTCTGATGAGAATATGGAAGTAGGCATCCTTGAGGTCCAGGGACACTAGCCAGTCCCCTGGCCTTAGAGAGGGTAGAATAATTCCCAGAGTCACCATTTTGAATTTTGGTTTTAAGAAGAAGCCAGAAGGTGAAGGAAGGAAACATATTCAATTCAGTGCTTTAGAGTAACTGGTAATTGGTATTTTTCTTTTAAACTTAGATTGTAGGCTTGTAGTGACACTATACTTTCTTTCTGTGTTGCCTTTACTTATAATTGTTTTGGGCTGTTGAAAATTTAAAACATAGTGGTGGTGTAATTCTGTGCTGTCTTTAATTGCTGCAAATTTTCGCCCCCACCCTTCCCCCAACTCTTAATTATATGCCCTGATAAATCTGATTGACAGGAGCTAAACACAGGGTATAGTAAGAGGTGTGAAGTAGGAGGGGCATAAGGGGGAAGAAGACCACCCTCAGCACGACAAGTGTTTTGACTCATTTATTTATTTATTGGTTTCTTTTTCCTTAAAAAATATATATATCTGACGATCAGTTACAGGATTTTTTAGTACTGTAAATAAATAAAAAGAGAACTAAGAAGCTTCAGTAGCAGAGAAGTAGTGGAATTGCAGTATAATGTGGGAGTGGTACAATGCAGTGGCTGTGGGGCAGCCATATTCAGAACAGACCTTCTGGACACTGGTGCTGCCCTCATCTGCATGCATCTCTGGACCGCGAAATGAGGTAGCCAGACTCAGAGCAGAAGTAAACTGGGTCAGGAGTACCATCACCCCTATCCAGGGACCACCCAGTCCAATGCAGCTGCCTCAAGGATGCCGAGCGAGGCACTTGGATGACAGTGGGCTCCAGGGAAGGTTAGAGCAGTCAGGCAGAGGCACATCCCAGATCCTATTCCTCTCAAGAACTCACTTATGCCACACTGGCAAATGAGGACAACCAAATAAATTGCCAGGGAAGTGGAAGGAAAGGATGTGGAGGTTAGGCAAGGAGGTGACCTCAGTGGGAAGCAGTGGACCCCAGAGGAGGAGGCGAATCCTGGTGGGGACTCCATCGTAAGAGGATCCAGCTAGGAACACAGGAGGGAGGACAGGGAGGTGAGGTGCCTACCAGGTGCCATGGCATGGAGGGATGGAAGGAAGATACTGGGGATCACTGGGAAGGCAAGGCACGGAGGGTGAGCTGGATGTCATTATCCACCTAGGTACTAATGACTTGGCAAATGGGGAGCCAAAGGAAGTTCAAGAAAGAGTTTAGGAAACTGGGGAGGGATCTCAAGCAAGTAGCTACTTCTGTCACTTTCTAGAAGTACTACCTGTGAGAGGCAAGGAGAGCATAGAGTGCATGCACCAGGAACTTTAACTCATGGTTGAAGAACTGGTGCTGTGAGGAAGGGTTTGGATTCATTGGTGACTGGGGACCCACCTGGAGGGATGGAGGTTTGTTCAAGCCTAACGGCCTGCATCCATCCTGGAGGGGAATCCAAGTACTCAATGATAAGTTTAAATGCTACACTGACAAGCATTTAAACTAGCAAAGGGAGTGGCAGGCCAGCAGGACGGTACCTACTTGCTCACCCCCACAGCTAGTAGTGGAACAGTGAACCAGAGGTGGCTATCTCTGCAAAGCAGTGTGCAAAAGATAAGATTAGTGTCCAAAAGGTGGATAAAGCAGAAAAGGGGCCAAATTCAGCAGAAGGGCAAACAGCAAGGAGAACCAGGGATAAATGACAACCAAGGAAGGGCTGGAGTAGAACAGTGAAGCAGTCTAGGGAGGTCAAATCATGAAAGCCATGTGTGCAAATGCCAGGAGCCTTAGCAACAAGATGGAAGATCTGGAGGCTGTCATGGTACAGTCAGACCTGGACATTGTGGCCATCACTGAAACCTGGTGTAATGATAACCATGACTGGGAGATGGCCATACCAGGCTACAACATATTCAGAAGAAGACAGAGCAGGCAGGAAGGGAGGAGGTGGCACTGTATGAAAAATGACATAAAGGGCCACACAGATCCAGGAGGAACAAAATGGGGAGAGATACTGTGTGTTAGCTGGAAAGGAAAATGGGGCCCAGCCATCCCACTTAGGTGTAGGTCTATAGACCACCAGCCCAGGAGGAAGAAACAGATAGGAGCTGATGTTAGCCATCAAAGGATGGCAGACAAAGTGGTAGTACTGGTTGGAGACTTCAATATACCAGGCGTGGACTGGAGCATGCAGCAGCAGCATCAACTAGGAACAGATTTATCCTGGACTCCTTCGGGTGCCTTCCTCAAGCAACTGGTCATGGAACCAACTCGGCAGAAGGCAATACTGGACCTTGTGCTCACAAACAGGGACAGTGTGATGGGGAGTAACAGTGGGGAGCACCTGGGTAACAGTGACCTGCCAGTCATTGTGGTTTGAAATCACAGAAAGAGCACAAGCAAACCACACAAAAACCTATCCTGGATTTTGGGGGCAGACTTGGGAAAATGGGGAGATACTTGAAAGAGGCATTAAGGGAATGGGGCAGGAATCAGGGTTGAGGAACAGTGGGCAGTATTTAAAATGGGGATTATAAGAACAACAGAATTATGCATTAAGCAGGTTAGCAAGAGGAAAAGGAAGAGGACACCATTATGGTTTCAAAGAGGTAGCAAAGAAAGTGAAAGCCTAAAAGATGCATTCAGGCAATACCAAAAGACACAGGCAGAAGGGGATAGGAGAGTACCAGGAGAAACGAGGCAGGGAGTCAGTAAGAGGAAGCCAGCTCAGACAGAAGAACACATTGCAAAATCAGTGGGTAAAGGACAAAACCTTTACAGGTACATAAGTGAAAAGAAAGACAAAGAGAGGATGAGTGAGACTGAAGGCGAGGATGGGAGCCGCGTGGAGGATTGACAACAATAAAGCTGACATATTGAACAGGTATTTCTGCTCAGTCTTTACTAAGGAAGAGGGGTAATGGGTCTGAAGGGAGTACAAGGGGTGAGAATGGTGCAGAAATGGACACAAGTCCTTTACGAAAAGAGTCCTGAAGGAACTGGAAGTAATAGAGCTGATAAAGCAATGGGGCCAGATGAGGGTGCACTCCAGGGTCCTTAAAGAAACTAAGAGAGGTGGTGGCTGAACCTCTGGCTATCCTGTTCAGCCAATCACTGGAAACAGGAGGTACCCAAAGACTGGAGGACAGAGATGTGAGTCCCCTTATACAAAAGTGGGAACAAAGGAAGCAGGGAACTACAGACCAGTCAGCCTCACCCGGTGAGTGGGAAAGATCATGGAAGCACTACTGAAAGGAAGTTAGTGGAACATCTGGTTGTCAAAATGGACTACAGGACCAAGGCAGCATGGTTTCAAGGGGAGGTCATGTCAAGGGACCAACCTCATTGAATTTTGACTGGGTGACTAGGAGGTGGATCAGGGAGGGCAGTGGACATGGCCTATCTGGACTTCAGCAAGGCCTTTGACACTGCTGACATAGAAGACTATTACAAACTGGGGAATATGGGTGTGGGCAGGACAGCAGTGTGGTGGGTAGGTAACTGGCTGGGTGGCAGGACACAGAGGGTGGTGGTAAATGGCTGTCACTCCACAGAGGAAAAGAGTAACCAGTGGGGTACACAGGGATCAGTGCTGGGACGGTCCTATTCAACATCTTCATCAGTGACATCCACAGGATCTAGAAGGCAGAATTTCACTGTTGCTGATGACACAAAGCTCTGTAACAGAGCAGACACACCAGAGGGTGAACAGAATGAGAAGGGACCTGCAGAAACTTGAAGAATGGTCAAGGGTTTGGCAGTTGAAATTCAATGCAAAAGAAGTGCAAGATAATGCATATGAGCTTAAAACCCTGGCAAATATATCCAGTTGGTGGGTGAGGATATGACATGCACCAAGCAGGAAGGGATCTTGGGGTTGTCATCTCTGATGACCTCAAAATGAGAAACAAGTGTGACAAGGCATCAGGTAAAGCAAATAGGATGCTGGGATGTATAGGCAGGGCATCACCAGCAGGGAAAAGGGAGGTCATAATTCGCTATACAGACACTAGTGAGGCCCCACCTGGGCAGTGTACAGTTCTGGAGACCATACCTCACGTGAGGACGCCATAGACAGGGTAGAAAGGTTCAGAGGAGGGCAACAAAGATGGTGCATGGGTTTGCATCACAAGTCCTGTAGACAGGTTGAAGGAACTGAACATGTACTCCCTGGAGGAGAGGAGGGAGGGAGGGGATATGATAGAGACATACAAGTATCTACAGGGAGGAACAGGGTGCAGGAAAACACTATTTTTAAGCGAAAAGATGTTTCAGGACTAGAGGGCATGGGATGAAGTTGGAGGAGGGCGATTCAGAGGAAACATGAGGAAGAATTTCTTCAGAAGTGGTGGTGGACAAGTGGAACACCCTGCCAGAGGAAGTGGTAAGGCTGAAACAATCACGGGATTTAGAATGCATGGGATAGACATAAAGGAATTCTAGAGGGCAGGGTGAGGAACAGACTTCTAGGAAAACAAACTGAACTTACAAGCTCAAATGGGCAGACTAGGTGGGCCATAGGCCCTTATCTGCCGACACTATCTATGCATCTATGTATCTATATAAAGGTGCTTGTTTAAGTATCTGAGATCCAGGATGAGCCGCCATTCTCCCATCTTTTTGGGGTAGGAAGTACCTGGAATACAATCCTCTGCCCTGGTGTGGGGGTGGAACCCGTTCCACAGCTCTGAGAGCTAGGAGGAAAGAGACCTCTGCCTCTAAGGCAAGTGCCTCTGATAGATTTGCAGGTGGAAAGGATCTGGTTCTCATCTTTGGAAACTTTTTGAAGCTGAGAACCAGTCCCTGGCTTACTACTTCCAGGACCCATTTGTCTGATGTCTGAGACTCCCAGTCCTGGACAAAGTAAGACAGCCTGCCCCCTACAGGTAGCTGAGAATCAGCCCTGGCAACCCCATCAGGGTGCCTGCTTGGCAGGGGCTTTGGGCTGAGGGGTGGAAGCAGGCCTGCTTGTGCCCGTCTGCCTCTCCCTCTAAAGACACCTCTGGGCATAAGCAGAAGAGGGCCTGGGCTGGGTAAAAGGCCTATGAAAGGCCTGCCCTGCCCTGGGAAGCTCCTTTGAGGAGTGGCCTGCCTTTTCCTTGGCCTGTGCACTCCTATAGGTGGTCCTATACTCATCCATTTTCTTCATGTAATTCTCTGTCTGCTCCCCAAACAGAGTTACCCACAACAGGAAAATCCATGGCCTTAGTCTGGGTATCCTGTGATAGGCTAAATACATCTGAGCCAAGCCATTCTTCAAAGTGCCACAGATGTAGCCATGACTCTTAAGACACATCATTTGAGTCCACTGCAGCATGGAATTGCACCTTGGATGCCTCAATACCATCAGCAGCCACCTCTCAGCTCCTTGGCAAGCTGGCCCAGGGACCCTGTTTTGCTAAAGCCATGACAGTGTCCCACCTGGATTCTGATGTCAAGCCACATGAGCCATATAATCGCCTGT